>JACGCL010000001.1:2517460-3776191 GCA_014925845.1 Crassisporium funariophilum
ACATTCACTGGAACACGTATATTACCAGCTTATTACTGTTGATTTCATGTCGTTGAAATGATCCAACAAGAAAAGTCCAACAACCATCTATTATTAGTACCAGGCGTAGAGTTCCAAAGGTATATGGGTGCATGTATCTCGTAATTAACTTGTTCGTCTCTCTGTCGCTATCCTCAATCGGTCTTGTGCCTGTGGGGGATAATTAGGAAAGTAATAAAAACCCTTCAAGGAGAGATTAACTAACGAGGTCCCGTTCGCTTTGCCGTTCCCATTGGCTTTCCCGTTTGCATGTCCGTTGGCGACTCCGTTCGACGCCGACTTCTTGGGGGCGGCCTTGTTGTAAGTTTGGAAGTAGAAATTTATGAAGAGACCGAGGTAACTCGTGAGGAGGGCGCATCCAAACAGGGCTGCCGTTTCTGAACCGGCACAATTTGAAATGTATGGGAGGCTGGGATAATAGTTGTGTGCCATGCGCTCGTATGCTGAAGTTGAAGTGCTTAAAGTTAGAAGCCATTGACATAGAGCATGTGACTACTTACTTCCGAAGTAGACAACCACAATGTCAATAATGAATTGCGCGATCTGCAGGCTTGTCAAATATTTCTTCCACTACAAAGATGACGTTCAGAATGTTACAACACCCATGGAGACAAAGGAGATTTACCCAAAATCTAGCCCCACCGGCTGTCGCATAATAATAGTAATCTACAGAGCAGCATTAGCAGGTGGTCTCATGTCTCGTTAAGCCAAGTCACTTGAGAGTCACTTACACATAATAACATGAACACCCAAGTTCAGCGTGATCACTGCCCAAGACTAATTTTTGCCATCAGCCAAGGACGCCACGTAAAAGGTAAGAAACCTACGATGCTCGTTCTGCCATTCAGCTGGGTATAACAAAGTAGAGCAGTTGCCGAGTGGTGGAAAACGTGCAGGAATTCTAACAAGGCCCAGGATATGTTAAACTCGAGAAAGTAAAAGTAAGATGGGACGCACGAAGAGGCTTCTTCTTTAAAGCAAGGAACACGGTATCCAAGAGCTCGAGATACTTGAAATAATAGTTGACAATGTAATAGAATTCCATTCTCTAACGAAACGAAACAAAATTAGATCCGAAGACGCGTCTAGTTGATGAAACATACGGGCGTCCATGCGTTCTCTGAGCATAGGGCGTGATGAAGGCCATGATTCCACATTATCGGTACAATTTCTTCCAACATAAGCGCGAGAAGAAGAAGACTGCCTGAGCTTAGGAATACGTTATGGGCTTGAAAGAGTGTGGTGAGCTTCTGTGGCTGCCGGTTTTTCTGAAATGCCTGAATGGAGAAAATGGTGACGAGGTATAAACCAAGAGCTGTCAGGACGGCCGTATCCGTTGAGAGGGGGGTGACTCCTTTGACATAAGAATAGAGGTGCGTCGGAAGACGGTAAGAAATTTTTGAAAGGAGGAAGTCAGCGAGGGAAGCCATTGGAGGTACAGACGGCGGTTGAGACCAAAGGAGCGAACAAGCTGCACTTTACCGATTTCTCAAATTTTGAACGATCAAGTGTGACACTTTGTCACGTCACTTTACCTCATTCATGTGTTTATGATCAGGGCGTCGCACATGGTTGGTGGAACAAGTTGATCTGTCAAGCAGCAAGTTTACACAACCCCTAGATATTTCTTGTACTAAATACACAATGCCAAGTTTACAATTCCATATTACAAGCAACCGAGATCAGTAAATGTGTGTAAAGTCCGTGCTGTCCCCATAGCGTCCACAGGATTTTAAGTGATAATCAGACACGGTCCATCTTTCAAATCTACAAGCACAACCTGCTCCCTGGAGGAGAAAGTTTAATAAAGAGACACAATAAAGAGACAACATTCAGTTGTACGTACCTTTTCAACTTGTGGTTGAAGTGCGGATCTTTTTGTAGGATGTCAATGTCGATTGAGGTGTTTTTTGCATCAGCTTTTGGTGGTAATGCGCAGACAAGGCACAGCGATGAACTAGAAGGAGCGAGCGAGTACGACGCAGATATCTGTATGAATGCATAATTGAGCCCCTTGTTTAACACAATGTGATGCGTCATACTCCAGATGAACGAAGAGATTGCAGTAATTCATGGATGAACAACAGAAACCTTGACCGTAGTTCGTGTAGGTCATGCAAGTCCAAACCTATAACCGAATTCAACCATGGTGTGATGTGCGCAACGCTAATAAAGATTCTTACAAGTCTCTGTTGAGCAACTCCAAGTTGGTACGGTACAGTGTAGTCGGATGGCCACTTTTCCAGAACGCACGATAAGCCTTGAACCGATATCAGTGCGAACCAGGGGAAGATTTCCTAAACACAAATGCACTTTGTAAAAGAGTCTATAGCATCATGCATGTTCCCGAGCTATGGGGGTGAAGGGATGTGTTCAGCCTGAGGACCGAATCCTACAGTCAACGGAAAGCGAGTTACTTCATTGAATTGTACCCTTTGGTCGAAGATATCTTTCGAGGACAAAGAGGGTGGTTGAGAGTAAACGGAGAGCATCATGTCAGTGAAATATGATTTCAAACGATGAGGATTCAGAATCCGTGCTTCGAAGGGATTTGCCTGGGGGGGCACACCAAGGGCACACGACCATTGCTGAAGATATAGAAATGTTTTATATAGCTCGAGGGTCGGATTCTAGGGTCTGTCACGAGGGATCGGGATGGTACGGAAATGACCTCGGCCTTCGGAAGGGTCTTGAGTGCAAGTGAACACATTGTGATCCAAGGCTGCTATTTTGGTTTTACACCCGAGTTTGTGTAAACGCGGCAACGAATCTGGATCTCAGAGAACCCATGCATCCGGCTACCGACAATTATGCCTTGACGGTCTCGACTCCGTGAGCAGCAGAGCACCAATTGGTGATCAGGGATCAAGTATTCCTGCCTTTGGGTACTTGCTACTGTGCGCAAATCAACTGGCCTGTGTATCGATGAGCTGCTGCCAATCTCGGTGGCCTGCGGTCAAAGACAATCATCATCCAAGGTGATACAAAGAATCTCCGAGCTTGAAAGGTTAGGACTCAAATGCCAGATGATATGATCCAAGAAGGTAACGCGTCCGTAAACTTGATCGATCGTGACTTGGTGTCGCTTCATGTAACTGTTCATTACGTTGATAGCAAGCTGAGCGATGCTGAGGTCTACCTGAGAGACTTCTAGTATATTAGTATCTGTTGTTGATGGCTATTGCTAGTGGTTCTATGCAGTCGCCAAAAGGCTCAGGTCGGCGTATATCTGATGGGATAATCACGCTCGTCGATAAAGAATGATCAGACCATGTAAGCCAGCGTAAGCCTCGAGGGGAAACGGCGATTGGGTGATATGAAATTCATCTCAGGCTCATGTCGTCTGTCGTCTTTGATTTCATACATGCAAGTGCACTTACTATTTGAGGCCTTTTTTCTTGAGTTTCGCAGACTGAATTTAAAATGGTGATCCGGCCAGATTGCTGCATTGGCTAAGAGGCGGTAATCCTTTGCCGAACTTAGGTGTGTTGAGATATCCTACAAGCACTGTGGTGTCGTATATGCAATCCGACCCTTCGTCCCAGGCCGAGGATTGATACATCGATGGACCTTCTGGGATATGACACGGAGCTGCTCTTGTGCGACCATGGGGTTAAGATCTGCAAAACAATCCGATGAAAGCGAAGCGGACGGAGTCAGACGGACCCCCTCGAACATGTTACGGGAGGCCGGCCCGCCTCCACATGGGTACTTACGTAACATGACGTTTCTAACGTCCATCCTCACATCTTGAATCTAACTAACAACCTCGATTGCACTCCGCCTTGTCTTATTCACAGTCTATTGGTATCCTTTGCCACACAATCCGTATTTTATATCAATCCAGTCCTGGGACAGGCCGATACCATAGCCCCTGGTGACCTGTATCGTTCACCTGCCTCGAATGTGGTGGCTAGATCCTGGCAAAGAAGTTCTCAATGTCGTGAGTAACGTTGAATCTACAGTCAGAATATATTAGAAGAAGTTGACACAATAAGTTATTCAACCGTATACTCGCCCCTTATGTTATGAACCTTGACTTGAATCAAGTTAACTACGGGATTGGACAAGGCATGAAGAGCTCTCATCTCTACGCGTGTTTTGCTTACAAGTTGACAGGCCAGCTAACCCTAAGGAATCTGAAACTCAAGAAAGGTGCTCTGGACAAATTCCAACTTCCGGTTGATGTTTTAGAAGGTTGTTAAAAGCCACTTACTGGTTAATGCCGATAATGACCACCGTTCCCAGGTCATCTTGGGAAATTTACCTTATCCCTTCATTGGATGAATCTGGGGAATCAACCCGTCGAAATACTCGTTGAAGATGTGTACCTCCTTGTCGTTCCGTCGCCGCAGACTAGCGCCAACCCCGAGGAGGACGAACTCAGAGCACAGGCGGCTAAGGCAGAACGTTTGGAGAATGCTGAGCTGTTGCATGTGCGGGGCCAGGCGGAGGCTCAAACAGGTGGCTGCTGCTTCCCATCACTCAATTGTCTGCTTATTGAATATCTATATATTGAAAACCAGAGGAGTCGACACAAACACAGGGCCTTTTACAGTCACTCATTGCGAAAGTCATCAATAACGTCCAAGTGACAGTTAAGAATATTCATATTCGATATGAAGACAACATGAGTGTACCAGGTGTGAGTACGCTATCTAGAACCTAAACCAATTTGAAGCTTGAAAAGCAAAACCCGTATACCTAGCATCCATTTGCAGCAGGGATTACCCTAGCTGGCTTCACCGCTGTATCTGTGAACGGTGACTGGGAGCCAGCCTTTATCGAAAGCACCGCAGGAGCAATACACAAGGTACATTAACACACATCTAGTTTCAACATCTAATATTGTCTCATAGTTAGCAAAACTGCAATCGCTTGCAGTGTATTTCGATACAGATTCTCAAAGCATGGCAGGCCTTCCCACAATGGATTCGATCAAAAAGTTCTGCTCAATGGTGATGTTGCCGTCATGCAGTCAAGCCCCTTTAGCTAACCACAGTGCAAACAGATATCTCATGGTGATGACGACGAGCAGCATCAATATATCTTGAAGCCTGTTTCCGGTGAAGGCAAAGTGCGTAACTAATATGGAGACTAGTGGTGTACTCAACGTTCTTCAAGATCATTGTAAACCACAATGTAGATCGCCAAACCCCTCGGTTCGACGTCCAGTTATCATTTGAAGAGATTGGAATTGCTCTCGATGACGATCAGTATCGAGACGTCATATCGCTCGTTGACATGTATCATGTGTACTTACGAAAACGACAGGTGAGCTTCAAATTTTGTTGTGACAAGATCTTACAATTTAGCTTGATTATCATTCCTTATTATAGTACGGGAAGTATCGCCCTTCCGTTACAGAATTCACCGCGAATGCGCCGAGAGCACTTCTTAAATACTCAGTCGACGCCATTCTAGAAGGGGTTCGGGAAAAGAACAGGAAATGGACTTGGAAATATTTTGCGGGACGAAGAGACGATAGAAACTCTTACGTTGAGCTTTTCCAGAAGAAACTTCTGAGTCCCTTGGTCGGACCAGTGAGTAGATCTTCCAAACTGGAACGTCACAGAAAGCTTATTCCTTGTACTTCGTTAGGAGTTGCAAAACCTTGAAGCATTAGAGAAGAAGCTGTCTTACGAAGACATTCGCTTCTACCGCTCTATCGCTCGTTCCCGATTGAAGAAGGACATTGCGTTGCGAAAACGACTTGAGCAAGAAAAGAAGCAACAGCAGCCTCAGAAGCAAGGATGGACAGGCTGGCTCTGGGGATCTTCTTCCTCAGCCAATATCTCTCAAGAAGACCCTGCATTTGGTGGTCCAATGACTGAGGAGCAGCGCAAACAATTGTATGATGTCTTGGATTATGACGAGAAGACGGCGCTTGTGGAGTCTCTTCAAGTACCTCGGGACTCCCTCAAAACACGAATCACCGCGAAATTGAACAAAGGCTCGTTTGCTCTCAAGACCGACCCGCATGGGAAGACTACGGAAGTCATGTTGGTTGTGTTTGATGTTTTCCAAGCAAGCTTCATACAGCGCCCCAGCAACTTTGAGACTTCCGTTTCCTTGAATGGGTTTAAAGTATTTGACGGCACAACGAAAAACACCCTTTATCCGCAAATCGTGCATGTCAAGGCTGAACATGGAGTCGATGATGCAACATATTCCCTTGAGCAAGAAGGAGAATCAAATCCTTTCTTTTTTGTGAAGTTCGAGAACAATCCTCTTGATGAGCGGTCCGATACTGCCTTGACTGTTCGCATGCGACACATGGAGATCATTTATCATAAAGGTTATGTAGAAGCTGTCTACAAGTTCTTCAAACCTCCTGCCAGTCAATTGGAATCAGTGGAAGCTCTTCTGGTTAGTGGCATAGTTGTTCTGTTCTCGGGCGTTGCTTAACCTTTGATCAGAGTGCGGCTAGTGAAACATTGGAAGGACTTCGGAGAGACACACGGGCAGGCTTGGAGTATGCGCTCCAAGCTCATAAAACAATAGATATCCAAATGGACATGAACGCACCCGTGATAATCATACCCGAAGAGTGCGTTATATATCTGTCTCAGTCATCAAAGCTCATTGCTTTGCAGCGTGACAACGAACGATTGCAAGCATCTTATCGTTGACGCGGGACATATCGCTATCGAGAGTGACCTCGTCGCCAAAGAGGCTATACGGACAATACACCAAAAACGTCATAAGAAATACACCGATGAAGATTACAAAAATTTAGAATCTCTGATGTACGACAAGATGTCTTTACGACTACAAGATGCCCAGGTTCCACACTCCAATGCTTTGCTGCGTTTTATCTAAAGCCATTTTGCAGTTCATTATAGGGGACAATTTACAATCTTGCCGGGAAGCGCTCACGTCAAAGACGAAAGACTCTCTTCATCTTCTTGAAAGAATCACTGTCGACCTTCAGATTCAGAAGTCTATCGTGCCTACTGCACTCAATCTAGCACAGTTCAAAGTTTCCGGAACCCTGCCTTCTCTTCAAGTAAATTTCTCCGACACCATGTACAAGTCATTAATGCGGCTCATCGATGTTTGTATACCCCACTTTGGAGATGAACTAGAACGTCAGAGACCTGTACGACAGCCATCAAGGACCATATCAGGCTTCCAGTTACCAACTGCTTTGTTCAGCCAATCAGAGATGGAATACAACGTTGACGATGACGATGAAAAGAATCAGCCTGACTCCGGCTCGGTATTCAATGAAGACCAATTCTTCGAAGCCGATGACGGTTCCTCTGAGGTGTGGCGGATCCTTGTAATATTGATTCACCATCTTACCACAGTTTTGAATAGCGTCCTGAGCTGCGCCAACATATTTTTGAACTCGACTTCAACGTGGAGGCGCTGCGCGCCACTATCTCCAAGTCAGGCTGGGATGGTGTCGACAAAACACTGGGAGAGCTGCACCTTGAAGGATTTTCCCTGACATTCACATTAGCCAAATACGACATGAATGTTGATGTGAATCTACGGTAATGAACTTGAACAGATTACATGCTATGGAACTGATTCTTCTGATTAGTTCCGTGTCCATGACTGTTGCCCAGCCAAGTGGAAAAGACTTACAGTTCATCACTACACCCGAGTTCAGCGAAACAAACGACAAGGACTTGCTGAGAATAGCGTATACTCGAGTGCAAAAGGAATCGCCACAATTCGTCACGCTTTACGATGGTGTTGACCAAAACGTCGACATAAAAATCTCCACCCTTGTCTTTCGCGCAGCACCTGAACCTGTGCTTGCATTGTATGATTTCATCATGACTACATTTGTTCCCAGCTCAGACCGTATCATCCCTAACAATTCTGGCCAACTATCACCCCAAGACCTTGGACCACCTAATGGCGACCAGAGTGGCACGGAGGGCAAAATCCGAGTTCTGGTTAAACTTGAGGGAATCCAAGGTTTGTCTCTTCGTGTACGTTCGGCTACGTCTAAACTTATTGCCCTCCAGTGATCTTGATCAACGAGTCAATAACGCTTTCTACACTTGCTCTGACCACGGCCGATGTCACTGTCTTCGTCCATCCAAGAACTCTTCAGATATCAGGTCGCTTGGGAAACCTTGCCCTTACGAACGAAAACAAGAGCTACTCTATACTTGGGGACTTCAATCAGTTGATGTCAATCGACGGCCAAAATTTCGCTGATTTCAAGTACCAAACTTTCGATTCAGAAGAAGCAGATTACGCTGGAGTCAAATCATCAGTCCACCTCAATGCTGCATCCATCAAATTCCATTTCTTGGAGCAGCCTCTCCATGAGATATATCTTTTTCTGTCAAAGCTGGCAAAACTCAAAGGCCTATATGACGCAGCTACCCAGGTTGCAGTACAGAAAGCTTCGGAAATCGAACGAATGCAATTCGAAATTTCGATCAAAACCCCGATTGTCGTGTTGCCTTCGAGCCCAACAACATCTCGCGATGCGTTGGTGTTACAGCTGGGTCAGATTGGTGCACGCAACACCTCCGAATCTGTTGTCAATCGCATCTCCGCTAGCCTCAATGGAATACAGCTAGTATCCAATCTATATCGGGATGGTCAGTTATCCACCCTCAAAATCATTGATGATATCAATGTCACCGCGGACGTCGTTCAGACAAGCGACATCAACCGCGAACGAGACTCTGATTATCCGGACACTCAGGTGCGTTATGAAGCACAGCTATAAGGTTTTGGCTGATTCGTCGCAGGTTGCCATTCGGATTTCCGACGTCAAATTGCACCTTACACAGGTTCAGTACAAACTTTTGATGCAATTATCAGCTCAGATCCCTCGGGTTTTCGCCGGGGCCCCAGAAACTATTGCGTTATCTAAGGAGGACGCATCGCAGAAACAACCTAGCGGAACAGCTGACAAAACCCGGTCTCACATCGACTTGGAACCCGAGTTACGCTCATCTGCTCAGCGCAGCTGGACTTCTGTTGACCTCGTGGTGTCGGTAAATGCTGTCAAACTACATCTATACGACTCCTTCGCCTTTTCAGAGATTCAAGTCAAGGACCATGGGATAGCCAGATTCGCTCTGAATGATAACACCCTCCGTTTCAAACTGCTGTCTGATGGCTCAGGGGAAGCGCAAATTGTCCTTCGCTCGTTCACTATGAGCAACACTAGGCCCGGTCACACCAAGTTCCGCGAAATCATACCTGCAGCTCAACATGATCGAAATCAATTCATGCTCCTCTATACTATGTCAGGAGGGTCAGAATCATCGTCCCTGGCGATCCTCACTGTCGATTCTCCACAGATCATCTTTGCTGTTGATCCGGTGATATCCTTGCTCGACTTCTTCACGAGTGCCAGCAGCAATGCTGATGCACCTTCGCGTCAGACTGCAGAGTTCAATGGTCAAGAATCACAGACTCCAGGACAGGTGGATTTCAGACTTGACCTTCATGATGTTTCCATCAGTGTCCTGGAAAACGAAACAGACACAGACACACGAGCGATTCGTTTGTACATCAATCAAATTTTGCTTTCTCAACAGGTAACAAATTCCTACCCTCCAAGTTACAGCACTAATGCTTTATCAGGGAATTCTTGCATTGACTATCAGTCGGCTTGGAATGTCACTCATCCGGATGGGCAGAGCTTCTGAAAGCGTGCGATTCCTGGATGATGTGGATCTCACATTCTCGCTTGATAGTCGCTCATCCTCCTCCCAACAAATGACAAATATGGAGATAGCCGCGAAGCCTATAGTCTTCAGAGCCTCATACAGAGATATCAACCTTATCTCTTCAATTGTCAACAAGGCTATAGAAGGATATGGAAAATCGCAGCAGCCTAAACTAAACCCTAAGGACGAGTCCACAGGATCATCGCAAAGCCGAGAGACTGTAACAAATTCGACAATATCCAGTCGATCACGCCAATCAGGGAAGGCTCGAGTGTTGATGTCTAAAGAGCAGGTATGCAATCGACCCTCACATTATAGCTCTCGACTCACCATATCCAACAGCTGAAAGGATCCTTCGATGGTTTAAGATTGGTTCTCATTGGAGATTTGCACGAGCAGCCAATGTTGCACCTCAAGATCAAGCCTTTCATTGTTGGAGCAAAAGATTGGTCAGGGGAGGTAGGCCCTTTATTTGCACCACCTCGCCCTACTTTGACGAGACAATCAGTTACATGCTACGACCACAATGACAACTCAAATAACATATTGGAATCTGACGAATTCTCACTGGGAGCCCTGTAAGTCCCTGTGTCATTACGTTACACAATTAACTAAAGCGAGGTAGTAATTGAGCCTTGGACTTTCACTATCTCGGTAAGGACTTCAGTCTGTGGCGCAAAGTGATTTTCTGATTTACGTCGGGGTCAAGGTCGCAAAAGAAAGTCCCTTGGGTGGGGTCGATTTGACGTTGTCAGCAAGAGAGCGTCTTGACCTCAACATCAGTACAACTTTTGCTGAGCTTGCTATCACGACCGTCAACACTTGGAGCAAGGAAGGAGAAATTGTCTTGCAGAAGGCAAGAGGCACATATGCGCCATATCGCATACGAAATCAGACAGGCGCACCCATATTTGTGTGGTCGGATGTCGACAGCACGGCAAACACGAAAGATGTTGATGCTGTCAAGATTCTACATGACCAAATTATCGACTGGAGATTTGATGATTGGAAAACGATGCGTGAAGTGCGTTTCAGTATTGATCAATATAATGCGCAACTTACACATCTTGTAGCATGTCTCTTCGGGCCAACACAACATTGGTATACAATTTCTGGAAAAATCCTGGGAACAACTGAGGGGAGTTCCAGTGGATCGCGAAGGGGAGTTTGTATATTCTTTGCGACCCCGCACGGAGAAATACCCTAGCCGACTGCTTTGTGAAGTCAAGGTAATCGACAATACCAAGATTGTTACGATCCGTTCAACATACAAGATCGAAAATTTGACGTTATACCCGCTGGAATTGATGGTGGTTGACGATGCAGGTCATCCTGTGTATTCCCTCGAGAAGATTGTTCCAGGAAAAGAATTTTCGCTTCCCATTGAGGCTGTCACCAAGAACAAGATAAGAATTCAACCAGATCGTGAGTACGATTCTTCATGCCATTAACTAGTAATCATGATGATGGTAGAGGGGTTTGGGTACAAGTGGTGTCCCGCAATCCGCTGGGAGGATCTTATATCGAGGAAGGGATTTACCATCAAATGTCCTCACGGGGATCCTAAGGAAGCCGCATTCCGGCTTCAAGCTTGGGTCCAAACTGATTCAAACGATAGTTCTCCCCGGTAAGCATCATCATAGCGCGCTTTGGAAGTATATGTTGATCAGCGTCTGTCATTTTCCCAGAAGATATCCTAAAATAAACCTCAAACTTCGTGCACCATTGGAACTTGAGAACTTGCTCCCCTATAATTTGGAATACCGTATTTATGACAAGAATACAGATCAAAACTGGAGAAGTTATCTCAGGAAAGGCGGGGTCATGCCTGTCCACTCTGTCGAGTTGGGTCATTTTATCTTGCTCAACGTGGATGTCCAAGACACGGGTGAGTTGGAATATACACATAAATTGTACCTGTCTAATGTGATACTGTTCGTTCCAGTATTCAAACCCAGCGACTTTGCGATCATCAATACGGACGGCCATTCCGACTTCGAGGCGGAGAATACCCTGACGCTGAGCGATCAATTTGAAAGAAAGCTGGACTTGAGACTGAATTACGTGTATGCCATGTCACTGGCGCCTCAACATTGTCTGACTCTGTTCAAGTCGTCATCCAGATTCGGGGGGTGCTTTCAAGGTTCAAATCTATAGTCCTTATGTTATCCTCAACAAGACGGGATTTCCATTCTCTGTCAAGTCCACCAGGTCCACCCGTGCCGGCTCGCAGGACGTGGCTGGAGACACTCGACCAGGTCAGTATCTATGCAACTTGTAAGTCTATTTACTCAACGCGATTAACAGACTTTCTTTCTGCTCCGCATCCATTCTGTAAGCCCTCCCTAACCACCTGCACGCACAAGATTGATTTTTTTCTGTACAGTGCTGTCCCATCCACATAAGCAAGGACATGAATTTATTTTCAAAATCAGTGATTCTTCGTGGTCCAAGGTGGGCTTGATGATTTCGTATATTATGCCAACGGCCTGATCGATTCGGGAAGATGGTATCCTTTGAAGCCCCTGCCGCTGAAACCGAATTAGTCGCTACCTCACAAAGGCAAAGAGCAGACGAGATCCATACCGGTTTGTCGTGGACCGAAGGTCTTGGAAAATACAAGTTGACCAAAGTCATAACTCTTGCTCCACGATTTTTGATCAAGAATCAACTACCAGAGACAATTGCTTTCCGTGAACATGGCGTTGCGCCACGAGATCGATCCCAAGTTGAGTCTGGACAACGAAGTGCTTTTCCAGTTTTACGTTCCGGCGACGAGAAACTTCTCACAATTGCTTACCCTGGTTTGAATGCGCAATGGTAACTCACTCCAAAATGGCCGTATCACGTTCTTAATACTGCCATTCAGGTCACCTCCAATCAACATTGAAGACATTGGATCAGTGCATCTTCGCCTCTGCCGATCGGGTGGAGACAAACAGTTTGACCTTGTTCGGGCCGATGTTCGCATTGAAGGACCTACTATCTTTATATTCCTTAGTCTTGCCACAGAAGGCTGGCCATTTGTTATTGAAAATGGCAGCGATTATCCAGTGGAATTCTGTCAACAGGTTCGTCCTCCTCAAATTCAGCCGGCGGTCTCCCACTGATGAGAGCAGGACGCGGGGCGTGGTCAGCAACCCCAGGACAAATCAAGTATCGATTATTCAGTAAAGCCTCACAGCGCAGTACAATATGCCTGGGACTACCCCGCTGCACGAGACAAGAAGATTCTACTTAAGATTGGGTCAGCACGCAGGGTTATTGACATCATGGAGATAGGAAACCTCATTCCTTTTAAATTCAATGTGAGTTGAAACCACCCGGGGAGTATTTCCTCGCAAACCATTCGTTTTTATAGGACCGACAAAGGACAAGGGTCGTCTCACTAGATGTTCGAGCTGATGGGCAAAAACAAGTTCTGCGTATCACCCATTACGATGCGGAGCAGAGTCTGTACAAGCCGCGCCAGCGAAGCGGCTCTCTGTCTGCAACAAGGCAGGACACCATATCTAGCAGCGCCGAAGCATTCGAGGCCATTACGGAAGAAGTAGCTTCTAGTATGGCTGTCTTTGTGGACCTGGCAGGCATTGGTATATCCTTGATCAATAAGCGCATGGTTGAGGTGGTATATCTGATAATGGATGGGCTCAAGTTTGAATATAGCGACAGCGCAGTCGCGCAGTCCATAAATCTTTCTTGCGGCACTCTTCAAATCGACAATCAGCTTCACGAAGCCATTTTCCCAGTCATCCTTCAGCCAACCCCGATTGCGAAGGAATCCTCTGGGGTTGGTGCTTTGCCGACTATTCAGGCGTCCGTCATCTGGTTGAAAGACCAAGGTCATCTTGTTAGCCGACGCAACTCAGACATGTACTCACGTCATTTATAGAGCACGGCGTCCTATTCATCAAATACTGTTCTGTATTGCTTCAAGCTTTGACGATCGAGGCCGATGAGGACCTATTATTTGCTATCTATGACTTGACCCAAATCAAAGGAGCTTCATGGGAGGATGGGACAACAGAGTAAACGCCCTCAATTCAAAGCCTGCTAAATCGTCTGACGCTCTTCTCTTCCGTACAGTATGCTGATACAAAATCTAGACGAGATACCAGAACCAGGTATCAGTGCAGTAGGCCAAGAACTATACTTCGAGGTTCTCGAACTTCAACCCATCAAGTTATCGTTGTCTTTCATGCGCACAGAGAGGGTGAATAGCGAGGAGAAGTAAGCTTCCGATCTTGTTCACCGTTTATATCCCTGATATTGTGAAACCTGCTGCAGACTAAGCATTCGTAACCCTCTCGCTGTTGTTGTCAATGCGTTGACGATGACGGTAGGGAACATCAACGATGCACCTTTGGAGATGAACGCCCTTGCAATCAAGGACATGCGATTGACAATGCCCGAGTTGCAAAGTCGGATAACATATCACTACAGGCAAGATGTTTTGCGCCAACTCTATCGTATCCTCGGTTCCGCAGACTTTATCGGCAATCCGGTCGGACTTTTTACAAACGTAAGTTCTGGCGTGGCGGACATTTTCTACGAACCATTCCAAGGGGTCGTGGTGCACGGGAATAGAGAATTAGGTATTGGAATAGCCAAGGTGCGTATACTTCTTTCAAAGTTTTTGCCACATCTTTACAATCCCACCAGGGTGCCGCGAGTTTTGTGAAGAAGACCGTGTTCGGGTTGAGTGACAGTGTCACCAAATTTACCAGCAGTGTCGGGAAAGGTAAACTTCAAGTCCAACCCTTCGCTTTCGTTTCTGACGTGTGACCTTTCAAGGTTTATCGGCAGCAACGTTTGATTCCGAATATCAAGCAAGAAGGCGTATGACTCAACGGCGAAACAAACCGCGCCATGCTATGTATGATAAGCTCTAAGCTAATGCTATTGAAGTGACTCAAATTCATACTTACAGCTACGGGGTAACGGCCGGCGGAGAAGCTTTCGCTAGTAGTATGACGAGTGCCATGGAGGGCGTATTCGTGAGTATCACATTTTCATATAATGGACGTTTTGTCACCGTTGCCTCTGCCAGATGAAACCAATCGAAGGTGCAGAATCTGAAGGTGCTTTCGGCTTCTTCAAAGGAGTTGGCAAAGGGCTTGTGGGGTGTGTCATTGATCTACGTATATCGAGTAAGAAAATCAGATTGACCTTGGCGACAACAGTGCAGTCACGAAGCCAGTAGTGGGAGTCTTTGATTTGGCGTCGAATGTATCAGAAGGTGGGTTCATCATTTGCTAATGTTCTTGACTGACAATTTTTAAGGCATTCGAAACACAACTACGGTGTTTGACAATCCTGAGAGAGACCGCGTTCGGCTTGTAGGTTCAATCCAGCTGGTATTTGATGTTGACTGATGATGTACTTCAGCCGAGGCTCGTCTCTGCCGACGGTGTTCTACGAGTATGTGATATACATTCGGAATTCTTGAGACACATTCAAGTACTAATTCTTGGTTAGCCGTATTCCTCCCGCGAAGCCCTTGGTCAGTCTTGGATGAAAGATCTAAACAACGGAGCATACAGACAAGAGGCATACGTTGCACATATCAGTAAATTGCATTATTCATCGACGGTACAGCCCGACTAACGATTTAATGCAGATTCGCCAGGCGCCGACAACGTTGTACTCATAACAGCTTCCCGTGTGCTGTCTTTTTGGTCGAAAAAGCTTCGACTCGATTGGGAATTGCCTTTCACACAAATTCAAGGAGTGACAGTCGAAGATACCGGAATTCGCTTTGCCCACAAGGCTGGGAAGGAGCAAGACAAATTTGCATTCATTCCAGACAAAGCCTCTCAGTCATGGTTCTTCAATCAAGTTGCGTCTGTTGTGAAGTCCTTCAACGCACGTAGAAGGATGGATTCCTGAGGTGGAATTGAGAACCTTGTATTGCATAAGATCTACGACCCGAACAACACGGTTGCTCAGTAAATAGGATAGGTTGTGCCGATAATTAGAACGAATAAATGGTATCTTGTAGTATCTCGTGAATCAAGTATGTGAATATTATTATCAAAAGTTCTTAGAGGCTACCCGGCTTCTCGATGAAATCCCGTTTGTAGGCAGACTTGCACGGGGTTGAGGAATGTCGCGGGTGATAGTTGCCGTAGACGTGCTTGATACGCGTTCACGTCGCGTTTTCGGAGGAGCAGAGAGGCGATCTTCAACATTCTCTTGCGATTTGGTCGGCGCCATCAGAGCGTTTTCGACCTCAGCATTTCCTTCACTGTCAAAACTCCCATAGCTTCCCCTGGGGCTTGCTGAGTAAGCGCTTTGGAAGTCGGTGTCAGAGTCATCAGTGAGGCCAACGGGTGCTGCTGTATTGGTCGGCAATGGGTCTTGTGATTCGGCTTTGACCTGGGGAAGAGCGGGGACAGGCTCTGGTGTGCTCTGTTCATCGCGATCGACATCTAAAAATGAAGTCCGTGTCGGTGTCCTACTTTCCGGCTCAGGTACATGCAAAGAAGGTTTTTTTAGGGACGGAGTTGCGCTTTGCTCCTCAGCATGTATCGTAGGGGTGCTTGTCTGGGTTGACGAGGTTGTGCCGCTCCGTGTTCTCGGTTTTGAAGCAGGTTTTGCGTGCATACGTCTGCTACGAGACGGCCGTGATCGAGTGGAGCCTACTTCTGAGTCCTCTCCACTTTCCTGGGTCCCCGGGTGGGACCTCCATTTCGCTCCCCGACGCTCTGAAGCTAAAGCTGTCTCCAACTGGGGCAAAAGTCAGGATGATATATTGGGAAAAGAGAGATGGTGGATGAACCTTCTGCTGTATTTCCAGGACTTTCTGAGCAATCTTATCACTCTTTTGACTGATGCCCTCGTCAACGGCGTTCATGCCATCTTGAGGTGCCTCCATGTCCGATGCCGAAAACCGCTTCTTCTTGTTGTGAACAGTTTCATCCTCTTCGTCCTCCTCTATGGTGTTCGTCTCACGTTCTTGCTTCTCGATACGGGCTTCCTCCTCTTCGTCGACAGGCTCGATGTCTTCGCCGTATGACTCAGCTAGGGTTGACTCAGTCGCGAAAGAATGTAGGTGCCTCGATGATTTCGTCGCGTCACTTGGGCGTCTGGATCGAGGACCAGACATATTCGATAGACGACTTTGGGGCCGAGAGCTGCCGTAATCCGAGTCCTCAATGTCAACAGCCATTGAGGCCAATGCGCGCTCTATCTGCGCCTCCACTTCCGCCACCATCTCTGCACGTTCTTGTTCCATCTTATCCATGGTCTCCTTCATCCTTTCTAGCTCCACCATTGCTTCTTGATGAGCGCCCTCCGTATCGCGAAGTTCTAGAAATAAGTTGTCAATCAATCAATCAATATTTCGAATAGACGGAACACACGAGTCTGCAATTTGGTCTTCTCGACTGCGGTCAGTGTGATGAGGCCAGAGAGTCGCTTTGTTTCCCGCTGTTCCTTGTTGATTTTGTTCCTCAACTGGTTCGCTTCTGCACTCAGTTTCTCGGCATATTGCTCGAAAGTGACGAATTTGTCTCGCCACAAGTCAGATTCTGTCATCAAGAAATTGAGACGACGGGAAAGACGACCGATCTTAGTTTCAAGATCGTCTCGAGCATCTACGAATGCAGTTGCTCGTTTTCGGATGGAGAGTTGGATGAGTTGCTCAGCCGAGGTCAACTGAGGCGGACGTCTAGGCGTTCCAAACATGCTTATTCTCTTCAAGAACGATGGCTTCTTGAACTATGGGAATCATTTAGCTTTTGTTTGACCGAAATTACAAATGAAGTACCTTGTCCTGGAGGACACTGTCGAACGCCTGAATGATGCGGGTTGAATGCCACCACTCTGGAGGCTTGATCTGATCTGCCACAGCCGCTGAAGATGCACCACGTTTGGCTTGTATCTTGCATACAGGCCGGAACCTTCCAGCAGGGAAGGCTTCCTTGAATTCACTGCGAAGGGTTTAGCTACACATTCCAGTAGAGGATAATATATCGAACCTTGGGACCGAATGATCAGGATGATAGTGCGATTCGAAAGCGGCTAGAAGTCTTTGTCTAAACCTATCTCGTACTTGCTTACTGGAAATGACGTTTGGAGGAGGTGATGGGCAGCTCCTATACAGAGACTCAGTTCTTGATCATTCTTAAGCAGACTCTGAGAAACACGTACAGATAATTGATGTCTCTGCAGAAACAAAAACGGAATAAGAATATTGTTCAATCGTATAGATGATTGATAATCTTACAGGTCACAGACGCAAACTTCTGGAGCAGGCCTGATGCTGTAACGCGCCTCAGTAGCAAGACCCATAATCCAAGGACCGGGATCATCGATGTAGATTTTCGCGTCTCTCGAGTGGACGGCAGGAAGTGCGATGCCATTCCAGCCTCGGAGTTCGACGAGGTATTTGATGGTTGACACTGCGATCTGTTGAAGACTTTAAGCTGATACACTCTTTCACAGATAGCTGATAAACCTACACCGAGCATTGCAGGGTATCGAGAGAAGAAAAGAACTCTGCCAGTCGGTGCAAGGGCGATCTGCGGGAGACGTCAACTTCAAGTCTATCTCTGGCTGGGGTTCGGGAAGGCATACCTCGCAAATACTCAAAATATTATCAATATTTAAACACTTGAACAGAGGCCACATGGTGAAATTGATGTCAACCAATCCTCTGCCGAAATCCAGTCCGCCTGGGAATCGAGCAATGACTTCCAGGTTTGAGTCCCCTCCGTCGTTCTTGGGACTAGCATCGAGTTTGATCAAGTCTCCAGCGCGAGGCGCTGGATGAGCAAGAATCTTTGAGATCTGAAGTGTGTGAGATTGTACATCCTTGGAGAAACGAGCCCAGGAGAGAGTGAGGTAATCTCGCATCAAATCGTAGACTGGGTGACGAGACACAAGGGCTATTGGTAAGGGTGGAGGTATCAATAAGGCAATGAATCAAGGCAAAAAGGTGCAGCTTACTCAGGGCATATGGTAACCAGAAGACGGTGTCTCCGGGGAGAAACAAAGTACTCTCGCCAGGTCCATGGCCGACGGTGCTGGCGACTTCAAAGTCACTCTCGCTTATTGCGCCGGCGTCTCCTTCGGTTTCGCCATCCGTTTCAGCATCAGCCCATGGGCCTCGAGAACTTCTTTTGGCGCTTCGTCGCGCCTGAGAAGTAGGGTCCTGGCTATCAGAACCCGAACCCACGTCTGCCCGCAGGTTCTTTAATCGCGACGCAACAACAGACTGCGCAGATTCCTTGCGGGATCGTCCTGCTTCCAGGGTTCGACGAATGGCGCTACTACGTTCTGCGTCGGCATGGGACCAAACGGTCAAACAAACACCATGGTACGTAACTGTGTTGCTTGTCGATGGATTCATATCAGCTGAATTACCATTGGATCCGCCTGCAGGGGCGCTATGGGAATGGCCCAACACGCTTGGGGGGCCAAGGTAGGCAGTTGATGGTCTGGCAAAAGGATCGTCGTTATACGGGTATGCAAAAGTAGCGGCTGAGGACCGATTGTCTCCATTAGACAAGACAGAAGCACGTAGGAGATCGCCTGACGGTGTGGGCGCGAGAGGAGTGTTCGGAGCCGGAAGAGTAAAGGTAAATGTGTGGATAGTCGAGGCTGGTTGAAGTGTCGACGCGATAACTTCGACCTCACGGGTAAATGAGAGCTGTTTGTGATCGTAAACGGAAGCATTCGAATGTTATGCACGGAAGACAAACAACTCACTTTGAGAGCCTTCGACAACATTTTTCCAACCTCTTGCTTAGTCAAAGCGCCAGCTCCCTTCATGATCTCTTCATGTTTCCCGCGTTTCTTCTTCTTGCCGCCTCCAGCGCCTGGACTGACTGTGCTACCGAGGACTTCTGGTCTCCACCAGCGACTGACAGCGCTCTCGCTGTGGTGCAATCCTAGGACAGAATCGGGGTCTGCTAGGGTCCACGTATGAGGCGATTTTGGAAGGCCAGAGACGACATAGAGGGAGGTAAGAGGTAAAGTGGGAACGAAAGACGCTAATGGGGGCGCGTCACGAAGTGAACGTGTGGACATGATTGAATTGCGAGCAGAAGCGGGAATGGGCTCCATGCTCTTGCGGTGTCTGATACCGAGTATTCTGGACGCCTTGTCAGGGCGCAAGGGAGAAAGAGCGTTGGGACTTGAGTTATTAGGGGTGGTGACGGTGATATAGTCTAGCTCATCTGCAAGGGCTGCGTCTGTATCTGAGGCGGCTGCAGAGGTGTCTGGTGGCGGAGAAAGAAGGTTGCTCTGGACGGAGATGTTTATGATCGGAGTGTTGGCTTCGCGAGTGCCTGAGCTTGTTGGCCGCCCGTTCTCCTTTTTGGGTTGAGAAGGCTTGTATCCTCCCGTTCGCGCTGCTTTCTTGTTGTCGAGCGACTGCTCAGAAAAGCGAGACTTGAGAACCCTGTCTGCCGGTATGGGACTCGCAGCAACTGCCGTGGCAGGGACGGCTGGTCTTCTTGCAGACATGTTGCGATGACCGGCGGCGTCAAAAGGTATATGTGGAGAGAGAAGCAGATTGAAACGAGTGTGGTGGGTTAGACGAAGGAGGAGAATTGACACCAACTCAAAGCATTACTTTTAGCGTCCTTTTTTCACAAAACATATCAATCCCGCTCAGGGCTCCCGGTCATATACTCTTCTGAGAATTCGCTTATCCGACCTTGCCCCTACCGTAACTCAATTCCGATCTAGCTCGCGTCGGCCTCTGTTTACCTTCTTGGTCGTATATCCAATCATGATACTAATTATGAAGACTGTCGGCCGCGTTGTCTACGAATCCTTGACCTTATGTATCTTTCCTTCTTCGGGGGAGCAAATTCACGGTGCAATGGAGACGACGCGATCACGTGACAGCAGATCTTGATTGAGCTCAAGTCGGTCGATCAATCAACAAACTTCCCCTGAGTCAAAATATTGGTGGGAGTGTTTTTAATATCTAAATAGAAACTCTCACTACACGCTGCATAAACGCCTCCGTGATTTTCAGGCAAAATATGCTCATGTCAAAGTCGTCTTATGTTTGCCTGGCAAAGGTTTTCGTTGCGCTTCATACCCATTCTCAGTGAGTAGGGAGCGCCACCGCAATGGCCGGCATCACAAGACAAAGATGGGACGATGGAAGCGTCTTTGGAAGAACCCTTTAAATCGCAATCCGCATCAAACGCAAACCCTACGGCTGCCTTGGTGACCAGGTGGAACATCTATAAGTACCTAAAGAGCAACTACTAACGGGTTTATGGTGATTATTGATAGGTTCCGAGGCAAGGTCGGAGGAGATTGGGAAAATGACATGCATAACGGGACAGTCTGCATAAGTCAGGCTCATGGCTGGAGTCGACATCACCTTTCAAAATTTCAATTGATTCCCGGCTTTTCCGGGCTCGCTGTCGCAGCTTTGGTGGGGAACCGCCGGAGGATAAAAATACAGTGACAATTAATGTACATACATCTACGCATGAACGTGACGCCGAGTGAATTGCAACCTGAATACGTACCAACTGATATTAGCATGGTTCATTCAGTCGTCTATAGAAGAGGGTCCTCGATAGAAATGATTATCATCCGTTAGTAAGTACGCCAGTGCTGTCGAAGCATCTGTGCAAATGAGCGCATGAACGCTTTACAGACATCTATGATATCCTGATTGATTATAATACGATTTATACATTAAAACATAGATGTTCAGTCCTTCCGAATGAATACCTTTCTGAGCCACCGCCATCGTCTCCGGCCTGAAGTCCTACTCGGAGCATCCTCCTGGTCGCTCGACGGCGGTTGAGCATCCCCTGAAATTTCTCCGGCTATCTCAGCTTCCTCATCACTCGAATTTTCCGAATGGTGGTCATCCCTCGTCCTCCTTGTGATCTCACCCTCACTTACCGTCCTCCTTCTATCTATGATTCTCGTACCAGCGACAACACTGTTCGCCACATCCGCAAAAGACGGCCCCCCAATCCCAATACCACTCGTCCTCCGCCTTCGGTCAAGCGGCATGATGGTAAACCCAGGGCTTACGGGGGACAGGCCAATCTGGAATCCGGCGCCCAAGGTAGATACAGGTCCGAGAGGTGGTGAAAAGTTTGCGTGACTATATTGAGAATTTGAATATGACACTGTGCGTGGATGTCCAGGTTGGGTTGATGTTGATTGACGAGGATCAGCCGAGGGTTTTCGCCGGGCTGAATGTTTCGAACGATGAGAGGGAGATCGAGTGGCACCATACAATTGGGACCCGGCTCGAAGCCGATGGGGATCTGATGAAACAGTCGAACTTTGGCCAAATACATCCTGTGCAAACTCTGGTGCTGGCGGCCCAAGGTCGAGGCCCAATCCTGCTGTTGTAGGAGTTACTGGTATATTTTGAAGATGGGATTCTGAGCGGGTTTCTCGCTCCATTGGCACGGGACCAATGCGCGGTCTGACCGTCTTGGTGGTAATAGATTGTTTAGCCATGGCCACAGTTTCAGCACCTTGATCACCGTCTTCTATATCTTCAGGTTCCGAGTACAGAATCCCCTCCTCGTCTGTAAATTCACCGTCCTCCTCATTCCAGGGACCGACGTCGACACCTCCACCGCCAGATTGGATACTGACGACCCACACGCCCCCGAGAAGAACGACGATCCCCAGGCCAACTAAAGATAGATGCAGCGGCGAGATGAGGGAGAATTGATCGAAGTAGACAAGACCATTGATAATGGATGACAGATTATAGAAACAGAACGCCGCTAATAAAATTCACTTGTCAGACAACTTCTACGTTGATGAAGCATCATACACTCACATGGGCACACTAGGGTCGGATCGGCCAATATAAGAGCCTTATGCAAATACCATAGCTGCAAAAGCGCGAAAATGATCAATCCCAGAACAAGGACCCACGCCTCCCATCGCCAGAATTGAGGATCACCGCTCAGAGTCAGAATAAGGAGCTCAACCCCACTCTTCGCAAAGAGCAGGCACATTCCAGAGATGATGCCTGAGAATGACGCATACGAGATGGCCAAAAGCAGGCGTGTGCGGTTGATCGAGCGAAGAGTCGTGTTGCTTGCACGCTTGTCATTAAGTGGGGAATCTGAAAGCGGGGACACATTTCCGGCTTTGCGGTCAGAAAGAAGGGGTGTACGCTCGGTAGTAAGGGAGCCATTGATTTCTTCGGTCAGGCCTGTTGTTAGATTCGTGGAATGAATGGGAAGGTCGATGTTCGAAGACGAGGCTGTAAGGTTGTCTGAAGAAGGATCCGATGGGAAGCTCTTCGAGATGCGACGAGAGAGGGAGAACTCTGTCAGGTGGGTCTACAGAATATAGATGTTACAAAGGTAAGGAAGACCATTCGGGACAAAGACTCACGATAGCAAGGCATACGAAGACCACGAATCCCAGAATGGAAAAGTAAACAACGAAGGCCGGGCGTCGGAAGAGTACGAGGAGGTCTTCAAGAGAACGGGTTGGCTCTGGGACGATACCAAAGAAGGCGATTAAGATGGCCCCGCCAGCAATGAGGATTGTGCCCAAAATCATCCACAGGGAGAATACATCTCCAAGCAAGAGTCGGGCAAAGAAGGCATTCCACAGGAGTGACACGGCACCCAACGGGGCGAGTATAACCACAGGTAGAGAGGCGATCTGGACGAAGGAGCCGATGATATTGGAGGAAAAGAATATTGTGAAGCCAAGCAACCAGAGCCTGGATTTGGGTCAGATGTGTGCAGTGGTAGATTATGGACGAGAACGTACGGTCTCCGGTGCTCGGCGCGTTGACGATGTTCCGGTAAAGCTTGGTTCAGCACATGGCTCTTTCGCTGAATGGTCAGCCCAAGTGATTGAACGAAGGAGGCAAGCAGGCCGATGATTATGCCCAGGGGTATCGATATATGGGTAGCGGTGAGCATGAGAGTGGCACCGCGCCAGGCGAGGCGATGTCGACTAATAAGATGATAACTTGTGGTCCGAGCTCTTCATTGACTGTTGGGTGCGAAAATGGAGTCTTGCCAACTGCCACCTCCCCGCAACAACAACTCCCAAGCCACTTACCCGAAATAGGAAACACGTGCATGCGCCGATCGTACAGACATTTTGCATCTTGCAAACTTGTTGCAAACAAGACTTGGAAGCGCCCAAGGAACCGTCACAGACAAGGTCCGGACAATGTCTGTTGAACTAAAGTTCCGAATCTTTACATGGGTAGAAACGTGTAGGCGCTGATCCAGCGGTCCAGCGTTTGCTGGAAATATCTAGAACCCATCTAGAACCTGGCAGAACTTGCTATGATGTCATAAAGTTGTGGTCCGTCGCGAAAGTTATTACTGTAATTTAACAGTTGTATTTGTAGACCATCACTATATAACCTCCAACATTCGCTCCCACTTCCAACCCAATAATCCCCCATTATGACGAGCAACATGGAATTCACCGACAAGACTCAACAATCACTCTCTGACGCTATTCAACTTGCTAAAGACTATGCTAATGCACAAGGTATGTCCTGAAGTTAGTCCTGGTTGTTTCTTTCTCCAATACTTACTGTCGGTTCTTTAGTACATCCTGCTCATCTGGCCTTTGTGCTACTCAACGATGGATCGTCAGACATGCCAATGCCTGGAGGATCTCAACAGTCCTCAACATCGGGCGCCCCTCTATTTGCATCAGTAGTATCGAAAGCCGGAGGCGATCCAGTATGTCTACACGTTTCCATGGCTCTCATCCTCGCGCTGACAATATTCTAGGTAGCTGTCAAACGCGGTGTGCAGAAGCTGATCGTACGATTTCCAGCACAAAATCCACCACCCGATGAAACCTCTTTCTCCGCTGCTGCAATGAAAATCCTACGGGAAGCTAATAGCCTGCAGAAAACAATGCACGACTCCTACATTGCCCAAGATCACATTCTTCTCGCTCTCATCAAGGACCCAACAATTGCCGCTGTCCTGAAGGAGAACAACCTCACAGAAGCGACTTTGAAAACCGCTATCGAGCAAATTCGCGGAAACCGACGCGTAGAGTCCAAATCAGCGGAACAAGGCTTTGACGCTCTCCAGAAATATGCTGTCGACTTGACCGCACTGGCAGAGGAGGGGAAGATCGACCCCGTCATTGGTCGTGACAACGAAATCAGACGCGCCGTTCGTATTCTTTGCCGAAGGTAAATTCATTTCGTTGTATGCCAAAACTTTCAGTTTACTCATCCACAATTTAGAACGAAAAACAACCCAGTACTTATTGGTGAACCTGGTGTTGGAAAGACGGCCATTGCTGAAGGGCTCGCCCAGCGAATTGTCAACCGGGATGTCCCAGCCAGTCTCCTAGCGCGTCTTTATTCTCTCGACATGGGTGCGCTCATGGCAGGCGCTAAATACAAAGGCGAATACGAAGAGCGTATCAAAGCTGTTCTCAACGAGGTCGAGAAGGCCGCCGAAGACGGTGGCCCAGGTGTTATCCTTTTCATAGATGAACTCCATCTAATAATGGCCGGACGAGGAGCCGAAGGTGGAGGTATGGACGCAGGGAATCTCTTCAAACCGCTCCTTGCCCGTGGAAAGCTGCGCTGCATTGGTGCCACCACTTTATCGGAGTACCGCAAGTACATCGAAACCGATCCTGCTTTGGAACGTCGGTTCGCCCAAGTTATCGTGAACGAACCTTCGGTGCCAGAGACCATCAGCATTCTACGTGGTATCCGGGAGAAATACGAAGTCCATCACGGTGTTCGTATTCTGGATGGAGCACTTATTACCGCTGCCACCTTGGCCCACCGATACTTGACATCCCGACGACTTCCAGACTCTGCCATTGATTTGATCGACGAGGCGTGCGCCAGGTAAGTATTTGAATGTTACTACTCTCATAACATATATCTGAATACTGGTGCATAGTGTACGCGTTACTCGAGAAACGGAACCCGAGGCCATCGACAAGCTTCAGCGCAGGAAATTGGAGCTGGAGGTTGAAATTCATGCCCTCGAGCGTGAAAAAGATGCCGCCAGCAAGGAACGCCTGCATCTAGCCCGTAAAGCTATCGCAGAGGTTGACGAGCAACTCCAACCCCTGAAAGCTGCTTACGAGAACGAGAAAGAACGAGGCGACGAGATCAATCAAGTCAGAAGGAAGATGGACGAGTTGAAAGCGAAAGTCGAGGACGCTGAGCGAAGGTGGGTATTCATGATTGAAAATTTCCATTCATCCTATGCTGATACATCACCACTAGATATGATCTCGCAACCGCATCTGATCTTCGTTATTATGCTATCCCAGATCTCCAAGGACGTCTAGACAAGTTAGAGGCGAAGAAAGCGGCAGAGGACGCAGCTACTGGTGGTGGAGCTGACACCGTTGCTCCAGACCAGATTGCTGAGATTGTCGCAAAGTGGACGAATATCCCCGTTACCCGTTTGGTGACGACGGAGAAGGAGAAACTCCTGCGGTTGGAGAAAGTATTATCGCAGAGCGTCGTTGGACAAAGCGACGCCGTCAAAGCTGTTGCCAACGCAATCAGGCTTTCGCGTAGTGGACTCTCCAACCCCAACCGACCTGTCGCCAGTTTCCTGATGGCAGGTCCTTCGGGTACGGGTAAGACACTCATGGCAAAGACGGTAAGCTTTCTTCCTCATGTAAGCCTGCGTTGTTGCTTATTCAATTTCTTTACAGCTAGCAACTGTGCTCTTCGACTCCCCCGATACCATGGTTCGGATCGACGCCTCAGAATACTCGGAGAAACATTCGATATCCCGTCTCATAGGTTCTCCTCCAGGCTATGTCGGTTATGACGCCGGAGGTCAACTGACAGAGTACATCCGACGCAAGCCATACTCCATCATTTTGATCGATGAAATCGAAAAGGCCTGTCGGGAGTTTGTCACCCTCTTCCTTCAAGTCCTGGACGATGGGCGTTTGACAGATGGTCAAGGAAGGATTGTTGACATGAGGAACACAGTCATCATGATGACTTCGAATTTGGGTGCTGTATATCTGAATGAGATGGGCGAAGGGGCTGTCAAACCCGAGACACGGTCCCTAGTCATGGGAGCTATCCAAGCACACTTCCCTCCAGAGTTCATCAATCGGATTGATGATATCGTCATTTTCGTGAGTTAAAAATTTCATGTTCTTTAAGATGCATCATCAATTGACTGGCTTCCATCTCAAATAGCGTGCACTGTCTCACAAAAACGTGCTCAAGATTGTTGACATCCGTCTCAAGGAGGTAGAAGAACGCCTCGCCGACCGGAAGATCAAACTCGACGTTGACGCAGAGAGCAAAAACTACCTCATGGCTGCCGGGTACTCTACGAGTTACGGTGCTCGGCCACTCAACCGTGCCATCCAGAGCGAGCTGCTGAACCCACTGTCGGTACTCATCCTTTCTGGCCGGGTGCTCGACAACGAGACTGTGCGTGTTCGGTTCGACGGCCCCCATAACCGAATCAATATCGCGCCTAATCATGAAGGCATCGGTGGTGATATGGATGTGGATGAATATGACAGCGATGAAGATATCGAGATTGAGGAAATGGACTAACTTCGTTCTTTGTAGTATTAGTTGGACTTCCGAGTTCTGATAAGGATTCGGGTGAATTCAAGACACCGATGTGCTTAATTATTGTAATCTGTAGTAGTAGTTCTCAAGCTTTCCTTCATTTGTAACATAGACACATAATGCATCGGGTCAACTGATTGATCATTTGTACAAATTATGGGCGTACTGAGTTTGGATTGACTGTACCAAGACGGTGTTGAGTGAACGGATCGAAGCGGGCTGCAAGTTTCCAAATATGGAAAGCGACAACTGTGGGTGACACTGGGTGTAACGTTGAGAGTCAACATTTAACTTTGCAATTTCATTCTTCATTCTGTGACTTCGCCATGCTCAGCCGTCGCGCCCTTCCACGACTCAGCAATGTGTTGCGAAACCTTGCCCGGCCAGCGTCCACATCTGCTCCCAAGCCGAAAGACACAGCGACGCCCGTCGTAACCCAACAAACGACACCCCCCGTCCCTACGACCCAACAAGCTCCCAATTATCCCTCCATATGGTCGACGAGCCAGCAACCCCGTCCAGGTCCTAGCTCAGGTCCGAGATTCGAGCAAATGGCGATGGACCTCCAGCCAAACCCGTTGAGCGCAATGGAGCTCATTGCGAATGAGCCAATACGGCTGGTACATGGACGAAAAGCCGTTTGCGATGGTGGTGCGTTTTTCTTCCTTTCATACCGCCCTAATGGAAGCTTTGCCTGACGAGTTCGACTGCGTTCTATTCTGAACTTAGGAGGAGGCCCATTGGGTCACCCCAAAATCTACATCAACCTGGTAAGTTCTGACACGAAACCTTCGTAGAGTCTAGTAACTCCTCATGTTCTTACGCCCATTTGATAGGATAAGGCTGGCCCTCGTGCATGCGGGTATGTAATCTGTTGTCATCTAAGCTTCGAAAGTATTGACTAAATCACCTCGTTCTGTTTGTCAAAAAAGATACTGGTATGTGCTTCCATTCCGATTCGTATATTCTTCATTGGTGACCTGGTTCATCTCAGCGGAATCCGGTTCGAGCAAGATCCTCACCATCACCATTGATAGCCATCCCCATACGCCTGTCATCTGAGACAAAACAATAGAATTGCAAAAACACTTGTTTGATCAAACCCTGATATGATATGACAGAGAAGGGCTTCTGAAGGCTAACACTTGAGTTCAAAGGGAGCGCTGAATTGTACATTCTTGGCATGTGCAAGATTAAACTCGACGGATGATCTGCATCGTGGTTTCTATTCTGGCTCAGCCCCTCCGCCTTGTTGTGGTACAAGCCGGAGAGCATAAAAATACACATTGTCTGTCTACTACTATACGTAGCTTCCGGCTTTGAATAGTGCACTAGGGAAGAGTAAGTACGGTATGAGTGGAAAAAACGAATTACGGAAAAAGTTGCGAGAACGCGGAGGGTAGAGCCAATGGTTCATTATATGTACGCCGCGGATACAACCTCCTGGGTGATGACAAATGAATGATGTGTTTGGTGAGTGCAAGGGAAAAATGTAACAACAATGATTGAACACGAGAGAGAAAAATGAGAGGAGAACGAAACATAAAAACCAAGTGAGTGTGTGTCTAGCAGAAGATCAACTATCTTCTGGCGTTGTGAAAACCATCGGAGAAAGTGGTGGATATTCCCCTCCTCCAGCTACAGCCTCCAACTGGGAGAAGGGTGGCAAGGCATTGGAGGAGGGTGGATGGAGGCCATTTGGTAATGGCGGAGGAGGCGGCAGTGGAGGCTGAGTGGAGTCATCAGGGACCAGACCATCCGTACTGTCCCACTTATAACTCACCACTTTGAATATCGGATTGATGGCAGACTTGGCGGATTTGGGGGTATGGCCCGTGCTAGACGGGTATCCGTATGAGCTTGGGGGGTGTCCATACGGGCTAGGCGGTAGAGGGGGGAGATGCCCATTCAAATCCAGTGGACTATGCGGGCCGCCAGGACTTGCAGGGTAACGAGGAGAAACAGAAATGTAAGGAGGAGACTGTGTTCGAGATAGTAGGTCTTCCTTGTTATGAGGGAGATGAATCCATGGTGGGGAAGGTGATAGCGAAGGAGACATATTGGGTGATAGAGACAACATTTGCAAGGGTGGTGGTGATACACTGCCAGATATATGCGACGTAACTGAAGCTTGCGTGCGGAAGTCGTGCGCCAGCTGACCATCCAAAGAAAAAGAATTAGAGGAACGGGCAGAAGGGGAAAAGTCATCAAACGATGTCCGTAGGGAAGACCTCGAAGTCATTCGGCTGATACCGAATATACTGGGGCGATTCCTTATCCGAGACGGTCCTGGGTCGCTGTCTACAGTAGCGAAGGATATCGTAGACATTCGGCTGATGCTGTGAACATCCGACGATGACATGGAATGATCATCATCAAATTCTCGCCGACGAGCCTTGGCAAAGCGCTCAGTTCCCGTTCTCCAGTCCCGTTCTCCCCAATCTGGCGGTACAAGCAGAGGTTCTGCCTGAGGAATAAATTTGCCAGCGGCGGCGTTGACAGTAGCATTGTCGTTTCTTCCGGCACTCGGATCTCGACGAACAGGCCCAGAGGATGGTTGTTTGCCCTTGGGTTCGGGAAGATTCACGTTACCCCCAACACCCAGCCATTCGATATCGTCGCCACCGGTCTTCCGCATCAGCTGCTTGCGTTTGTCCACGACAGCGCGCGCCGCTTCTCGGCCGCTACGTTCTTCCAGCTCGCGTTTCTTCAACAGAGCTTCACGGTGGATACGCGCAGCTTCCTTCTTGTTGAACTTCTTCGCATCACGTGGATCCTGCAGTTGTTCACGAACAGGCGATGAATCGCGGAGAGACCTGCTGTCTGTGCTTGACGACACGGCGCGCTTCCGCGAAGGGTAGATAATGGCAGGGCTGGATTCGTCCACTGGAGGTAGAGCATTCTGATGTGACTTGTCACCACCAAACATGCCAAGGCCCCACCTGGTATGTTTCTTTCCGAGGCCCAATTTCCCAAGCTTGTTACCTTGCGTAGCAAGAGCAGCTTGAGCGTTGATGGCGTCATGATGCGGGTCAGGGTGCCGTGGAGGATCCTGCACCATGTGAGAATCGTGCGCGTCGGGAAGATGTCCATTGACATGATGATGAGACGGATCATGAGGAGACGTAATATCCATAGGGTAGTCAGCCTGGGATTCCGGCCAAGCGCCATGGGGATGATGTCTGCGATCGTCATGTACAACATAAGAATTATGCGGGGGAAGAAGTTGAGATTGCGAGGCGGGTATGAGGTATGGTATGCGATGGGTATTGGATGCATCTTGAAACTGATGAGGGTGATGGTTGGTGGGATGCAAGTGTGAAGGGGGAACGGCACGGGATGATGGCGGTTGTGATGATGAGCCATTGGCGTGCGACGGCATCGTTGGAATGGATGAGTTGGAAATGGAGAGATGGAGACCAATTGGAAGGTTGGTGTTGTGAGGGGTGGTTTCTTGCAGGTAGGGATGATCCATGCATTCTCGACTGGTCAGACGTGTGTCGGGATCATATCTTAGAAGATCACGAATACAGTTGATCAAGGACCTCGGCACCGTCTTCTCGAACAGAGCATAAAAATCCTTAGGCTCAACCTTTCCAAGCAATGAATATGAGTTCTTTTTGAAGATCAGAACGGGGACTTACTTGTGGAAATTGGAACCCAACGGCTTTTGCAAGCTTGTTTCCTTTGGCCCAAGGTCCGCCACCTAGGCGACTTCCATGCATATCAACACCATATGCCTCAGATGGATCCCCCAAGATCTCGCATATCCTTGCCACCTGATCTACCTGATCCGAACCTGGGAAGAGTGGTCGAAGATTCACGAGTTCCGCCATGATAGTCCCCAATGCCCACATATCAACGGGGTTTGAATAGTCCCGGCTCAGAAGCAATACTTCAGGAGCACGATACCAACGAGTGGAGACATACTCGGTGTACGGAGGTTTGCTTTTGGTCTCCCGAGCAAGACCGAAATCTGCCAGTTTGATGATGGCGACGACATCCTTCTCCTTTGGCGCATTTGGGGGTGCAATCGGTGATACGGTAGTGTAATCGAAAAGGCCTGTTGTAGTAACGAGGACGTTTTCTGGTTTCATATCCCGATGAAAGTACCCGTGGGCGTGAATGTGATCAAGACCCGACACAATTTGGCGAAATATGGAGGAGACAAGACCACCTGCGAGGGCTCGACCTTTCCGGGCCTTGATGAGATGGTAGAGATTGCCCTCCATCGACTCGAACACAAAGTAGAGCTCTTTCGAGGCAGGAAGAAGAAAGAAGTCGTACAGAGGAATGACGTTTGCATGGAATGGTATAGCGCGCAGAGACTGAGTGGTTGGGCAGGGACACTGAGAATCACACCCAACGAAGTAAAGCCGAACAAACGCACCTCGAGTTCCTTGAGTTTCTGACACTCGTCCCAGCCTCCTTCCCACTTTTTCTTCATCCTCTTCACTGCTACCAGACGCTTTCCCGCCCACTCTGGCCGCGCCCCCGCTCCACATTGCATCGGCGAAAGCGGTGTATTTGGGGGTAGGGTGCCATGCCAATCGCACAACCAGACAGTGCCAAATGAGCCATCTCCAAGAACCTTGAGCGGTGTATACGAGCGCGTCGAACCTGGACAGAATTAGAACAGCCAAGGCAGAGAATGAAAGGATGCACGCACTGCTCTGGGAGCTACCGACGACAAGGCGATTGTTCTGGATTGACACGCTGGGGATCCCCACGACCGTGATGGGCTCCTTGGATATAGACGATGGCTGCTGCCTCTGTGATGTTGGCTGTGGCGGCGGTGGTTGTGGTTGGTGAACAGTTGCGCCGTTCGAGATTGGGGTGTTGTATTGGTTGATATTATGGCCATTTTGGACAATAGTTGAGGAATGGTACATGGTATGCCTCGCATTGCCCGAGAGGAGAAGTGAATGATTGGGATGTGGATGTTAGTGGAACATATGAATAAAGATATTCGCTGGCGTGCGGCGACGGGGGAGAGAGAGTCTCAAGCGAAAGGAAGCCGTCCACAAGGCTGAAAAAAAGAAGTCCAACAACTCGCTACAACTCCCAATCTGCTCTTGCCTTTCTAGGTTTTGATCGATCGCAAGCCCCAATCGACTGGGCCAGATCTCCAGCAAGCCAGTTCATAACATCAATCCGTCTATTTCGCGTCCGAGTATCATGTCTAGTACGGAACCTCATGGAATAACTTGGACACACTCTCCCCATAGTGACTCCGTCGTATCACTTCTCCGAGCACCTTTCCAATGTCGATCACCTCGATCTTTTTGCACGCCGCCTGGTTTGCATTCTGCGGTAGCGTATTCGTCACGATCAGTTTCTCCAGGTTACTCGCCTCCACCGCTGCAAGCGCATTGCCGCTTAGAATGCCGTGCGTCACAAATGCAAACACCTTCACCGCGCCGGCTTCAGACAAGTGCGATGCAGCAAGGCAGAGCGTTCCACAGGTGTCCGCCATGTCGTCAACCAGGATCGCAATTTTATCCCGCACGTTGCCAACAAGAACCATTCGAGAGACTTCGTTTGCTTTCTTTCGCTCCTTGTGGAATAATGCGAAATCGACGCCAAGCCGGTCAGCTATCGATGTAGCCCTATACCGAACTCGTTAGTTAGTTCGACGTTTAGCTCCACAGTTTTTCTCACCTTTTAGCGCCACCTGCATCGGGAGAGACGATTACAACATCGTCCACGTTAAAGTGCGTTCTAATGTACAGAATAGCCGACGGCTCGGCATACAGCTGGGAAAGATCATCAGCCAATGTGCGAGAGCAAGGGTAGTGGTGAAACGCCTCACGCTAAGCATCCAATATTCAGTCAAAGGAAGCCGGAGAAGCAGAACTATAAAACTCACTTGTCAACAGGAACATCAAAGAAACCCTGAATCTGAGAAGCATGCAAGTCCATTGTCTGTAGCAACCATGGGCTTTCAGCCTGGAGCGCAACACACAACTTCTACTCACAATGATGTGGTCGCAACCAGATTTCTGAATCATATTCGCTACAAGCTTCGCAGTGATAGGCGCCCGGCTTTTATCTTTCTTATCTTGCCTGGCATAAGGAAAGAGAGGGATGACCGCAGTGATTCGTTTCGCGCTCGCAATCTTGCAGGCATGGATCATGATACAGAGCTCCATAAGAGCCGTATTCACTTGACCACAGCCAGTGTTGATGATATACACATCATCCTCCCTCACAGACTCCGTAATGGTGACATTTGTCTCGCCAATTCCACTCCTGGTCACTTCCGCTTTCGAGAGAGGTAAACCAATGCTGAAGCATGAAGGTCAATGAATGTCGAGTTCAACTGCTGATGCAAAAGCATGGTTGGGATGGGAGGAGAAGAGAACTACCGTCGTGCAATGATTTCGGCGAGTTCAGGATGGCTAGTGCCTATCGCAGAGGTGAAGGTTAGGGTTGCTTCTTCGCATTAGAGAAACCGTTCCTCGCACCCGAGAAAATTTTGATTCCGCTTCCGTTCAACATAATTCGTTTCTAATACCGCGCAGAGTCCATATAAAGAAGAAATAGATAAAAGAAAAGGTCGTTATGAAGAGAGGTGCAATGGAGAGTGAAAGGAGGCTTGAGCGCCGAAGCAGAGAATGGTGGTCCTTGGTCTGACTGAATCCTTGAAAGATTAGATTTTTGTCTCCAAAAACGTCACAATGGTTCGTGACACGAACCAGGCTGAACCGGAGAATCACGCGCCGATGCTCGTCTAGGCTCTACCCGGCGACAATCACGCCACCACCACATTCGCACCATCATTCGTCAGCTCTTCCTCGTCGTCCGCCTTCCTTTGAATATATGATCATTGCAAATAACACTGTTCTTTCTTCTCCGCAGGCGCCGAGGTTCTCCCCGTCGAGAATTCTGTAGAACTGCTCGAAAAAAAGGAAAGGTTCTTTGGATCATCTTGTTGTCAGCGGTCGGTGACATGTGTTACCGGCATCGTCCGGACAAAGGCTTTCAAGGCTTTCAAAACATACGGTGAATGTTTCCCGGAGACTTTTACCTCCGTTCGTTTCGACAGCGCTCTTGTGGAGTAAGTGAACTGACCTAGACTGACCTGAATCGAGAGCCATTCATTATCGTGACATTGTACAGCTTTCCTTGTCAAACGTTCCCCCGTTCGGAGACCTCTGAGCTACATGTTCTGGAGATATCAGTGGCAGCAGCATAGCCATCATATAGAGCATAAGACGACATCTTACCCGAACCCGATTCTAGATCTGCCAACTATGCAGATCTGTCTTCCACATCGTAAATACATCGCAAAAGCAATTACATCGTCTTTCCTCTGGCGCAGTTTGGCGCTTGCAGTATCAACTAATTCGGACCTAACAATGCACTTGGCGTGCGCAATTTAAACCCACCCCGCCACACTCTCTCGGAACCACTCCCATCGACGATTGATAAAAATATCCCCAAGATCGGCCCCGAAGTGCTGATATGGGTATAGTGGCTCGGCTCGGATTTGTGGGGTCATTATTTGATCCACGTATATACGGTCTCTCAAGGGTATGCTGCTACCTTTGTAAAGTCTCCGGCTGTAACATATGTGCATATTGAGTATCAAGCGCACCCTGCAGCTGCAGCTCAGAGCATACCTTTCGCAACCACGCTCAGGGCTCTCTCATTAATTAAAAGACCCATTGACTAATATCGGGGTGTATTCTCACTCCACCTGTTGAGGGCATCCTCCTATGTTAGGATTTGGAGAAAAGAGACCATTCAATGTCTTTGTCTTGGCAATCCAGAATGGTTGCCACACAAACACCTCAGGGCGCTTGTCACCTGTGGGTAAGCCGCTGCATATCAGATATGCAAACATGGCATTGTTCTCAGATCGGTATGTATGAAGGTTCAATTGCAAGATTTCGTACGAATAACGATGATACAGTTTAGACTACATGGTAGACTGTGCAACTCATCACAGAGTGCGGAAGTCGTGAGGATCGGGTGAGACAAAAATGAGTGACTGGTGGTTACAGACGGCTGAGAAAGGGAAGCCTAGACTGAATGACCTGGGCTGAATGGCAAGGCAAGGCCTGAGAATGACAGTGTAAAGGAATCAAGCGGATCCGTGCGAGTCTGAGATGTCCGCAGGACGGAAACATATGGTTGCATAAAAAAATTGCGAGACAGCTTGATGACAAGATCAGACCTCATTGATGAACCTGTGCAGGGATTATTGGTTGTTGTTCCCGTCTGGTATTCAAAATGGACAACAACGAGTTGTGCATCGCCGGAGCAAGGTTAGGGTTGACAGTAGGATAGGGATGAGGACCAACACGTGTTGGCATGTGTGGTAAAGGAGTGAAGGCTGGCGCAACGGGAGGCGCGGGGTGGTAATGTGGATGGATGGGACCATCATGGAATGCCGGAGTAGGAGTGTACATCTGAGGGTACAGCTGTTGGGGCACGAACTGTTGACCATATTGGTGGTTTGGACTAATAGGAGTGGCACGAGAGCCATTCATAGCAGCTAATAGACGATTCTGGTTTATATGGCTGATACTTGCAGTAGGATGATGCATCGGTGCGCGGTGGAAGGCCTGGCTGGTCCGTGACCGAACCTGGAAGGGATCGTGTTGCCCATGCATGGGGTTCTCCGTGTGGGGGTACATGGGATGGAAGCCAGCAGCTGAATTCGAAGGATGTGGAGGATAACCTGAGGAATAGATGACCCCCAAATCTCTCGGGTTCTGATGCATCATTCCTTGATGTGGTGGAAGATGATATCCATTTGCCGCTGGATTGGCCCCAATGATCGCGGCACGGGCTGCTATCATTGGTGCCATTCTTGCAGACTCATTCGCAACTGATTCTAATAGCGAGAGTTGTTGTAGGCGTTTGGCAGACGTCGGAACTTCTGCTGCACGAGTTAGATACGGTGATATGTCTGCAGTCGAAGAAGCACGACGCGGAGCTTGCGTGGAAGGCGATGTTGGAGCAGAGGTGGTATATGCAGTGTGGTTGTGATCTTGACGCGGTATATCTTGCTCAACGTGCACCTCGAATGGATTTGCCCTAGGTCTCGGACGCGTGGAGTTCGATGTATTGGAACGTGGCAGATCCATTGAAGATTCGTGGGTGCCATAGGATAATGATGACTGCGAAAGAACATGAGATGCTGGAACCGAAGATGACCAGTTGGCAGACTGGTCGGGTGCATGAGTTGCAATAGGTGAATCGTCTGAGGTGTCAGAACGTAGGGCAGATGAATCGATTGAATTCACTTCATGCCTCGCAGCATGCGTGCCCTTATCACCCACGCGAACTTCAGGAACCGAGGCGGCTGATAAGGTCAAGTTTGAGAGTAAACGAGCGAAGTGAGGGTCCATTGCGGTGTGTGATACAAGAGGCTCGAGTTGGTTGCCTTCGACTTCAGGTGCTGGATTGATACTGGCTTCCGATCGTCGGGGAGACGGCGTTTGCGGCCCAGCATTATCGACGGATGATTGAGAACTCGACTCCTGTAGTGTGCCATTGACATGGGATGATCCTTCATTTCTGTGCAACTGCGGAGAAGCTGGAGGTGGCTGATTCTTCTTCGGTTTCGCGCCCTTACGCGGATTATTGCGCGGCTTTCGCTCGTTAATGAAGTTCTTGAGTGGGCTCGAGGATGAGGTGATTTTAGTTTGATTGCTGGAATAGAATGACGTGAAATTAGAGAGATCCCTTACCTTATGAAGGGTGTTATTAGATAGAATTTTCCTGGTGGAGTATTTTTCCGTCTCCATGTAGGGAGGTCTGTCAATCTGAACCATTCGATTTTCTGGGTAATAATAACAATGAGCGTTCGTGCATCAACATCTCGTAAATCCTCATACACTGATTTCTTTCCTTGTCTTGGTCTTGAAAGGGAAATCTTCGGGTACTCCAGGGACAATGAATAAAGATATCTTTTGTTCTTTAATTGACATTTCGATAACGTGCTGAGGATCTATCTGTCCAGCAAGATTGTATCCGGTCTCTTCTAGCACCTGTGATTCATTAGTCATGACTGGCGACTACTGCGTGTAACATACGTACCTCTCGTACAGCACATGTAGGCGGAGGTTCGGTTTCGTTGATTTTTCCTTTCGGAAAACCCCAACCAGATGACGACTTCCATCCCTTAACCAGAAGACACTTGAAGGGGTAATAACTTTAGATCTAGACTCTTCCAGGATTGACTTTTCCATACCTTTTCCATAGTGTCATTCAGCATGATGGCTCCGCATACTGGTACTCGTGTCTTGTACGCCATGAATTGGTTGAAAGCTTGTTCGTGATCGTGACTCCATTGTTGCAGAAGAGGACATGCGTGGAACAACATGGCAGAGAATTTTTTCAGCGGCAGTGAAGGAAACTTTGGGTTTTCTTCTCGTATAAAATCTTCGTAGAACCAATGACTGGAGTTCCTGCATGTTAGTTAAGTTCCGAGTGCTTGCCAAAGACGCACGCTTGCTCCACTTGAAAACATAGCCGCTCTAATGAGCTAAGTTCATGGTCTGGTAGATTGAGGATAAATCGGCTGAAAAAACAGACAGATATCGTAACGGGTGGAGAAGGTTTCATGACTGGTTGGGCTTACCTTGATAAGTCTTCAAGCACGTCTTCGTGCGTTGCATCTTTGTAAGAGAATCGGGGTAGTGTTTCGGTGTAAGTGGCTGCGGGGAGTTCTGGCGATGATGATGATGAAGACGCCATGGGATATCAGGGAGCGGAAGAAACGCGTTGCGTGAAACAGACTTTATTGAAGAGTTTAAGTAGGATAGAAACAAGGGAGAGTTATTGTTGGTGGTCACTGGTGGAGAGGTTCAAGGCCACACTGGGAAACAACCCGATCTGGAACGTGCGACTGACAATTACGTAATTCCATTTCCATCGACTCCGAAGAAAAATTAGCTCAAGACTTTTGCTCAACTAGAATAATCGATTCTCTTCTTCTTCGTCGGCCTGTCCACTGTCTGGGTCGTTCCAACATCATTTATAGAGCTTCTACTCTTGCTGATTGTTACATTCACCTTAACATGACACTCCTCGTCTAATTCGCTCCATGTACAAGGCCAACACAAGGCTAAGCTTGTGCCCTTGTGGATGCCACTGACGGACGGACGATGCCGGCAATGCGCAGTGGCAATACGGCACTAAGGGAACGACTCTGGCTTTGTCGTGGATGAGATCTCCTCGGTGTTGATGCTTTCCGGAACTTCCGTGCTCTAAAATGCTACTACCCGAACCATATCTCTGGACGAAGCAGCCGAACATGTATGAAGAAAGCAGCAAGAATTCAAAGCACACAAAGATCGGCCTTTTTTTCGCTGCAATCTTTTACGAGAGCTTGCCAAGTTACATTGCCATCTTCTTGGTTAAGTGTTGAACATCAGCTAGATTTTGTTCTACACTCGTCACAAGAGGTGAGCATGATATCTTGCTATTGTATTTTAATTTATCAAATTGTAGTTGGACGACCATCGTCCATTGTTTAATCAACTTCCGAATTTTGCTGTTGATGATGAGTTCTTCTGCCCTTGTCTTCAGTGAGGCACGCGACGGAAACAACGACACAAGACCCATCCAAGGAGCGTCCGAACAGCTCATTGGCATAGCATTGGGTTCCTTTGTCAATGGGAAGTGTATTACTACCAATCTGTACAGTATGACAGGCCATATGCGGCGCTCGCAATGTGAATATAGAGATTGGCCTCCTTGAGTTTGTCCTTTCCAAATTTGACATGCAACGTTGTCTGCGATCTATCTATAGGCCCAACAAAACACGACCCACCTCAAACCTCACAGTTACTCACGAGAATGAATATCACCACAACTGACAATCCTTCTCAAAAACAAACTAACGCCCTCACGACCGGGATCCAGTTGAACAATGAAGCTCACCTGGCCGAGCAGAAGGGAGATTTAGCGACGGCGGAACGTCTCCATCTCCAAGCCATCGCAGTGAAAGAAGCTGGTCTCGGCGTCAACACCGTCACAACAGCACTTTCCTACAATGCGCTTGGGGAGCTGTATTTGCAGATGAAGAAGCTTGACGAGGCTGAGAAATACTTGAAGAAAGCCGTCGCGATCCGTAACAAACAAGGACCCGCCTTCGACGGCGCGGTATCTCGTGAATACCTGGCTGAACTTTATGAGCTCAGAGGCGATCTTGAGAAGGCGAAGGAGGTCCGCCTATCTGGGGCACCAGACAAGCTTGCTTGCGCGTATACCAAGGTCAGGCCCATTACCCCGCATATGATCGGATATGAATTTCCTATTCCTCACTTCGCCCGGCACTGACAACAAGTTATTGAAAACTTCAATAGTGTCCTAGCCAGATGTTCAGTCTTAGCCAACTGAAGCACTGTAGTCGGTGCAAGGTGAGAATCCAGAAACAATTCATGCACGAGCCATACATGACTGGACACGTGTTTTGCAGTCAGTATACTATTGTTCTGCAGCTTGTCAGGTAAGTTTATTTCATGGCCTTGGGAGAGAAAATGTTCAAGCCTCTCGTCGTAGACCAGCGATTGGAAGACGCGACACAAGCCACTATGCAAGGCAACTTGAGCGAAGAAGGAAGCTTCATCTATTGCGAATACATATCCAGAATATATACATACAAAGATGAATCGAGATGTGGAGAATGTTATACAAAATGCATATGGAAAATATCGAAAGAGAATGCTTTTACTTAAAACCCATCCGTCGGGCATAGTCTTTCTCCTCTTGAATCGTAAGACGATCTGTACCAGTCCAGTTCGCGGAGCTTGTTCGTGCCCTGAACCTACTCGTCCGTGTCTTGAAAATCTCCTCCATTCTAAGAGGACGAACAGCACCGAAGATATCGTCGGGATTGATCGTGCTCTGCATTTCGAGGGCCTGTCTTAGCTCCGGAGATTGTGCCCATCCAGGGGGGTCAAAGGCGCGTGGTCGGTCTTCGTCGTCAGAATCCGAGTATTCGCTGTTAATGTCGGGTAGTTCGATGCTCTCACTCGTAACAGTAGGCTTGGCAGCCTCGATCTGGGCCTTGGCTCGCGCCGCCATCTGGGACTGGACTAGCATTGATGGTTGCGAGACCTCATCGTCAACCTGAACTTTATGAGATATCTGACTCTTCGCCTTGTACCCAGAGAATGATGCTTCTGCGGTAAGGTTCGAGGTCGACGCGGCTGCTTGGATGGAAACCCCGTAGGTGTTTCCTGATGGTTGTTTGAGAGCTGATTTTAAATGCGCTTTGCCTATCATAACGCTGGCGGCTGGCTTCTTCAGTTCTTGTTTCTTTTCCGCTTCGAGTTTCCGTTTCTTCATAGTGTCATCCTCCTAAATTCAGACAATGAGAGCGCGTTTTTGGTATAGATAAAAAAATCAGTACCTTTTTGCTTGCAGCAGATTTGAGAGGTCTCTTGTCTGTGTATTCTTCCCGTTCCTTCTTGCGGCGTTCGACTTCCTCTTTCATCTTGCGGGCTTCTTCCTGAGATGCGGCCTTTTCTTCTTCTGCCTTCCGCTGAATTGCAAGTTGGCGTCGGCTCTCCATCTCTTTCAGTCTCGCAGCCTTTTTATCGGCCTCTTCTTGTTGCTGAAGAAAATAATGTCAGTGTGATCAATGATAAAATGGTATGTGATATCAAGGTTACCTTCTTAGCGGCAACGGCTGCCATTTGCAGGACTTTCTTCACTTCGGGCTGCTTTCCTTTCTTGCTTGTCCCCAGCGCGTTGCTGAACAATTTGGAAGCTTGCCCTAGGAAGCCCATCTGTGACTGCGAAGATTCAGATGATGCCATTGACATCTGGCTCTGTGGCCTTGTCTGTTTAGCCTGCTTATAAAATTTTATTATTTCAATTTGGAAAGAAGGAAAAAAAAGCTTACCCCCAGAACGCTTGCGGTGAATTTGGGAGCGCCTATGACCATCTGTTCGAGCTCTGCGTCACGCGGTACAAGTTCCTCGTCAATCCCGTACTCATCCTCCATGTCGATATCGAAAGTGCCAGGAATGGATTGGTTGGCGTGTGTTGGCTCTTTCATACTTCTATCTTCCCTCATGGGAGATGTCTTCGTGACAGGCCCAGTATCCGCTCGCTGACTCTGAGATGGCAGAGTGCTCCAAGTCATACTATCTTCTTTGGAAGCTCCGAATGTCCATTGCACACCCGCTGCAATTTTCTCGTCCATGGGCCAACTATCATCTTCGTCTAATACCTGGGAACTCCGTTGCTGGGATTGGCTACCATATGCAGATGTGTACTGGGTGTCTTGACTCGGCATCCAGTTCGGAACGTCTTCCCGATCAAATATACCGTCCGACTGAATACTCTCAAGCGTTGATTGCACTGTGAGTGGTATTGATTTCCCTTTGGTCGCAGAAGAAGAGGGTAAACGGGGAGAGAATCCTAAGGCCATAGATGTTGGCACATTGTATTTGGATTTTGCAATATCTTGGGCAAAAGTGGATGGGGTCGGTTTGGTCGCAACCTGAACCGGTGGAACGAAGACCGGGGGTGGTTTGTTGAAAACAGGTCCACTGGGCAACGTGAAGCTATTTAGATGAGCAGGAGGTGACGTCGGTGGTGTTGTTGAGGTACTTGTGCGACTTGTGGCCGCCTGTTTCGACACTACGTCTGCGGCAGACCCGACACTGGGGGTGATTTGGAAAGGTTTTTCAGGAACCTTATGCTTCTCTTTGACATGGCCGTCTGTGGGGAATAAATCGGAAATACTCAGGCGGCCTTCATTATCTCTTTTTGCAGATTCGTCGCGTTTAATAGCTTGAGCGGGCAAAGCCATGGCCATGGTCATCTCTTCTTCCTTGCGGTCTCTCTCTGCAACCTTCGCCTCTGCGGCGGCTCTGGCTTCAGCAAGAGCGATAGCTGCACCTCCCCCGAGACTCTTGCCCATAGACTTACCGACACGAACCCCGAAACCCTCGACAGTCTTCTTGAGACGATCCAAAACACCTTCCTGGGTATCCTGTTGGAAAACGTTCGTTTGTTCTTCCATGAATACATTCGCCACAATTGGTGAATGGTCGGGGCTCTTCATAGATGGGAGTTCCTTTGAACTACGTGGGGCTGTCTCGCCTTCCAGAGTCTTCGCTACTTTCGACTGACGTTCGTCTTCCGTTCTAGTTAGAGGCAATGATGAAGGGTCCCCGCTTTTCCTCTTGGTGCCCTGGGATGACATCCCACCAGCATCTTTCAAAGGTGCAAACGACTTTTTGCTGGTTATTTCGAGAGCCTTGACTTCTCTTGCCTTCATCAACCAAGATGTCCGTTTTCCGCCCACGGGAGCACCTGGCGTCGCAGCTCCTAACAACACTGCGTTCATAGAAGGGTCGCGGGGTGCTCGCATTGATTTTCGCATTGGCATTGGCTCTGGAAGCGTTGGGAAGGACGGTGTGACTACTTTATCAATCGATTTCTGATTGGAAAGTCTGCTTTCAGTTTGTAGTATGTCGTCCATGACATGATCCTGAGTGTCATTCGATAGCTGCGATGTTGATGCTTGGGAAAGGGGTCCTGTCAGGTCTTCGACTGCTGAAACTTTGAGTTTCTGGGCCGGTGAAATCGCTCGCTCGACAGGCGAGTTCAAAGGAACGGAGTGGAAGGTGTCCATGGAGGAGATAGAGGCCAGGTTCTCCTCTTCTTGAGGCATGTGTTCCAACTGTTTCAGGGATGAAAGGCGGGCAGAAGTGTTGGAAGCCTCGGGAGGTGGTGGCATTGTCAGGGATGTTCTTGTTAGGCTCTCCACGCGCATGGCCGACGATACTCGGCTGCGTTCTGAGGGTTCCTCGTCTTCTGCTATTACGGAGAGATCGTTGTCCGAGTTCGAGGGAGGAAGAAGCCCAGCAGGAGCAGGCTGCTCTTCAAATACGGTCTGAGGAGATACTGATGGATAGTCCAGTGGACCCACGGATGTATCATCCGAAAGATTGGAAAGCTGTATGGGAAGGAGAGCGGGTCTCTGAGAGATTTCATCACCCCCAACAGTGCTGTTGGGCTTATATGCCTTGGAGGTTATGGGCTCAGATGACTTCTTCCCGCCGTTAGTCTTCTCCGCCTTCGCAAGTGACAACTTCGTGTTAGAGACTGGAATGTTTTCAGCATCATCCTATGTTAAAAGTTAGCTTTGTTATGAGTGGTGGCACAGATTGGTTTACCTCTAACGATAACGGAATGGCGTTTCCAAGCTTCGATGCCATCAACTTCGGTTTTTTGGCGATAGCTTTTTTCCGACCGGGTGTCTTCACGAGCTCAATAAGGGGGCTAGTCAGAGCATTTCTTTAGCCTAGTGCACATGGTTTGGAGTGCGAGACTTACTCCTGCTTATGTCCTGAAACAATGTTGTCAAGATAGTCGTCAAGAAACAGGAAGCCGTGAGTTTGCACTTGGTCTTTGAAGAGCTGGCGCCCTGGGTCGCTCGCCATGGTGAGACGGACTGAATTAGCCCAACTCAAGAGGCCTTGGTGTTCCATGGTGGAAGTTGGTGATTTGAATATGTAGCCTTGAGGTCAACGTTGAACTTGGAAGTTGATGCCAGGTTCCGAGTCGCGTCGGTCATGTGACCGCATCATTGCCAAGAATAGCATTGGGGTATGACGGGTTTCCCGCCCCGGAGCCTGCAGTGTGCTGGGTTTCATCATGATCGTCATGCTCTCCATAAAACGTTCTCTCCTCTTTCTTTCTGTTTCCTTCTGACTCTCATGGCTGTCGAATCTCCCCAAAGAGTCGACCCTTTGATTATTTCAGGCAGAATCCGTGGTTCACCGCCGCCTCTACCGTACCGCAACCATTCAGTCGACGCCTATGTTCAATCCCAGACGAGTCTATCCTTATCAGACAAAGATGAAGCTCCTGAAGAACATGAACTCAATGAACAGCAACTGCGGGAACTTTACGACAACGAAGAGATAGAAAGGTTTCTGCACCTCTTTTCCTCAGTTGGTCTTATCCATATTTTCCTTGAGTTGCATTTAACAATTTTCCAGTATGTTACAGAAGTGCGGGTCCCCGAGACTCCAGCAGCAGAAAGGAGCGAGTTAATTGGTAATGAATCCGTTCCGGATTTGTCTGGACGTACATCAGAAGATGGCGAATGGACACCAGTCGACTCGTCTGGAGAGACTGTTCATCCTCATTCGAATATCCCGACTACTTCCACAGAACATGCGTCGAAGTCTCTCTCGGAAGAAATAGCCTATGTAAGTTTGTTCTTGTGGTAATATTTCAATGCTCAAACATGTTTCAGCGCTACATACTTCCTTTTCTCCCGTATGCTAGACCTCCGGCTACACCATTCACGCTTGGCCGACTAAGACTCGCTACTCAGCGACTCTACCTTGCAGTTTTACCGGCCTATGGTCCCTTTTTCTCACATCTTATGGCCTTAGCGACATGGGAAGATCATGGGACCAGTATGATTTACTGTTCGGTCAGTCAGCTAATGAGCCATAGCGATAATGAGACTAATCGCATACCAAAGATTTATTGGACCCTTTGGTGGTATAACTTTTTGGCCCCAGCCGTCGTCCTGCGCATTCTGTTCTCCCTGGTGAAGCGAAGAATATTTCCTTATCCCAGCCTTCAAGATCTTCGCCAGCATCGTGAAGATCTTCATCAAGCAGATGAATTCGGAGCGCAGGTGTCGGCCCGGCTATCCGCATCGGCGACTGGTATGAAAGAAGTTTGGCGTTTGTTCCGACTCTTCGACCAAACCAAAAAGCACAAGGCAAAAGCAGCTGTTAAACAAAAAGCCAAGGATAAGGGTGTCATCCATCCTACCGAAGAGGTTGACGCGGAAATAGCAACCAAATCACAAGACGCGACGGTACTAGACGATGCCGATGACAACGAAGATTCAAAAGACATCAAGCGACTGGTTCTTCATGTCCTGAACGAAATCGCTGATTTGCATGAGCGTGTTAGAAAGTAGGTATCTTCGTTATCTGGATGAAGCAACCGTATTGATTCACCCTCCAGTGTTTTTATTTGGCGCCGACCTGCGTCATCGCGCATCTATGGTGTTGTAAGAGACACAATCGTCGCTCTTTTCCCATTGACTGACAGAGCTACAGGCTATATTTTTCGTATTTCTGGTCACGTTGCTTCCGACCAAGTATATATCTAAATTAACATTCTTCATCCTGGGCTTTTTGTTCTGGCATGCCGTTCCTATAATTGCAGCTCTTCCACCTTCGGAAAGAGCAAGGTTAGTGATTGAAAGCCATGACAAACCATTTTCTTGACAAATCTCTTAGATTGCCTCCCCCGCTCGATGATGTTCCAACGGACGCCGAGTACGCAATGCAGCTGATCTCTCAGCGGGTTGCTGCGGGTCTCGAGGTCAAGCCAGCCAAGGCAATGAAACATGGCAAGAAGCAGCAGACGGCGGATAGCATTGATACTGCCTCTCTTGCCGAAGGAAGTCGCAACAAGCATAAAGGAAGCCTTTCACAGGGAAACGAGGGGTCGATTGATTGGAAGAAATGGGGCGACCGAGTCGCTATGGGCAAGTCAGCGGTTAACGACATAAAGCGTCTAAAGCCTGGCAAACCGGTAAGCATTCATCTTGCTGCAGTGTTGTGCGACCTGACTGGAAATAGTGGCCGGTTCACGATGTTTGGCCCCCGCGTCATCCGATCATTCCTGACGCCGTTGGCATTGCTCAACCACAATCCAATATCGAAACACACAGTCAGTACTCCAAAACCTTTTTGTTCGATCCGAAATTCATTATGTACATTCCAGCATACCCCTGTCAACACAGTTCCGCCCCCGGACTAATCACATTGATGCACAGCACGATGTACTTCACACCCCTGATGTGGCAAAATGCGAAGATCAGTATACCACTGAGTGATGTCAAAGGGGTAAAGAAGGCCGGGATGCTGAAAGGCTTGCATATTCGCTGGAACGACACCTCTGAAGGAAATAAAGACTCGAAAGAAGAGAAGTTTCTATGGGTTGGAGAACGTGATGAGCTTTTCGCTCGTCTTGTAGGAAGTGATGGAAGGCGTTGGATGCAAGTATAATCCATATATCTAATAGCTAGGTTTGGACAATTCTGTTGTATTTTTAGTTCATGTTTCTATTATGGCAGGTGTCGGTCGTTCTAATTTGGCGATCGAGCTTCGCCTCTTTCCCCTTCCTCATTATAAAACTCGTCATTTCATGGCTCATCCTGCTCCCTATCAAGGCCACGTCTTTGTGTATGACCGTTACCACCATCTGGTATTCCAGCTCTCATGATTTAACTGTCACTCCTTCTCTGCTCGATATCTGTATATCAATCGTCGAGGCTCCCAAATTCTCGTACTCCTGATTCGTGTCCTGGCAACGATTTCGACATGTTTTTCACCCCCGAACTTTTATCCAAACGTGATAGTGGTTTCGGTCTTCTCTGGTATGTGTCTTTTCGAATTATTTGTATTTGCTTCATATTTAAATGGAGTCTCGCTAACAGAAGTTGCAGGTTGGCCGCTACTCTAGGATCTAAATCTGCTTTCAAGAAATTACCAAAACGATCTGTGCTTACTGCAGACATCACTCAGCTATGCGACTTAATTTCTGAGCCGGCTGAACCTTTGGCTTTGCGGCTGTCGAGCAATCTTATGTTCGGTGTTGTAAGGTACGTACTTCCCATTTATTTTACCTGACGATAAGCTTTTGATCCTGTACCCAGAGTATACAAAGGTTTAACTTGTCCTCATCGTATGCACCGTCGCATCAGACCTTGACACTGGGTCTCTGCAGTAAAACAAGAAATATTGATGTCTGATGTAACGAACTGCGTGACTTCTCTGAAGAAAGTCGTACAGGATTTGCGCGCCTCTGGCGCTGTCGATGGACAGTTACAGATGCCGAACTCAGTAGCAAGGTATGCTACTTTTAAATACGTCTCATCTCATGTACTGACGCGCACATAGAATTTCTGCGTTGACTATAGTTCCAAATCCTCGAGCGGCGTATGCGCTCGATTATGACGCCTTTGTCGCGGTATGTCATGTAATTTTCGCGTATTCCTTTCGTTGATATAGAATTAGAACTGGGACGAATACCTGAATATAGGTGAGTTTTGGTCATGAAACATGACGTACCACTCAACAGTGTATCCGGCAGGTGAAACGACAGCAGATAGTGAACCTCCATTCGAGGAAGATGGCGAATACGATCCGGAAACAAGAGCGAAACGGCAGAAAAGAAATGCGAAAGCAGCCTCGCAAATAGAAACCGTTCGCAAGGAGACGCATACGCTCGACGAACATCACGACCATCTGCTTTCAGCCTCCTTTGAATTGTCGTTCAGCCAGGCTGGCCCTGCTGCGGGTGATCCCTCGTCATCGCATGCAGAGGCAGCGTTTGAGAATTTCTTTCCGTTCTCTGATGGTCTGGATGTGGGAGACGGCTTAGGCGACGATCTTGCGAGAGAGTTAGGCTGGGGTACTTCGCCTGTCAAGAGTGCACGAAGCAATAGGTGAGCATAGACACAAGACTAACATTACGATGCTGATCATATTGTTTCTAGAAATATGATGGTCGATCCTCCGGAGCTCAACTTCGAAGACGCAAACAATTTAGACGTGGATTTTAACTTTGGCGCAGGAGATATACTGATGTTAGATGAGGCGCCGATAGTGGACAATTATCAGATGGAAAGTGGCACTCCACGTAGTCATCAAACACCAAGACATGGAAGGGTGAGTGCAGTAAAACTTCCAAAACGACTCCCTGCTCATATACGGCGTAGAATCTAAGAAAAGGTTCGCAGATCATATTTATGCACTTGCTTGCCGTCGCTGACACATTGCTGGTAGAAAACGCTCTACCACCTTCAAGGCTAGGGTCAATCATATCTCGAGCTCCTAGTCCCTCGACATCTTTCTCGCGACTATTACTTTCACAAGACCTTGAACACCCCCAGCCATTGAAGGATATCACAACTGAAGAACAAAACAGACTAAATCAGGGAGAACCGCGAAAGAAACTCAAAAGAACCCGGCTGCTACTGGATGCGCGAACGGAACTGACCGACAGTGAATTGAGGGTTCGGTTTCTTGGTGTCAAGCAATTTTTGCCGATGCTGATTGAAATATTCGCAGATTGCCAGGGCGAAATATCTTGAGTCCCAGATACTCCTTAGGCGAGAGATTAACAACAAGAAGTCAGAGAAGGATAGTGGTAGGATCATCGAAGGCCTTATTTGGGGAGTCCCAAAAGGAAGTATGTTCACTCAAATTTTTTCACTAAGCAGTCCGGCATGCTGAGATCTTTTGCCTCAACATCAAGTCGAAGCCAAGAGTTTGATAGATTTCTGGCAAGAGAATTTCAAGGTTCAAGTGGAGGCACGATCTGGAGTGCTTCGAATTCATCGGGAAAACGGTATTGATATTTTTCCATTCCTTATCTATTTCTAATTTGAATTGTAGTCGGCCCACCTCACAAACGGCGAAAGACTTCAGCCAGAGAAGAGGACATTGTGGCAATTGGATGCGAAGATTATATTTCACATGCAGACATGAATGTCGACATTGGTATGGATTTTGGCGCAGGTATGAGTCTATATTCGTCACAAGAATATGTGCTGAGTTCCTTCATAAGAAAACCCATATACTGTGGAAGCGAGTGACGCTCAGCTTGAAGTAAAACTCGGAAACCAGTCATTGGACTTGTACAACTGACACTTGACAACTTTAGGAACCTGGTCAAGCTCGTCGCGTGTCTCGGTCTGCTTCCATCCTTGGAGCCAGTAATCTTGCTTTCGACTTGGGCCCTCGCGATGCAGCAAATGGATCCCAACGGAGTTCTCTTTTTCCTTGGGATAACGCTGGCGCAAGCTCTTCTAGCGGGAATGTGCCATTTGCGCAACCAGGTAGTGATCACCTCGTAGATCCTGTGGATGTGAGGCTGCGGAGTAGTTCTTGGAGTCGACAAGGCAGCCCTCTTGTTCTCAGTCAACGAGGCAGCGTGGTCGCTGGTGGAATAGGGTTTTCACCTATCAATTCAGGAAGAGGATCACAGCCTTTTGGCGAAGATTTCGCCTTTGATGGTAAGATCCCTCAGCTTTGTGATCTGAACAATTGAAGAAGGAAACCCTTGATAGTTGATAATCCTGTCGTCCCGGAGGATACTCAACAAGACACCCAAAAATCCGACTTCAACCTGATCACGCTTGAACGAAATTCTTATAATTTTCTCGAGTGAGTCCCCTTTCAAGTCATCCAGTGTTCAGGCGGTTGACCCACGATAGATACGCAAAAATGCAATACCAGACTCTGCCCCCTCACGGTCAACTAACCTTTGAAACTGTTGTCCCCAGGATGACAAGTACCCGTCACGTCGCTGCTGCTGCATTCTATCACTGCTTAGGTATGTTGCTTTAACCCTATTTCTTTTTGCAGCGATTGGTACTCTTGGTCAACTGGGATTTAACTGGCTGCGATATCTTGCTTGGTTTATCTCAGTGCTTGGAACGAAAAACCTGATCCATCTCGAACAACCGGAGCCATTTGCTCCCTTCAAAATTGCGATCGTCTGAGCTCATTCTCGTCTGGAGCTGATTAGTGGCGCTGAGGAAACTGTATTCTACCATTAAAATTTATTTCGAGATCCGAGTGTACTATAATAACCAAAGTCCAGTTTTGACAGCCACGAGTAGTGCTTTTGTGAAGGCCAACAATAAGTTCCAAAAATACATATCATTAGGCATCCCGGCATCCGATCAAAAAAAGCTTGGGTGGGCCGATATGATCGAGCTCTGTCCTGTCTAAATGTATTATTGTGGCACTATTTCAGCAGCGATTTGGCACTCGTTGGCCTTTCGTTGTATATAAACTTTTGTCATCACATTCTCTATCTGAACAACCTGTTTTCTCTACTATCAGGAGCGCGGCGTATTGCAGCGCAGACCAACGTATTGACCAACACCCCTCGTTGGCGTCGCACCATGTCATCCCCTGCTATACGTGCAGCACAGGCTGCTCTCGCGAGCGTAGATCTATCCAGCTATGATCCTGAACAATCACGGCTGATGGACGAGAGATGTATCCTCGTCGATGAAAACGACAATGCCATCGGCGCGGTGGATAAAAAGACATGTGAGTGCTTCTAACAACCTTTCCGACAAGAGCTCACATGTAAGTCCCCGTGGACAGGCCATCTTATGGAAAATATCAACAAGGGGCTGCTGCATCGCGCATTCTCTGCATTCGTTTTCAGACCGTCGGATGGTAAGCTGCTGCTTCAGCAAAGGGCATCCGAGAAAATCACCTTCCCGGATATGTGGACGAACACATGTTGTTCGCACCCGCTTGACGACTTCGAGGCTGAGAAGGAGGAGAAGGACGCACTGGGTGTCAAAGTCGCTGCGTCGCGCAAACTCGACCATGAGCTCGGCATCCCGCAGAGCCAAACGCCGATTGACGAGTTCCAGTATTTGACTCGTATTCATTACCTTGCTCCCTCAGATGGAATGTGGGGAGAGCACGAAGGTGCGTTCTTTCCTTACCCTCCTGACACATATTTGACTAACCACCCGGTATCAGTCGACTACATCCTGTTCCTGACCGCCGACGTGACCGTAGTTCCAAATCTCAACGAGATCCAGGCCCACAAATATGTCAGCAAAGAGGAACTTCAAGCTATGTTCGAGGAGCCGGGTAACTTATTTCCTTGGAGGTATCAACTTCATTTCTGACCAGATGATCAGGGAACCTTTTTACTCCATGGTTCAAACTCATCGCGCGTGACTTCCTTTACGGATGGTGGGATGAACTTTACAAACGACGAACACCGGAAGGAAAGGTGGTTGCTCAGAGTCTTGCAGGTGTTGCCGACGGGACCAAAGTCATCAAGATGACATAGAAATTGCAATTTCGATAGCAAGAACATCACGAGGAAACTAACGATATCATGTAAGTACGGAGGTCAGCAATAAGATGTACGCGTATTGTCTATAGTGGAGGTTAGTATATTCCTATATAAGTCATGAATACTTGGAACAGCCGAGTGCTACAAGAGCATTAACGTTACAAGATAATCGTAATCATAAAGTTGAGATATCTGCGTGATACTCATGATTGTGGTAATGATCCTTTGAAGATCAGCAGTTCTCTTGTGTAGCGGATTCCCAAAGGTCCTCGGCGTCCGAGTGGGACAGTCGCATCGAGTTGAAAGCCTAGGTGGCTAAGTATTTTCAGAACCTCTACAAAGTAAATTGCAGGCTCCACGTCTGGTGCTGAGCATTCCAACCTGAATGAGGTAGGTCTCAAAGTGTATGAGAAAGCACTGACCGATGCTCCCCGGTTTTCGCTTCACCTCGATGACCCGATTGGATTCTTCCACCACTCGGTCAGCAACAAGGTTCCGAGGAAGCGCATTCCGCAAACGCGCCCCCATCGAATATTCAATATGGTTTGGTGGATTCATCAAAGTAACCCGTCGGCCATCCTGGGAGAAGTAGGCTAGGAAGAATTCGGCGTTCGGATCGGGTTGGGTTACCTGGAAGATCAGGCGAGGTGTCTAAATTTCAGGGTAAGCAATAAGAATAGTAAACGCGAAAGTCTGTGATACGGACTGCCGTTGCGATATTGACTGCGGTTTGGAATGAATATCCCTGAAGGTATGACATCAGTCTCAAGAAAGAGTGGGACGGACTGTAACTCACTCTCGTTTGGAACAGCTTGAAGAACTCGACAATCAGTTTGTACGCACTTGAAGATGAGTTAAATGGGGTTGCTGACATGATACAAAGTCATATGGTCTCTGTGCGAAAACTCACTGCTTAACATTAGCCCCGCTCAAATCCCAAGGTGCGTTCCTAAATCTGACGACACATTTGTGGCCTATAACGGTGTCGGATTCAATCCCGTCTGGCCATTGAGGCCAAATAACTTTCCGGACTTCCTCCAATGCCAACTTCATAATATTTTCGATATGAATTTCATTATAGCCATGGAAAGAGACAAGCATATGGACTAAAATATCAAGGCAAAAAATCAGATATGACTGAAGGCTTTCGGGATTATATAAGTGCTTACAAGGAGGAGCGTCTGGTTCCAGAGTTTCCGGCATATTCTGAGGATTAGGCGGATTAGAATATACACGAGAGCGATTATGAGGAGGAGGAGCATTCTGTGGTTGGCTCTGACCGAACGAATTTGAGAACTGTCGTGCGATTGACGTTTCGGCAGTGTTCATCACATTGTTCATCGTCTTTTTCATCGCTGATTTCAGAGGTGCAGCGGCGGCAGGGGCGGGGATTGTCTGATTTCTGCGATGACGCCTGGATTGCGATGTGGTACCTGTTCCAGGTTTGACGGCATATGCTGCGGCATCAAAGCTGTACGGTGAAGGCGCGGGCGGGTTTGGATTCTGTGGCGCCTGTGCGGGCGGCTGTGGGTTTGGCGGACCGTAAAATGGAGGATAGCCATTACTGGGGCCTGGAGGACCACTAGCGCCCATGTATGGGGTGTGAGGAGGATACATCGGTTGTCCATAATATGGATAGTTCCCATATTGCTGTTGTTGCTGCTGCTGCTGCATGAGATTCCGTTCGAGATGGTATATAATTGAGAGGGAGAAAAAGAGACCGGAACTTGGAATGGATGACTTAAATTGCAGCAAGATATGGAGAAAGCAACGTGCAAGAGGACCGCATTCCTGAATTTCCTTTTAGAGCCGCCTGATTAACTCATTTCTCCGAGCTCCCTGTCGCCGAAGACTGGCCATAGTGTGAAATTATTAGTTTTTGTGCGTGCAAAAAGGCGAGAAACGCAAGATCGAGCAGGTACTATGCCGGGAAGAAATGCCCATCATGAACGCGTTGTTTCTTATGACCTTGCTGCTCGATAACACGTAAACTTGGACAAATCTGTTGTACACGTGAGCACTGTCCAATAATCAGCCTCGCTTATACTTTCCCTCTTCCCCAACTCGAAAGTCATCCCATTCGCGTTCCCAGATGTCCTCCACTTTCTTCACCTGGCTGCGCTCACCAGCAGCACGTGAATACTTTTTCAGTATGTGAACTATTTACCCGTCATGTCAAGCGAAATTCAACCATCTCGTTTAGGTACACATTTTTGGGGACCCGTATGTCAACCAATTGTTCTGACTCGAGAGTCGGTAAAGTAACGAAACGTGCAGGTCGCGAACTGGGGTCTGCCCCTTGCTGCTCTTGCGGATCTGAAGAAAGATGAAGAGGTCATCTCAGGGACTATGACCACAGCTCTTGCATGTTACTCGTGAGTTTTACTCGCCAATGGATCGTGTGCGGGCTCGTACTCATGCATTTTCGTCGCTAGAATGGTCTTCATGCGGTTTGGTACGTCACATCATCTTCTTTGAAACGAGGTTGCGTTCTAATGTTGGTCATAACGCAGCCTGGCGGGTCCAGCCTCGAAACTACCTGCTGTTCGCCTGTCATTTGACGAACGCCACGGCGCAATCAATCCAGGAAGTTCGTTTCGTCAACTACTGGCACCGAGGCGGGCGTGAAGCAAAAATGGGGCATGATGTAGAGGCTGGTGAAAATTTGGGTGAAGGGAAGACGACGCAGGCGATCAAGGCTGCTCGGGAGGAGACAAAAAAACTCGACTGAGATACCTTTATTCCGGTGGAAACCAATTTATTAATTCTTTAGCTGCTGCTCCCAGATATATCAGGATGAAAACGAAACTCTCTACGCCTGCTCTAGTCACTTCACCAAAACCCGTCATCCGCATCCCCTCCCTTCTTCTTTTTCCCATTACTCTGCGCCAGAGCTTGGCTTTCGTACATTTCTGCAATCTGCATGACTTAGACGCGTGAGCACTGGATATCATAATAAAACTCACCTGCTCTGGGCCAGTAGCGTCGTCAGCACCTTTGTCGTCGCGTATGCGAATGAAACGGGGGAACCGCAGGGAAATACCTCGGTCTTCCACCTACCCCACAGTGCTAGTCAGAATACATACAGAAGCCTGTGTGACATGAACATACCAGTCCTTGGGCCGCAGTGTAGATCGGACTCAGACTTAGATCGGCTGTCAGAACCTCCCAAACAATCTTTGGTTCAAACCAGATATCTGGCTTTGCCCCTCCGACCTTAATGTCACCTCGAGGTTTTGTTGACTCCAAGGGGCTGAGTGTGTTGTAATGGTCCAACAAGGCTTCTTCGCTGAACCCGGTCCCAATCTTGCAGATTGTTTGGTACTCCTCCGAATCGCTGTCATAACATGCGAGGAGGAATGCTCCGTAAACATTTGTCCGCTTTCCTTTGCCGTAGTATCCACCGACCACGACGAGGTCCAGAGAATCCCCAACACCGGCAAGATAGTCCTTCTTGAGCTGCATAGATTATCAAAGTGTGAGAGAGCGGTTGGAAGCGAGCTTGGGGACTCCGTACCTTTAGCCAATTTATACTTCTTCGACTTGGCTCATAGAAACTTGCGTCGGTGTCAAGCATCTTCACCATGAGACCTTCACACCCATCTTTCACACTCTCTTCCAGGAAAGTTTGGATTTCTTCGGTGGTTTCGCTATCGGAAGACTTAGCAAAGTCGAACTCGCCTGGGACGACATTAAAATGTTCCCTCAACAATTCACGACGTTTGTCCAACGGCAATTTCAACAAAGGCTAGATCAAACGTGTCAGAGGAGAAGAGAAAGACCAGAGCACTGATGAAACAGACCTCGCCATTCAAGTAGAGAAGATCAAATGCGAAGAGGCAAACTCTCACTTGAATATCCTCCACTTTCACATCTTTGCGTTTTCGTTTACTGAGTTCTTGGAATGGCATGAGTTTTCCTCCATTCAGTCGATCAATAGCAACAGCTTCCGCATCCAGCACGAATGATATTGTTGACTCTTTGATGCACTACCCGTAGAAGTCAGTGAGGCATGATCCATACATTCGCAAAAAGGGCGCCTACTCTGGGCAGGTTGTCGACAAGATCAGGATACTTTTTGCTCATGTCTTCCGAGTTTCGACTGAAAACTGCGACTGTTCCATCTTCCAATCTATGCACCTATATGTTTCGTAAATAAAATGAGCAACATATGAATTGGAAGAAGCACAAACCTGGGCTCTTTCTCCGTCATATTTGTATTCACAAGTGAAACGCTTGTTCTCAAATCGATCGAGAACTTCTCCGATAGCCTTGGTAGGTTTAGCAAGCATGGGCTTCAGTGGGACTCCAGGAGTGAGCTTGCATTTCTGCTGCAAGCCGTTGATGCCAACTTCGAGCAGCGCTGGGATCACCAAGTCATAGTTGGGCAACTCGCTGGTGTATGAGACAATCGTTAAGAAAGTTGCTGCAACGAAAGCGAGAACAATATTACCTGTATACAGACTTGAGAATGTTTGTGCCCTCCTCCAGTCGAAGGGCTAACTCGTCTTGGCTCCACTTCTTCCCAGCTTCAAGAAGATTAACGACAACAATAAAAACGTGCATGGGTTTGACTAACCGCTTTCTCTTTCTGCCAGAACCGCAGCTTGTGCCAGAGACACGAGCACCGAACGCTCTGCATTGCCTATACGAAGTTTGCCTTCCAAACTTCTGACAATGTATTTCGCTTCAAAGTCTTGACATGCAGCCAAGATCTTTGTGATGATGGAGACTTTCTTAGCTTGTGACTGAGTACTGACGTCAGCTTCTCATTTCACAGTGACTGGGACAGGAAGGAGAATGAGTCTCACTGAATTTCCAGCCGTGAGGGCTATATCCCGAAGATTTGAGAAGACGAAAGGTACGGTCAAGGGCTTGGGTTTGAATAGCGTCTTTTGACTGTTTTTCGAATTCTGTAACGCAAGTGGTCAGAAAACGGGAATCTAAGTTATTAAGAGTTACTTACCATTGCTACCAATCCTAAGTCTCCTTCCTTCTTTAGGTCGGCCTTGATGAGGGCAATACTCCGGCCAGTTGACTCTCCAATAGCTTTGATCAACAGACTTTCACCAATCCCTAGCTCGACACCGATATAATCTGGACTCAACTAGAGAAAAAGAGTTCAATGACTTGAACCTAAATCAGCCATGTAACCTACTCTGTTGATGCAAAGATAAATGGCTTGAAGAAGAGACTTGTAATCATTCTTGGCGCTTCTTTGGATGACCAGAAGCAAGAAGGAGGTGAGGATGGCAGCCTTCTCTAGTCGTTTGGTAGTAGCTTCAATCAATGAGAAGGTCTTGGTGAGCGCTGCGTAGGGTACGCTGGATGATGAAATATCAGGAAGGGAGGGGATACTCGAAGTAGAATGCTCACGGTTGGCCAACCTTCCAGCCGCCTTCGATGTCGACGTCGTGTCGTCTTGCCAGAGCAGCTTGAGCGCTAACAAGAAGGTATGAGGAAACTACGCGTATTCGTGGCACTAGTTCGCACCTCTTTACTGTAGTCACTCTACTGACTGATGTCTCATCGTCATCTTCCTCCAGTTCCACTTCATCTTCTCCTTCGTCCTCACTTGACGAAGACTTGGCGGCCTCCTCTTCTTCCACCGCGGCTACTAATGGTACAGATGCGACTTTTGCCTTTGCTTTCCCTTTGGCTTGAGATGAGCGAGGTGAAGGGGTTGGGGTTTTGGACTTCCTCGACGGAGGTTTTCCGGAGCCTTGTGCGCTCGTTCCAGGTTCTACATGGCGAGTCAGAAGCTTTAGACATTGGACGCGACGCGTCCCCGCGCGAACATTGCCCACCTATCTTGATGGGCACATCTCCATCCTCTTCATCTGACAGAATTATCTTCCGTTTCTTGAATTTTGGAGAAGCATCTGTTCGCGTATTAGTGGTAGGTGCGGTACCGCTTCCTCAAACACACCAGTTGGAAGAGGTATCGTCTCCTTGCGTTTGGAGCTTTCCGCTGCAAGGGCGTTCAGCGAATTACGAAGAGTCAATACAATGATATCTGACCTTTGTTCTCCTCCAGAGAGTCCACATCCATCTTGTTAGCTTCAACTATGGGCACGACTGGTGTCGTTTCCTTCTTTCCCCACATCTCTTTGAGACTCGATTGTTGTGGGGGCGCTGCCTTTGTAGATTTTGGCATTTCGAAGAACGTTCCTGTTTATCAAGTAAGTAACGAGGTGGTGGATATAGTTCGCGTACGAACCCAAGGTTTGCTGACGACCCATGACTATAATTCTGAATGGCCGTGATGCTCGTGGAAATGAAGAGACGCGTGCTATAAACATGGGTAAATACCGCGTCGCGTCGCGTCTCCCCTCATTTACGGAGTTTGATATCGCATTGATTCGGCTCCTCCGGGATCTCATTATTAGAACCCGCGTGGAGCTAATTAGGGCTGATTCTGGCTGATATTTAGTAAAGGACATTATTGCATACTCCACGCGTCGGAGAAGGAGAATATATTGCCACATATCATGCGTTAGATCTTACGGAACAAGACGAAAAAGCGAGAAACAAAGGCCCTGATCATGACAGCGCCGTTCAAGGTCGTAAAATTTAAAGTTGAGTCTTTCTAGAGACATCAACACTCTTATAGGGATGCATTTCTTTTCAACAAAATATTCCTTTCTGCTCAAAACTTTCTGGAACTTTGTGTGTCATACATAAGTTTTGGAGATTTGGGATTGACTTGTGCCCAACGACATGGATGGTGAGGCAGCAGGGAATACAAGAGGCAACACAAGAGGGCAATAGGAATAATCACCGCAAAAGTGTCCTGGTTGTAGTGGTATGAGTGTCGATGTCTACCTTCGGCATTTTCCGAGATGCACTGTATAGTTCCTACAAGGTGGCTTCCGGCGTGACGCAAACAAGTATCAATAACTCGCCAAAAGTCCGGTAGGCTCTAGTCCCCGCGCTCAACGACCTCAAGACCCAGCAACACCATGGCCGACCAAGTGAGTGCGAAGTCATCCGACATGGCTTGTCTGACCATTCCTCTGTTCCCTCCTGTCCAATAGATCGAGAAGGCGTACCAAAAGCAGGATATTTTCCAAAATGCCAAAGCCCGTGGTCCGTCTCGTTGCCCTCGTTGATCTGGGTATTCTCATCTAATATTTGGATCAGGTGGAAAGAAGATCGCCACCAAGGAGAAGCGGTGGTACAAGGATGTTGGTCTAGGGTTCAAGACACCTTCAGAAGCTATCAACGGTACCTACGTTGGTGCGTGCTCTTGCTCTCATGCTTTGTGCACAGACTCATCAATAAATATGCCATTTCAGACAAGAAGTGCCCCTTCACCGGCGACATTTCAATCCGTGGCCGTATCCTCACCGGCAAGATCGTCTCAACAAAAATGAACCGAACGATCATCCTTCGCCGGGACTACCTCCACTACATCCCTAAATACAGTGCGTTTCGCTGAGATTGATCTGTGATGTACATCACGTTGATGCTCTTTCCAGACCGTTACGAAAAACGCCACAAGAACTTGGCTGCCCATCTTTCACCCGCATTCCGTGCGGAGGTCGGTGATGTCGTCACTGTTGGTACGTTGAACTTGCACACGGCCAGACTAGATAGAGAGTGTATACTGAATATGCCTGATCAGGACAATGCCGGCCGCTATCGAAGACTGTGCGTTTCAATGTGTTGCGAGTGGCGAAGAACAAGGCTGCGGCCAAGTCGTTTGGCAAGTTCTGAGCTGGGAGTGGGGTTGTTTTACTGGGATAATACACCATGCGATATTATGCAGAGAACCCAACATGACTTATGATTTCTGCTGCATTTTGAGAGCTTTTGAGAGATACTTGTAAGATGAGGCTGGGCATATGACGCAAACAAGCACCAACAGGCGATGATTGTTGTTAGTGGAGGAATCACTCCCTCCGCCTCAGCCACTGCACATCTCTGCCATCCCTCCGTCCCTTACTCCCCTTACCGTTCCCCTCCTCCCCGTCCCCATCCGTCACTCACCCGTCCGAAAAGCTGGCTCCTACTCTTCTTTCCGTATTTACGTCTCGGCTGTCCAAATCTCGGCCTCAGTCACCGCAGCCCCCAGGTTCTCACCCAGCTCAGATGGGCCAACAGCCCTCCAAGAAGGCCGGGAAGAAAGGTGCAAAAGACAAGGATAAAGATGTATCGCCAGAAACCGCAGGTCCTGACTCACAACCTGATGGTGCTGAGGAGAATACGCCCCAGAGCACCGTCTCTCGTGCCACGGGCTCTTCCACCACACACGGCTCAGATTCCAACCCACAACCCAACGGCACTCCTTCTATCAATGTTTCGGACCCAACGGGGACTGTAGTCTCGAACCATGCGAACAACAGCCGATTGCACGGCTCTCCATATCCTGCAAGGGGGACCATTACTCCCAGTGTTGACCAATCACCCCAAATATCAACTTCCTCGCCTTCCTCACCGCTGCCTTCCCCAGTCGCTGCTACAATCCCATTAGATATCCCCCCACTCAAACCATCCTATCCAACGCGACTCCTTTTAGCCCCAGCTCGATGAACAGCAATGGTAATGGCGCTACAGGCGAATCTGTCGGCAACGGCGGCGCTAAAGACAAACTGAAGCAATTTGATGTCGATGACATGATCCAAAGGCTGCTTGACGTCGGCTACACGGGGAAAGTGAGCAAGTCGCTGTGCCTGAAGAACACAGAGATCACTGCCATTTGTCTTGCTGCGCGGGACGTGTTTCTCAGCCAACCAACTCTCGTCGAGTTGTCTCCTCCGGTCAAAATTGTTGGAGACGTACACGGGCAGTACTCGGACCTCATACGTCTGTTTGAGATGTGTGGATTTCCCCCAGCAGCCAACTATCTCTTCTTAGGGGACTACGTTGATCGGGGAAAACAGAGTCTCGAGACCATCCTTCTCCTCTTATGCTATAAGATAAAGTATCCCGAGAATTTTTTCTTACTTCGAGGGAATCATGAGTGCGCAAATGTCACACGAGGTGCGTCACCATGCCTTCCTTCTTGAAATGTTCTTACCCCCACACAGTTTATGGCTTCTACGACGAATGCAAACGACGATGTAATATCAAAACGTGGAAGACATTCATAGATGTCTTTAACTGCCTCCCAATCGCTGCTATTGTGGCTTCGAAGATTTTCTGTGTCCATGGTGGTCTGTCACCTTCTCTGCACTCGATGGACGACATAAAGCGCATACAACGGCCGACGGACGTACCGGACTATGGGCTCCTTAACGACCTACTTTGGTCAGATCCGTCCGACACAGCCTTGGACTGGGAGGACAACGAACGTGGCGTCAGTTACTGTTTTGGCAAGGCCATTATCAACGAGTTCTTGGTGCGATATGACATGGACTTGATATGCCGGGCGCATATGGTGGTGGAGGATGGGTATGAGTTCTGGAACGACCGTACACTTGTGACAGTGTTTAGCGCACCAAATTATTGTGGTGGTAAGTTCTTAGCCTAATGCTCCTGAAACTCTGATTTGAATCTGAACTCTCCAGAATTCGACAACTATGGTGCATGTATGAGGTCCGTTTCCAGCTCGCTGTTACACGTTTGTTCAGTCGTTGATGTCTCCTTTCTGTTTTTCTCTAGCGTGTCTGAAGACCTGTTGTGCGCGTTCGAGCTGCTGAAACCTTTAGACGGGGCAGCTCTACGGAAAGAAATGACGAAAGCAAAACGGAAAAGGTGAGCATTCTTGGTCCCGCAAACCTTGCCGAGATGAAAAACTGAATACAGCACAGCGTAATGGCAACAGCTTCGTAAAACCATGTCCCTAGATGCAGAACTTCGGCAGAGAAGCAGGGAAGAGCAGGTCGCGTGCATTACTTTTCGGCTTACATGCGGGCGTGTGTTCTCAGTCCGACATACTGCCTTCGGAGCGATTGAATGACATCAGATCAGTCGGCTCTTACCGAGCCCGGAATAGGCGATATGCCGCGGTTCGGCGAATCTTATCCGTAGGGGTCTATTCTTCTGTGTCAACTGTTTCTCTGTGTTTTACGACGGCAAAAGTGGTTCTGCTACCGTTTTCTTCATCTTTCTAATTCCTTTCCTTGTCGTTATCCCCATCTCCACTCTCATTTTTCTACCCTTGTGTCTTTCCATTTTCCTTGCAGCATCCACTTACCCCCCCCCCGCAATCAGCGTTGTTCCTGCACAAAATTCAGGACTTGTAATCATATTATTGTTTGTTTCCTCTTTTTTCCTCTAAGTATTGGGTACATTTTTTTTGTAGTACTGTCGTTTAAGCTGCTCCTTTCCTGTGTCTGGTGTTACGCTATCTAATGATCACCTTGCTGCCCGGCACCGCCCTTCCGTTTTGCTCTTCCTCGTCTTTGTTTCATGCATCATGCGTCAAGCTTCATCATCGATCAGCATCTTATTAGCAAAATTGTGAGCTATCCTCACTCCGGAGCATCTTACGACATATCGCACACTTGGCAAATCCATATCAAAACCGCATATTGGCAAGTGCTGCAGATGACTACCACTCCTTGATGTGACCCGGTGAGGCTCCCTGTGGAATCTTGATTCCACGGACTAACCCAAACTCATGTTGCTAGCCACCTCCTTTTTAACTTCCCACTTTGCAAGTTATATTCTAACTCCTTGATGAGTAGCCTGAACTCCCGTCGTGGATGGAACTACGGTGGGACTGGCACAGGCGCAGATTCCGAAGGACAAATAATAACCACTGGCGGCCTCAACATACGAACTCAAGCCATTTCAGGCAACGCCACAAAGGTATGCCTACATCCCACTCTTGCCCATGATCAAACCTCATCCGTGTTGCCTGTCTTACAGCAGGCAGATATCATCACGTTCGAATTCAAGACGCATCCGGAAGTCTTCGTGCACGTCGAGCAGCACGAGCTAAGAGATGCTCATCACCACCAGCAACACATAACTATGATGATAGAAAGCGAACATTGGGGTCAAATGCGTCTAATAAGACATTGGAAGAGAAATGGGAGCAAGAACGTCACTGGGGAGCTTAATGTTGTAATGCTTTGTACAGAGATAGGCCGACTTGTTCCATATTTGTTGCATTACCTTATTTTATCTGCGTATGCAGATTGCAGATTGAAGCCTTTCCTACCTACCAGGACATCTTGAATGTAGAAACCGGACGCAATGGTATCCGTTCATGAGAGACTGCTCCCGACAAACGGATATGCGCCACACCATCGCATATTCCATTCGATGGCGCGCTCACGGGCGGCGTAGGTTTCCAAAGTGTAACTGCCTTGCTTCTTCCCGATGGTATCTATATATATCATCTCATTCTCTAAGTGGTAGAGTTCAAATAGACCGAAAGCGAGAGACATCTGTGGACGAGCGTTCAGCAGATCGTGGCGAGTCAATTGATGTTTGGATACGAACCCCAGTCGTTCCGACTTCGGGACCACAAACTGGAACTCTCTCTCTCTCTCTCTACATTCGAACCAACCGCGTCGGTGAATTGGTACGCGGTACATATAATACTTATCGACACATGGTCGGGTACTTCCGTGGGCTTCGTAGCTTGAACTACATATCATTTGTTGCAAGGGCAATGTTCATTATGCCCTTGAGGTTGCTTCATATCAAGCGCTCAAATTAATGGTTTTGCCATGTACTGCGGAGCCCTCGGAGGCCCTCGGCCTCACTGCCAATTCCCAAGGCCTACCCTTAACTCGCTGAGAGTCTTATCATGATGAGGGCGTCTGCCCTCATCTCTTCGGAGCTCATTATCCCCAACCACCATCTACTACACCCTACAACCTCAAGCGAAGCACTTTTGCAGGCTGAGTGGGTGGTTCTTCGATACAAATCTATAAGCCTTCGCACACTAACATCATGAACAATTTGCAGGACCCCAGGTCTGGTCCATCGGCTTGGGGTTATCACAAGGACTGGGGAGACCATCAGCGAGTGGGTGAATTCTTCATCAGATCTGTCCGCAACTCTTATCATATCTCCTATCATCCGACTGCAGAAGAAAATGTCGTTCAACGTGGTCTTGATGACTGTGACCAAAGAACTGCCAGTCGAGCAGCATCAAGACCTGTGATCAGTTGCCATAGCGCCAAAGTGAGTTGCCAGAGTTGATACCTTAGGAGAAGCTAATCATGGTCTCTGTGTAGTATCAGTATAAGTCCTAAATATTGGCGGTGGTTTATGTGAACTTTCATATAACCCGGGTCGCTTAGCGATAAGCGAGGCAGTAGAGCAGGCGCGCTTTCGCGTTCTTGTTCAACAGGTTAATCTGGAAAGATCTACTTGTTACGTGCAGTGCCTTGTGCACTGTGTGTTTTATATTGGTTCTTACAACTGGTGACGGCCATTACGCTTTCAAAAAAAAACCTCACTCCTTCTTCCAGAGCCTTAACTATATACCGTTTGTCAACTCGTTATGTAGGGCAATGATCAATTGCATTGTGGTTGCTTCATATAAGGATGGCTGTTGTGTCTGGCATATTCTTGACTACAAGGACAATATATTCAACTTCTGCTGACTCTCTCTCTCTCGCGGTGACAACTGACACCATGCTGCAGAATAGAAGGGAGGTTCATGGGACAATTTTCGTGAGGTCTCTCACAATTGTCGATCGGATCTCATCCCCCAACCTCTACCCACAACATTTGCGGCTTAAACTGGTGCACATTCACAGCCTGGTGAGCATTTTCCTTGAGTGTCGAATATTGAACCTACTGTCTAACAAGAACTCTAGGCGGATTACTAGCGAGCAAGCCAACATGTTACCGATTGTGCCTGCAATCTGACGTCGATATTGTTGGGAAGATCAATGTCTTATCAAGGTCTCGGTTGCCGTGGCCTTCCTGCCACTTGGTGGAAACCCAAGGCAATGCGAGAGGCGGCAGCTAGGTACGTTGTTGGTGCCAGTTAGCGTTTGTGTACCACGGTCGTCCATGCAAAGATTGTTATAAGCCCAATGCATTGGCATACACAGTGCGATATCCCGCAACAGTTGTGACCGGGTTGGCCGCACATCCTTTCCCTAAGGGAGGTTATTGCTAAAACAGCAGTTATACCTCGATTGAACTTTCTACCCCGTCCATACTTGATCTGACCTGTGCGTTGGTACTTGAGTAGTTCGTAGAACGAACTGCCGCCGGAAGTTGCAGGAGAAGCATTGCAAGAAAGGTCCATTGACGCCCTTTTTTCCTACCTCATGGACGACACAATCTTAAAGGCAACAAAATCCGCTGCACGAAGGTATGTCTCCAGAACGACGATCGCCGGTCTTTCTTTGTCCCTAAAATCATTGCAAGAGAGCGCCCATGATGATGCCACGTCATATGCGGGCATCTGTCTTTCTCTCTCCAATCAACACGCCCGGCTTCCTTCAAATCACTGATTTTCTGCAGTTTAGACTGCCTCGAATTGAATCAACGACATATCGAGCCTTACAAGTATTTCTGGCAAGACTCATTTTCATTTGGGTTTGCACAAAGATAAAGAATGAAGGGTAGTTGATAATCGGTGGAGTATCATTATCGAAGGCTCTATATATACTTCTGGCAATATAATACATTGTATCGAAACGCAAAAGACCACTCTATCCATTGAAGATCTAGTTACTCTATTCTTGATCATTAGCTCAGGAAGACCTCTTCGTGAACATATCATAAGCGAGAACAGTGAACGCGAGGACGATGATGCCTGAGCCCAGAAGACTCCAGATCGTCAAAGCCTCAAGCCCAGCCCCGAAGATTATCTATAACACCAATTAATTAATCAGTGCGACCATTCCAAAGGTAGAAATTCGGTACGGCACTCACATCGGATATTACCATGAGCACTATAGTCAGCAAATTCCCTACAGACACTATGATTGGCCCCCACACGCCCAACAAGACCTGTGGTAGCGGCATGAATATCATTGGGTGTACCAGATACAAGTATAGGCTTACCATGAAACCTGCGTTAAAAATAACACCACTAAAGGCAATACCTGTAATAGCCATGACCGTGGTCCCGTTCGGCGGGAGTCTAAAGGTTTCTGCACCAGAATAGTGCAGCATCGGGATGGGAATCCACAACAACACGAGCGTGAAGAAGCCCATCATCGATGTCAGTAGGTTCGGGTGGAACCCGAACGGCGGTGGGTACACAGCGTCTTCTGGTATCGCGCCCCGCGAACCGGTGAGGGTGCCGACGATCCCCTCTTCTTCTTCGGGGATCTGCTGGTAGAGCCGCTCGGAAGATACTTCTGGATCAGAGGGCAATGCGGCGTAGATCTTGTACAAGACTTGATAAAGCCCATATCCAAAGGAGGCGACGAGAGTCAGGAGGTTGCCTACGAGCGGCGCAGATGGTTTGAAGCTGAACGTCGCGGTGGTTGAGACCACGTCTTTCTCATCGTGGGCAGACGACGTGCTGCCTCCGTAGACTACGATGGTAACGCCTAGAGTGGCCAATGAAACGGCTAGAAGTCGCCTGGGCTCCCACCGTAGCTTGAAGAGTTTGACACTGATCAGATAGGCGAAGAAGGCGTTCGTGTTCCAGATAGCTTTGCAGACACGTCAGAATTCTGATGTTGACTTTGGCGCAGAAGGTTACCTGTTACGTCGCTCACACTACAGGTCAAGGTTAGCAAGACTTCGATACCGCGCATAAGGACACTCACGATGCTAGAGAGATGGCGGCGAACCACAATAATGCAGGACAGGTAATGCCCACAGTCAACGCAAGTGTCAAACGCAAGAATTTGCGTTTAGGGAAATGTGTGGATTGCTGGCTTGGGTCTAGTTGGTTCGTGAGTGCGATTGTGAGGCCTTTGAATAATGATACAGCGGTGTGGTGTGTCGTTGCCAGGAGATACAATAAATGCAGAGGGAATATTATGGTGAACGAAGAATGAACGCAGTAGCTGCATTAACTTGTCAGAGAAACTTCCTGAGCGACAGACGATTGACGTACAATAGAAAGAATGGCTGTCGGTAGCCAAGGTTCGTTTGAACGTACTGTAAGGTTCATAGATTCAGCGATATGTATGTTTCGCGTTGGAAACGGCCATACTTGAGTCAACTGGCTCTCCGTCACGAAAGCAATTAAGGAGAACACGAATATCGCGACGGCCAACCGGCCGCCCAACCGCGGGGTAGCCTGAGGTTCTGGTGCGGGAGTGTGCATCTAGGAAATGGCATGCGTCTATGGGTCTTGGAGTGTATGCGATAGGGACAAGAGAGGAAATCTAGGGCTTCTCTAAAGGATAACAAGAGACTGGACCAGCAGCGACACCGACGATTATGGGCGGAACTTGGGCGGAACGTTCGCGTTAGGCTTCAAAGCATTCTTAGCATGTTCCGAGCAACTTTTCGTTACACCGAGATCACCTGATATACCGAACATATTTCCCCCGGACCACCGCCGACGCATCCAGCTCAACTTTTGTTCAGCTCCTCTACACTCTGCAACACCAATGCTCCGCGCATTGCTCACCACAAGTCGGCCTTTGGTCGCACGGCTCCGCTCCGCCGCCCTTCCCCATCCACACCACCAGCACCATGCGCACCCACACCATGTCACGGCGACGCTCGCGCAAACACCGACTTTAGTGAGGGGCATGAAAGTGCGGTCGTCGGTCAAAGTTATGTGTGAAGGATGCAGTGTCGTTCGACGCAAGGGGAGGGTGTATGTTGTGTGCTCGATAAATCCTAAGCATAAGCAGGTATGTTTTGGTCATATACCTGGTTTTTGACTTATTATTGATACTCGTGTGCTATCCAGCGTCAGGGATAGTTCTGGCCTTTGGTCCCATGCATCCATGATAGACAGAGATGCACAAAACGTCGACTAACTTATACTAGAATTACGAATGTAGTGATCTACTCAGCGCGTACCCACATCTGGAATTCATATTTCACGCCATTCTCCTCCTGCTCCCCCTCCGGCACCTCAAACCCAACCCATTCCCGCAACGCAGCATGTGACGAGCGCGTCCACTCCTCGGTCTTCTTCCCATCTTTCTCCAGGAAGTCGGGCATGAAGACATCACATTCGTTGAAGTCGGGGGAGAGGATGCGGGTGAGTAGGATGCGGTCGACGTATGGTTCGGCTGGGGAGATGGGTAGGGCGAGGGTTTCGGAGTATAGTGAGGCGCCCCCGATTATGAAGCCTCGGTGTAAGGTCGTCGCGTCATGTGTCGCTTTTGAGTCGTCCAGGAGTGCAAGGGCCGTTTTGAGGTCGTTTTTCAAAACCACCGGCGAGTCTGGCGAGGCGTCTCTGCAGAGGAATGAACACGAAAACGGAAAACAAAATCAATGGCACGCACAAGTCATAGTTAGAATTTCTGCTGATCACGATGTTCAATCGCTTCGAAAGCGGTCTATGTTTTTTCGGGATGCTCTCCCAAGTATTCCGTCCCATGATCACGGCATTCTGTCCTCCTTCTGGTGCACGAGTAGTCACTTGAGCGAAATACTTCATTTCCTTCGGAAGGCGCCATGGCAGAGTCGCCTTGACGCCAATTCCATTGGCTTTTGTAGCTGCGACTATGATAGTGAGGCGAGACATCAATCCAAGTTGCATCAGACGCAATGGGAATTGTGTTTTCCCTTGTAAGTAATCTAAATTTACCGTTCATGCATGACTGGAAACAAAACAACAAGGGTGATGTTCATTGAGTACATATTATTAACATTTTGATATGTGCACAAAAGCCACGAAAGCATCCAAGAAAAAAGACTGCAATCCAACACGAATCTCTCCGAGGTGGTCAATTCCACTTCTTCCATTCCGACCCCGCAGGCGGCTTCACCTCAACCTTCCCCTTCCCCACCTCATCCCAATTCGTGCTCAGCGTCGTCCCCCCACTCTCCGAATAGCTCTTCATCATCGCGCGCTTGGTGTCCTCGTCGGCGTCCTTGAAGATCTTCTGGAAGAACCCATTGAGGGTGCTGTCCCCGCCGACATTGGGGTCTTCCTCCGTCGATTTCTCCTTCTCCGCTTCGAGGATTTTGGTCGATATGCCATCCCAGTTCTTCCCCGGCTTACGGACGGCGGGTTTGCTGTCGGAGGTGGCGGCAGCCATGATCGGGGCAGTCAACGCTACCAAAACGCGTCAGTTTCAGTGGCGCACAGGCTTTGAGGGATAGTTAGACTGCTCACGATCGGGACTATCGCCAATGAGCGCACCCCATCTGCCTTGCACCCGCTTGATGAGCCTGACCTCGACCTTCACTTTCCCCACCGTGTAGTCGCTCCCATCGGGGTCGATCTGTCCTTTCAGTGGCTCAAGGACAAGTGAGTGCTCGCCATGGGTATAGGTAAACTACACATGATACATCATCGTTAATTAATGGGGTGGGGGGAGGTGGGGTGAGAGAGCAGACCTTTCGTGGCTCGAATTGGATGGAGACCTTGGTTGGATCAGCGTTGCGATCGAAGATGGAGAGAGTGAGTTTGTCGTCTGTTTCGTAAAATTCGTGTCTGCGGGCGTTATTGCGTTCATTAAGCACAGAAAACACATGCTGTGGGGTAGACTTTACCTGAGGGTGGCCATATGATCTGGTTGTAAGAGGTGAAGTGAAGGTAACAGCAACAGCAGGGACGTACTTGTATTATAAGGGAGTCAATTAATTGTTCGAGTACATTCGATGCTATGTTTAGGAGGCGCCGTCACGTGGCTTGACCCCAGGATCGATCGCGCTCGTTAATTGTTCAGACACTCCTGCAGGCAAAGAACGCGTAAATTCTGGAGGTCATGAAACTCTCGCGTCTCTTGTACCTTTAACAGCAAAACAAATACGATGGAAGTATGGTCAGAATGGTGTATTCCGATGGCGTTTTGAAGCCAAAGAAGCGCAAATACCCCCTCTCTCGTCGACGTCATCTGATTCTGATATGAAGGCCAATCTATCTCCAACATCTCTGTCCTGTTCAAAAGATGGCCGCTGTTCCAAAAGCCGTACTGTACTACTACCCAGCGTCAGTCTGGTCTGCAGTCGGTGAGTTTTCTCTCTTTTTGTAACGAGTTATGTTTCTTATTGTGGATCCGACCCCTAGCTCGGTTTGCATTGTGAGCAACATAACATCTTTACCGACTGGAAGTTTTCTGAATAATTTCTCAGTGAAGAGAAGGGTTATGGCCAAGATGAATTCGATCTCCGTATCGTCGATCTAAGTATGTGGAATAACTTTCGTTTTAGCAACTTGAATAACCGTCACGCACAGGCAAGGGCGAAAACTACGATCCTACTTTCCTTCGCCTTAACTCCAAAGGTGGATTTTAGTCATTTCTTATTTTGGCCAATCGGTATTCATCATTACATAGCGACTGTGCCTACGCTGCTCGTTCCGTATGAGGATTCGCTTTCCGAGGACTCACAAGGTCGCTACAAGGCACTCACGGAAACGGCGGTACGTGACGATCATGACAGAAAACACAGACCGTACTCTGACACCTTCTGCTACAGGCGATCGTAGAGTTCTTGGACAAATCGCGTTCAGCCAACTCGCGTACCCAGACAACATCCGCAGCACCTGCCCCCGCACTCACCCCTGCCACGATTGCTGCGACAACGACTTGCAAGATCATCATTGACGAGATCCTGCATTCCGAGCAAGCTGACCCCAATATCCTGCGTTACAAGAACGCGCGCGATGACGCGTCTCTGCGCAAGCTCGCAGAGGAAGTGTTGCCCAACATGAAGCAGAAGCAACAAGCGCTCAATGGGTACCTGAGCCAGGCAGATAGTGGATCGATTCGCGTTTCGGAGAAAGTGAAGGCTTTGTGGAAGGAGAAGCTGGAAGCGATCAATCTAATTTTAGCTGTTTTGGTTGACGCCGCAAAACCCGAATTACAGCTGGACGAGAAAGCGAAAGAGGACCGCAGCGCTTTCTTCAAGACGGCGCGACAGGCATGGGAGACCAATCTCAAGCTGGTGTTGACACAGCTCAGCAAGGAGATGGTTGGCCCATACACCCTCGGTATTATTCAATTGAGTCTATTGTTGAGTGCAGCCTTAACTCAACATCGCATCATAACAGGTGATCAGTACTCGATTGCGGACTTGCACCTTGCAGGCTGGCTGGCTCGTGTGGTCAAGCTTGCCGGTGGAACAGTCGACGAAGACGGAAGTACGGTTGTGAAGAAAGTGGAAGAGTATATTGGAGACGGATTTAAAGTACCGCGAGACTTCCAGACCGAGCAAGTGCGGCGGGAGAATGCGAAGGAGGAGAAGCAGGCGAAACTGAGTGCGTTCTGGGATGCGATACGGGAGCGACCGAGTTGGAGAAAGGTGTATGTGGATGGACTGTATTGATCGGCGAGGCTGTGTTGTACTAGGAAGAATGATACCTGGAGGCGATTAAGAGCCTCACATCATATTCCCGTAGTCCATATAGCAGAAGATTATGATTGCAGTCAGGGGTGGTGCACGTGAAGCGGTTTCGGCAGTTGTTGGTGTGAGGTTCTTGGATACAGCGCGCAGTATTTTTGCATCAACGCCCACAGTACAACTTCTGTCCTCAAAGTGTTCTGCAGTGTGGTGGTTATTCGAACGGAGAGAGAGGGTGTGATCCGACCAAGACAAGTTCCACTTGGCGACCAGTGCGCAGCCACCACAAGCGGCAGCAACCCCACCGCCCAGCTTCTGCTGCTGCACCCACCACCCACCACCACCACTATCTATGGACACCAACGACCCCCGTGGCCAGGGCTACGACAGCTCGTCCAGCACCGACTCGGAGGACACAGCTCGGAACAGCTCGCGGTCCCGTCCCTCCTTCGCCCCCCTCGACTCCGTAACCGGCCCCTCCCACTCCCTCTTCCTCTTCCCGCCCTCCATGCCCTCGGGGCGCTCCTCAACTTCATCCACCGCCAGCTCAACCCCCCTCCCTTCGCGCTCCACGTCCCCGTTACCCCAATTTTACCCCGGAACACAGTCGTCTTCGTGCCCCTCGGATTCAGACAGCGAGACACCCACCTCGCCCCTTCTACATAATATACGCTCTAGTAGGAATCTGTGGTCGAGAGAAAACCAAAGGAGATGGTGGTCCATGTCTGACCGCCGTAGACGGAAGAGAGGCTGGAGAGCGATGCGGGTGCTTAAGAGGTGGTTGCGCAAGTTGGTCCGACATCCTTTCTTTCCTAGCCAGCCGATCACGATTGTAAGTTCGACTCTTATCGCTGTTCGATACCATGCTTATAGACTTCGTTTATACAGGTTCTAACACTAATCCTATTCTCCGTTTTCGCTATTTCGCTCACACTGCTCCTCATCTACGTGCTCAACCCGGATAAGGACCCCCTGCCATGGCGAGCGTATTGCTCCGTCCCATCCCTTGCTCCTCCATTCGACCGCCCAGCGGCTCCAAATTCACCGCAAATCTATCCCAATATCACAAGTGGACAACAGATCCCCCCCTTTCCCCCACCTGACTTTGATATGCTTTCCCCCGCTGGAGTGTTCGTCGGGGTGTTCTCTATCGATTCAGCGTTCGAGCGCCGCATGCAAGTGAGGACGACTTGGGCGAGCCATCCGCGCAGTAGGGACGGTGCTGGATCGGGGGACGATGGACTCGGTACCTCGCGTACGATTGTTCGCTTCGTCGTCGGTCAACCCCGCAAAGACTGGGAACGCAGGGTCAAGCTGGAGATGGAGAGTAAGTCCGAAATTTCCGTGTGCATGAAAATGAACCCCGTCTGATCCTATCCTATCCGCAGTGTACAATGATATTATCATCCTGCCGATCCCTGAAAACATGAACGGCGGGAAAAGCCACACTTTCTTCTCCTGGGCCGCCATCAATGCATGGGTACCACCTGTCTACCGAAGCTCCAGTATCCTGCCTCCTACATTCTCGTATACGAACTCGACGTCGACGCCGCCGTCACTCGCCACGCACGACCCATTCCTCGCTTGGGAGAACATCAACACCGGGAAATCAAAGCCCTGGACCCGACCCGATTTCGTCGTCAAAGTGGACGACGACTCCTTCATCATGCTCGCAGAACTCGAGGCTCGACTCCGCCTCGAATTGCACCAGACGCCGCAACGCAAGGAACCTACTGCGCACCCCAACCACAGCAGCTCCACAAATACAGACCCAGATGCAGCGAGAAGTGCGAGTGCGACGGCGATACCGCTCCCATACCCGATCGCCATGCAGCCCGAAACCGACGATCCCTTGATCTATTGGGGTTACCTCGTCACGAACCGGCTGCACGAGTTCATGGCCGGCGAGCTGTACGCTCTGTCCTGGAGTCTCGTGGATTGGGTGTCGAAGGACCCGACGGTGAAGACGCTGACGCGCGGGGCGGAGGATAAGCAGACGGCGAAGTGGATGAGGCTGCATCCCCGTGCGGCGGAGGTGAGATGGACGAGTGAGAGGTGTTGGATATATGACCATCCACGCTCGGGGACGGTGTATGTGTCTCGTCATCTCCTTCCGATACGGGAAATAAATGTATTGACCAACTCCTTCTTCTTTGTTGCTTTGCAGATATTCACACGGGTATCTGTTCCCATCTGAAGTCAGCCGCGTGAAGCGGAGTATGCAGGCATACCTTGAGAGATCGGCCCAAGCTGTCTTGGGCATGGGCTTGGGCACGGGCACACCAGCGGCGACGGCGGTGACGAGCATCGGCAATCCCTCGCCTGCGGTGTGGGCGCATTCGAGTGTATCGACGTTTGGTGTGAGATACACGCCGCCGTTGCCTGACCTATCCACTACGCACAGCGTCGAAGCTCTCGTGGAAGGCAGCGACATGTCCCTCCTACGCGAAGGTGCGTTGCGTTGTCCCCTCACCCTTCATCCTCATACCCATACCCTAACCTCTGATGTAATGTAACCTTAGGCAGCCCAATGACCCCCGAATACGCGTGGACACACCGCGAAGGCCGCAAAGCCCGATACGAGGGACACCGCGTCGGCGGGACTGTCGTCGTGCATTTCATCAAGAAAAACATGTGGTACCTGGAAACGGCGCTGGCACTCCTCGAGGGGGAGGAGCAGTCGGAGTCGGAGCGGTTTGTGTCGAGGGCTACGGAGGAGAGTGGGCGGTCGCATTCGCTGAATGCGCTGAGGAGACAGAGGGAGGCGCGGCAGGGCGTGTTCTGATCCACCATTCACTAGGGTGGGAGCCCTGCGTAAGTAAGAACAACTTTTTGCGAGACTTGTGTTGTTGTGGAGTGGTGCTTTCTGTTCTGGTTCTGATATAACGTATTCCAACTATCTAGAAAAGCCATACCTTTTCTTTCTCGTCCCATTCATTTGCCCCGTTTGCAGCCTGCGATTGTACTTTATTCACCCCTCATACTCATACTCTCATACTTAACCTTCGCTCCTTTTTTCGAATGTTCTTTCTCGGTCTTTAACAAGAACGTTTTCGTTTTGACAAACTAACTAAGTATATGCGTAGTAGCAGCCATCCGTGGAGTTCTTGGTAGAACAAAATCATATTTTCTTGCATTCGTTGTACTTCCGTGTTGAGATTAAGTTATCAAAAATACACATAGAAATTGTCCAGCATTACAAGTACATCAGATAAATCACATTAATACTCAATCAAAGACTCGTCGTATCCGTCCAACGACCTTACAGGCAGCCCCGACCGATCTCTACTAGGCAACGGCACCGACGACTGATACCCCCCCATAACCGCCCTCGTAATCACCCCCTCCCAACTCCTAAACCACTCCCCCTCCTTCAACCCCACCAACTTCTTCGGCCCCGTCGCCGTCTGCATATACCTCGCCGACCTCTGACTCCCTCGACTCCCCCGACTCCCAATCGTCCTCGTCAGCGCCGAGCCACTCCCACCCATCCCCAGCCCCACCGCCCTCGGGTCATACCCATAAGGCGGCAACTCCTCACTCTCCTGCAACACCGCCTCCGCCTCCGCCTCCTCCCCCGGCTCCAGCGGCACCCACCGCTTCAACGCATACGCGCCGCCACACACCTCCCACCTCCCGCCGCCGCGCGCGTGGAAGCGCTTGAAGAGCCAGATGAAGGGGAAGAGGAGGAGGAGGATGGAGAGGAGCCTGAGCCATTTGTTGGAGAGCAGGCGGGAGAGGGTGTTGGAGGGCCGGATGTGGATTTTGGAGTTGTAGGGGGTGGAGGTGAGAGTGAGGGTGCCGGAGTAGGGGGTGGCTTCGATTGTTGAGCGGACGGCGGATTCGAGTTGTTGCATGTTCCAGCCGTAGAGAACCTGATCGATGGGTGTTCAATAGATTGATCATGGTGACAATTGGGCAAAAGGTACCTTTTCGTATACGAATTCTTTTAGTTTCTTCGGACTTGCACAATACTCGTCCGCCCATTGTCGGAGTGTCTTCGACGACCTCAACCCATCTGCGTCCGCCAACACCACGCCATCCACCACATCCGCCTCCCTAACCCACGGCGGGTACCCCAACCCCCTCCTCCTCTCCACCCACTCCTTATACCTCCCCACCTCCCTCCTCCCCGCCTTCCTCCTCCCACCCGCCCCCGTCCCCGCCTCCCCCTCGCCCTCGTACTCCCTCACCATCCTTCCGCGATACGCCGGCTCGTCGTCCGCCACGGACCACGTCGTAACGTGCTCGACGGGCGCGGTGGGCACGATGTCGATGCAGAAGTCGAAGTCGGTGACGGTCTCGGTGTAGTGTTCCTGCCGCGAGCGGGAGCGGCCGTTGGCGTCGCGCTCGGTGACCCAGCGTTGGCGCGATTCGGAGTGGGTGCCGCGGCAGTTGAGGCGGTGGGAGGGGGGGGATTGGGCTTGGGAGAGGAGGAAGCGGTAGAGGGCTTCTCCTGTTGGGGTTAGGTTAGGTTAGGTTAGGGATGGAGGGAGTTTGGAGACGCACCGTCGGAGTTGAGATGGGGGTCGTGCGAGACGACGTCGTCGTACCCGACTGTGAAGTTCTCAGCTTCGTACGGTGTGAAATCGGGTGGGGGACCAAGTTCGGCATGCGCATCCGTAGGTGGCGCATTCAAGTCAACGAGGAGATGATCAGTTTCCGAACTTCCTCTAGCAGCGAGATTATCGTCGAAAGCAGGAGGCGGCGAGGCATTGGCATTGGCATTGGAGCTGGATGCGAAAGCTTGTTCGCTTGCAGAGGTGCCCGGCTGACCCCATCGTGCCTCTGTCTTCTTGTCGTCTTCTGCCAGTTGGATCATCGCGGTTTACTTGTGATAGGCGGAATGTTAGTATACTTAAGAGTCGAGGTTGACACCAACGTCAACGTGTCAGTTGCCCAATTAGCGATTAGTGCAAGATTAGTGGTAGTGGCAGTGGCGGTACTGGAGTAACCGTATTCTGCAATCATGCCGAATATATTCGTGGTCAGGCACCGCCGCAGTCGCGGACGAAGGCGAGGCATATGTTTGACGTTGGGCGTTATCACGGTCTATCACCAGACCTAAACCTGAATATGTATTCACAATAATCATACAAAAGGGTATTCGAATCCAGTCGAGAAACCCAACCCTAGATAGATAAAGAATATAACCCCATGGATCAGTAACCCTCCAAGACTGGCATCTCCGCGTCGCCTTCAAGCGCATTAGCAGGATCGACCGGTCCTTCAGCAACATGCTTCAAGGGTTCGCTCCTCTGAAACCGCAACGCCGCACCGCGCTTGATAATCGGCTCCCATTCCCTGAACCACTCCCCCTCCCGATATCCCTCCACCCTCATCAACAAACCCTGGTCCGTCTCGATCACCCTCGGCCCCATTATGGGAGGGCCGGCGTACACGTCTACCCGGGCACGATCTTGCACCTCCAGCGGCTCGCTCTGTTTCAGCGCGTACGCACCGCCGTACACCTCCCACCGCCCGCCGCCACGCGAGGAGTACCGCTTGAACAGCCAGATGAAGGGGTAGATGAGGAAGATGATGAGAAGGACTCTGTAGAACCCGGAGGACAGCACGCGCGATAGTTTGTTATCGGGGCGGATGCAGATCTTGGTGCGCGAGAGTGTGAAGGTTACATGGATACCCCCCTTGTATCCTGCCTGGGTGATTGCGCCTTCGATAGCCTCCTTCAATTTGTCCGTGTCCCAGCCGTAGACGCTCTAATTGGCGTGATTAGGCGGAGAGGAAGGGAATGGAATGGAAGGAGAGAAGTGGGGGGCATACCTTCTCGTACATAAACTCTTTGAGTATCTTTGGGCTCGCCGCGTATTCGTCCGCCCATTCACGTAGTGTGAGGCTTGAAGCCTGTTTCTCTGCGCGGATTGTGCCATCAGCGGCATGCCACGGGGGTAAACCTTGCTGCAACCGCCCGAGTTCGTCGCTTTTGAACGCAGAGATCTCGTCCTTGGTCGCTTTCCGTCTGCCTTTGGGCTCCTGCACCTGCCGCACCATCAAGCCCCTATAGGTGGGCTCTGCGTCGGGGGACGACCATTCCACGGGACGGGGGAGGATGTAGTTCGCGAGATCGATGTGGAAGGAGAAGTCGGTGACGGTGACGGTATAGTGTTCGTCGCGCGTCTCTGTCCGGCCATTGACCGTCCGGGTCACTCTTCTGGTTCTTTGTTCGGTGTGGGTGCCTTTGAGCGATACGAGATAGCGCGGGATCTGGGCAGATTGGGTCAGGAGAAAGCGGTAAAGAGCTTCGCCTGAATTTGAATTTGAATTAAGATGCGATCAGTAAGACGAGGATGGAGAAGGGGGAGAAGAGGCTCTGTACCGTCTTCGTTGAGGTGATGATCGTGCGAGATAATATCGCCGTCGCTTGATTCGAAGAACTCGGCGTCGTAGGGCGCAAATGGCGGTGGCTCGTCTTCCTTGACGTCGATGGAGATATGAGGAGGAGAGGATGAAGATGAAGGGTCTTCCGCAATCTTTGAAGATGAAGATGAAGCGCTGTTCTCGGGCTGCTTTTCCTGAGCAGCGGACTTTGTGTCCTGCTCGTCCATAGCCTTGTGTTAAAGAGGAGGGCGCCATCGAGGATGGACACCCTACAAAACCCTTCATTGTCGGGGACAGTTGGCTGAATCAGGGCCTGGCCAGGGGTATATCAATTCAATTTAGGACCTCGTAGCCTAATCTGGATTCGCGTGAAATGCTGGGCTGGGAAAAAAAGGCGGTGAAGCATCGAACCTTGTTTTTTGGAGTGGAAAAGGGGGCCTGTTGAATGATAGCTTTCTGCCACGAATTATGAGGAGGGCCGGATGCGAGGGCTGATTGTACGCCAGACAGCCTCAGCCTCAGCCTCGAGTTTGCCAGGTGAGGCCACGTTGAGATCGGTTCATTCATTCATTTCAGATCGCGTCCTTGTCTTACATACAAGGGTCCCCGATGTCCTAATTATTATCCACCGCTGCTCAACTCCACCGCTGCTATTTCTTTTTCCTGCTCATCTTTTCTTTTCTTTTCTTTCACATTCTCACCTTTTCTTTCTTCTTTTCATGTCCTCGTCTGCATCCACCAACGACCCTCTAACGACCTCCACGACTGCCACCGTCCCCGACCCTTCATCGCTATCGGTATCGGTATCGGTATCGGACACTACATCGACATCAACGACAACGGATCCCACACCAACGGACGCCATGTCATCATCGACCACCGCTGCGTAGGTCACTGCTCTTTCATGCGCCCTCTGAGACTATTCTCACGTGCCAACCTGCTCCAGATCCTCTACTACTACTACTTCAATGACTTCCGTATCATCATCCACTACAGACATATCACTATCCGTATCACTATCCTCATCCTCCACCTCTTCATCAATGTCCTCTCAGGACACTACCCCCCCGCCGGTGTCTTCCACCACCTCGGACCCGCCTACTCCGCCCCCAACCAGTGATCCTCCCACCAGTGAACCACCGCCTCCCCCAACAACTTCAGATCCACCACCTCCTCCACCCACTACAACCCCTCCTCCTCCACCCACTACAACCCCTCCTCCTCCGCCTCCCACCACAACTCCTCCTCCTACTCCCCCTACCACCACTCCTCCACCGCCACCCCCACCAACCACTTCGCCTCCTCCTCCACCCAGCCCAGAGCCTTCGATTCCTTCGTGAGCATACATTATGTCATTGCCTATGTCATTAATTTATTTTCCCGCAGAACCACTTTTTCCAGCGTGGTATTTCTTACCACGACTGATAGCCGAGGCTCCACCACCTCTATCGCTCCCGCAGTCATCACTTCCACTTCGATTTTCACCAAGAGCGATGGCAACCTTGTCACTGTCACCCAGATTATCGCCAACCCGACCCTCAGCCCGGACAACAGCTCGGGCAGGAATTCGGCGTAAGCATCAATTCAATCTAACTCAATGCACTCATTCATCCCATTGACATTGATTGCCGGTCCGATCCAGCTTTTTTCGGAACACGGGTGCTGTAGCCGGTGTCTTTATCCTCGTCGGCCTCGCCGCGGCCTCCATCATTTTGTGGATCTTTTTCGCATTACGCCGCCGCCGCCGCACACAGAGGCTTGAACACGACTCGGCCGTCTCAGCCACCTTGGCTGCAGCAGGTTTCCACCGCGCACCCCTCGATGACGAGGACGATCCTGCCATCAGCTCCAGGCGCTCGCGCTACGGCTCCCCGGACGGTTTCCTCCACCAGCGTCGCTCCAGCTCGGGTCTCGCCATGAGCTCCATCCCCAGTGCGGGCCGCGCTTCCGCCGCTTACGGTGACAATGACGCGCATGAATATAATCCGTATACTGATTATATCGTTCCTGCGGGGTCGAGAGAGGGATATGTGTCCACGCCGCCGCCTAGTGCGTTTATCGCGGGTCCGTATCGTGATCGAAGCTCCACCGGTGGGATGGGCGATAACGCTCCTGGGCATGCGCCACAGCGTAGTAGCTCAAGCTACGAACCGCTCTTGACTTCCTACTATCGGAGTTCCTCAGCGACGCCCCCTTCGCCGACCCATCCCCCATCGAACCCGAACGGGCCTCCCAATCCGCCCCCGCGCAATCCAAGGCGGATATCAGATGCGGCCAGGACTAACCCTCCCGCATATACTTCTTCGACCGGCCACCATTCTTCGTCTCTAGGCCATCAAATACCCCTCGAGCCGCTGGGAGCCGCTAGCGCGGCTTCTTCGGTGTATTCGTCTGAGAGTACAGATCACAGATTAGACCCTGGGCTTCGTCAGCGATTGCAGGACGAGGCTGATTCTATCCGAGACCTCCGGGATGAGGAGGATTATTCAAGACCTGTTCTTGGGGTTCGTAGTAATTTCGTCTGAATAGCCTACGTTGCTAAATATTTTCCTTCCTCAGATCCGGAATCTGCCTGATGTGTCGAATGCATCGTTACAATAACCAGTCATCTTCTTAGACTCTTTCACCACTAACCTTCGGTCGCTCTTTGCTTGCCCTGTTGTAATTTGTTATCTTCACCGCACCCCGTCTATCCTTGCTTCTTCATATCCATATCCCAACGGGGTCTGGGTCTTTATCTTCCCACTATGCCATGCCATGGATCAAAATTCGCCCACACCACACGAGAGACCTTCCTTCTTGATGGACTCTGGCTTCTTTCCTTTCCATTCCAGATGAACGCACGGATTTTTATTTTTCATGACCCTCCTCGTTCCCTCATCCCCATCGTCGCCCTCTCACTTACCTTACCATAGATTATTTCACGTACTCCGTTAAACCACCAACTGAATTGACGAATAAAAATCGCAGCCCTTCCCAGCCACCCCAGCTTATCTCTCTCATGGATTCGGGTCGAGCGTGTCCGTTTCTCGCGGTGATACTATTCTTACCACTGCACAGCGGGCCCCCACCCGCCTGCCACACTAACCTGACTATCACAGCATTCCAACCCCACGCCTTATCTTCATAGTCTCTCGCTCCCCACGATGGCCTTGCTGCCCTAGCCCAACGCATGTCCCTCCCACTCCCACTCCCACTCCACGATACCCCGATAGGCGACATGACGACGCGACCCAACGTCCCCACCGCGGTCGAATACGGGGACGACACCGCCTTCTGGGTCGAGTACCCATCGGGCCTCGTCGACCTCACGCGCACTGCGCACCTTCCGGACGGCGTGCAGGACCCAAAGCCACCCGCGATGGGGGAGGGGCAGATGGAGATTGGGGTGGATGGGGGGCGGAGGGTGAGGATCGATGGTGGGAAGACGGCGATGGTTGTTATTGATATGCAAAAGTGAGCCACTTTGTGCTGCTTGTGATTGTGATTGTGATGGGCTTGAGGAGGTGTTGATGGTGGGACTTACAGTTTTTTCTTGCATCCGGATTTGCGCGCGCATCCGCTGGGATTGGAGTGTGTGGATCCGCTGATGAAGGTCGTGCCAGTCCTGCGGTCCACCGGAGCCAAGATCCTCTGGGTGTGAGTACCTCCACGCATTAAACACTCTCATCCTAAGTCCGTGTACAAAAGGAACTGGGGATTAACAGACCACGAATTAAAGACGCTGCCTCCTGCACTCATCAGAGGCTTCAGGAAGAACGGCGGTGGAGGCTTTGGGTCAGAGCTTCCGGGAGGGTTTGGGCGGCTTTTGATGAGAGGGGCGTATAATTCGGAGTTGTATGAGCCTCTTCAGTCGGAATACCTGAAGGGACAGAAAGGTGGGACGGATTTTTGGATCCACAAGAACCGGTAGGCAGCGAGGTGTTGTGCTCCAGTTTCGCATGATCCTGAACCGACGCAGTATGAGCGGTCTTTGGGGATACCAGACGGCGCTCGACCTTTTCCTCAAAGAAAACGGGATAACGACGTTGCTCTTTTCAGGGGTCAACGCCGACCAGGTGAATATCATATTCAGCGCTTCGAGTCAAGCTTTGATTTCAATGTTTCTCCCAGTGTGTCCTGGGTACTCTTGTGGATTGTTATTATCGTGGATACGACTGTATAATGGTCACCGACACAACAGCCACGACCTCTCCCCAAGGAGGCCTCGAAAACGTCATCTACAACGCCGGCAATGTAAGTATTTTCATTTTCAGCACTTGCATTTTTTTTGAAGAGTGAGAACTGAACTCGGTGCCTTCCAGAGCTACGGTTTCGCCACAGACTCGAAAAGAGTGATAGCCGCGGTAAAGTAACGTGTCAAAGCCCAAACTCGGGTATCTGCATCTGCATCTGTAAAGTCAAAGTCAATGTAAAAATAAAAACAGCAGTTTCGTTCACACGCGCATGGAAAAGACATCGAGATTTTGTTACCGACGTGTTAGGAATACATACTCGGGCTAGGCTAGTTTACATATGGATAAGAACGAGAACAAGCACAATGTGAGTCCTCTGCTCGGACTGGATTCGCAACAAACAGGGAGACAATGTCCATCGATGCGATTTAAAATACATGCGCAGCAGCTCGCTTACTTACTTACGGAGGGCTGATCGAGCGGTTCCGAACCTAAAGCGCAGTATCAGTGAGAATATCCTCGACGAAAAACGATAACAAGCAATAAGAAAAAAAAGCGCACATCTAAAAGGGTTCTCCTGCCAAAAATATCCTGAGAACGCGCACGAACCTCAGGCGTAGGCTTGGGAGTTTTCGATGGCATAGTAGGCATATGCGGTATCGCATCCGTATGCGAATGCGATGAAACGGACGAAGCAGGTGGAGTAAGTGGAGCGTAGTCCAGGTTTTGGATTTTGGCGCTTTCTCGGAGGTGGGAACGGGGTGGCCTCGGGGGAATCGCGATCGGCGATACAGGTGCGGCTTTCCGGATAACATGCATGACATGGGCCGCAGGAGGCTCCTGCTCGTCCTCGTGGTATTGGTGGTATTGGTCGTCCTCGGCGGGCAAGCTCGCGGGGTAGATCGAGGGCGTGGACGGCGCCAAGGAACGTCTGAACTGGGCGCGTGTGGCGAGGTCAGGAGAGGCGAAGCCGATGTTCTGCAGTTGGTGGTTTTCTGGCGCGGTAGAGGGACCGGGTTTGAAGAAGGGGTGTGTGTCAGGGTAAACAGAGGCGCCGCCATGGGCGAAGCCGCGGTGGTCGTGGCCCGATGATGATTCTTGTAAGAAGGGAGTGCCGCCTCGACGGTCCCAGCGGATATCGTCGTTTCCGTTGTCGACAGAGCGCATCATTGGAGGGCCTGAGCTGTTGTTGTCGCTGGGGTCCCGGAAGGGATCTCCGTGGAAGGATGTGGGTCGCTGCTGCTGCTGCATACCTGCGAGCCATCTCCTGCGGCGGTTGATGCGACGTCGGCGACGGATGTAAAATATGACGCCCACGAGAATAGAGGCAACGGCAAGACCGACGACTACAAAAATCCCAGCAGCTGCTCCTTGGTTGTGGAGAATTCTAGATAATATAACTTCAATTTCTGGATGTAAGAATGTAGTTGCATGATTCATACCCGGAGCTTGTCGTGAATTGTTCCCCGCTATTGGGCTTTGACGGATTTGCAACGACGTGTGTTATCGTAGCCAAGGAGCCGTTGGGTTCCGTGGATGTGCTCAGGATGGTCACAAGAGCAGGTGTGGTCAACACCCTTGCTCCGTCCGGATTCGTCGATGTCAAAACCACAGGTATCGACAGAGTAGTGTCAGCTTGCGTCGTGATAGTACTCGTCCTCGACAAACCAGTTCCTCTCACGACAGTGACAGAAACGGTCGTCGAAGCAACTCTGTCAGACGTTTTGTCTGCAGAGGTGGTTCTACTCGTAGTAGCCTTGGGTGTGCTGGTCACTGGAATGGGCGTGCCCGGGGAAGTGGTCAAGTTTTCCCTGGTCGTGACAGACGATACATGTGAGGTAGATGAAGTAGGTGGCTTGGTAGAGGAGGATGAGTCCGACATGCTGAACAAAGATGATGAGATAGGGGCGTCAGGCCAAGGAATTTGCTCACCTGTCAGCGCTTGTTGGTAGAGGCGGCGCAGGTGCAGGAGCGTCAACTAGGGTGGATACAATTGCTCTTGATTTTGAAGAGGCAGCAGGTAATGAAGATAATGAAGATGTGGCAGAAAACGTTGACATAGACGAGACTTTAATCGATTGGGTGTCCTTGACCGACGCACTCGGGGCAACGGTAGAAACTGTTCTCTGTTGCTGTGTTCACCATTGTCGCAAGATCAAGATAAGAAATTCGGAACCTACATTACTAGAGATTGTGGATGAAGTCGTTATTGATACAAGGTCGGAACTAGAAGAAACTGGTTCGGTGGAAAATACTGCAGTCGACGATGAATTAGCACCCGCAGAGACGGAAGATATTGCATTAGCTGTGGTCGACCAATAAAGCGGTAGAAGTAAAGTGGGCCACAGTCTAGGCGGCAGATGCAATCCTGACCAGGGCATAGATGTGCATGGGGGGGAAGGAAAGCTCACCAAAAAATCTCAGCTAGAACTCATATGCTCTTCGAGCAAGTGGAGCCATGGACAAAAGATAATGGTCCAAGTGCTGAGGAGGATAAACCCTCCTTCTCTCTCATGGTTATAGTAGGCTACGTGTCAGCCCGACATGTGTGCGATAAAATTCCTCCGGTGGCCCAAGACCTAAATTCATGTCAGTTGCCAATCACTTGACATGTTGCATGCCAGCACTCACGCGAAGCTTGCGCGAAACCGCACACCTAAAATCGAAGAGCTGGTTAATCCGGTCCCATTATCCGCTACCATACGGCAAGATATAATTGCAAGACTACGAGCACACGATGGGAGGGCGTGAAGGTTCGCCAATCATGCGTGTCCGGGTATTCGACGCGCATGGGAAACATCCATATCGGGAATAGTTTCGTCATCGTCTGACCCATTGGGTACTCTTGGATGCCATGAGTGGCAACCCATGGTCTCCGACGGTGAATGACCCAAGATAGCTATTGATAGGCTGTCGAAGAAGCATTGTGATTTGCGGCATTCATAAGTGTTCATATGGCTAGAAGAAACGAAGCGGAGATAGTAATAAACCCAGATATTTTTACATATTATCCATAGATGAGGGCAAGGATTAGAAGAATGTAGATGGTCTACTGTAGGACGGAACATGTGTGCTAAGGAATGTCAGAGCAGAGGCCTCCGCGTGACTGCATGTAATTGATGAGAATGGAGACAACGAGAAACTTTGCAATATCAAGATATCACTCACGATGTGGTGCTGATCATGGGAAGGTATAGTAGATAAGCGGGTATGTCTTGTAGGGCTGAAAGAGAGAGTAGGACAGAATGATCTTAGTAACAGCCATGGGACATTAGTTTGACCCAATCTTTGGCAGAGATTAACCTTACAAAGACGCAACGCTATCGGGATCACGGGCTCAACAACATTTTGAGCCAGGCATCCAACTCTTGACTTTAAGTTTAACGGTGGCGCGCCGCCGCGTCGCACTCAGGCTCCCGAAGCTTAGACGGCTTGAGCTATTCACTCTTCGAAGAGCTCTGTCGCCGTAGCTTACACCGCTGCCAGCTTTCTCGGGATCAAGGGTTCCGGATTCTATCGCAAGCAGGATGGCGCGGGCCGCTAGGAGGAAAGGTGCTTCAACGTTTTCGCCGGTCAACGAAGACGCTTCCAAGAAGTGTACATCTACAAAGAGACAGGCAGTAGTTTGTCATGCAAGAATGACTGTTGTTCTTGAAGTGTACGCACCGTTCTCAGCCGCCCATCTGCTTGCTTCTGCCCATTCAACCTCCCTTTCCTCCTCACGATCAGACTTGTTTCCGACCAACACAACCACCAGCTGGGGACTAGCAAGCGCTCTCGCATCCGAAAGCCATCTTGAGAGATTGGCAAACGAATCACGGCTGCGAGAGCGAAATGGTAAGTTCCGGCAAGATTGTTCTAATTATTTCACATACTTTGTGATGTCATAAACCAGGATGGCACCAGCTGCACCGCGATAGTAACTCCTTGTAACAGACCTGCATAACCAATGTTATCACAGATACCATAACTTCAACATAGACTGAGCGAACCGAAAACGTTCCTGTCCTGCTGTATCCCATAGCTAATGCAACACTCAGTACATCAGTGAAGAATTTAGAAGCTTGATGCTCCAAGCTAACCTGCAGCTTGATCCTCTTCTCTCCCAATTTCACAGTTCTACTTGAGAACTCGACCCCGATAGTATGTTGTGAATGGTCTTTGACTGCACAAGAGTCAGATAAGGATGCAAGGGTTCACACGTTTGACGAACATGAATTGTGTGTAAAGTGGTGCAATAAGCATGATTTTCCTGTTCCTGCTTCTCCTATATCATCGCGAGCCATGAGTGTTCCGAGTTTACGCCAACATTCTTGAGCTACCTATTATAATGTATTTCATCAAGAAGTCTGCATGTGCCGGTACAAGTTCAGCACATATTCAGGTGATTGAGATGAACGACACTGACCATATGTCTCCAGAAGCTCTGTTCCCTCTGCGTCATATCCGTTGGAGGGCATAGTAGATGGCAATAAGTAAATATGCAAGTAAGGATGAATGGATGAAATGAGAGCACAATTCAGGATGCAAGACCTCTGAACGGCCTCATGGTCAGTCTAACTCGGTTTGTCCGCTTATGATTTGCCTACACCAAGTCACGTGCTTGGTTCTCGACGCGGAGTCAAACGGACTCGGGACTCATTCTTATGCCATGAGTAGGTACAAATACAGCCTTGTTCCCTCATTTACTTGAGCCTCATAGCTAGCGGGGTCTGATCGATGTTCGACCACAAAAGCATGGCCAAGGAATGCATGTTAACAACTTGATAAACTTATTGTCTGTATTACCAGCCTTTCCAAGGAACCCATACATCAACCACTTGTGTACCATTTTCAACCTCTCCATCAACTATATAATACCAAGGGTAAGCCTTCCAATGAATTAAAAATTAGAATCAAGAAGCAAGGTATGTTATGAGGGCTCTGTGACGCACCGCAGCGATTAAACAAGCATGCTGTCCAATGATATCTACCATGGTTCCCAAAGGCAGGGTCGTTCTGTCCGTGTCCTCCGAACGGGTCAAAATCCCATGTTCTTGCGAGATTCGGGTAAGTTTCCACGGATGGCCAATGACCTCACCATATACCCCCGATGGGCCGGTGTCTTTGCTGAAAGCTATTGCACCCGCGTCGACCATTGCTTCATCTGTGCCATTCGGGCCCCTTCCGTGATAATAGGAAATGACGGTCGTTCGAACACGTTGGGCTATACAAGCATTGTCTATGAGCCCGGTGTGCTGCTGCTGCAGGTCCAGCATAGGATAATTTCCTGATGAGGCGGTTTAGTTTGCGACTAGATCGCGTGTAATTATGTCCAACCTGCATGCAATTCAAGATCCCCATGCAGGGCTTGGGCGAGCAGCTTCCTCGCATCCGCACTCGCAGCATGGGCTGTCGGTGTTGATCCAACAGACAAGACGAATGGCTCTGTGACTGATGGAGAATGTGGCGAACTAGAGATTAAGTCCAAGGCAATCATTGCAGCGATGTTCACTGCATTGACTTCCCCAGAAAGATAGTCGGATGCTTGTGTGAGCGAAGTCGATGCGTAAGCATTTCCGGCGTGTCCGTAGAAACCATGAAGAGTGATTGCAGATGATCCCAGCAATACTTCCACAAGGGAGGAGAATTCTTCAGAAGTAGGCGGTAGGCCAGCACGACTTGAGCCAGTTTCACTCAGTGTACATGAGCGAGAGACTGCGTTGAGTGTGCTTACTTTTGCCCGCCGTTGATCTTTACAAAAACTGACCAACGTTTGGGTTCCGTCTGGTCCTTCTCAAATGCCTCCAGAAATCGCACCTGATCAGGGTGGTCGACCAACAACCTGACGACACCCCCGTATTTCTGAAGCTCGGAACGAAGCGCTGAAAGATCAGCAATCTTGTTGGCCGCCACCGGAAGGCCATACAAAATCTAACTTGTGCGATTAGGACCGATATTTGAGATCGAATGTGCTCCCACTAACATCTTTGACTGTCAGGTCGGCCACAAGCCCAGCTCGCACAACCTCCCATGCTTCCATCATTGTCGAAACAATCACAGCACTAGTTTGATCTTCCTCTGAAACCAACTGCAGTCGCGTTCCCTCGGAAGTCTAATATCACTGTTGGAAACTGTGTATATTTCTCCAATGACTTTATCCAACCTTGTGAGTCTTCAGATGAGCTCGGAAGCTCGCACCCCAGTCTTTGGCCTTCCGATGCATACCGGCGCAATTCTTGGCGAAAAGTTTGCGGTCGATGACCATGGCAGGGGTCCTGAGGACATCCACAGATTTTCCTAGAAATTCCCCAAGTAAGGCATCTTTGTCCGGCTTCAGAAGGACCTTGTAAGGAGTTTCAGATTGGTGTATCATTGCTGTCGCCTGGAGGGAAACAGATTGCACTAATAGTGAATAAGTACTATCACGAAGTTTCCGATATCGCCAACCGGTTGCTTGTCCGTGTTTGCCGTTGAAGAGATCCAGAGACCAGAAGCCACGGTGCACGACATTACTTCATGGGGTGTGGGCAGTGATCCACGAGGTATATGAGCTCACACGATATCAAGGTGCCTTGATAGATAGAAGTGAGTAAATCGAAGAAGACAGAGATTGAGACACTCACGATTACCTGAAATATGGCCATTCTGCCGTGTTCTCGATGTCAGTTATTTGGAGGGGTCCAAGACGTGTACACAATGAGCCTTATACGATAGATTCAACTGGCGACCAACTGGCGACATCGCCACTAGCCACTGTAGAGCCAAATTCTGTAGTATTTGCTCGTGTTTGTTTCTCACCCGAAGTCCTTTAAGCGATGGCACGCTTGCCATTACGAGTGGTCTCGGGCTTTGTTTTGGGTGAAATGGGTCAAATATATGTGTATACTATTGGCCTTGTAATAGCGCCAGGTTACCTAAATTCAGTTTAGCTACAAACGCTGGTGAGGTCGTTGAAGGAGCTGGAGGAGATTCTGACATGGACAGACGTTGATTGAGAAATAATCTGAACTTCAGCTATAATTCTCGACTTCACGGGCACAATCACAATAGTATACACATATTAGGCGTCCTGCAACGCACCGGAGGGAATGTCCTGCATTCTTTTTCTTCAATTTTCGTGCTTCTGTTGCTGCTCAAGCATTGTTTTCCATGGGCCTTGGACCTCTTCTAGAATGGATCCCAGCGTATTGGTCAAGCATTGGCGATAATGGTAGAGAAAACACATCTCTAGGATGACCAATATCCAGACGCGTCCTATTTTTCGACGCGTCTATATTTACATATTCTTGTCTCGCCCACCATAAATGGTGTACATGGACACAGCCCTCTAGTCCCGGAAGGGGACTTTCCGGGCAGACCAGAGCAACCAATTTGTTATGTACATTGTAGAATTATGTTACTTATGTTGTGCTGGAGCAATGTGCTTTCCAAAAATGCCCATAAATATTCAATGGCTAAAATCTTGCTTCATGTATGGAATTTGGAAATTATGCAATAGAATACAAATCAAATTACTTTCTGAATAGCTTTCGCACCAAACTCTTGCCAAGCTCTAAGTGCAAAGGTGCGCTTTTTGGACCCACACTCATAAAAGCTCGTTACATGAGCCGACACATATGGCAGGGGCATTGCATCTCTCCATAGCCAGCGCCTTTTCTAGCCTGATGGCGTATGCATCACGTGCCGTTTCAAATGCGCCATATTACTTGGCAGTTATGCTTGGCATTTATGTATGAAACCTTACTCTCAGGTTCAGCAGTCTTCTGCTTAAAGCCTCGCCTATGCTTCTTATCGCCGTCCAAGAGCCGTCAATCTTGAAATATACAACAATTTAGTCAACGCAAACCAGAAAAGTGTGGAAGATCGGGATGAACCCCCCTATTTTATTACTACATTGCCCAAAATTCACGATGAGAACTTTGCATTTCTGAATGTTTGACTCCTCGATCTTTCTCCACCACCACGTTTGTACTTAACGGACGACTCTTCCTCAGTGTCTGAATGAGTCAAGCAAAATGACCTCTGACTTCCATAGTATGTCGAGCACATCCTCTATTTCCGAGTCGCCCTCGCTTTGTAGGTTTTTAGTCCTTGGCCCGCTTTTGACTGGCGCCTTATCCAAGCCCCCTTCGTCACCAGACAGCGATAGCTATTTCGGCAACGCCATTTACGAATCTCCAGAGCATTCGGACAGAGATGACTCTGACACCATGAATGACGACGATGGTCGTAGTGATACGACCCTTGAAGACGGGGAAACGCCTGAACAATTCGGACACCCGTTACAACGCATGCCGAGGACGAAAAGTGCTGACCACGGTTTCCGCTATGACACCGAACGCGATTTGGACTCACTCATGGCTGCAACCAGCCTTTCCAATTCTTCTTCGCGCTCACAATCTACGGCCTCTATGACGTCGTTTTCATACGATGCCCCGTAAGTTTTCGTTACCGACCTTCGTGCTGCGGCTGTCATTCAAACTCCCGTCAGTGACTATGATCGCGTAATTGACAAGCTCCTAGACTCGACACCTGATCCATTTGAACTTTCCGGGAGCCGTAATCTGGTATGCAAATCTTTGTATACCTGACATAGTCATATCTTACCCATTTAAGGTCATGTTTGATCCACCCGAAAAACGGAACCTGCAAGATTTCGTCGAATCTACTCCTCCTCTCATGATTAAAAGACTTCGACGTTCCGCCATTGAGCTGCGCTTGCTTCTCGAAATCAATCACTCGGATTACAGAGAAGATCCTTGGAACGCAGCTCCCCACATCCTTCGTGCGGTTGAAAGAGGCGAATATGTCTACCTTTGCATGCAGCGTCTTCATGAATATAACCAGCCCGATCTCACTACGGTGGCGCAGTACCTCGATTTTTACCGACAAATTCTCGAGGTGAATTGCGCAATAATTCTTCCGTTGACTCAGTCTAACCTCGTTCGGCAGGGACTGTCGTTTCTTCATGAACAGCAGATTGGGGGTCTGAACTGCGCGGATCCGTCTTCCTACATGGTCGACTTGAGTAGCGCTCCAGAGACCCCGGCCTTGTTTCCAGAAGATGGGGGTTCTCAATCTACACGCCTCCCATTTGATCGACATTTATACCCCGTAAGGTATTACTTTGTGAATTTTACGGATGCGCGACGCTTCCCCAAGAAGCCGACATATCCTGCATCGTCCCCATCCACACCAATAGGAGGGACTCGATCACAAGGTCCCTGTCCATTCAAGAAGGATGTACAAGAATGTGGTGAAATGATTGACAAAACCCTGGCAGATGTAAGTGCCTTTTCTCCAAAGACATCATGATCCAACTTCATTCGCAACAACTTAAACAACTTAACAACAATTTCTCTTTGCGTCCAGGTTCCCCAGATCTGTGTCAAGTTCAAGTCGCTGATTAAAGCAATGACGCTCGGTGGTTTTGCGGCTGAAGATGCACGCCGGCTGTTTGAGGCACTCTGTCGTGCTATCGAGGCCCCAGTCTTTGAATCCGAAACTTCACCCCGGCTAGGATCTGTGAGTAAGGTGCCGGAACGTGCTCATACCATCGCGAATTTTGCGTCGAAACCCCGCCGGCAATCGCTTGAACATTCGGACAGAGTCATGTCGCGGTAGTAATCGTCTCCTTGAATTTAGCCTCCACATCCCATCTTCTCCATTTTCTTAGAGTATCTTTGATGAATCTACGCGTAACAGTGCCAATTATTTTTTGATGCACAAACGCTGCCCAAGTTTAATTCAACCTCAATCTTGTTCCCGAGACTGAATTGTAGATGTATTTACTTCCCTTGGCTTGGGCCACGCGGTTCACTCGTTATCACGTCGCAGCAATCGCCTCGATCTCGACATCGACATCATTGGGGAGCTTGGCGGCTTGAATGCAAGTTCTCGAAGGTTTCGGCGAAGGCAGTAACTTCATGGCGGTGAGCTCTATGTATATCCTGACGTCAATCAGATCCCTTACCTTTTCATAGACTTCATTCATTGCAGCAAAATCGTCCATGTTCTTCAAGTAGACGTTCACCTTCACTACTTTCTCCCAGGAAGAGCCTGCAGCCTCTAGCACATGCCCAAGATTCTTGATGCACTGAGCCTATTGATTGCAGTTTGGTAAGGATCTGGTAGCGCCGCTACATGCATCAACTTGTTTCATACCGTGTGTTCTTTGATACCGCCTTCGATGATCTTTCCCGTGCCGTCTGCTGGGACTTGTCCGCTAAGGAAAATCAACCCTGGGACTTTGGTTGCATGGGCTACGTTGAAATTTCAGGTGAGCAGCAAGAAGGTGCCATATCATTTGCAGACTGACATAGGATATGACTGAAACTCGCGATCTCAGTGGAGTTGATTTTTTCAATGGACATGATGGTGGGATATCAAGCAGGTTATCAAATGATCAGCTAGCATGATGGTTAATATCAGTTATTGCTTGCAACTTCATTCGACTATCCAGATGACTCCGGAAGGCCGGTCCGCCTTCCGTGAAGCGATGGAAGCACCCTTGCTACAGCATGCTCACCAACAACGCCGTAGAGCTTACCTGGGGTTCTATTGACCCTTCAACCTTATCTTCGGATACCCCCAATTGACTAGCTTGCTTGTGTTTTCCATGGAGTTACACTTAGAGAGAGGTTTTATAAAGCCGTTCAAAAGCAGCTCCATGACTGCCCTCTCTACAGTTCCTGTCACCCGCCCGCACAAGTATCGATCATGGGTGAATCTTTGGCGTCCGTGGGCTCTAAAGATAAACATTTGAGTGACAAGAAGAGTATTGTGGAGCTTGACCTTGCAGATGTTTCTGCTAGCGAAGAAAGTAACCTTCGGCGAAAGTTTGATGTGTATCTCTTGCCCCCTCTTGCCTTCATGTTGCAAAGTTTCCTATTGCGTCATCTTTCCTAGCTCATTAATTTATAGGTGAGAATTCAGTCTTCAGGGGTGGTCAGAAATTGACCATGTCTCGCAGGTATTTATGCAACGCCCTTGACAAAGGGAACGTCGGAAATGCCAAAACCGATGGTTGGGATAAAGTCAGTGCAACACTGGTCCTTCTTCCCGGAATTTGATGCGAGTGTCAATTTGTAATTACAGGACATACACCTCGTTGGAAACCAAGTGCGTATGGAGTAGACTTTAACGGTGAAATACATGATTTATGTTATAATAGTATTATCTCCTCGTCATGATCTTTTACGTGAGTCTCCATGTAACAACCGGCAGTGGTTATATGTCTGATCGTCTTTCACTTAGGTTCCTTTCTGCCTGTAATAAACACCCAGACTACTTCAGTCACCGTATAGTTAACATTTGTCATATCGCAGCTTCGGGACCCCAATTTCTTTGCTCGTCAAGAAATACTCCGCGGCGCGTGTTTTACCGTTGATGATGATAGGATTCGTAAGAAATGAATAACAATCGATAGGATTTTGACCGCTTACACCCGAATTTATATCCAGGGTTCTATGTGAGCACATTGTACTTTTACTGGCTAGACAGGTTGACTTAATTGCGCCACACAACATAGGTCCCTGTTTGCCGGAGTAGCCCGGAACTTTTCACGTCTGTCAATATTTCCCCATTTCAATTTCAGTCTGAGCTGAATGCAAGCTGAATGGAAATCCTAGAAATATTCGCCATTCGCTTCTTTCTCGGAATATTTGAATCCGCCATGCTGCCAGGTGTGGTATTCTACCTCTCAACGTTCTATAAGAGGAACGAGCTTGCTTCTCGCGTCGGTATATTCTACGGTAAGCTATGACACATACATCGTCAGTGTAAAAGCCTGAACACCGGTTAAAGCTGCCGCTTCAATCGCTGGGGCGTTTTCTGGTCAGCACAAAGAGTTCTTTCGGTCGATGGGGACTCAAACTCACTCGTGATAATTGCAGGTCTTATTGCGTACGGGGTCTTTCATATCCAGAGTTCCAGGTACCATTCATGGCAATATCTATTTTGGATTGAAGGCATGTCGTTCTATCTCTCCAATTACGAGGCTTGATGCCTAACTCCACCCATGCAGGCGGAGGGACAGTTGCATTTGCTATTTTCGCGTTGTTCTGGCTGCCTAAATCGCCATCTACTTGGAATAAGCTCAGTGATCGTGAGAAGGCTATCTCGAGGGCTAGAATCTTGTCGGATTCGTCCGTCTCAGTCGACGAGCGACTCAATATACGAGACGCATTTCGTCCATTTAAGGATCCAATGTACTGGTGCGAAAGGCTTTTTCTTTTATGACACATTCTTTAGACCCATATTCATACTTTCTATGAAGGCTCTGGGCGCTGATCTGCTTGTCATTTGGAGTCCCTCTTGCGAGCGTCAACAACTTCCTGCCCCAGATAGTTGCCAGTCTAGGTTACTCTACAATCAAGACAAACCTATTTACAGTTGCGCCAAATATTGTTGGAACTGTTGCTCTCTTGCTCCTCACCTTCTCATCTGATTATTTCAGAGAAAGATCCATTCACATGTACGTGATTGTTGAACTCCCTGTAAGCGTGTCTTGATTTCGCCGTCTATACGCAAGATGCATCCCTCTGGCAACTGCAGTGACAGGATTCATCATCCTGGGATCGATTGACGTCTTGGTACATCGACATGTGGCGTATTTTGCTTGTTTCTTGTTGACGTGTGGGGCGAGTATATCGTTCTGCGCATGTTGAATCTTTTTGACGAAGCTACATCACAGGCCTTTGCTCCCTCAGTCTTAGTCAGTGCATGGTATTCGAACAACACGCCCGGTGAATCAAGAAGAGCTGTGGTGGCTGCCGTGATGGGTCAGTCAGCCTTACGCAAATATATTGGCAGTCATTTGATGTTCTACCTTTACATAGTCGCGATCGCGAATTCATCCGGTTTGATATCGACAAATGTATTCAGGGCAAAGGACGAACCTAAATATATACCAGGTAAGGCCATAAATCTTTCCTTGCCAATTTACCTAATTCTTGTCATACAGCCCTCGCTACTTCGGGTAAGTCTCGAGTCTATATCGACGGACCTAATTGTCTGACCATTCGCAGCGGCCTTTGGTGGAATTTGTCTACTGTTGGTCGGGTCGTAAGTTTGACAATGTGATGTTGTCGTTCAGAGGCGCTTCTAACAGTATCTGTTCTAGCACCGGAATATATATGAGAGTTGAAAACCGAAGGAGGAACAAAGCGCAAGGGGTGAACATTACGGCAGCGGACGTTGAGACGGAAGCCTTGGCTAATGGTCCCAAGTCTCCGGCCTTCCGTTACATGTATTAAGAGGGTATGCGGCCATGCTAGTTTTTGTATGGATAACACAACCTGTGAAGAAAAGCATACACCGAAGGAGAAGACCTGAACTCAGTCCATCAGTACTTCAAGGGGGCCACAATGAACTGGGGCTCCAAACCATTGCTGGAATAAAATATCTCATGTTGGATTTGGTGCTCCTACTTTGTGTTGCAAGAAGGCATTTTATTCTCGTTGTGATAATCTAACGCAGGAAAAAACATTCAGGTGAAGGCACGACAAGACGTCGAAGGGTTTATCAACGTGGAACCTGCCTGTCACCCGCTGATGAAACCAGACGACCACCTCATGAACGGAAAGATCTGCACTTTACGACAATTGAGATATAATAACATCAGAGAAGGAAGGAAGCAGTCAAACGAAGTGTTTATTATGAGATCTGTTGTCAAAGCAAAGAAAAGAATTTAGTGAGTTTGAGTCGATGGACTCTGTTTGCGTGTTCACTTGAGCATCCTACTGATGGGCTTGCATGATCGCATCGGAGATAAAGGCTGCAGATACTTGTCTTCCGCCAAACCATCGACCATTGAGCCCTTCAATAGCTTTTTTGGCGTTGTCGATGGTGTCGAATTTGACATAAATCTCGCCCTGCAATTGCTCCATCAGCTACACGTGGAGGTGCAAAGAAGACGCCAGCTTACTTGTGTCTCTTTCTCTACTTTGATGGCTGACACCGGACCGTACTTGCTCTCGCATTCTCCTTTGACGTCCTCGGCAAGGTCTTTGTCCCAATCGCGCTCTGTCTCGCTGTATACGAAGAAAGCGCAAGGTTAGATATAAGTTAACTGGGGAGTTTAGATATACTGACTCTTCAGGGTCAAACATGTTCTTCAAGAGGACAGAGCGTGACTGCATTGACTGAGCTATGATGGGCCTCGAACTGAAATCTCAGGTTAATGACACGAACTAAACCTTGAAAATAGGACACCCACATTGGTTCTGGAAGAGAGGGAGCTGATTCAGTCCTAGCAAGTTTCTGCATCAGCGCTTGACGAGATGCAGCGTTCAAGTTACCACCTAGAAGATTTCCATATCAAAACGGCCCTTCCAGATAAAAGATAAAAGAATTACCGCCTGCTTCATCCAAAGAATCCTGTTGAGTATACTTGACAGTGCCTTTCTCATGGACGGTGTTAACACGAAGCTGCGAAATAATGAGCCATGGCAAACAAAAAAGTAGGCGACAAAGTCTTACAGTACGCCCGGCCAATTCGAAACCTTCCATCTGCTCCAGGGCCATTCTGGCGTCCTCGGATCTTTTGTACCTGATACAAGTTTAAGTCTTCGGTCCATGACTATTTCTTCCATCACTAACTGTACGAAGGCATAGCCTTTGCTACGTCCTGTCATAGGGTCTCTATGAAGATCGACGAATTCTAAATCCCCAAACGGTTCGAAGACCTGTTTAATATCGGATTCGGTAAGGTTGAAGTGCAAAGATCCAACATATAACCTATTCATGACGGAATCAACAATAAGTCAAAGGTATGAACCGGATAAAAGATTTACTGCATTGATCCATGCGATGAAGTGACGCCAGGAGGTAAATTGAGGTTCCTGCAAAGATGTCAGGTGACTCGTTGGAAGCGTTCTGAGATTGTTGATCCGTACCCATCACCGGGATGTAACTTGTTTCTTTCGGATTCAGTCAGTTGCACCATGATAGGCAACCCCATGACTACAGTTCCTGAAAGAGCAAGAGCCTTTTCTACAAGGTCAATGGTTCGGAACTCAACATAGCCAATGCTGCCAGAAATTCATTGTGAGTGTAAACCTACGGATATGTAAGGTTCAGATACGCACCCTTTTGATCGACGAGACAACCTGTCAGTAACAATCCTGGAGTCCATAACAGTGCCTTCTCCGAGTTTGTCTTCGAAAAAGTAACCTAAGTCTCGAGCGGTCAAGCGAGCAGCGAGTTGCGAAACAAAAACCGAGCGTGCTTCCGAATCATCCTCTTTCGGCTCATCTGGATTGTATGGCTCGTCGATAGGAGCTTCATAAGACGGGTAAGAAGGAGAAGCGCGCCTAAACATACATAAGCAAAACCACCATGACCTGTACCAAGACAACTTACCTGACTCCAGTTGGAGGAGGACTCTTCGGAACGCTCAAGCGCTCATCGTCGTCTACGATACGACTCCGTCTGCTTCGTTCACTCCTGGATTCATCAAATTCATCTCCTAGGTCAAGTGGTAACCTATCACCGTTTCTTCGGTCGTTCGAGCGCACCGAGCGAGGACTGTCTCGCGGAGGTGGAGGCGGAGGTGGCAGACTTGTAGGTGGGGGAGGGTGGTCATCAAGAATCTCCGACCGCTTCCTTTTGACTCGGTCGTCGTGCCCTCGTTCTGATCCCTCATAATCGTCGCCTCTCTTGCGCCGGCGATCGCGATCTTTATCGTCTCTGTCGCGGTCGCGATCCCTATGACTGTGCCGGCTGTCTGGGCCATCATGCCTGCTACTGCGATGACCTCTGTCACCATCTCTGTCACGACGACGTTCTCTATCCCTCTCCCTGTCCCGATCCCTATGCCTGTCACGCGAACGATCCCGGTAGCCTCTTTCACTTCCTTTATCACGACTACGACTTCGCTTCTTCCTGTCGTCTGGTTCAACTTTGTCTCTCCGCCTATCCCTTTTTTCCCGCTCCCTCGAAATTGATCGGTGCGAACGCCTAGTACGAAGAGTATCAGTAGACAAGTTACGAGACCTGCCAAAAGAGTTCAAGAAACAAATAGACCTTATGAAGGAAGAAACGTACGAGCGACGATTAGGAGACTTATCCACTTCCATTCTTTCTGGTGAAGCCATGGGGAAGTTCAAAGAGTTGGTAAATCACAAGGTCCGAAATGAGCTGGCGGACTCAGAAAAACGGGCTCTTGTTGCCTTGTATTTGCCCCCATTGACAACCTTCTGCCAAGCACATCCAATCACTGAGCTCGGTGGTGATCATTCATTCGTACGGACGATTTATGTAAAGCAATATACCGTATTTCCCTCCAACTTACCAGCAAAGAAGAAGGACAGACTGCGGTATTTGAAGCGAAGGGAGAGACTCATAGCACATCTGACCCCATGTTTGCGGTCTACAATAAATCCGCCAGTCTGTGGCGTACTCGTTGCTCAGCTTGTGCCAATTCCGTTTCCCCGACCCTGCGATATAGTTCATTCAAAGGGTTTGCTAGGCCTTCTTTCTCTAGGTCCTCTTCTAGTTTCGAGAACTCTCGGCAAAACTTGCCGTTGAGAACCTATGTCAAAAAAAAGTTGAGAAGTGAGGGCCAACCTTAAAGTTGGGAAATCAAACCTGGTTGTGCAGAATGTCATTGAAGTGTGCACGGGCCGCGACGCCATCCAGCGCCAAGGCACCACTTAGTTGCCCATACTGAGAGACAGTCGAGTGGTGTTTCAACTGAAGGTAGTTTGATCGCTAAGTAGCATGCCGCGTAGGGAGGTGGTCGGCATCATACCTGGGTGATGAAGCCTTCCTCAGCAGCACGCTCGAATATTTCAGCGGGCTCTTTTGACATCCACCTGGTGAGAGGGCAAGTGAGTACATGAACGTAAAATATAGTTGGACATAAATCACATTTCATAGCAAAGTGCTTCATCCGAGCACCCTGCTTCCTTAAGCACACTAAAAGCCTCTCTGTATAACCACATTTAAGATGTATGAAGAGGTCACTGAATGGCCGACGTACCGGAAAAGCATGATTATGTTTGGCCATAGAGCCTGCTCTGTCCAGAAGTTAGACGAAGGTATCAGTTATACACGGACTGAGACTTACCAGCAAGAAGGTCCATGGCAGTTTCCTCACGAGCAGAAGAAGCAATGGCTCCAGCTTTGGTGGCACCTATTGCCCGCGATAGGGCCAACGCAATAGGCAAGCCAGATTTCGACCCATCTTGTTCGACGGAAACGAAGCAAGGGAAGCCTTTCCCTTTCTGATATAGTGAGCGAACGGAGCTTCCTATCATTCTTGGGACTGTCAGCTATCAGCGCATCGCACCTACGGAACAAAGAGCGTACCTCGGAGCAACCATGACGACATCTTGCTCTGCTTTGAACGTCAGGAGCTTGAAAAAGACGTTATAGCCGCTTGCAATGACGATGGTTGCGTCCGCCTTCAAGTTCGGTGCAAATTGTTCGTTGAAGACTCCAGGTTGTACTTGGTCTGGAATCAGAAGGAACAAGACTAGAGAGAACCGAGTTAAATCAGATGGTGGATATACAAGCTCAATGCATGTCTGCGCTCACCATCTGCCACCACCGCTGCCTTTGCAAAGTCATGTTCCACAATGAAGCCTTTTGAAATTGCATCCTCAGCATAGGCATCCATGCGGTTAGCGATCAATATCTTCTCGTTAGGAATGCCCGTGTCGCGCAGGTTCTGTGCTTGTGCGGCCCCTTGATTCCCAAACCTATGAGTAAAGCCACCAGTGAATCGGTGCAAGAAGGATCTTTTCGAAGGCAGTCAATCACCCTAGAAATACAATTTGTTTGCCATTCAAGAGAGATAGGTCAGCATCTGAATCGTAGTATCTGTATATGTGCAGAGTGAATCTGTAGGCTATCCTGATCCAGGAATAAGAACTCACATTTTCGCTGACGGCATAGTTGAGATTCGAGATGAGAGGCACTGAGAAAGGTTTGTAGCGTTACAATCCACTTTAAACCGGTGGTAGCAGGAGAAGAGATAAGCAATATCATCCACCGGATCCAGGAGCCCCATATCCCGGCAATGATGAACAATGTCTGTCCTGGTGACCCCGCTCGAGCATCCCGACGTCGGGCCGCTGGTGTCTGCTGGTGTAAAAAGCAATAATCGGAATTGACGGCCCGTTGTACCCTCCAGGATCTCATGGCAATCAGGAGCTTCGAAAGATGATGTATATCAAGATTGAATGCTTCAAGTAGACGGGCGAGCCGACGACACGTAAAACAAGTGTCTTCTCATGTCTCTAACAGCCAACAAAGTCGTTTGTATCACTGGCGCGTCCAGAGGAATTGGCAGGGCATGGTGCGTCCTGTATTGTTTGATTGACCTAAGTATAAGCCTGTGACAAGGCAGTTTGAATTGTCATACAGCGCTCTTGAGTTCGCCAAACAGGGTGCCTCTGGTTTAATCTTACACTATCTCGGAGACCCGGTAACGGAAGCGGAAGCCAAATCACTGCAGGAAGAAGTCCAACAGCACGGCGTTCGCGCTGTCATAATTCCTGGCGATATCGCCGCACTTGAAACATCCGCAAAGGTAAGTAAAGGCCATCCGAATGACAATGGGGACTAACCATAGTTCAACGTCGACTGGTCTGTAAGATAGTCGAAGTTGGAGTCGAGGCGTTTGGCCGAATTGATGTCCTGGTCTCCAACGTCGGCATCTGCCCATTTGCCGAATTTTTGTCAATGCCTCTCGAGACATGGGAACGCACACGTCAAGTTAACCTCGATGGGACATTCTACATTGTTCAAGGTGATATTTTGGAAACCTTTCGGCAAAAACAAAGTCTCATAGCCCTCCCCACAGCTGTCGCTAACCAGATGAAGAACCAGACTCCTCAAGGGGGATCCTTGATTGCGATATCTTCGATTTCTGGTCTCCTCGGGGGTGCGCAGCAGTGGTATGTTTCAAGAAAAGGGTGATGTTGCAACCAGGGATTTCCCGCTGACCGGTATGCCGTCCTCTAGCCATTATGGGCCGACAAAAGCCGCTATAACGTCGTTGATGGTAAACTGCGCGGTCGCTTTAGGCAAATACGGCATCCGTGCCAACGCGATTCTCCCTGGAACTATCGCGACAGATATAAACAAAGAAGACCTACAGGACCTCAAAAAGAGGGATTATATGGTCAATCGCACACTTCTCGGCAGACTTGGAGGTAGGCGAAAATTTTACATACCCAAAATAATGCGCAAAATTTCTCAAACCCTGGATTTGTATTGAAGCGCCGGAGGATATAGCAGGGCCTGTGGTCTTTCTGGCTAGCGACTTGGCGAGATACGTGACTGGCACATCACTTGTGGTTGATGGTGGCATGTTCGTGAACCTTCAATAATTAATCCCTAGAGAGAGACAGACGGTGGAAGAATTCATTTGCAATCTATCTAGTATTTCCAGGAGCCTCTGTGGCAGTTCTACCTTTGAATGAATGTTGTTAAGATAATACCTTCTATGCATTATCTGAGGACATGAATGCAGGCGCCAACTGGTTCCCGTCGACGACTGCGGGGTCTGCCGCGATTAGAACGGTTACCCATCGGGTCCAGTTTGGCGACGGATTCCTCCACGCATGCATTGTGCCCTTCTGGATCACGGTATCACCTGGATTTTTCAGGTGCTTCTCGACACCATCTTCAGTGATTAATATCAATTCTCCGGAGACTACAAACGAGCCATATGGTGAGCGTAACACGAGATTGGAAAGCTAAAACCTGGCTCACCGAGAATATTATAATCCAAAGAGGAGGTGCGATGCTGGCCGGAGAAAACATGAGCGAGATTGTTCTTGTGATGGACGATTTAGGGTTACCATCGCCGTAATAGCTCCGGGTGCAAGGTCGGTGGAGCGAAGATTTGTTCCAGTGGGGTGGACAAGGGCAAAGTTGGTAGGATCTTCAATCACCCGCTTTCCGCCGTCCTCACTGGATCAATGACGAATGAGCAAGCCGACGAAATGATGAAGACCGGACCTACTCCTTATTGTTGTCTTTGGTTGGAATGGAATCTTCCGTAACCCATATTGCAGCAGACCGACATCCCTTGACAGTCTTCATCTCCTGCAGAGCAATTCAGTATTCTTTCCCCTTGACCCAGACAAGCTTACTTCTGAAGGTAGCTCAGAATCGCTTTGGACAAGAGCAAGTCCTTTGGCATCGTGAGTGGTAACAATGCGTCGAACAGGTGGGAGTGTGAATGAAGTGGAATTGGACATAATGAGCGCTCAAGACAAGATGGGTATGGTTGTCCTCGAAAGCCTGTAATATGCGTGCTGAATCAAGGGTATCCTCAAAAACTCAGCAACACAGCCAACCATATCACATGTCACCCTTGCATGCCTGTATTTGCTCCATGAGTAATTGCTTGTGGGCAAAAAAAACACAAAAGGTGAATCCGAGCACACATTGAGTATACCATATCGAGATCGCTGACTCAAACAGCACTGCCATAGTATACATCGTTCAATAAGAAATGAAGGTACAGCAGAACGTAAATGGAGCTAAGGAGCGGTGTCTGCAAACCGGAATGTATTAGATGTAAGAACAAATATAGAAATGATTCTGACGCACAGTAATAGTAATCATCGATAAGTGGTATCCAGTCCTTCACGAACGAGCCGAACAACCCCAACAGCGGGGCGTGCGAGGTTCGAGTGACGAGGGATTCCAATTTTGGTCTGGGACAGGTCTCAGTCAGATGATAACATGAATTAAATAAAAATACTAACCGAGTGTACGTTTCCCAGATGGATCCGCGGAGCAGGTACCACAACATGTCTTTATCTCTCCGTGCATACTCCGATCTCTCGAGAGCAGCAGATGGAGGTGGTGACCGGCGTAGATTGCGAGAAAAGAACTCCATCAGCAACGCCACCATGAGGGCGCGATTGGACCGTTCCGGGGATTTGCGGTCGGCAACGAGGAGCGATGCTGTACCAAATCAAGTAAAGGTCATTCATGAGTATAAGGAGTCGAAGTATGAACACACCATAGACCAAAGGCCGAAGTACATAAATTGTCTCAGCTAACCAATCTCGAGGTCCAGACAAACTCCGAACTAGAGACAAGGAAGGTTTGACAGAAGATGTTGTCAATGACTTTGGCAAGAGGAAATCTTCCGGCGATGTATCGGATTGAGCGGAACTGAGCAAGGGGTGGGGAGGCAATGGAACAAGGTTATTGCGGAGGTGATCTGGGGTGACGGGAGGAGAGAGTTGAGGTGAAGAAGGGGCCAACGTTGGAGATGATGCATTACTCGACGGGGGTAGTGTGGTGGGGTCGAATTCTCGCTCAGGAATTGGCGGTGAGATCAACGGTTGTCGGGTAATGTTTAGCAACAACATGCGAAGAGATGCCCTGAGTGATATGATGAGAAAGGTCTCTCGAGAATTAACGGAAACACTTACTTGATTGCCTCGAGAAGAATGACGGATCTCCATCTGTTTTTCTCCGAAACCTTTCTCCGGAGGATCATTTCCAACACTAGTTCTGTGAAGCGTATGACCTCGAGAGCACGAGCGGCAAGTTTATAGACAGCATCCTTGTCAGACCATGCCCTAGTAAACCGAGCATGGAAGGATGAGGGGATAAGGGGGCGGTAAGATGCGTGCCCTTTAACTATGCGGGCCAAGAGAGTATCGTGGTACATGCTCATTACATTTAGTAGTGTAGTGACTATGTACAGAAAGGGCTTTAGTATGAGGAAGAAAGAAAGCGAGATAGCACTGACGAGCCTCTGACGCGAGCTCAGCATCCTTGAAACGTCCTGGTAGGAACCAGGTAATGGATCTCAGAGAAGACTCGAGAGTTGAGATTGTCGAAACATTGTTTATGAGAAATGCCTCATATCTAGCCTTTGACGCAGCCATGACATGAGCTGAAGAAGAAAAGCAACCGAGGCGGATAGAACGACGAGGACCGAGGACGACGGGTAGAATTAAAGTATGGATTGAATTCCACTGTGATTCTCCAGACTTGTCACCGAGCCGAGCTTTCTCTCACGCTGTGCAGTCACGGTCATGGTCACAGTCACCACACACACCAACAATGGACTTGGTCTGAGATGGCAGCCTTGTAAACACTTCCTTTTAACTGCTCTGTCAGTGCTCTGTCCTTCCTTGTCTCTCAGATCTTGACCCCCATCTAATGGCACGAGTGGCCCCGCAATCTCTGGATTTCCTGCGCTCGAGTCCAGTGAGAGGCCAGCTCGAAGCGCCCGACCCGCGTACACCGAAAGGTTGCAGATATATCCAAACCACAGATACCCCCGATGAACTTAAGGTGAGACACCCTAACCGGTTCCGGTCTGTTCATCTAACTAACGTTCAACCAGGTGCTTCTTCCTGCGGGTACAGCATCCATGTATGAGCAGCTTTTGAAGCTCGAAAACTACGAGCTTACCAAGAAACCATCCGTTTCTTGGGAACGTATCATGGAAATCCGCCATCTCAAGGACCGAATGGTTCGCAAGTGCCAGCAGCTGGCGAAGACCACCCTGCCGATGTCGAAGAAAGCTACGCGCAGCGATGGCTTTGCTTTCCAAACATTTGTCGCTCCTGCCGATTTTCGAGTGAAGGAAATGGAGAGATGGTTCAGAGACCAGCAGAAACGCGCCACTCCAGTTGCGCGCCGCCCCTCTGCTTCTGGCTACTCAAGTGCACACGAGATTCCTAATTCGACTGTATCCTACCGACAACTCCCATCATCGTCCCAGAAAACCATGCATCGTTCAGTCACAAATCCGGAACAATCTTCGAAGCAGAAGCAAACTATCCTCTACAAATCGATGCCTACAATTCAACCTTCTCGTCTTCTACAGATAGAACGGACGCCTTCTGTTGCAGCCGGAGCCGTTGCAGGCCCATCCTCTTTGGCTGGACTCATGTCCCCCCCTCCACTGCCTGTTCTTCTTCTTGCCCATCGCGAAGAATATGGCCTCGAACCTCCCGACCAACCGCGTAATCTCGAGGCAACTGATCTTACCACAGAGCCGACGCCAGCTGAAGGGTCTACTTCCCCACCCCGGCAGTCAGATAATCCCCTCGAGTCTAGCTCTAGCTCTCGACCCCCATTGCAACGTAAATCCAGCTGCATCAAACGCAACAGCCTAGGTGATATCAAGACAGTTACCTGGGCGGATGATAATCAGGATTGGGACAACCAAATATCCAAGTACGCGTCTGCCGCGCGTGATGCACAAGCATCAGGTGAGCGTTCCTGCTTGCCTACCTTCCTCCTCTGCTCTGGCTGGCTTCTGTGATTTAATCTCAATCTCATCCGCAGGCAAATGGGACGAAGTCCGGGTTCTATATTTAGAACAGATCGCCGGGCTTGAGAGTCTCCAAATCCAAGTCAAAGAAGGCTTGGAACAACTACGTTCAGAAACGGATCACCTGCAACGTATTGGTGATACGATACAAAGGCAGCGTGAGGCCCTTGACACCACCTTCCAAGACTTTGAACACAAGCAGACTCTGTTTCAAGAGAAGGGTACGCTCAATTTTCTTGCAAACAAACGTATATAATTGCTGATCAGGGTCTATCCCGCAGTGCAAGAGGCATTGACTGAGGCTACCGACGCTCTAACACGTAACGGCGTGAAAAGAGAGCTACCGCCTATTGACGAATCTTAATGACTTTTACGAATTTGTTTCCCCGCCTGTATAAGTAACGAAGGCTCTATTTATGAATCTCTATAGACATTATGTAGTGTATGTAGTTTGCTGTGCTTTCCTGTTTTCCAAGGATTCATAATTCATCGTCTGTTCGATATCGTGAGGATATCTAGGATATGATGCCATAACTTAAACGATAGGAAGACAATATGTTGTCAGAGTACGTTTCCACGCCGTCGCTTCGCTTGCCGATACCAATACCGCACCACGTTGATGTACACACAGAGGATGATGCTAGCCATGGCCAGCACGGCTCCGAAAACGTTATGAGGGCCATCTGCTTCGTGACGATTGTGTGGGATATTGATGTTCAGGGAAAACATCCCTAGAAGAAAAGGGTGGTTTAGAGTCGTGTTCGGCATAATAATATCACGGCTGTACCTGTCAACGTCTGGAGACACAGAACCGCGATACTGACGGTTGTCAAATATAACAAACCCCTGTCTGTCCCTCCTTTGGTGGTTGCGAAGGATGCACGGAGCTGAGAGAGGTACGTAGGGTGCGACTGGCTGAGCATGCGTTCATAATGATTCAACGAGTGTTGCAGAGTCAAGATATGATCTGCCGCGCCCTTTCTCTTAGATAAAGACCGAATTTAGAGACTCAGGTGACGAACCTTGGACGTCTCCCATGTAAATGGCAATCTCAAACTCTTCGCTACTCTGGCCATTCCCCGGTGCAGATTCCTCAGCACCCGCTCTCATCAGTCGCTTCCTGAACTGGGTGACGACATCCGACTTCGTCGCCAACAAACGGCCAAGAGAGGTAACAAGCTTCCTCGTCCTTGCCATTCTCCGCAGCGTCAAGTGCGTCGCGCTGGGCGGGGGATCGCCCTTGGCCCAATACAACTTCCACGAGTGGCTGATCGTACGTTTCGCACGACGAAATAGCAGAGGAATTGTCAGCTGAGGAGACTCAAACCGAGGGCGAAAGGAGTTCCGCAGTTTCTCAGCTTCCGAATACTTGGACTTCTCGTTCAATCGTGTAACAACGGTGGTTGACTGTGATGAGGGGGTATCTTCGGCTTTCAAGGGTATTATTGAATCCTCGTCGGGGGGCTTGACAATCTCAATCGGGGACTCAGAAGGTAGCAAGGAGTCCGAACTTCCTGCATAAACGACGTTGTCAATCGCCATCACTTCTTTCTCAATCTCGTCGAGGAATGGGAAGAATGAATCGACAATGGAGTCAACAATATCGTGAGCAATCCAATCTTTGCAAGATTGATCAGCTGCCGCACTGCATCTGAATGCCGACATGAAACCAACCTGAAGACATGTTTACGACTTCTTCAAGCAAAACAATCCTATTTCGTACACGGTCGGTATGTTCTTTGAACGAATATGTCAGCCTAAGAATAATACAGATATCAATCAACGCACGTGAAATGTCCGTAAAGTGGAACTTCGAAATCAAGTAAGTCTTGGGATTGAATGTAAACAATAAAATGATACATACACAACATATTCCGTCATTAAATACCGTTAAATAGACATTAGCTTCTCCAATGGACCCTTCATCGATATTCCAACTATTCCCGGAGGCGACTGCTTCGCGCCGAAGCTTGTCGCGCGTGACTTGGCTTTCGATGGCTCGGAAAGATATAAAATAGTAGCCTAGCTTAGTAAAAAGCTCCAGCTTCTCACGAGGGTCCTGCTGAAGAATATCTTCTAATGTCAATGGATGAATGTGTAGTAGCTGCGAGAAGTTAAATACTATATCGAAACACAAGAGGATTGTGGAGCACACCTTGCCTATGGCACGCAGATCCGCCCAAGTCGGGTTGGATACATCTAAAAACCAGGCCCGAGGTTTCGTTACAGGCTCCTCCATGATTGTCGTCGTTTTGGAGCTACCGACCATCGGAGGTGTTTCTCGATGTTTCCCTTTCCTCCCTCTCCGCGCCGGAGGCGGTCTGGGCGATGGAGATTTGACGGTAGGAGCTGGATAGTCATGCAAGATCTGAGACAAGTGAGATGGAGACATAGTGCGCACGCCGCTTTCTTCTGCAAGAGGCCTGTTCCTTTGACGGACCCGACGATTTCTTCCTGATTTCTTCATCGCGAGATCAAGCTGGCCGAGAACCAACGGCAATGAAGTTGACCATGTAAGACGACGATTTCTTACGTCGTCTTTGGCGTCTACATCGGCGTCCATCGGCGTAGTCATCGGTTGCACGGGCAGAGGTATGATAGATGGGGGTAGATAGAGGGCGAACTCTCTTGGTATCTGCCTAGACTCTTCAAGAGCCTTCATGCGCGTTATCCGGGCCGCTATGTCGCGCTCCGACTGCATAGTGCTGCGCAATGAAGAGACACTCGGTCGCCGCCTTCGCCTGCGTGCCTGCTGGGATTTAGTCAATGTCACTATGGAGGATCGTGATGACGACGAGGACGAAGAGCTGGATGAACTGGAGGCAGATGCGGGTGAGTTGCCTCTGACATTTCTTGCCCATCGTGATATAGCAAGTTCTACTTTGGCAGCGATGGCCCCGAGACGACCACCGGGGACGAAAGAGGAGGCCGAGGATGAAGAGTCTGATGTCGAGGAGGATTCGGAGTGAAGTGACGGCGCAGCAGCTGCAGGGTCTTTCGCCGGAGGCTCACCGCGGTAAATGTCCTCGTCGTCAAAGTCGTTTACGAGGAGCGACATCGAGGATGAGTGGAGGCGTGGAGCCACGGCAAGTGGCTGTTTGCTTACAGTGACATGGGAAAGGAATGGACTTGTTCGTCCGAACTCTTGTCTTTTTCACCGCCGCTGTGCTATTTTCAGCTCTTCCCACGCCAAGTACACTATCAATTAAGCTTTCGTCTCTTCACCGGTGTCTCCCCATCTTTGCCATACGGCCGTGACCTCTTCTCCTTCTGGCTCACTTTCTTCTGCTTCCGCTCAATGGCCTTCTTCACCGCTCGCTGGCCCCCATCTTTAGCAAGTGCCTCATACCGAGCCTTCATCACAAGCTGCTGCTGATCAGCTGCAACAGATCCGTTAATACCAAGCCCGTCTTCGTTTATACTTAGAATTAGACTTGCCTTTCTTAAGGTACCATGACCCTTTCCCCTGTTCGCGTTTGCCGTGCTCCTCCTTCTTTACTTTGCTCAAAGCTTCTCTTTGTATCTGGTCAAGCCGATCTCTGTTCACCAAACTTTCTGCGCGCTTCACTGCCTGCTCCAATCGGTACACTTCATGCTCTCGTTCACTTCGCAAGTCCCGTGGCGATGATGCCAGTAGCTTGTATGCTTGTTTCAATGTTTCCCGTAATGTCGCGAGCTCCTTTTTGTGGTTATCAGCAAGAAAGCTATACTGCTGAGAGAACTTGTCGACAGAAAATTCTCCAGCTGTGGGTAGGAATCGTGGATCCCGAGCAACCTGCACCCCTTGCCTCAGCTTATTCCATTTGCATTGATTTAGCCTTTCTTACCAGTTTGGGCACTTCCACTACTGTCCTTTTTCTTGTCACCGGTCTCTTGGATGTAACTTCCGTAGGGCTATAAGGAGTTTGAATACAGTTCTCTCACTCAGCCATGAACACTCACGCATGCTTGCTTGATCGTTTCGAGATATCTGTTCGGCGCTTGATACTCCATTCCACCCGCTCCTTCTCCTTCCCTTTCCCTTTCGTGTCATGATTTTCCGGTCCAACATTTGAACCGCCCTCAGAGTCGGCATCGGATGCAGATTCGGAATCACTTTCAGGCTCTGCTTGCGTCAAGACGTGCTGTGCTCGACGCAAAGCTCCTAGCGGTAGGTCCTGAAGATCTATTGAGAGGATGAATAGCTGCAGCGAGTGGGAAATATAAATGACGCACCGTTTCGCAACGTTTTCTGAAAAGCAAATGTATTGAGTTTTGTCCGTTCTGATGAGTTCTAGCACTGCGCACCTCATCTAATCCTTCGTCTTCCACAACTTCTTCTTCGGATTCGTCCAAATAATCATCCTCATCGTCAATCCATTGGGCAACGCGCGGAGCATCGGCGTCAGCGTCTGCCTCGTCGTCTTCTTCCTCTTCACGGTCTAACACCTTTTGCGAGACGGATCCTTGGCTTGAGCCTTCCTCAAACTCTCCAGAAGATGACCCCTCGTCGTCGTCCTCGTCCTCTGCACGGGTATCCACATTTTCCTCTTCACTTTCGTCCGAGTCTTGTCTAGAGAATCGGACTTTCGAAGGAGCTAAAGTCTTGGGTATTGGTTTAGACGGACGTTTAGAGCTTCCGTTCTTTTCAGGAGCAGCCCTGTGTGTTGGCCTCGCACGACGAGGCATATTGTATAGTTGGGATCTCAAGGAATAGCTTGCACGGGCCATAAAAAGATCGGTTCCGTGACTTTCGTCCATCATTGTGACGCATGGAAGCTGATGCCAAACAATCGCTACGAAACTGTCAAAAGATCCAATGTCGCCGATCATCCTTTAATTAAAGATGCTCGTCAAGAGAGACTCATGATGAAGTGAGCCAGCTGCGTATCCAAAGTCGGGATGAGCGTTCTAGATTGGAAAATAGCAGAGAGAAATCGTCAAACGGCTAAATCTAGCCCATTGATTGATTTTGAATCGATTTTCGAATATCCGACTCATTGCCGTTGACTACTAGCACCGCCGACACTTGAGCTATCATCTAGAAGTACATATCGTCCGTTATCAAGCCGCACATCCAAAGATATCCCATTCGAAGAGGACCCCGATCTCCACAACGGCGTGATCCCAAACCAAGCTCCGAGCTTCCTAAACCACTTTCTCCGACCTTCGTGACCGCCCCGACGTGGAGGATCATTCAAAAGACCTTCCCACCTATATGTTGGGCGGGCGCGTATCCAGGAATCATCGTGATCAGTTCCGCCTCCTGTCCCCAAGGTAGATGGTTGGCCTTGCGTTAAAATATCAATATCCTCCATGTCTAGTTCCCGACGGTCGTTTCCGAGATGAAGCATGATCGCCTTGAGAATTTCATGTTGGTGGACAAACTTGACGATACGCATATAAGAACTCACCCGACGTGAATCACGGAAGACGGCGTCGTTCAACCGCAAATAAACTTTGTTCAGGAAACCCGCATGAAAGAAATCGTTCCAGCGTGGTTTACTGTGTAGTAAACCTCTTTGTATCAGAAAGCTTTCCAAAGCTGCGCGCGGCAAGGGCGTATACGCAATTGATGTGGCGTAGTGGGGATTGAAGTCGGAAGCGTATAGTTCCAGGCCTGATATGGTGTCATGATTTCTCCTCCATAAATCGTCCTGAAATACAGCGTATAAGAAATGGAGCTTCTAAAGAAATGAACAATCTCACCCAAAATATGTACCACCAAGTAGCTGCTTCCGACACAGAAACAGTATCAAGACGCTTGTAAGCCAATTTGAACACAGGCTCGCTACTCATCATCAGTTGTCTAACCCGGCGATCGCGCTCAAACTCAATAGAACTCTGCGCGAGTCCATCCGGGTCCCGAGGTTGATCATAAACGAATGCGAGGAAACGGTATGTGAGAACCCGTGTCTTCCGCCGACACTCCTTGCGATGGTATCGGCGATAACTTGATATTTTCCCCTCGATCTCATAGAGTCCTTGATCAATCAGGTGCTTATTGAGCTCCAGAAAGCGTGCCAAAGAAGGTGTGAGATCGAAATCTTCATTGAGTCCAATGATATCTCCAGATATTTTGACCCGTTTTGTGTACTTGAGTTCGACGTTGAAACCGCTGCCAAGATGTAAACCTTGCCAGACCAAGTGCCCTCGACGCTTGATGCGCAGGACTGCACGTTGATAATGTTTTGATGTCACCGCGTTGTAACGTCCCCTTCCGCAACACCAGACAGAACGAGATCCAACATCCTGTAAAAAGATGAAGCTACAGATGCACGATGAAGGCCTAGCAGCTTACCTGCACGTCTTCGTAAGGCCATGTAACAATCTGCCCCTCCAATGACCTAAGCGACATCCGTACATGGCGCCTTCGTTGTATGTCACGACTGGAGTTCTGCTCGATATAAGCTTCCAGATCCGAAGCATCGGTCAACACCGCATGTGGTCCATCATCATAACGTATTACCTAAAAGAGTTGGTTAGATTCCACAAGACCAAATCTAGGTGGAGATACGAACCAGAGTGGGAGGAAACGGAATCCACCAAGCGTTCCCAAAGTAACTAGTACAGTTTGGTGTCGAGCCGTCACCAGGCCTTTTCCAGTAACTGTCCGGACCAATGAAGTTTTCCTGGATCTCGTCCTCCAGGTGTTGGTACCAAGCAAAGTCAGGTCCAGTAACGAAAGCAACAGCTCTGTTATACGCAATAGAGCCCACTTCGCGCAGAATCTGTGGGTAAACAATTCAAAATCTAAGGCTCACACAGTGTTAGGGATAAGCAAACCTTGAGATTCTCCGCGTGTCGTTCACCTGGAGTCCCTGCAAAGTCTAGTAGATATGGCGGGAATTCCGAGTCTCGTGCTTGAGCGAAGGTCATCGTCTGGAGTGCTGGTATATGGCATTCGGAGTCCGTGAGTAAAAGTGCTGATACGGACTCTTGCCATATACGTCGTTTGGTATGTATGGATGAAGGAGAAATATCCAACCTGGAGGTGATGTGAGTTAAAAAGCCATATTTACTTCAGAGGACGAACCGAGGTGAGAAAATATCGATGCTAAAATCAATTCTTCTAGTCCATCCTATTGCACCATTTAGTTATAATCACTTAGCATGGAGGAAATGATCTTACTTTTGACAACGCGTTGCATCCATCCGAAATTGATAAGTGAGAAATCTGCAAAGAATCAGTCAGCCGACTTGGAAATAAGGACGATGGCGGTAGTGCACACAGAAACTAAGTCCGTAAGTTACAATATATATGCTGTCACAAGGTCAGTTCAATGTGTCTCTTGAATGATGATGAAATATTGCAAACCTGTAGAGTACATAGGTATCAATTATATCTTTGCCGGGTATATTGAGCGTGATTGCAAGAGCAGTTGTTGCGGTCGTAACATAATTAAGCCTGGATGTCCATTCGCTAGCATTGTTGACAGGATCCAGGAAGGGCGCAAATACGCATTGTGCGATGAAAAAGCCAAGGGTGGCTAGCAACAGAAGTATTTGACGTACAACCGGTATTGCAGAGCGAGAGAGGGAGCGGAAAAAGCAGTTGTTGGGATCAATGACAGAGACGATGACCAGGGTGCTGAGTTTTGCGTAGAGGTAAGTCGACATATAAGTGCCCCATCCAAGACGAAATCCTGTTCCGACCGTTAGGACGAAAAATCCAAGATGCCTAGGCGCGTACCATTATACAAAAAGGCGAAGGGATTACGGTCACGGGCGAGTAGTCGATGATACTCTCCATCCATATCCACATGGCTTCGCGGGCGCCCCAGTTCAGTATACTTATCGACCTTCGGCACAGACCGGCGGATGACACGATGAAGCGCAAGCGGATACCAAACTGTCAGCTATCATGGGTGGTCGATTAGATGAATGTGCATATTTAGGTTGGAAACTCACAAAGACGAAGACTAAACTGGAGAGTATGATCACAACCGGAGCAAAGTTGACTTCGTTCCGTTTCATGGTTGTAGTCCAACAGAAATCCAGTGGGTCGCGAAATTCATCTGGAGGGCCCAGAGGAGCCACTGTTGGAGGAGAGACGGTGGAGTTGGTGTAAGGATTTGGTATCGCCCATAATTCCTCGGACCAAACGAGCACATGAACCGACATCGTGCTCAAGGGCAAGTAGATGATTGTGAGAAGAAAGGTCACTACGAGAAGGCCCCATTGCTTTCCTTTAGATTCTGTTTGCTGTAATCCTTCTATGGAATTGTAACGATCGCAGTTAATTGTCCAGCGATAGAAGTAATAGAGGAGAAAGGCAGCAATCGTCATAAAGATGACGAGTATGACCAGGGATTGAGCTAATATCGAGGCAAAATTCAGCGCAAGTATGTTTGGTCTAGGAAAATAGGGTAAACGAAATGCAGTGGATATGAAGGGTGTATAACTAACATTGTACCCAAAAATAGGGTGCGCCAATCATTCTCGAGATTCTTGCCGCTGAGTGGGACTATATATAAAAGTGAGTTACAATGGGATTCAAGATGTATCTGTCAGCTTACCTATCGTGCTAAGGATCAGGGCAAAGATTTGCACCGTATTGATGAGCCCCTGCAGACTGTAGAACGAGGCAAGAGCACTGGATCCCTGAAGTTCGACATGAGCAAGACATAGATGGGTTCTAACTGCGATTTACCATAAGTCCAAGAAGAACGTTCATAGTAGCGCCAAGTATTGACTTGCGGTTCCTCCAAGCAGGGGCTACTTTTGAATTGGTCTCTAAGTCATCTAAAGATAATCCCGTTTTCGCTAATTGGTCCATGGGTGGAAACATGCCCTGGCTGGTTTTACAATCTTCATCTCCAAAGGCGCGCGCAGGGAACGAAGCAAGGTATTCGTCTAGTTTTGGGAGACTCAAAGGAGATGCAGTTCGACTGAAGACGACCTGTGCCGGTATGGGTTTGTGGAATGAATGTAGCGAGCCAAGACCAGAAGAAGAGGCGTGCGCATTGTTCAAAGTGCTACTGGTCCAGGCGCTACTAGGCGGATAACTGTGCTTCACGAGTAACTCATGTTCACTGAGGTCGTCGTCGTCCATCACTAATGTTTGCGATGGCTGTGAGCGCGTAAACCGTGAGGCTTTGAATCCAGACGAACGAGATGTGACAAGTGAAGATTGAGAGTCTTGAGCAGAGTCTGCAAGCAGTGCCGAGGGGCGGTCATGATGAAGAGTATTCGTCAAGGATTTCGTGGAGAAGACGTCTGGTGGTGTGTGCGTCTGAGATGTGCCTTGTAAAGCTAATGGCGACGCGCCGACACGTCCTTCTACTCGCTGGATGAATCGGGCAGGTCTAGGGGGAGGTAAAACGGCGGATAAATCGCGCTGCACTTGACTAGAGGTGTTTGCAGGTTGAATTCGGCGAGCCTGCGTTGAATGATCCGGAGACGCAGTTGACGTTAGGGTATCTGTTGGCGATGAAGACTCATATAGCTGAACGAGGTCTTTCACTGCCATAGTGATGTTGGCTATTGATGCATGGGGGAATTGGCTTGCGACCTGATAGGGAATGGGACGATGGTGTTGGTCAGTGTGAACTGTTGACGTCGATGAACAGAAGACGGCTCTTTTTGGCAACTCGATTCTTTCGGAACCTCAATCGGTAACTAGTAGCAGAAAGCACTCCGGGATTTCAATTAACTGTATTTCCATGATTATGATATGTCTATGTATCGAAACTGTAATGCAAAGTCCGAATTGTCGATTGCAGGATGAGGTCGTCAAGAAAACAATGAAGGAAGGCGGAAGAAGTTATTCAGCGTCGCCCGAATTATGATTATGTCAGAAGGTTCATGGCAACCTTTGGGAGAGATCTACGGTCCACTGCCTTTCGATCACAACAGTACTTGTCTCCGTTGTCACTAGAGTTTTCTTCCTTGAAACAGTTCGAAGGAGAGAACGACGAATCGAAGATGCTCTGCTAATGATGTCCTGAGCAAAGCCGCCTGCTATCGTCTCTGACTGTGTTTTCAACTTCAGTGCATAGGCCTTCGCCGCTTCCGACTCGGGATCATATCTCCATTTCATTTTCATCTCCTCCTCCATAGGCGACAAGTTGCAAACTATCTTTGGATGTTTCTTCAAAAGTTCTGATAGGGCTGGGTACAGGGACTGTTGTTGCAGAACGGACGGATGGATTGATTCATGAGTTATCGGGTCATTTGGCATTGTTGGAAGGGGTCGTTGACCGGTATTTGCGAGGATAAAAATGCCAGTGGCAGAGCTAAACCCGATGTGTCAGTTCGTTGATTGATTTTGACTCGTTCTCAAACTCACTCGTGCGGTTTCTGAGTACCCCACGGCGCCACTGGTTCGAATAGATTTGACATATATTCTAGGTCCAACGATAAAGCATCGCCAATGTGAGCCTTCAGATCTTTCGTTAGGTAGAGATCATTTGGAGGGGAAGATCAAGATGCTGAACTCACAGCCATCCATATGAGACTGATATCTGCTAAGTCATGGTTCTTATAACCACCACCGACCTACTCGATGGGTCAGTACCGACGACCGCAACTGAAGGGCGACCGCACTCACATCGGTGTGGCATCCTAGGAAAGCAAGGGATTATGGATTGAATTTCTCAAACACGCTAGGCACTACTTACCAGTAAACCATGTCTAGAGGTTGTATGAGCAATCGCTAGAAGCAATAGGGCGTGACAAATTACCTGTTTCAAAACTTGCTTCCTGCGGCGACCGCTTTCACTTTGTTGGAATTTGTTACACGTCTGCACATTGGTTAATGGAGAAGAACTTGGAAAGCAAGTCCCCTACTTACAAAGTCGTTACGCGTTTCGTTGAGCGCCAAGGCCTGATACGCGCGCTCAATATGTCCTCCAAGCAGGCGATCATGGAATCCAAAAAGTTTGTAGGCCTTCTTTGGACGAAGAAGAGGGATTTCTTCGGGAAGGCCCAGTGATCCGACTGTATCCCATACACCAAGGCATCTAAAGCAAGTATGATGCATCAATGTCGGCGCTCGATGAGACTTTGCGAATGATAACCGACTTCACGGTAAACTTGTCATTGTCACAGTCGGCGCGCTTCCTTCCAGCAGCGTCCGCTTTACACCATGGGGCGAGCTTCTCTTTGAGCATGTTCTCCTCTACACTTCAAGTCAGATTAAAACGGCGATTTCCCGGGTGGGTCAACCCACCTTCTGCATTTTCGCAATTGCCAAGGTTCTGATAGTTTATGAATATGCTACCGAAGTGATCCATATCTCTACGATCTAGGACGCCAATTTCGCCCTTGAAATTGAAGAGCGGTGAGACGAAGGTAGGAAAAATAAAAATATAAGGGCGCTTACAATGAAAGTTGCAACCATTCGGGCAGTATATGCACCCTGACAAGGGAAGAAATATGAGTAAATGTGATTGTGCCAGTTCGCTATGAAAAGCGTACGCGAGAGAAGCCAAAGAGGAAGATCTGGCGTCAATGTAGGATTCCGATTAGCCATGTCTGGATGTAATGCTTAAGAGAAGTAGACGCACCTCATCCCCTGGATTGTAGTTACTGCAACCATCCCAAATATCATCAGTATCATTTTTTACATATCAAAATCAAAGATCGCTTACTGCGCAATGAATGCATAAGCTTCCTCAACCTTGTCGGCTGATTCGAGTTGCCTCAGTATTTGCACCCATAGGCAGCACTGGAGTCAACAACAGACCTAAGGAGCCTCCTGTCGTTCCTGTAACGCAAAAGCATCGCCTCAGAATGAGAATCAAGGGGCCATATCCGAGAAGCGTAGCCTACCTTCGACATACTCTGAGTAAAAGTTCTTCTCGGTGCCTATCCCCGATTGGTAGAAGACTATTTGCGGGATTGACGGTTGGAATCGCTCATCCACATGATTGATGGTTCTCGCCAGGCGCTACAAAAATGAGCCGACGTGAATGGCGTAGCCCGCGCACAGAGAAGTATCGCAGATGTACGTACAAGAACGTTGGTATAAGCAGAGCGGTGCTCTGAGATGCCGTCTTGCCAGGTGCTATAACGGGTCGGTAACTCAACAAAAGTAATGAAAGCCGGAAACGTCAAGCTCACCCGTCACAACAAACGATGAGTCGCTTGAACACCTTCATCTTGAGGTCGTCGCTCGTGTACTCATCGGGGACAGTATGTAGTCTGCGCGGTGACTTGGAAGGGCTACTGCGTGGCGTATCCACTCTGAACAGCAAAGAGGAATTCGAGGTAGATGGTCGGGTGGGATCCATGGTATGAATAAGTAATGGGAGGGGTAACAAGGTGATATCTTTGTGGTCATGGAATCTTTTCTCTGCTATCTTATATATAGCACATCATCCCAATATTTACTTGTTGCGATAGTCACGGGTCTATCCACAATGCCTCATTCACAGCACTTTCCGGCAACCTTTCCCTCTTGAAACAAATGAATGAATGACCACGCCAAGATTCCGGGTAGGCAGCGCTCTCTTTGCTTCACACTGCCGATCCACCTGTGATCATTACCAGTCACAACTTCCCGAGCCGATGGAGTCTGCCACATTCTCCTTCTCTATATTCATCGCCAAGCATTATTATTGCAAACGAGGCGCCTCGAGGGCAGTTCAATTTTGAGAACCCTTTTTCGGTCTTGTATTTCTCGATTATCGGGGCGTTATAGACGTTGTGGCTCATTTCCAGGAAGAATTATTCAATATCTTGCATACATTACGGAAGATAGAGTCTACAAAGGGTTACTATGGAAAGGCAGCCTGGTTACTATTTGCCGAATCGCATTTCTGCGGAGGCAAATTCGTCCAGCGCTTCTCTAAAATTGAATTCATCCAGAGGTAACGGCAAGGGCGAGCGGCTCTCTCTAAACCAAGTCCGTGGAGTCCTGCCAACAAGTACACTTTGACTGCGAGACGAATAATGAGACAAGAAAGTTGGGTTTATATTTGGGTCACCTACTAGATCTCCGTCAATCTGATTTGCCATGGTGGAAACCCATGGAGCTCTGGCGGTGTTGGGCGGCCCCGTGAGGATTCAATAGAGTGGATTATCATGAAGTCCGGTGACGAAAGACCATCTTCGTCTAAACCAAATTTGGACGCGCTCAAAATTAGCTTCCGAGTGTAAAAATGGACGGACCTTCTAAGAGTTGGTCAACCTCATCAATGGTCAATGTGTATGCATCGCCTTTCCGTGAACGTGCACTTTTCTGAGCTCGGTGAGTTTGATTGCAGGCGATGGCACGCGTGACAGATGCAATGGCAGGCTTTGAAGATTTCCGTGATACAAGGCAAAGAGTTAGTTCACGTCGGCGATATCTTTGTTCTGTGAATTGGTCTGAGTTTCATGAATGCTATGATTTGAACAGTGGATTACGTGTTGGTTGCTTGACGAACTTTTGGCGAGATTTGTTCTCCTTCCGAGGTACTTGTTCATCAAAGTGTATGGTGGTCAAGGGAATAAGACTCTCTTGATTATAATTCGGTGACAATGGCCGCGATTCTGAGTAGTCCGAAGGTGGGGGGGTCAACGGGTATTCAGTCTCTGAATCACTTGATTCGGCCTCGTTTGTGTGGGCAGGAAGACATTCCCGGATTTTCTGTTCGCATTTCGAGAGTCTGTCTGCCGGGCTAAGCGTCAGCATCGTTTCATCCCAGTGTTTGCCACCGTACCGTGTTCCTCATAAACGGTCAGCTTCACGATGCCAACTGCGCGACACCATTCAACTGCATTCACAACGCTCTCCGTCAAAGTAGCCTCCGCGGTTTCTGACGAGACGGTGGGGTCTACAGCCAAAATGATAGCAAGGTGTTTCGGTAAGCGGCGACGCGACGCCAAAAGAGCTTTTGGATGTGTAGATGGGTGTTGTTTCCAGAACAAACGCGTTCTTATGGCCAAGGCATAGAATATATGGAAGATGTATAAAAGGAGAGTGAAAATGATCTGCATAGCAAAACCAGATTGGAATTGGCAAAGAAAGGAATAGTGTGAACTCGTCGACGTGGTCAAATATCGTTGTCGTCACCCGCGTCCAATTATGGCCGTAGGTCAGTTCTATTTCTGTCATCTGCGCACGTGTTATTTCTTGTACAGGTTCCAACAAAGCAAATGTAATTATTGAAGTACTCAAGTTCCTTATATAAATGTAGTTCACAGACAAACTAAGTGAGCCCCGGTTCATCTTGGATCGATCGCTTGACCTTCAGCAGAATATTCGTTTTCCAGTTGTCTAATTTCGTCACCTGATCATACTCAACGACGGCGCCTGTAAAAGCCTCGGGATCACCGCCTTCCACCGCCTCAAGTAATGCGTTGATGAATTTCGCTTCACGAGTGGAAGCGAATGTCGTGTCTTGGCTCTTATACCTATCCATATTGCGGCGAGCCGTGACTATATCCTACAAAGCAGAAGAAGTTAGTCTATAATCACATTCCCAAGTGGAAGCACATACATTGTTGGCAAGCGCGCATAACCCAGACCGAAGCCAGTACTCCTTCACACTGTATTTCGTCAATGCAGAAGATAGTGAATGATCCGCGACCTGTTCGTAACGTTGGATTGCCTGAGGGTATTCCTCGAGTTCGGCATGTAGGTCAGCAGCATCTTTGTAGCAAGCATTGGCAGTTCTGCAAGATTACTAGAGTGAGATTTCCAACAATGGGCCAGGAAGTAGAAAGGGCTCACGCAGTTGCATCCTCCTGAGCGTACCAGTCACCAGCTCTCTCAAGGCTATCACAAGCCTTGCGCAGGTCATGAGATTCCTGTAAGTATATTTGACCGATCTCTTTCTCTCTGTCTGCGGCTTGTCTAAAGCGTCCACCTTGTGTGAGATGGACAATGGTTTGCGACAACGCCTGGATAGCAACTGAGGAAAGGAGTTAGCTTATGATCCCAAAGACACTGTACTACATACGATCCGGGAATCCTCTCTTGTACGCTTTCGCAGCATTCCACCAAGCATTGGCTGCCTCGTTTGTCTCTTTGCACAGCTCTCTGCATTCTGCTTCACGAGCGAAAGCGTCTCCAGCCTCTTTGAAGAGCTTCTCGAGCTTGAATGAATTTGCCGCTTGTTGATAGAGATCACCAGCCTCTTCAAACTTGGTAGATGATGATGAGAACCACCCAGTGGATGAGTTCGCTTTCTTATCGGCTTTCTCGAGGAGAGCTTGAGCTGGTGACTTTGAAGGCATGATGATAGTGAGGAATGAACTGCGGTGACAGTGACACAGGTTATGATCTACCGCCAAGAGTCATATGATCTTGCCCAGTTTAGCTTGGGCTACATACGCGTTTAAGTAACAACACGACGTCAGGGTATCAATAATTGTGTCTATTCCTCTTCCCAACCTCAACATGGCTCATTTGCCCTTCAAGCAGATTAAATCTCTCTCTGATGCCCATCCAAAGCCATCCGACCTGCGCTTTCAATACGGCACCGCCGGTTTCAGGACCTTGTGAGTACTAGTAATCATGAACGCGATCACAAGTTTTCCGACTCGCTGTATAGAGGAAGCACGTTGGATTCAGTCCTCTTCCGTGTGGGCATTCTTGCAGGCCTACGAAGCAAGAGGTTGGACGGAAAGACTATTGGCGTAATGGTCACTGCGTCCCACAACCCCGAGCCAGTATGTAATCTCGCCTGCTAAGATCGCTATCAGCGCCGACGCGTCTGATCCGACAGGACAATGGTGTGAAGCTTGTTGATCCTCGAGGGGAGATGCTCGAAGCTTCCTGGGAGACGCACGCGACGATGCTAGCTAACGCGTCTACATCCAACGACTTCCTGGATGCTCTTGACAACTTGGTTCGAACTGCCAAAATTGACCTCTCGAAACCAGCCCGAGTCGTCTACGCTCGGGATACTCGGTCTTCAGGCCCTGCGCTCATAGCTGCTCTGGAGGATGGCTTCAAGGCAATCGGGGTAGAAGCGCGTGATGCTGGTGTCACGACCACTCCGATCCTTCATTACCTTGTCAAATCAATCAACACGAAAGACACTCCTGAACCCTATGGGGAAGATTCAGAGGAAGGTTATTACCAAAAGCTTAGCCAATCGTTCAAAAAGCTTGTCGTCAGTGTGCTCGTTGCTTTGCTATCCATCGACTATGAAATGACCATCAATATCAGGCTGGAAAAACGAAGCCGGAGTCGATAGTGATAGATTGCGCTAACGGTGTAGGCGCCCATGCAGCTATCAAATTGGCCGGATATCTTGGCGATAGTCTCCCTCTGATTCTCGAGAACACTTCCACATCCACACCTGAGACTCTGAACGAATCTTGTGGTGCCGACTATGTCAAAACTATGCAAAGACTGCCTCCGAACCTGGTAGGCGTTCTGAAGCCAGGTCAGAGAGCCTGCAGCCTCGACGGTGACGCCGACCGTCTGATGTACTACTATCTTGATGAGCACGGTCAGTTCGCCATGTTGGATGGTGATAAGATTGCTGCCCTAGTCGCCGCCTTCATTGTTGACCTCGTGAAACTTGCGAACTTGGATTCCTACATCAAAGTCGGCGTGGTGCAAACTGCTTATGCGAACGGAGCATCCACCAAGTATCTTTCAGAGGTGTGATTCATGGTTGACGTTCATTGTTGGATAATCCTAATAATGCATTACAGCGGCTACCTGTCAAATGCGTTCCGACAGGCGTCAAACATCTGCATCATGCAGCTGAGCACTACGACATTGGAGTGTATTTCGAAGCGAATGGTCATGGGACCGTACTTTTCTCGGGAGCCACGCAGGAAAGGCTTGCTAGTTACGAGCCTTCCACACCAGCGCAGTCCACGGCTTTGAACCATCTGATCAACCTCACCCAGTTGATCAACCAGACAGTGGGAGACGCCTTGTCTGATATGCTGCTTGTGGAAGTAGTCCTCGCTCACAAATCATACTCTGGTGTAGAATGGAACTCGCTCTATGCAGACCTGCCAAACCGATTGGTCAAAGTGGTTGTCGGTGATAGGAACAGTTTCAAAACCGAAGACGCTGAACGCCGGCTTGTAAGCCCACCTGGATTACAAAATAAAATTGACGAGCTGGTTAGGCGATATAACGGTGGCCGGTCTTTCGTGAGGCCTAGCGGGACTGAGGATGTTGTAAGAGTCTATGCAGAAGCTGTAGTGAAAGCGCAGGCCGATGGTATGTGTTAAACTTTCTGCTCGCCATCAGTCGAAGGCTTATGTTTGCTTCTTTCTTCAGAACTTGCCTTCCGCGTTGCGGGACTTGTCTATGATGAAGCAGGAGGTGACTTCTCCAAGAGGCCTAAGGAATTCATTTGATTCGGAATCAACAACTGTATATCCAAAAACTTGACACTGTACAATAAGTAATAATCCGAGTTGACTTTCAAGTCCGTTGGCCCGGGTTTTTTAATAATTTAGCTATTGATGAAGCGAGTAAAGAAATGAGGTGTTCTTGTTTGACAGCGCTGTCTACAAGCTTCAAGTTTCTTTTAGCGTTCGAATTCTAAGTGTCACGGTGTTCGGTGTTTGCCTCCGTACACGCTATCGCACGTAATTCTGAGGCACGAGCCGTAAATATACATGGACCTTCACGGAGTCATAGAACTGGCTCCATGAAGGGTCTGAATTCTAATCATGTTGTTACACCCTTTCCGTTCCAACCACCATCCTCTTTGATTGACGAAACCCGATGTGCCGATTCGTTATTTACAAGGGAACGTCGCCGGTTCAGCTATCCCATGTTTGTCAAATTCATACCCGTAGTGGACCTCAACATTGCCTCAACTGATGTGGGATCCTCATTCAGCTCCTTACACGCCCATGTCACTCTATCATCAACCAGGCTTTTGATTCCCGCTTGCGCCTTGATCGACGGAGACCAATGAATGGTGATGGTTTTGGAGTTGGTAATTACCTCGCGCATTTGGACTCAAGATCCATGCAATCAAGCTAACCAACTTCTTTGTTAGGCTGGTATGATTCTGTCTACGACGAGGAGCTTGGAAGCCAGCCTTGTATATTTACCTCCGTCACTCCCGTCGGTCATACCAAATCTTTGTATTCACGGCGGGCTGATCCACTCGCCTTCTGTAGGCTTGGAACAACGTCAATCTTACTCGTTTGGCTGAGAAAATCAAGTCTCCGCTTGTTTTGTGAGCTGGATGCTTCTTTGTGGTCGAGCTTTTCTTAAACCAAGACGACATAGTGGACATGTACGTGCAACGACAGCTGGTTCTTTATCATTGGACAACTGCCATCCTTTCGTTCATGGAAAGTTGATGGTATGCTCAAATCATCCTCCTAACGCATGCCGTTCCTGACAACCCACAGTTCATGCACAACGGCGGCATTGCCAACTTCCCATTGTTGAAGAGACGGTTACAGAGAGACCTTCCAAATGATGCTTTCGATATGGTTCAGGGAAATACAGGTAAGATTGAATTGTTGTGTATCGTTCTCAAGCATCATTCTCAACCGGTGAAGATTCGGAATGGGCATTCGCATTGTTTTTGTCAAAGGTACGCTCTTCCGACCTTATGGATTGCTTCCTGACTAATTGGGCCTGCAGCTCCCTGATTGCAACGCACGCGCATTCACCTCGGTGACTTTGCAGAAGGCTATGTCAGAAACGATTGCGACATTGAACCAGTACGCGGAAGAATTTAGTATTACCGAAGTACCTCCATCACCCTGAAACTTTAACAACAACATTGACTTGCTTTATCAGCCCAGCCTCATGAACTTTTGCGTTACTGATGGCGAAAGCGTGGTCGTGACACGTTATATCTCTTCAAGGGTAGATGAGGCTGCTTCCCTGGTGCGTCCGGACTTTTGAGTGGAAAGGACTTGCTACTAACGTGATCCTAGTGGTTTTCATCTGGAACGGAATTCAGCGAGTATGCCGAAGGTGGCCACTACAAAATGTCGAAGTCTGATAAGCGCGAGAACATTATCATGGCAAGGGCCTTTCAAGATTAATAAGAGGCTCTGACTGATATTGATACCCTAGATTGCCAGTGAGCCTTTGACATTCGAGAGAGGTGGGTAGCAGGTAATCCTAGCCTGATGAGCTGCTCACAGGTATTCTAGCGGACTGGATGGAAATCAAGACTAACCATATGGTGCTTATCACGCCGAAAATGAACCTCCTTCAAATCCCAATCAAGGATAAATTCTATGTGCCTCCGTCGGATCCTGCGGCGTTGACGAGAGCTACGGAGTTTGCCCAGGAGAAAGGACTTCTCAATCCTCGGAAGAGCATTTCCTCGGCCGACGCTCCACCTATGACTGGCAGGCGTCTTGCTCAGACACAACTGCCGTGATTGTCAGCGGGCACCACGAGCTTGCCATGAGTTTTATCTAGGACGAGACGAAACTCGCTTAAGCTCTTGCAACATGCCAGTGCAAATTCAGATGATTGACTTGTTCTATTCAACCTTACCTCTCCGCATATCAACTTAACTCGAAAGGATCTGTACATTATGTAGCATACAACCTTCTTGGTCTTTAATTCCAATCTAATTGTTATCTTTTTCACGACCTGTCACATCACGGGCTGTCACATGTGGTGGCTTTGCATTGAAGATTGAGAAGTTATGCTTTTCATGACGGTGAGCAGTGGGCCTAACCCTGCAAAACCAGCCACTCCGCAGATCTCCCTTCTTCATCTTCATTAACGACGACGACGACCTAATCCCTTCTCTGCAGCTCCAATAAGCCATGTTGAATCCATGGTTCATCTGGAGCTTCATCTTCAACACAGCAAGGTACTTAAACAGTTTTGGGACCCTTTATCACAGACTAACTCAGTTTGAAGACTGTCCACAGCCCTTCAAATCCTAATTTTCCTTCCATTGACACTCGCGACAATATCTAATCAGGCCTTTCTCTTGCTGTCGCTTCTGCTCACCATACACTCGCTCATCCATGGCACAATGAGCCTCATGTGGCGCTCACATGCCTTGTCGGTGCTCCAAGTACCAATGCATCCCTTTCTGCTCCTAGTTTGCTTCAATATCTTCTCTTCATCCCCACATCCATGGCTTCTCGCCGCTGCAGACTGGTGGGGTACCCTCCTCACCTTGTCGGGGCCTCTCTTTATCATCATGGAAGGACTCTCAAGCTTGCTGGTTGTGCAGAAGCTCGGCCAAACAGGAAAGCGCCTGGTTTCAAGGGGAGAAGTCTATCAGTTTGGGCTACTGATTGCAACTGCCGTTGCTTATGTTGCTTCTGCATGGTGGATCGTCGATGTACGTATCTGCCTCTTTGCCCTGCTCCTCAGAGTTTCTAATTCTATGCGCCTTAGTCTTATCCTACGGCTGCGTCGTCCCCCCTATCTTCCACTCTTCTTGGCGTGGCGATAACCGCCTTCCTCTTCCTGACCATCATTGGATTTGTAGTCCGGAGGACTAACATCATCGAGTCGTCGGGGCTCGCGGTGTTCCTCGCCTATAATGTTTGGCTGTGTGGTTTTGATCAAAAGTCATTCACAGATCCTGCATCTTCATAGTAAGTTCTCAAAACGAATGTGTACGTCCAATTACAATGATTGACCGTATCTACCCAGTGCCCCTCTTTTACCGAACATTCTTCCCCACTTTCAAACCCTCGTGAACTTTGTCACAAACACGCTTCCGAAGCCAATCCTTATTGCGCTTTTCTATCGGCTGGCCATTTTGCAACTAGCATCAGGTATCTTGCCTACCATTGGCGCAGATAGTTGGGAGTCGGAAGTGGGTGTTGACGATGAATGGAGTGATAGACCAGTACGTTCTCTCTATAGACATGATTGACGCGGCGTATTCATCGTTTGTGTGACACAGACATCCATGTTGACTCGAATCTTGCTGACCTATCGGCAATCGATATTCATTACTGTCTATTCACATTTGCTGTGTGAGTGATGTAAATAAGCTTCATGCAATACCCTGTAGCTAACAAGATGGTTGCGTAGTGTTGGACCATTCTTCTCAAATATGGTCGAGATGGATGAATATCTTCTTTACTCTCATTATCTGGTCCGTGGAGCTTCTTGTAAGCTCCGAAGACGATCCCGTCGAGAAAGAATGGAAGATCGATTAAAGGATGCGATGTTTAACATTTTTCATCCCCACTGGAACAATATCTCGGAACATTATCACTCATTCTTCCTGTACTCGAGACCAATGCCCATGGCCCATCCGGCTGTGATCAACTGGAATATAGACATTTGTTTCACGCATTTTCCTTCCATTCAGCTTCGTTCTCATCTTCTCCCTCGTAATACTCCCTCTTCCAAATCTGTGCCTTCCGCTTTACTTCCTCCAGGATCTCTTCACATGCCACGAAGGCTTCTTTCCTATGCGGTGACGACACCGCTATCACTGTAAACCGCATGGGCAATCACCGACTTGAATTGTCATAACCAACGCACCGATGGAAGGTTCGCCGACTGGAACAGTCCCTAGGCGATGATGGATGGCACATCGGATTACAGATGGAACCTTGCCAGAAACTGTCGACGGTTGATGTTGAGAACAAGATGCGGACTCGATTGCAGTATTCGCGATGTCGGCCATTGTCTTGATAGCGATTTTCGAGTAGGCTTGATACTCCAACCGTGTCACTATCTTTCCTATGATATGACTCGGTAAAGTCTGAAGTTCGGATACTTGCTTTATCTCGAACCTTTGAATGAATTGCGAGTGGTGCCTGATGGCCCCAAGATACTTGAGTGAAGCTCGGAGTGCTATTTAGAAGTACTTGATACCAATAAATGTCGCTGTTGCACCAGCTGCGTCGTCTTGAACAGAAGCAATGACGGCTTGCACGTCTATGCGGTCGTGAGTCAGAGCGCAAATAGCTTGAGGAGATTCCAGGAAGGCGTCAACGGAGGCAGGTGAAGTCAAGGCCATCATGAGTTAGTTGAAGTTAAAGAGGGTTGGCCCATTAACGCGTGTCCCGATTTGGACGCGACGACATTGCACTCGTTCCTCAACTATCCATGCGATGCCGCTGGAGTCATAATCAATTTATCGTTATCAATATTGCAGCACGACGCGCAAGCTCGACATTATCACCGGTTGTTCTTAGACCTTATCAAGAACACTGTCTGGATGCTTGCACAGACGCTCTCGCGGCAGGGTCTACGCGCATCGGCATATCACTGCCAACTGGTTCAGGGAAGACCACCGTCTTCATCTCCCTGCTATCCCGCCTGTCGCCACCTGCGACAAATTTGGCAGCGACCAGATCTATCATCATTGTCAATAGCATAGAGCTTGCACGCCAGTCCGCAGAACAGGTCGCTCGACTATTCCCACATTGGTCGGTGGAGATTGAGCAAGGCGCAAAGTACAAAGCGTCAGGCCAGGCTGATGTGTATGTGCTCTGTTGTTGAATTATGTCACCATGTTTTGCTCTGAAACCATGTGGACAGGACTGTCGCTACATATCAAACTCTCAGCAACGAAGAACGATTGGCAAAATTCGACCCGAAGACACTGAAGGCTATCATTATCGACGAGGCTCACCACGCTGCTGCACCGTCGTAGGTCATCCTGTTTCATAGTACTATCTGACACTACAATTATCTTCCAGCTACCGTCGTTTACTGTCCAGATTTGATGCCGCAATACAGAGTCCCGACAAGAGCTTTGTCTTGAAAGAAGATTTGCCACACAAAATTCCTATCATTGGGTTTTCTGCCACTTTCAGTCGCCACGACGGACTTGCATTGGGGTCCATTTTCGAGCGTATTGTGTATCACCGTGACTTCTTAGAGATGATCAAAGAACAATGGTGAGTTGCATTGGTATCGCATTACCCGGGAACTTAACTATAACCACTTCGAAGGCTTTGCGACGTGCGCTTCACGTCTGTTCGTGCTGAGATCAATCTCAAGGATGTGACTATCAGCTCCCGCAATGGGGATTTCAATCCTACAAGCCTCGCCCATGTCATAAACACAGAGACAGTCAACAATGTAGTTGTCAGAGCTTGGCTAGATCGTGCATGTAAGCTCTACACAATACTCCATTACTTGCGGGTTTTTATTTGATGGCTGTTCAAGCGACGCGAAAATCCACCCTAGTATTCTGTGTTAATATCGCCCATGTCCATGCTCTGACGCAAACCTTCCGACGTCATGGCGTAGACGCCAGATATCTATTCTCAGAGACACCTGTAGCCGAACGAAAGGCTTTGGTCGAGTCGTTCAAAGCCGGGCAGTTCCCTGTCTTAGTCAATTGCGGTGAGTTGATCTCGAACAACACCTTATTACATGAACAGTATCTCAACAAGGTATTGACAGCTATCCTAACGGAGGGTGCGGACATTCCCAATATCGACTGCGTGGTTGTGGCCCGTCCTACACGGTCGCGAAATGTTTTTGCCCAAATGGTATACATTTAATCTGCCATTTTGCGTGCATTTTCCTTCTGACTGTGGAACTTGATCCAATTAGATTGGCCGAGGAATGAGACTGTCTCCCAATACAGGCAAGAAGGACTGCAGAATCATTGATTTTGTGGACAGCAACTCCAGAGTGAATGGCGTCGTCTCCATCCCAACACTTTTTGGATTGGAACCTGGTGAAATGGATATCGACGGTATGTGAAATGATCAATTCTAATTAGAACACCTGATGATATGAGCAACGAAACTATTTGAAGATGAATCGATTGAGTCGCTTGAGAAGCGCTTTGCAGAAGTTATTGAATCTCCACCCCCTCCTGTATCCGATGGCGTCCCAGACCCTACATCCATTACATATATTGACGACGACGATCCATTCACTCTTGGATCTGAAGGGCGGAAACCAAGTTACATCAACACATTGAGTCCTCTTTCATGGGTTGCATGTGGAAACAATATTTTTGTTCTTGAATTGGTCGGAACAGGTTACATCCGTGTTGAACGACAAGGTCTGCATGCAGTCTTTCGCTTTACATCCTTAAATCCCACTCTCATGCCTGTTTACAGAGTCCGAAAATAATTTCGTCGCTCGGTATACCCCAACTGTATTAGAAAAAGAAATGGCCATGGCTCATGGTGGGTCGCCTTTCAAGATGAGTCGACAGATCCTAGTAGCGGAGGATCTCGACCGGGCAATCCGAGGATGTGACACTTACGTCGAGACTAAATTGTTTCGAAATGGCCGAACCACTATGTGAGTCCAATTCTTTGCCTCGATACCTCGAGCTGAACGAAACCGAAGGCTGCGACGCGATGCTCGCTGGAGGCAAGCATCCGCATCCGACGCCCAACGCAAGATTGTCTCAACTCGGTGGTCAAAGATTTATCCTAAAATGGGGGAAGAAAAAAAGGAAAAGATGCTCGAAGATCTTACGAAAGGCGATGCTGCGAACATCATCACGCGCCTTAAACATGGCTCTCAGGTAAATCCATATGTCATTAACAGTGTTGCACTGCATTTCATCCTGTATCCAACAACTACAGGGGCGTTTCGAGAAGAAGTTGAAGGAAGCCGCAAAAGCGATGCAAGCTGAGGAGAAAGAGAAGAGTCGTCGCGCGCGAGAAGTTGTCAAGGTTGGAGCTCTTGACAGTGGATCGTGAATCACATCAGCGGCTCAATCAAATCTGCGAGAGCAGAGGTGAAACTGCAGAGTGGCTTTGTAATGTTAGGATAGCGGCTTTCTGCGAAGTTGTGATTATATCACGCAAGCTCTTGGGATCGTATAGCCCTGCTGGGTTGTGCGCCAGAGAAGCCACTAGGGCACCCACGAATGAGTCACCAGCACCTGTAACATTCACGAGGGCCTCAATCGGCAGGGCGGGGAAATGTTGTAGAACCGTGATTTCTTTAGAAGTTCCGTGGGCTACAACTTGTCGTTGATGAGGGTTGCTACGTTCATGTGCCCATCCTGAGGTCTTCGCGTCTTGAGGCGATATATACATCGCAACAAATACCCCAAGGTCACCACATTTGATGATAAGGTGCTGGAAGAACGGCAGTAGATTGATCGCTTTCTGGGCGATGCCTTGGTCTATAAGGAATGATAGGTTTCCCTTGGTTGGATGTTGATCAGATACCGGCTTTCTCGAAAGTTGTTCGAGGTCCATGCGGAATGCCGAGCCTAAGTTGAGACCATTGATGACTGACCACCATGAGGGGTGGTCCATGAGTTCAAACAAATCCGATTGGGCCGTTTGGAATATCTGGGCTAGCTCCAAGAGATTTGGAGTGCAGTAAGCAACAGGTGATGCTCCCGAAGGATCTTGTTTGAGGCGTGTTAGTATGGCGGGAAGTATAGTTGTGGATTTGATTGTCGATGTCGGTTCACTACATGGGCTGAATGAGATCTCTCGACCAAGAAGAAAGATTAACACCTACAAAAGCACTGATGAGAGAAAATCAGCGAGGTTTTCGTTATTCGAAGGATCTGAAATGCACCTTTCATAGAATGTTGATTGCAATGTGTGACAAGTGCGTCGATGGTGTCGGTAGGCAGATTGCCGTCCAAGGCAACAATACTCGGTGAATATTTTTGCAGAGGAGGGATGACCTATGAGAAGATAAGGATTTCACTAGTTGTTCAGACGGTAGTTAGCGTACCATAGCGCCGGTTAATGATTCTGTAATCGCCATATCAGCAACCCCTCCGACGAGAGTTCCTTCGCTGTCGAGCACCATGTTACAGACTGCTGTCCGTTTATCTGTCCTTAGCAGGCCGTCAGTGCGCATATTAAACTTGTCCGACTCGTCAACAAGGAGATGGCCAAAAGCGTCCCGACCAATCGGTGCAACAAGGACCGAAGACAAGTTGGGGTACTTAGCCTCCATTACACGGTGCGACGCTTCTGCGATGTTACGTCCAACGCCCCCAAGGGTAAGTTTAACGTTACCTGGGGCAGTGGAATGCACAGCAAGGGCGGCTTTCGTGCTAGGTAACGCCTGTGCAGTGATATCTATCGCCGCAGAGCCAATAATGACGACACTGGCTGATGGCTGGAAATTCTAAGTCAAGGAAAATCTGACAGATACGTCATTCGAACAAGCGCTAACCAAGCTCTCAACATGCTGCTTCGTGGACTTTGAAAGAGGGGATGTTGCATTTTTGCCGGAGTATAATTTGGGCCGAGTGATAGACTTGTTTCCAGAATTATGGAACTAATATCTGACATGAGCCTATCTAGCAACTCCTCATTGATTTTCTTCACTGACTGCTTCGTCCACAAGCTTCTGGTACTGCACCGCGATCTGTCCGCCTATATCCATTATCATATAGTCAGTTCTCCAACCACCTTTTCTGTAGTTTGGCAACCTGCTTACCGATGAGGGCTGTGTTCTCGAGGAGAGCAATATTTGAAGACAGGGAGCCTCCTTCGCTCAGCTTTGCAATCCTGTCGAGCAACCAAGGTGTGACGTCTTTGCCACGTTTGTTCATGCCGTTCTGTTCTGACTCCGCAACGGCCTGGTCGACGAATTGCTGGATTTGTTTTCCAGCAGCCTCATATTTCTCAGGGATAGGAACCCCTATCAAAGCCCCATTCTGCAAATTTAATTGCGTCTGTGCGTCTGGGTCGACATCAGCATGCATAGCCCGTGTAGATAATTGAAAGATTTACGTAAGACTTTGGCTGCAAGCGCCGGGTTGTCTATATTCCATGGCGCCTGAACGTTCAAAAACGGTTAAATAATTTCTCAACTCTGGCTGGTAGGAACACTTGCGTAATATCCGCTGTGACGCGAGAAAAATGCCGGGAATTCTTTAGAGTCACCGTATGAAAAAACAGGGACTCCGGCTGATTCCTGACGAGGCAAAATTCATTCCCCAAACTTGCATGTGTCGTGAACAACGGCTTACAAGATATTCTAAAGTTCTAGAGGGGTCATAAGTCACATGCTGCACGATGTGTCCACACTCGCAGCGACTAACCTTCCTATATCGAGGATGGACTTGACCCCAGCTGATACAAGCCCGACAGGGCAACGCGACAGTTCTTGAAGATCAGCAGATATGTCCAAAGCTGAAAGGAAGTTGTTAAGCGATCCTAGGTGGACTCATAAATGTCGTACAATTTTCGCCACCGCGATGCACTCCCCCAAGCCTGATCATTAATATTCAGTACTATTGCCGTACAAGGTAGTCCATGACTCACCCTCCAGTCGCAAAAACCTATCATTGGCTTCGTTCAGTAAACAGACCTCTGACATGAAGGAATTCCTATTCTACCTTTATTCCTGCTAAGGCAGCAAAGACTAGAGTTGCACTACAAGTAGTTCCTGAAGCCAAAATGAAGTCAATCAAGGTCACGAATGGGCGAAACCGCAACGGTGTGGGGATAACTACGCACCTCCGTCTGACTGCATGGCAATCGCTGCAGCAATGTCTCTTCGCGATACCTTTGCAGGCTTGCGCCTTCTGTCCGCTAATCTCTCGAGCTCATCCCTCTCCAAGCCTATCTTGATCCTTCCGTCGATAATCCCAATGGTTGCAGGGATTGATCCTGTTGACCTAACAATCTCTTCCAGTCCAAGAGGGACCTCCAGGCTTGAAGGATAGGGAAGCCCGTGAGTAACCAGCGCAGTCTCAAGTGCTACGACGGGGATGTTATGGGCCAGAGCATCTTCGACTTCTGGGTGGATGTCGAATGGCGCGTCTTTGGCTCTGAGTGAGCTGAGTTGGGCCCATGACGAAAGTCGTCGGATGATAGGCCTACTCGTCTTCAGGCCGCGCAAGGAATTCATGGACAACGAGAGAGGGTTGCATAATATCAATTATTAGATAAATTGACCAAATTTGAAATTGTGATCAATGGATGGGACCCTTGAAGCCCCTAGCTGGATACCATTCATCTCGCGTGGGTTGCTTTGAACACCACTTTGTTTTATATGCATCAAGTCAAATTCCCGGAAGCTACAAATTATGGATTTCAACTGCTCTACTGATATTTGGCAGAGGCACCAGGGTATAGTGTAGGTGATAGCCATACCCAAGGATAGACAAAAGGTAAAGAAGAACGGGAATCTACGAGTAATAAATGTATGTAAAAGGTAGTCGTCAATCAGCATCGGCTTATGCCCATTGCAATCAACCCTTTTTTTTTAGCCGGAACCTAAGACGAGTAGCGTCAGCATAGGTAGCTTCGACAGTCAAGGAAGTTACGAACCTCCGGAGTAGACTTTGCCGAACATAACCTGTTGGAGCTTGTCGTACAGGGACAACACACCGGCACCGGCAACACCACGGAGGATGTTGGCACCAGCACCCTTGAAGAGTGACTTGGTACCCTCCTTGGCGACAATCTGGGAACCAGCATCGAACATTGACTTGTAGTTAACACCTGAGCCGGAAGTCATCATCATACGACGACTGAAAGCGAGTTAGTTGGTTCAACAACGCATACATTGAAAATATCTCGTACCGGATAGTGTCCAGAGGATATGAAGCAAGACCAGCACCAATGGTAACACCCCAACCGAGACCGAATGAAGCCAAGAACGAACCCTCAAGAGAACCGACGAGGACGACGGGCTCTGTAAAGATGATCAGAGAATGCACAACGAGCAATGGAGGAACAAGACTCACTGAGTGAATCGTAGACACCAAAGTAGAGACCACGGTAGACGATGATACCAACGACGGAAGGAACGAATCCACGGTAAAGACCGGCAATACCATCGGAAGCGAGAGTCTTCTTGTAGACATCTACCAGGCCGTTGAATTGACGAGCACCTCCACCCTTGGCGGACTTAGCGTCATTGGCAAGACGGGTACGGGCGTAATCCAGGGAGTAGACGAAGAGCAGAGAAGAGGCACCAGCAGCACCACCAGATGCGACGTTGCCAGCGAACCACTTCCAGTAACCCTCGTTCTTCTTGAAGCCGAACAACGATTTGAAGTAATCCTCTGCAGTGGTTGTTAGACAATGTAAAGCCTGCGTATAGAAGGAGAAACGAACTGAAGGCAAAGTTAAGAGCTTGGGTGGGGAAGTATCGGATGACGTTGGCGGTGTTTCCTCTCCATAATGAAACAAGACCCTCCTCCCTGTATGTGCGGGAGAAAGCATCGCCAACACCCTTGTAGGGGGTAGCGAGACGACCTTGCTTGATCTGGGCGCGTGACGTGTCAGCGACGACATGGATGAACAACCAGAGCAGAACTGACCATCTCATCCTGGTTCTGGACCAGGAGCTTGATACGCTCAATGGGAGCAGCGCTAGTCTTCGCGATGGCCTAGGGTAGAGAAGCTTGAGAACCGAGTTGCAGAAGAACGCGAAAAAAAACTCACAGCGGAAACACCGCCCATCAAGAAGTCAACTGCAAAGCAAGAACGATGAGAAAGGAACGACGAGGATGCATAGCAGTACTAACTAGCGAAGTCCTGGGGCGTCTTGACCCTCTTAGTTTCGGCCATTTTATTAGAAGAGAAGAGGAACCGGGAAGGATGAGTGGAGGTGGTGAAAGAGGTTGAGGTAAACAGCTGTCCCAAAAAACTTCGCGTCAAAAGGGATTCGGGAGCCACCGGATCACTTCCAACTCCGCTCCCTCCCTAACCGGCGCCCACAATCCCGTGCAAGCTTTGCTGGCATAATTAACGCCACTGCTGTCATCAGCATAAGCTGTGCATTCGCACTTGGACAGGCAAGAACAGGTGTTGCAAAGTGCCACCAAAAAAAGTAGTTGCTTGGTACTAATTTACATGATTCCTCGTGCATTACTAGGTAGACTGTAGAGTATTGATAATACGAGTACGGAATTAGGCTAATGACAGCTATGACCATCGAGGACTATCATTTGGACGTGGAACATATGAGCTAGACATGGGCCGAAGCTGCAAAGACCCATTACTAGGACTCCTAGGATAAGCCGGGTAAACTGGTGGCGGTGGAAGTGTGTTCCCCTGAAACGAGGACGGATAACGACTAGGAGAGGTAGGGGGGCGGTTGCTTGCCGACGATGAAAGGTGAGGTAGGCCAACACCATTGACAGTCCCCGAAGGCCCTCGTGGCAGGGGTAAGATACGAGATGGATCGATCCGTCCTTTCTTCCAGAGATGGTCTGACGCCGACGAGGGAGGAGATGTGCCAAGCTCCGCCTCGCTCGCTTTCCGTTTGCCGTTAGAATTGTGGATAATCGGTGGTTCCTCATCGTCATCTTCGGAATCCAAAGTCAAATCTATCACTTGGGATTGTGATTGGGATGCTGGAGGTAACGTCCCCTCAAAGGACTGGTTTGTCGAGGAAGCATATGAGGGCGACAACTCTCGCTTTACGCGACCTTCATCTTCGTCGTCGTCCGAATCAAGAACAAAAATTTCAACATTTGGGGCTTTTCCTTTCCCGTTTACATCACTGCTGCCTTTCGGGTTGGGTGTTGCGCGAGAAGGGCTATGAGCGGGGGATGATTTCTTCGGCGACAATGGTTGCGTTTTGGGGGGTGGGCAGCCTTCCAATCCACAGATCCGTATTTGTTATCCGAAGTATGCCACTGACCATCAGCTTCTACTATAACATCTTCTACGCTTTCTGGCGTCTGTTTGAGAATTTCATCAAAATACCTGTCATGAATAACATCAGTCCGGAGCGGAGCAATAATGTGTAAGATCTAACCCATCAATTATCAAGTCTCTATGATCTAGCGTTCGTTCACACACTGGACAGAGCCAAGTGGTCGTTTGCTCCATCATTGTGAACCATGAAGTAGCATCGAAGCACTGCGGGTGTACACACTTCGACGACCGACACGGAGTCGTGATACGAACAAAAGTAAGCTATTGATCGTCAGAATTTGTCAACAATCAGAAAGAAGATATAACTCACGGGGCATCTCAATGACATTTTTTGCGGCCCTGCAATGATGTCGTCGTCATCCGACATAGCTTGTATCACTGGAAACAGGATTTGAGTGCAAGTCCCCGATTTGCTTGCGGAGAACGTACTTTGTTGTTGGATAGAATGCCCACTCTGGAAGTTTTGCTGCCTCAACTTTTTCACCAGAGCATCGATAGTGATTGATTCGACAAGCATCACGACCATGTGATATTTCTGATTCTACGTCACGATTAGCGCTATGGAAGGGACGAGAAAGCCACACACCTTTGGTTGAATTGGCTGTTGGCTGTTCACGTAAACCATTTCGATGCGATTGGCAACACCGGTAGTGCGTACAAATTTGGTAATTTCGGGAGGAGGCGCTGTGCCAGGTTTCTTCTTCAGTCCTTTCATATTGGCCGTGAGCTGAGTGTTGTTCACGCGAACTTCACAGGTGGGAGGGAATTCTATTGGGCATGGAACGGGATTTGTCCGGAAGGAGCCAACCCCCGCATAAAAGACCGAAGAAGTGCAGAAGAGCCGAAGCTGGTATTTCGTTCTAGAAGAGACAAATGCGTGGAAGACCGTGCGATTAAGGTGTGAACAAGGTCTGAAGAGGCTGCACGTACCCAGAGCCTTTCAGCTTCAGAATTTGGTCCGAGTTCAACGTGAAGTTCAGCGATTGCTGCCGACGATCGGTGGCACTCGTTGACTCTGAATGGCAAATGTTAGCATTCATCCCAGTCTCGAAGCGATTGATACCAACCTGGACACTCAATAACTGCAGATACACTCTGGTCGATTGTGAAAAAGGGCGATTCTTTGAAACGGATTGCTGCATATACCAATCAATAATGCGCAAACTGAACACCCAGACATGAACGCACCTGGAGCTTTCGAGCCGGAAGAACTAGAAGAGGGGACCAATGCTGACATTCCGGAAGGTCTTCGGGGAGGGGCGTATGGATCATACTGCGCAATGCTACTTGTGCTTGCAGCAAGGGATGAATAAGAGGAAGTTCTCGCGGGGTCGAGATTATATGACGCGTGAGTTCCAGGCGTTGGAAGTACGGCAGAAATGGGAGGTAAGCGGCTGCTAGAGCTGGGTGTATATCTGCAAATGATCATGAGCACAAGATAGGCAAATAGCAGAATGAAAGAGGCAATTGAGGAATCACGCTGAATGTTCACACAACCCTTGCAGGTACTCACGTTCCAGTGTTTCGCACCTGGTAGACGACCGATTTTGCCTTCATGTACTTGTCCTCATGGTTCGCTGCTCTCCACATATCCAGCACGGCAACGATCCTATCTATAATCTCCTGCTTTTTCCCAGATTTTGAAAAGTGGGTTCCACATTCATCATTCAAACCAGACAAAATTTGTTTCAACTTGTCGACTGTATTATTCTTGATATTGTGTCGAACTTGCTACACGCATAAACCGCTCATTAGAGCCAAGGTACAGGGGGTGCCAAGTGGGCAAACTCACATCAAAGTCCAGCCATGCCTCTGAGCTCGCCATTGGGCTCACACAGGGAACCACTCCTCTTCTTGCCTCTGCGGAAACGGTGAGTTCAAAGCGCAAACGGGAGTCAAAGTTGCAGGCGCGGGGGACCTTAACATCAAGCAACCACAAACAACCAGACGCGATTAATTAGGTAAGGCACTTTGAGAATCAATCAGCCAGGATCTTCAAGTCCCTCCGATTTACGAACATGTTAAATGCTGACGATGATTACGATAAGCTCACACCCGAGCAGCGAGAAATTCGCGATAAAGAAAACAGAGCTCGGGAACAAAAAGAGCAGGCTGGTATGCAGAAGCACGCTGCGAACTCCTTGCCACTAGCCTCATCATGACTTGGTTTTCATCAAGCTCTCCCTTATACATGGACTCAAGAATTAGGAGAGTTGGATGTCACTCTGCCTGTGCCGCAAGGGACACGCGGAAGAGACTTGGCCGTCACCTTGACGAAGAAGAAATTGAGCATCGGGCTAAAAGGACAAGATGTTATCATCGCTGGAGAACTTTGCCAAGAAATTAAGGTCGAAGACAGCACCTGGACAGTCCGTTAGTACATGACTCTCCGCTATTCGAGAATGTGCTGATTGCTTTTAGAGGACAACAACAAGGTTCTCGTTCATCTTGAGAAGTTGAATCAGCAGGCATGGTGGGAGAACGTCTTAACACATCATCCTAAGATTGATACCAGGAAGATTGAGCCAAAGGATAGTAAACTCAGTGAACTCGATGGAGAAACCAGGTATGTTTGACTTCAACAGTCTCCGTATCTTTCTTGATGTCTTTTGAAGGGGAATGGTCGAAAAAATGATGGTATGACGATCCATCTCTTTGAAATTCTAGTTGCTAATATTCACCAAATTGCCTTCAGTTTGACAATCAACAGAAGGTACGAGACACATGGGCGCCTGGCCACCTCATCTCACTTACAATCTCTTAGCAACTTGGAAAACCGACATCAGATGAATTAAAAAAGATGGAGGTAAACATATTAGATAAGGGTGTTCTGGCATTGGTACTGATAGCACCCATAGGCGCTCAAGAAATTCCAAGCAGCTCATCCAGAGCTTGATTTTTCCAACGCTAAAATCTCATAAACCTCATGCAGTCCCCTCTACACGGATAGGTCCCATGTCTTACGCATAATTCGGGTCATCCAATATGAACGCTGCTCAGCTGTGGCAGAATTATGCAGTCAAGTATGATTATGTAGTGCAGCAAACTTATGAACTCTGCGGCGATAAAGTCTACCCAAGAACCGATATAGAAAAATTTATAATATCACAGCTTCCGCCGCTTACCATCTCCTGGTAATTCTGCATGCGCACTTTTTCGTTTCACACTCTCCACAAGGCTCCGCAAACTTTTCGCGCCAGTATTTTCCACGTTCTTTGGCTTTGGCGAAACACCATCCACTTCCTCGCCACGTTTCCCCCGTTGACGTTTCTGACGTTCCTCAAGCAAAGCGGCCATACTTTTCGTCTTCTTGAAACTAAAATAAATTTGGCATGAGCCCAAGAAAAATCAATCGAACGGAGGGACACATACTGAGGATTACTTGGGTCAATAGCAAATTGATGATCTTCATGGAGAACTTTGAAACGGTCATCCTTGACGTCCATAACGAAATCTTCTTGAATCTCGTTATCTTCTCCCTCTGCCTTTCCTTTTCGTCGTCCTTTCTTTCTCTTATTTTGTTTTTCAGCCTTGATGACAGACTTGATATTGAAATGTTTTGGCTCTGCATTCGGGTTATCCGAAGCGACGAGGAGGGCCAATTCTTCAGCGGTGATTTCAGGACGTGCGGTTGACTCCTTTTCGCTGTCGGCGATTTTTTTGTCGTTCTTGGACTTCCTTTTGGGAACCCCATCATCACTCTCGACTTCGAAGAAATCATCCTCCAGTTTCGTCTCTTTCTCTCCGCCTTTCTCCTTAACTTCATCCTTTCTTTTCCTGCGTTTGTCCTTCATCTTCCGCTGGTACCGCTCCAAGGTAGTCTCATCCTCCTCGCTCTTCTTGGTGCTCAAACCTGGTGTGAATGTGATCTCCATGTCCACATCATCGCCTTCACCCTCGTCACCCCATCCCTCTGGCATGACTTCGTCGTTGCCTCCCAGAAGAAGTGCCCGTAGATTGTTCCGTGATTCTTTTTTCTTCTTCTTTCTCGCTGCGGGTTCTTCGTCTGCGTCGGATCCGGATTCTGAAGAACTATTGGCGATGTACGCCTTGAAGTCGGAGTCCTCGATCTCTTTGCGAGAAAGAGCACGGCGAGTAACCTGGTTTCGTTCTGGGTCATCTTCGTCCCACGTCAGCTTGACTTTTGAGTGCCGCAAAGCCTAAGTAAAACATGAGACTGAACTGGAATTGTACAAGAACTTCAATACTTACGTCGGTGACGAAGTCCACGCCTTTATATGTCGTGTTGAGATCATCATTTGCTTCATCTCTGTAGACTCAATCAATATCGAAAGGACAGTTAATAACAAGTGGACCCCGTTTACCTAGGCTCATTGTCGAAAGTCATTTCCTCCGGAACAAAACTAAGGTCGAACACGTTTGCCGATCGTTCGAATTCTGTGCCATCGAGCTCATTGTAGATATGCGAGGCAGCATCCACTGTGTCGCAAGTCACGATTGCATAGTAGTACCTGGGATAACACAATTAGCAGACGGTACAATCTGTCAAGATTGAGCAAGCACCTACCTGAGCCGTTCAAGCTGGTACCTTCTCAGAGCATCCTCGTCATAGTCATCCTCTCCTCCCACCTCATAGATATTTTGTTCGTTCACTTCGTCTTCTTCTGAAACTTTTTTCTTGAATATCTCAGGCGGTGGGCCTTCCTTTTCTTCCCTGGCCATACGTTCCTTGCCAAAGTCACTTGGGTAAATACGCACGCTCAATATTTTGCCTCGAACGACGCTTGTTTGTCCAGCTGCATCACCTCTGAATGACCTCTTACGATCAGAGGTTTCGGGCGCTAGCGAAGATGTGGAGGCGCGTACAAGAGGGGCTGTCGGAGAGACAAGAGACGCACAGATCTTGAACAGGTGGTGAGCGCGAATATGATCCCAGTCAAGGTTGACAATTGCCAGACGAGAAGTGCGCGAGCCTTCATGCTGTTTTTCTTCTTCTTCCTGGTGGTCTTTGGCATAGTCAGCAGCCTGGGCTTCCAAGTCCGAGAAATTATCTTCGTCCAAATCAATTTCTGCATCGCGGTCATTTATAGGTCGAGATACATCGGCTCCTAGAGTTATGAAATCGTCTTCTTCGTCAGAATCAGAGTCCTTTTCTTCCTTGTCGACTTCTTCGTCTGAAGACTCAAGGAGGACTTCCCCGCGAGCAAGGTCAAGCTTTCGAGTGTCCTCTTCATCAATTTCTTCGTCATCTAGACGGTAGAAGCGCTTCAGGTCGTCCTGCTCCTGCGTATCAGAAATGGGCCTTCCATATTTGTCAACCGAGCGTGCCGCTGCATGGGGTTCATCAGGGTTTCGTTCACAAGCAATACAGCGAAACTCACGTTTTTTCTTTTTCTCTTGGGCAAAGACGCTCTTGAACCGTTCGTCAACGACAACTTTTGCGTGTTTCTTTTTGGGTCGACGAAAACGAGGATCTGATTTTAGTCTAGCGAATCTTGGATCTGACATGGTAGTAACAGATTTTTACAGTACGTTCGAAGTTATGATCAGAGATGTGCCGACATGCAGTATTGGCGTCACGTGGGTCTAAAAATGGGGTTGCGCTCTCGCGTTGTGGTTCGCGACCATCAACCGTCGTTCCATCGGTCGACATGGCGCATTCCGCTCTTATATCCCATTCTCACCCTCTTTCTTTCTCCCCGTTCTTCGTTTCCCCTTCCTTCCTGTGAGTCGTCTGTCCTTTTCTTTTTGCTATTCGTCTCACTCTCTATTCAGTTCTTCGTTCTAGCCAGGCCGCAGGCGCGCCCTATCCGTTCTTCAGCCTTTTTGCATTCAGATTTCGTCCACCAATACACCTGGTCCTTCTTCTGCCACACATTTCAATCATGTTCTCATTGAAAGCCGCGTTTGTGCTCTTGACAATTTTCCTGACCGGTGAGGTTATGGCTAGGCCCATGCCCATGCCTGCAAGGGTGTGTAATTAATCCATATATTCTGGCCGATTTGCCATCTCATTGATCCCTTAGGTCGCCATGAGAGATGTAGCCCAGCGCTCGCTCGAACCTCTGGAAACCATTCAGGTTTACAAACGTCAAATTCCTGCGGAGCAAGCTGTGAAGGCTCCCAATGGCCAAATCGTGCCATACACTCGTCGCCAGATTCCGGAGGAAGATTCGGTGAAAGCTCCCAACGGGAACATCGTACCGTACTCTCGTCGACAAATACCGGCTGAGGAGGCGGTCAAGGCACCAAATGGACAAATTTTGCCATACTCCCGTCGCCAAATCCCTGCCGAGCAAGCTGTCAAGGCCCCCAACGGTCAGATCGTGCCATACACCCGTCGCCAGATCCCTGCCGAGCAAGCTGTGAAGGCTCCCAACGGGAACATCGTACCGTACTCTCGTCGACAAATACCGGCTGAGGAGGCGGTAAAGGCACCCAACGGACAAATTTTGCCATACTCCCGTCGCCAGATTCCTGCTGAACAGGCCGTCAAGGCTCCTAACGGGCAAATCGTACCGTATACCCGCCGCCAAATTCCTGCGGAAGAGGCAGTGAAGGCACCCAATGGACAAATAGTGCCATACCAGCGCCGCCAGATTCCCGCAGAAGAGGCTGTCAAGTCGCCCAATGGCCAGATCTTACCCTACTGATCTACGGTGGTGAGGTCATTGAACCCTCTCTACTTCATCACTGCGCGTGTTCTTTACATAGCACGGGTACATAGCCAGTGTACTTGGATGCTCGGTGTGCTGTACAATTTGCCGGTGGATGGATGTTATATTTTAGAAATGCTGGATTAGGCGTAGAACGTCGTTCATTTTCGATAGTCGAGGCTTTTTTTGTTCAATGAATTGGATAGGTCGGAATACTTGGGCTTGGTTTTGTTTCATTTAAGCGAATGCGAGGCAGTGCCCGAGGTCGGTAAGGACAACACCGGGGGGGCGTGGCCAATTAACAACGGTGTGCATAGTGATGCATTCACAGCCATCCGCTGTTAATGCCGAGCATAGTTGCTGTATGAATGTCGTAAAATGATGCTGATGAATGACTATTAATGAGTTCCTGCCTGTTCCGACTATGAGCAGTGCTGTGCCTGCAACAGCAGTTTCTAGGCAACCAGGGCCTATAAAGCTCATCCTCTGTCCTTCTCTCTTTCTCCAGAGTAGACAGCCTTCGAGCAGTTCTCTTTTCTTTTCTTCTTCTTCTCCTTTCTCTTTTTATCCGCCTTCCCTTCATCACCTCCCTTCAGACCGCCATGACTGAATACGACTACTCTCCCGAGGCTTATGAACGCTTCATGGCCACCCAGAACCGCATTGCCAACTGGGTTGACAAGACTGAGCAGCATAGGCCAGAGTTTAAGGACGCTCTCAATTACGGTCCTGAAGCCAGTTCGCGTCCAAGTCCAGCGTCGTACGATTCTCATTCGAGGTTGAAGCGATCCCCTCCCCCTTCTCCCCCTCATCACCAACACTATGGTCACTCCCAACCAAGGCACCTCTTTATTCACCCCCCACCACCAGAGTCAGAGTCTTCCGAGGGCTATGGTGAAGGTCCAGGTCCGATGCCTCTACCAAGCCCAGGCATGATGTTCGCTCCTCAACATCAGCAACCTTTCTTTCACCCAATGGCCCAACCAATGATGTCGCCGCCGCCTATGATGATGCCACCCACTTACATGACATCGCCTCATAGGTCGTCGCATCGACACCGGAGTTCACATTCACACTCTCGCTCGCGCTCACACCAACCTTCTCCGGCTTATTACAGCATGGTCTCACCGCCGTTGTCTCCGGGTTATCAGTACGGATATCCTCCAGTCATGAGCGGTGGGCACCCGGGATATGCCATGATGCCACAACACAGAAGTCAATTCCCCGTCATGGTGAGTTGAATTTCCTTATGAATTCGTTACCCCTATCTATATTCTTTCTGCTGTTTTTTTTTGTGTCGTTTCTTACTCTTCTCTTTTTCTCTTTTCCTAGTACCTCCCGCCTTGCTGAAATTGCCTCTTTTTGTGCACCTTCTGCTTCCTTCAACAATAATCGGGTGTTTTAATAACCAAATTGAAAACAACCCCCTCAATCAGTCGGATTTACCTCCACCTCCACTCTCAGCACCAGCAAATGTTTCAACCTTCAGCGTGCCTTCGGTTCAGGCAGGCGGTTATTTCCAACCTCACTCAAGTGCATCTCCGCCAACGGCTCAGTTGCAGCCTAGCTCTGGATTCCTTACCCCGACTTCGATACCATACTCTCCACAGCCGGGTCTGCCATCGTGGTCAATCTACGGCGCTGCATCTCCAGCACATTCGGTCATGTCTCCGGGTAGCGTTGGCTCCGGCTCACCACCCCAGTCTCCGTACGCTATACCCCAATACCAAGGCATCCATTCTGCAATGGCTTCTCCGACGTATTTTGCTGCCCAAACCCAACAAGCACCCACTCAAACGCCGTACCTCGTTCCCCAGGGTCTTCATCAGCGGGTTTACGATCTTAGTAACAATAAACATCACCTCCGGCGGAGTGTCGGATAATATTCAGTTCACCACCACTTCGCATTCTCAACGTCTATCACCGGGCAGAAAATTGTTCGCCTCTTCCATTGCGTTCCATACAAATTTAGAACAGTCGTCTTATCAACTGGACTATGTAGCAGTAATAGCTGCTCACTTCCCACAACCCCAAACGCCATATACACACAACTGCACTTTTGCTACCTACATGGCCAGCTTTCTCATTGCCAACTCTTCTCTGCACGGTTTCGTCTGGCACTTATCTAGAATTACTGCCGGGGTACTCAGACTAATATATACCCAAATGTCATCGAGTACCTTTTCAGCAGCTTTCCAATCCACAGCTGCTTTTTCGTCACAATCTCGTTATCCGTCGTAAAAAGTTTGTAAGATGATGAAAACATGAGGGTGATACAATCTTGAAGTCCTCCTTGGCTCATTCATCATACCTCCACACCCACAAACTTCCTTTCGTCCCAACACCTACAATGACTCGCCCTCCCAGGCCCATCGCACAATTCATCAGTTCGCCTCCGACGTCCTCCGTGTCCTCAGTACCAATCACCCATCCAGTGATCTCAGGTGGTGGCAATGTTCCATTGTTACCACCGGTTGCTTCATTCCATTCCCCATCTCTGGCATTGATCTCACTACCAATTTCCTCAGCAGCATCAGCAAGATTGCCACCTTCATCTCCATCATGCAGATGCCTTCTCGCCATCTTCAAACGTTTCAGGTCTTCCAGAGGAAAGGGTGGCGGCTGCCGGGGACGGAGAAGTGACGCATTACTGATGGAAAATGATTTTGTTCCTGGGTATACACTAAGCACCAAGGGGTCGTGGGTTGGTGATTGGAATAAGGAGATGTTGAAGACTTGGTATTGTGAGGGCGTGACAGGAAATGCATTGATGGAAATCAGCTTGAAGGAAGCTATATAGAAAACACCACTGTAGTCCCTTTAAATGTAAAATGAGATAATCTAACTTACAACTCTCTTGGCAATCCTGAAGACAGGGGATTAGTGTCCATCAACTGGTGGAAGATAGATGAGCTTACAGATGAACAGCCCCGGATGGTTGTAGGTTTGACTTCCTCTTGTCCCGGGGGGAAGAAACGATCAACCCCAAGCCAGCGCCAGATAATTAATTGCCCAGCTTCATTATAAGTCGTTTTGTCGTCTATATCACTTGGAGAAGTCCGCATGATAGCGGGCGCACTGTGAGTCAACAATAGATCATGTTGTAACCTATATCCCATTTAATCAACTTTGAAAAGCACAGATGTAACGATTCTCCTTGCCAGGATATGGAGAGGACTCGTGCTGTGTGAATTCGGCCACTGCTGAATAAAGGCTTGTCTTCCCGACCCATGTGTATATTTGACGTGGGTCGTACAGCCCATATCTTGACTGCTCTATCCATCTACATGGGTTCAGCTGGAACACAGAGCAGGTTCAAGATATCCTTACTCCACATGTCGCTATAAGAGGCAACTGAGGATGAAAAGCCTGCAAAAATCCAATATGTCAACATGTTCCTGTTGCAGGACAACGGAGATAAGCTCGTCGTACTGATGCTAGGACTTCTGCCGTATGGCCTCCAGACCTTCCACCCATCAATACAATGATACAGCGCCCAATTCCCAACCCTTCTGGCTCGACCATATGCAGCCCGTGAGCAGGGCCAGCTAGACTTGGGTTCTTACTTGGTGGCCAGTGCGGGTTATTTGGGACCCTTTGAGATGCCTGCGCTAGATCATAGATTCTCGTTGTGTAGTCACGAGAAGTAGTGCAGAATAGGTGCACCATGGACGGGTGTACTGAAATAGAAGTAATGGCCTGATTCATTCACTTGAGATATCTATAAACACAATGGAACAAGAATTACGCACGCCGCCATGACCTTGGATATATCCAGAGAAGTCCTTCCGGACTACGTTGTAAATATAAAGCAAGCTTCCACGTGAAAATATCACCAGTGGTTCAAAGGGCGCTGCATAGCTGAGTGCCCATGCAACGCACATTTTATCAGCTTCCAGAAGTTTCTCTTCCGACTCATCCTAAGAATTAATACACCGTCAATGACAGCCGCCGTGTAGTCTCTCATGATAGACCTGAGAAACTCACTGGTGGAGGAAGCTTAACGCATAGTGGCGCTCTCTTTTGGTTCGTGAAGAACAAATACAACTTCAAGTCACTTCCAACAGCGACTGCATCCCAATATTCAGAGATCAACTGCTTCCATTGCTCCAGGTACTCCACCGTATGCTGGGTGCCCTTCCAGAGTGTGCTTAATGAATCATTGTCCCAGGGAAACAAGGCGAGGGACCGAAGAGTAGGTGCATTAGAGTCCTTTGACTAAGTGTTGGATATGTTTTGGCTTTAGAGTTCAAGGATCTCGTGTGGAAAATGCGAAAACCAACAAATATCTTTCTAACAAGTTTGAAAGGGTGTGAATTGGCATAATCTCTGTACCATGGTTGATGTTCCTCTTGTTCTTCTTGATCAAAGTCTACTCCAGGGCGTTCAAGACTAGCATCCCGAGACATCGAGCAGATAAATTTCAAGTAGAGCGCGTACTGTAGAAGGACCCCCGGTAATTGGGCCAAAGGATAGATCCCAGTCCGGACAACTTTTGACGATTTGCGGCCGATAGGCCGCGGGCAAAATGGACAAAAATTGGGCAAAAGTCGTCTAAAATGGTAAATTGCCGGACCCCCAGTACGGACGAGAATGTCATAGTGTAGGAAAGCTCTTGTCCTTCAACGGACAGATTGTTGAGTGGTAACTTGGTATAATAGGTTTTGACGGACGCAAAGTTGGGCGAAGTCGGGCGTTCGAATCTCGATGTGCGATTTTTTTTTTGGGCTTACTGGCCTGCTCTGGCCCACACATAATTCGGAACATTTATTCCGCTAGCTTCTGGTGATATTGTTTAGCGCCACAAATTTACCAACCCCCTGGAATGTTTTTGCCATTTTCACCTCCTTACTTCTCTTCTCCAGTGTTCAATGTCAGTTCACATCATTGATGTTGATGATGAGCGCCTATTTCGCGAATCTGAATGGATTGCTACCGGCAAGATCTATCCTACCGACCCACCACAATACATTCAAGAGGCGAAAACTCAAGTCTTAATGATACCTTCTGAATTTGCAAAACATTTCCCCAACTCCACACTTCCTGTTACTCAGTTTCTTCGATTGCCACTTCCAGGAGTTTCTGCCGAATTTCTTACTATCAAGCCTGGAATATTGTTCAGTCATGATCAGCCTACAACAGATCCTACATGCCTCCTCACACGTCTCCTTCCAAATCATGATTTCCTACAAAAGCTTGAGATGGAGTTCGGTCAAGCTTGGTTCAATGGATCAAAGTCTATTCGTGACCCACGGTTCAATGATGGCAAAGACCGACTGCCGTTGTGGACAATCAAAGCTTGGCGGGAGTTGCTGAATATTTCGCAGAAGAAACGGCAGTGGGAGAGGAGTTACAGGTGGCTACAAGAGGAAAGCAGGCGGAATATACTCGACACTACCACCCAAAACGTCATCGCAAGTGCCTTCACAACTTTATCTTCTATTGGTTGGGATTGTCGTCTTCCATTTCAGCGAGGGACAGTATCAACCACAGTATTTCCACCTCTGCTGAGCACGGACTGGTTGAATGACGACCTTATCAATATGATGATGGAACAGCTTTCGACAGAACTTCAAGCGTACCCATTATTGAAGGATAGAATTATCATCGCACCACTCGAGTTTGCAGGCGAGATCATTGCTAATGGTCCAAGTGGAATCTATGTCAAGAAAAAAGGGGCCGGGCTGCTGTTTCGATATGAAAAACACATCAAGGAAAAGAAGATTGAGAAACTTTTCTTTCCGGTACATGTCAACCATAACCACTGGATTACTGGTTACATTGACTTCGTACAGGGAAAGATTGCATATGGTACGTGCTTGGCTGCTTTCACCATTCCATTTGAGAAACTAAACAATCCATTATATAGGTGATTCTCTTCCTGGAATGCAGCACGCATCAGTAAATATCATGAAGTATCTTCGACGATGGCTACTCACCCAATTTGACTTGGATCCTGAGATTGGCGGCAATACACTGCCTCATGGCGTGCAAAAGGATACCTTCAACTGCGGTCCGGCAGCTGTGAACACGATAGAACACAATGTCTTTGGGAGGAACCTATGGTCGCCAATGGTTGCTGTGCAAGAACGAATCAACTGGTTCATACGATTAGTAGAAGGCATACCTTTTGACATTCGGCTTGACAAAGAGGAGATGGTTTCCGTGTGTATTGCTGCCTGCTATGACTCAGACGTGGCAGCTCACCAATTACTCCCATAGGACACATATTCCGGATTATGTCTAGAAGAAAGCTTCGAAATCAGCATTGCAATTGCCACAGGCGATCATAACTTTCCTGACCTGGCAGCATTCCTCACCAGTAGCGACACCCATGATATACAAACAACTGGTGCCCGAGCCCGGGATCGAATATCGCTTTCAGATCTCCTCAATCCAGTAAATGTGTCCGATTTGGATCTAGGTAGCGCGGCTACCAACGAGTCTGTTCCAGCCTCAGAGACCGATGCCGTATCATCTGTACACTGGGACGAGGGATCAGACTCTGAAGACTTTGAATCTTTCACTGTGGCAAGCAGTGATGATGCAAGCAGTGACTCACTTGATGTGCTTACTGTGCAACCACAGAAACGTCCACGTCACACCATCTTCAGCGATGATTCAGAGGCTGATCATAGTGACTTACCAAAAAAGAAGAGGCCACGGGCAGGCGATGGGAAAAGCAAGTCAGCCAGGGCCTCTCTTGCCAGACGTGAAGGCTACAGAGATGGAACATTAGTCATTTCGGACAAACAGCTGAAGAGGTGGAAGGAAACAATTACCAGTATGGATCCCTATGCTTCATTTGATCCTGGAAATGTCTGCCGTGTTCGTCATTCAGGCTGCGGAGATTTCATCAAGGTCAAGGAACCTCTTGATCTCACGCGATGGCGCACTCATTTGAAGGAATGCAATGAAAAGCAACACACCAGGCGACGCACCGGAAAGCCAACCAAGAAGGCTGCAAAGACGATGACATTGTTATCGATGGGCTTTTTCGATAACACTCGCACAATCAAGATGTCACACGCAGTGAAAGCTGACACAAAACCCTGTCCAGGGCTTTCAGAGGCTGATGATGAAAAGATAGCTCTCTATCTTCGCCGAACAGCCGCAACTGGTGGTGGAGGGCGAAGTGTTCATGTCCTTGCGCAGAAAATGTTCAAAATGATGTTTAGCAAGTTGAGTGGGAAGAAGAAAGAGGAAGTGTTTGATGCGCAACGACATGGTCACAAGTGGCACAATGAACACTGCCTACTCAAGATCTTTTCCACGACCTGTCAAAAAACTGTCCCCGATCAAACACCAAATCGCCCTCTTCCTTGCTCATCATGCACCAGTGTCCTTCAGTCCAAGGCCTTCAAGGCGTTATTGAGGAAACCAGCGCCTTCAGCCAAAAATTTGATTTTTACAAACAAGATTTACCGGAATCAAATTTTGGGTGAGATATATGGACGGGTCGTCGGTCTCAAGGATATTATCGAAGATCCAGTTAGTTGTTTTTCTTCTTCCGATTCTCTGAACCTCATCTGACTGTCTTTTATTTTGCAGAACTCGAAAAATACACCCTGTGTCCGCTATGCCAATGGTGTCCTTGCCGGAAAGTACAATGACCAGGTGTTTAGTGGCCTCCTTGAAGCCATGGTTCAGAAGCGCGATCGCGAAGAGCGTGGAGTCGGCATGCAGAATTTTCGATATGCTCCGGCATGGGATGAATTCGCACACATCCTCAACATACATAGTCCCCGTGCCTACCGGGCTCTACGCGAGCATTTCCCTGCTCCAGCAGAGAGAACACTTCGAAAATGCGAAGCTCGACAACCTCGATTTCCACAGCAGATTTGTGATCGCACCTTCCGGCTTGTTCAGGATCACCTCGCTGAAATTGACTACAAGGGGCTCTGTTCATTGAGCTGCGATGACACCAAATTGTTTGCAACGTATCGTCTATATTGGGATGGAGAGCAACATGCCCATATGCTGGTTGGAGGCACAGATGGTCCTATCAAGGTTTTAGATCCTGATGATATGAAAGAAATACTCCATAGTGTCAAGGACAAGAAGGCTGTGAAGGTACGAGGTTATCTGTTGTATTCTGCGAGTATTCTCAAAGTGTTACCTATTACGTTTTACAGGTGCGACTATGGTGCTTAACGATCGCGGTTCCAAAGGTTACACCTATCATTGTAGCTGCCTTGCCGATTCCTAGCGACCTGGATGCAGAGGCGCTTACACCACTCTCCCAGAAGATTCTGGAGGGACTTATCACCCGTGGTATACAAGTGGTGTCCTATGCATGTGATGGAACAGAAGTCGAGCGAGCGGTTCAACGCTTTCTTACTGATCGGGCCGAATCGCGCCTTGAGTTCATAATCAACAATCCGCGCCCAGGTAGCAAAAACACCACTATCATTGTTCCTGTTATCAAGGGCCAACCCGTATGCATGGTACAAGATTCAAAGCACGCCCTCAAGACATTACGCAACAACCTCTTTGCTGGCGCCCGTCTTCTAGTCCTCGGCGATTATGTTGCAATGTACTCGCACATTCGTAACCTCGCATTGGAAGATGGATCTCCCCTTTTTCTTCGAGATGTCGACAAATTGGATCGACAGGACGACAATGCCGCCAGCCGTCTCTTTTCTGCAGAAACACTTCGATTCCTATCCACCAACCATCCCGAATACATTGGTGAAATCGTGTACCTGTTTGTTTTCGGGGAACTCATTGACGCCTACCAGAATCGATCGATCCCCCATGCGGAGAGGGTCAAACTTGTCCTTCGTGCTTGGTATTTCCTTGATGCTTGGACAGCATCTCTGGATGTGTCAGGATACACCAAAGCACAGCATCACCTTTCTCGAGAGGCTCTCGATATCATGCGCATAGTTGTGGAAGGTTATTTTGGCCTGCTTTTCATTCATCGCGATTATACGGACGACATCTCCCCCTTTTTACCCTGGCTCCATTCGAGTGAAGCTTGTGAGCATACTTTTGGAGAATCTCGGCAGATCGTTAAAGACTTTACGATGCTCGACTTCATATATATGATTCCAAAATTGCGCATCAAGATGAGGCAGGCAATCTTGCGTGCTCAAATGTCTGATCCGAAGGTTTGCGCCTTTGGTTATAATCACACCTACTTCGACAATGCGGGACTGGATGAACTTGCACTCGCAACATTTCCTTCTGACTCTGACATTGATCTGGCTGCTCAGGCTGCTGCGGATGAGGCCGACAGTCTGCTCCGCCTCTTGGGACTGCGCCCACAGCAAATCCGAAGCTCGAAGCAGCTCATCCCTGCTCTGCCCACTATCGACTCCTGGTTTCGAGACGAGACCTATGACGACGAGGGCGACAAGGACGACGAGAGCTTATCTGATGCGCAAGAGCTTCAACGCCTTTTCGATAAAGGCGAAGACATGAGCCTCTTACAAACGGAAGCCGAAGAGCGCGAACTCATGAATTTGACGTGCGCTGCTTTTGCTTTGACAGCTGATGAAATGACGAAGGTGTAAGTCATTCATTCTTATCCTTATCTCCTCCTTGATTTACTAAATGCTTGTCAGGCAAAGTTTGTATGACCCAGCCTTTGATTTAGAGGGCGAAGAAATAACCACTGAAGAATACATGGACGTACGAGCTGCAACTGCCCGTATCCACGATATTGTGACCAATGACCAACCCAGCAAGCCTCTAGGCTCGAATGCCGTCGTCTTCGAGGAACTTGACTTGGATGCTCTCGTTGAGATGCGTCGACGGCACGAGACACGCCAAGCAGCTATGGGGGTGAAAACAAGGAACCCATCAACCACTCTTTCCGAGGCAACAAAACAGGCAAAACTAATTCAGCGGCTCCATCTTGTATTAAAGGAGACGCAAGAAGATATCGCGATTGGTACAGGCTTGGAACGGAAGGCGAGATGGAGGGCACCTGCTAAAGGTGGTCGAGCTTCTACGGATATAGGTGTTTCGGGAAATTCTGCAAATGCGATTGTGGTTGCCACTGCGCAGGCTACGAAGGTAAGTGTACACAAATGGTTATTCATGAAAAGTGACTCACCTAAGTCGATAGGATGCTCAAAAACGACGCAAAATTTTTACCGATTCCAAGGTTCCAGCTTTGGAATATATCTCGACGGCTCGCGTGACGACGAGCAGGCCACTGGTGGATGGTGATTTTCTTTTTGTCGTCGTTGATGGCATTATCTGTGTTGGTCAAGGTGCGTTGGGTTGTACGATGCATGTTTAGAGGCTGGCTAATGTATTGTCGTAGTTCTAACAATGTATGCAAAGACAGGGGGTGCAAACTCCAAAAATGAGTGGGTATCCTCCACGACAAACGTCTGCGCCGTTTCAAAAGTTGCTGTTCAGATATTCGAGTATAGCCATGGCCGTCACTTCACCTCCAAACCAACGAAAACGGCCATACTCAGCGTTCATCAATTTTCCCATCTCCCTTCATCCAATATCTTGACACTACTCTCTTCCAAGCCTCAAAGTATGAACAAGGCTGGCTTCGACCTTTCGGATAATGACATCGAGCTTTTCCGTCGTCTTGATTCTAAAGATGGTCGAGTGGCAATCAAGGAGGCGATGAAAACTTTTAGGAAGCGTAAGATTACTTAACGCCATATAATCATGTAATTCTCCACTTAATATGCTTTCTCGCGGCTGCCTCTTACTCGTTTGCCATTCTCCTTGTCGTACTCTATGTTTTTTATGCATATCTAACGTATAAAGGCCTCAGAGAGGCCGAATCCGCGTATCCGGACAAATTTTAGGCCTCTGGGAGGCCGGACCCCCAATACCGGACAAATTTTGGAAATTTTGGGAAAGGCCGGACGCCATCCGGACAGATTTTTTACAAATGGGTACGGACAAGAAAATGAAAATTTGGCAATTTTGGGATCTATCCTTTGGCCCAACTACCGGGGGTCCTACTGTAGATTGTAGAAGGAAAGGACAACAGACGCTTGAGTCCAAACCGCGAGATTTTATTTCCCGAAAAGGCAGGTGATCACCATCCTGTGGTTGTCCAATTCCGCTCACCGCCGTTCGTCGAACAAATTGTCATGCAGGAACAGAACGATTCCCCCTCCTACGAGCCTAGACCTGCCATACAATACGCATCAAAGGTAGCGCTCCAAGCGGGTGCTCTAGGTCTTGTTGTCAGCACATTGCAGAATGCACTCGGCAAGCACTCCCATGGCGCGATGGGTGTTGTGACGAGGACCGGAGGGACAATTGGATTCTTTGGTGTGTCCTAATGCCCATATTTCCGTACTCGAAGACTAATAATGGTCTTATGTGACTCATTAGCTGCGATGGGAGCAACTTTTGCCTTTACCGAATCATTCGTGGCGAACGAACGACGGAAAAAGGACGCAATAAATGGCATGGCTGGAGGTTGCGCTGCTGGTTTTTTGGCTGGAGTGCGAGGTACGTCGCGACTACGTGTAAACTTCTATTATTCTTAACCTCGATCTCAGCACGCTCTGTTCCGACTGCAATTGGCGGTTGTGCCTTCCTGGCAGCTGCAGTGGGCATCTTCGATTACTCTGGGCAACTAACAGGAGAAACCGGTGTATCACCAGAGGAGAGACGCAAAAAGTTCTTCAAAACAAAACCTTTCTTGGAGTCTACATCAGAGTGAATAGCCAGCTGTGGATGAAAACTTCTGCCAAATAGACATACAGCCATTCTTCAGATTCAACAAATTTTGAATGGGTAACGCGTCGCTAATGCAAGACAAGCAACGCCCGAATCATGGTTGATGACGACAATTTACACCAGTCACAACGCACATATTATTAAGCCAAGATACAATATATGTGTGAGCAAGCAAGAAATGACGAGCCTACCCCAACGGCAAACCGAGAGCTACTGGGTTGATAGTAATCTCTCGTAGCGTCTGACGACTTCCTCGTGATGATCATTGTAGAATTCTTCCCAACTTGCGGCGGTTTTGCATTGGGTCTAACAAAGCTTGAGCGAGGGCTAATCTAGCGAGGATCGATATGGAAGTACCTGAGCAGTTAGACGGCCCCAAATGACCGACTCTTCCTGGGATTCATCGTCGTTACCTTCCTCGGCAAAGAATTGAGCTATGATTTTCAAGTCAGCTTCCACATCGCTCTGGTTAGCACCAACTGAGTCGACCACAGCTGGTGAGTCAGTTGCAGTGGTCGAGGGTGGTTCCTCAGCATCAGATATAATCTGTTGTGACGGCGTCTCCAGCGGTTGGCATTGGCGTTGACTCTGGGCTTTGCGGTATTCTATGCCAGCCCGTTTACGGAGTTCGTCCATTTCAGGCCGTGCCAACTGCGATATGTACGTTCTCCATGAGCCCAGTGAATGATGTGGCATCTGCTTCAACGGTGAGCCCTTTAAACACACATGGGCCACAGTGGCACGGCTTACCTTCTTAAATAGTGCTTTAGCCAACGCATTGTCAGATATTGTGAAATCGCGACCCAGCCGAATTTTCGCATATTGCGCCGCGTAATTTCGCTCAGGATCTGAATACATGAAACGGTGGCCCTTTGCGATGCGAGTGTGTTCCGGAGGCGGAGTAGGAGAACTAGGTCCCAAGTGCATGGTCGGCGGAGTGACATCGCTTTCCTTTGGTTTACTTGAACGACTTTTAGGAGGTTTGGTTGCAGGGCTGGCAGAAGCCTTCGGCCGGTCGCCATCCTCCCTTAGTCTTCTGCCCCAGTCCCGTTCCCTTTCATTTTTGGCTAGTCGTCTCTTGTCGGCAGCACCGTCTGGCAATTCACCGGAGGACTCCGCGCTTTCACTCATTCTTTTGCGCTTTTTGGGAGTCGAAACCTCGTATGCATATTCGCTTGGATCCAGCAATGTGTTTTGGGCAACACATTCACGCACAAATTCTGCAGTCAACGCAGGTTTACGTGCTGCTAATCTGGACTGTATTAGTCCTTTGAAGTCCTTCGAATTTTTATATAAGATTGCGTAATCAGCTGTCGTGAGGTCGTTCGTAATTATGCCTCCATTTTTCTGGATTGTAACGTTAGTTTTTTGTTTGGCCAATGGACGAAAACGAAAACTGAACTCGCCTTGATAGCAGTAGCAGTTGCCGAGCGGTTGAAAAGGTCGACTTGTACGAAAAACGTGAGTTCTTTCCCTGATTCAGAGCGGAACAGTTTCGTATTTGAAGATTGTGAGGCGCTGGTACTGACGTAGGATGTTACTACTTTCTGCGACATTGATGATGAGGTTTTACGCCGTTTTGGGTCCGGAGAAACAGCCTTGCGTTTGCCTTTACTCTTCAATGAGATATGCTCAGAGCCGGACGAAACGCTAGGAGACCTATAAGACTTGCGTCCATTTGAAGCGATAGCGTCGATGAAGGGCGGGGTCGACGTCGGCATCTCAGAAGAGTACGAAAGATATGGTGGGAGAGAACCTGGGAATGCTTGATTCCCAATCTGAGGGCTGTAACTGGCGGCCTGCGATTGACTCTGGACAAAATTTGACCAAATGAAGTTGTTGATTCCATCTACAAGCGCAAGACGGAAACCTTCGTCAGTTGGAGGATTCATTGGGTAGTTGATCGAACTCGTCGTCGTGTTGGCAAACATTTGCGGCGGCGCCATGGAATACGTTTGGGGTAACATCATAGGCATGTTGGGCATCTGAATAGGATATTGCATTCCTGCCATGGAGTTTATGCCGTTCATGGATGTCGACGCAGAAGGAGGTGGAACGAGTTGCGGAATATTGGGTATTACAGCATTTCCAGAATCACCCGAGGCGAGGAGAGGTTGTGACGGTGGCATCAGGTTCATAGTTGGCTCCTGTTTGACGAGATCACGCTCTCCATGATTATATGATAAACGTTGCCCAGCACCAACACTGGCGTCAATCGGCGTATCGCGGGGAGTTGGTAACGGGCTTCTTAGAATAGGTCACTAAATACTTGAAAAAGCGAGATCGAAAACTGCACTGACTTAGGGATTTCCAATTCACCATCGTCGTCACCTTGTGGTGTTATATCACGGCCATCATCGAACGTAAGGCAACCGCCCCACTGATCCTCCTGAAGTAACGCTTTACCAGCCTCGAAGCATTTTCTGACCCAAGTGTGCTTGAGGACCACCTTACCCTCATCTCTTCCCCAGTCGCGAATAAAGTGTCGGCCCGGTGTAGTGTCCGCATCAACCAGGATGATTCGAGCGTTCTTGGGATCGCTGCATATCACTGCTCCAAAGTTCTATACTCGGGTCATTATGAAAATGCAGATTGTAGAAGACGGAGAGCGAACTTTGAGTTTCCTCGCAAGCTTGGGTCTACCTTGAATCCCATTCGCTTCAGCAAAGATCTGAATCGCGGACCCATCAGCGTTGCAGAATATGGGTGTGTTCCCATTAGATGTGGAAGGCTGAGAAAACGGGGGATGCTCCATGTTCACCTAGAAACAGCATGAGCTGGGGCGGTTAAATGTTTGGCAGCACAAGAGTCTCCCACCAAGCCCTGTAGCGCGTACGGTCACGGTCACGTTCGAGTTTTGATTAAATATTACCTATTTAACAAAGACACAACGAATGCGACCGAGAAACAATATAATTAAGTTCTCAGCAGCAGAACCTTGGTAGAGCATGAACAACAGGAGTTGAAACACTTTCGAGATCGTTCAAATGCTGTATCACGATAACTTAAATCCATTTCACAGGGTAACCATGTTCATAAGGCTTGTTGCATAATATCATCGCATGAAGGAAGATAGAATATGAAACATGACAATGCAACTGCATAGAATACAAAGACAACCACCCTAACGGTAACTGAGGAACACGGGTTCGAAAGGTAAGGAAACGTTTTGTGAGGTCAAGCAAGACCACACACCTCTTCTGTCTGCGAGCACGGGCACCATGACCACCAAACTTCTTAGGCTCCATCCGTCTGGGATCCGCAATCAACAGCGTTCGGTCATAAGCCACCAGCTTCTTCTTCAACTCCAGGGCGCTGTAAGCGTCGATGTATTTGGCGTAGTAGGCAACGAGAGCCTTCGCAATGGCCTGTCGGATGGCATATACTTGCGAGGTGTGTCCTCCACCTTTCACTCGCACACGGATATCAAGGGGCGCAAATGACTCCTCGCCAGCAACAAGAACGGGTTCATAAACCTTGAGCCGGAGGATCTCAGGCTGGACGAGGTTGATGGGGGAGCCATTGACCCGGATAAGACCACGACCTTCTCGCGCGTGAGCTACTGCTGTCGCAGTCTAATCCAACAGACAATCGGTCAATACACACTGCAGAAGCGCTCCCCGGAAACAGACAGACCTTTTTTTTGCCGAACGTCTGTACGGCCTTTACTGATGATGCCATTTGGAAGAAAGTCCCGGCTGTAGGGGTTCAAATTAGTCTAAGGAGCAGTCAGAACGACATAACAACGTTTCTTTCGGCAGGGCAGCGACGTACCTTGTTCTTGAGATCGTTGAGGCCAGCGCCGTGATAGTGCAGGCGGAAGGGCGTTGTGGCTTGGACCACCTAGCCAGTTGCAACCGGGACTTACCGAGATGCCGCTGACTAAGCATAATTCATTTCGAACTCCCATCTTCTCCGGGGTCCGCCAGCGCGTGTCTTGTTCAAGTTTATTATTACAAAGCCTCAGTATGTTGGGAAAGGCCGTATCTCGCGTTCGTTTCGTCTATCGACTGACTTGACTAGACATTTACTCACACGTCAATCTTTAGACTGCCCGGTTCTCTAGTCGTCGTGTGAGTCGTGTCGGACCCTCAGTGACGAAGCCAGCGGAAGCCAGGTCACGGTTACCTCTGCCAGATAAAGGTATGACGGATGGACTCGGAATGCTGCTTTATGCTGTTGCTGAACAGATTCTCCTCAGTGAAACCAATTCTTGAGCCTGCATACCTCTCCCTTACCCCAGCTCTGAAGAAAGGCCGCTGGGATCCTCCAGCTGACAGTAACGTTGTCGTTCTTGAACCATCAGTGTTCAAACACCCTATCCGACGAGATATTCTCCACCTATGTGTTATCCACCATCTCGACTCCCTCCGCCAGGGTTCTGCGAATACCAAGACTCGTGGCGAAGTGCGGGGTTCAGGCATCAAAATTCGTCGGCAGAAAGGCAGCGGCAAAGCTCGGTTAGGTGATGGCCAGAGTCCGATGCTTGTCGGCGGTGGTGTTGCTTTCGGTCCGAAGCCTCGCGACTTCAGCACCAAGCTACCCCGGAAAGTCATTGAAATGGGTATGCGAGTCGCCTTGAGTTCTAAACTGAAGGCCCAGCGACTTGGCGTCATGACTCGCATGTATTGGCCAAATGGCCAAACAAAACATCTGACACAAAAAATCGACCTTCTTGGCTTGCGCAAGACCCTATTCGTGACTGGTGAATTGGAAGCGCACGAAGGGTTGCGGCGAGCCATCAGGAATATTCCTTTGGTTGAGTTGAAGACCACGGAGGAGGTCAGCGTGTATGAGATCATGAAATGGCAGAGAGTTGTTCTAGATTTGAGAGCGGTAGACTACTTTGAACGGACACTCAAGAAAAACGTTCCCGTGGAACCAATACCACTTCTCGAAGGGGTACAATCTCGACCTGTTTCAGTCTAATCATCGTAGCGTAGAACATGATAGTTCTTACTTTCTTGCACACATATTGATACTTCATTTCTTTAAGCGTAGTAGTAATCGGCCCCATAGAGATCTTAATCATACTCGTCTCGAAGTCCAAAATCGTCGTCATCGTACTCCTCGTAATCGACAAAGTCTTCGGCGTCGTACAAGTCGTAGTTGTCTTCACCATCCAAGTCATGAGCATCCGAGAACTGCCTGGCCACGTGATCTCTGACGTCAAGGAACTGCTCACAGATACTCAAGGAAAGTAGGAACCAATGACTATTGCTGAGTTGATATAAATCTCAATGATAGCCAGTACCCATACATATCAATGAAATGAGGGCCATCAAGGGAAGAAAATCACTTTGTGTTTGCAGGAAGGTATTCGAGAAGGGAGTCAACTTGGAATCAACAAAGGCCACTTAGGGCCACTTGAAAATCGGACATCAGTACGACTAGGATTTGGGGCCGCAAAATAAATTGGACATTTCACAAAATTTTGGCCTTTAGGGCCACATAATCATTGGACATAGGTCATTTGGACCAGTTTAGGGCCACATAAGTATGATACATTTTATAGCATAGAGAGGGGTTCTAAGAACCCCTCACTTTCAGAAGACAAAATTGTAAGCCTGTCACCAAAAAACTCTTTCAGCAGAGCTAGTTGCAGGTCAACTTTGAGAGTGGGGTGACAAAGAATGATAGAGCATTTTGGCTTTGGTCCGTTGGTAAAGATGGATTCACAGAAGCTGCCTAGGCCAAGGCTGCTGTGAGGGATGAGATTTGCAAAATCAAACGTGATTGAGTGAAGATATGAAAGGAGGAGGGTTGAAGCAATGCATGATTGCTCAAAATCCTTGAAACCAACAAATTCCAGGTCGGTGGAGTTTGGTAGCAATGACAAGAGGGATACTTGTCTGGTAAACTGTGCATCAGGCATATGGATTCTAAATTTTTGGAGATGACAGAGGCCCATCCATTTTGGCAACATGGATGGGTGATTGACCACAAAAGACTCCAATATCCAGAATATCTCCAGGTATTCAAGATTCTCCATTACAAAAGATGAAAGTCCACACTTGCACCCAACCACATGTGTGTCATTGATCTCAATTGCCAGAGAACACAAAGATGGTAGATATATGTGGGAATGATCTAAGTCCTGCTTGTCAATTGAATTACGCGTTCTGAAGCTCTTGAGAACCAGAGTTGTCAACAAAGGGTAATTGGTCAACATTGCTTGAAGCTTGCGTCTATTGACCTTTAAGTCTTGGATCTCAAGGTGAATCAAACTAGGAAGAGGCAGCAAGCTTTGCGGACATAATCCCCTGATCTTGACAACTTGCAAAGCATGTCCACATTGCCAGAGAGTCGGGTGAAAAGTAGCCTGTCCAATATCACATAATCCACAGTTTGATGCGGACAGCCATCAGATTGTAAGAGCTTTCATATTGGGTGTCCCAACAGCCTTCAAAGAAGCAATTATTTCTAGAGCTTGATGTCCCAGATACAAAGTGACAGAGTCTGAATACGCAAACTGTGCTTTAACAAAGCTTGTTTGAAGTTTTCCATGTCAGATTGGTGTGGTATGTTGTCAAGAGAGATATTGATTGGGGCAGGAACAGATTTCTCAAAGTAGAGGAGTGAATGGATTGGCGCCCTTGTTGGGAAAACAATGTTGGTCCAAAGGAGTGGTAATTGCAAAATGAAGACTCTCCAACGCCCACAGACATGGCATAGAGGTACTATGGGTGGGAGATTGGTGCCCATGATTGGAGCACAGACTGCTCTATATGAAGAAAGGTTGTTCTTCCACAGTACAATCGATGAGCTGAATATCACAAAACAGAATATCTCAAAGAGCAAGTCAGGCGGAAGAGAGTGGATGTAGGCAGGGGCAAGCCCGCCTTCCGGGTCTTCACCATAAGTGGTGTCCCATGGTTTTGGAACTAAACAGCTTGAGATTTCAAAAGCTGGATTCTTAGAAAAATATGTCATTTCTTGCTTATCATGTTAGAATCACATCATAACTGACCTTTGCGCCTAGAACAATGCTTTTGCCCGTAGCAGATTCCTCCGTGGAAGAATATTGCATTGTCCAGATTTTTATATACCGTGCGCTTGGATGTGGTAAGGTGGAAGGAAGATTGATGGGATAACGCCACAGTCAAGCCAATGTCTCAGATCACGGTGGGTCACGGACATGTGACTGCGACGCGTCGGCGTTTTATTTCCGTGGGAAGTTAAGCACTCTTCCACATATCCTCATGTCTCAACTATCTCAATCGCAGCAGCCAGAAGAGGAAGAGACTCATCATGCTACAGGTCCTCTCCTTGTTACCAAGTTGCAAGAAGCTGGTATCCATCCAAATGATATCAGGAAGCTCGCAGAAGCGGGTTTGAATACTGTCGAGGCCGTCGCGTTCACACCCAAGAAACACTTGCTTACTATCAAGGGAATATCAGAACAGAAAGCGGATAAGATACTAGCTGAAGGTGAGTACAGTGACAGCATGAGCACTACTTAGTCTTAACGTAACCTGCATGTCTAAGCTCAGAAGATTATACCGCTTGGATTCCAAAGTGCAACTGAAGTCCATGCACGTCGCTCGGAACTCGTGCATATTACGACAGGCTCAAAACAACTGGACGCGCTTTTGGGAGGTCAGGCGATTACAGACTCATTCTTTATCCCGGCTGACAATTAATGTCACACAATGCACAGGTGGCATAGAAACTGGAGGCATCACAGAGCTTTTTGGGGAGTTCAGAACGGGGAAATCTCAACTATGCCATACCCTGTCTGTTACTTGTCAGCTTCCCGTCAGTATGGGAGGTGGAGAGGGCAAATGTCTATACATCGACTCGGAAGGAACTTTCCGTCCAGTTCGTCTCCTCGCTACCGCCGTACGATACGGTCTTAATGGAGAAGAAGTTCTGGATAATGTTGCATACGCAAGAGCATACAACGCGGATCATCAGAACTCTCTTCTGACAAGCGCAAGTGCGTTGATGTCCGAGTCAAGGTGTGTGGATTCAAAACTTGTATGTAGGGAGAACGCAATCAAATCATCACTTCTTGGTTAGGTTCTCCTTGTTGATCGTAGATTCTTGCACGGCCCTTTACCGAACCGATTACAGTGGCCGAGGAGAGTTATCGTCCCGCCAGAACCATTTGGGTAAATTCTTGCGGACATTGCAAAGACTTGCAGATGAGGTATGCGGGTTAATGTAGTTCTCGCCCCCTTCGATGCTAATTGCTCCATCGTACAGTTTGGCATCGCCGTTGTTGTCACCAACCAAGTGATGTCAAATCCAGATGCTTCAGCAGGGCCGTATGCTGGAAATGAGAAGAAGCCGATTGGTGGAAACATAATGGCTCATGCGTCTACCACTCGGTATGTAACTACATCCTATCGATGTGCCTGGTGTCTGACAAGCGTCTAGTTTACAACTCAAGAAAGCGCGAGGCAACACACGTTCGTGCAAGATCTACGATTCGCCCTGCTTACCCGAGTCTGAGACCCACTTTGCCATTCTTGCTGATGGCATTGGCGATCCTGAAGAAGAGACGTAAGGCGTTGACATGAGGCTTGGAGAACTGATCACGAAAAGAAACACAGATGTGGAGACTTCATTTGAACTGTATGGCACTAACGGACTAATAAACAATGCACTGGATCGAGAGAGTATAATACAAGCTGTAAATTTGATACAAATGCTTGCCGTGGAAGGCGGTAGTAATGGATATGAATATATGAATGATGTCCAGTTGAATGGGTTGAGAACGGGATGCTCAGTGAGTGGACATCCTTGCAAAACAAAGGTGTCACGCCAAAAATCTGGTAATGATATTGGCGTCCGTTGAGCTGATTCGTGCCTTCAAGTTTGGCAATTCGGCGAAGCTGACTTCGCTAATGTCCGCCATGAGGTAAGCTACCTCGCCCTTGGAGTCCGAATACTGCTTTTCGACGTTGTAGAGCGATAGGGCGTCGTTGACCTGCTTGAGAACACCAGGTTGGTTCTTGTGCACATGACAAACACGGATCTGGTTGCGCTGCTCTGCTGGGATCGCGCGCAAGTCGACTTCGGGGAAGTTGACTGCACCAAGCGTTGAACCATAACCCAAGTAGCGTGAAAGGGCCTGGGCAACCTCGTCACCGATCATCTTCTGGGCTTCTTCGGTCGAGCCACCGATATGAGGTGTGAGAATGACGTTTGGCAAAGCGCGCAGAACGCTGGCCCAAGAGTTCAATTGGTCGTCGAACGGATCTCCATTGGCACCTGGCTCCGATGGGAAGACGTCGATGGCAGCTCCTGCTAGATGTTTTGATTGAAGCGACTCGACCAGAGCGGGGATATCAACAACCTTTCCACGGGCGTTGTTAATGAGGTATGAGCCCTTTTTCATTTGAGCCAATTGCTGCTTGGATATCATGTTGATCGTTTCTGGCAGCTCAGGAACATGAAGAGTGACGAAATCCGACTCCGCAAGAAGAGTGGCCAGCGAGTCGACTTGACGCGCTGAGCCGAGGGGCATGATATTGACGACATCATGGAACAGGACCCGCATACCGAAAGCTTCTGCGAGGACAGACAATTGTGCACCGATGTGGCCGTAACCTACAATGCCTAGGGTCTTGCCTCGAATTTCCCAGCAGCCTTTAGACTGCTTGTTCCAGACACCGGTGCGCAATTCGTACGATCGCTCAAAAAGCTGGCGTGAGAGAGCGATGAGCTCCGACACGACGAGCTCTGCGACCGAGCGCGAGTTTGAGAAGGGAGAGTTGAAGACAGGAATGCCTGCCCGGGCGGCAGCTGCGAGGTCAACCTGATTGGTTCCGATGCAGAAACATCCAATGACAAGGAGCTGAGATTGGAAGAAACTGTCAGGACAGAAGATATAGATTAGATCAATAAGCAGACCTTTGAAGCAGCCTTCAGAACGCGTTCGGTTATTTTTGTTTTGCTGCGAATGCCGATCGCATGATACGACCCGATCTTTTCGACGAGTTCCGCTTCAGAGAATGCTTTTGTGTGGTGATCAACGTGGTATCCCTGTGCCCGGAACGCAGCAACTGCGTCTTGGCTGATGTTTTCGAGGATCAAGAGTCTAAGACCCTCGTTCTCAAGTGGGTGAAGAATTTTAGGTTGACGGATGTCCGAGATGGAATCACGTCGGCGCGCATTGCGAAAGCGATCATGAATATTGGTGCTCGATGGCGAGACTGAAGCGGCAACTGATTTGATAGGGATGGACATCATGGTGGTAGGATAAGAGTGCCTTGCTGGCGCAACTGGACTTTTATATAAGAAAAAAAGAAATTCCGAATAGACTGATCATAAAGGGTGACTCCGCCATTAGCACGACAACCTGGCGAAGCATTTAACAAATTTATCGATCCGGCCCGTGACTCGATCTTCCTTCACCACCATCCAATGGGTCTCTACCTCCTCGACTACGGCGCTGGCAACGTCCAGAGTCTCGCAAACTCAATCACATCCCTTGGACATACCTTCAAATGGATCTCAGACCCAGCAGATTTTGCAAAGGCGACTGTCAGTTTTGATCTAATCTCATCCAACGCTCTTGATTATGAATGAATCTACAGAGCCTCGTATTTCCTGGCGTTGGTGCCTTCGAGACAGCCATCGGACATCTCGAATCTAGCGGCCTTCTGGAACCCCTTCGAGAGTACATTCTGTCTGGCAGGCCTTATTTCGGTATTTGCATAGGTATGCAGGTGCTCTTCCAGTCGTCGGCCGAAGCATCCACTCGCGGATTGGGGGTCATACCATGTCCCATCGAACGTTTTGATGATCACGACAAATCAGTCCCTCACATAGGATGGAACGCTGCAGATCTCCTTGACACGAAAGACAGCGCGGGCGTCGATGCCCTCTCGTCTTATTATTTCGTGCACTCATATTGCGCCAAATATAAACCGGAATTATACCCTGATGCCATGCAATGGGCCCATACCACAACACAGTACGGCCAAGAGCTGTTCCTGTCATCTGTACGGAAAGGAAACGTCTACGCTACCCAATTCCATCCTGAAAAGTCAGGAGCAGCCGGACTCGCTCTCCTAGATGCGTGGCTTCGGAAGCCAATATCGGAAAACATATCAGCCCCGTCTGCTCCTCTTATATCTCGCGTCCCGTCGCCAAAACACCGACTCACAAAGCGTATCGTCGCCTGCATGGACGTACGCGCCAATGACGAAGGCGATCTCGTCGTAACAAAAGGTGACCAGTACGACGTTCGTGAAAAATCGACGCTCCCTTCAGATCCACTCGTCGCAAACACAGCAGGAGCGGTCCGTAACCTCGGTAAACCAGTAGCCCTCGCAGCACGGTACTACCAAGCCGGCGCTGATGAGCTGTGTCTGCTCAATATCACGTCATTCCGCCATTCGCCCCTCCAAGACCAGCCAATGCTCGCTGTCGTGCGTGCAGCAGCCGAGTGCGTCTTCGTCCCTCTCACTATCGGTGGTGGGATCAAAGACTCGGTCGATCCCGACGGCACGAAACGCAGCGCTCTGGAAGTCGCAGGTGCTTATTTCCGTGCGGGCGCGGATAAAGTGAGCATCGGATCCGAAGCTGTATATGCCGTGGAGCGATTGCGTTCCTCAGGCAAAGCCGATGGGACGAGCGCTATTGAGACTATTGCGCACGCTTACGGGAACCAGGCGGTCGTTGTATCGATTGACCCCCGCAGAGCGTACGTAGATCCGGCAACGTACGATGGTCCATTCAAATCCGAGCTTGTTTACGGCCAAGAAGGAGGTCCCTCGAATGAAGTCGGCAAGGCATGGTGGTATCAATGCACAGTTTCCGGTGGTCGCGAGAATCGCGAGCTTTCTGTCGTGCAGCTCGCACAAGGCGTCGCAAGTCTGGGAGCGGGCGAAATCCTGGTCAACAGCATTGATCGCGATGGTACCGGGCTGGGTTTTGACCTTGCGCTGATCAATCTGATCAAAAAGAGCGTCAAGATCCCTGTCGTAGCGAGTAGTGGTGCTGGCAGTGCGCAACACTTCCTGGACGTCTTCAGTGGCACTGAAGTAGAAGCTGCTCTGGCGGCCGGTATCTTCCACCGAGAGGAGGTCGGAATATCAGAAGTCAAAGATGCAATGAGGAAAGCCAATATCAACGTTAGAAAGTAGACATTTCATGGATCACGATCTGATTTAATTTATTGCAATTTACAAGACTTGGGAAAGAGACATACAGAGCACGAAGTAATTGGAAGGGAAGGAGCATGGTACAACTTGTAAGACATCTCGAGGTATCATCATCATCAGTTCATGTACAAGCTTATCCTCCGTAAAGTCTGCTGGAAACTACCGCGCTCTGACGGAGGATTCCAAGTACCATCGGCTCTTCAAAACAACAAGAGAATGGAGAAAAAAAGGAGGGCTACTACAACGTGTGTCAGTCGAAGGATATGATTACGACAGAAACTAAGAATTCGTCAAAAGTTAGAAAAGAAAAGAAAAAAAGAACAAGAGTCCGACGTCAACGATGTGAAATGAAGATTCCAAGATAAAATCAAAGATACAAGCCGAGATGCTTTGCTCCATATTTGATGGGTGGGAAAGGAACCAGGGGAACCCCCATATTGTTGAGAATTGGTGGGAAATTCCAAGTGCGGGGTTGGCGGAGGAAATTCAAACAAAGGAAATAGATTTCGGGGGCGGAGCATATGGCGCATGGGAACGAAGATCGGGGCGATCATGATCGAAAGGATGCGAGGCGGATTGCGCGCGTTTCCGTCTTTAGAGAAGAGGCAGATGTTTACTTTGCACCGCGCACTGCCCTGCCGACCTTCTTCATGAGGCTCGTCTTTCTGCCTAGCCCTTGACCGGGTGACGAGCTGGCTTGACCTTCAAAGTATCCCTGGGAACTAGTATTATTTGTGTCCCCAGGTATGGTCGCCGCTGGGGTCATCGCTGGTGGAAGAGGCAGATCTTTGTTGTTCTGCGTGGTTTCAATGAATACATACGGCTCTGGCTTGTCTGCTTTCTCATTAAGCTGGTTCTGTTGAGCACGAGACGCGGCACCACCAAACCTTCCGAGGAAAGAGTTTTGTGGGCGATGTGTAGGCCGAGTGCCATTGGAATTGGGATAGGTAGGCTCAACGGGAGAGGTAGGCGAAGGAGGCTGCTCGTAATCGGGCGCTACTGGAACGTTGGGCGCATCGCGCATCTTGCGAATACGATGCATGAGGGACTTGGAACGCTTCGGAAACCCAGGAGAGCTAGCGGGCGGTGACTCTGGCAACTCTATTTCGGACGGGTCCGCAAAGATAGGCTGAGGTGGAGGAACAAGAGAACGCCGAGCGGCCATACGTGGCCGAACATCTCGCTCGTCCCGAGGGTCCCGCGTGTCTTTGGAACGCCTTACGGCAGTTACGGCAGGTCCGCTGCGTGAGGTGGAATGCGAGTTGTGGGAATCTTTTCCGTTATAGATGGAGCTTGCAGGCGTATCGGACTGTTTGCCCGTTCCGCCACCTGCGAAAAATTCTTCGAAGGGTTCGGGCTCGTGGATGCCCCATGCTTCGGCTATGGCGTCGACCTTCTTCTTTGGTGGTTCAGGGTAGTCATTCGAGAACGCCTTGTAGGCACTTGCGGCCGGATAGGCACTGTCACCGTAGCGTTGTGCTGTGGGCTCTTCATTGCGGCCCCAGGCATACATAGGTGCTTTACTGTGATGCTTGTTGCGGGATGGGGCACATGCATCGAAGGGACCATCGTGATGGAACACTGAAGGATATCGATGATGAGAGAGAGTATGATTGGGATAAGCCGGCACTTACTGGGTCCCACGCCTGTGAAATCGAGTCTGTCGATGACATCTGCATGCTGCGAACCTTTCTTGCTGCGAGACTTGCCGGATGCACGGGGTTTCTCGACGATGTTGGCAGAGTCTTCTGAGTGGGATCGGCGGCCTGATGGGCGAGAAGAGGAGATGCCTCCGGCGGGACTGGATAAGGACATGGATGAGTAATGGGGGTTGATAAAAAAAGAGAGAGGAAAGTGGGAGAGATACTGACACCACGCCTGTTTGACTACGGTTCATCTTTGCACGAGCCGAGTTGTCCTGCTGGCCGCGAACGGTGACAGTATCCCGGACTGCCTCTGTGATATCATGATCTCTGTTTGATGCCAATGGGGCATTCTTTGGGACGGCCGCAGGCATTCTAGCGGCGGTGGTGGTTGTTTTTGGAGGCAAAGGTGGTGGACGCTGCTTTGACCTTGGAGCAGGGTCTAGGAAAGGGTCAGAGGAGGAACGGAGTCTGGATTGAGGGAGCGCCGCCCTTGATGCATTGTGAGCAGCCATCTGGTGGTATGGTTCAAAGCAGGTTTTCGCACGCCAAGATAAGCCGATGCTGTTACACATTCAGGGCGGGCCGTCTTTATTCCTATTCTTTTCTTCCACTTATGGGTGCTACCACTCTCTGGTCAAGGGACACCGTCGCAAAGCGCATCCTCGCAGGCGACATTCTCATCATATACCAAGGCCATCTCCTCAGCATCCCCCCCAAATGGCTCGATGCTCATCCAGGTGGTAATCTCGCCCTCCTCCATTTCGTGGGCAGAGATGCAACCGACGAAATTGAAGCAAACCACCAAGACGATACCCTCAAACTTATACCCCGCTATGGCGTAGGACGCGTCGAGCTCGGCCCACATGGCTGGGAACCACTTATTCCCCCGATTCAAAAAGGGTGGGTCCGTAGAACAGGCGTGTCTGGCAAACAAGAGTGGTTCAAAGAGGCAACCGAAGTACTTTCAAACGAAGACACCGAATTCTTCCCTTCCTCCTCCATTCTGCTCGTCGAAAGAAATGCACAGTCGCCTCAATCCTTAGCACCAACACTAGCCAGTCTCCAACCTCCCCCTTCCAGTCTGTCGCTGAAAGTCCAGACTCGGCACTCTAGAGCCTACCGAGAACTCCACAAACGTGTCACTGCTGCGGGTCTTTACAAAACCCGTTATATCACTGGCTACGGCCCAGAGCTCCTCCGCTATACTTTCTTGGCATGCGGCTCCGCTTATGCGTACAAACATGATTGGCTCATGACAAGCGCGGTCCTCCTCGGCCTGTTCTGGCACCAGCTGGTCTTCACTGCCCATGACCTCGGTCATATGGGCGTCACTCATGATTGGGCCAAAGACCGTCTGTTGGCAACTGTGATTGCTGATTTTATCGGAGGCCTCAGCATTGGTTGGTGGGTTCAGGTGTGTTGCTTCCTCGATCGTCCCATTTTATGCTTAGTTCAATCCATTCTGACTAGAATCATAACGTTCATCATCGTGAGTGCCAATCAATCTTAACTTTCGCATCTTATTGATCCTGTTGCAGTTGTAACCAATCACCCCTCTCAGTGAGTCTCTATCAATGTAAGCAATACACGTCGCTCATTTGACTCTAGCGACCCGGACATCGAACACATACCCTTCTTCGCCATATCCCCAGCATTTTTAAACTCGCTATGGTCATCATACTACAAACGAACCATGGTATTCGACCGTTTCGCCAAAATCTTCCTGTCGGTGCAGCACAAACTCTTCTACGTTGTCATGGGTTTTGCGCGGTTCAATCTCTACGTCAACTCCTATGTTTATCTATACCAAAAAGCCTTCGATACCAAACGGGCGCGAGGTGGAAAATGGGCATGGAGGCTTGAAATCACAGGCATCTTATTCTTCTGGACTTGGTTCGGCAGAGTCCTATACGGATGTGGATCATGGCAGAAAGCACTTGCTTACTTGGTCGTGAGCCACGTCGTGACGAGCCCTCTTCACGTCCAGGTGATTCTTTCTTCCATTCCACCACAATCACCAGCAAGTGCACTGACTGACTGATGTCTTCCCAGATTGTCCTTTCCCACTTCAGCATGCCTACGGGGGACCTGGGTCCGACGGAGTCGTTCCCCCACCGGCAGATGCGTACGACCTCCGATGTGATCTGCTCAGAATCCGTGGAATTCATACACGGGGGGCTCCATTTACAAGTGACACATCACTTGTTCCCCCGATTGCCGCGCCACAACCTCCGGCGTGCGAGCGAGCTCGTAAAACAGTTCGCGAAGGAAGAAGGGCTAGCGTATTCCGAGTTTGGTTTCGTAGACGGGAATCAGCAGGTCATTGGCGTTCTGCGAAACGTCGCGGAACAGGTCAAGATTCTGGGCAAGGTCGCAACAGCTGAGGCACAAGAGGCAATGGAGAAGAAAATGGCGGCTACGGATGCGATGATGGGGTTAGGGAATGGGAATGGGGTACATAGCAAGCATTTGTAGAAGGCGATCATATATCCTGGACTCGGACATACATAGAAGTTGGACTGAATTATTCGTAAATCTTACTTAGAGCGATACTAACGTAGACTTCTCAATACCACGGAATGTTTCTTGACATACAGATTTACTGGCTGATCCAAGGGAAATGGTTCATATTTGCTGCATAAGCATAAGAGTGCAATGAAAAGTGACTCGCGAGGCCAGAAAACATTTTGAGACCCTCCCAGTGCAGGCATGTATGTACATGGTAGAGAAAAAAGATAAGAGGAACGGAGCAATTTACTTCTTCTTTGCAGCTTCCTCCTCCTCTTTCTGTGTAGACGAAAATGATTAGAATGAATAACACAATCTGGATACAATCCACTTGCCTTGGCGGCCCGGGCCTTGCGAGAACCTTCGTGTCGTTGGTTGGCGCGGGCAACGCGGAGAGCCCTGAAAGCCTTGAACTCGCGTTCTTCGGCGGTAATTTTGCGGGGTGCCTCTGCGGAGAAAACCTCGGCGATGGCGATGGGTGAGCGGGTTGTGTCAGCCTTAAGATCCTCTGCCTAAAATACGACTGAGTCTCATGCAAAACATCCATATTAAATTCAAACGCACTGATGAGTCTCCCTTCTTGGCCTTTCCAGCCTTGCGGGGGAAGACGATAAGGCGGGCCTTGTACGCCTGCAACCGGTCAACGTTGATTTTCTTGCCCTCCTCGCTCAAATTTCTCCTCCTGTGATCGACAACAATTCCGACACCGCGGCCCTCCTTCCTTCCGATACCAGCCTCCTTGAGCTCTCCGAGAGTGAATCCACGGCCCTCACGAACTTTGCGGTTGTAGCGGACTGTCTGGGCACGAACAGCTGGGCGGAGGAGGGTGAGAGGGCGGACACCAAGGGTAGCAGCCTTTGTCTTGCGGGCTGTGCGTCTGCGGAGCTTGCGTCCTGGCTGGTCAAACCAGGTGCGCACGCGACGCTGCCAGTCCTTGCGGAAATGGTTGGAGGGGAGGACTGATCAATATGAAATGAGTGGATGTTATTACAAGAAAACAAGGAAACTGACCGTTGTTGTGGGCGAAACCCATGGCTTAGTCTGTATACGAGTGAGCTGGATGGACTGGCATAGATTTGCGGGACATACCTTGTGTCTTGAAGTCGTCGAGGGCGCCGATGGCAATATTTCCGATAGCAGTGCCCAATCCAGACTTGTGGCTTGCAGCAACTGCCCAGCACCAACCGGCTGTTTCCGTGACCCTAACCCGACACCTTCTCACGGGACCAGTTCTCGCCCGGTGCTCCATTGGGATTGTAGACTTCCTCTCTCGCTGTGTCCCCTGTTGGGGAAAGATCTTCTCTGCTTCTCCATTGCCGCTTCGAAAAGCACCTCGATCTCCTACATAATCGTCCTAATCGCCTCAACTAGATATAGGGTCTAAGTGTCATTCCCGCACACAGGCCTTGTCATGTGAACTTCCCCTCCTTTTACACACACCTGTTCCCTGTACCCACAAAATTTATCCCCCGCCTTCGTCGTGCGACATAAGATCTTATATTTCTCTAAAGGCTCCGAATCCTCCAAGATCAAGATATGCTCATTCATTTTGTGGAGATCGTGCCATCACCCTGCAACGACCACTCTGTATCCCATTACGTCCCTTGCACTTGTTCTGCAATATAAGAAGCTCATGTTTAGTTCGCCCTCTTCGTCCTGTTTATAGCTCCTTGCCTATCTATCTCCCATTAACTGGGTAGACAATGTCCTCCTCCATCCACTTGAGTCCTCCCTATCGTGCTGACCATATTGGTTCTCTTCTTCGGCCCAAAGCGCTTTATGAGAAGCGCACTCAGCTTGAAGCTAACGAGTGCTCCTTGATTGACCTAAAGGCCGTCGAGGACGACGCTGTTAAGCATGTTATTAAGCTTCAGAAAGATATCGGCATCAAGACTATCACGGATGGCGAGCTTCGAAGGTTCTGCCCTGCTCAATTCGTCTTGCGTTAAGTGAATGTTCATCCATGTTATCTTTGAACAGGCGCTTTTTCTTCGACGGGGTCTTTGAAAACCTTGACGGCATGGAATTCATGCCCAACCGTAAATCTGTCTTGCTCGCCTCCTCGGCCATATTGCCAGCTCACATATACCTTTGTCTTTTGATCAGGTCCTATCGCCACCTTCAAAGTATAGCCCATCTGTCAACATTGAAGTCCGGGGATTGAACTGATTGAATCTCTTAATTTCATCTTACAGCAATATATCCCACATATCGCCATGATGTATGCAACAGGCGTTCAGGAGTCTCCTACTTTCTTTTGCAACGTAAGACGCCGTCTTTCCTTTAACGTTTGAACCTGTTTTCTAGAAATACTAACTTCGTTATCTAGGGAAAGATCAAACGGAATAAACCCTTTTACGTTGATGAATTCAAATCCCTCAAGGCACTCGTTCCAGCAGAAGTATGTACATATGATCATGTGTTTCCCTTGGTATTCCCTGGCCTAGCTATTGACAGCGATATGTTTTCTTCTTCGCCTATTTAGGATGTGGGATCTATAAAGATCACCATGTGTTCTCCGTCATGGATGCATCAGCGACATGGATCTGACCAAACGTACAACCTTTCCGTTTATGACAATGACGGTATGCGCGGAAACTATTTACGTCACATTTGCTTATCCAACTCCCTCAGATGAGTATTTCGATGACTTGGGAGTTGCCTACCGTGAAGAAATCAAGGAACTGTACGAACTGGGTTGTCGTAGGTCCATTTATTCATTCTAGCACAGGACACTCGTGAATGTTTGTCATTCAAGGTCACATCCAGATCGACGATCCCACCTTCTGCTACTTTTGTAGCGAGAATATGATCGCTGGCATGGAAAAGGCTGGGGTGGATCATGAAGCTTTGCTTGACACCTATATTCGAGCTATCAATGTCTGCACCCAGGGACGTCCAGATGATCTAACTTTCAGCGTCCATATGTGTCGTGGAAACTATAAAGTGAGTCTTTCTCGCTTGAGTCAAGGTCATTGTTTGACATGTATGCCTAAAGGGTTTCCACTTTTCGGAAGGCGGTTACAGTCGAGTCGCGGTGAAGTTGTTTAACACCCTGGATGTGGATGTCTTCTATGCGAGTTTATTTTGCTTGAACCAAACCACGATGCCATCGGCTTACCTGGTTTCTTACGTCAGTTGGAGTACGACACAGAACGTGCTGGCGACTTTGCGCCTCTGAAGCATCTGCCGTTGAATAAAGTAGTTGTTCTCGGACTTGTCACGACCAAGAACCCGAAGGTGAGCCTAAGTTCGTCATAACGAATATCCGTAAATAACCACGATATCGTGGTAGCTGGAGTCAGTTGATGAGCTCAAGGCGAGAGTCAACGAAGCGGTTGAAGTCTTGCAGCAGGGAAGCCCGAAACGTTCCAGGGAAGTTGCCTTGAACCAGTGGGTGCCCTCTACTTGGCGTGTTAGAATATTCCACTCATGATTCAATCATCAGGCTTTGTATCAGCCCACAATGTGGTTTCGCCTCAGTTTGGGAAGGTAATCCGATCACAGAAGAGGTATGTTTATTGTTCTACGAAATCAATCCAGCAGGGATGAATTGACCCCTTTTGACGCAGGACCAAACCAAGAAGCTGGCTCTTCTGGTACAAGCCGCGAAAGAGATATGGCCAGAACAAGTGTCCGCTTGAGATTCCTGCTGGTCTTACAACAACCTAATTATCTATGCCGAATATGGTTGCATTAGGTGATGCGCCACAATCATTGGATATAACCTTGCTTTCATTTCTGCCCCTCGAAGTGCTCCGATACACCCTCGCATGTTTCTAGTATACTTACCTATCTTCTTCTGTTTGTATATCACGACCGTTGATGAATACACGAGCTTTCAGTACACAGTTGGCATGGTTTGGTCTCGGGTTTCAAGGATCCTTGTCGCCACCCAACATCGGCGTTTGCCGCCGATGGCCCAAATTAACAAAATGGTCTCCCGTTCGCTCTCAAATCATGCCTATAACACTACACACAATACGCCAGCAGCGCAACGTACGCCATGGTTAAGATTGGTCCCAAGCTCCCAGGACCCACTCGAAGAGAGATAGCTAGGGCAGAACGAGAATTTAAACGCACACTTGCCCTACTCGGCGACAAAAGCAACACTGGCAATCTTGGTGAATCTGGCGAACAATTGACGCTACTGAGGCGTTTGTACAAAAAAACAAAGCCTAAGCAACTCGACCAGCAAGATTTGGAGGATTCCAAGAACAAGAAACAAAAGAACAAGAAGACTCGAAGATCGGCGAAGGCGAATTTGAGAAGTCAAGCGGTGAGAAGGTGACCTGGCTTCTTTCAGCGTTTTTTCAAGCTCGGTTTTCTTACTCATCGTCTCTTCAACCTCTGTTAGATCAGATTTGTTGGGCGATGTTACTCAACTGGATCTTTCACTGTTTGATGATAGTCTCTTGGCGTCGGGCTCAGTGATTGTAGACGATGCACCTTCAGAGGCTGCAGTTGCGCTTTTGGACACATCGCATAGTCGGCTCGAGTCTCATGCTGTTCTATATGTGCGAGAAGGACTGTCAGATGGTCTACCTGCGGTGCCACTGGAAGAACGGGTTTCTGAACAAGGTTCATCCTCGGTTCTGAGCTTCGGCACCACGACGACCGTTGGCAACAAGGATGTTTCGGATTCGTTGCATGTATCTGCTCTATCTCCCGAGTCCAGCATTCTTGTGGTGAAATCTGGCTCTGCCGAAACTTCTTTGACTCTTGTTCGAACGCCAAACGCCGAAGCTCGGAACCCTCCTGCCACAAACATCAGGACGCCGGAGACAACCTTGCAAACTCTGTCTCACACCAGGCAGGTCCGTTCGTTGTGCTCTTGTTGAACATCACGCATTGGAGATACTTATACCTATGACGCATATACCTAGTACTCGGATCCACCGCTCCCGTGCCTTGATTACATGCAGATCCCAGATACTACGCTTCTGGCTCCTGGTGCATCGCGTAGGAGTTCGTTGCCGATGTTGAAGGATAGAAATTCGGCTCTGCCGGCCGTGTTACTCTCTTGCGCAAAGGATTTCCTGTCGAAGTATCCCAACTTCAGCGAGCCTCGGGATGTTTCCCCATACTCTACCAGACATCCAAAGGATTGGGCCTCGCACAAGACATCGTCGTCCATGAATGCAGAAGAATTGACTTCGCTCCCTCATGGCAATGGTCATCCTGGTGCCGATGCTCTCTGTCTGCAGGCTAATTTGTCTTCGTCTTCTGGGTCTTGCTTATCTGTTCCATCGAATGTGGCCCCGTTCTTGTATTCGTCTTCAGATACCAACAATGCTCGCCAGGTGTCGGCTGGAAGTTCTTCGCTTACGTTGACCCCTTCTTATGTGGAGAGTTCTGATACTGCTATTGCCTCGGAGTCATCTTGTTCTTCGAATGGACCTGACTTTCGACTTGTCAAGGCTAGACTACTCTCCGCTATCGCTTCCCATATTGAGACCGTCAACTGCGCCCCTTCTCTGCTTTCTGACTTTGGAGAGACTACACAAGAATGCATCAGCCTGTCCACAAACATGCATTTACCTTTCATGTCGGACCTCCCGCGGGGCAAAAATAAAGGACTTGATCGTCAAAGTATACCTGTTGAGGGTTGCAAAATTATACCTGGGACATCTGGCTTCACTTTCGAGCCGAAACACAGGCAGCTCGCTGGGGCTCAGAAAGAACAGAACAGCGGCAGCTTTGGAACTCATTACTCGTGGATCAACAGTGATGACCTTTCTTCGAACAAATCCACAGCACAATGCGATGGCGGCAAAGTGATATTGAGCGAACGTTCAAATACTATTCCCGAAGCTGCCCATGTCTCTACTGTGCATCGCGAGAATCCCCCCCTACATAAGCCTTCAGCTCCGTCCGAAGGGTTCGTCCCAGCTATCAACGCTCTCGCACCGCCGGCAGTGATTACACCGGGCAATACTAGACCTCGTAAATTCTGTACCGAGACAAGCAAGGTTGTTTCACCTGAAGACTTATTGGAAAATGACCGAACTCCAAGTTCCTCAAGTTCGTCACGGACTGAGCGAACGTCTACTCCTCTTGGAGGAAGATGTAGGAGTTCTATGTGTTGGCGCGACACTCCGAATTTGAGACTATTCCCTGATTCTCCATGCAATTCGAGGACAGGGACTATAGCCCCAGCTTCGACACCCGTTTCCAAGTCTCCTTATATTTTCGCTATCGCATTACCGAGCCCTCCATGGTCGCGAACACCACTGCTTCCAACACATGCGGAACATGTTGGCGCAGACAGGACTGGCGGAGGTAGAATATTCGTGGCTTTAAGATGGATTATGGGCAAGGTATGGGAATATTTCGTGTAGAGCTAGAGAGCACAGGTTCAATCATGAGAAATGATCCTATATATTAAAACACAGTCGCTCTTGCTGACATAATAATGTTACCTAATAAGCGGACTTTGAAATCTCAGCCTGTGCTGCGGTCAAAGGCAAAGGCTTCTGAGTCAAGCAGGGTGCAACACACACACGACGTGTCATCATTGCAAATCCTACCCACATTACCTCCATCCAACCCATTGGGCCACATTTCGCACAACAATCCACACTTTGTTGGCCTTTTTCACATACCTCAAAAGCTTTTCAACCCCTATACTGCATAATTTGGGCTGTTTCTGCTGTTTCATCCAAGGTAAAGCCTAAATACTTCGCTTTTTTGGGCCTTTTTTCGGTTCTGAAGATACCTTTCCAGTGTTCTCTGCACCTGTTACTGTACATTTGGAGAGGTTGTTAGTGATTCAATGTAAGCTATGGCTCATTGAGGTCACATCCATGTTCTTATGAACTGCAGATCACTTTCCCCTGACTTTGTTTTGCTTTTGGTGGTGAATTTCGCTTTTTTTTGGCTGCTGTAAGTTGTGTCATCTGGATCTTTGGGATTTCACCTGCTCTAACACTTTCATCCAGATCTTCTCTGTGGTCAGTCACCACACCTGCCTCTTTCTTCTGAAAATCTCAGATCAAAACAGGATTCTGGCTCTTGGACCCCCTCTCCTGGACTCTCTGGACTCTCTGGACTCTCTGGACTCCCTGGGCTCTCTGGCTGCTTTGGACTCTCTGGACCCTCTTCTTAGAGCTGGGGTGTGGTTAAGCTGCCTGCTGCAGCCGTCTTTGCATCAGGTCTTTGGAGAGATTAGAAGATCAAGGTGAAGCTCTGAAAAGTCCTACCTCCCTGGCCTCTCTTTCACAGAGTGTTTGCCGGTTGACTAAAGACCTTTTGGTCTGGACCTCTTTCTGAGCACAGCTTGCAGGGAGATTGGTTGGCGGGCTTACAGTTGCCTCCCCTTCCCTTTTGGGATTGAATCTCCACTATCAACTGCAGCTGTTGACACCGAATTCGCTTTTCTCTTGCTTTGATCGGATTGCACAGCTGGACCAGAATAGCTTCCACATCTCAGTTCCTGGCTTACAATTGATATAGGCTTGCCATGTAAGTCACTATTGGTACTATTTCTTTTTCCAGAAATGCTCATGATTTTTTTCAAAGGTCTGAAACGCCACTGAATACTCCTCGGCGTATCCGAATTGCTGCTCAGACCCGAGAGCGTAATGCCCGCACATTAGATAGCCCCCAAACCCGTCGTGTGCCTAATCATTCCCCAAACCCACAAATAGAGCCTCTGCAAATCACTGTTCCTCTGCCTCTTCCTATCTCTGCTGCCACTAACATGGCTCATGGTGACCCATTTGTTACCCATCCTCCTCCTCCTCCTGTGGTCCAATATAATGGCCATGAATATGCACATCTGCCTGCTAATCTTGCCCAACAATTGGCTGCTCTTCCACCAATGCCCACTATACGCCGACGTCGTAGAAACATTCCCCAAGTATCTACACCGCTGCCTCCTGTTCAAAGTGGAAGCAGTACGAGCCTAGCTGCTACATTACTTCCTGCATCCATACCTGTATGTATATTTTTTGAAATTCTGTATAGAGATTATGTAGCTAACCTTGATGGATTTAGGCTGCCATTCCTGCTGCCCCTGTTCCTGCCCCACGAGGTCGTCGTAGACGCCAACCCTCACCTGTTCCTATGCCTCCTCCTGTAAGTTTCTCTTTCAATTATTTTGACCATACCAATTCTTATGATTAAATTTAGATTCAACCTGTGCCACCTCCTCAACCTGCCAACCTTCCTCCTTTAGCTCCACGTGCTCTTAGACGTCATAATGCCCATGTCTATAATGATGAAGGAGCTGCACGGAGACCATTTGACCGCACTCAACCTGTCCACTATTTAGGAAGGATGGATGTCAAATGTCAACATTGTGGTGCTTTACATTGGTTGGATGAGCGCCTCTCACATTCTCCCAAAACCTCTCCCAAGTTTGGGATGTGCTGTTTTGATGGAAAGATTGCTTTGCCAAACCTTGAACCACCACCTTTTGAGCTCATTCAACTTCTGACTGGCACCGACAATCTTTCTAAAGATTTTCGCACAAAAATCCGGCAATACAATAATGCACTGGCCATGACATCTGTTGGTGTCAAGCAGGATCATGCAATAAATCGGCATGGTGGAGGTCCTTGGGTCTTCAAGATTCAAGGAAGGCTGTCACATTTCTCAGGCTCTCTCTTGCCAGTGGCGGATAATCCAGTCTATGCCCAACTCTATATTTACGACCCAGCTGAGGCACTCAATCGGCGCATGGCACATCATGCCAATGCAGACTTGGACCGCCAAACTATGCAAGTTCTACAGGACATGCTTTACCAACACCATCCTGGAGTCCATCTCTACAAGCAGGCATATGAGCTTACCCGTCACATGAACCCAGAGGATCAGTGCAACATTGCTCTCCGTTTTGACCGTGACTCTGACCGCAGGCGCTACAACCTTCCCACTGCTACTGAGATTGCTGTTATCCTACCTGGAGATGGTGACCAGCCTGCACACACACGTGACATCATTTTACGGTGTAGAGGAGGAGAAGACAATGTCAGAATTAGTGAAATGCATCCATTTTACCATGCACTTCATTATGTTCTTCTCTTTCCAACTGGCCAGCTGGGTTGGCACCCAGATCTTCCCTTCAGAAATGGAGTTGAAGTTGATGATGATGCTCCTGCACGCAATCCCATACCTGATGAGGATGAGGATGAGGGCCAAGCAGTTGCTCCAAGGAAAAATCGGAAGAACATATCACAGACTGAGTACTTCCGATATAGGCTGCAGCCCCGTGATGGAGAAACCCTTCATGTCTTCCTCTCCCAAAAGCTACTGCAGGAGTTCATTGTTGATTGCTGGGCAGCATCTGAGCAGAGTCGCTTGGATTGGGTCAAATTCAACCAGCATTTATTCCGGTCAGCAACCCGGCAGGGCCTTATGGATGCAGTTGCAGCAGATCCAAATGCAGAGGGAGCAGATGTTGGACAGCGGACCATATTGCCATCCTCCTTCACTGGGAGCACACGGAACATGATCCAGAACTGTCAGGATGCTTTGGCAATCAACCGCTATTTTCATGGAGCAGACCTATTTCTGACAGCTACAGCAAATCCTAACTGGCCTGAGATTCAAGAAGCTCTGCTGCCTGGACAATCACCCAATGACCGCCCTGATCTTATCTGCCGTGTATTCCACCTCAAAATGGAGCAGCTTATCAAGGACATTTGTGAAAATGGCATCATGGGTCGTGCTGTGGCACGTGTTTGGACTATCGAATTTCAGAAGAGAGGACTTCCACACATGCATATGATCATTTTCTTGCACCAGGACCACAAACTTCGCACTCCAGAAGACGTTGACAGTCTTCTTTCTGCGGAATTTCCTGATGAAAATGAGGAGCCTGAGCTGTTTGAGTTGGTGAAGTCATTCATGGTCCATACTCCCTGCGGCGCTGAGCATAACAATGCAAATTCTCCATGTCAAGTTGATGGCAAATGTTCCAAGTCATTTCCCAAGGTTTTCCGTGACCAAACCACTGTTAATGATGACTCCTATGCCAATCTCCGGAGACGTGATACAGGCAAGACTTTTGAGGTCAGGGGTCATCAGGTCAACAATCTCTGGGTGGTTGCATACTGCCGTTATCTCATCTGGAAATACCGTTGCCATATCAATGTTGAGTGCATTGCGTCCATCAAGGCCATCAAGTACATCTACAAATATGTCTACAAAGGTCATGATCGCACTACAATGGAGTTTGGTCGCTGCAGAGACGAGGTCAAGCTTTATCTTGATGCCCGATATGTGTCTGCATGTGAGGCAATCTGGCGGATTTTCCACTTCCACATGCACCAAGAGAGCCCACCAGTTGTCCGCCTCCAAGTCCATCTTGAAGGTGAACAAATGATCACATGGGATGAAACTGTTGCCCCAGATGTTCAGACTATTTTGGAACGGAATGCAGCTAAGGATACCAAGCTCACTGCATACTTCAAGGCCAATATCAGATATCCAGAGGCTAGGCAAATGCTTTACCAGGACTTTCCTTCAAAGTTTGTTTGGAAGGGGAACAAGCGACAATGGGAACCACGGAAGCAGAAGTCTGCCATTGGTCGGATGTACTATGCCCATCCAAGCTCTGGAGAGCGCTTCTACCTGCGTCTTCTTCTGACAGCCGTCAAAGGAGCAACATCCTATCAACATCTCCGCACAGTCATTGTCAATGGTCGTCCTGAGATATGTGGAACTTTCCATGAAGCCTGTCTGAAATTGGGACTTCTTGAAGACGACAATGAGTGGATACAATGCCTGGAAGAAGCAGGAGAAATGGCAACTGGGCAACAGCTCCGCAGTTTGTTTGTCACAATTCTTCGGGAAAATTCTCCTTCCAATCCTTTAGAATTGTGGCTCCAGTTCCGCACAAAAATATGTGATGATCTGCACCATGCACTCCATAACCGGAACATCTGCCGTAATCCAACAGAAGAGCAAGTCTTTGACTATGGCCTCTATCTTATTGACCAACTGCTTCATGCAACCAACAAAAGCCTTGATGACTGGCCTACCATGCCAAAGCCACAGGAGAACTGGGATGCATTGATTGGAAATCGCCTTATTGCTGAGCAGCGCAACTATGACATGGTTGAGGAGGACACACTTGCTATGCAACAGATTCCAACACTGAATGCAGGCCAACGCTCAGCTTTTGATCTCATTGTTGCAGCAGTCACCAACAGATCAGGACAATGCTTCTTTCTTCATGGACCAGGAGGAACTGGAAAGACATATGTCTACAATACCCTCTGCCACTATTTGCGTAGTCTGGGAAAGATTGTCCTCTGTGTTGCATCCTCTGGAATTGCCGCACTGCTTCTTATTGGGGGAAGAACAGCTCATTCATGCTTCAAAATTCCAATCAAGGTCCATGAGAGTTCTACATGCAATATTGGAAAGCGTTCAGATCTGGCTGGCCTTATCCGCATCACTGATTTGGTCATTTGGGATGAGGCTCCTATGCAACACCGTCACAATCATGAGGCTGTAGACCGCACCTTCCGTGATATCCGCAACTGTGACAAGCCATTTGGTGGACTTACAGTTGTGTTTGGTGGGGACTTCAAGCAGATTCTTCCAGTCATTGTCAAGGGATCAAGGGCCCAGATTGTTGGTGCTTCTCTTCAGCGGTCTGCTCTGTGGACATCTATCCAAGTTCTCAAGCTTACTGAGAATATGCGGCTAAACACCAATCATGAGGCAGAGCGGATCTTTGCACAATGGCAGTTGGATCTGGGTCATGGCAGACATACAGATGAGGCAGATGACATTCTTCTTCCTGAACACTTCAAGTGTGCAGAAAATTCAGTTGCATCTCTGATCAACAACATCTACCCTGGTTCTCATGTATCCAGTGGAATATCTCAACACAATCAACTGCTCCGGTCTTCCTCTTGCCAAGCTCACACTCAAAGTTGGATGCCCAGTCATGATTCTGCGGAACCTCAATGCCAGTGAAGGTGTTTGCAATGGATCACGGGGAATTGTCACCAGGCTTGGAAGTAGAGGACATGTTTTGGAAGTCAGACTTTTGACAGGACAGCATAAAGGCCAGACAGTATTCATACCACGGATTGGCCTCACTCCAACAGACACTCAAATCCCTTTTGAGTTCTGTCGAAGACAATTTCCTGTCCACCTTTGCTTTGCCATGACTATCAACAAGTCTCAAGGTCAATCGGTCAAATATGTTGGGCTCAATCTTTGCAACTCTGTCTTTGCTCATGGACAACTGTATGTGGCAGTCTCTCGAGTAACTTCTGTGCACAACATCAAGGCAATATGGGATGAGGAAGCACAAACAACAAAAACCAAAAACATAGTTTATCCAGAGGTCATCATTGATTGATAATTATTTAGGATATTTCTCAAAGCTTGCAATGTCTTATGTCTTATATGCCTTATGCCAGACTGTTATAAATTATAGTAGCTTGACAGTAGCAGTATAAATCATAGTTCTGTTATATTGAAACAAACAAAACTGAGACAGGGCGGGGTCCAGGGGCGGCAGCCCCGGCAAGCCGCAGGCCCGTCGTGCAGAGCCGGGTGAGCAAAGCGAACCCCGGCGCGTAGCGACGGGTCAGAAGCTTGTATTTTGCTACTCGCACCTGACAAAAGTGATCGCGATTATGTAAGCGACGCGTCAACGTGCTGGCAGTTTTGTTGATCGTTTCGCGTTTTTCTCAACCACCATTGTAACATTCACATTCTCATGCCACAGTCTAAAACTAGTCGACGTCAACACTCTTCTGCCACAAAAAATCTCTTCGTTGGAGCTGTTCTTGGTGGTCAGGATGTTGCTGAAGCTGCTCGGCAATTTGGCCTGAAAGATAGCACGGCACGCAGCATCATGAAAAAGTACAACGCGACAGGAACAACCGAAAACCAACCGCGTTCTGGGCGTCCACAGAAGCTTACCAATGTCGACAAACGCCACCTAGTCCGTACTGCGCGAAAAAACCGTCGTGCACCATTTTTGGAGATCGGAAATCAAGTTGGCCTCGATGTCAGCGAAATCACCATTCGACGTGCCTTGAACCACGCCGGCTACCATCGACGAGTTGCCAGGAAGGTTCCTTTTCTTACCAAGCTACATAGACACGCGCGTATGGCCTGGGCTCGCCTCTATCGCAGGTATTTGCTCCGACATTGGGCAAAGGTCATCTGGTCAGACGAGGCCTATATTTACCTCGGCGACGATCGCGGCCGCATTTACATCACACGCCTCCCTAACGAAGAATACCTCGATGAATGTTTGGTTCCGACCTTCAAGCAGTCGCCTGTGCGCGTTATGGTGTGGGCGTGTATTATGAACGGCAGGAAGGGGCCGTTGATTGTGCTGGAGTACCCAGGTGGAAAGGGAGGTGGAATGAACACAAAAAGGTACTGCGAACAGGTGTTAGAAGGGGCCTTGTTGGATTTCTACACAGAGATGAACCAGGAACGGGGAGATATTCAGTTTCAACAGGATAACGCGTCGTGCCACACCAGTAAATCCACGAAGAAGTGGTTTGCCGACCATAGCATTCCACTGCTTTTCCACCCCCCCAACTCACCGGATCTTTCGCCTATCGAGCCGGTCTGGCATGAGCTGAAGAAAATCATCCGTGGTCTCCCACATCCCCCTACTACTGTAGACGCGCTCAAAACCGCAGTACACGCTGCCTGGGACCAGCTAGACGTCGCCGACATTGACAAGTACATTTCCACCATGCCAGATAGAGTAGATGCTATTTTTCAAGCCAAAGGTGGTCATACCCGTTTCTAATTTCTTGAGTATGTACACTTACATACCCTCTAATAATGTAGCAATTTTCATGGTCAGGAATGTTGTAGTTACTATGTTATAAGTGTTTCGGTTTTCGACGACGAGGAGACAAATATGGCGTGATTACATAATCGCGATCACTTTTGTCAGGTGCGAGTATGCCAAAGTTTGACAAGTGGCGCCGACGGTGCTTACATAACGGGATGTGCCAGATTTGAGAGGTGTGTGTCGAGTTGCCCCGCAACAGCCTGCTCTCCAGCTTCTGTCGCACCCTTTTCTTCCCAGTCCCGTCTCTGGGTCCAGCCATTCTTTACTCTTGATCATGTCCACTCTTTTCGTCTTCTTTCTTGCTCTCTCCCTTTTCTTTTCGCGAGCGGAGGCCTTCACATTCACCTTTGGTACTCCCACTCAATGTGACCCACTTCCTATCTCATGGACTGGTAAGTCTCGTCAGCGCTGTCCGTCAAGGCTTCATAACTCAACCAACTATTTAGGAGGAACACCACCATTTCAGTTGATTCTCATTCCAGTGCGTAGTTGATCGACCCTTGCTATGGACATATGTTCATCATCCACAGGTTTTTGGAACACCTCGAAATATTTCAATACCCGCCTCAGCGTTTAATGGTGGAAAAGGATCGTTCTCTGTACCGTTACCGGTAGTAAAAGGATCACAAGTGCTGTTGACGATGTCGGATGCAACGGGCTTTAATACGGGTGGAACTACGACTGCGTTGACTGTGGGAGCGTCCAAGGGAGGGTCTTGTGATACCACTGATCCTGGTGAGTAGTATCCATTGATGTTAACTTATAAACCCCTAAAACTCCCTTCAGGTATCGCATTCCCATTCCAATTGAATTCAGCTCTTCAGCAGTGCAGGCGGGTCTTCATATTTATAGGACTTCCTCCTGAAGCTAACAAATTGTTCGACAGGCCGTTCGTTTTCAGTGGATACGACACTGCGATACAACCAGTGACTATTACTGTGAGTGCCTCTCAATGACTTATTTTCATGTACTCAAATCAAAATGTGGTTCAGGGCATCGTGCCTGGAGGGACATCGTTCATCTTGAATCCTCCGAATGGCCCGAATTCGTTTACTTGGAATGCTAATGTAGCGCAAGGGACATCCATGCTTTTTTTCATGACAGATGCGCAAGGACGTCAAGGAGGTAGCTCTGATATAAGACTTGTGGCTTTCTCAGACGATACTTCATGCCTCAATAACCTTTCCCCGTCATCAACGTCGGCTGCTCCTTCCGCCACTGGATCTACAACCCCCACGTCTACAAGCACAGCCGCTCCCACTACAACAGCGCCTCCTTCAAATGGGCTCTCGATAGCTGCCATTGCAGGAACTGTCATTGGTGCCCTCTTATTCCTGGCTGTCATTGTGACTCTCGGACTGTTTTTCTTGAGGAAAAAGCGCGATGCACGGTCGAGTACGGGCAACAACGTGCGAAGGTATTCTCACAGAATAGACTCTGAGGTAGACTTGTCCTATGACCCTAGTCAGGCTGGGATTGTGACCCCGTACGGACTACCCCATGGATTACCACCGAATCACAGTGTCCCCGCATCCCCATACCCTCCCTACTCTCCAGATTCCAATCGCCCATTCGATCCGAGCCCGTTCCTGGACAACTCGCCACCTCCTTCACAATACCAATCCTCACAGTACCAAACTTCGATTTATCAATCGCCTCCCACTCAACATCAGCACCCAGGCGCATATCAGCCACCGTCTCAATATCAGGATCCTGGAGCATACCAACCTCCTTCTCAATATCAGAATCCTGGTCCATACCAACCTCCTGCCCAATATTATCCTCCTCAATCAAATTACGCTCCCTCAAATGCAGGACCTGACCCTTTTGGCGCTCCCGGCCCACCAACCCTGCCTACAGGCGCAGAATATGAGTCCTATCCTCTGCAAGGTCAGTCCCAGACGCAAAGCCCTGAGCAGTCAACATCAAGGGACTCGATGGCAACGGGAACCTCAGCCGCACAGCGGAAAGCTGCAATGGCAGGTAACACCTCGTACAAACCATCGCGATTCGTCATGCACACAGACGCCGACGACGATTTGCCTCCTCCTAACGAGGATGGCGTAGTGGAACTTCCTCCACAATACTCTGAGCGCCATGGCGCGTTAGGAGTCACGAACCCCTCGCCGTCGCCAGGACCTAATGCAGGCCATCCTCCTGGTCCTGGGCCTTACCGTTCGTGATCGTCATTGTAAATATCTGCTCTTTTTCTTGTCGAAGTTTTTATGCTTCTCTTGGTTGTAGATGCTGCAGTGCTTACTTTCTAGCTCTATCTCGTACTTCAACCATGTCTTCGTATTATATCTTATCTATCGCGCGACAATATCCTGTACATTGGTGCATATGTGCCTACTCAAACCTACTCCACGTATGTATTCGCATCATTTGGTGGCTGTGATCACGGCGCTCATAAGTGTCTACACCCTGAGCATAAGAGATGGTGATCAGACGAGTGTTGCATACGCCGCGCTTGGCTGCGCCCCATGTACCGTCAAATGAACCCGTTGCCTCGGTGACAAGGCGGTGAAAGCGGTGTTTTGATGAAAACATGGTGCCATGGCCCCAGCATGCTCCTCATGCGTGGAAGAGTTCAGGTCTTTAGCTTATTTTGCCAAGCTCGTTTGTCATTTATTCCATCAATGTTCGCTCTGTAGCCGAGACCCAGCGGCGTCCTCGACGCCTCCTCCTTCCTACCACAATCCTCTGGATCCTGATGTTCTTTCTTTGCTAAACTTCCTGCGAAAGACAATTTTCGCCTTGTTATTTCATAAATTTCGAGGCCGCTTCTCCTGTCATGTCCGTTCTATTTCTGTGCCGAGCGCTTGTCCTCGGCAGTGCTTTTGGGACGGTCGCCAACGCCTTCTCCTTCACCAACTCTAATCCAACGCAATGCGATAATATTACATTCAAGTGGTCGGGTGAGCGCATCTTAATCAATGTGATCTGTACCAGGGAATTGACTAGTGTCTCGTATGCAGGAGGACAACCGCCCTTTCGAGTGTTGATGATACCGGTAACTTTTGAAGTTTTTAAAAGTTGTTCTCCAGGTCTAAACTTATCGCGCCCGACAGCCCGGCGGTACAATCAAAAATCTCAGTGTCCCATCATCTGCCTTTCAGGGGAATGAAGGATCGTTTTCGACAGTGCTGAACATTGCGGAAAACCAACGGCTGGTTCTGACCATGTCTGACGCGACGGGAGTAACTGCAGGTGGAGTATCTGATGTGTTGACTGTCGGTACATCTGTTGGAGGACAAGCATGTGATACGAGAGATCCAGGTTTGTTGCAGCGCAAAGCTTCAATCATCAAATCCGCTAATCTTCTTCTAGGAGTCGACTTTTATTTCTCCCTAGATACAGACTTGGAGGAGTGCAAGTAAATACTCAACTCTCTTCGTGTCCATAAGCAACAATGTTGACACTGGATCATCTGATAGGACTTATCCATTTACTGCCTATGAGGGCGCTGTCCAGCCGATTACAATTGTGGTGCGTGATTTGCCCACCGTAGCTATTGATACTTGTTCATTAAATTGTTTCCGACCTGAAGGGTATCGTCCCACTAGGCCAATCATTCACAATTCGACCTCCAATCGGAAGTAGCTTTACATGGAAAAACAACTTGACCGCGGGCACTCCTGTCACGTTCGCCATGAGCGACTCTGTAGGCAAGATCGGCGGGACTTCGAGCGTCCGAGTCGTCAAGTTGTCGACTGATAAATCCTGCTTGACCAACACATCTGGTAACCCATCTAGCACAACAATCAGTGGTCCGTCAAACACCAGCAATCCATCAAATGGGTCAGATACGTCTTCAAGGAGCAATACTGGCGTTATTGCGGGTGCAGCAGTCGGGGGTGTCGTACTTGTCGCCCTCCTTGCCTTCCTTGCCTTCTTTTGCATGCGGAAACGACGAAAAGACAGGTATCCAGATCGCCCATTTTCGTCGAATGGAGACAAGGAGGGCACGTATGATCCTGCTGGATCAGCTGCGCCTGAGGGTGTCTTGCCCGACCCTTATAGGGTGGTGCCGTTTCAACCTTCTTTATCAAACCCACCTCCTTCTCAGAAAGCACTGCTTATGCAGTCTTACAATCAATCTGCACATCAGTCGCCTGGTTCAAGCCCTATGATGTCGGAATTTCTGCATCAGCAACAATCAAACGCTTCACTCGGCTTATCCTACACAACAAATACTCAGCAGGGCACCCGGCCCTCGAGCGGTCACAGTCTTCAATCATCCTCTGTGCCACCCTCTCAAGTCGGCACATCGTTGTACGCATCGGGGCGCAGCGCGGATGTTACTGGTGCCTCTGAATCTGCCTTCATGTCTCCAAGCAGCGGAAACGCCAGCTATCAATCACAGCGCGTCATCGTGCATACCGATATCGCAGAGGGCATAGACGAGCCTATAGAGTTGCCGCCATCCTACTCAGAAGGCAGGGCTCCAATCCCTGGTATGCTCTCGTCGAACATACCTGCTGCATCATCCTCGGAAGCACCCCAGCAACGGCCAAGAAAGAGTTAGAAATGCCGGATATGATGATGTGAATGTTGAGTACAAGCCAACACGGACGCTGCGATTTGTGATACCCATATTTAGATAAAGGAACTAATTGCAAGCACAAATTCAATTACATATACACCGTCGCTACTTCCTTAGCCTCAGCACGTTCACGACAAACACTGTATTTCGCATCGAACCGAAAAAAAAAGACTCGCAAAATGGATATCTAAGCTACCAGGACAAGAGACAATTGCTTCTCCCAAACCAGAAATTTAGAAGTTGATGCAGTAGTTGGGGGATTGCTGATTGATCTGTTAGTTGTTGATCATGAAGCCTTGCACCAACGATCTGCATCATATTTGATGAGCCTAAATCTTTCGAGGTTAGGCCAGCTTAAGCCGGGCCCTGCCAATGAGCCGAGGGTCTGCGACGGGCTGTTAGAATTTGTAGCATACAAGCTCGAGAGCGAGAGCGATGTTCGCAGAGGTCTCAGAGCGCCTATTGAGATTTAACTAGGAATGTTAGAACTCGGGGGTGTTAGTAAACAAGGGTCCGATGATGTCAACCATAGTTTCTCGGGCTGGAGGGCATTGGGAGGGCAATCAGCATGGGCTTTGGTCACCTTGTGCTTGCCGTTCCGTGCACCGTTTGAATGCACATGTCGTCTAGGTGACAAGACGGCGGAAGCGGCGTTTCATCTTCAAGAATGCCCATGCCCATCATGCGTTAAAACAACGAACGTTTGAGACTCAAGCTCACCTCCAGCTCAATCCTTTCAATTTTGGAGGTTCTTTCTTTGCTAATCTTCCTCTAGCAGACAAATTCTGTTTATTTGAGCCGCTGATCCTGGCATGTCTGTTTCGTTTCTGTGCCAAGCGCTTGTGGTTGGCAGTGCTTTTGGGACGCTCGCCAACGCCTTCACGTTCACCCACTCTAATCCAACGGCATGCGATAATACCACCTTTACGTGGTCGGGTGAGCGCACATTGACCAGTCTGATATACACAACCTTGACTGACATCTGGTATGCAGGAGGACAGCCGCCCTTCCGAGCGGTGATGATATGGGTAATTTCGGAGTGTTCTCAGGTGAATACCGAAGGCTAAAATTATTTCGCCCGACAGGCCGGTCATGATATCAAAAACCTCAGTGTACCATCTTCTGCCTTCCAAGGAAACCAAGGATCGTTTTCAACAATTCTGAACATCAATGAAGGACAACCGCTTGTTTTGGCCATGTCCGACGCGGCGGGAATACTTGCGGGGCCGGTATCAGATATTTTGACTGTTGGTTTATCTGTTCACAATCAAGCCTGTGATATAAATGGTCCAGGTGTGCACCTCAAGCATTGACGTGTTGATTACTGCTTATCTTCTTACAGGAACCATGTTTCGTTTCGAACTAGACGCAGGCTTGGTGGAGTGCAAGTAAATGCCTCGACTTTCTTCGTGTCTACGAAGAGCAGTGCTGACACTGGTTCCTTCTGACAGGGATGTAACATTCACTTACAACAGAGACCCTATTAAGCTTGTTCAGCCGGTTACGTTTCTGGTGCGTGACCTGCCGACAGTTGCTGTCAAGAGCTTGATCTTTGAATTTGGACATTGGAAGGGTATTGTCCCGGGGGGCCAATCATTCACATTCCAAGCTCCGGTCGCAGATAGCTTTACATGGAAAAATAACTTGACCGCCGGCACTCCTGTCACATTCGTCGCCACCGACTCTGAAGGAAACACCGGCGGGTCTTCGAGCGTCAAGATTGTCCAGATGTCGACTGATAAATCCTGCTCCGAACAAAGGTCCAGCAGTTCGTCGTCAAAGAAAAATCCTGGCGTTATTGCGGGTGCCGCAGTCGGGGTTGTCGTACTTGTCGCTCTCCTTTCTTTCCTTGGCTTCCTCTGCATGCAGAAACGACGAAAGGACAGGTTCTCAAATCGCATTTCCCCATTGAAAGACGAAAGCGACATCAGCTATGATCCTGCTGGATCTGTTGCGCCCGAGGGTGTCCTGCTCCACCCTTATAGGGTGGTGCCTGCTGCATCAAACCCTTCTCAGAAAGCAATGTCAAAGGAATCCGACAACCAACCTACACACCAGTCGCCTGTTTCAAGTCCTTTGACGTCGAAATCCCGGCATCCTCAGCACTCAATCACTTCGCTAGGCTTATCCTACACGACAGGGCCCTCGATTAATCAATCATCCCCTGCTGCGTCGCTCTCTCAAGGCAGCACATCTTTGCACGCATCAGGGCGCAGAGCGGGTGTCAACGGTGGCTCTGATTCTAGCTTCTTGTCTCCGAGTAGCTATCAATCACAGCGCGTCATTGTGCATACTGATATCACAGAGGGCACAGACGAGGCTATAGAGTTGCCTCCATCCTACGCAGAAAACAGAGCTCCAATCCCTGGTCTGGTTATGTCGGACGCACCTGCTGCACCACCCTCGGAAGCACCCGTGCGGCCAAGGAAAGGAAATCGATAGCTTCGATACGATGGGCAATGGAGAATTTGGGTAAATGCCAACACGGACGCGGCGTTTTCTGATACCCATATTTTATATAGTAGGAACTAATTGCGAGCACCGATCTCTTTTCTATATACGATGTACGTTGGACACATCTTAGCATATCTTGGACACATCCTTAGCATATCAGCACGTCCTGGACAGACTATGGAATTGTTCGCAGCAAAACGAAAAAAAAACATACATCTTAGAGATACACACCTCGCAGATGGAGATCTAAGTTACACAAGACAAGAAACTTGCCATTTGCTTCTCCCCAACCTAATGTCCCCGGGGACTCATGCAGTAATAGGGGGACCTGCTTCATATGCTGCCTGTTCTGGACCTATATTTTGTTTCGCGAACGCATCAATCATGGCTTCCTGGTCCTTGCGCCGACGATGTCTTTTTCGCCTGTCATCTTTGATGAGCCGTTCAATCTTTCGACGGGCCTTGTTATGGAGGCGAGGGTCTGCTACAGCTTGTTTGCATCTGTAACAGGCAAGCTCGATGCTCGCCAGTAAACGGAGAGTCTCCGAATTGTTGAGCGCCTATTGGGAGGAAGACGATAGACGACTGTCAGAACTCCATCGTGAGAGTAAACAAATGATACACACATTCAAGGACCAAGAAACAACTCGCGCCCCATCAACACAGCCAATAACAACGAAGTTACCTCTCTTCTCAGCTTGGAGGTCGGAGGACTGGAAAGAAAATTCGATACACCGTCATTTCGTGGGAGAGATGACAGCCTACTTCACCAAACGTAGCCATGACCTTCCCTGATGTAAGATTTCGTACAACTATGTAAGACCATCATTACGTTAGACAGTGTTGTGTTTCGCGATATGTGAACAACAGTGTTGACTACTCACCAACACGAGATGAGTGCCCCGTCATCTCCTGCGTAACAAGACCTCTGCCCAGGTATACCCAAGAGTCTCTCTCAGGTTTCCGGATGTGCACTTTGACCTGGATTTCTCGGAAGTTGTCTCGCGTCGATGCAACTGAGAGCACAGACGAGGCAAGGACGGTAAGGAGTGCATTCGCTGTTATGGAAGTTCAAATTGATTGACATACGTTGCGTTGTGAATATTTCAGGCTTGACATGGTATACTTCGTTAGTTGAGACTGCGCCATTGGTCATGCCGTCAATCTCCATGGACTCGTCTGCCATCTGTGCCACAGGCAAATAATTGTGAGGTGAGGCCATGTTTCATGCATAGCGTCGACGAGGTGCAAGCTTACTGTTATTGTAGACAAGAGACAAGTGATAGGCACGGTTTGCTGCAGAGGGAAGGAAGGTGGTCGTAGGTAGAGGAGTTGAGTTTCAAGTTACGGTTCACATTCGCGAAGCCAATTAGGGATCACGTGCCCAATATGCGTTCTCAGTGTCGCGTCCTGCACAAACCTTCTCGCTACCATAGGTCTCTCGGTCGCTTTCATCTTGTGATAATAATCTACGAGCTTGGAAGCGGGGTGCAGGCAATGATTCTTAATACCAAGATGCCTTTCATGACCCAGGTCTTGGCGACGATTGTTACCCGGCTATGAAAGAGAACTCAAACACGAAAGGCCACTCGCAAACTGTATAAAGCGAACGTTCTGCAGCCCGAGATGTTATATTCTGTATTACATCGACCGTCTCAATTTTCTATAATGCCTCGCACTCGAAAACATATCACTAATCACAAAATAGAACGCGAACCGAGGGAACTTGCCCCTGACGGCGAAGAAGATAACCAACGAGTTGAATGCGAAGCCGTGGATTCAGAAGTAGCTCAGAGAGAGGTCGGTCCTTGTAAAGGTTGCACTCGTGATATTGTTGCTGAAAAATAAATGGGTACAGGACGACCGCGAAGGTCCTGAATACTTTCCTTCGAGCCAGGAGTCATATTCCGAACAGTCATCTTCCCAGAGCCAGGAATGGACGTGCTCTCAGGGAAGCGATGACAGTACCTCCTCTGCGTACTCTTACTATCGCAGTTCCCGTGAAGATGACAACGAATATGTTCCTGCCAACATTACCCTCTCCTACGAATTACCAGATTTGGAAGATCAAGCACCAGAGTTGAACAGCCCTCTCTCCCCTTTGGGCAGCAGCACGACCGGGGACGACGACGACCCTGCTGCGCTCCCGAAGATCTTGAAACAAGAAGAGAGGTCCGGTACGCCTCGAGGTCGAAAGAAGATTACACCCCTGTTCCTCCCATCAAGCCCCTTCTGAGTGCGACAGGAAGGATGTGAGACCGTACGTACGTCTTCGACGAACAATTCGTCCTGATCTCACCGGGGGGCGTTGCAGTAATAAACGCGCGATGGAGTCAAGAAGCGCAAGCGCCGCAGTGTGAATGAACACTTACTTTATTGGCGGCAGCTCTGGGTACAAGTGTCGGCAGTAGAGCACATGTATGATTTCGGTAAATTCACCAACCATGAATTAACATGGTGGCATCCTGGAAATGACTTCATATACAAACATACAACATCGAGGGTCGCGAGTCTAAGTGCTATCGAGTTTCTGGTGACAAATAATTGCCTCCCACCAAGCAAAGATTGCGGGACGTAAATTGCACATTCGTGATCGGGGTTCTCTTTGTTGGGAAAGTCGCCAGTAGGTCAGCACTACGAAGGTCCAAAACGCTATCAAATAATGAGTTTGAGAGAGTCTGAAATACACGTACGTCTCTGAGCTTTCTTCCTCGCCATACTTTCCATTCAAGACAGGGGTCCCGTTCTTTTGGGCCTTCGTCCGCGCCCCGCCTGGAGCCTTTGCATCCCAGCATCGAACTGTCCAATCTGCACCACTACTGACAAGCAAGGATGATTCAGCGCTGAACGCAAGAGAGTATATTGAAGAGGCATGTCCAGTCATCTTCTTTATCCTCTTCCCTGAGCCAATGTCCCACAGATTGATAGCGAGATCTTCGCCTGAGGTTTCGAAAATACCGACCGGTCAGACAAGAGAACTGAAATGGGCAGTAAGAACGTACCAGCAGTTGCTAGATATCGACCATCGGGACTGAGGGCAAGTGAGGAAACGGCACCCTGATGTCCAATGAAAACACGTAAACAGGAGCCTCGTTGAACATCCCATAACCGTGCCGTCCAGTCGCTTGACCCAGTGGCAAGGTAAAGCGAGTTAGGATGGAATTGTACACACTAAAAGAGATATCAGAGAAAAGACTCATACTCGGGAACTTGTCACATACATCAACATCACTCAGATGCCCGGCATAGACGCGGAGACATGACGTCCGTTCCGTAGACCACAATCGCGCCGTTTTATCTCGACTGGCAGTAGCAAAATAAATCCCCATGGGACTCCACTTCACATCCCAGATCGGATTTTCATGTCCACGAAACGCAACTACATTTGTCATGGTGTCTAGTGACCAGAGTCGGGTGGTGGCATCGGCAGACGCAGACAGCAGATATTTGGGAGGTGCGGCAGAACCACTTAATGGATCAAAAGCAACGGAGTAGACAGGTCCGCTGTGTCCAACAAGTTTCCTGGTTGTGCTTCCCTTCTTTTCCCGAATTTTGTTTAGTGATGTCCCTAGAGTGGTTTACGACGTATAAGCGTGAGCCCTGTGGCAAGAAAACGGGTGGGCATACCGTCTTTGATCGCGCTCGAAGAGAAATCGCTTCGCAAGCCTTTTAGTTTTTCACCCTTCAAGCTCCATAGTCTGATATAGCTTTCTGCAAATCCGGCGGCCATCAACGATGTGTCGGGTGAAAATGTACAACAAGGAGCGCTGAATCGAATCCAACCAAGATCAACGCTCGAAGTAGATATTTTTCATCGTATACTCACCCCTCAGCAACGTCATGCAATGTGTAGGCACATATACTCGGCAACGCACGAGCTCGTAGAGCCCCTGCTTGAGGAGAGTTTGGATCAATATTTGCGGCCAACGAAGGGTCGAGCCGTATCCGCTTCCGATTATCTCGCACAATGTTTACCTCCCGCTCAACGTCGATCGTTTTGAATGTTGGAGGACGTGGCAGAAGGTCAGCTTCTGTCGGAGCAGTGACGCCTTGTACGAGAGGTCGGCCAAAAGAACTATCAAATGGAGCCGTGTCTCTCTCCAACATTGCCTGCTCTCGCAACACGCGTTCTGTTTCAGCACGAAGTTCATCTTGCAGTGGTGCAAGACCAAGTTTGAGTGCGCCTTTACTGGCGTTGAATGCTTGTGGATTCGTCAAGCTCGTTTTACTCCCGCTGACCTGAGGAATCAATGACGATAGTAGCCCCGTTGACTCCTCCCATGCGTGCGGGGAGACTGCAGTTGGATTGGACGAAGTGACTGGATGTCAGATGAATAAAGGTAGTAAGTATCCAGTAAAGTAAGTGAAAGAAATTGTACCATTAAAGCGAAGGTGATTGTTAACCACGCGCATAACGGCCGCTCGGCCGCGTTTTCCCTTCTCGCCCGTGAAGCCGTCTCCCGAACCAAGTGCTTCACCCCCGACTCCTTCTGTCAGCCATCCTACTAGAAGGCCAAATCCAGATCGGCTCATACGGATAGCATATTTCTCATTGCGGAAACGTTGGGCAAGGTCGTCGTTTTGTACGTGAGCAGGCAGAAGAAGTGTTGATAAATGGTGAAGTGTTGGTGTATGGGATGGAGATAATGACCCAGAGAAAGTGGTAAAGAAACGAGATGCTATGTATACCTATCATGATCAACTGACTTTTGAGCGCCTTGAAGGGTTACATACCAGCATCTTTGAATCCATGTTGAATTAGATCGAGGTAGAAGTGACAAAATATCGGGAAAAGGATAGGGCGAAATTCAGGCTGCGTCATTTGACCTTAGGGTTGTGCGAAATATTTGTTCATTAACACATACTCTGTACATGTCCAAAGAGCCATCCACCCACGCCTCGAGTTCGCGAAACCCTTCCTGTTTATCTGTGGGATCCAAAGACAAGAGCTCTTCTGCCCCAACGGACCCAATGCTTGCAATCAAGTTCTGGATGTTGACTGGATTGCCCATTGCAGTGAGTTCTTGCAACACATTTGCCGAATCTTTCAAAATGTTTTCGCCGGGCCTAGATGGCTTTTGAGCAAAGACAGAGAGTGCCTTCACTAGCTCATCCATGCCAACTGTTTCAGGTTGCTTTCCATTGTCGGCTGGCGAGGCAACTTCAAGTTCTTCGAGGAGAGCCTTCTCGGCGGCAGTGTGACCGCGTGCGCGAAGGTAGTCAAGTACAACGCGTTCCGCTGACGAGATGTTGGGCGCTGGCTCCTGAGTTTGGTTGGCAGGGGACGGTGCAACTGGGGATTGGGAAGATCCCGTTGGAGTAGCTACAGACATCGTCGAAAGCTGAAACTCAACAGATGGTGGGATGGAGGAAAGCTAGTATTAGGTCATGTGACCACGTGTTCGAGGGGCGCGTCCTTTAAGTTCAAGTTTACATTCGCATAATTCTTCGCGTCTTCCCTTCTTCCTCAATGGCATCGAAACAAGCAAACCGTCAGGCCATTACCCTCAAAGGCTCCACTGCTCTGGTAACTGAATTTTTCAAATATGCTGTAAACACGTACGTCTCTTCATATGTCTTTGTTACCTTCCTGATCACCAACTGTTAGTATCTTATTCCAACGCGAAGTATACCCTTCAGATGACTTTCACATGGTCAAGAAGTATGGTCAAACAGTCTTGGTCACCCAGGATCTTGCCTTGGAGAATTACCTCGACAGGTGGCTAATGCTGTCTCTTCTTCATACATGCCGCGAACGCTGAACTTGCCTCCAGAATCTTGAAACAAGTCCAGAGTGTGTCCCAGTTTCACAAAAGATCATGTTCAATTTATCCAATTTACATTGTATAGAGTGGCTTCTTACGGGGTCTGTTACCCAGCTTGTGCTCGCCATCATCTCCAAAGATACACGAACGCCACTAGAGCGATGGGTGTTCGACATCAAGCTGGTGGAGCCTACAACAACCGAGCCTGGGGAAAGGTATGCGGAAAGCTTACCTCTTCTTGTCTCACGTTCATTGAAACAGTGGATAGTCGAGCATCCAAGCCGGAATCTGAGATTCAGTCTGAAATCCGAGCTATTCTGAAGCAAATCATTTCGATGGTGACATATCTGCCTGTCATCCACGAGCCAACGGTATTCAACATCCTGGCATATACGTCGGAATCTGCAGATGTTCCAGCCGGAGAGTGGGTAGACACAGACCCATTGGCGATTGAGGCTAGTAAAAGCCAACAGGTGAAGATGCGGAGCTTCAGCACGGATGTTCACCGAATCGAAGCTATGGTGGCGTATCGCTATGAAGAGTAGATAGAGTAAACGTCAAGTACCTGGCGACGGTAGTTGTGTCTCGGGGAGACATGTGAACTTTCTCATCCTGCTCTGAAAGATGCGACTTGTCCGGGTTGACCGATGGGATCAGAGGGTTTGCCATGGGAGCATGCGCGTTCCACTCCCTCGGGCCTTCATAAGATAGCTTTTTGTAAACAATGAATCACACCAGCTGGCCCTTCCTCTTTCGTTCTAAGCCATCTTTGTTCGCTCTTTGTTGTTTCTTTCTCCCGTCTGGACACGTTCCCTTTCACTCTCCCTCGCTGATTTATTCCTCTGGCTGGTACCGGACGAGAACTGATATCCCAATCCATCTAAATCACCGTCGCTAATGGGTGAAAACTGGTTCCAACGCGAATTCCTCGTCCCACGCAGGCTCGCTTTCAATGTTCTTTTCTACGGCGCTCACTTTGCACTCTTTGCCTATGGCTGGTGGAGTCAGGTCAGTGACCTTGTTGAGCCTGCTTCGGCTAAATCACTGACAATTATGCTCTAAGGCAACCAATCTGAAATTGGCAGGGCTCAACTCCTTGAAATTCTCCGTCTGGATATCTCGTGGTGCTGGTCTCGTTCTTGCCTTCGATGGTGGTCTCATTCTCATACCCATGCTGCGAAATATAATCCGCGTCGTCCGTCCCAAGCTCGCATGGTTGTTCCCAGCGGATGAAAATATCTGGTTCCACAGACAGGTTGCCTACTCCATGGCCTTCTGGGCCATGGTTCACACTACCGCTCATTATGTCAACTTTATCAATGTCGAGCGCACACGTAAGTCTGGCTTTGTGTCAGTTCGCAATCTTTCGGTAACAACCATTTTGCCTTGCAGAGATTCGCAAGCAGATTGCACTCCAAATCCATTACGCCCAGCCGGGCGGTATCACTGGCCATTTCATGCTTCTCATCATGCTGTTAATGTACACCACCGCACACGCGAAAATCCGTAAACAAGCCTTCGAGGTTTTCTGGTATACCCATCATCTCGCCTTCTTCTTCATGCTCGGTCTCTATACCCATGCCACTGGATGCTTCGTCCGGGATTCAGTCGACCCCGACTACATCGGATCATTCCCTTTCTATTCGACTGAACACTGCCTTGGGTATCTAAGCTGGAGATTCATCATCTGGCCCGGTGTTCTCTACTTCGGCGAGCGTGTGTACAGAGAAATTCGTGCCCGCAGAGCTACACGGCTATCCAAAGTCCTTGTTCATCCCAGTGGTGCGCCTTCCTTTTTCAGAATTCCTTTCTTTTTTCTCACTACTATGCAGGTGCTATGGAATTGCGCATCATGAAACCTAGTTTCAAGTATACCGCCGGACAATGGCTATTCATCCAGATCCCTGAGATCTCTCGATGGCAGTGGCATCCTGTGCGTATTCACCCCTACCTTATGGGTACCATATTGCTTCGTAGCTCATCCAACAACCACAGTTCACCATCACATCTGCGCCGGAAGACCCTTATGTCTCCGTACACATTCGACAGGTGGGCGACTTCACGCAGGCACTTGGTGACCGTCTTGGAGTTGGCCCGTCCGTCGTCGCTGCCATGACCAAGGCTGCCATGAAGGGTGCTGAGGTAGACACAAAGACTGGCCGTGGTGACTTTGTCGAACTCGACCCAACATCGTCCTCGATCACTCTTCCCAGTGTTCGCATTGACGGACCTTACGGAGCACCGGCAGAAGATGTTTTCGGCTCTGAAGTTGCTATCCTCATCGGCGCTGGTATCGGTATGTGAACCAAAGCTTGGTGACGTTTCGAGAACCTGACACTATCTGTTAGGTGTTACACCATTTGCCTCGATCCTCAAGCACATCTGGTACAGGCAAAAGAAGGGAAAACTTGGTTCACTCCGTCGTGTTGAATTCTTTTGGCTTTGCCGTGACGCTCCATCGTTCGGTTGGTTCCAAAGCTTGCTCCACGAGGTCGAGGCTGCTCAAGCGGATCGTTAGTCTATTTTCTCCTTAACAACAGCAGACCAATCGCTGATATCACTTATGAATTCAGCCAATTTCCTCCGCATAAATGTGTACCTGACCCAAAAGATTGAAGAGGACATGCTATGGAATATCGCAGTCAATGACGCTGGCGCAGAGTATGACCCCTTGACCCTTCTTCGTTCGCGCACGATGTTCGGTCGTCCTGACTGGATGTCCGTGTACGGTCAGATGAGGCAGGCAATCGAGGCAGGCCAATATCTTCCAGGAAGCACATCGCAGTTGAAGACCAAGGTCGCCGTACGTCGCGCTTTTTGTTTATTCGGCTTTTGTGATTCTCAACGCTTTCCTCTCGATGTAGACATATTTCTGTGGTCCCGGAAGCCTCGCAAAGGCCATCAAGGAGGCTTGCGTGCATAACACTGGCTCAAATGTTGATTTTACGTTTGCAAAGGTTTGTCAATATATGTTCCATGTCATATCTCCCAGTCACGTTGACACTTCAAAATTACTTGCAGGAGCATTTCTGATGGATTTCTTCGTGGTCGGAATGGGCAGTGTGTACCAGTAGCAGCTGTGCTTGCAATTTATACTCTTCAATGAACCCTCATTGTGATACCAAATGTAATGATACTTGTACTATTTGTGTGAGTTCCAAGATTCCAATGGTGACCTGTAAGTATGATAGGGGGGACTAGCAAACAAAACGCAAAGGGTTCATACAAGTGTTCGACGTCATGATCTCTGACCTTTGACTACTATCTCCTCGACACGACTGTCCCATAAACGTGTTTGCCGACGTAGTTGCGCTGGATCCACCTGTCCGCGGCTCATTCTCTCTTCTGCGATCGCCCTGATACTCTTCATTGTGTATCGTCTGCTGTCGAATTTCTGTTCTATAGGGCTCTCAACGACAGGATCGTCAACATCATGGTCAGGGAAAAACTCTTCCAAATGTTCGAACACTTCTTCCACAACTGGTCGGGCAGAAACCAACTTAGGCTTCTCATGAGCAGAGTTTGGCATCCCAGGTTGGTCTTCTGAGCTTGGTTTTGAGCCTAGATCCTTCGATATAGAAACCATAGCCTGAGGACCATCGAGAGTGGCGTTTTTCGAAAGATAGCGCGGAGACAGCATGATGTCTGCTGGAGGCCTTTTCCAGGTCGAGGATGCGGAACGGAGATCACTATCACTGTCGTCGCTATCTGTGTCCCGGTCGACGTTACCAGCCGGGTACAGAAGGGCTTGAGGACTGACGAAACCTAGCATAGAGGATAACGTTGACCCCGTTGACGATGTCGATGGGGATGTGAGTTGAGATACCGGGGACATAGATGGCGATGCTATCGATGCCGGATATCGCGTCGTCGCAGACCTGAGATCTTTTGGTACCGGGTAGGGCGCTCTCGCCTTTGGCATTGGGGCCAGGCGGGACGAGCCTGATGCCAGGCCTACCTCAGGAAGGGGCGGCGGATTGTAGACAAAAGGTAGCTGCCGAGAAGCACCCGGCCGCTGAGAGCATTTACCCTCATCCGGGTTATGGATCATTAGTCGACTACGTGATGATTTGGACGGCGATCGGTGACTACTAGCGGAGGATTCAGACGTGAGTGATGGGCTTCTTGACCTGTGTACCCAGTCATGGGAAGGATTGACTGCCTTTGACCTCTTGGGAGACCCAGGGGGTGTGATAGTCACCAAGGGCGGGCTCCTGGATCGAGGATTAGGTGCCAGAGAATTGAGAGCAAGAGGGTTGAGAGCGAGAGGATTTGATGTAATTGGATTGAGAGCAGCAGAATTCATACTCTTAGCAGGTGATGGGGGCCTCTGGCCAGGAATAAGGGTTGCCATGTCGAATGCTGCAGACATTACCTGCATTACATCTTCATATCCAGATCCAGGGCGGGAGACTTGTTTCCTTGGACGTTTTTTCGGCTGTCGACCTGGAGAACTACGTTTGGTGGGGGCCGTCGGATACCCCATTGCAGCCATTCCGGGAAAATGCCACTCTCGTGGAAGGTCAAGGTATGGATGCTGTAGAAGGAAGGTAGCTGATGGGCGATCCTTTGGATCACTGTTTGCGAAGAAATGAATATGCCTCCGGAGAAAGATGAACTTGAGCGTCAACTCACGGATGAAAGCATTCACGTCTGAAGTGCTCTGCTGTTTCCGACAGTCTCACATCTCCTGGAAGTGGAGGGGCAAGCTTGTCCTGCGAGAGCTGAATGCTCTTGTTAAAATTTAAGCTTTGAGAAAGATGTGTTTTTACTAACCTTCATCATCACCGGGATTACGTCGACCTCATCATGCCAGGGCCGTCTGGCGGTCCACATTTCAAAAACAACGCAACCCACGCTCCATATGTCAATTTTGACATCATAACCCATTTTATTGCTGTCGATGATCTCTGGTGCCATCCAATAGACCGTTCCTTTTAAGTGACTGAATACGCGACCTGAGGCTTTTTTAGATATCCCAAAGTCCGAAATTTTGCATACACCAGAAGTGTCAATAAGGATATTGTCCGCTTTGAGATCCTGTAAGAATGATGCTATTGATTTCGGTTCCTCTCACGGACGAAAGAAACTAGAACGAACTCTGTGGAGTATTCCTTTGGAGTGAAGATAGGCAAGCCCTTCTAGGATTTGTCGCGTGAAATCTTTTGTCACTTCTTCTCGAAATATTCCATAATCGCGCAAGCAGGTGCTGATGTTTCCACCGGAAACATATTCTAGAAAACTGCTGAGAATCAGCACACGGTATTCGGCGTGCAAAAAGCTTACATGTTGATCGAAATTAGATTCTCTTCAAACCCTAGATATCGAACAATATTAGGATGCTCAAGATCCTTCAAGGTCTCTATTTCATCCTTGAGAGCATCCACCCCTTGTTGCTGCACGGGCTTCAACCTGTCACTTGCCGTTTGTGGCAATTCCACTTGTTTGACTGCTATTATCTCCCCTGCAGTAGCATTGAGGGCGAGATAGACTCGACCATAACTTCCTTTTCCAATCAGGTTACCTTTGATCCACTTGAAGGTAGCTGTCTCACAGGAACTTGAGTGCTGATGATCCTTTGTTCATATTTTGGAACATACGTTTTGCCAATGAGAACGGCGGGGGGTGCTTCAAGCTTTTCTCAGATTGTGTGGAAATACTGAGATGGTTATCGTCGCGATTAAGTCCAGTACCAAGGCTTGCCTCATCCTGACTGGATTTCCGACTCGGCTTTGGAGATGCAGACGATGATCTGAATAAACTTGATGACCCGTTGCGGAAATAATCCCCAACACGATCATGAACCTGGTGGGACAGTGGCCGAAGAGCACTACACTGTTTGGTATCACCAAACGGCAGTCGATCTTTTGAATACATCCCGTTTGAGCCGGTTTCGATGAATATGAAGGAGATAGGACTGGAGTAGAAGGACTAACGGTATTGGTGGCCAAGAAGCGCAATACACGAAAGTCTTGGGCTATACCGATCCGGTTACAACACTCGGACAGTAACGGAGATGAAGTGGCCCGAGTGGGCGTTACGTAGTTATTTTTGCATCAATGCCCAACCACTGCCAGTAAGGTGAGGTCGCAAGGTTGAACCTGTAGAATTGATGTAAGTGGTGCTGGAAAAGTACCGCTTACAAAGAGAATAGCCTGTAACGACGGTAGAAGTCTGCTCTGAGGACGCTAATGCCCGACCCCTCATTCCTCAAAGGAATTCAGAATGAAGCGCTTCTAGAGATACTATTGAATACCGGGGACTGCCTTCGGCAAGTCTTACAGAAGGGGAGCCCCGGGCCGTATCACGGTGACAGTGCCTTGTGGGCCAATCCCATAATTATCAATATGGTACAATGGGTTCTCGCAGATACAGAGTAAAACATGATACAACTAGTAATCATCAAGCAGAGTCTGTGAATACACTATATAGAATAAGATGAGAGGCAATCATGGATGAAGTCGCCGGGTCTAGACAACTGTAGTTCTGCAGTCTTGATAGTACAAGACCTGATCTGATAGCAAAACGTAAGCTAGTAAGCTAGCTCGGAGTGCTTGGAGGTGCTTCCTAGAATTGAGGCACAAGTTTAGTCGATGGTGATAGGGTTTTGCACGCTGCCCAAAAGAGAAGTTTGCTGGAATTGTTTGACGAGATCATCCTGAGTAAGATCATCTGAATGTTGTGGAGGAACTACATGAGAGGGTATTGGAACTGGCACAGGTACTTGAGGGTGGTTGTTAGGGGGGTTACTTCTTCGGGGTTTTGTGAGCTTAGAAGAAACAGATATGGATCGCAACAGATCCCGAGTTTCAGTGCTGCTGCCGTCATCATCCGGGATACTTTCACGATATGTGTAATGAGGAGCGAGATGTCCACCAGCAAGCTGCGATTGAACGCTAGTCTCATCGTGGAAACGTGTCGACGAGGCGTGACTCGCATCGAAACGGATATTTCTTGAAGAAGTTGACTACATGAAAGGTCAGATGAACCTGTTAGAAAGGCAATGGATGGGCGCACTTGTTTGGCCTGACAAAAGGCGCTAGCAGATATCTCCACTATTTCGACATCTGGTGAAGAGGTCTTTTCTCTCTCATTGTCATCAGTCAGATCAATGATACCTAGAAAGCTGGTATCCATATGTCGGTTTCCACGACCTTCAGGACTTGTGGGAGGTAGGCTCGTTGTCATTGTCTTTCGAATCCGATGACATCTTGCCTTCACATGACCTGCAAGTTCTGACCATGCCTATGAACACTTGATCTTATGAAAGTAAAGGTATTAAACCGACGTTTTTTGACTTTCTGCCGCGTCCTCGGGCTTTCGAACGATCTGATAACCTGTGGTAAGTTGGTTCCAACACCTGGCTGTTTCCGCTTTCGTTTTCGTAGTAGGTGTGCATCCATCCTGTAGCAACATCCAGTGAATGTAGACGCAGGGCATTTTAAGACATACCGGTACCTATCGTAAGCACCAGCGACGACGAGAATTAAAGGTAGGAATTGTTGCCTGGTGTAAGATTGAAAAGCTTGGGAACCATGTTCACTCTGGTAGCATGCTAAAATCGTCTCCAGAGCATCACCCGCCGGCTTTATGGGATGGTTCATGTTGGGAAAGAGTCCAGCTTTGTGCATTAGGTGGGCGAACGTCGAGTTGGCGGTAAGCACACTGCGTGCTTTCTGAAGTGCACACATTGGACGGAGCTATCAAGTTAGATCAAACCAAGACTGACCGTATAAAAACCAGGACTTCCATCCGGTTTTGCACGGTATAATTCCTCCGCAACGGCAGCTCCAATGAGAGCATCGCCCACAAATTCTAACCGCTCTCGTTCTGCTGCATTATTTAAAATAGTTCGCCATGAGATCTCGTTGAGAGAGGGGAGTTCGAAGAGGTAATCTTCCTGTTGAATCTTAGTTACGATGCTTCTGTGCAGATAATTTATCTCCCCATCCACGAAGGGGAAGGCACCAGATCTGGAAGCTTTGGATTTCTTCATTGAGCAATGAATGAAGATTGAAGGTTAACGCGAGGTAAGTGAGCAAGTATGGACCTTATGGACCTAATTGGGAAGCTTTGTTCGAACACGTGTTGTGAGTTTTGAACGCGATCGAAAGAGTTGGTCCTTGACCTTGTTGTATTGCAGGCGCTATTTTCGTATCCCGTCTCTGGCAAAAGTATAGCCAGCTTAAACCTAGAGTCTATGGCAACCTCCATGTCTCAATCTCGTCCCTTTGCTGCGTCGTCATCATCAACGTCAAGAATCAACGCTTCTGCTCGGCAAACGTTAACAACGAAGCCTGCACCAGTGGATCTACCAGCGCTACAAAGTGCCAGCCGCGTTCTGCTCGAGCAACTAGCGAAAGACGCACAAATTATCCCAGATCTTGGTGAAACTTTGACTGCCCGTATGCCTTGTTCATTTGCTCGAAATATGAATCATACTGACTACTTTGTAGCCGGTGGTCAGGCTTCTGCATCCTATAGCGTGTTCCCGGATGACATTCGGGTACCCTTTCAAAAGCGGAGATTCGTGGGTATTCCGGAAAACCTTTTTCAATACTATGACAGTGAGCCTTACACATAGCAAGTCAATATAAGTCAGGCCAGGCTAATGCACACTAGGCGCGAATGTCACCTCGCACATGGGGTTGATGGCGGAAATTGAACGCGTATGGATCTCGATTGACCATAAGCTCTTTCTTTGGGACTACAACGACGGGTAAGTGGTCTGTCTATACAATACAAGAGTAAGAGATGTGAACACAACCTCCTTCTAGTCAAGAGATTGCATCATTTGTTGACCAACCCGATGTGATCACTCACGTCTCCCTAGTTCAACCGAAAAGAGGCCTTTTTATTGAAGACATCACATATCTCCTTGTTATCTGCACACCGATATCTGTCCTCCTCATTGGTGTTGCGCTCGGAAACCAGTTAGGGTCTGATAATCGTCCGCGAAAGGAGATCAAACTCTACGCCACGGACCTTACAATAGCTACGGATATTGAAATGACCTCTGTCACCGGCACTCCAGATGGAAGGATCTTTATGTGTGGACAACAGGATGGAAACCTGTATGAGCTACATTACCAAGAAAACGAGTCTTGGTTCGGCAAGCGGGTACAACTTATCAACCACTCCGTAGGAGGTGTACAAAGCCTTCTTCCTCGCTTCGCATCCGCTGCATCGGACGGTAAGACAGCTTACACGCCGAAATATGACTACTGACAATTTGTTTCTCAAGAACGCATCGTGGCTACTGTTTCCGATCACAAGAGAAACTGCTTCTATACACTCACTTCACGAAACACAATATCGATGTACATGCCCAATGGCGACAAATCTATTCAGCACATACAAACACTGTCTTCCTTGTATAAGTCTGCCCAAGACAAGGCGCCTGGATCGCCAGCCCTCACTCCTCAGAATTTCCAGATAATCAATATACATGTTGTCGACGTATCAGGATCGCGTTCAGGCGTTCAACTTATGGCCATCACAACGAATGGTGTACGATTGTACTTTGGACCTTCAGTCTCCTATGGCTACAATCAAGGATCAGGTTCTGGCACCGGCGGCCTTCGTTCATTACAATTGATTCACGTGCGATTGCCACCTTTGAATCTGATTCACCCAGATGAACAAGCAAAAATGTATCGACCACCTGCCACCAGCTACGGAGGTGCTCAGGCCCAACCGACAAATAGGCCATACGTTGTGTCTACTCTTGACAGCTCCTGTTATATAAACGGAATGACTATTGCGACCCAACCAGGTGATACTGACGGAATGGACTATGTACTCTGTCTTGCTCCTGATCTTACTCGCATCGGCAACCTTGGTCAACTCAATCTGCCTCCGCAACCCCAACAATCCCAATATGGGGCTGGGTATGGCCAGTTCAATACTACGAACAGTCCTAACCGCCCCCCTCTTCAAGAATATGCTGCTCTCTTGGCCATACCTGGACGAACGTGGGCCATGGCAGCCATAGACAAGGTTGTCGGGGATACACCTTCAGGTACACCCGTTCCTTCAGCCATCAACGAGCTTGCAACGCAATTTGGAGAGATACCCAATCAATTTATGCTATTAACGAACGTAGGCTTGACGTTTTTGACCAAACGTCGTGCCATGGATTATTTGAAAGCAGTGCTCGAGGATTTGCAAGTCGAGGGAACTGTGCAAAACATAATCGAATTCCGCGATAGGTATGGATTGTGTTTTCATTCACACTGATCGCGGATTAAAACCCATTTCATTGACCAGCTTTGGTCGAGATCAAACGTGCTCGATGCTGCTCGGCCTCGCCAGCGGAAACACGTTTTTGGATTCGCCCGAAGGCTCGACCTCCGGTATCATCAGCACCGTCAGTCCCGAAATTGCAGCGGTGGCCAAACAGGCATTTTATGATTTTGGAGAACGTCCAATATGGACAGAGCGCGTTATGTACGGAACATGTAAAGTTTATCCTTCTTCTAAAGACGAAACTCTAGCTCACAATAAGTTGGAATTTAGCGGAGAACAAAGGAACGGCTATCTTTAGCGGTAGAAGGGAAGGGTTTGCCTTGTACTTTGCCCGCCTAGTCAGGCCAATCTGGAAGGCGAAGATGACATGCCCAGGGTAAGTGCTCAAACCCAACATATTTCTCTAACCCGGTTAAGGTTTCCGTAGTCCTTCTGGCATCCAGGTCCTCAATGCATCGGAAAACTCCTTAGTCAACGTCCAAAAGAATCTCTTTGCTTTGAAGGATTTCTTGACGCGCAATCCACACTTATTCCATTCCTCTCCAAGTGAACCGACATCAAGCCGGGCGGTACTGACAGAGCAGGAGGCGTGGAAGGTATGTCTCTAACCTTAAGGATCACTTGAAAAAGAAATATTGAGTTCGCTTTGTTTCATGACTAGGCTGAACAACATTCAGTGTCCGAACTCCAGAGTCTATTAACGAGAACTATAGAAGCTGTATCTTTCGTGCTGCTTCTCAGTGATTATCGTCTTGGGGAGCTTATATCCAAGTGAGAGACCTTTCTTCGTATACACAAAATCATTACAAACCTGTCGCAGGTGTGATGCCGAGACTCAAAAACTCATCGGCACGCTAACTTTTGAGGACCTCATTACTTCGCAGCATGGAATGACAATATCAAGAGCATTAGTGAACGTTGTTATTGACCAACAGATTGGTCAACAAATCAGCGTGAGTTCAATATATCGTGATCAACGTCAGCAATCTTAATGTTTGTACAAGGTTGATACAATCAGTGAGGTCTTGCAGCACCGATGCGGATCTTTCTGCAGCACCGACGATGTCATGCTCTACAAAGTAAGCCTCAAATTCGAGCGCTGAACCCAGGTTTGACACCAATCATTAGGCCAAGGAGAACATCCGCAAGGCAGCGGAAACACAGAGCCCCTCTGAACGACAAAAATGTCTTGCAGAGGCACTACGGTGCGTATATGCTGAACAAATCACTGCTTTTGTTGCTTGATTTTTATTGTAGACTGTTCACCAAGGGTGCCCGAATCCTCGAGTTCGAGAAACTCAGAGAAATCATTGGTGACTTTCAGCAATTGAACTATACCAAAGGTGAGTCGCGTCATTTTCTTTGTTTCTGCCCTTTCCAGAAACATTGACTAATTTGAACCCAGGCGCTGTCGACCTTCCTTTGGCATGTGCACAGTTCCAAGATCCAGATAATGCGGGACTTGAGTGTTGGCATGCCGGTCTTACTTCAAACGACCCTCGTCACGAAATCGCAGAACAACGACTTCGATGTTACGAACTCATCTTGGACTCGCTCACAGTATTCGAGGAAAAGTGTACCAAATCACAAGTATCTGCTGCTGCAACTGGCTTCCCAGCTCTCGATGATCCTGAAACTGTGCGAAGTCATGCATATGAACTTGCGTTCGCAAGCGAGGATGAGATGTTCCATTCAACTTTGTACGATTGGTTGATAAGTCGTAACTTGGCGGATGATTTGCTCGAGGTTTGATGCTTGCGCTCTTCGCTCTTTATTCTTGAAATCCTGAATTCGTTCTTTGCAGATGAGACCTGCCTTCCTTGAAGCACACCTCAGACGCGAACCCGTGACTGTTCAAAAACTCCAATTACTGTGGCAGTTTTACGTCAAGAATGGGCAACCACTAAGAGCGGCCGAAGTCTTAGGTGCTTTGGCGGAGTCTGCCCAGTCGGTGCCTTTCCAATTCGGTCTTTCAAAATGCTGATGATGCATACCAGATTTAACCTCCATCTCGATGTTCGCCTTGAATATCTAACTTTGGCAGTTGCTAATGCCAAATCACACCCTATTTCAGTAGGGGGACGTCACGAAACCGCGATAGCCTTTCTGACGGATTTAGAAGAGAAATTGGATGTTGCGCAAGTCCAACTAGAGATATACAATACTCTTCTACCCCATGTGAACGATGCTCCTGAAGTTGGCGAACGCATCAACATGCTTTCCAAACAATTGTTCACTATGACGGATGTGAGATAATTCCGCTGACGTTCACAAACAATCGCTGACTATCACCAGCTGTATCAAAAATTCGCTGTTCCCTTTGATCTTTCGGCAATGAAACTTCTTTGTCTTCATGTCTCGGAACATCGCGACGAGGGTGTAGCGCGCCCCATCTGGAACCAAATTTTCGATGAAAGTTCGTATGTTCTTATTATTGAGTCCCTACGTTGATGACCAATGTCTTCTCAGTCATGGAGGAGTCCAATGACCCAAAGACTCGCGCGGATACAATAATGCAACGTGTGGTACCGCTGGGCCAGAGATTTTACCCATCTGAAAGTGCATTTCCCCTTCGTAAGCATCGCGAGATCCTTTTATAGTTCATCAATATTCATCCAGGCGTCATCAGGATTCGTTGCCACATTGCTTGTCAGGTTTATGCTGACTAACAAGACGGATTTGTCTGCTGGCTGGGCAGCTCGTCTTCTGATTCAATGTGAAGTACGATTCGCCGAAATCTGGGATGTATTCCATGAGATGTATGAATCTCAGGTATATTAAATTAACTCCGTAACTATTCCCGCCCTGACTAGCTTTGCCAGGTTCCACCTTTCAATGATCAAGCAAACGTTCAGGCAATTTCTTCTGAGATTGCCGTGCTTTTGACAGATTGGCTGGCGGAAGCCACACGGCCCCAAGCAAATGTGTTACGTGCTGAATTTCCCGTGGCTCGCGTTGATTCTGCCATTCACCAATATCTCTCGGAATTGGAGCCTGATCGCACAAAGACGAAAAGTTTATACGAAGATGCCAAACGCCAATTACGAAAATACTGGTAGCCTCTCTTTATTGTACACATGTATGTCCTTCGTACCTCAACCATCATATTTCTCCATGCAAGGTTGGAAGGAAAGCAGTTCAAACTACAAGTATAAGTACACGACCAAAAGAGAACACTCAGTTTACTTCCAGTATAGCATCTTCAGCGCGTAGGAGGACTCTTTTTGTTACAGATTGCGTAAGCTTATAAACTTTGTAGAATGCCCTATGATTCAATTGATTAATAACAACAATGAAGCAGGAAACACCAAGGCAACAACTGACCTGAGCGCGCCAGCAATCAGCAGGCCAACGACGATTAAAGCAGCAATATCTCTGGAATTACTGTTTCTTCGGCGACTGCCTCTGTACCGCGCAAGCCATTGAATTGGAGCAAGGAATTGCACAGATATAAGCATATGAACCAAGGATCCTGCGCCTATGAGCGGCAAGCCAATTATAAATCGCTGTATAAATCGCTTCAGGAGGCCAGGTTGAGGTCGTGGATGAGGTGGCCCCATAGCCTCGTTATTCGACATGAAAGGGCTATCGTCAAGAATGTCGGCCAATTCCCCGTCTTTCAGAACCCGAAAGGCTGCGGTGATAAGATCTTGCGCCACTTCCATTGGCGAAACGAAGTAGAAGGCGTGGTGGAATGTTGGCTCTTGAAATGCCGACACGAAGAAAGTAGTGATGTAAGACGCCATCATCACAATTAGGGTAAAAAGTAGACCAGACAAGCCTCCCACTATCACTGAGTATATACGCCTGAGGTTGCATAAACACGAAGAGAACCGTCTGAGGGAAATCTACCTGGATTAGTGGCAATCCCCACAAATCTGGTTCTAGAGAACCGGTACTGATATCGACATTGGGGACATGCAAAGAAGGCGCTTTTTGTCGACGAGACGCTTCGCCACTTCTGCAGGCATCTAACATGGACGTACTGCAACAAAACATTCAGTATCCTTAATGAGACGTGTCCATAAAGATCAAACTCGTACACTGATGGAACCCTTGCACAAACATGGGCGAATAAGACGTCCAAGTTCAGGTTCTCCTTCTGTTCCATCGTAGCATATCCTGCATTGTTTCTCTTGCTCCGACATGCGAAATCGAGGAAAGAATAAGAAGTTGAGTGGGGAAAACACAAGAAACCCCGGTACGACAGTCAGCAGGTCCGGCATCTACATGAAATGCCGGAAACATTGCGGCAACGCACTCATCGCTCTTTCTCGAACTTGTCGCGAACCAGGCCGAAGATTTTTCCGCGCAAGTACTCTTAACTCGGATGAGCCAAGATGAGGGACACAGTCGTCAGGTTAGGCTAGCTGGTGCCATTGCTGGCATGGGTAGTGGTGAGTTGAAACTATCTCCGTCCTTGGAAAGTTTGCTCACGTCAACATACTCCATCTAAAGGTCTAACTAAGGTTAATCCCACGTTTATTTCATGTTCTCAAGCTGAACCTTTGGAACCCTGGGTCTCTAGGTCGCTGTTGGGCACGGGTAAGCCTTTTATATGTAGGTGGATTCAAATTTATTCGCGGAGATAAATTTTAATATGTGAGTGGAAGTCTTCCAGCGTGGCATACCATCGTTCTCGAACTTAAACTCATATCTGGGGAAGTTTTGATACCGTGAAGACGCGCATGCAATGCTCGCCACCAGGCACATATAGTGGAGCCGTCGATGTCCTAGCTAAAATCGTTAAAAATGAGGTGTGATTCGTTGTTTGTTGGACTGCGGACACCTTCAATCCTCATCGAATGCTCAGGGCGTGCTTGCTTTGTACAAAGGAGCAACTCCTCCTGCGGTTGGCTGGGCTGCCATAGATTCCCTGCTTCTTGGGTCTTTGCATAATTACCGATTATTTCTACTCCGACAAGGAATGACGGAGATCTCTCCTACAGGGAAACCTCGTTTGTCGTTATTTGCTCACGGGGTTGCAGGTTTACTTGCTGGATGGACTAGGTGAGATTTGCTATATTCTTTAAAATGAGTTGTCCGATCATTAGACCTTTCAGCGCATTGATTGCTACCCCTGTCGAACTACTGAAAGGTCATCTGCAACAACATGTGCACTACATAGCGATTGACATCATACGTCACAGTTAAACTACAACTTCAGTCACAAAGAGCCACATCAGATCGTCAATTTCAAGGCCCCATTCACTGTGCAAGACAAATAATTCGCGTTCAGGGTATCCGTGGCTTGTACTCTGGGTTCACTGGTAGTCTAGCGTTCAGAAGCAATTTCTTTTGGATGTTCTTGTCTTTTGAGGTGTTGTGTAGCTTTCACTATCTCTCGTGGGCAAAAAGCTTACTAGACTTGGAAAAAGGCCTTGATGCGTGGGTTTTCGGGATTGGCAGGGACACGTTTTGAGGTATCCTGCATCCTGGATTCACTGTTGGAGCATAGCCTTATAGTGAACACAAACAGATAAGCACAGGTCTTGCGAATTTTCTTTCCGGTGGCCTCGGTTCCTTTGCTTTCTGGGGAATGGCTATCCCATTTGATAATGTCAAAAAGTAAGCGTAAATAATTTCCTGTCATATGGGTGATTTTCACTCATTGTTTGTAGTCGAATGATGGCGTATCCTTATCCCCATCCTTATCCAACGTCGTCTTCGTCTTTAACGGCCGTTATGAAACAGCCATCCTTTTCGCTCGTTGTACGCCGCATCTATACTCGCGATGGTTTGGCCGGGTTTTTCCGAGGTCTTGGTCCCTGTTTCTTACGTGCATTTCCCGTCAATGCCTCCGCAATCTTCGTGTATGAAGGGACGATGAGGATTCTAGGGGCGGAGAAGGTATGAATCCATTCGTATCCCAATCAAATAAGTAAACATTGATTTCACGGCCCTGCAGACACGCAGTTAGAGTTTTGATTTACTAGCATCTGTATGTGGAATGATACCGGTATTTACACGTTCAAAACGTTCATAATCAGAATTTTGGAGAACGCTGCGAAATGCAAGGTGCCCGGATGCTATTGAGGGACGGTGTCTCCTTTTGGGGAATAATATACCAAAAACAGAAATGATGTCTCATGTCTAAAATTACGACAAATTAATGTATGCAATATGCTTGTGTTATAGGTTACAATCAGAGTTTCAAGCAAGTTGCGAGAGACGACACCAGAGAGAAGAACTCATCAGAAGTATGACACATCGCCGAGTCCGTTACAAATGTAGGAAGGATGTGGGGAAAGGATAGAAACCAAAAAGGATATAGAAAACAGATCAAAGATAACACCTGGAGAAAGTACTAGGAGGAAGGGCGCAAGGCCAATTCCCTTGAGAAATTGAAGACTCCCAGACTTCAGCAACAGACCGATAAAGGTCCAAGGCAGCGCGGGCATTCTCGACCTGCACGCCGGTGTCATGAGTGACTTTTATCTTAGATACCGTAGCGAGTACCGAGCACTTACTGGATGTATCTGACCTTCTTGGCAGCGCCTTGACATTAATTGCCATGCTAGGGTCTGTAGGCCAATGATTTGGTTCGGAGTGCGTAGAGCACTGCGAAATGGCTGGATTGGTCCAAGGGTAAACAGCTGTCCACAAACTGATAAGAAGGAACACCAAGACGTAACGAACCTGGTACAATGCCACATCGCGTGTATCGACGGCGGGATGGGGCAGACCGAGAACTAAGACGCAAGGCAGGTCAGCATTTAATCTTGTCTGATGTATGACGTTTCTGTACCCGCTAGATCATTCCAAAGGCTATGTCCTACTAGAATCTTCCCTCTGGAAATATTAGAAACGTAGCTTTGAACCATGTTGAAGTTCCAGGCGTCAGCTACGCACAGTAAGTTAATGGGTACAGCAGAGCTTAGTGAGACTACATGCCTGAATAGAGGTGAGCTTGGGTGATTCCGGTGGTCGCCGTTCGATAGTCGGTCACCTGAACAGCATCAAATCAAAGGTTTTCGACGACCAGCTTTGCTTCAATACTAACTACAGTGGTCGGAGCGACATATTGATCGAAAACTGTCGTTCCACGGTAGTCCACGATGGCGATGCGTCTACAGTACGTCGAAAGACATTTATATGAGTGAGCATTTCGCAGGGAAGTACAGCACACGTACGCAAGTAAATTTGTGGTACCTCCTGGGCCGACGCCAACATTTATGCATGAGATAGAAAGAAGTTGATCAAGTGAAGGAGGGGCCATAGGATGGAAGGGAAGCAGAGATTTAAAATCCAGTTGAGGGCTGTATAGGAAACCAGCAGGACCATCGCTTTTATGAACTTTTTGGAGTGTGGCGTATGGTGCATTAAAGGTATGGTATATGCGCTTTTTTTTGTCTTGTGTGACTTCAAATGAATTTGTGGACAGGGCATCAAGTAAATGACACACTTGAATACCGGATAACAAACCTCAATGGTCAAAGAAAGACAAGAATGTGACAAAATGTGAGGGACATGGAAAGCCAGCCAGCGTGTTGGATATTTGGCATACCAAATTGTTAGATGGGGATTTCAAAAGTGGAAAGCGATCGACAGGCGGTGCAATCGTGTGTACCAGGGAAGCAGCTAACGTTGAAATGACTCCTAGATTTCGGTATTTGAGGAGCGCGCCCGAAGAGAAAGAAATGTAAACTCGCACGCCAGGGAAATAAGGGTACATTATTTTTGGTTTCAGAGTGCTTTCAGCGCCTACGGTATGCGAGTTATTATGATGAAGATCAGATTCTTGAAAAGAACAAGCATCCAGGAAAGCGCGATCTTCAAAGCCTCGCAGGTTTGGATCACGAAATGAGCGGGGTTTTCAATGAAGCTCTAAATAAAGAAGAGAACTCGCGGTCGGGAGTGTAAGAGTAAACACCTCTTCGCAGCTGCCAGGAGGGATGTCAAGCTGGCTGTAAATGAAAAGAAATTCGGAGTGATAGTCCCGACTCATCGTCATCGAAGGCTTAAACCTCCCTCAAGAAGTACCAGGAATATTGATCGGCATTGGCCCTGAAAGGCACCAACCTGATCCACCCTGGTAATATTATACGGTGCTATACCTCTGCAGGACCGACTTGGGACCGACCAGGTATAAATCTTGCGGATATAAATCAGATATGGCAGTTCATAAGGAAAGAAGCAGCTTGAAAGCGGACAGCCCGCAGATCGCTTTGACACCCAAATTTTCAGTCAATCCAAGTCAATTCACCGGGGACTTAATTTTGATGGCAAAGCTCCTGACTTTTTGTCTTCTCTACTGATTGCGGGGGAGGGCTCAGAATGAATGTGATACGCCACAGCTGTTCCGGAAAATTGTCACTATTTCTTTTTCTTTGCAGGATTTGGTAAAGTCTCGGGTCTACATGTGTCTGCTTGAGAACGAAGGAAGGCCAGTGGAAGGTCGCAGAGGCACGTAGAAAAAATTACCTTGGCGCCGTTGCCTCCTTCAAATCTTGAACCACCATGCCTCCATAAAGACGACGGCGATGCTGTTGAGACAAAGGAATTCCGAGAGAGCTGTTATGACGGCATGTATGCGATCCCGAATACTTACACGTATGATCAGGGTATGATGTTAGAGCCATCCGATCAGGGTTAACCTTGGTTAGCCTGATTGGCGCTTAAGCTTCCATTTCTTCCCAGTCCCGTTCCTGACCAGTACAGCCTGCAATCATATCTCAAATTGAGTTCTTCACCATACCAAACGCGCTCAAAGCATTCCCTGACCGGATCATGCCCTCTCTGTGATGAAAAGTCATCATAAATCTGAGTGTTGGGAGGATGAAAATACCAGTTACTGCATGCAGCATAGCTTGGTAAGTACATGTGAATGTGTCGTCGCCACATGATGTTCACAGATATCTAGCTAGGCGGTAAATGGGTATCACAGCACCACACATCTTCGCATGCATTCGAATTCAAGGATCCCCAAGAGCTTCAAGCCAAGATCGGGACAGGGACTGGACGATCGGGCTCGGTGGTAAGGTCTGTAGAGTTTCGGTGATACCATGAAGTTGAACAAGCACTGCCAGTTTGAGTATCTTGCGGCGAGCTAGTGCTTCGTGGCGAATCCACAACCGAGGCGCTGGATCCAGAAACCAAAAAAAAATTGCAAGAGCTTGAGCGTTTCGTAACGTGGGGAATGCTTGATTTCATGTGTTGTTCGAAGGCGAGTGCGCCTCGTTCTCGGCGCCAACAGAAATTGTGATTGATATACAAGTCACCTTCCAAGTGGTCAATTCATTATGCTTTGTGGGGATGCATGTGAATCAAAACGTCTCTGCCTCGGAGTTGGGCTACGCTTCAGTTGAATTTTTGTCGAATGTCACAAGAGCGAGTCAATTGCGAAACCAAAGCCAATATTGGCCCGGCAGGTGGAGTTAGTGCAGTGGTTTCGGGGGTAAAGGAATCATAGCACCCTGCCATAAGGCCAAGAACATGCGTTTTCCTATAAGCCCGACTTTATCAACGAGGTGGAAATGGTCGATAAAGGCAAAACAAAGGTCGATAAGTTGTCCCTGAGAATAATGAGACCTTGGCGACAGGGTCATATGGGCGGCGCCATAGAAGCAAGACAGAAACGACGAAGTTATTAGCCATTCAGGGAAAATAGTTTGATCATCGTTGGCCAGGACGGGTTTTTTGAGGTCATAGGACTTATCAGAGGTATATGGGCCTTTCAACGCAGCATGCTCTTCTAAACGCAAAAAAATTGAGTGTGCAATAATGTTCTCCAGTTGTTCTCACCACAAGAGCGCGACTTGATGCTGCAGAGATTGTTTGTTTAGGGGGATCATCCACGCATCTGCAAATAAATCAGCTGTAGGCGAATTCAAGATTCCATGTTCAACTGTGATTAAACATCGTGTTTTCTGCATTATTCGCTCGTTGTTTCAAGCTGTTCACTAGACTTGCAGAGTCCTTGATCGGGTGTGCAGAAATGCCATTGAAGAAGGGTAGCGGAAGTCTGGCGATCGGGCCCATGGACTTTCTCTTTGTCTTTGCCAACACATTGAACTCCGTGAGGTTACCTCATGATGTCAAGCGAACCCCATTCTGCCATCGCAAACTTTCAGAAAAAATCAATTGGAGTCAAATGCGTGGCAGAATGGGTTCAGCGAGCAGCCGTCGATCGCGTTAGTGCTGTGATAAGTACGCCACATGCCGTCATTCTCCGTAAAATGTAAGCTGTTCATGTAATGCAAACCTCAAAGCAGTCTATGTACAGACTTGACTACGGCTCAAAGATGCTCGATTTCTGCCTCCGCGGCGCTGCCGAGCATCGAGGTCAACAGAAAACTCTAAGTACTTGATAAAGGGTTGGGACACAGCGGTGTTATGGTTATCAATTTACATAACGAGGATAGCAGTATGTATGCGAGATTTCGAAATAGTTATGTATCGTGCGTATCAGAGCTCATCCATTGGTTGCTGCATGGTTCGACCCACCAACCAGCCAACTTTCAGAACCCATGTATCTCTCACACTCCTCATGACGTCCGAAACATCCAGAACCTTTGCTTCTGTCATGTCGTCAAGCCCGCGTTCCCAACCTCTCACAGTTTCGCTACCAAACATACCCGCTTGTCGATTTACTAGTTCATCCACCTTGTCGACCCACATTTTCCACTCTTCAGAAAGGCGGGGTAAAATCAATGGCGATAGCTGTGAAAGAGTGAGAGGTGGTTGGTTGATGAGATGGTTGGTGACCGCCGACAAGAAGTGGAAAGTCTCAGACGGATGAAATTTATCCTTATGTAAAGATTGTATTGTTGTGGCGAGGTGTGATTGTGACGTTGAGGCAATAGTGGAAGACACTTGGAATGAGGAAGGGATGCAGGTGAAATATGGCAGATAAGATATGCAACTTGATACAAAATCGTTGACGTGGGGCCGCAGACGAGAGATGATGTATGAATCTCGCATTCCAGACTGGTTTGGGTGAAGAGTTGTCTGTGAAGACTGGCCAAAAGCTGAATGCTGAGAAATTCGTGCCAAGCCAAAGGCTGGTTGAGGTAAAGTCGGCGAGTTGGAATACGGGTACGCCTCTCGAAGTCTTTTGGCAGAGAGTGCAAGTGCTTGGATGGCTGTATCAAGTGTGGGGCGCGGAATGAGTGGAAGAATCGTCGACTTCAAGGAGGGTTGAGCTTTGAGCAAGGATGATAGTAAAGGCAAGAGAGATTGGGGTGGCAGACTCGCTGTTGAAAAATCAGTCACCGTTTACAAATAGATCTGTATATGCTGACCTAACAGCACGCCGATGTCAACGTCGTCGTCTCCAGTACTACCAGGAGCCCTGTTTTCCTTGGCTTCGGAATCATCTTTTGCTGAAGGCTCTATTGAATTGAGGACACGGGCTCGTTTGGGGGCGGTGCGCTTTGGCCTCTCGGGTGTGGGACTTCTGTCCATGGATTCATCCCTAACCACTGGATATCTGCCCGATTCTGTATCATCTTCTGGATCGAGTCTTCGCTTCTGCGGTCTGGAGTACGAGGCTGACTGGGTCACTGAAGACGCTAGCTGGTAGAAGGCTGCAGGATTGGTGTGGCCTGGTGTCGAACTTCCCCAACCCGACGACATAGATGGTGAAGCTGTGGGACCTAGCCCAAATCCGAAACCAAAAGGTGAAGGTGCATGTGCAACAGGTCTAGGATGGAAGTCGATGTGTGGGTGAAGAACATTAGCCATCGTTATAAGTCGTGAGTTGAATGTGAAAGGTAAGAGAGAGAGAGAGAGCAACCGATGTCACAAAACACATGAGTCCCTTTCATGGTCACTTCCGCCGCGCCTCCCTCACGTGCTACCGACTACCTGCCCTAAAACTGGGCCACAAAAACCCTTTCTTTTTTTCTTTGTGCGCCTTCATTCTGCGACCATGCTCTTCTTCTGCGACCATTGTCTTCTTCTACATTTATGGTATGTTCCTTTCCATTCAATGGTCTTTCAAAGACGAGACAAACGAATCGCTACTTCGAAGCCTACGGGCTGATGAGTGTAATTCATATACCCAAATTTCTGAGCATACATACCCGTGTGGTTTTCTGTCGACTTAACACCGCGTTTATTTTGCAGCCTTACATTACTCAGAGGTCTTCCACTGTGAGTCTCTTTTCTTCGTCCCATCTCAATGATCGATAAATATAGAAGTCAAGCACTGACCTTGTCCAAAGGACGAGGGATGCCGATCTACCATGCTAATACTGATTCTCATACCGTCTCATTATGTTCGAGAACACTCGCTGATGAAACCCTCTTTCTACAGATAGTTCAACGATGGATTGTAGAGCTTATGTTGTAATCATGTATAGACGTGAAATAAATCCATCTTTTGATATTTCTATCCGCACCCAGGCTGCTCTGCAATTCTCAGATTCGTGATGTTGCTTTTTTTTGTTGAGGTAGTTCGTCATCCACCCTAGTTTCGTCCATCACACAGGTCTATGAAATACTAAACAAAGCACGACTGGGTATATTATATATAGAGTATGTGTATTTATCAAACAAGGTAGCATTGTCTCCATATCCTTTATCCTTTTCTACGAAGTTACCTCCTCGGGATAAACCCATAACACGTTCAAAACCCACAACAAACCTATAGATAAAACAATGGCAGTTTTCAAACCAGGTGTCCACCCAAACTTCGCAACCCAGCCGCGTAAACCTACCCCTCGAGGTGGCAATGTTGAATCTTCTGCTAACCTTTCCACCCAGCGTCTCGGTCTTACTGGTGTGTCAGGTTCGAGGCTCAACGGACTCCCAGCGTCGTCTTTGCGGAGGCCCATGAGAGGGATTGTTAATTCTTGGCTATCCGCTGAAGGTGTTTCGTCGGGGACATTGATTGTCGGTGCAGTGACTGGCAATGGCAATGCCCGCGGTGTTCCTGTGCCGCATATTCGGGTTGTAAGCTCCCCAGTCGCGTGCGCTACTCGATCGCAGAGGTAGATGAACATGATTGTTGTGATGATGAAGTTGACTGGTCTCCATCGAGTACCAGGAACAACAAGCAGGACACCTTTGCTATCCGCCGCCAACCAGAAATGGAACTGAATGATGAAGGTTTCCAAAGAACATTTCCCGATAAATGCGAATGCCCGCGACGTTCCCGACCTCAAGACTATACTTGAATTTCGAAGTACCGCGAAAGCCAATATCGGAAGGAAGGAGATGTATGGATGCCACAGATTGTAGGTGAACTTCGATTCTTGAAGGAGTTCGAAGACGAAGAACCAGATGAGAACGATCACCGAAAGACCAATGGAGGCCTTCACCGCCGTGGTCCAGTGCCGATGATCTGTGAGACGGTGTTCTCGGATTTTTATCATAGCAATCGAAGCCAGCATTCCCACGTAAACAATCCATAGATCCAGATTGACCCGGAAACCCCATTCGCGTGGCGACCAGTGAATGCCACAGATGCGGTTGAGAACATCAAAAAGGGATTCCAATGGCCAGTTGGACTTCATGAACCAAGTCATGAATACCGCCGAGAGCAGGATCTTGCAAACAAGAAGAGGCGTGCGGTCGTTGAACCGTGCTCCAATCACCATTGTGACGTATATGATGATATACCACATGGAAACGAGAGGAGTGAAATAGTAAGAGATGTAGTCCGTGTTCATAGTGTATGCAAGCAAAATTGTGAAAAGATTTAGGCGGATTAGAACCTGAATTCAATGAGCATGAGACAACTCAAAGAGGATCCACCCTTACCTGTGCGACACGAAGAAACCCAAAATCCGCTTTTCGAAGATAGAAGCTTGTGTGTCCATACCCAGTCATGAAAAGATAAGACGCCACGAGTATGCGGATAGGGTTGTAGATTCCTGAAATCTTTGATCCTCCGAAATAATGGTAGATTAAGATTGCGACTGATGCAGGAGAGCACGTTAATATCAGCTCAGAGCCACGACAGATAGTGAACTTACTTTGCATCCAACCTTTCCACTCGTCTGTTTGATCTCTATTCAAGAATCCCATGTCTTTATCCCCACGCTTGACGGTGGCAAGGCCAATGAAAAGACATAACATGCATAATATTCCAAAAGTCCACGGTTCAAACTGCTTCTGCTCTTTTAGCCAGAATCCACTTCGATCGGCAGTATAAATCAAAGCAATGGCTATGCTGATGACAAGTGGTGGTAGTGCCTTAGGATCTAGCAAAACCGAAGCAAACCTAGCAGACCCTAAGAAATGGGTCAGATTGAGTGCAATCAAACTATATGCCGACATACTCACCTAAAGAGTAGGTTTTATATAACATATAAGGCCCAGAAAGCACCACAGCGGCAATGAGAATCAAATGGAGGACTGAAGGCCAAGGATAGCGACTACAGCAGGTTTTGTTAAGAGGAAAGGTTTTGGGAAGACGGTCGTTGCATCGCAGGTTGAGCAAAATGTTGGCCTGTATTTTGATGAGGGTGTCAGAAAAATGAAGACCGTCTTCTGTCAGGGACTCGTGAAGCATTTGATTGAAAACGAGAGGTAACGAAATGGACGGAGGGGAAGAAAGACTAGAGAAGGCATGCTTGAAGTCCTTCGAGGGTGGGTTTATACGATGATATAGGTCAGAGTTCATGGCGTCAATGTCAGAGGCATGCATGCTCGATGCTCGTTCCGTTGACAATTTGGATCCCACAACCTGTTCGACAGGTAGAATCACAACTTCGTCCGCGGGTTTCGGGTTACTGGCCAACTTATCAAAAATCTCGTCCATCTTGCTCTCCCATGAAGATATCCCTCCTGACGAGTTTGCATATCGAAGGTACCATAACCCAGAACCGAGCACAAGCATCGCTGGAGGGGGCAAGTCACCACGAGTTACCTCGTGGGATCTCGATTCCGCAAGGATCCATTGAGTGTAGGATGTGTTGAGAAAGGGATCCCACGTAAAAGTGAGATTGGTCCCGTGTTTAGTGTAAAAAGTATGGTCGGAATGCTTGCGAGTGTCATCCGAAGGAGAATTCGGCAAAGAGGGGTCCAGCAGTCGAGAGAGCTGGAAGAAGAGCTTCCGAGTCACTGAGTCTCCAATGAATATCACCTCCTTCGACCGGAGGCAACTTGACGCCTCCTTTTCGAGATATGGATGGAGCATACATCCTGGATGTCATAAGTTGCCGTCAGTCTTGCTGCCAGCCGAAAACATCTCTTCGTACCGTCAGGTTGCCAATTCCGATGCTTTGAGTCCAACCAGCTCCCTTTATCCAATAAAGCTCTGCATTGTATAGGATCTGACCAGCCTGGTGACGTGCAGAGGTTCAGTACATTTGCTATGACAACGTTGTCGATCTGTAAGGAACTCACCAGTCATAATTTGACGAGTCAGTCCAAAAACACATCCTAGAATAATAGTAAAGACCCCTAAAAAGTGCGGCCATGCAGGATTGACCGAAGACTTGATGAGAAACATGAGGGGTCAAGCTCAAGCGCGTTGGGTCCGAGTGAAGTCAAAACTTATGATGAATATTGGATGCCGTGTTGGGTTGAGATGATGAGCTAGTCGTATTAACAAGTGGGGATGTCGGCAGCATGCATTGTGCGCGTACGGCAAACGGATGTCGCCCCAACACTCAATGGTCACCTTGAAAGCTTTCGGACTGCTATTTTGCTGGCCGTGATTGGGCCATGAGTAAATACTTGGACAGACGCTAACTGACGTAACAAAATGATTACTTGAATAAAATGTGAACTACATAACATGTGTCGGATTGTAAAATTACGCCCAAATATGAGGGTCCATGTAAATGCCAATGATGAAGGTATTATCAGGTCTTGTTCTACGAGTTCATGATGAGTTGCTTAAACCTGAAAAAGCATAAACTATTATACAGAAGGTCAAGTTTCACGACAAACCGGTTCTATACAAAGAGGGTGCATTAGAAGGAAGCAAGGTATCTGTAAAACACACCACACGTACCCTTGGCAGCGATTATTTGCAGAGGATGGTATGCAAGACAAATATCGACAGCCGGCACAAGCTATCAAAGTCAGGATGTTCAGTCAAAGAAAATCAACCAACAGGAAGGGACATACCAGCGTAAGGATCAGATGTATAGAAGTTTCTTGTCAGAACTATATACAAGATTACTGCCAGAGGAATGGCAGCTACGCGGAAAGACCATGTTATGAATCGATGTCGTTTCGTGACGCTGATGACTGGGTAGAATACTGTCCCAACCAGAAGGCCCATGACAAACCCTCCAATATGAGCTGCAGACGATAATAAGCACACAAAGATTATCCACAAATGTGTATCCTTACCGAAGTTATCCACGACTGCCGAATTATAATTGAATATGGAAAATGAACAATCAGGATGGAAATGACTTACAGGGTATATAACCAATAGCAAAGCCGATAAGCAGCTCGATGGTCATGAAGATGAGCTATTGTAAATGCATACATGGATAAGATATCACCAGCTCTCGTGGAGCGAAGATCACGTACCTTCCGGACTGGCCGATAATGATATTTCCAGTGCGCAACAAGATCTACCCATGTAACCTGGTTGTGATTTGCTTGAGCTAAGTCTACAATGGTCAAATACGAAACCTACCGCAACTGTGCCAAATATAGCACCGCTTGCACCAATAGAGGGAATACCGACGAGCGAGAAATTTCCTCCAAGGACATTACTGTAGAGAAATATGAACAACTTGATAAGGTTATTAATGAACAACGCGCGTACCCAAAGATTCCGGCCGCAAAATATGTGATAAAAAAGCCTCCTGAACCCATTTCTCTTTCAATCTGCCAACAGGTTCAGCAGCAATGGAGAACAGCAGGGCAGATACGCACTTGGGCAGAGAGGGTGAGCTGAGCGAACATGTTGATAAGGATATGTACGAAGCCCGCGTGTAGGAAGATAGCCGTGATAAACCTTGATGAATACAACTTGGTTACAACCAACGATGTACGCATAGAACAAAATTCTGATTTACCTGAACCATTGATTTGGCGCCTCATTATGAAAGCCTAAATCGAATGGTCATCAAACATAACAGTGTCAGTGTTAGTCAGAACAGAGTGGATTGAGACAGACCACCAAATCCACAAAGGTCTTCCACTGTGCAAACAGAAGTCACCGGGTTTGCAGTATTGTTCATACCTGACAAAGGCAACCGAATCAGACAAGCCTTACACTTGAAGAAACTTCACAAACAGCCTAGTGGGGTAGACGGTGGTACCTGGCTGACGAGTTTCATGCAAGGTGGAAAACGAGCTCCAAGATTGACCAAGGCGCTTGAGGAGGGACCTAACATCGGATTGATTACAGGCTAATGTTAAAGCGCAAACATTCACGAAATGTTCTCCACAAAAATAACCACTTTGACTCGCCTTCAACGAAATGGGACTGCCTTGCTCTCGCTGATTTAATACAAGCTCGTAGATGAATACTCCTGCCATTGCCAACGTCAAACCATAAACTAGCAAAGGTGGCATTAGTGCAGCTTCCAAAGAGACTTCGAGTAACATACCAACGAAAGGATATTTTTGACGGCCAATCCCGCGTTTCTTATCTTCGATGCGCTGTGCCAAAGGGTATTTGGCTCCCGCAAAGAATTTCGACAATGGTTTCTCTTTGGTGGCTGCAGGAGTATCCTTATTGTACGGATCTGCATACTCTACATGATCGCATTAGTTATCAACGTGTTGGCGCGTATAGAGAGGGAGACATACCTAGATCTTCAAAATGTGCTCGAGGTTTCTGCGAAACGTTGCGAACAAGCGGTGTTTCTGGCGAATCATCTGTTGGCTGCACATTTGAAGGATGGTTCAAGTCGTCTTCGGAATAGGTGAGCCTCTTCCCGCCCATGAGGTTTCCTGAAGGACCATCGCTGATATAACTCGCTTCTCGCTCTAGGTTATGGTTTGTCCGTCGTACTCCAACATTAGTGGGGTCGTAACTGTCGTCTGAGAGGTACCCCTGCTGTTTTTCACTCTGGTATCCAGTCAACGAGTTTATTGGCACAGACGATGTGCCTGCACCAGACGGGAGGGTGTTGTCTTGAGTGTATTCCATCACGTATGGAATCTTCATGTCGGAAGGGTACCCAGGAGTCGCCATGAGGAAGATGAAGAGTTGAAGCAAATGATGTGTCAAGAATTGCAAATTATCGTGAAAGAGGGTATAGAAAACAGGCAAAGAACTGGGCGAGTATGATGGCCAGTGAGGGCGTCAAGTAGGGGGCTAGTAAAGGCTGTACAACTATATCCGGAGTGTCATGACCGCAGTCACTCAAACACCTTGGATACCAAGGACTCTCCAGCCCACCTAATCCATAAAAGGCACTTCGACTGATTGGAACAGATTGGAACCTTGTTTCGACTCATACATCCAGATGTTAGTATGTCCTGGAGATAGCAGACGACGACTCAGAGAACAACATTTCTCCTTGGTGACAACGAAATCTACTAGATAGCAAGGGGACAGAAAGATTTATATGTGAGTTTGACAAAGGATTGTGGAACAATATACAATGGATGTTAGTGTGTAGACGGATGCAAGCTATGGACGAGAATTTGATATACGATCATCGAATGATGCATCAATGGGCGTGGTTTCCCCCATTGAGGGCCTTCCTCTAGTTCGACCAGACGGCTTCCGGGTAAGAGGTGTCGCGTGGGTCTTGACTCTGATTGTAGGATCTTCGCCGTCGAGTTCTACAGAGGATGCAGTGACCTGGGCTTCGTCATCTTCAAATTCAACGTCATACGCGACGGGCCTTCCCCAACGACTAGCAGAGCGGACCCCATCCACCCACTGCAAAATTCCAATCCCGACTTCTCGTACCTTGCGATCCCTCAGTCTCCAAGATAAGGGCTCAGCAACGCTTGCTCGGCTAGAGCTCCTGTCCCTATCCAAATTGGAGTTGAAACTCTGCACCGACACGCGTTTATTATCCCCTACGGCAGCCTTCTTGCCAGGAAGGGCTGCTAGTAGGCGGGGGTCCGATGGGAACAGCAAAGGTAGCATGTGTCTGGAGTCCAATAGTTCGCCAAGAACTTGTGGCGGTTTAACTGGTTCCCACATTGACTTGTCCAATGTTTTGTCTAGCAGTGCGTCGATACTTTGTTGAGGGGAGATGGCATCGATTGAGGGTGCTATTGAAGGTGCTGTCCCGGAACCACTTGCAGAGTCGTTTATTAGAGACGATATGCTCCCTTCTCGATCACGATCTCGTTCCACGATCTACGAGTCATTATCAATCGTGTTCGATTCAAGGTATGGAGAACGAACCTCTTTCCTGAGGGCTTCCACACCTAGCTTGACTCGATGCCTTTCCCAATCTTTCTGCAACTGCGTTAGGTATTGGACACATTCCTCTGTCATTCGTCCTTCGTTAACTTCATACTTGTAATCACGAACGGCACGTCGCATCTTCGAAACTTGTCAAACAATCTCGGAGGTAGAACATCGAAAATCAATACCTGCAATGGATTCATATGCTTCATGGCTTGGATTGTTGCGACGAGGTCTGGAAACTCAGTGATAGATGAGAGGCACTGTCGAAAATGAACAGGAAACCTGGAAGACATAGGGAGATCATACTTGGAGCCAGTTGAGGAGATCGCGCACAGGTGCGAAGTGTGTCTGTACACCCCGCGGCATCCCTATTTCTTCCAACCAATCCTCAATCGCAGTCAGATTCATGCTAATTTGAATAGCTCGAGACCTGAGATACACGTTGAATGTGAAGGTAAGTGAGGAAGGTCAATCTTACCTGCATATATACTTCTTACGCGTTATGACGCGATTGAATATCTCGCCTGATAAACGAGTGAGCTCTAATTCCATGTGTATCACTTATCTTCTTACAGGACGTCCAATACATCACTTGAGACCATAACTGAGTTATTATCGCTGGGTTGATATCCGAAAATAGTAACAGCGTGTGCAATGCTGACAAGAACGAAATGAGGTCAAGGGGCGACGGTGAGGGAGGTGAGTCTTGGAAGAGAGAGGATAGTGGTGCCCCCGAAGACTGGCCTCTTGTGCGTGTGATCGTCTGCCTTAAGGAGGAGAAACCTCGTGATGTAGAAGATGCAGCAGGTTGACTGTGGGATGGCGAAAGTGGGCGCTGCGGACTTGGAGGTGAGGAGGGTGTGTTAGACCGGTTGGCGGGGGAGGTCGGTGGCACTTTGCGCTTTCCTGCGAAGGGTCTCAAAAAGGACCATTCTGATTCAAATTGAACCGCTTCAAAATCAGAAGCCATTGGTGTAAATGACAGCATGGTGGCATCCAGCAATTGGTCTATCCTTCGCTCGGCGAATCGGATTATGAAGACTGTGGAAAATAAATCAGCCAGTGCTACCTCTCAACTGCGTTATATTGTCATACCAAAGACAGAATTGATGACTTCCTCTATGAGTTCGAATGAGCCCAGCATCTCGCAGGCCTCGTTGATTGATGTGTCACATTGTAAAAGATGTAGCCATATGGTTGTGTTGTAGAGCCAAAACACTAGACATGAAAGGTCTTCTGCTCGATTCTGCAGACAAAAAGGATGAGGGAAGTTGAAAAAGGAAGCCACACAGCACATACAAAGAAAGTTTCTTCGATCGCATCCGTTGCACCGATGATGAGGTCTTCCAGCCATGTATGGTCACAAGTTAAGCAAGCGAATCTCGCCAGCATGTATAATGTATTCGCGGGTGACGCGTCTTTCAGCCGTGGAGGAAAGTTGGCGATGAGTGAATCAAATATCTCGGGCAATAGTGGTGGAGAGAAAACTAGCATAGATGCGTAATCAGGGTGTGGTGTCTGGAACGAAGGAATTGCAATCAGAGAGAGAACGCTGTGTTCGATGAGCAACTAACTGACGTATACTTGTTCATCCGCCATTTCCTCTTCATCGTCCTCATCCGGATCTGATTCGGAAGAGTCAGAATTTTTCCCCCACCACTCTGGGCTGACTTCAAGAACTTTCCCAACATCTTCTCGGATTTCTTTCTGCTTCCACTTCCTCTTCATCCTTTGCTCGAACAACCTCCTTTTTTGTTCCATCCGGCCACCTGTCCAACCCTGCCCACGCATGGATTCCTCCAGCAGCAATGCGATATCCTCCTTTCCAGGCATCATTGAGTGCGCAGTTACAATGTCGAGCGGTGTTAACTTTCTCGCCGTGAGCGCGAAAGGAGAACAGCCATGGGTCATCAAGTAGGACACTAAAGTTGGAGGAGAAAGAATGGCTGCATAATGGAGCGGCGTCCAACCAGCTTTGATTTCACAGTATTAGACCCTAGAACCAAACGAAGTCTGCGAACGACTCACCATTGTCCGCGGCGATATTAGCACCTTGAGAGACAAGCAACCGTACACACTCCTCGCGTTCCACATCACGATCAGAATCACCACCAAACCCTTGAATGGCGAGACTGATCAAACCAATTCCATCCTCATCTCGCAAGCCTAGGTCAACGTGACCTTGTGCTTGAGAATCAGATAACAAATACTGAACGACAGAGATGTCCCCGAAAGCGCATGCACGAGTCAGGCAGTGGGCAACGAGTACTCCTTTCTGCGCTGGGTCGAGTCCCGAATGAGAACCAATTTGTGAAGAGATCTGGGCCGTAGTTGGATACAGAGGATGAAGATCCGGCTCTGGAGAAAGATCTATCAACAGCGACGGCGTTGCAGACATTGGGAAAGATCTGGTTGCACAGTCAACGCCTATGTATGGGCGCAGTTGAACCTGGCAGCCTGGAGATGTTGGAATGCGGCCAACCGGGGATTCCGAATATACAGACGCGTGCTAGGTAGCAACGCGTCGGTGTGATTGTCCCAGGCCTAGTCGTTAGTAGCACGTCTTTGCCTGTCTTCCTGAATATATGAAGCTTATTGGCCGGCCAGTAATCAGAGAGGCGTTAGGATAATTGTGATTCGAGAAACAGACCACTTGCTAGGTGGCTTGCAACCAAGCTTGACACGGTAGTATGTACATAAGCAGCTATTTACAAAAACATTGCAGTTCCCGATGGAGAATAAATTTCTTCCAACTTCCATGTCTCCTCACAAACGCCAGAAGCTCTCGCCAGTGGAAGACCATAGCGATGACAACGACTCTTCATTGTCAATGGACGCTTCAGATGTTTCCGACAACGATGAAGAAATGGCTAATGGCAGCTCACAGGAGGACGATGATGACAACATAGAGGATATGAAGCGACAAAAATCACGACAGACTTCCAAACGAAAAATTCGTGCTACTAAGAGTTCAAATTTCGGGACTACGTTGCAATTTCTACTCAACACTGAAACACCTTCGACGTTGCCTCTCTCACTCAAACCTTCAATAGCAAGGAAACGCAATGATGAAAAATTGGAACAGCGCGCAAAGAAGGTTCTGCAAATAGAAAAAAAGGAGAAGGAAGACAAGGCAAGAGTGAAGGATGTAATCGGGGGCTGGGGAGGTGAAAGTGAAAGAGCTCTAAGGAAAGTTGCCCAGCGAGGAGGTTCGTCTCTCTTTTTCTAAGATCGAATCTTTGTTCTGAAGATTATCCAGTTGTCCGACTGTTCAACGTGATACAACAATCCCAGGCCTCAGTCACCGCTGCCACAGAAGAAGCGAAAGCAGGTCGTGGGTCCGGGAAAGCAACACTTCCTGCGCCTCTGGTGGAGACCAAGTCCAAAGGGAAGGGGAAGAGTAAAGATAACATCATTGGTAGAGGCAAAGAAAGTAAGTTGTCAAACTATAACAAAACATAGATTCTCAAACGTCCCTCGCAAACTTTCTAGCTGCAGTCGACAAAGACGATTTCTTCAATATGATCAGGTCTGGAGGTGTCGTTTCGAAGGTGTGATCATGATAGAAGATGTAGTAAGGGCTGCGCAGATTTTTAGCCATCAAGCTAGAAGAACGCTTTCATAATATGTTAGCCCTCCTCTATTCGATGACTCGCCTTGCAAGTGTTCAATATCTGCCTGCAGGTCACTATCACTGCAAAGCCGGACTTACTCGAGTTGTCAAGCAGAGTACTTGTCAGCATGAACAGTCTCGGGCTTATACGGAAACCCACCTCTCGCCGACTCCGAGTTCGAGCACGCCATATTGTCAACGAATTGTTCGAGATATGCACACGATAGACTTGTAATGTTCGGCATCAAACCTCTATCAGCGATTTATATAAGTTCTGAAACATACCTAGCAAGTAGCCTTTCGCCTACTGTGATATCCTAGTCGGTTCTTGTGGCAGTCATGGTCAACCTCCTTCAAATAATGTTTTCCGTGTTGTCGGCATATCTTCCCACTCAGCTGCCTTTAGACTCCAATGTTGAACTCGTGGCTTCGAAATCTGTTGCCATCATTGGTGGTGGGAGTGCCGGCCTTGCTATGCTCAAAACACTGCTTGATCTACCTGAATATTCTCGAGAAGGCTGGGAGATTGTCTTATATGAAGAGAGAGAGGATGCAGGAGGCATATGGCGAGTTTCACTTATGTCCACCGCTTGACCAGCGATTTTTATAATGAAATATAAATTCAGGCTTCCTGATCATAATGAGGTGTCCCCACCTGAGATACCGAAAACCCCCCTTTACCCTCGTCTTCACACGAATACACCTGTCCCGTCTATGTCCTACCCTGGGTTTCCTTTTCCACCAGGTACCCCACTCTACCCGAGACACGAACATGTAGAAGCATACCATCGACGATATGCTCGACACCACAACCTCTATGAATATATAAACTTTAATCACGCAGTGCATAGGGCTTCCTGGACCGGGACGCCGCAAGAAGGACGGTGGAACATTACTTTTCGCAATCCAAACGGCCATATGCAAAACAAAGCTTTTCATCATCTTGTAGTTGCATCGGGCAACAACCATATACCTCGGATTCCTATCTGGAAGGGTCAAGACGAATGGCTCTCAAATACTCCACGAAACGGTCTAAAGCGACTGATTTTGCATTCAGTATATTATCGGGAGTCGGAGGCATATGCTAATCAAACCGTACTGGTTGTAGGAAACGGTGCTAGCGGGCGAGATATAGCCTCTCAAGTATCAAGCTATGCGCGAGAGGTTAGTCCCAGCAATACTCGATCTACAAAACAAAACAAAGAGTAACTTCGACATAGACATATATGTCCGTCAGGAATGACGGGGAAACCGTCAATGGTGTGCAAGTCAAGCCAGAAATCTTGCATTTCTCGTCCCGAGGCGTTGTCTTTAAAGATAATTCCATTCTCGACCCAGATATTGTGTTGCTGGGGACGGGTTACGAACTTCAGAAGCCCTTCCTATATGCTGGAAACGCAATAATATCTGATCCCTCCGCTCGCGACAACTCCTCCGTCAATAAAGCTCTTGTAACGAATTCGCGATATATATTTCCGCTATACAGACATATCCTTTCCCTGGACCCATCATATCCGACCAACGCTCTTGCGTTCATTGGGTTACCTACATCAATCGCTAATTGCCCCTCCGACATTGCTCAAAGTCTTTTTGTGGCCAACGTGATACGGGATCCTACGCTTCTCCCACCTCGTCCTGCGCTTCTGAGTGAACTAGCAGCGTATGAGGAGAGTCTTTGGAACCGAGGGTACGACCCATACGTTATCGGTCACAGAATGTTAAATGGGACGCCAAGTGACTATCAAGATGACCTTGTAGATTTCCTGAAGGACAGGGTGAGTTTGTTCACGGGCTTTCTTTGTGCTACATTCTGATTGAGTGATATGTTCGATTTCTCCAGGGCGCCATTCCTAATGAAGGTCCAAAATTTGTTGAAAGATGGCGGAGAGATATCTTCACATATCAATATCTTAAACGCGGCTGGCAACGCATTGAGGGTCTCGGAATTGGGGCAGAGTGGACGAATGGAGTAGAGACAGAGGCACAGTGGGCTGATCTCATGAAACGGGTCAACGATTGGCAAAGGAAATGGGAGAACAAGAACGGGGTGGGTTTTCGCGTCGATCTGGACCTCGTCGGATAGTTATTTTCATGGCCTTGCTTTGATTGTCATTACACCGTCAATAGTTATGCGACACGGCGAGTGAGCGAGTGAGGATGACAAATTCTCGGACATTAGCTCCGAACACGTTGCCCGAACGCGTTGTACACACCACTGAGCTTTTTATTTTTGGTATGTCGATTCAATACACCCCAACACATTGCTAACATTGTGCGAGGATTGCGCCAAGAACGGCAGGTGTCTATTTTTAGCCACTGCCGGCCTTGGGTGCCCCTTGACCGCAGTATCGCATTGAGCTCCGAACAATGTACATGACGGCCATTATATTTATTTTGGAACCGAGGATCCAAATATGTTACAGGGCATGGATAAAGTTCTGTTGCATCGAGGATTTTCAACCTCTTTCTTCCTTTTCACGAATTCAGTGACGACGTGAGTATATTCACCCTCGACCCTTCAAGTTTCGATTTACTGACAGCGTAGGCAGTTATATCATTACTTAAACGGAGCCAATTCCCATGATTTTATACGCCCTTCCTCTTTGTCTCGTCGTCCTTACCTCCAGCATTCTGCCATCCGCAGGTCTACCAGACCTGAATCTTGGGAGTCGCTTCTCTGCTCTTGGCTCGCGTCGACGTCTTTGGGAAAACAAACCAGGTGCTATCGAGAAGCGCATCACAGGGATCAACTACAATCCCAACGGATCTGCTTTCCTCTGGTTGCCGCAGGATGAGTATTCCGGAAAAACCTTCTTTGAGTGAGCTTTCAATCGTGTCGAGCGTTCTCGAGTCAGCGAATGTCTGTTAATCCTTCCATTAGCCGTTGGGACTTCTTTAACTCCTCAGATCCAACGAAGTGCGTTTTCATTGAAACTTACTAATTATTCGTGTTTGAACTGGATTGTTCGTCGACACTTTTAGCGGACAAGTCAAGTATGCAGCTAGTCTTTGTATCACAGTGACCTTCAAGTTTACTAAATCACTTTCTAGCTATGTCAACAAAACCACCGCCATCGCCAATGGGCTCGTTTTCGTTCAAGATGACGGCGAAGTCGTCATGAAGGCGGATGATACCAACTCACTGGCACAGGGCGTGTTCCGTGATAGGTGAGTGTCATCGCCTCTTCTCCATGTCGTACAAACTTTGAGGCCTTACATCTTTCAGTGTGCGAATTACCAGTATAGCGCAATACAACACGGGACTTTTCATCTTGGATTTGAATAGAGCACCTTGGGGTTGTGGTAAGTTTTTGGATGTTTATGTGAACTTCCTTTGATGCTTCCGTACTCTTCAAGCTATCTGGCCTGCATTTTGGACCGTTGGGGGAAACTGGCCCAAAGTAGGACTATACATAGCCTTCTTATTTTCAACAATCTCACAAACTGGGTAGCAAGGGGAGATCGATATTCTTGAGGGAGTCCATGACAATGAGCATAACCAAATTGCATGGCACACTGCTCCTGGTAACCCTCTTTAACCTTGATCTCGCGGATCCGTTGCTTAACTGGTTCTAGGTTGCGTACTGGATTCCAACGCAACAATTTCTGGAACAATTTCGGTACGTGTTTAAATTACTGATTGCCAGGCTTCTGTTGACAGTGAACGTTGAACAAAAAGACAGACAATGGTGTGAACCGCACGAACTGTGACGCAAAAATCAACAGCAACAGTGGTTGTACAGTCACTGAATGGAGCAGAGCATCCTACGGTCCATTCTTCGAGTCACAAGGAGGAGGCGTCCTGGCAATGAAATGGGATGAGAATGGAATCTCGATATGTGAGCTTTTGCCAACAGCCTATGGTTTATGCATTTCTGTTTCTTATCAAAATCACAGGGTCATTTTTCCGTGCAGCAATACCAAGGGATATCACGGCCGGCACTCCGAGCCCTTCAGAATGGGGGCTTCCATCCGCCACGCTAGCAAGCACGGCATGCGATATAAGCTCGTTCTTTGCAAACCACTCAGTTGTCTTTGGTAAGCTCGAAGTAAGCCTTTTTGGAATCAAATCTAACACGTCAGGATAGACATAACCTTCTGTGGTTCGTTTCTAGCAGTACCTTGCAAGAGTTGAATTTGTTGTAGCTGACCGTTACTTCAGGTGATTGGGCAGGATCTTCATACGCCACATCTGGCTGCCCCGGTACATGTGACCAAAGACTTATGGACCCAACAAACTTTGTGGTAGGTCTCCCAAGGACTCATTCTTCACTGTCGTCCATTAAAAGTTACCCTAGAACGCAACTTGGAGTATCAATTCCTTGAAGATCTATCGAAAACAAGTTATCCCAGGAAGTGACTTGAGCACGGGGTCTGCTGCCCTCACACTTCATAGCTGGACGGGACTGTGGAAAATGGGCATTATCCTGTTGCTTGCCTTTAGTGGAGCAGTCTTATTATGATCTACGACGTTCGCTGCACGTACTTACCTAGATTTACTTACTATTCATTGTCCACCGTGCGCATTTCATGAGTTTACGGACCTCCCGCGCCTCTCGAGCGGAAGTTTGCCATGGCCGAGGGAGCACATGGAGGTGCGTATCGATTACGGGGATACCCCATACATCGGCCAGCAACATTACCATCATATGTACACAGCAGTCCAGCCAGTCTCGCAATGTTGACGAGCACATCAAAGTCTCTAGGATGTACCCAAATTTTCCGGGCCAATTGCTTTATTGAGCGAACAATACTATGCACCTGTCATGCTTCGAGTGACATTTGGGAGAATAGGTGAGTTGGAGGAGCTCCTCAATGGAGTATAGAGGTCGAGCTGAAAGCAGAATGAGCGCTCATTTCCGAAGATAGATATATTTTTCTGGAATAAATACCTATTGTATTGCCTTCATTTACCTCTGTAGAGTAAAAGTGACCCCAGTGTTGCCCCAGTGCATGGCAGCAGTTGGGCTCAAGTTAAGAATGTTCGGGACGCGGTCCGAGTCAGGGGCGCGAATTGCGTGTGCTCTCACGTGACCGCGAGGGACGTTTTAAGGCCCACCCTAAAGTATATCTGCAATCGCCTTAAAATCTGTTGAACTTCCAACGATTTTGCCTAATGGTCAGTACTACTCATGTCCGTATATGATTCGGTCCAGCTTACCTCCGTGTGGCTACGCAGCCTCCGAAACCTTCAATACGCAGGGAAGAATGGGACCGGCGCCTCCATGACGTCCAAGTCACGAAAACGTGAGTCGAAATGTTTCAACATTTTTCTGTGAACCGAGATGAGAAAATTTTGGGAATCTCTCTGAAAATTCCGTGTTGAGATAACAAAATTGCATGTATTAGCTGATATGTCCCCTTTTCTGAAAGTAATATTGTGAACGCGATTACTGAAACGTTTGCCCAATTTTATCAGAGATCTGAATCGCCTCATTATGGACTACCTGGTGATAGAAGGCTACAAGTCAGCCGCAGAAGAGTTCAGCCAGGAGGCCAACCTCACGCCGCCCGTCGATTTTGAGAGCATTGAGAGTCGGATGGACATTCGAGAAGCCCTACAGCGAGGGGATGTTGAAGACGCCATCACGCGTGTGAACGATTTAAACCCCGAGGTATGTCTTCCCTTCCAGTGTTTTTTCTCGGGCAGGACATGCAGGATTAAATCGTTTCATGCACCACTCATAAGTCCCTCGGGACTGGTGATGATATTTGTAAACACCAAAACTTCAGTCTTCAATATGATCTTGTCCTGCCCTTTATCTCGCAGTCTTTGTTGCTTGATTCATTTGGCTGACCATATTTTCGTTGGCGACAGATACTGGACACGAACCCTACTTTGTATTTCAAGCTCCAACAACAGAAACTAATCGAGTTCATTCGCCACGGACGAATACATGAAGCTCTCCAATTCGCCCAAGAAGAACTTGCTCCCCGGGGTGAGGAATCGCCCGAGTTTCTTTCGGAGCTTGAGCGCACGATGGCGTTGCTTGCATTTGACTCTGCGCCAAATGCACCGCCTGCGATTGCTGAGCTGTTATCGCCCGCGCAGAGGATGAAAACGGCGGGAGAGGTGAATGCGGCTATTCTGGAGAGTCTGAGCCAAGGGAAAGAGGTGAAACTGGTGGGGTTGCTGAAGCTGCTATGCTGGGGCGAGACGATGCTGGAGGAAAAGGCGGATTTCCCCAAGGTAAGCCGACTAGTTGTTGGATAGATAGAATGATGGTTGACCTGGGGGCAGTTGAATGTGACGGGCGGGACGGTTGTGTAGATTAGTATTACTGTAAAGGATGTGTAGTTTGTTATCTGTAGTTGTAATTGTATGTGTTGTTCGGCAAGCAGCAGCATCCGTGTGGGCAAGCGCGCAACGTGTGTTCGGAATAGAAGCTTTGAGTGTTCCTGACAGTGCATGTGGTCTTTGTCAGCACGGACGCTTTGGTCCGCGTCCTTGCCAGGCTCTGGACTCAACCTCGACGACGCCGCTGTCCTCGCACACTACCCCCTCCCCTCCCCTCCATCCCCCCTCCATCCCTCCCTTCCACCGCCGTCCGTCCTGCCACCGTCAGCGCACTGCATCCCACAACACCGCTCCTGCGATGTCGGAGGATGCACGATCGACAAAGGTCAGGAAGGTCCTCTATGTTGCAAATCCTGGGTCAGGAGATTCCGACGACGCAAGCGAGGACAATCGTCGTGCGCGCACAAATGGCCATGTCTATCCATACAGAAGGCCACCACCCCAAGCATCATCTCTGTCCCATCAGCACAGGCCAACTCCATCCCAGCCAACTATTCTAACCACAGACCTTACTGTCAATAACTCTCACTATCAACCACCTCCACAGCCTTCCCTTTCACCTGACAGCACAGGTTCTCCTGCAGCCGAGGAGTCCACACCACCTCCCACCACCCCAAGCCTGCATGCCCATTCTGCCTCGGTCGATCTCCCACCCAAGGCCGAAAGCCCATCAAAACCATCATCTACGCCAGATTCTAATAACTACAATGATCGAACTCCCAGCGAGCCTACACCCCAAAGTACGACCTTTAGTACGACTTCTCGCAAAGGAAGGTTTTTCCAACCTTTCAAAGCACCCTTTGGCAGCCGTCCGCTAAGAACTTCAGTCGATAACAACGCGCCCAGGAGACCACGTACAGTGAGTTATCTTCTTACAGCAAGGCATCTTCCTCCGGTGAACTTATATTACCTCAAGTCACCGACTGTAGCAACCCCGGACTCTTACACTTCACCATCAAGCGTGGCATCTACTTCAGCGGTACCTGAGAAAGTGATATTCGCTACGGCCGATTCAGAGCGTTATGTTACGGTTGACATTAGTGGTGCGAAAACTGCAGCGCAAATAAGGGAGCTCATCTTGAGCAAGGTGCGTACGCGTTAATCCTCCTTGCTTGCAATGTCTTACCGACGCCTGTGTAGCTCAACATATACAACGACGATGAGCACGCACCATTTGCAATCTATCAGACCGAGATTGGTTCCTTTGCTATCGGGGAGGCTTTGACACCCGATCGCCTTCTGGCGCTCTGTCGTGACCAGGGTGATTCCAAAGGCAGCCTGAAATTCTTCATTTCGCATGCGTCAGCACCTGTTCATGAGCCTCCAACGCCCCAGTCGATGGAGTATACCATGCCCCCACCGGTTCTCCCACATCACATGGTTAGCATCAATCCATTACGAGTAAAGCGACGCTCTAGATCGAGAAACGGAAGTTTTTCGTCCACAAGCGAAAATCTTCCTCTGGAGGTAGCTGCGGGGTACGAAGCCGACCTCGATTATCCCGATCGTGACACGAACAAATTGACCACCCGGCCATCTCAGCACTCCAGTGCACTTCAGGTGGCCGCAGCCACGGCTATTCCGCCGTCTCCTCGTCGACGGCCAAGTATACCTCATCATAGGCCTTCGTCTCCTCTCATACAGGCGCCAGATCCAGCAACATCTCTTCCATCCTCCGATCGCTCATGGTCTCAAAGGAAGGAGGAGAAATATCTTCCAGCATTGCCCCTACCACCTCCGTTATCTCCCAATCGACCAACGTTTTCTTTGCATGATGAACCTTCTTCTCTGTCAGTTCCACAGAATCGACTTCTGCACGTTCGAACTGGATCAGATGCAGGTGCTGAGAGGGAATTGGCTTTGAGAGCCTCTGAGCAGATCACCGGGGATGTTGTTGTCAAGCCTCTGAGGAGACCTGAACACGTTTCTATTGGGAAACTGCGACCCGAGCCGTCTAGGGATAACATGAGAGAGTTGAGGCCTTCTCGAAGAACCTATGAAGAAGACGAAGGTTCTTGGGAAATGGTTCCCACCGTTATTTCAATGTCAGGCGACAGTCAAGAACGCCCTTCATCCCAAATATCTCGAAGTGTCCAAAGACAGCAAGGGTCCTCACGATATCGGCCGACTTCTCCCTATACCAATCGGCATATCATAAACAATCCGCCAACTCGGCCTCCACCACCTGCACCTTCAGTTTTGCAGGAGTCGCGACCCAGTACCCGGCCAGCACGAGTTCCTCTCACGCAAAACATCTTTGTCACTTGGAAGGGGGAGGAAGGAGGAAACCGCAAAGCCTCTTCTGCTGCACCACCTACATGGTCGAGACTTGGAAAGAACGTTACGAAGAGTATGGATAACCTCAAATTATCCTCTCAATCCAGCCGCCGTGGTCCGCCACCGCAGCTTCCAATGACCCGACCTACCACGAACATGCGAGATACCGCATATTCCCCGAGTACGCTTACCCATTCTGGCATCCCCAAGTCTTATGAACCCCCTCGACCTAACTTTGTCCGACCTTTGCCTGTCCAAGGGTCCTCATATGCTACCTCTCCAGATTTTGCCCAGGGTTCTTCTACTCAATACAGCGCACGCGGATCTGGATACTCCTCTAACCTAATTTCTCCGAGCCTTGATCCCTTCCCCAGACCGCAGTCGGCAGCAGGAGATTCAGTAACTTCGCCAACGCGTGGTTATTCGCGACTCCAATCCCCTATCTATGGTCCAACGTTGGATTCTGGAGAATCCAATCGCTCTCCGCGAGCTGTGTCCCCTCATCGGGCTTATCATTCCCCGGGCATCCCGGGGCCACGCCCTCGTCCCACTAACTACAGCGATCGTTCCGATCGTTCTTCGGACATCCAAAGTGGTCCAGAAACCTCCAACACGACTCCTCCACGTACGCCGGTCAGCCCGCAGAGTCCACGGTATACCTCTCAAGACAAGAACGGATTTGTCATTGAGCCATCGTCGCCGTCGTCGCCTGCCAACTCCATCTCGATCAGTACAAACCGCAGCTCGGATATGACCCTGAAGCAGGAAGATCAGATGCAGTTCGCGAAGATGCTTGATCGGATGGGAGATGGGACCTATGTTCCGCCTCGCTCATCACAACAACAACCTGAGAGACTAACACGGCAATTGACACCGCCGCAATCACACTCGTCGAGCACCTCGAGGGACTCTTACATTCCAGACTCTGATGACGATGACGAAGATTCTGACAATGGTGGTGGCACTTGGATCGTACCGCCCGAGCGACCTCCGTTAAAAGTACAAATCGACAGCTCCATAGGATCGCACCGTACCGAAACTGGAAGTAGCCAGAATTCGCAGGATACGCTGACGGCACGCTCGAACCAGACAGCACCCCCTAGACCACCACCTAAAACCAACAGGTCGGCGGAAGGGCGACCGGAGAGTACCTTCATCGATGCTGACAGTGACAGCTGGGCTCCTCGCCCTCCACCGGAAAACATCTACGAACGTCTTGATCAGTTCTTCTCGAAACATGATCTCGACAAACCTGTCATCGAGGCCGTCTCAGGAGACACATCTCCTACCACGGCTGAGCCCACCATTGTTTTGCCTCCTCCCATTCCCATTGCCGCTACCACCAGCTCCAGCAGTGACAAGGCAAGGATCAGAGCCAAGAAGTCTATCCGTATCGTTGCACAGGAACACAAGAAGCGTATCGACCGTACTTCGAGGGCTGATCCGGCCGCGTTCGCTACCAACGCGTTGCGAAAGAGGAATACGAAGCTCTGGGGCAGCAAGTTGGAGGAAGTTACGACTGCGCCGCCCCGTAGTGGTTCCAACATTTCCCTTCCGGAATCGCCTTCTGGTGGACCCAGTATGTCTTTTTGTCTTAAAATGCTGGCTTCATACTCACAATTTTATAGCCACATTCAAGTGGGTGCGAGGTGAATTGATCGGCAAGGGTACCTATGGGCGTGTCTATCTGGCTCTAAATGCGACGACGGGAGAGATGATTGCTGTGAAGCAAGTCGAGCTGCCGCAAACGGCGAGTGACAAGAATGACTCTCGCCAGCACACAGTCGTACAGGCGCTGAAGATGGAGAGCGAAACTTTGAAGGATCTTGACCATCCAAACATTGTCCAATACCTTGGGTTTGAGGAGACGCCTGCAAATTTGAGCATGTATGTGAACCCTTCTTTTGCTTTACAGTACCTTATCTTGTTTGTCTAGTTTCCTTGAATATGTTCCTGGTGGCTCAGTTGGAAGCTGCCTGCATAAGCATGGAAAGTTCGATGACATCGTGACCAGGTCGTTCACCGCTCAAATCTTGAGTGGGCTTGAGTATCTCCACTCAAAGGGTATCCTTCATCGAGTAAGTTGACTGCCTAACGCATTCTACTTCATTTGATTGACTATCCACCTCAGGATTTGAAGGCTGACAACATCTTGGTTGAAATGTCGGGCACATGCAAGATCTCTGATTTCGGTATCTCTAAGAGAACAGAAGATGTCCACGGAGGTGCTTTCACAGCGATGCAGGGCACTGTCTTTTGGATGGCTCCCGAGGTCATCAATACTCAAAAGAAGGGTTACAACTTCAAGATCGACATCTGGAGTGTGGGTTGCGTTGTCCTTGAGATGTGGGCAGGAATGAGGCCCTGGATGGGAGAAGAGATGGTAGCCGTCATGTTCAAGGTTTGCATTTTAATGACTTCAGTGATACTTTGCGACTCAACATACATCCTTTTCCAGCTGTATTCTTCTAAGCTACCACCCCCAGTACCTGAGGATGTTGTTCTCTCAGAAGAAGCCGATGATTTCAGACTCAAGTGTTTCGCTATGTACGTCTTTCTTCTGTGCTTTTATTTGTATGAACTCCTCTGACCATTCATTTTCACGTAGAAATCCCGAAGAGCGTCCAAGCGCAGCGGAGCTCCGAAAACACCCCTATCTTCTACTCCCGCCCGGTTGGGTATTCACTGGATTTACTTAAGAACGATCTACAACTACTACTAACACTTTTCATCTGTCTCCATTTTACCAGTATCTGTACACTTTCACCTTCCATTCTCACCCATGTGTGCATCTCGAAACCATCTGTCCCATTACCGCAAAAGTTCTTTTACATCTAGCTGTTCTTACTACCAATTCCTCTCTGCTCGTACTACCGTATCACAGCCCCTTCACACTTTTTGTGTGCCCCATTTCAAGCCGTACGATACCCTTGTGTAGCAATCTAATCCTTAATGACTGCATGACGTCACTTTGATCATATAGTAAACCCGGCTCTCACAGTACCGTCAACTTCAACTTGACCAGACGCTAATTTACTGATGAGTCGGGGAAGTGAACAAGAGAATGAGGCTGCGCAAGTGGCAGCCGCTACCCTCATTCAGCGCCTATGGAGGGGTAGGCATAACATGGCAAAAGCTGAATACTTGGGACCAGAATTACGTTGGGATGACGCAGCTACCCATGCCAAGCTTGCCGTTAGTCACTCCTTGCTCTCTACTAAGACTCTCGTCCTGCTTGGTTATCAATGACTTTACTTGCAGGTTGACCGAAACGCTGCACTCGACGGCAAGAACTCTCCCAAAGAACGATGGAGACGCGCCGCTTTCATGATTGCTCAGCTGAAGGACAAAAACGACATGCTGAGCAGCAATGGAGTGAAAGTGGATGCGGAAGACAAACATCTTGAAACCCAACACTGGTTGGAGTTGATTGATGGGTAAGTTAATCGAATTTTCGCCAGAAAGAACTTGAATAAATACGACGCGAACTTCCTAGGAAACACCGATATGGGTCAAACCGTTGAGTCTTTTGTACTTTATGGTTACGACTTGAAGGCTGACGCTTTCAACCAAAGTTAAGGTGAATAACGCGCCTCTCTAACCGACCATCTTACCTATTCATCTCAGTGGTATCATAAGAAATGGCAGGAAGATGACACCACGGAGAACTTTTTCAAATGGTATGCCTCTTCATGTTATTGGTATCCCATTCCTAACGAGTCCTTAAGGCTAGATTACGGAGGTGGAAAAGATCTATCACTTGATCAGTGTCCTCGAGAGCGTCTGGAGAAAGAGGTTTGTCTCTGCTATTTTGTTTCTGGTCACTGCTGTTGCTAAAGTGATCTACCACTTCAGCGTATCCTGTAAGATTCCCGAGAGTCGTCCAGAATAGCCAACGCTTACTCAGTTACTAGGTATATGTCTGCTGAACAACGTCTGGGATTTCCTTTTTGTCTTCCAAGCCATATAGCCTCATCGTATTGACTCACAGGTTTGAATTATCTTGTCAAGATAAGCGACGATGGGAAACTATTATGGGCGAAGAACAACCAGCCAGTTGACACTACAGCCGGAGATTGGAAGGACGCAGGTGACGGGCAAGGGATCATTCCCCAGGATTTGCCCTCAAGGCTCATTCGACAGTCTGGAAAACCTTTGGACGTGTTGTCCTCCAGTACCTCGAATGAATCGAAAAATCAGGAGGATGCTGCTACCCACTATGTCGGGCAGAGCAGAGGCAAACATGGATGGTCCAGGTATCTTCGAGGGCATTTCACATTGAGAGGAGTCATGGATCGCTTGTTGAAGAAGACGGTGAAACGCAATACATGGATATATGTTTCGGTATTGATATTTTTGTCATGAGCTGAAATAAAGACCTGACCTCTAAGTCATAGGACAAGAACTGTATGTTTTCCCTCATATCTCACCTTCTTCCAAAGTAACGACTCTCGGCAGTCAATATTTTCATTGGAATCAAAGGTAGACGCTTGAATATCTTCACATTTTTCGTCTTACTAACAAAGGAACTTGAACAGAAACAGGCAATTTTCAACATTCGTCGTTCACCTCGGGCGGTATTGTAACGTCTGCCGGATTGATTTCCGTAAAACATGGAGTTATACATACACTCTCTCCACTGTCTGGGCATTACAGGTCCGTCAACCTGATCATCATCATTTCATGACTTGCTCTCAACGAATGACACTTCACGAAGAACTTCCATCAACGTAAGTATCTCATTTTATTATTCATCCATGGGGCTGAGTGGGCAACATGTTTAGCATTTCCACAAATTCATTGAGGTGCTAACAGACCGAGGAGTTGATATGCATAAAGTGCAAATCAGCAAGGCAGAGGCAGCACTTTGGGGGTGAGATCAGTTTATTGATCCCGTGAGGTTATGTCGACTCATTTTGTGGCAAACAGGATTGAGCACATTGGAAAATTCAAGAAAGCTCAAGGGAAAGCGGTATCTTCAGCAAAAGCAAAGGTGCAGGAGGCGCCTCATGAAATCAAATTGTTTCTTGCCAAGAAACCTGCTACTCGCACCAGTTGGAAGACAGATATTGTTTCCGGCCGGAAACCTTCGGAATCTCGACCGCATTCAACCGTCACAAAAACGGACGACGCAGACATTCAAACTACCGGAAGAGTACATTCAAAACTCAATCCTGATCCGAAAGCGCCTGACAAATGATCTCAAACTCTTACTCTCTAATTCTTGGATGGACAGGGCTCAAACGCGAATTCTTCATGACTGTGTACAGAGAGCTTGATACATTTAGGTACAGCCGCAGCTCTAATCTCCCAACATCTAGTATACGCTTGCATATAGTATGCGCTTACGTTCAATATACCCGTACAATCCTCATGCTCTATCCCATCGACTATCGAAGTCCGAGATTCCGACAGGTTGTGCTGCCTGCGTGGATAAAATCAGCACCAGACTACTCGGAGGTTGGAGTGCGCACCTTCTCGTCATAGTCATTCCATTCCCCGTCGACTAATTCCGCTTCAGAGAAAACCGTTCCCTTCGTACCGACACATTTCCAAATGCCCTGCACACGATGATGTAAGTTAGATATACCCGCAGCAACGTTGCCGACATACGCGGGGGTCAAAACCAATGAACTCCAGTCCCCGGCATTCGAGGACCAACAGTGGTGCAAACTCTGCATTTTCTGGATTATAAGGTGTGATGGGTGTACCCTCGAATTTAGCCGAGCTCTCGCGTTTGCCTTGGATGATACAAATCGTAAGGCAACGAAGACGAATGGTAGTTTCAGATTATGCACACAATCCGCACTTCCATACGAAGTGTGCAGTACTCCCTTTCCCTCCGCTTACGTCGCGTTCCTCCTGCAAACCTATTTAGCAATCAATCATGGCGGTCGATCACGAATCGATGCTCACAATGCGGTTTAAGGACACAAACTTCGGATGGACTTCATTACAGCTGTTACACTTCACCTACAGAATCTCATATACTTAAGCTATGGCGGCATCAGGGGAAGGGCGGAAGAGGCGAACTTGGAAGAAGAATTCAAAGTCTTTTTCTGCAGGTTCGAGATTGGTGACATTCTCAAGCTCTGCTTTTATTGAAAGTTGTAGGCGCTGGCTGATCTTCAGTGAGAAAGTCAATCCCGCAGATGATATAGTACAACCATAATGACAAAAAAGCGAGCCCAAGAGGATATGTTTGCCAATCGACTTTATGGCGGAGAGCTTGATCTTGATTCTTGAATCTCTAGGACAGCCCATTATGGAAGGAGGTATTTGCACATGTCTTGCATGACCGTCTACTTTTTGGACATGCTCAAGTGGTTCCCCGTCAATACGCGAGAATTCATCCAACCATGGCACATTCGTCTCTCGCTCAGTGTCTGGGTATCTCAAGGGCTCTACGACGGCCAAGCGGCCTTAGCTCACAGTCTCTAAGACGATTTACTACCTCAAAACGCGTTTGCCAACGTCGGAAAAAGGATGAAGTCGTAGAACAAGACGAGCAGGAGACAGGTCGTCGGACAAGAAGCGTTCTGGAAGAAGACTTGGATGATGTATGGGAGCAGCTTGAGGAGTCATCGGAGATCCAGGACTCTCCGTCAGGTGGTCATATGATACTGCAAGAACAACGCCAAGTGTTACACTATATGCGGCTGATTGAACACGAAATGCCCAAACTCGTCGGTGCGTTCTAGAGATGGTCCTTCGTTTTCAGGAAACTGAGTTCCCGACAGCATACCGGAAACCGTTTATACCTCCAACTTCTTCGACGCCTGTGATATTACGGTCAATGCATTACCAGGGAGAAGGTCATCCTGCTGTCGCGAAGCGTGTCATTGTTGTCCCAGTGGACCAACTTCCACTGAACAACGAGACGGCGATCCACAAACTCAAGCTATTGGCTGGTCCAAGATGGACACCAAATCCACCTGCTGATGCTGGTGTCAGCCGCGAGACAGAATGGGGGAATGGGTATGTCAAAATTTCATGCGAGGACTTCCCCCGACCTTCCATGAACCTGAAATGGGCGAGCGACACGCTCGATAAATTGATTGCCGAAGCCAATGTAGGACTTGCATTCTATGTGTGTGTGTGTTAATGATATAACAATCTTTCATAGGACTCGAAAGATACTTTCAGCGACTTACCTCTCGATTTGCGCCATGTCTATGCGAAGGCCTTGAAGGCAAAGAAGGGCGACCATCTACGGAACAGAGCATTGAATCGTCCCTCAGTCAAGGACTTTCCAAAGGAATGGTTACCACCGGTTGATAGCGCGACTCCAGCACCTAGTGAACAAGCAGCTAGCTAATAATACACAATGGGAATATGTTTTCGTCAACAATAATTGAACCTTCACCTATATGAAGCGGTGAATCCTAAAGGTCGTCGTCATTCTTATCATGATTTACCACGAAATGTCCTGGATATCTCAAAAGGAAAAGTCCGGTGTGCATGATAGAGGTCACTGCCACTCTCTCATATGTCCTTGGTCTAAACATAATTACAAAGTAGAACTTATTACAAAGAGTAGCCTATTCACAGTTCATTTGAATCAAGTTATCCTGACAAGAGACGGACAAATGCAGCATAGTTTGTCTTTGACTGTCCTTTCCGTAAGCGGGCTACTGACCGCATCAACACTTCGAAAAGGGATTTTTGACAAAGATAGCAAACCAGTGGCACTCGATAACCTACTCAACTCAAAGGAATTTTGCGATGAGAAATCTTGGACTTTCATCTCCCTTAAGCCACGAGTCATATGCATCGTCAACATCTTTATTCTTTGTTATATAGACCTTTTGACAAAGCGGCCTCGTTTATATAACGAATTGGAGACTCATTCTGTTGAACTTCATACCGCACCTTGACGCTGCGTCCTGTCGAATTCTCCTATCGTGCTGTGCACCCATACAACTCCACACTCTCTTTTTCATTTCCTGAAGTTTGCAATGCCCAAAATCAGATCCAGCATTTTGTCCCATCAGCGCCTCCACCAGCGGGTGCGGTTCCAAACCGTACTAGAACAGTCGCATTCCGCCTTCCATTCCTTTAATCTCATTGCCAATCAACAACAAAAGATATATCAAAACAAACCCGTCTTCCAAGAAGCGAGTCGTGGCCTCCTCAACCACGGAACTCGTCCAGCGAATGCCCGGCCCATCTTGCATACATCGCCACTGGGAAGACCGGCGGTGGATAGGTTACAATCTCGGGGCAGGACGATTTACAACCACCTGGAGTGGCAAGTGTCTACGCCACCCACCACTTCGAGATCTATCCACAGAGCACCATCATATAGAAAGAGCGAACGCCATCCCCTGAAACTCGGACAGGGGAGATCCCTCAAATTGGAGACGGAGAAACCTGTCCGGAGGGATTCTGACAGGCTACAAAGCTTTCCTGGGCTCGGCGTTGATAGGTTTAGAGCCCATAGAAGGTTTATGGCTAGAGCTCGAGATACACAGCCATCATCAGATATTAAGCGCCTAAAGTTCGAAGATGACATTCCAGAACTCTGCTCGGAATCAACGTCGCAGAAGGCCTCTCTTGCTTGGTTCACGGAATCCTCGAGACCGAAGTCTGGAGGCGTCAAGATCGAGGACCATCCGACGCGCGTGTCAGAAGTGGAGCGGTGCGAACTGGAACCATCGATGTCTTCGCTCACATGCAGCTCTGCACGAGACGACATGTTTGCAAGCCGGGACTACGCTGTTGACTTTTGTAATCTCCTCACCCAGGAGCTAGATTGCTTGCAACAGGCGGACCAGTTATTTGACATGTACATCAATGCAGGGGAGTGTCAAGAGGTATAGAGCCTCGTTTTTTTCGACCTTGGCTGACGCAGTTAGCTACTTCATTCCATAAACTTACCATACAAGTCCCACATAATATCTGCCATTGAGAAGCCCTCACCTGCGCCTCGCGCTCTACACATGTTGCGGGATTGAAAGTATGTTGCGCGCAGAGGTTCTTTCGCGACATACATCCTTCCCACCTACACGAGATGAAGCGAAAAAGCCAGAGTCAGTTTTCCTGGGTAAGGGGCGAGTATCTGTTGTGAAGAAAGCAATCAGTGATGAGTTTGTTGATCAGGGCCTGCTATTGCCCAAACCCAAATTGGACCAGGCCCTTGCCACCGAGGACAAACAAACACAACATCGCCCGACTTCTTTCCTCCCCCCCATTGAACCCAACTTAAAAGTATTTTTTTCACTCTCACCCCTCCCTCCCTCCCCTCCCTTACCTCTTCTCTAGATGACGGAGTCATACGCTTCCTCAGGCAACGGCGACCTCGGTTCGAATGGCATTGCCAACGGTTCAAGCCCGTCTTTGGCACCCCTCACCCACACACCACTTTCGAGTGTCATCCGTAAAAAGTTGATGGGCTACGTGGGTTTCGCAAACCTGCCAAACCAGGTCCATAGGAAGAGTGTGCGGAAGGGCTTCCAGTTCACCGCCATGGTCGTAGGTTAGTCGTACTTACGCCCTTGCGACGTGGCGACGTGTTTCTCACCCGTGACGCTTCTACTTCAGGAGAGTCTGGTCTCGGAAAGTCCACTTTGATCAACACTCTCTTCAACACCACTCTCTACCCCCCCAAGGAGCCTCTTTCCCCTGCGGCGGACAGGCCAAAGACCGTTGCCATTGAGAGTATCGGTGCTGGTCAGTTATATTTAACCTACCCTGAAGACACGTAGTTCATTATTAAACTTCCTTTACGTACAGATATCGAGGAAAACGGTGTGCGGCTCCACTTAACCGTGGTTGATACCCCTGGCTTCGGTGATTTCGTCAACAACGACGACAGGTAAGCTTCACGCGTGGCAATGTCGACGCGTCACATTTTGATTCTTTCTTCATTCAGCTGGAAACCGATCGTTGAGAACATTGAATCTCGTTTCGATTCATATCTCGAGCAAGAGAACCGCGTCAACAGGACAAAGATTGTTGATAACCGTGTGCATGCGTGCTTGTATTTCATTCAGCCAACAGGACACTCGTAAGTCATTCAACCGAACATGCTCGAACCTCCCCTAAACACGAATCGTTAGTCTGAAGCAGCTTGACATTGAGTTCATGCGCAGACTGCACACCAAAGTCAATCTCATCCCTGTCATCGCCAAGGCAGATACCCTGACAGACGAGGAGATTGCTGAGTTCAAAGAACGTGTAAGTGTCAGTCATGCAGAAATCACAATACTGTCTAATGTTTGACCCTCCAGATTTTGTCTGATATCGCTCATCATAATATCCATATTTTCCAAGCTCCCACTTACGACAACGAGGACGAGGAGACTATTGCCGAGGCTGAGGAGATTGCCAGCAAAATTCCCTTTGCTGTTGTTGGTTCAGACAAAATCGTGAACACCCCTGATGGTCGCCAAGTACGCGGACGTGCGTATCCCTGGGGAGTTGTCGAAGTCGATAATGAAGAACATTGTGATTTTGTCAAACTTCGACAAATGCTCGTACGCACTTATATGGAGGAGCTCAGAGAGTACACCAACGATGTCCTTTACGAGAACTGGCGAACAGAAAAGCTCCTCAGCATGGGTGTTGCTCAGGATTCATCCGTCTTCAAGGAGATCAAGTACGTGACACGAGTCCAGCGGGATGCCCTCACTGACACGATTTGAACAGCCCTGCAGCGAGGTTACAAGAGGAACGCGTTCTGCACGAAGCCAAACTCGCCAAGATGGAGGCTGAAATGAAAATGGTCTTCCAACAGAAAGTGCAAGAGAAGGAGGCCAAGCTGAAGCAGTCCGAGGAGGAACTTTACGCACGCCACAAGGAAATGAAGGATGCATTGGAGAAGCAGCGTGCGGACCTTGAGGACAAGAAGAGGAAGATTGAGAGCGGCCGACCTTTGACACCCGACAAATCATCTGTCAGTTTTCTTATCTTTCTATCTCCTGATGTATTCTGACATGTTTTCCCTTGATCCAGACGAGAAAGAAGGGCTTCCTCCGTACGTAGAGATTGGCGTCTGGAGAAGATGGGTCTTTCTTCCGAATTGAACTTCATTGTTGACAATTCTGGCACCTTCCCTTCGATTCTACCCCCCTCTGCTTTCCTTGTATATCATCTCATTACCCCACTGTTTACCGACTCGTTATCTTGGTTCTTGCGAATACTCCTCACTCTCGTTTCAACGGATATCCCTCTACTGCTTGATCACTTTAGTACTATTTCTTTGACGCCCTTTTATCCTCTATGCGGTTTCACACTGTTGATAGCGGATCCTTTCTTTAAAACAATATACCATGGTTCCGCACTACCCGAGTAGACAAAGAAGTCCCTTGTCCTTTGAAAGGTGACAAGTCTGAAAACGTAGAAATACCAGATCGGTCGCTTTGTCAACAACTACAAATCGATTCATTCTCCACTTCCACTCATCCCTACACTCACTTACAACTAAACGATCAAGACGCTCATTTCAGTATGGCCGATATTCAAGCTTTACTATCGGCACTCGAAGTGTTCGCCCGTGCACCCGACAAAGCATCGATAGAAAGAGCAAATTCCTGGCTTCAGGATTTCCAGCATTCTGTAAATTGTCTTTCGCCTGTGGCCACACTCTCGACCAACACCTCTGACTGCCCAACGCTCCTTGTACTAGCCTGATGCATGGTCGACGTGTAATGTCCTCTTACTTTCACCAGAGGCGCCGCCGCCAGCCAAGATATTTGCTGCACAAACATTTAGAACAAAGGTTGGTGGCTCTCAGATGTTTTATAATCAGACACGGCTTTGATCATCCTGATCGCTTAGGTGACTTACGATTTGAATCAAGTCGATCAAGAAAACCTGCTTCCGCTTCGTGACACGCTCTTGACAGCTCTAGAGAGGTATCATAATGGCCCTCGTACGATCGTTGTTCAACTATCCCTAGCAGTTGCAGGATTGGCGCTCCAGCTGTCGTCCTGGGAGAATGCCGTCCAAACGCTGATCGATTCGTTTGGGAGGAATCCAGCGACTGTTCCGACATTACTGGAGTTCTTAACTATACTTCCTGAAGAAGTGAATAGCAATACCAAAATACCTATCTCAGTGAGTTGCTATACTTATTTTTTGTTGTTGATGATTCTCATTCACCTGCCAGGATCTTGAATACAAGGAGCGGTCTGCGAACCTTTTGACTGCAAATGCTAAACAAATACTGGACCTTTTGTCAATGTATGTTCAGGCAAGCGGTGCGTCTGGATTTCATGCATTGATTTATTAGACGCCCGCTGATCATGTTGGACAATGTCAAGGTGTGACTTCGGCAGTGCAATCACAAGTCTTCAACTGCTTGTACAGCTGGCTAGTGGCTGGTGAAATCAGTGTAACTGACTTGGCCAAGACACCCCTGTTTGCATTTGCCTTCGAAGCTCTTGCCTCAGATGAACTTTTCGACGCTGCCGTGGACATCATTTGCCAGATGATCCATGAAACTCAAGAGATCGACGAAAACATGGCCGTCATCGAACTCATAGTTCCAAGGGTTATTGCTCTAAGGGCTCAGATGGCGAAAGAGCGTGACGATCCCGAGAAGATCAGAGGGTTTGCTCGCATCTCCTCTGAGGCTGGAGAGACCTATCGCTTCCTTCTTTTGCAACACACAGAGACTTTCTTCCCGATTGTCGAAGCAATCGGAGAATGTTCAGCCTATCCTGACCTCGACATTGTTCCCATCACATTCCCTTTCTGGATGCGGCTTGCGCAAAATCTCGGGAAGAAGTCTTCCGTGTCGCCTTTGTTTTTGGAGTCCTACAAATCTCTCATGACTGTCATCATCAACCACTTGCATTTCCCCGCGGACTTGACAACCCTTACAGGCCAGGAAGCGGATAACTTTCGTGCCTTCAGGCATGTCATGGGCGATACCCTCAAAGATTGTTGTTTCGTCCTGCGTACCGAAACTTGTCTCTTGGCGGCATACCAACTTATCACTACTGCCCTCGCTCGCGGACCCGATATATCCTGGCAAGAAATTGAGGCCCCTCTTTTTGCAATGCGCTCCATGGGTGCAGAGGTTGACCCCAATGACAGTAACGCCGTTCCAAAAATTATGGATCTCATCCCAGCCCTACCAAACCACCCTCGCGTGCGCTATGCTGCATTGCTAATCATTTCCCGCTATACGGAATGGATCAATGCTCATCCACAATATATCAGTTTCCAGCTTCAGTATATCTCAGCCGGATTCGAGGATTCTGATCCTGAAGTTTGTGCTGCCGCTGGCCAGGCCTTGAAATATATGTGCCAGGATTGCAAACAGGTTTGTTGGACCCCTGCCATGTTTTATCTTAACATGAATATTGATTATATGGGCTTAGCATTTGACGGATTTCCTTCCTACATTGCATACCTTCCTGACCACCACGGGAAAGAAACTTGTGCAACATGATAGACGCCAAGTGTACGAAGCTATCGCTTATGTGATATCTGCAATGCCGATGAATCGGGCGGCGGAATCCCTCAAGACATTCTCGTTGGACATCCTCGCTCAGGTACATACCTTATCAATCAAAGCCACTCCTCCAACAAAGGAAGAGATTGACGAAGTCGGAAGTAAGCTTGCAATATGCTTCTCTTGTTGACTTCGGTTTCTTATCTATGCCTATATCCAGATGGACTCGAAAATCTTGAGGTTATGCTTCACGTCATCCAAGGATATGGCGAGGACCTACCTCCCGCATGCCAAAACACATGTCACGAGGCTTGGGTGGTGTTCGACAATTTTCTCTCCAAATACGGTCTCAATTACGATCTCGCAGAACGCACCACTCGAGTGCTGCGACGTGGCATTGATCTCTTCAACAAATCTGCACTTCCCATAGCTCCGTCAGTGATTGCGAGAATGTCATTCGCGTTTGAAGCCACTGGTTACCCTAGCTTCTTGTGGATTGCAGGAAAAATCATCGGCAGATTTGGTTACGAGGAAGACCCAGTTATCAGGGGCGCAATTCAAGAACTGTACGAACGAAGCACGAACAAAGTAGCTTCCCTGTTACACGTCAAAACCCCTGAAGAAATTCCTGATGGTGAGTCTAGTATTTCAGCTGTGTCGGCGTGCCCTTGATGGAACTTGTACAGTCTTGGAAGATTATCTGCAGATGCTGCTCCAACTCGTCACCCTGGCACCTGATATCTTTTTCGCTTCGTCGGCTTTCCCGTTGGCGTTCCGTGCTTCAATGACAGGTCTTACGGTAGTACACAGTGACATCGTCTTCGCCGCCTTGGATCTCTTCCGAACCATCTTGACCCATGATTGCTTGGAATCCAATCCAGCTCCACCTCCCAAATTCCCTGTCTACGCAGCCGCAATTCGCGACTCCATGAATAAGGAAGGCTTATCATTTCTGGCTTGCATCTTGAATGGCCTTGTTGGAGATTTCCCGGCTGATGCAGCAGCAACAGTCGTGTCCATATTCAGGATTCTCGTGTATGTGTGGCCGACACAACTACTAGGTTGGCTGCCTACTGTCTTGGAGCAGCTACCGTCCCAGAGTGTTCCAATCCAAGCCAAGTCACAATTCTTGTCGGAAGTCACCATGTAACCATTTTTTCCCATTCGTTTTTTGCTTCATATTTCTCACTGCTACTTTCCAGTTGTATCAACACGAGACAACATGACAAAGTCAAACAAGCTGTGCTTGGGTTTGATCGCGCATCACGAAAAGCTCGAGATAGAAGAAGAAACGGTGTATAATTCGGTGTACACGGTAAGCCTGAGGTGGAACACAATTCTAGTAAAGCAGGACGAGAACCTATTCTGTGTCTTCAATAATATCCAACTACATGTGCCCTTACATGAAACATATTTAAAAATGGACTCTTTCCTGTTCCATCTGGTTTAACGTTTCGCGGACGTAAGAAACCTCGACTTGTTGTAGTCAAGCAGTAGACACTTGACTGAGATCCGAGAAAGATTCATAACCTTTGTTTGTTGGCAACGATATTAACTTCGGCTATAAACATGGCAAATCCCCCGCTTTTACTCGATTCGCCGGTATCCGCTGTCAAGACAGAATATCTTCTAGGTCACAATAATGCTCCGCCATGCTGGACACTCGACCCTTGGAAGCAGTAAGCAAATATGCACGCCAATGTTAAATGTAATTGACGCGCTTTCTTCGAAGTTGGACGCCGGACGTTCGCGCAATCCGCCACCCGTAATGGATATGCCGATACCATCCACAACCTCCTCATTCACAAAGATACCAGAGTTCTGTGTCAAGGTCTGACCGGAAAGACAGTACGTTATTGACTGTCATATATTGTCTCTCATTGACACTTAACTTCCTAGGGGACTTTCCATGTCACCGAAGCTTTGGCTTATGGTACCAACATGGTCGGTGGTGTGTCTCCCAAGAAAGCTGGACAAACGCATCTTGGCTTGCCAATCTTTGGCAGTGTTAGAGAAGTGCGTTATTCAAGCTCGGCACTCCTCACTATGTTGAACATAACCACCAGGCAGTGGCCGCAACAAAACCAGACGCCACCATCCTCTATGTTCCTCCACCGCATGCTGCTGATGCCATCATTGAAGCCATCGAGAATGAGATTGGGCTTATTGTCTGCGTTACTGAGGGCATTCCTCAAGCAGACGAGATCCGCGTTCGTAACAAAGTCCCTCGTAAAGAAAGTCAATTAATGCTTTCAAACAGGTCATGAACGCACTTAACAGCCAGTCTCGGTCTCGTCTTGTGGGTCCGAATTGTCCCGGAGGTAAGCTTTCAGAATACCTTGAGACCCACTTCAGATCCGTACGGAACCCTGGCTAGTAATTACAGTCTGCATCTGACAGTCTGTGGGATCATTGTTTACTATCGCCTGGACACATTTGCCAACGACGTATCTGACTTAAATCTATGGCAGTCATCAATCCTCTGGGCTGCAAAATGGGCATACAACCCGGCCACATTCATAGACCCGGGAAGATAGGTAGGGTTTGCGTCAATATCAACAAATCACGTTTGACAGAGATATAGGTATCGTTTCGCGCTCCGGCACATTAACATACGAAGCCGTTGCTCAAACTACCGATGTTGGTCTTGGTCAATCTCTGTGCGTCGGAATCGGTGGTGACCCCTTCCCCGGTACTCAACACATCGACGTCATCAAAGTTTTCCTCGACGACCCTAATACGGAAGGTGTGATTCTGTCCTTGGAACGACTCAATCTTGTCAGATGATGATGTAGAACAATAATCTAGGTATCGTAATCATCGGGGAGATTGGTGGCTCCATGGAAGAGGAGGCTGCAGATTATCTCGAGAAGTACAACAAAACTAGAAGCAAACCGAAGCCCGTAGTTGGCTTTATCGCTGGTCGCACCGCGCCCCCAGGGCGTCGGATGGGCCATGCAGGCGCGATCATTTCAGGAGGCAAAGGTACATCCAGAAACACTGTCTTTTCACCTATCTTACATTTCTTCTACAGGCGCCGCTTCCGACAAAGTGCGAGCCCTTGAGCGAGCTGGTGTCATCGTCACAGACAGCCCTGCTAAAATCGGAGCTGAAATGTTGAAGGTAATTTTTTATCCCGCACGTAACTCTCTTTCTCATGATAACCCTCGTCTTCTTGCTAGGCAATGAAGGCGGCTGGTTTGGTTTACTAAAGGCAGTATTTTTGAGGTATAATCTTGATATGCTTCGCTTATGTAATAGAGAATCTTGCCCTATTTGTTGCAAACATCTTTTGGCAACGAACAACTTAGAAATTCTCAAGTTCTTGCCGTAGATCAGATTGGAATGTCTGAATTTCAACCCTCGCAAAGCTTTCACAATGCTGCTTCCTACACGTCCTCCGCCTCATCATTAGCTCAAGTATCTAATGCAGTAAAGCTGGAGGTCTATGTCGTCTTCTAAGTCAACGCTTTCCGTCCTGACGAATCGGACAGCTGTATGGCTTGTATAAATACCTGACATTGTCAAGAACGCCATCAACGCCTCGACCATCCATTTTTGACATGACTGGCCGAGCGAAATGGGATGCCTGGATAGCCACTGGAAAGAAGTACGATCAACCTCAGGATGCGGAAAAAAGATACCTCGATATCGCACGGAACTTGGGCTGGACGGAGACTTCTGAAGTCCCTCTCAAAAGGTCTCCTGAGTTGGCCACGGATGAAGACAGCTTAGATGACGATACTTCGAGCCATTCGACATCTGGTGCAGGTAGTAGCGGCATGGGGTTAACCGTGAGCTCCATAGCACCACCTCCAATGGTGACTGATAATAGCCTACACGGGCTTGCGATTTCCAATGATAACGCTGGACTGATTGCGTTATTGGACCAACGCCCAGAAACTGATTTGAACGCTCGAGATGAATATGTGAGTAGGCATGGACTTCCACTCAACTGTATCTGATCATAGAGCATAGGGATACGCCCCAATTCATCTCGCTTGTGATCGTGGAAATACTGACATCGTCAAATCATTGTTGGTGAGAGGTGCTGACCGTCATATCAAGGTAATCGCCCTCTCCTCCTAGCTTGAAATCTCGCCTCACAAATGCCTGCTAGGACCCCGATGATTTCTCTCCACTTGAATTAGCCCAGGAGGCAGGGCATTCTGAGATTGCACACATTTTGTCTTCGGTGATTGATTAATATATTACAAATGTCACAGTAACGAGCAACTAGCATTGCTGTTGAACGGCGTGAATATGCTGCCAGCGTATGTATATCGGCTATGAATAGACATCATGGTATAATGATAGTTGCAGCCTATGGAGTTGCTTGTGAAGCAGGCGTAGGTTGTGATGAGGTTATCACAGGATGCCTCGGGCTTGTTGCTGTGGTGTGGAATGGTGAACCAGGTTTGAGGATGCCGCCCTATGAAGTTATGCTGAGCCTCACTAGTGGCGGGTAAAGCAAATGAATGCATACCAGCTCTAACATCTTGATGGCAGATTTACTGGGTGTTGCTCCAACGCTTAGCCAGTAACGAATTCTGTCAACACTCCATCTAACCACACGAGCCTCGTCCTTTTCCTTGATGTGCGGGTCATAGATGCCCAAAAGCTCAGCGGGTTTGGCGTCACGTCGCAGTCGTCTGTCAATTGCGACAAGGTGAAATATGCGGTGATGCCGGTGACCATGCATGGCCATGCGAAGTCGAATAGCCATAGTAGTTGTGTAGAGTATGTTACCAGGTGAAACGACTAGAGAAGAAATTCTTCCAAATGTAGAACACGTGACAAGTCGCGTCCTGTCATGTTCGGTGTAAGTCTGTAATGACTCTTTGACTGACCAAGCTTTGGAACATTAAACTTCAACCACGATGGCTCTCAAACGCAAGTCAACAGCAAGCGCATCCGTGAGTAGCACGTCTGATTCGAAGAAAGTCAAAGTAGACTTCTTCGCTCCTCGCAATGCTCCGCAAGCCATTAGCAAACCCGGGGAGGCAGTCGCGTCCTTTTATTTCGAGGCAAAGAAGGTTTCAGACATCCGCGTTGTAGCATGGAATGTAAATGGAATAATGTCTGTCAACGAGAAGATCCTCAAGAAGTACTTGGAGGTTGAAGACCCAACAATACTGATTCTGACTGAAACCAAGTACTCGAAAGGCAAGCCCGATATCTTGTGTTTGAAGACGCGTTTCAAGGTAATGGGGAACTTAACCGTATCATCGCTACTGATTTCAACCAAAAGTATCAATATTGGGGCGTAGATCCACGTCCCGGACACGGTACGTCATGTGTTTCTGAGCCGCAAATGCGATCCTGATGATGTTTTCAGCTGGAACGGCTGTCCTTTCTAAATACAAGCCTCTCAATGTTTCAATAGGTCTCCCTTCCTGGGATGAGTCTTCCGGACGTGAGTCAACAGGTTCAGTACTTTACCCACAGGAAAAGTCTGATAACTGTCGGCAGGGTATGTCGAGCTCGAATTCGCTGAAGTATTCTTGATTGGCACCTATGCCCCAAATTCTGGAGAGAACTTCAAAGTCACTTGGTGGTCTTCTTTTAATAAGAATATTCACTTACACTTCAGCAGACGATGGACCTAAAGCGAAAATGGAGCACTGCTTTGTCGAAACGCCTGAGCGAACTCGAAGTCATGAAGCCGGTCATCTGGGGAGGAGACTTCAACTGCATAATGTCCAAGAAAGGTTGGAGAAGGCATGAACGACATAACGCACGGTCCTGATGCTATTTGTTAGACATCGACAGTACAGCGCAAAGATTCTGGAATCTGATGAGTGGACTATCTGAAGAAGAACGAGAGCAATTCACCGACATCATCCAGCGGAAGGACTTGGAAAAACCTCAATTCGTAGATGTATGGCGAAAGCTACATCCCAATGAAGAGGATTACACGTTAGTTGCTTTCTCACATTTTCCGGAAGTTCAATCACGACGGTGGGGCTTTTGACAGACACTTCAGTGATAAGTTTGGCGGCTGGCGATTAGATTCATTCATGGCAAGTTGGCAGTTTCCCACTATATTCGAATGGTTCTTGATGTGGACGATCCAGTTATCGGAGATGCTGTTGGAAAGGACTACTTGTTGTGAGATAAGGCATGAACTCAAAGACCTCAAACTATCGGATCATTGGCCAGTGACGCTGGACATTGCCTTAACCCTTTCCGCGAATTGAAGTCCAACGCTTGCATTGACTTCTGTATGGTTGTTTTGGGTTACAGGGACGCAGACATTGTAGTTTTATGCGACATGGACTCGAAGTACGCTTTGGCAATCAGACATCTTCTGGTCCTGCACTTCCAGGTATAAGCTTGAATATGTCCGATCAATAAAAATGGCAAAGAAAGGCATAGGTAGACACACCATGGCTATATTGCTTCCATTCAACAAAGTTTGTGCCAGCTTAGTCTTCTTCACTCCCTGGGTGGTGGTCTCGCTAAGTTCGTTCAATTCAGTAGGTATTCCCAGATCGTCGAAGACTTAACCGACTATTCTGTGACGTCTTCTAGTACGATATCTGGGAAGAACGATCAGCAAGCAGAGCATGCTTGCGAAGAATGAGGGTACTCACTAACGTAGTCATCGAACCCAAGGAGTGTCCCGGTGAACTCCCGCTCGCTCTTCATGATGACCCATATCCTTGAGCCAATGCACCTATCGATCAGTTCTGCGTCTGGTCAACGGGGCTGATTTGAATGTTGGCCACAGGTTGGACAGACCTAGCGGAAGTATTTGTGAAGCCATTCGTTAGAATTTTACCAACCTCCAAAACCGTGATTGAGCCTTGGCAAGGGTTGAGATGACTTTGAATAAGCTCACCTTATAGTCGAGCTTTCCAATGAATGCACGAAAGTGCGACTGTGATTCCGTAGAAATTTTTATCAAGAATATCCCACATAAGGGCGGTATCCCGTGAACAATTTCCGCCATTTTTGATCCAAATTATCATCTTGAAAATCTTTGACAACGTTTCTCAAATTTCATTCAGATGGCTCATTTACGGATATCAAATGTGATCCTGGACAAGAGTATGATATTTACAAGCATCTAGTATTGATTTAATTGTTTTCGATCATGGCAAACGCATTATGGGAGACGTGAGATGCAACCAAGATACAAGCGAATATCATTCAGGTTGGAAGCGACAGAGTGAAAAGTGAAAAGAGATGAAAGATGGGGGAAAACGTTGAGCGCGTGGTTATACACACATGGTAGTGTAAAGAATCGAGAAATGTGAATGGGATCAAGAAAGGATGAAAATGGGTTGTGGAGATGCGCGATCACTGGCCGAAGCTGAAGCCTCCTTGAGGAGCACTCATATCGCTATGGAACTATGTATCACCAAGGGTAAGCAAAAGGCCACAGAACAAGAAATAACAAAGACTCACAGCGAATGCCCCTGTAGCGTCCACGTTCGGAGCACTGATAGCTGTATCTACTTCTTCCTCGTCTGGGAAATATTTATCCATAATGTTGAACGCCTTCTTGTATATTTCTAGGTTGTCGTGTTGTTGAAGATTGTGGATGGTGATCATGCCACCAGCCTCCTCAACGTACAAAGCATATTGATTTACTGCACCAGGCCCAGCAGCAATCTTGTCTTGTTCGCCGATCTTTAGGATGTTGTCTAAACCATCGAGAGCTACTTGTATGATCTTGTTGTCCATCATGGTCAACAGGTCGCACAATGGCTTGATACATCCTTGGGATACAAGGTAACGAATCTGTGCAGGCTCCTGAAGACCCCCTGAGGTTGCATTGGAGATCGCCCAGCATGCTTCCTTCCTAGTCTTGAAATCCGCATGCTGGAGGATGTTGATGAGAGGGGGGATAATGTTGGCATCAATGACGGATTGAATCTGTGGGGGTGAACCCGCTGTGACGTTCGATATTGTCCAGCAAGCTTCCTTTCGAATGCCATCCTTGGGAGATGAGAGCAAAGAAAGAAGGGCAGATAAAGCACCAGACGCAATGACAACCTGGGTTTGGAGATCGTCGCCAGTGACAATATTCCCAACCGAGCGCAAGGCGGGGGTTTGCACCGAGGTTGATTGATGCATTAGGAGATCAACAAGACGCCTGCAAACTCCGGATTCAATGACTGCCTGGATTTTGTCGTTCGAACCATCCGACAGATAAGAAATAGCCCAGCAAGCATCAATCAGGATCTCGTCGTCAAGAGAGTAGATAAGCTTGGTAAGGACGGTCAATGCTGGAGAAATCTGAGTGTATCAAGTTATAAGGTGGGTGTTAAGATCCGACTTGATTCTAGAAGACCTACCAGTTCCCAGTCTGGCTGAGGCGCCTTTCCCCTGCAGAAATTGCTCAAGGTCCAAGTGGCATTCCTGAGCATGCTGAGTTTATGGTTTTCGCTCAATAAAGTCAGCAAAGGCCTCAATGCTCCTTGCTGAAGAACGTAGTCTCTGCACTGGGGACTGTCTCCGGCAATATTGCCCAAAGCCCAGACTGCTTGCTCCCGGACATCGAGGACGGGAGATGATAGCAGATTGATGAACTCTGGCACTGCCTGTGCACTGATAACTACTTGAGTATGCTCAGCAGTTCCAGATGCAATATTGGTAAGCGCCCATGCAGCCTCGAACTTAGATTTCAAACGAAGTGAGAACGGACACTTAATTTGAACACTTTAAATCAAAATACATACCTGGAGCATAGAATGCCCATGCTTAAGGAACTCGACGAAGCGAGGCACGACACCGCACTCGATGACGCGTTCGATAGGCGGATTCTTCTCTTTTGAAAGAAGTTTACGGAACTTGGTAGTCGCGTCGAGTTGGCGCTCTGGATCGTCAGAGAAAACCCCGGAGATCATTTCGTCAGCCAACTAAGGTGAGATATCGTCAGTCACTATTCGGTTGCCGGGATAGATTAATGTCAATTACTGGAGGATCCCAAGTTCCACCACCAACTTCCTCATCAGAGTCGCCTCCAGTAGATGGAAGGAAGTTTCGCCTTTTTGAGATGTTCTCTTCCCTCTTTTGCCTCCTGATCTCAACCTGTTGCTCCTCCCGACGACGCCTGAGATCATCCTGCTTCAGGCCACCCTTGCTCTTGTAGGCTTTGTGTGACCAACACGCGTTCAAAGAGAAGATCGCGATAATGGTTGATACAAGACTCACCATCCCTACGAGCCTTCATTGTGCGAGATTCAGTGGATTCCATGATTTACAGTTAAGAGTGGCACTAATAGAAGGTGGTGGACGATGAAGAGAAAGAAACGAGAGAGAATTGTCTCCAATCTCTTTCCTCAACTTCAAAGATGTGACTCGATCATCTCGTGATCCTACCCACCCACAATGTCACAGGCCCCATGTGTCACATACCTGCAACTATTGTTCAGCCACCCAATCCCAAAATCGTGAAATCGCCTGAAATCGCTACACGTCTCAATCCGCGTTTATACTTCGACCAGGTCTTTCAGATGACTATGAACGCATATCATCGATTTGAAACAAGAGCAATGCGACCCTGTGGTCGCGTTGTAGGGTGATTGTATCAATACAGCGACTTCTATAACTCTTGTGCGCTGAAAGAATTGTTTTACCTTTTGCTTGATTTGTTTAGTAATCACCACTCTACTTGGGTTGTTCTTTTGAGGCGCTTCTCTTATTGTCCACCGGACAAGGTCGCAGGTCCCCGTTTTGACTATTGACTTCGAAATATAGACGCAAAGACTCTCCGACTGAGACTGAGCGAACCGTTGTTATGCTGTCGGACAGTGTACAATAACCAAAGACGTACACTCCCACTCTTCGTGGGCCAAATTAATATGGTCAGGGACTTTGATTCGATCATGGCGACCCAGCCGCCCACGAGAGACCAGTACTATCCTAATCTCAAGCTTCAATGCTGCGGTATGGATGTGCATCAACTTGACAACACCGGCAAGTTTGCACTTGCTGTTGTCAGTTTTTTGCGACTTCGCCTGCGCTCACCCAAAGTGATCAGAAACCCCCGATTGTCGTACATCTTGCTCTCCATGGAGATACGAACCGCCCGAAATGATCATTGCGTTCATTTCCTCTCAACCCTTATTGACAAGAACTCTTGAAGCATTGTCTTTCCTAGTCGATGCCAGTATCCGCCCTGCAGCTTTGGAGACTCATGGGAACGGGTCTGGGTGGCTCACTTTTGGAAATTTCAATCTTAGGAATGGTCATTCTCATCTCTTGCGCAAAACCCGGTCATCATGTGGCCGATCGCGTAATAAAAAGTTCATGCCCTGTCAAAAATGTTCGCAAGATAAGATACGCCGAAATTCTGTCTGGAGGATTGAGGTAACGTACATTGTGTCCGTACTTTCAGATCGAACGCTAGATGGCGAGGGCCTCGCATAGTGCCATTGCATGTTTTTTGAACAATCAAGCGGAAGACAGCTGCTTTTCTTCGAATCAAGATTACCTTCACCACATCTGGCAAGAGTGGATGGAGATATCGGGTGTCAGGGATGTCAACCTTCCTGAGACTGGACACCGCTTACACCCTCGGAGAGCGATAAATTCATCCATTGGCGTTTATGTAACTATCTTGGACTGAAGTGTCAATATCCACTGAGAACGTTAGGCGGTGAGTTGGTCGGTTTCCGATTGGGGGCGCTTTGACCTTGGACATAGCAAAGAAAGAAACTTGCGCGAGCAACGTTGATAGCGTAGTCAAAGGAAAGCCGCGGCATGATCCATTGAGTGCATGCTCGACGTCCCGCCTCCCAAGTAGTCAGCTCACGATTTGACTTAACACCATTTTCAAATGCTTTCTGACACAAGAGGGCCAGGCGTTGGGACTCACGACAGGCTCGGCATCCATTCACCAAGATGCCCTATACATTGCCTCATATCAAGGCAGCGTCTACTGCCATGTTGGAAACACACTTGTGCCGCTTCATCAAAAGTCTCCGATTGATATACATATAGACAAGGGCTCGACCGAGAGGCCCGAGGTTCCAGACAGTGCCATTGCGTGTAAAATTTGGGACAACCTCTCTAGAAACAACTTCTTACACAGCACCGTCGTGACTCTGTCGCATTACCTCATATAGTCCGTGTTGATCACCCAAGCCATATGTGAGTGTCATCCTTTCAAAAATTCCAGGACCGTCATCTGGGTCCAATTCCAGCTTCAAATGAAAAAAAAGATTAGCGAAAGTTTCCATGAATATATTGAAGACATAGCTTACCAAAGAAGTAACATCGTCAAGGATGTGCGACTGACCCACATTCATACCAAAACCTTGGAAATTGGCGTTTACGATATGAACGTGGAAGTGATCTTCGAGATGCTGCGAGTCAGTGGATTGACCATGTCTTTTCGCAATATGCGCTTACAGTAGCTTGGCTGATAGTGAATATACATTCTCAGGGATCCATTTCCCAGTCCCCATCGCTCTTTGACCACATGAGTTGCTTCGCGTCTTATCGATTTCAATAAGCCAACGTGATTTTTCCGCAAATCACGCAAACTGCGGATTGTGCGGTCTTGCACTATTGCCACAAGATAGAGCGATGTGATGGTTTTCAAATCCCACTTCATGTCAGGCAGAATAAGAAACTCTGGTGAGGAATACAGGACTTTGGATTGCTCGGAGAGACCGAGAAGGATATCATCCACCCTGTTCTCCATGATATTAGGATGTGGGCTGTGAGTCGAGAGATTGAGGATAACCATTTTGTTCGGGATGCCGGAAACGAAGATATGTACGGCTTCACATGCTCTTCATACAGAGCCGGAGTCTCATGAACAATAACTTGTTCTTGTTTCATGTACTGTAGCATACAATAAGCATCTCGAGAAGCTTTTTCCTCTGGAGTGTGGGTACCTTTCGAATGTGAACATCCGTTGCAGGACATATTATGTTTATTTTCACGTCGCGTTCACGATCATCGGCTAGCCATCCAAAGAACCAAGTGTACTTGAATAAGTATTATCCAGTACTCAGTTGATCATCCGAGAACATCGATAGAACACAACCAATCAATTTAACATACGATGTCAGTGGCCCCTTCCACTACGGCCCTATTGATAAGGCCAGTTTCTCCAAAGAAACGCGGAGCATCGCCGGGATCAAGTGCTGTTTTCTCGATTCGAACAATCGCCTTTACCTTTTCGCCCAGGTTTTGGTCATCCGGACTTGGGAAGGTCCCGAGGAGTATGAGTGAGTGAGTCAATGGATCTTCATTGATGACTTTTTCGAATGAGAAGTCGTTGAGAACGGGAAGCTGATACGACATAGTGGTGGTTTGAATGGACCAAAACCTTTGGGTGCAATCAGACTTGAATCAGACGCTGAATCAAGCGCCCACCCACGATCACGTGATTGGTGTTCAGCAAATCCCAGATTCGTATTTCAACCTCAGTTCAACCTATCAAAACCAAAATGGAACAACTTGGAAACAACTTCAAACACATAGGTATAAAAACGAACATAGGCGCAGCGCCCCGTATCCTGTTTCAATATACAAATCGCAATGACGTAACGTCCCACAAGATGGTTTATATTAAGAATGCAGGAGTTCTTTATTTCTCACACCACCTTCTTGTGAATCTAGTTTACAATGGAACAAGACGAAGGAGCCAGCCGAAGATGAAAGAGTCACCGTCGACAATGCGGAAAGGTTGCGAAATAAGCAAGGCAAGTTGAGGAGGATGCTGAGATCAAGGAAGCTGGCGTTAAAGAGAGATGCGATGCGGATGCGGTACATACCGGCTTGGAGGAAGACCAGGATGAGCCGCCGACGAAATCTAAGCCCTGTGTCTATTTCATCTAACAGGTGTTCTTTCCCCGCGGATGGGCATCACTAAACTCTCCTCGTTCTCCGTGATCGCATGCTTGCAGTAACTTCCAATTACTTTATTTTTAGGCCGCGCCTCAACGGCGCCTGACCAAGCGTTGCATACGTTAACATAACCACGCGTTTCCCCCAAGTATGAACCTATAAGAAGAAGAATATTCTGGGGTCAGAGTATTAACGACATCGCTATGTCGACGTCCACGCTCTTGCTCTATCTCTTAACAATCTTCGGGAGTCTATTGCTCTTCCGCTACTGGACCAAAAAGGCCAACAAATATCCTCTACCTCCAGGACCGGGGGGCTACCCCATCATTGGGAATATCCACGATGTCCCTCATGAATACGCCTGGTTGACCTACAGTGATTGGGCAAAAAAATATGGCCACATCACCTATCTCAACATTTTGGGTAATCCAACCATTATCTTGAATTCTGCCAAAGCGGCCATAGAATTGCTCGAAACCCGGTCTTCCAATTATTCCGATCGCCCTCGAATGGTGAGTCTGTCCGTCAATATGCTCAAGGGTCTCATTGAGTCTTCTCAGATCATGGCCAACGAGTTGATGGGTTGGGAATGGGATTTTGCCCATATGGCGTATTCTGATAAGTGGAGGTACGTGCCGACACATTTGTCTAAATGCCAAGTTGGACGACCTCCGTGCACTAGGCGTCACAGGAGAGCCTTCCATCAGTATTTTCAACCGCGGAACCTCGCATCGTACTATTCAATCCAAAAACAAGTAACACTTACTTTGCTCGAGCAATTATCACAATCACCGAATGCTTTTGTCGCTCATGTCCGACAGTACGTTCGTCACCTCATCTTCTCGCCCTTCTGTTATCTGTATGTTTGCAATCACAGACATGTTGGCTCGATCGTGCTTAAAGTTGCCTACGGATACGAAGTCAAGGCTGAAAACGACTTCTACATCAAACTAGCAAAAGAAGCAATACAACCATTGTTCCTAGTGGTACATGCAGGCACATATTTGGTCGAGTACCTGCCTTTACTGAAGAACATACCCAGTAAGTGAAGCTCCTAATTTTTGACACTTGAATTCACGACAAATGTGCAGCATGGTTTCCCGGTGCCACATTCAAGAGGCAGGCTGAGATATGGTCAAGGACAGCAAAGGATCTCTGTGACATACCCTTTGACAAAGTCAAACAGGCAATGGTCGCATTACTTCCCACCTTACTGTTTCCCCTCACTCAAAGTCAAATGTGCAGGCAAACGGTGTTGCAGAGCAATCATTCGTCTCTGATAACCTTGAACGATTGAATGGTGAAGGTTTGTCCAATCCGGAAGAAGAGGAAATCATCAAAAACTGTGCCGGGATAGCGTATCTTGGTGAGCGTCGATCATTTTATCTACACGCCTTGATGGCATCTAAGATATAATCATTTATTACTTTGTCTTAGCGGGATCCGATACAGTGAGTACCACCGAGTTCTTACAATCCTGCATTTTGATTGATTGTAATTCAGACTGCATCGCTTATGTTGTCGTGGATGTTGGCGATGGCTCATTACCCAGATGTCCAAAAACGAGCTCAGGCGGAACTAGACTCCGTGATAGGTCGGTCTAGGCTTCCAGACTTTTCGGACAGACCTTCGTTGCCTTATATTGAGGCCCTTCTTCTGGAGACTTTGAGGTGGAGCACTGTCACTCCGTTGGGTGGGGAATGTTACTTCTAGGATCACCATCCAATGCTAATGCTAAATCAAATAGCTCTTCCTCATCGTGCTCTTCAAGACGATATATATGACGGCTACCTTATTCCCAAAGGTTAAAATGTCCATTGTTTGCTCAGTGATGTTATTCTCTAATCATTTTTTCAGGCGTTACAATTACCGTAAATGCTTGGTACGTCTTGTAACACTCTGAGCATGTCCTGCAATTTTGTGAACCTTGAGATACTGCAGGGGTATTCTACACGATCCGGAATTGTACCCGGATCCATTCCAATTCAAGCCAGAGAGGTTTGTGGAGGAAGAAGGTAAACCTACTTGTCCAGACCCAACCACTGTTGGTGCTTTCGGTTTCGGTCGTCGGTAAGTACCAGACGGTGCTTCAGCAGGACAATTTTTATTCAATTAACGCACAGCGTCTGCCCTGGCCGCTATCTCGCAACAAACTCTGCTTGGATTGCAATCGTATCCATTTTATCGGCGTTTAACATATCCAAGTTCGTTGACGAAACAGGCAAAGTGGTGGAACCTTTGATTGAATACACTGATGGACTTGTTACGTATGTCCTTTCTACGACGTCCACACACAAACTCATTGTTTATGTCAAGCCACCCAAAACCATTCAAATTGCAGATATCTCCTCGATCCCCAGATACAACCAAGTTGATAGAGGTGGCCAAATTTGAGTCATCCTAGACTTGGTAGTGATAGCCATATGCTGTACCAATCAATTGTTCTTCATACTAATACATTTGTTGGATTTCCGTCCAGGAAGCTGACAATATTTGTAACCGTCTGGCCCCAAAATGCCTGGAGACGAGCACCTACTCAATTCACAGAAGATTTTGACAGTGGTAGTACTTACTGCGTAATTCGTGTCGGTTATGTATCCGGTATGTGGACTGAGTGTGACTCTCTTCAGACTGCGAATGGGATGGTCGATTGGCAATGGCTCGATATCAAATACATCTAGACCAGCGCCTGCGATCTGTTCTTTCTCAAGCGCCTCAATTAGGGCGTTTTCGTCTACAAGTGGTCCTCGGGATGTATTTATGAAGAAAGCGGTGGCCTTCATTAACGCCAGATCCTCTTTGGTTATGATGTGTCGAGTCTTCTCGGAAAGGACAAGATGCAACGATATGATGTCACTCGTTTTGAAAAGTTCAGCCTTGGTTGAGACGAATTCGACACCTGCGTTTTGAGCACGTTCGGGTGTTAGGTTGGGAGACCAAGCAACGACCCTCATATTGAAGGCTTTCGCGATCTATCATGTTGTTGTCAACCTTCTGAGCTGTGAGAGTTGCCGGGAATACTAACCTTTCCGGTCTGAGATCCCAACCTTCCCACACCAACAAGGCCCAATGTACGACCAGCTAAACCTAGCGGCATGGTGCTCTGCCATTGTGGGAGCTTTGCCTTCACATTGCTATCTTCAACTGTGATATATCGTACTGTCGCCAGAATCAAAGCCCATATGTGTTCCAGGGTGGCATTTCCTGCACCGCCGGTACCTGATACAATGACACCTTTCTCATTCGCATAAGGAGTATCAATACCCAAATTCTTCATGCCTGTCGTTGCGATCAAACTTCGTTGGAAACATTAAATACGTATCATCTTGACTACTGATATAGCCGAGAAGAGCTCACCGAAGATTGGGCAACCGGTCAAGCAAGGAACGAGTAAATTTGGTCCGCTCTCGCATTGCGCAGATAATCTGGTAATCTTTGAGTCTCTGCACAAGGCCATCCTCGTCTGCAATGGTGTCCCTATAAACATCAATAGTGGTTCTGTCCTTCAATGGAGACCAATCGGCGCTGGAGAGAGCGACTCCCTGGTAGTCATCGAGAATGGCAATGCGAGGGACATGACCTGAGCTCATTGAAGGTATGTGTGAGAGAGATAAGAAGCGAAACTAGAGAAGGTTTCCTGAAATAGTGTCTGGAAGCTGACCAAGCACAACGAACGATGACAGAAATAAAATTGAAGAGTCCCGGATTAAAATAAGACATCAATCGTAATGGCATACGGATAGGTTGATACTCTATGTGTCGTTGTCGAACGGATACTGAAGAAATAAAATGAGAATATAATTGTTTGACAGAATAAAACAAACATACCTCAAATGGCTCTGGAGGAGGTGCGTCCGGTGTGGTCTCATCCAAAGCAATGTGACGTCCTGTTGGCTGCACTCCCAGAGCATGTCCGTTACCTGCTTGTGGGGCTGCAACCTCGGGCGCTGCGACTGGGGCAGCCGTTTCCATTTCGATGAACTCAGCATCCTCGGTCGGTCGCAGATCGGTCAGAATCAGGATGCCTCCCCCGCCAGCATATTTCTCCGACCCCTGACCTAGAGCCGCCGACGACGAATTGCTGCCTGGCACAGCGACTGCCTTACCAGACTTCGATAGAGGGGTTTTTGTTGACACGGCCCTCACAGGCTGGTATCGACCATCACTTGGGAATGAGATGTATCCTAGTTGTGCAGGAGTGACTCGAGAGAAGTTAGGCCGCAGCTCGAACGATGGCTCTGCCTTCTTCCCAGGTCTCGTACTTGTTGACGGTCTGTTCTCCTCGGAAAGTAAAACAGATTGGGTAATTGGCGAAACATCTCCGTCTCTCGGTGACTCGTCGCTTTTCATTTCAACGTCCGCATCCCCTTCATGCTTAGAGTCCGGTTTGTCATCCTAGATTCTTGCTTCAGCTTCGAGGTATGACCGTTAATCAAAGATGCTCACCAAGTCCATTGTCTCGCCCTCAGCTGCGGCTTTCTTCTTCTCCCTTGCCTTGACCTTCGCAGTCGTAGACAGCACTGCTGTAGCAACCTTGGTGACTGTCTCCTTTTTGGGCGGCTTTGTCGATGAGGGATAGGCAAAGAGGCTCGGTTTTGCATTGGAGATGTACTCAAATTTGGGTGCCTGCAAGCAATAGTGAGTTTCGAGGAAAAACCGCCAGCAAGGTGTTAATCAATACCTTGAGATCACCGTTAAGACCGATGATACCAGTTGGCGAGAACGACAGGCAGGCACAATGTGCTAGAGGATACCAGTACCAGAATTGGCAGAACAGAACCATTCCAACAACTGCACTCGTGTTTGTGCTGCCGGCACGACTCTGCAGGCTGATAGTCGCGTTCCTGCCTCCTGCGTCAATGAAACCCTGCCCTATCGCAGCACCGAAACGAGCCATAGGATCTTCGTGCTTGTCTGAAATTACTTTAGTATACCTGGCACGCGTTGCGGCCAACGATGGCGAAGAAGCCTCCGATTGCTCGACAAGGATCATGCCGAGTGCAATGAATGCTCCTTGACGAACGAAGTCAACGCTATCCTTGGTCATAGGTTCCAGGATTTCAACAGCATCCTGCAGACACCTGATTAAAAAGATGATATAAAAAAGATTTGGGAACATACTTGAAGACCAGTTCCCGCACAAGCAATACCAAGAGCGAGGGTGGCACCGCAACGCACATGAGGATTGTAACTTTCGCTCAAGAGCTGTACAATCCGAGGTACCTGACCTGGATTCTTGAATAACAAGAACGCAAGTGAAGTGACAGCAGCACGTCGGACATCATCTGATGTATCGGAGACGGCGATGTGTAGAAGTTGACGGACAGCGTCATTGTTAGCGGTTCCGGCGTATGCCAGAGCCAACGTATAGACACCGCCGTATCGAAGAATGGGATCCTGATCAATAGGAAAGTTAGAGCAAGCTTGGTTGAGGATAAAATATGACATACTTTCTCTGCCAAAAGAAGTTTGACGGTCTCATCCGCCTCTTCCTGTCGACCGTAGAAGATAAATGCTGTACCCATAGCAAGACCACGAATGATCTTCTCATGCTGCGTCTCCCGGGCATATTGTAACATTTCTCGCACGGGTTCAGATGCTGCGGTCCCGAGCATGATCAGACCCATGGCATATCCGGAAGCCTCTCCAGCCACAGCAGAGTCAGTGAAGAGGATGTTCTTCAAGTCCTCAAAGGTCTCCATGCTCTTGGATCCCATCCCAGCAACACCAAGTCCTAGTGCTGCGCCATGTTGAACGACTTCGCCTTGCGCTGCTTTCAGGGTTTCGCGAAGATATGTTGTGACATCACTACCACATCCAGCGTTGATCAAACCCAACGCGTAAAGAGCGCCACCCTCGGAGTAGGCTGCTCCCTGGATATTGCTTTCACCGCCAGTTTGAGGAAGGTACGGACCGAGGATCGTTTGTCCTTGCTCGAAGTAGCCTTTGTGGATGACACCAAGGCCAGCAGTCGCAGAGAACTTGGACCAATTCGAAGCCAGCCCGAGCCATTCCAGATTGTCTCGAAGAAACACGTCGGAGGTTGTTCCTGCGTGCATGAACGCGTTTTGAAGGGTGAGAGCGGTGTGGTATATCGATGATCTGGGCTCTAGAGCATCCTGGACAAAACTCAGTAAAGTATAATGAATAGACGCAGGTTGATGTTACCTTGGTACTCTTTAGAATGAGGAGATCGGTTTGATTATTGCGTTTTAGGAATTCGCGATATAGTTTCACGGACTCTTTCCCAGTCAGGATAGTTCGAAGTTTATCGTAAACAACTCTTGTTTTCTGAAATGCACAGAAACGTAAATGGCCCTCCCAATATCAACGATGATTTGAAATGCTCACCTCATTGCCCTCTGGAAGTTCCAACCGTACTGTCTCAAGGAAATCTTGCGAACCTCCCTCTACAAGGTCGAATGCAAATTGATAGGCCATCAATTGCTCCTTTTCAACGAGGGACGAGAGAAGGGGTATTGTCAAAGATGGATCGCTGAGCGTCACAAGCAACCCTGTGAGCGCATGGACATGAGGAGATCCATCTCCAGTCGTAAGTCGAGGGAAAAGGGGGAACAAAAAGCGAAGAGCTTGATCCCGATATGAAAGCGAGAAACCGGTGTCGAGGACGCCTTCCATTGCGTAGGTAAGCAATGAAACATCTTTAGTCTGTTCGTAGATAGCAGCAATCACGTCCAGCCGATGGGACTCAAGAGCTATTCCGATCGCCTTGGACCGCGTCGTCAGGAACGGAGAATAAATTATCATTAGAGCGCATACACACCTGCTTGAATTCTCCTTCCGCAATGCACCGAGCAAAGATACCCTCGATCATGGACTGTAGGCGAGGATCTATTTTCTCCTTGCTGCCCGACTGTTCAGCGGACCGAGTCCGGATGTAATGGTCGATGGCTTTAGCTGCTCAAAGGATGTATAATGAGCGTAAGATAACCCATAGCGTTCAATTCTACGCACACACTATTGTTTCCACGTATTCCTCCGATCCGTATGTGCGAGTTGCTGCTTGGAACGCGTTTCCTGCACCAAGCGCAAAAGAAAGAGCTTCGTCGTATTCGCCCAAGAAGTAGTAGACTTTGCTTGCAACTAACGCTGCAGCATCGCGGGCTGGCCTGGGTAGCTCTTCGCTTTCATACAGAGCTTCACTGTATAAATCACAAGGTAAACAAGAAGATAGACAGATGATCGAGCAGAACGTACATGACTGCGATATGTTCTGAAATTTCTGCCCAGAACTGTGGCACAAGCGGATTTAGAGCTTTGAGAGCATGTTGCTTGAATATTGGGTCGGGCTCCTGAAGAAGGGCGAGGACACCGGCTGCAGAAGATTGTGGGCGGACCATGGAGGGAGACTTTAAGATACTACTGCTCCAGTGCCAACTTGAAAGCTCGAAGGTGACGCGTCCTCACGCGCGTTATCTTCAGTTTATAACAAGCACAAATAGGACCTGTTCTCTTCCCGGAACAACCCTTGCACTGCTTGCTTGCCCTCCTCTTGCACCGTGTTCTAGCCATACTCGAGTCCTAACCACCTTCATTCCAAGTTTCCAGTCGTCGCAATGTCATTAGCGGCGCGCAACTCTTTCAAGACGGTCGGCCGTGCCGCACCGCGTTTCCGCTCTGCCGTGGCAAGGCCTCGCACTTTCACAACAACCAGTGAGGGTGTCCACCTCCAGCAATACCTCGCTGAAGATAAAGCCCTCGCGCACCATGCTGCTGGTATGTAGCAACCGAAACGCCCCACGTCTACGCTAATCTTCCACACAGAGGCCTCCGACCTTTGGAGAAAAATCAGGTGTGTTCTGACCCTATTCACAGATCTTGATTGTAACCAAACGAATTCCTCAGCTACTACGTCTGCATCCCAGCTAGTATGTTCTGTCTAATATATATATATTATGTTTCTCTGACTTTATCTATCTTTAGTCGCCGTTTGCTGCGCATGGGTGTACAATGCTGAAACCGAGCACGCTGCTCATGTCGAGCACATCAAGCACGAGAATGGCGGTGTTCTCCCAGAACGACCAGCATTTGACTACATGAACAGGAGGAGCAAACCTTTCCCCTGGGGTGTCAACTCTTTGTTCTTCAACCCCCACGTCAGTTTTCCGTTAGTTTTCTCAGGTCTGATGCTGATTGCAGTTCCCCCGGTTGATAGGCTAACAAAGACATGGCCGACGCATAATTATTCATTTTTGTATCAAAGCTACGTCTAGACAACGCAAACACAAGCATTACCTCCTGAAAAAGAGTCTACCACGTTCTAGGGCGAGCCTCGTCTCGTCCAGCTTAAGTGTGCGCATGCGCATGTCAAAATTGGTTTCAAAAGAGTATCTTTCTCATAAGGAGCAGAATTTAGTCCACCAAATGTCCTGAAAACAAATACAGCAAGTAATTAAAGCAAGCAACTACCTTATGCACGGAGCCTCATAACCTCAAAGCACTGTCAAAGCCCCGAACACCGATGCTCCAATCATACCGAGGATTAGAGTGTAGCCCATACTTGAAGGTCGCAAATGACTGGCACCACCAACTTTCCTAAATATAAGAAGATTATAAGCTATCGCGTCCAATTGTTCAGATTCGAAGCGAAACTTACGGTACAGGGGTGTTCTCGGCTGCTAGCGCAGCTGTTGAGCTAGGTCCGATGATTGTCGTTGTGATAGTCACGGTTGCCATTGTAGAGACTGACTTGTTGGGATTGCTGCTGCTGCTGCTAGAAGTCACGCTCCTAGTGGAGGTCGACGTAGCGGACGTCGAGGAAGAAGTGGAGGTAGCACTGGGTACTGCTGTTATTGTGGCCAGTACGACAGTGCTTGTTACGCCTTGCGACGCCACCACAACCACAGATTTATCTTGCGTAACGATCGTTACCACAGGAACTAGATAATCGAGACGTCGAGGTCAAAACTCTATTCCATTAAGCTAAGCGAGCAAATAGACTTACCATCTGTTTTGATCGACGTCGAGGGAGGCGGCGTAGTCGTACTTGAACTCGCGGAGACAGTAGTGGATGTAACAGAGGTCGAAGATGTGCTCGCAGATGTAGAGGTGCTCGAAGACACGGTGATCGTTGATGCTGCAAATACAGCAATCCCCTTCATCTTCTCCTCCACTAAGTTTCGCCTCTGTTAGCTTTATTCATCTGTGATCACTGACAGAACTTACAAACAAGCTTCGCTGCATCCAACTGTTTCAGCAATGATTCGCGCAGCGGCGATCCTTCCGTAGCTGTAACGGTCGTTAATCATGACTTTCCGTCAACTCTGCAGCGACTGCCTCACCTGCAATAACCTGATCTTGCAAGTTCTTGTACTGGTCGTACAGATCCACAAGGACGGCTGATTTGGACGACCACAAGTCAGCAGAATCCATGAAATCACAAATATTTCAAACTCACGCGGAATCTGGGCACCGGGAACAATGGTGTCCAATTGCCGCGCGACCTTCACAGAGTCTGCGCGTCGTACAATGGGCATCGCAAACGAAGACCCCAAAGCAGAAAGCACGACAAGCACAGAGCAGAAGTTGATCATAAACGCCTTGCCAAACATATTTTCAGTTATTTTCTTATTATCGAAAAAATTGATTCGTGGGCCGGGAAAGTCCTGCTGATCCTGGAAAGAGAAAGAAAATGGAGCTCTTTGAAAGGAAAGAAGGGCGACTTTGGAGGAGGTGAATCAAAAATAACCCTTAAACGCGGACCGTGCCGTCGTTTAGAAAAGTTGAAGAAATGGATGACAACCAAAAATGGCGGTTGAGGGGTGCTGACCAGAGCGAAGAGAAACATTGGTCGTGGCTTGTAAGGTTTATATAACAGCAACGGTTGTGCCGTCGTGATTCGGATGTGTCGGCGGTTTGTAAGTGATGCCCATCAAGCGGGGGCAATGCCATATGCCAGCTTGATGCCAGCGACCATCAAATCAATGACAATCTACTTAGTATGTTCTTGTGAAGAAGCAGCGCACGAGATTGTTGAAGTGGAGCCCAGCGAAACCCAAGAGTTCCGAGGCAGCAGGTGCTGCAACCACAATCATGTAGTCGATTTGGGTTGCATTATCGACAAGAGGGAATTCCCCTGTCGTTCGAAATGTCGTATGGAGGTAGCGGTACGTCAGCATAACACTGAATAAAGGAGTGAAAGCTGTGTTGTTTGGATTCAAGATTTTCAGCCGATGCAGGTCTAACTCGATGTGTTGGAAGATCCTGCTGGATCAGGTGTCAGATTGACCAGAAGCGCACGCGAACTGACAATTGCATTTGATTTGATTTGATTGACATGAGGTTCAAGAAGGACGAAGGAGCGAAGGTATCTGCGATTATTTATAGCACAAGGCTTATAGTGTATAAAAAATCTAATCTGTCCATTATGGAGAAGGTCGAAGGTCAAGTTTAAATATGTCCAAGGTTAAGTAAAGTGGAGAATGCAATGTGCATTAACCAGGTATCTTCCAATCCATTGGTAAATTCATCAATGAAAGTCCATGCCACTCCACTCCGGTGCCAGTACGAACGTTTCATAGTGTGATGACAGCGCCCAGGAGGGTACTGAGCATTACGGTCACGATGCCAACTAGCAGGGGCGTTTGCATGCTGGAGTAGGGTAGGACAGCAGCATTGTTGGAGGCTACTGCGGACCCAACAGCTCCTGTTGCAACGGTGTAGACTGATCCGAATTTTGTAGTGACGACACCAGCGCCTGAGGCAGCGAGGGTGATTGCATCGCCACCTTTGCTAGAGATGACTGTATATGCTACACCACCGATAGCTATAATAAAACAGGATTAGAACATATAGGCAGATGAAACAATCAGAAAGAACTTACATGTTACGCTTCCGAAAAGGTTTCCACCTAGACTCGTAATATCATTGCCAACGCTGAGTGCTCCGCTTCCAACGACACCACCCAACGAAGTGATTTGGGTAGCTACCGAACCACCTACAGAGCAAGTAAGTAGATGCACAACGTATAAGATGAATAATCCATACCAGCACCCGTGATAGCAGAAATTATGCCATCGACTGTGAAGAAAAGAAAAAATGTCAGGGAAGTGCAGAAAGCAGCTGTTCAGGAAAAGTAGTACTTTGGCGTTCCTCGAGTTCAACGACAGGGGTGGGCTGGGGGGCTGCAGTGACTGCAACGGCGATGAGGAGGGCAGAGAAGGCAGTGATGAAGACTTTGGGGAACATGATGGGCGTGAAGGAAAAGGAAGTAAGAAGAGGGAATATTTGGGAGGGTTGGCAACATGCTGATGTGTGGAGTGTAGATTTTATAGCCGACTGTAGGCTGGGCGCACCACTCTTCCAGGAAAATGCAGTGCGGAGGTTGTTGAGGCACAAGGGACGGGGATTCGGACGTGCCGTCCAGGCCGGGGGATTAGATTACGTCATTTGAGATGGGCGGATCTGCGCTGCGGTTCTGGCTGTTCACTTCATATTACATACTCAATGCCACCAGCGATCATCTCTCCCTCCGTGCTCGCATCCGACTTTGGTCAGCTCACCGCAGAATGCAAACGCATGATCGTCGGCGGTGCTCAATGGCTTCATATGGGTAAACATCATTCATTTTTCTTAAACCTGCTCTCACCGTTCTTTAGATGTCATGGATGGGTGAATACCTGTCTTCCTTGATGCCCAGACCACCTGATTGAAATCGTCATAGCCATTTTGTGCCCAATATCACAATGGGTCATTACGCGCCTCTATGACCGCTCTCGATGACGCTGATTTAAAGTCGCAGGCGCTCCTATTCTCTCATGCATACACAAGAGTGTCCCAGGAATATTCATGGACTGCCACATGATGGTTGCACAGCCTGAGAAGGCATGTATCTACCTCACTTCCAAAATATGTTGTTTCATTAATCCGTCCGAACCTAGTGGGTGGACGACATTGCGGATGCAGGCGGCGCCATGTATTGTTTCCACCTTGAGGCAACGGGTTCGCCCCAAATTCATCATTTTTTTCCCACATCATCTGAAAAGAAAAACATAGATGACCCAATTTCTATCATTGACAAGGTAAAGAATCGTAACATGAGGGCTGGTGTTGCCATCTCCCCAGATACACCTTCCACAGCAATTACAGACGAGGTTGCCAACGCTGCCGACATGCTGCTCGTCATGACTGTATATCCAGGTTGGGTTTTATTAATCCGCGCAGGCGACATCTCCTCATGTCTGAAACCTAGGACGCGGAGGTCAAAAGTTTCTCGATAGATGTGTACCCAAGGTAGCAGAGCTACGCGCCCGTTTCCCGGAAAAGGATATTGAGGTTGATGGCGGTGTTGGTCCCAAAACCATCGGCGCCTGCGCAGACGCGGGTAAGTCATACTTCTATAATCTACTCTGCCCTGTGAGCTGCTTTAATTACTGCCTTAGGAAGCAACGTCATCGTCGCTGGAACAGCTATTTTTGGAGCGGAGAATCCGACAGCTGTCATCGAAGAGCTCAAGAACGCCGTTAACACTGCTCAAGCCAAGTCGGCCAAGTAAACTTTGGATTAAAAGTTTTGCATATTGCTGTGTCGATCTCTTTAAATGTACATTGCTAAATATAGATCCTTTGATATTGCTGTACAATTCGCAGTAATTGCGCAGCAAGGACATATCTAGATTGGTAAGATTTCAAGTATTGGGCACTAGTAGCCGACGCTCGATCGAGAAACACTGCGCAATGGGCTCAACGACGGCACAATTCCAAGGCTGGCAGATCGATGATTATTGGTGGCCATTAACTGGGTATACTAGCAAAAAAGAGAAAAAGTCTGCTTGTAAAGTACTAAACGACTCAGAAATCTCCATAATATCTACATTAGTACAATGAATAACAAACGAAAAGTTCGTGAACATATGCCAAGTGACACACATCGCGGTTTGGGGTAGAGTTGGGATGGAATGCGGGGAAGAAAAGAAGTTCGGTGGTCATGATCAAATCGCACTTGAACATACGATGCGCTGCTGTGTGTTCGCTATCGGTTTTCTGCAGAATAAACCAAGAACAGGTCCTGTTCAATCCAACTTCCCCATCATCGTCTCGTTCTGGCTTCTAGGTTCCGCTCTCTCACTTCACCATCCACAAAGATCATAAAAAAGTAAGTGCCTCCTTTACCAACGGAGCATCTCCCCATACATGTTCGGTCGCTCGCCACGAATATAGGCCTCAAAGACGCGTTTCAGCACTGTCGCCCAGTCCAGATCGCGTCGGTCGTCCTCCACATTGTCTTCTTCATCTGTGGAATCGGAATAACGAATGCCTCCTTTCCCTGATTTCTCGGATTGACGCAAAGCTTTCCGAGCTACCTTCTCCCCCTCAGCGAATCGGTGTCCTAGATCAGGCCAGTTCCGTGCGTCGTCGAATGGTTTCCACCTAAAATGAGAGGAAATTGGTGGAAGTAACAGAAAGGCTGAGAATACATGGACGTACCAGAAGTTGTGGAAATGATACGAGAAAGCGCCTCTGAAGAACCCATCAAAACCAAGCGCCTGAGGAGCAGCACTGTCCGCTGATGGTGTGTCAAAAAACTCCCCGAAACTAAGGTCATGAGAGAAGCTCAGTAAATGACATGGAATATAATTAACGGATGTACTGACTTGGTGAAGAAGGGCTGGGGAGGACGCATGTGTTGATGATCTTCGGTGCTCAGCCAAGCAGAATCGAATAGTGCGTCGGGCAATCGCAGAAGCAGTCCCTCTACATAGGCCTCCTTGGTGTAGCGCGATACAATCATCGGATGGAAGTCCAGGTTGTTCTTCAACGCGGTCCGGAACAGGAAAGTCCCCAGAGCGGAGTTTTTGTTTAGATGCAGCACAGCAGTGTTATACTTCTCCAGACGCGACCAACGGTAGGCAAATGCGCCTTTCCAGCCCCAGAGTTCTTCCCAATCGCGCAGGAATAGTGTATCCGCATCCAGATAGATACCACCGAAACGATGACACAAGATGAATCTTGCCATATCAGATAGGATTACAGACAAGCGATCGTAGGTCGAGGATGACTTTGATCCTACACGGTTGACCATATCATCTGTAGCGGTTTTGGTGCTAGTGGAATTGCCTTGCGCTGTTTGGGCTGTTTGACTCTCCTTGAGTTTAGAGGGTACGTTCATGACATGGCCTCCTGAGTTAAAGAGATCCCGGGACCGCCATTCGTCCTTGAGCTCGGGCACACCGTCCAACTGTTCCGTCGTATTCCACAACTTGAATTGGATGATATCCTTGAACCGTGGGTGCAAGAAAGGGGAAGACCATGGGTTATCCCGCAACTGCGAAAACATGTCTCGGACGGCAGAGGGATTGGGCACTGTTGCAGCCGGACCTGGGTTGATCCATAGCCAGAATTGTGGTCGACAGGCACCGCTGGAAGGGTATTCCTCCACGTGCAACCCGGTATTCTGGGTGAAAAGGAAGGAAAGAATAGCAAGATACGGCTTGTCTGTGAAAGCTCCTGTCCAGAACATATGGAAGATTCGTGGGTTCTCAGGGTCGCAATGTTGAGGGGAGGTAGAAGATGGACGATAATGCGCACGCTTGGGTAGCGCAATGGGAGGCGTTTCCCATTCGGCGCTGCGACTCTTGACGAGCCCACCATCAGGGTCCGACGCGTCGTCTGGAGAGAAAACTTTGTAATCTCCCGAAGCTGGGTCTTCGTTTGAGTCAAGGCCACGAGCGACATGTGTCGTGTTTTCCAGTTGTTCGATATAAATGTATTTCCAGTCGTCCAATTTTCCTCTCCTCACCCGTCTACCGTTGTCAAGGCCCGCGCCCACGCGAAGCACTTCCAAGCAGTCACGTACAAACTGAAACAATACAATGAGAGATCAGAAAACGCGGTTTATGGAATGGAAACGGACCTTCTTCTCCGAGAAATCGCAGTGTTCCATAATCACATCTAGATCAGCAACACTTCCGGGCACAGGCCGTGGTGGGTAGGCGGCATTTTCAGGAGCACTCTGGATATCGAGGTAGATGCGCTTCGCACCCGTCCCTCTTGTGGTTGTTGAGTACAGTCCTGGTGGTGGTGATTGGTCCCTCCGGGGAGGTAAGGCCGGATTTTCAGGTGCTTCCTTCAGCCGCAGCTGCTCAGGTACTGGACGAGAGAGAAATTGAGCAACAGGTCATGGGACGCACACGATAGACTCACTTCTCTGCCGACTTGGATAATGCCCACTAGCTACTTCCCACTGCCATATTCGCTGAATATCCTCCCTCTTGTAAACCAGCGTTGGAGGGTCCCCCGTGAACGGCGTCGGCCATTGTTTCGCATGTGTTCCAAATCGTTTTGCGAGGGCGAATGCGAAGAATATGAGGAACAAAATGCTCACACACAGCAGTATTGAGCCTCTTTTCCGGCCGAAACGCGTCACTGAGAAGTCATGCAGTCGTCGTGGGTTGAGCAGGAAGACACGTCTCCTGCGGAACCCTGGTATGCGCAGTGAGACAGGAATCCACCAAGGCGACTGCAAGGCCCGTTTTGCGTATTTCTCCTGGACAGCTGAGGAAGAAGAGGCGGAGGGGGAGTAGACGAGGGGGAGTGCGTTGCTGCTGAATGATAGACGGCCGCGATGCTGACCATTCTGACGCTGAGGTTTGGGAAAGTAGGAGGAGGATGCCATGGGGATGCTGGCTGTAGCAGAGTAGCACAGCAGCGGGCTGGGGGGCGGCCAACAGCTCGCTCAGCTGAATTTTCAAGAATCAATAATATCAATGGTCAGACGGCCAGCAAGGTGAGCTTATTCTGCGCTGTCCAAATTTCTGTTCGTGAGATATGATGGAACACAATTTTATCTCCATTTGGTGAAACCTGACTATTCAAAAGATCAACGGTGCCGCACGGCCTCTTTTTTTTTCACTTTGCCCGACTCCAAGTGGATCATTTATATTCTATGGGTTGCAAACAGGAAACACACTAAGTACGGGGTACAAACGTACAGCTTCGATCACTTTTCATTATTTCGTCAAATCTTCAGCTCGATCCCAAGGGTTGCAACTCCAGATCAGCGTTGTCGGTTGGCACAGAAAGGATCCGCAACGTGTTCGTATGGCCAAGCCCACCCTTCCACCCTTGCACGGCGATAATCGTCGAACCAGGCGTGATCACGTTCAATGCGAGTGCGTTCCGCAGTCCAAATCGGATACGATTGTCCACCTGTCGCCAAGATAGTCAGCTTGGCCGAAAAACCCTGTTGATGAAGTTCCACTTACATCAGTCTGCCACTGGTGCTGCTCGATACCCCTAGGTTCGTTGTACCAAAATGGATAGCAACCGCGGTGTAAATGAATTTGTCTAGAAGTTTGCTCGTTGCGAGTGACTAGAAACATTCATGAGAATCAATGCATTGTGGAGCACACTAGGAGCTGACCAGTGATGATAGGCACAGCAGGGCGATACTTGGAGATCAAGCGCGCGGTGTTTCCACTTGTGGAAAGCACAAGGATGGCACTGGCATTCTGCTCAGAAGCCGCTGCTACAGCGGCAATTGCTACGGTCTCCGCAGTTTCTGTGGGGCGGGGTTGGATCCCTTTGATATCGTCGAACAGTGGAGGGTAACATATAGCAGCCTCAGCCAAAAGACAGGTTTCCGCCATCATGAGAACTTTGATAAATCGTTCAGCGACACTTTCCTTTCCAAATCAGAAGACATTCACCAGACTGGATTGGGTAGGAGCCCTTGGCCGTCTCTCCCGACAACATAACACAGTCTGCGCCATCCAGAACGGCGTTGGCGACGTCGCTGACTTCAGCACGGGTGGGTCTGGGGTTGTACTGGGGCAAGATTTAGCATTTGTGTTACAGAGTTTTGAGAAACCATCTTTACTGTCATAGACTAAGAAGAAACGAGGTCAGCTTGGATGGGGTCGACGTAAAACCCGGTGTACATACCTCAAGCATTTGGGTCGCAACAATAACCGGTTTACCAGCAATGTTGCACTTCGCAATCATCATCTTCTGAGCCAAAAATACTTGGCTGGCAGGAATCTCGATTCCAAGATCGCCACGAGCGACCATGACACCGTCTGTCTCTTTCAAAATTTCGTCGAAGTTGGCGACACCTTGCTCGTTTTCGATCTTGACGATAATCTTGATATTGGCCCCATCAGGTCCAAGCACAGTGCGGATGTCTTTAACGTCTTGGCCTCTTCGGATAAATGAGGCGAAAATCATGTCAACACCATTCTTGACACCAAACTCCAGATCCTTCTTGTCCTTGTCGGAAAGAGCAGGAAGATCGACCTCGGTTTTGGGAAGGTTAACACCCTTGCGAGAAGAAATGTTCCCAGTGTTCAAGGAGCGAACTCGGACAGCGTTTCCCTCGACAGCAAGGACCAAAAGCGACAGGATACCATCATCGACATAGATAAGTTTTCCTGGTGCGGTGACTTTCGGAAGGTTGACCTAAGTCCGTTGTGAGATGAAGCAACCGATTGTTGAAATTTGCAATGCACTCACATAATCAACCCACATAACCTGGTCATCGCATGCTTCACTATACTTGGGGTCGGTACTCAGGATGAATTCGTGGCCGGCGGGAATAGGCCACTGCACCCATGTTCAAGATCATGAGACCGGGTGCAATTCAAATCAGATCAAAGTGACGTACATCCTTGCCCTCCCTCGTCAAGCCAGTACGAATTTCAGGACCTTTCTGCAGAAACATGTTGGCATACACTCTCGGAAATGGAGGCTGATCAAACTGACTGTGTCCAATGCAATTGCAACAGGCCTTCCAGAGGGATCCTCTGATGAGATGATATGTTATTAGCACGCATAAAAGACCCCAAAGATACAAACTTACGCGCCACCATCTTTCTCGTGTTGTCAATGACACTTTGGTGGTACTCATAGGATCCATGAGAGAAGTTCATGCGAACTTTGGCCTCGTCAACATTGTCCGACGAAAAGCTTTGACAACACACATACCAACATTGACACCAGCGTGTCGTAATTCAGCAAGTTTCTCGACAGTGTTGACCTTTGGGCCTGATCAAGTAAAACTTTTAGATAAGATTCTCCCTGTCTCAAGGGTGCTATACGAACCGATGGTGGCGATAATGGATGTCTAATTCGCGTTTGATTAAGAAAGATCTGAAAGCGAAGAATAAGGCATACCTTGCGACGATATTTAGTCTGATCGGTGGGGAGGGGAGCATTATCGGTGCTCAAGGACGAGTTCCACTCGAGTTGAGAACGAATTCCGTCGGCAGGGTACATGATTTTTGGTAAGAGGAATTGAGAAAGTAGAAGGGTTTAGAAAGTGGGTTTAATAGGAGAATAGTAGCGGAGCTAGAGAGGGGCTGAGAGGGGTTGCCGAAGTTGCAATGTAAAAACTTAAAGCAAGCAACAGACCAAGGCTCGTTATCGATTGGATGATGGATCCACGTTTGAAAACCCTTGGGGTCATTTATACATGCCGCCCCTGGCGTATCTCGATGCGCACGGACATTACATGACGACTATATAAGACAGACTCTCATATGTCCTCTGTCTAAGACCGACCAACGTTGCTGATCACAAAACCGAAGACGGACTTTGACGCTTATACGATCTGCTCTCTTTTGCTTCTGCAACATTCCAAAAACGTCCGTCACGCGCGCCGTTCATTGTTGACGCGTCGTTGTCATTTGTTGGCCCTCGCAAAACATACTACAGTACTGACTGATGGAAAGCAATATCACCCCTTGCACACAAGTCATGAATCATTGAAGGCGGTACATTAGACTGTATAGCTGGCCTGGACCGCTATCTGAGTTGATATGAGTCACTTCGACGACTGTGCTAGGGTCTACTTGATCGTGAGTGGCAGGCACGCTGAGCGCATACTTAAATGGTTCGGAAATGCAACCAACTTAGATGGTCGTTACTTCCTGATTTTCATTGCGAAATGGATACAGATATAAACTTGTGCGCGGCACTCCAAGTAGAAGAATATGAAGTTCTCAGAGTGAGTGGCTACTACCTTCGGAAACGCTTTCACTCATCGTTTGCCATATTCATAGGCTATATATCCGGATTGGATTTCGGATGATGATTTCAATACTGATCGGATTCTTCACCTGGAAATCTTTGTCGAGCTACCCCAAGAGTCTCTGGTTCAAGTGGTCTCGTTTGACGGCTCGGCCGAGTCGTCAGCAACGGTCTCCGTGTTACCACCAATCCAGATCGACGTACTCCTTCCTTACGACTATCCATTGAAGCAGCCTCCCAAGATCATTGCCCTTAGGACACATCACTCATGGCTAACGACGGTCAACCAAGTTAAATCTGCTCTACTCGACAGTTGGCAATCCGGAGAAATTGTTCTGTACACTTGGGTTGAGTTTATCCGTAGCGGACAGTTTCTCCGTGACGGTGGATCGATTTCAGATTCTACCACTACGATCAGGTACGCTTGCGATTGCGCATCTGCAAATCCCCGTTGTTCTCACGAGTTTCATATTGAAAGACTTGTTCATAACAACCCGGGTATCATTGTTCAACACTTCACAAATCATGATTCAGATGTGAAGGTCAAAACTTTTGAAGAGAGCTCGTATTCTTGCGCTGTATGCCTAGGGGCGCATAAAGGCACACAGTGCATCCGTATCTCGTGCTCGCACGTATTCTGCAAAGAGTGTTTAAAGGAGTTCTGGACGATGTCCATTCGTTCAGGTGAATTGGCGAAAGTCGGTTGCGTTGATCCTGGCTGTTTGAAGCTTAGGACGGAAGCAACTTCATTGGAGGTCCAAAAGGTGGTTCCCGTTCATGCATTTAATAGGTGGCTTTGGCTCAGGGAAAAACGTGAATTCGACAAAGGTGGGGTTTAGGCCTTACAAATCTTCCACTATCTTTCTGACAACGAGTATTAAAAATTCAGATATAAGAAATGTATATTGTCCTAGGTGCGAAGGCTTTGTAAAGGTACCCGACGAGGTAAAAAATGGGGTCGAGGATGCCTGGACAAGGTTGAGGACATGCTCGACCTGCCGGTTCTCGTTCTGCAAGACATGCAGGACCTCTTGGTCAGCGGCACCCTGACTTTGACGCTTGGACAGGAAACTGATGTCAACATCTTGATCTCAAAGGCACGGTCCACAAGTCGAATGCCCTGTACCGATCCCGCTTCTCACCCGATACATTGCTTCAATGCAGAACAATGACGACCTTCCCTGGCGTCAGGGTCTGGAGCTAAAATACGGCCGTTGGGTCCTCGAGCGCCAAATCAAAATACTGCAGGAAGACGAAAAGAAATTCCGCCGTGAACGCGCCAAACAAGCAGACGACGAAATCAAGAAAAGTGAGGAATGGATTTCGAGGTCAACCCGATGCTGTCCGCAGTGCGGCGCATACATTCAACGAACCGAGGGATGCGATTCCGTAAGTCGGTGAAACATCCTTTATATGACCAGCTACCTCACAAATGCATAGATGATATGTTCTCGATGCGATCAGAACTTCTGTTACAATTGCGGTCAAGTAACAGACACCGGGTTCCATCGTTGTGCTAGATAATGATTCTTCGATCCTGTATGGGACAGACAGAGAATACAGGCCTACGATTCAGATACTATAAATTAGGAAAGCAAATCATGTACATCATGTTATATCCATCTCAGCATTAGACCTTATATACAATTCCTTCACTTATCATTAGTTCGTCACTTTGTCCCATGATTTCGCACAACTCAGTTGCCTCCCCCGTTCCAAACAGCGAGGTATGGTCCATACCTTCGTTGACAAATTCAAGGAGGTCTGTTAGGAATATTGTTTCCTCGTCTTGCATGCGTGTTGCGAATATTTTGGAAACACGAGCACGGAAAAGTTGTAACCTGCAGAAGAAAGTCAGCAATGAATCAAGTTGGTTTGGCTGGTTGGGGCATACCTTTCAGGTCGGGCTTTACCATTATTTCCGGGTGTGCTGGCGGTTGTGGGTTGTGACTGGTTGCCTACTGTCATCTGCACATCCTGACTTTCATCTCCCCAGATCGGGTCTTCGAGTGGTTGAACAGCCGGCGCCGCAGCGGATCTTACTGTGGGAGCAGTGGGTGTGGCCATTCGTTCCGCGGACGCGGGGTCTTGCTCATCATCACTATCGTCTGTATCACCGTCGTCACTTCCGTCGCTTCCTTTGCGGACAGCGGCACCGCTGTTCAGCTTTCGCTTCTTCCTGCGTTGGCGTTTGGGTACCTCTCTGAATAGAGCGAATCGCATGATTTCTTCAGCTTGCTTCGCATCAGCCCTTTCCACTTTCGGTGACAGTCGAGCTTTGGCATGGGCTGTGGAGAGACGAATCAGCGTCTCGAGCGTACGCGCTGTAAGCGGCGAGGTCTAGACAAAGGCAGATAAGAGTTAGTGATATCCAGCCAAGAAACGGAGCTTCGAGTGGCGCTGTACCTTTTTTTTATTCCCTTCCATCCCTTCATTGCGCAAATTAGCATACACCTCCACGATGTGGTCCGCTGCTCCTTTAGTCAAAACAGGGGCCGTTTTACTCTTAGCATATTGGATGTACTTCTTTACGAAGGCAATGCTTAGAATCTCCATCTTTTTGGGTTTCTTGCTCCGAGTCTGTCGACCAGCCGAGCGTTGTTGACCTGCCAGATGCAAGAGTGGGTCGTATTTCTCGAACGGGTTTGTGTCCATAGCCTCGGTGTCGAGGTTTGTCCCCGGACCATCGACATTGAGCGGCTGAGAAAGGTTATCATGGCAAGGTGTGCCTTCTTCCACGCCAGGTGGCAAATAACGATGCATTCGTAGAACGTGGTCGGCAATTGTGCGATCCCGCTCCTCGTCAACATCGTCCGTCACGATAAAGAGAAGATCAAAACGGGATAGGAGTGAATCAGGAAGTGCAATATTTTTGTGTGGGTCCTTGTGTATGTCGTACTATTTTGGGGATCAGAACGTCTGGAAAAAGCTGCCAATGATAATAATAGGTACTTACTTGGCCATAGATAGGGTTAGCAGCAGCAACAACACTACATCGAGCATTCAAACTGGTATGAATTCCGGCCTTCGCAATTGTTACGGTTTGCTGTTCCATAACTTCATGAATTGCAACCCGATCAACGTCTGACATCTTATCGAATTCATCGATACACACAACTCCTCGATCCGCGAGGACCATAGCTCCAGCCTCCAGCCTTCGTTCTCCTGTTTCCTTGTCGCTGGTAACAGCTGCGGTCAAACCAACGCCGGAGCTTCCTCGACCAGTAGTGGCAATAGCTAGAGGGGCAGTCCCCAGTACGAATCGAAGGAGTTGGGATTTTGCGGTTGAAGGATCACCAACCATCAGAAGGTTGATGTCTCCACGGATATGTGTACCGTTAGGCAGATTCTTCTCTGCTCCACCAAGAAGGAGAAGAAGGATGGCACGCTTGATATGCTCATGGCCAAATATTGAGGGTGCAAGGGATTCAGACAACAGACTGAAAATATCCGAGCGTTTTGCAAGTTGGTTAATCGTACGAATATCCGTGTCTGTGAGTAGTGTTTGAGCTATGCCACCACCAATTTTAGACGATAGAAGGTTGATATTGTTGGCTAGGAGCAGAGATCTGAATGGCGCCCTGGGTAAGGATAACACGATGTACGAAAAACAAGATAGCTGCTTACTTGAAAGCTCCATTGGCGCCACCTCCGACACTGCGATACACACCAACCAGCTGAATACGATCACCAGGTTTGCATTTGTCTACGAGATCATCGTCTAGTATGACATCCGTGCTTCGGGGTAGTTGACCAGCAGGGGCCCGCTCTGGCATTTCCTGGATGCTTATCCTTTGATGATCTTGGAAAACACAAAAACCGTATTCCGTTTGAAGCGCCCGTCCTTCATCATCAGTTTGTGGAAGAAGAGAGGTCGTCGGAGGAAGGTTGGAAGAAGAGGACGTCGCGTCACGATATTCGCGTGAATGAAAGGTTGAGGTTTCAGGGCAATAGTGCACTGATTTCAGCATTTTCGGTCGAACAAGTGAGCAACGCGTGATAATTCCTTCGAGCGATATCATCTTTCCGAGATGTGCCGCATGTAGGGTACGAGGGCTGAGGTGATGGTCGCCGAAAGACCCACTGAAACCGACGTGGTATGTTTTGGAGGCAATGTCATGTTTTTCAGGATTATACACGTGTTGAACGACTTGGGCCAAGGCAGCATCGAAAGCAGGAAGATAATCAACGGGTTGTTTTAGGAGTCCATTCGCAGAGTCGCGATCGAAATCGCGTAAATCATCGATATTGATGATGAGACGCGTTTGATCCAGGCGAAGCATGCGATGAATTTCGTCCTTATAATTGTAGATGGGCGAATCTGACTCGAGGAATGTCTCGAAGATACGAGCTCTGTCGCGCATCTGGTCATCTTGAGGAACTGCATCGTCAAGTAAAGACATGCTGGTAGCGGGCAGAACAATGGCAAGATGCAGAACGCGTCCGACTAACGCGTCAATATTTCAATTAGCACAAGCAGCCGCAAACTCAGACACATACCGGTAACGGGCCGTTCACTAATTCTTACCGTATTGTGAAATAGACACCACTCAGAATTGTTATTACTGTTGTCAATACAAATCGATTATCATTTGTTATATTGGTCTGTTTCAAGAGACTAACATGACCTTACTCGCCTCTTGGATGATTATGATCGTTGCCTCGGACTCCCTGACAGTGACACCCCGAGCAGGAATCATCATATGCTTTGCCATTCTTAATGGGGTTCTTGCCACATTCACGGTTCACAGAGAAGCCGAGGTTATTGCAGTTCATCAATTCGGCCTTGACGTAGACAGCTTCTTCTGCCTAAACAGTGCCTTGAAAATTAGAACTGTGATGTGTGTGTGAGCGAAATGTCCTTTTTGGCATCTCCTAGCTTTTTCAGAGGTTGCTCCACCCCGACCGTGCGCAAGAGTAAGACTTGATGCCAATGGAGAATCAGAGAAATAAGCGTAATATGAAATGCCAGAATAACGCTACATATTGGAGTAGAGAAAAAGTGAATGTGGCCTTCTGCCGTAGACAGATGAGGAAGCAAGAAAGCTAAACTAAAGGTGAAGGAGCGTCAGACTATAGGTCACTAGTAGGTCGATCGAAGTTTTTGGGACCGGATCAATGTCTGTGGAGGTAGATTTTTGTCGTTTGCAGCTCGAGCATGGAACAAAGCGACATTGCACCTAAGTATAACCGTCAGCTTTGATCGTTTCTGATGGACACCAGTACGACAACGACAACTCACCTGATCTTATCATTCATTACTCGGCGGTTTAGCCTCATCACCAGTCTGGGCTTCCCCGCTTCCAGTCTGTTCCACCACGAGCTTCGTTCTCTGACCGCCTCCAGTCAGGGCTACCACGGGCGTCGATTTCGGTTCGTCTCCAATCAGGGCTACCACGGGCAATGTTTTCCGTGCGTCTCCAGTCTGGACTACCTGCCACCGGAACCTAGACCAGAAGTGTCAGTTCATGACAAAGATAAGCTCAAACTCGGGAAGGCGCAGCAACTTACGGGGGCAGCAGCTACCGTCGATGCCAGGAGGAATAACGAGATTCCAGTGAGGTAACGCATAGCAAATAGCATCGTTTGGCGAGAGGAAAAGGTGTGGAGTTAGTAATGAAGTGGGACGTCAGCTCGATTGCTTTTATGCGTGGTTAAACAAGATCAAATCCGATGGTCCCGTGTGTTGGGACTCGGGGGAGGGAATAGTCGATCCGCCTTTCCCGCATCTGGACTTTTGGGCACCCTGTCATAAGTTCACATGCAAGTCTTTATTTGTGAGACTCACAACATGTGTCGTGTCTGTCCTTGACATTCGCCGGCACTAATCTCCCCGTGGATAAACAACATACATTCCAGCACCCTTGTCTGTTGCTCCGTCACGCCAGCAGCTGGACAATGGTGGAGAAAAACTGTTCGTTGGCGAAAACCCTCATACGTCAATATGCAATCTAAAAGCAACACCGATTGCTGGAAAATCACTCTGCGGATGCTTTAATGATGCTAATCCCAGCCCAACGGTGCCTTGGAATGCTCACACCTTCATGCTCACACGCTCTTCCTAAGCGTACGTGTGCCTCTCATTGGTTCGAGCATCCCGGCCGTGCCTTTCAGGTTGCTGTGTAATGCCCGCAGTCTAGGGAGAAAAAATGCAGTTCTCGGATCCCACTTGCTGGAATCACACAAACGTCCCTAACACCGGGAGTGACCATATATGCGGCCTATCATCAATGACGGCGTCAACTAATCATTCTGCGGACTCCACGTCAATTCAATGGGAGGACCAAAGAATCGCAGTTGTGCTTTCTAATAGAACTTGCCATTGTCAGGTTTGCTCCTGAAAACATGAGAAATATGCTAAGAAAAGCGTACATTCATCGCAACGATCTACACCTATATGCTTGTAGGAGTCGGTAAAGGGCGAGGTGACCATCAACGTGAACACAACTTTCCTGATCTGGCAATGTTTCATTCGAGGCGCCGTTCGGCAACATGCTTCGTGGCATTAAAAAGGGTACCTATTATACGATCAGCAATCATTGGGGTCGCTGGCGTATACATAGAACAACCTTGCCTCACGACGCACCTAAATTTACTTTGAAGAATGACTTAACTTGAATCAGTCCAATATTTCCCTCCGTCGTTATTCTCAGAGCGCTATCCGAGCAAACCGAAGCTGCGGAACATAGTTGCTGGTGAGATGACACAGTGACACGCTTGAGATAATTACTTGCAGCGTGAAACAGCGAGCTCGTTAACTCCAGAGAGACCCACCACGGCTGCATGCCCAAGGAGAACCTGAAAGAAATAAGATCGAACGATCATCATTAGTCAGCGATGTAAGTACAGCATCGATACCTGAAAGTTCTTAAAGGACACCTTCGCGGAAGACATCTCGGCTCCACTTTTGGGAGCACACTTACAGCAAGCATGGGAGAACGAGCTATCGCATTAAATTCAGAAATTGGCGACCAGATCATGTCTCTAGTGGTATTGATACAGATAACTTCAAAAAATCAATCCTGATCGAAGATGTGGTTAGTACGAGAAAGGGCGATGTCACCAGCACACGTACCCAAAGCTTGATGAGACCATCCCACGAAGCCGTGATAACCTTTGACTGGAAGAGGGGGATAAGGTCATTCAAGGATGCCGTGGGCCTCATTGAACACTCACAGTTTCATGAGGCAACCATTCGTGGGTGATCACAACCTTAGAATGTGCCTTCAATCGTGATTTGATACGTCCTGTCTTCCAATCCCAGAATACAACGTTGCCTTCACCATCTCCGCTACTGATCCATTTACCATCGGGAGAGAATCCGACTTGGCACGCATATCCCGCAACGGAGTGCCCTGCAAACCGCTTCTTGCGGTTCTGTCGGAAGTTATCTGTACTGTAGATCAGAATTTGATTGTCAAGCGACTGAGCGGCAAAGTATTTTTCTTTGAGCCATTTGATTAGCAAACAATTCGTCAGGTTGACAGACAGCATGACGTACTCGACGGATGCAAAGTGACGGCAGGCATAGAATGCATGTGAGGTTCAGCAATGTATTTGATGACCACTGGTATGTCGAAGTCCCAGGCACGTATCGTTTTGTCGTCGGAAGTGGTCACAAACCGGCGATTTTCATCAACGAAGGTTATGGTATTTACAGGTCCCAGATGTTGGTCATATTCTTGTGTTATCTCACCCGAATTCATGTCGTACTGGTGGACAAATTAAAATATGACACAACATTGTCCAGGGGCAACTTACTTGTATGATCTTCTTGTCTGACATGCCTGCAAGGAATATGTTTTGCTTATCTTGGTCGGGGTGGAAGCGAATGACATAGGGTATTTTTCCATTGCTGAAGCGTTTCAAACATTGACCTGTTTCTGTGTCCCAAAGTTTCATTTGACGGTCATAACCGCAAGAAAGGAATTGGCGGCCATCATTCGAGAAAGAAACATCTTTTACTGCCTTGACGTGGCCATGGAATGTCCGCAAACAGTTACCATGTGTGTATATGTCCCAAAGCTTGCTCATAATTAGTTTGCAAATGGGATGGAATGCATAAAGTACTCACCTTGATTTTTGTGTCCATTGAGCCACTGAGCAGTAGGTGTCCAGTCTCTGGGAATGTACGAATTACTGAGACACCTTGTGTATGGCCGGTCCACGTATGAATGCAAACTTTCGGAATGAAGCAGTCTTGGGAGCCGGGTTCTTGCAAAAGATTTGGTGCCTCCGCAACTGGAGGAGACATATATGTTCGCCCTTGGTAGTCGGTCATGGATTTTCCATGGAAGATAGAGGTTTCTTGACCGTGAGTTCCACGTTTCGGCTTTGCCTTTCTTGTGACAAATTCTTGTGGTAGTTCTTCTTCTTCTTCTTCCTCTTCCTCTCCATCCCCTGCCTCCATCCCTGCCAAGAAGTGTTGCTCTGGCTCTTCGCCCTCCCATGATGCCCAAGGTCCAACGTAAGCACCATCTCCGTCCACTACGTCGACATCCCCCTTCTGCTTGCGCTTCCTCTTGAGCTCCCGCTTTTGATTTCTAGAAGCACGCAAGGTGTCAATAGTGGCAAAGTTATTGGCTTGTGCATTGTCAATGGAGCCTAGGATTGCAGGAGCATTTGGATCCATAGATGGATTCGCAGAATAACCCAAGATTGAGTGAGTTAGGTGCTGAGCACGGAAGGCATGCTCCGACATGGATTGCTCCTCTACATGTCCTGCGAGGGCATTTTGGTTCAAAAAACGGTTTCTCTCTCCGAAGGGATTCTCAGGTCCCTGTATGGGCAACATCATATCTTTGTACGGGATGTTCACGTTCATTTGAGTGTCACTTGGGCGGGTGATTAAGGATGTCATGTTCAAGGGATCCTAACGGTCTATGAGTTAAACAGCATGGCAATGAAAGCACTGGTACTTGCCTCTGCTAATACATGAGGTGCTGCATTAGTACTCGCTCCTTGCGCTACTTCATGACGAACTTTCTTCGCAGCTGGAAGAGCCGACAAACCGAATGCGTCATTTGCCGCAGAAGCAAGGTTTTCTTCCTCGTCGGAAGAGTACGATATTGCAAGAGACATATCGTGATTCTACCGATACGACACCCTGATAACAGCGGTGGTAGTGGTGGAATAGAGACAAGTTTTGCTTGTAATTACTACGCGAACGTTTGGATGAAGCAATTGGATCGCGAGGCTCGTCGTGACTGTTGTGAGTGTGACTAAGAGTCACCTGTGTTGCCCATTCGAGCATTGATGAAGCTTCATGTTTCCCGAGACCCACTTCTCATGTTCTACAGAGACTCCAGTCATGGCAGAACGAAGTGTCAGTAGACCGTGGTCAGAAGATGAAGGTTAGTGAAGCCATGGCTTGCATTTGAGCGATCACATTGATATTTTCGCCTCCATATTAGATAGTCAACTGAGGCGTGCCGTTGGCCTCTACGGTGAAAACGATAATTGGAAAAATATTGCTGAACAGGTACCTGGTCGAACCAACAAGGCCTGTAGAAAGGTAGTTAGGATCGTAACACATCGCTAAGGCAGCTTGGCTGATCTCATCCAATAAGCGCTGGCTGCATTCCCTCCAACCCAATGTCAAGAAGTCGGCCTGGACCCCGAGTGAAGACACCCTTTTGATGGAATTACGCCATAATTTAGGACCGAAGTGGTCTACAATTGCCCGTCAGATCTTTGGCAGAACAGACGACGCCTGCTCGAAGCGCTACCGAGAGGCCCTTGATCCGAGTCTCAAGAAGGATGACTGGACCCCAGAAGAGGATGAAAAACTAATGCAAGCGTACAATCGTGTTGGAGGAAAATGGGGGCAAGTTGGACAGGAACTCCAACGGAGCGGTCTAGGATGCAGAAACAGGTTATACAAATCAATTTTCGTTTATCATTGTTATTTACAGGATTATAGGTGGCGTCTCTTGGAACGCAAAAAGACCTTGAGATCGTCCTTATCTATTGGCTCTAGCGGTGTCAATGATCCGTCCACTCCCCTTGAATCGCCCGTGCTCGGCAACGAGCACCTGCAAGACGAGTACTTACAAGACGAGCACTCACAAGATACTTTTCACGAAGTTCAATGGCCGCCATATTATCCGCCGGAGGCATATCCTACATTCCCTAATGATAATCATCCTCACAACGAATATGGGTTCCGTGAACCGACGCCGGAAGCCTTGGATGTTCCAGATCCTCATATTGCCCCATTCCAGTACTCTTCCTCGTCACTGAGTGCTGCGTTATCCGATCCTCCCCGTCCACCACCACCACTTCCTCCGTTCTGTGATGACAATACTCCGGAGCTTGTTATTCAAGATTACTTGAATGATTCTGACCGTCAGCCTTCTTTGTCTCCTCTATCGCAATGTAACGGAATGTCCGAAATCAATGATGTTCTGATGCTGCCGGACGACTCCTACAAGGACCGACAGGAAATGGAGAAATCCATATCCCAACTACCATTTGAATCAGAGCAGTTCAACAGCTTTGGCCATCCTGCGGATTATGGCTCCTACTACTCTGCCTCCCCTATCATCGTCTCCCCCGAAAACACTAGAACCTTGGACCCATATCACTTCGATATGTGGAAACCTAGGAACATGGAATATGACTTCGATAGCTCACCCAGCAGTGTATTTGGCTTGCCGTTACCAAATGATGGGCCAGATGACCAATCTTCGACGTCGTCAACTCCATATGTTTTCTCATCTTCCTTATCTCCCACCACCAGTCCAATCCCTCTATCCACCCTAGATTTGACGACCAATGAACAACTATCATCTAATTCATTGTTATTCTCGGTTGAATCACGCAGGGAACCCGTTCGACGTCCAAGGAAAGTAACCACCAAGAAACGAGCCAGTAAACCAAGCATCAAATCGGCTGTCAACGCACGACTTTCCTCTCTGTTATCTCTTTCAGCTGAGTGCGTCTCGGTCCTTTCCCTTTTAATACTGTAATGATAATAAAACAACACATTGCCTTGCAGTCCTAACGTCAAACCATATGCGTGTGGTCGTGTCAATTGTTGGCCAAGCGGCGAAACTACAAGTTTGCATTGTTTTGCTACATCTGCAGCTCTGGTCGAACATAGCAAAGAAGAACACCCGGACGATCATTTGTCAGACAAGCGTTATCGATGTGCTTTGCCCGCTTGTGGCAAATCTTGGAAGGTCAGCTTTTACTGCGAACTATTCACGCTATGCACTACAATTGTTTCTCCAGTCAATAAACGGCCTCCAATACCATCTGCAAATGTAAGTAATTTTCAACAATTTCTTCCTCAATTTCTGACACCTTTATTAGTTCAACTGAGCATTTCCAAAACGCACTGTATTCCAGGTTTTCCGCCCAACAACCAAGTACTTCCGTCCTTAACACTCCCTCTTCCCTTAACACCGAAGCGGAGACCGAGGAAATCGAGCCGGAGCGCAATTACCCTTGCCCTGAATCTGGTTGTTATAAAGCATATCGTCAACCAAGTGGTTTGCGGTACCATATTAAACATGTCTGTTCCTTTTTGATGGCTGTGTCTTTTATTGACTTACTTAAATCAAGGGTCATCCGCCTGACATGCCCGCCCAACTCGCTATCGTCCCACCTGCCTTGGAACGCCAGATACCCACCAAAGCTCGGAAACTACGACCCAAGCCGCCTCCGAAGCCAATCATCAGTTGTGAAGTGTCTCCTCCATTCTAGGCAGCTACTGCCTCTGCCACGGATGTGTATAGATGCTTGTTCAACAGACTTCCATCTCACAACTATCTCATTATTGCAAAATCTCAGCCCACCATTTACGGGATACTTTTGCAGCAAGGAACCTCAATATTGTATGACACTTTGCCCAATGCTTTGCTTAATCAGTGCTATCAATTATCTATAATCCCAGCATGATATTATTGCTCTTGTAACAATTTGTAGAGAATGCTAGTTGCAATGCTACATCCTCGAACACATTGGGATCGCGGTTTTGTGCTTTACCCTGAACCAGCAGATTCAAGGTATGCTTATCTTCCTATGGATGCTCATAGCCTATTGTACATGGAAAAACTAGGAGTTTGGCCATACTACAACCAGCTTGATCTGAGGAAGTACATAACTACATAACGTGGGAACGGGTGAGTCTTTCCCCTCCAATTATTCTGCACTCATTAAACCAACGTTAAACCACGGCTTTGAGTCAATATGCGATTTCAAACTTTTGGAGCTTTCTGTCTTTGCTCGTTGACGGCAAAGTTGACTGATGCACACCCTCTGGATCCGCATTTGAGAGCTGCTACTATGTTCGATTCACGAGCTCTAATGGGAATACTTGGAGACAGCTTGCTCTCAGATTCTCAGCCAAGTCTTGTAACCCCAGGCATGATCAAGGACCTGCAAACGACCGTTACTGCCAGTGAAGCCGACAGTTACATACATTTATCTTCGATCTTGGCGGGAGCTCTGAGTGTCCTACCTTCCGCCGCGACGGCACCTACTCCAATTACCTCGCGTAGTCAGGCGCCCACGACATTCATTGTTCCAACGTCGCCTATAATGACCAGTCCTTCTTCGGCAAGCTTGGCGCCCAAGACTGTGTCCGTCGCCAACGGATATGCTGCGGCTTCGCCGATTACTCCACCTAGCGAGATCACAGAGTGGAAAGTCATCGGGATAGCCGTGATCAGTGTTACTCTTATTGCTTCAATAATTCTCGCTGTGACATTCTTCGATTCTTGGTGGGGCTTTCTCAGGGCTGCAATTCTTGGGCAAAGGCGTCACGGCGGCAATGAGGACCTAGTTCCGGACTGGGAGAAGAGAAGCTGGGAATTAAGAGTTGCGAACGAGGACGGGCATAGGTACCCAACGCTAGCATCACTGGAGTCGATTAGGAACGCTCATCAGGAAAGAAAGTCACTGGGGAATGAGAATGTGTACGAGGCTCGCTCTAAACCCAGTCTCTGTGACGTCCTTGTGCCTCCGAAAGTATCTCACTCATAGGAACCGAGCTCCCCGTTTTATTCGTTGGAGAGCTGAGCTCAAGTTACAGGACGAAATATCTACGCTGCGACGAGTCAAACCTCTTTCTATCATCCAGCGGAACAAATAAACTACACCACATACATACTTGTCAGAAAATAGAGTAATGATTAGATGAGTCCATATGTCAGACATGCATCATTTTCTAGCTTTGTAACACCATATCCTGATTTCCCAGTCAACATCGCCCTCAACGCATGACGCATATGTGTCTGATGTGGGATCTTGAGAACCGCTTTTTCGATCCCTCAGGCAAGATGAACCGCCCTCACGACTGCCGCTAGAGATCTTATCTGCAAAGTGTGAACATTTATCAACGATCATAGAGCATAACTTCGTTCAAGGTTCTCTAATCCATTCCGACTATAGATGACAAAAGAAGAACTAAGGGCAAATTCCGGATGCTTGATCATCGTTGGCCTCCACCAGCACCAAATTGGTTTGCTCTGTCAAATTAGCGGTCAGAGGTCAGAGAAAACCACCAAGTTAGGATGCGTACAAGTCTCGCAGACTAGGATCTGACATGAGTTCGTCCATCGAAGGGAGACCGCCGCCAGATTGCACTCGACCCATCTGTAGAAAGAATCGCGTCAAATGAATTGTGATCAGACCCTGAATCAGATTACCATATTAGCGACTGCTGGGTTTTGCATCATACTGGCGAGACCTCCGTTGGCAGCCATTTGCTGAGCCATTGCCATAAGCTGGGGATTGTTCATCAAGCTGGCAAGATCTGGCATTCCACCCCCGGGACCTCCAACTCCCATTCCTCTCAGCATGTCGGCCATGCCACCCATGCCACCCATGCCACCCAGACCTCCAAGCCCGGCACCAGCACCAGCACCAGCACCAGCACGTGTCGCTGCTGCCTCGGCAGTGGAATTATCATCAGTCTCATCCTCATCATCCTCATCATTTGTGATCCTTGCTTGCGCATTTTGGAGTCCAGATTTCAGACCAGCGTTCGTAGGTTCAAGCTTCAGGCCACGTTCGAAAGCATTAGCCGCTGCCTTGAAGTCGCCCAGCGAGTATTGTGCATGTCTAACAGAACAGTATGTCAAGATAGAACCTAAAGAATCCAGATGCAAACACTGACCCAAGCCTATGATATGCTTTCACGAATTTGGGGTCGACAGAGATAGCTTTCTCGGCATCGCCTACAGCAGAAAGGTGATCGCCCTTGCTCGAGTGTGCCGCAGCACGATTAGAGTAGTAGACTGGGTTGGTAGGATCCAAGGTGGCAGCGGAATTGTAAGATTCGATGGCTGCGTCGTAATCTTTACTGGACATCTGCGCATTACCGATTTGCTTGAATTTCTCTGCCTGCGCTTTATCATCCCCTGATGGAGCAGAGGGTTGTTCCGCAGATCCGGAAGACGATGCATGTGGAGTCGAAACTCTGTCTCGCGTCTTGATGAAGACATCGAATATACTTTGAAGCGTCGCTGGTTTAACGGATAATTTTTGCGACTGTACTTGATCTGCTGGATCGACTCCAAATGCCTCGCCGATGCATTGGACTGTTCGTTAAGCGAGTTAGTGATCTCAACGTCGGGCAATGGATGTCATTCGTACTCGCAACCTCTAGACTTTCCTGGTCGTCTGCCTTAACCGTTCCGTCTTGGATTGACTGGTTCAAGAATTCAATAATCGAGTATACGAGCCGCTGCTGCTTTTCGGACATGATGATGATCGGAATGGAAGGGAAGTAGACGTTTGGATGTAAACAAGCGAAAACAAGTTGGACCTTCAAGCGCAGGATGGAAATTTCGGGCTTGCGTCTTCACCTTGTACTACCACCATATCCTACAGCCTTTTTGCGCGTCACCTTACCCCGGTTGTACAGCTAGAACAGGACCGCAGGAAACTATAGACAATTATGTTCTGTGCAATTTCTGGGGAACCTCCGCAGGAACCTGTCGTGTCTGCAAAGTCTGGCAATGTCTATGAGAAGCGTCTCATCGTCAAGTATATAAACGAGAATGGAACCGACCCAATAACCGGTGACAAGCTGGAGGAGTCGGACCTCATCGCAATCAAAGCATGTACGTTGTTTTCACTCCCCCACTTATTCTTGTCAATCACGGTCCACTTCAACCAACTTGGAATGTCAAAGCTGACATTTTGCTATTGCATTTTCAGCTCCAGGAACGGCAGCGCCCCGCCCTCCAACCCATACCTCTATTCCAGCTTTGCTTCATTTACTTCAAAATGAATGGGACGCGCTAGTCCTGGGCACTCACGCTCTTGAACAAAAATATAATGCCACGCGTCAGGAACTTAGTTATGCGCTCTATTCGCAGGATGCAGCAAGCAGAGTTGTTGCACGTCTTCTACGTGAACGTGATGCGGCAAGAGAGTGCGTTTCCCCCCAGTTTCCTAGATAACGGTAACTTATGTATCTGAAAACAGAGCCCTTGCAAACGTCCAAGCAACAATGGGCATTGCACCCTCAACGTCCACTAGTGCTGAGGATGTAGAGATGGCTGACAGCGGAAACTCTGAGGCCGGTTTACCGGCTAATATCACTGCTCAGATTGACGATACTCATCAAACTTTGAGCGCCGCCCGCAAAAAGCGTAAACCACCCCAGGGTTATGTCAATGTTACGGAAGTCAAAACTTTCGTGGCTACGCATACAGTCCCCTCCCTACACTCAGCATCTCCCGTGGGAATCACCTCGTTGGCTGTCTCTCGTGCCAATCCTTCACAATTCCTAACGGGTGGCAATGACAAAGTTGTCCAACTCTACGACAGGAGCACGGATAAGATCCTGGCGTCTTTGAAAGGCCACACAAAGAGAGTCAACCACGTCGCGTTGCGTGAACATGAAGGGCACAATACTCTCCTACTTTCAGCTGGAGCAGACAAAATTGCCAAAGTCTGGGCGCATGAGACGGCCTCAGGAGAATATATTCCTAAAAACACAGTCCGCACACACAAGGGGGAACTTACCGGTCTTGCTGTTCATCCTACATCAACCATTTTCGCCCTCTCCTCGACCGACAAGTCATATTCGTTACACGACCTTACCAACTTCAGCCAAATTTTCAGGTCTGCGCCTTCAGATGAAGCTTTCACGTCACTAGCTATTCATCCTGATGGTACCCTTCTTGCATTGGGTACTCCAACTTCGACGATTCAAATTTATGACGTTCGTACAGGCGCCATCGCCGCGTCGCTGACTCCAACCGATATGTCACCGTTTACTGTTAATACCCTCGCTTTCTCGGAGAATGGTTATCATCTCCTTGCACCCAATTCGTTGTCGTCGGTTGCCATCTGGGATCTGCGCAAGCAGAAGGCCACTCACACCATTTCCCTTGGCGATGACTTCAAGATCAACAAGGTCAGCTACGACACAAGTGCTCAGTTTTTCGGCGTTGCGGGTAGCCATGGTGCCAGGATTTTTGCACATAAGACATGGGAAGAACTTGTTCGACTTGATGAAGGAGGTGAAGTATCCGACTTCGCCTTTGGTGAAAACGGCAAGGAAATATGGGGTGCTACTGGACGAGAGGTCAGGATTTGGGGGTTGCCGGCATCTTGAGGTAGTACATGTTCCTTACTCCTCGTCAATCTACAAATACCTTGGCCTTCAAAACTTTGTGTTTTGTTATCTTCCTTTGCTTAAATCAGAAGGCGAGAATCATAAATTAGTTGCGTATGTTCCAGCACATTGATTATATCTGAATCGTGGTATGTCATTGCAGTCATTGAAGATACATGAGGTATGCGAAATTATGGTTCTGATGCCCAAGCTGGATGATGAATGAAGAACGTGAAGAGAATAATGGTTATACTACAAACAGAATGAGGATGAAGATGTGTACTCCAATCTGAACAACATACATGGCAAAAGGGGTCGTCAATCATGGAGTCGTGATGGGAAAGTTCGTTCTATGACCATGATGCTGGTCCGACGAAGCCGGATTCAGGCAAAGGCTTGAAAGGCATGCCATTGGCATCTGCTGTCTCCATCCACACTCTGTGAAATCCGGAAGAAGAGTCAGCGGCTGCTTGGTGTCAAGGAGGTAAGCAGGGACTTACGTATTACCCCACCAGATGACTTCAATGCCTCCCTTAGCTAGCTGCAACGCAAAGAATATCACAACCATGGAGACCGCGACGCCTGCGTCGAGAGCAGCTGAGAGGATATAGTTGTATCGCATCCACCATCTGAAGTGGAAGCGCCGGATGCAGTAGTTGAAGATGAAGCCCCACATCACCCACGATATGTAGTTGATTCCTGAGGCTGGAGGCATGGCTCCGAGACCGGCGAAAAACACAGGGATGTTGATATATCGCCAGAAGGAAAGAGGGAAGCGACGAGCGAGGAGGTAGAAGGGGATGGGAGCGAGAATGCCGACAGGGAAGAACCATAGCAGCCCAGAGTATCTGATTGAGAAACAGTGATCAGTAAGGAATATGTTAGGGGGATCAGGGAACTTACGGTGCTCCAGGGCTGAACAAGCGTGAAGGGCCAACTCCTCCCCAGATCACAGATGCCGTGGCAAAAGTCGTGGATCCTGGGCATCGGAAACCTTGTTTCTGTCCCGGGGTGCAAATGTCCTCGATGTTGGACAGCATCCAGTCTTGTACAACGGTGACCCAGACGCAGGCAATAGCAGCTGCGACAACTTGGACCGAGAACATGATGCGAGGGGGGACTTTCATGTAGTGACCAAGCTTCAGATCTCCGGCGAAATTGATAGCTTGGTTGGTGGTGATAAAAGCGATGGTCTTGAAGATGACGTTGGCGATCGGGCGACCAGGAAGCATATAACCAGCGATTAATTCGTGCATAACTTGAGTGGGCACTTGCTGATTGGTGATAGCCTGGAGCATGGCAAGTGGGATAGCAAGGATGGCGGCAAGAATGATTCCGATGACGGCAGCCCAGATAGGAAGCTGGGTCGGAACAATCTCGATCGCAGTGCAGAAGAAAGCGAAGGCAATGGCACCAACGATGCCATACCACCACATTGGAACTTCGGGGTAGTATTGCATGAGACGCGAGTGGACGTCACGTTCATCCTTCAAGGAATTGCGGAAGCGACGGACAATATCCTTGCGGAACCACACTAAGGAAAAGACATAAGCTCATGAAGAACTAAGTTGTTGGCGGTTGACTTACAGAAGGTGTGAACGAATACAGCTGGGAAGGCGGCAAATGCAATACCGTAGGCCAATGCAAGGGTGGTCGACATGAAGACAGGTGAATATGCAGCATATTTAACTGGGTCGAAGATACCATCAGTGATAATGGCTTTGGCCTGATAGGGCGCTCCAGTGTTATCCCAGGTAATGTATGCAGAAATCGGGAAATAGGCGGAATTCCAGACATTGGAGACTACACCAATATTAAAGGTCTGTGGAGCATCGAAGAAGAAAGAAAACGCACAATAAAGAATGGGAGCGACGAGCCAGAACATTATAACGAACGCAACTCCGGTGTTCATTTGAGACCACCACTGGATTAATTCGATGGTAAGCAGCTAGAACGATATGATAAAACATATGGACGTACGGGTGTAACGAGTGGACTGCCAATGAAGGCGATCATCCCCCAGTCAAAGGTAAGAATACTCATGCCCAAACCAGTGTTTGTTCCGAACAGCGCATTGACAACAACGTTGTTGGGTGCAATCCAACATACCCAGTTGAACATGCTCAAGGCCGTGAAAAGGTATCCAGGGATCCAATACCAGACAAAACTGCAGGCCATGGCAATACAGAAGAACCGTTCACGAGTGATGTGTCCTCGATCGCGCTTGCCGTAGTTTTTATGAAGGGTGTTGAACAAAGCGGAGTTGACGAGGGCACCTGGCCAAATCATGCTTGAGGGCCAAACAACGAATTGACGGAGGAGGCCACCAAGAGAGAAGCCGAGAATTTGACTACCCAGGGCAAGGAGCATCTGATAGCTCATAGGGACAGTTTGGCCGTAGAAGATGCGTTGGGTCAAAATGACTTCGGTGGAATAAGCGCCACCGACGACAACATTGGCCATGACTGTGATACAAACGTGCTCCTTGATGGTAAAGGGGCCTGGGTTGAAAGACCATACATAACCGAATGTATTGAATCGTTTCGTTGGAAGAATTATGGCAAGACCTCGACCGAATGGGAGAGAAATAAGCTGGGCAACGATTCCAGTAACGAAGATCGAAGGGTCTGTTCGAGACCAGTGAGTTGGCCTCCCAATATTACGAGGGTACGTGTGGACTTACACCGCAATGCAAAGATTTGATTGAGACCAGAGGTCAGGAGAACGAAGATTATCCCTAAAAACCACCTGAAAGAATACTGAAGTTAGATATGACTAAGGATGGATCAATAGATCGTACATTCGGAAAGTGTTAACGGGCATGGAAGGATCATCAACACTAGAAACCGCTGCTCGGACTTCAGGGTATGGGGACTCGCTGTTGAGAATTGTAACATTAGTTGCCTGAGCTTGAACAGACACAGCATAGACACGCACTCATCAAAATCAATTGCGGTCGAGTTCCTGGATTCAGCTCGCGATGTCGAATACCGGTCAGACTCAAAGTGAGACTCGGTATCGACTTCAGAATGGTCATAGGCGCTTTTCGCCTTCTTAGTTCCCTTCTCGACTGAAGCGAAAGAGGGAGGTCGGGATTTGTTCAAATCATAATTGGGATCGTTCAGATGTTCCATGAGGAAGTCGATGTCCTCAGGGACGTCAGGTACATGTCGGGCGCGAAGGCTGGAAAGGTCAATTTGCTCAGTCGAAGATGTGTAAGGTCGGGGCTCTTCCAAAGCGGCCATTGGAATGGTGGTCGGGGAGGGGAAAGGAAAAGAATTTGTGGGTACCGCAAGGGGGGGATGGCGGGATGGAGGAAAATCGTTTTGCTTTGGCCCTTTTGAAGAACGCCGTCTGTGATCCCACGGGAGAGGCATAAGATAGCATTTTACGGAGAACCTGAATCGATGCCGAGAACGGTAAGATGGAAGCCAGGACCCAGAATCCCCGAAACAATTAGACAATAGTAACCAATGGCAAGTGATTCCACCATGGACCTCTCGAGTCAGATGTACATATAGGGTTCCGTATATATTTCTTCCCATGGATCATTGTCGTGAAATGACTTGAATTGCGGGCCCTCATGAGTTGATCGCCATCCAAACGCGAGTGAGAACGACATTGTCGAACTCGATACACGCCCGAGAATATACATGAAAATTGTGATGAGCAGCCATAACGAAAAAGATGTGCATATGGGCCGGGCAGGGTTGCTTCGGTGGGGTTATTGTCGCTATTGTGTTGGACGCCGTTGAAGGTCAGAACGAAGGCTTAGATCCCGGACGCGCTCCATTTTGGGACGGCTTTGGATCACATGAGATGTCATTTTCTTTTGTTCTCGCAATCAGATCGGCCGATCAATCTGTTATGTAACTCCCACATTAACGCTCAGCCACGCTCGCCCACATTATGTTCCTGACGCGATATATATACGCAACGCGTCAAACTTCCAATGATTGTCCAGTCTCGCCAAGATCACCCAAACTACCTCTTTTGTGGGCAGGTTTTGTTCAACCCTACGCCTCTTAGTTGACTTTTGACTTGCTATTCTTCATATTACGTTCCAGCACAGTTGTTTGTGAGTCCTTCGTTGTCATTTCCTTGTGAGCCCGGGCACCCTGAACGTTTGTGGGCTAATCTTAAAAGAAATTCCATACTATCCAATTATGTATGACATATAATCATACCAAGGATTTGGATCCAAACCCGCATTGTTGCATGCGCCGGTTCAACCATTTCGAATAAGATGTACGTTGGATGTGCGTGCTATTCCGAGTCTAATCTATGCTCCCAACACCAGTTTGCACCCATCAGCAAGTGGGAAAATGAAATGATCAGGCTTGGGGAAGGGCTATTGTTTTCAGCGCGATCCATCAGGCCCTTATCAATAGGCGACCTTGCAAAAGCAATTCTAAGCACGCTCAGCCGCCGTCCCCTTTCGCTAGACATCCGTCGCGGGCCTAGACGCCGTCTCAATTCCATGGTATTTGGGCCCGGAACCCCTGTGTACTATGTTGTCTCAGTTCTAACCGCGCGCACGCCTGTCTGCTGGCGGGTCCGGTCGTCGAGAGAGAGAGAGAAGGCCAGTGTTTGGGTCCCGGCACAACCACTGGGGTTCGTACTACGCACAATGTAGTGTCTCACTACTCTATCTCGTCCTTTGTCAGCCTTCTGGGGGAACTGTCTCTGGTTTTTCGGAAGATTATCACCGGACACTGCGGGCTCGATCTTCCAGGCCGCCCTGTTGTTTCGCCGCTTAAGTGCGGTCTTACTGGTTTTCGCAATACGAGGGTAGACCTAGAGACGTCTGGAGAATTTAGATGTTGAAATTGTCTGCAGCCTCGGCCACTGTTCTGCTGGGCCCCAGGCACTGCAGAAACCTGAATCTCACCTCTGGTCGTTGCATTCAAATTTCGACGTCTACTCATGAAGCAGTTTTGAAGAAAAATAGTCTTCATGACATATCGCTTCCAAATTGCATCATCATATCTGCGAACAAGAAATTACTTCATGCTGCGGCCCAAAAGGTATTCCCGTGCGCGTTGACGCCTCCAAAAATTGCTTCAAAGCAGTTTATCTGAAGTTCCCCTTCGCTCTCTCTTTTCCTTTCTTCGTTGTGCAGCCATACCAAGGGAACGACGCCATGGCCAATAGTTTCAACGCCCAGACTCGTAACTGTTAGCCGTGACGGTATTATAGTGAAATCTTATTACTCTGGACTAGTCACATTGATTCCTAGGTCGGTGACATAGGCAGCAGAACGAGATTTAGCTTGCCAATACCATTCAGCCTTGAAGATCAAGTGAGTTACACAATTTGATTCCCGATGACGTGCGCCCGCATGTTAAGCGGATTACTGATATGATGACTGGCAGGCGCATTTAGCTGGTTAATTCCATACCATCATATATTTAGCACGCTGAGCACCACGCACATGATATGTACGTTTTCGATCTCCATTCTCCCAGTCTATAGGCAATTGCGTTTTCAGAAGCACAAATGACGAGCTTACAATGTGCAGTATGTGGACCATATATTTAAAGGACGGAACTGCTTGGAAATACCCGCAAAAATGTCTGCCACGAACACCATTACTGAGGTTTCAGACGCTGTCGCCACTGTGACCCTTCGCTCGCCACCTGTTGAACAAGAGTCTGAGTACCGTTACTCCCACCTTCTGCCTCACTTCTCTGATGATCGCTATCCGCCTCTGGCACCATTCAACCATGTGGATCCTGGCTCCCGTGCACTTTCTCATCCCAATCCTCGCGCTTTTCTCAATGGAGCATCGAGCGTTGTAGAGCTTACGCCAATTCTTGGAACCGAAGTGACTGGAATTAATCTAGCGGAGCTTGATAGTACTGGTCGCGACCAGGTGGCTTTAGAAGTACGCCCACCTTACCCTGCACGATGGTCTTCTCATTGAGGTATATATGTAGGTTGCTCGGAGAGGTTTGGTTGTCTTCAGAGATCAGCAAGACTTCATTGATCGAGGCCCTGACTTCTATCTCGAGTGGGGCAGACATTTTGGCCGGTACGTTGTAGTCCCTGTTAGCAGACGGCAGAACTAGAATGCACGTCTAGTCTCCATATTCACCCTACTTCCGGTCATCCTGCCGGATACCCTCACATTCACCTGGTATACAGGTTGGTAACATCTACTTCGTGCTCTACGCAACCGTAAATTTACCTCTGAACACAGAGATCTCAAGTCGTCCTTCAATTTTGAACACGATGACAGTATCACATCAACACTCTGGCACTCTGATGTATCCTACGAGCTTCAGCCGCCAGGCCTTACTACGTTCTTCCTTCTTGCACAACCTCAAGCCGGTGGTGACACCCTCTTCACCTCGCAAGTGGCCGCTCTCAAAAGGCTCTCACCTCAATTCGTAGCTTTTTTGCGCACGCTGAAAGCACTTCACTCGGGTGTCGAGCAAGCGGAATTCTCTCGCGCTGGTCGTCGAGGCGGAACAGTACGAAGGGAACCTGTGGAGAATGTTCACCCGGTCATTAGGAAACATCCTGTAACTGGCGAAGAAGCGCTGTATGTGAACAGGCAATTCACACGACGGATTGTCGGGCTGAAGAGGGAGGAGTCAGGTAAGGCAGCCGCCTCCTATTAGTGCGAGGCTTGCGTTAATCTCCTTTTCATACAGAAACAATCTTGAAATTCCTGTATGACCACATCGATAAGAGTGCGGACAACCAAGCTCGGGTCAAGTGGCGTCCCAACACTGTTGTTCTGTGGGATAACAGAATTACTGCACACGTATGTCGAAATCTTCCATCGAAAGCACTTGCTAATTATCATGTATGCAGTCTGCGATCGTCGACTTCAAGGAGACAGGAGAAGCCCGCCATGGTGCGCGCATCACACCTCAAGCAGAACGCCCAATCGCAGCTCTGGACGGTCTTGATCTTTCCTCAAAGTAACATTCATTTTGTGCAGTTAGAGCAATGTATTTATATACGAGTCCATGCAAATGCATGCTCATCTATTGACCAACGCGTCTCTTCCAAGCCGGACTCAGCTCAGTGCGCCATCTGAATTAAACTCGGAGGGTGGTCACTATCGTAACCCCCCTAGTATAACTAATAACACATCTGAGAGGTACCTGTACCAAATTGCAACATCGACTGATTAAAGTCTGGACTTGGGGGATGCATTAATTGCAATATTCGGAGGCCCTTTTCTGGAGAATGTTTGCGGGCATGTGCCAATCTGGGGAGGGGATTATTCCGATGGCTTTTGCGCCGAGGGACATATTGAAACAAAATAAAATAATGTCGCCTCTGAGTAGGGCCACCGTGATGCAATGGTAAGTGCCAAGGTGGCTTGCCTTGCCAGACGATATACGATGTTAATTCGTGTCACGAAATTCAGCGCCTAGTTCATCTATGTTGATGGAGTCCAACTGTCGTGAGGATAGAAGACCTGTGTCGTAGGCATCTGCCTCCACTCGAAAACGATCTGAGACTATGCATCAAGCCTCTTACCTGGAACATGTTACGTTGTGCTCTGCTGTCTGCGAGTGCATGGGTCTAGGTACCAGAACGCCGGAGTTGAAGCAAGTGTACGATATGCCAATGATCGCACCGAGGCATGCTCAGATGGGAGGGCATGGCAATGGTATGGCCTTGAAATTCTTTGTACAAAAGCCGGGTGGTCGTTAGAAGTCATCCGACATTTGGGTCCAACGTCAATCGTGGCTATCCGTCAGGGAATGGTAGAGAGAGAGACCGATATCTAACAAGTCACGCAGAAGGGTGGGCAACGACGGGCGGCCCGGAGACAGTGACATATGGGACTCTTTCTGTGAATTCTTGGCGCTACTACAAGGCGACTACTATGTCGTCCTATTATATGGTATTTTGCGGCATATGCGTCACCGTGCTGAAGGAGCTCAATGCCATCGTCAGCGAACCGTACATGGTACAACCTATCCCATCGCTGTATCGTGTTGCAAACACCAACTCATTGACTTGCTGGCAACCTCCAGGATGAGCCTTTCCACATCCTGCAGGCACAGGCGTATTGTCGTGCAGAGTATTCAAGATGGGACCCAAAGATCACAACTCCGCCTGGACTGTGAGTCAACACCTACTGCATCTGCGGTGCAGGAGAGGTGCTGAACTTGTGACTTCCCACCCTCAGTTATATGCTTTCCTTACTATTGAAACGTCTGTTTCTATTCAAGTGCAATGTACCAATGCTACGGCTCACGGCAACGCTGGCCCTACTGTCGCTCCCTATTGCAATCACGCGGTTAATATGTTATCACAAACGGGAAAGACCACCACCCTCCATATTATCACCCCTACCCGAAGCAGTCATCCTGTCAGCCTTTCCAATCGCATGGTTCTTTGGCTTCCTGTATTATACGGAGGTTCCCAGTGTTTTATTTGTTGTTTGGACGGTGGTATCTGCTTCACAGGGTAACCATTGGGTTGCCGCGTTGGTATGTGATATGAAATGGCCAATATGTGAGATGCTAACGATCGAACCCAGCTCGGCCTGATCAGCTGCACCTTCAGGCAAACGAATATCGTTTGGGTGGTGTACGCTTATGCGTCGAGCCAACTGACGTACTTGCGGTTCAGGCGTGCGCTTCCTGACAGCCCACCTTTGCCCAAGCTTCATGATCCACCAGCCCTCGTTGCGAAACCAGGTACTTGAGGCGAAAAACCTGTAGCAGCGTACGATCAAACTCATCTTATTTACCCCAGGTGACTTAATACGCTCGGTGTTAAGCCTTCCAAAGGTCTTACCGGATATTCTCCCTGCGTTTGTTCCGTACACGCTGGTGCTTGCTGCTTTCGGGGCCTTTGTCGTCTGGAATGGCGGAATTGTTTTGGGTAATATCAAGTTTTTTCAAAACACTTACTTTGTGAACTGATCGAGTTCACAGGCGACAAAGCCAACCACATACCCTCTCTTCATATACCCCAGCTTTATTACTTCATCTCATCTGCGACATTCTTTGGATGGCCTATCCTTATTTCAGGTTCAGGTGGTGCTCCTGCCTTGATTTGCGGTGTTTGGAGCCGCATGTTTCGTGGCAAAATGTTAAATACCCTCATTCGACGTCTTTGGGTTTGACTTACCTTCTTCATCACAGGCGTACGTTGGTCACGATAGTCCTTTGCCTCGCGATGGGAGTGACGGTGAAACTCTTCACGTAGGTCCCTCGTTATAGATCATCAGTGTTCGTGTAATAACCAATCTCTTGACAGAATTCATCATCCTTTCCTTCTTTCGGATAACAGGCATTATACATTCTACGTGTGGCGCCGGATATACTTGTTGCATCCTGCGGTGCCCTATGCACTAGTCCCCGTTTACCTTGCGTGTGCATGGGCGTGGTTCTTGCGTGTCGGTATGTGCGAAAGCGATAATTGATCGCCGCGTAGCTGACAAGACGCGTAGGTCTCGATCAAACTCTCCTCCAAAGTCTGCTCCTGCCTGTGTTTGTGATACCAACCCTGCTGCCCACTCCATTGCTAGAACCGCGTTATTTCTTGATACCCTATATTCTGCTGAGATCGCAGGTGAGTGACGTCCCCAAAAGAAATATGGTGCTGGAGGGAATATGGTATACCGCGATTAATGCGATAACTATGGGAGTGTTTCTGTATTTACCACGGGAGGGAGTTGGTAGATTTATGTGGTAGCACTTGAACAAACAGGAACAAAGCTGGCGATGTGGTTTGAAACCGAAAGAGGAAGGTGATGTTGGCCCATTCTGCCACTTGTAACGCGACCTCGGAACTCTAACGACGCATTTTACGACCGTCCACGATCTCTCGAATTCTAATACTATCCCCTTTTTACAATGCCTGACGATTCCAAAACAGCTCCTAGTCCAAAGTCCAAACCAATCACGCGGAGTTCGATTCGACAGTCCCTCGGCCTTGCCTCCGTGGGTAAAGCCTTTGCAGATGCCATGAGCAAGGACGGTAGGGAGGCCAGCAAAAATGCTAAGAAGACAAGGGAAGCATCCCGTCGCTCAAGCATCCTGAGTCCTGCACCATCTGCACCCCGTGCATCCATGGGCGATGTTAGGCCACCTTCCCAAGTCTCAAAGAGAAACGGTACCCCCGAGTCCAAGACCATCACTCGCAGGCGAGTTTCTGCCTCATACACTAGATCCTCTTCGGACGAACAACCGTTGAAGTCTCCGGAACCGACTACACCACAGGCCGCTCCGAACAAGTCATCCACTCTGCGTCCCCGGAACCTCAATGCCACTTCTGCACTACCCAAATACCGTCCCAAGTCGGTAGTTCTTGATATTCCCAAGCCTCCTTCGCCGGTGAGGACTGGCACCCGTCGTCGATTGAGTACTTCGGAAGACGAGAAGAAAGAACAAAACCGACCCCAATCTGCCATTACTCCCTCAGAGAAAGTCTCCCGGCCCATCAGCCCTCTTCCCCACAGAGCCGCTCTCAAGACCAATCTTACGAATTCAATGAATGCCACGCCTCCAGGGACTCCAACTAAGCCTAAGTTATCAACACCTTCCGGAAACCAGTCATCTCCTTCACGGCCGACGAAGATTATCAAGACAACAGCATCGACCGCTATAGCTCGACCTCCTTCCTCCTCCTCATCTTCGACATCTCTGCACCCCAACACTCCGAAAACTTCAACCCCAAAAAATTCTGGCAACAAGGGCCCATTTGCAGCTACTCGCTCTGCGCATGAAAGAAGCAAATCAGCGGGCACATCCTCGACTGCTTCGCCTTGGTCTCGAGATTCGCCATCTCCATCTGCGCGTCATGCGCGAAAAACGTCCAAGTTGGCTACTCCAGCGACGAGTTCTGCGGCGGGCAACATGTCGCACATTTCGGAAGGCAATACCGAAGACAGCGAGGACGAAGACGTTGAATTGCTGCTGGCGCCTGTTGCTGCACTAGGTGCTCCCACACCCGCCATGCCTAGAATCCGCAAACGCATTGCCCCACAAACACCAACGCGTCAGAACCTTCCGACGCGTTCAAATATGTCCTATCTCTCACCCCTTCCTCCTGATTCCGATGAGCAACAGCCTTCCCTCCGACCTCCACAACGCACACCTCGTAATGAGCGTGCCATGAGAGGCTCTATCCTGTCTTTCGAACAGCTTGCAGCTAATGCATCAGAAACCCTGGATCAGGATGAACTGGGTCGATTGCTGTCTGACATTCCAGCACCGTTTCGTTCAGGCGCAGCCTCGCCCAGCTTAAGCTCACAAATGGATGTACCTGGGAGCCCTTGCCTTAGCGCTATCGATTCGCCTGGGGGATATGGTTCTATATCCCAAGTCATGCTGCCCGAAGTCACACCTTCGCCAGCAGTCAACTATAACATCCAGCAAAGCAGATTCAGTCTTTCGCCTGACGTATCAACTGTTGACGCATCTGCTGTGACGATGTTGCGCCTACGATTAGCTTCCGCCGATAACACTGCGAGATCTCGTCTGGAACAAGTGCAGGCGATGGAAGAAGAGATTTACAACCTGAAACAATCACACATGCAGCAGATGGAGGAGATGCAAAAGCAGATGGCCTATATGGAGATGCAAGGGCGGGCAAGTGACGAACAAGCGTCATACGCTACGAGTTTGGAAGAGCAACTTCGAGGGGAGCATGCTTATCGGGAGCAAGCGATCCAGGAGGCAGTAATTCGCAGCCGCGATAGTGCCTACGCGTCTTACAACCATGCAATGGAATCGCATCGTCGGCAACACGAATCTACTTGTTCTGCGCGACTTGCGGCTGTGGAATGGGGTGCTGTCCGTGATGCCTGCGAGATCGAGTTGGACGTCGTTCGTGGTGATCGGGCCGTCCTTGATATGTTATTGGCGCAGGTCGACCAAATGTGCCAGGTTCTTTGACTTGAGAACTGGCGGGGAATGCTTTTCCAATTTATGGAAAGTCATCCAGTGTTTGCTTGCGGCTCCTTCGTTTCGTTTCTGTTCATTCTTCAAATATTTTCCATCATGGATGGTCTTGATATTTCCTCAATCCTACCTGCGCCTGTCCTCCATCTGTATTTCTAGTATTATATGTGATCTGTTTTATGTGCACACATTGCTATCCTCCTCCGCTCACGCGGCACTCCCTGTTCCATTATGTATCCTCGATGTCAATGACCAATTTGATGATAGAAAAAATCCCAAAACAAGAGTGAATATATTACAAATGGAAAAAGTAAGAGACACTAGATATTCTTTCATTGATATACATCCTGAGCTTCTATACAAGCATCCAATAAACAAGCATAATTATCTGAAGGGGTGGCTTGACTGAGCCGTGACATGACTGCTTTCATGATATCTGAACGACTGTGGGGCATAATTCAACCACTAATCGCCGCAAGTGAAAAAATGACTTACTCTACAGGACCGTATGCCACATCGACTTCGCAATCTAGGGAATCGATGGAGGTCGGCCATTGACAGATAGCGTTGAAGGGAAATATAAATGAGACGAAAGCCTTCCCCTTGACCGACGGCAACATCACCATCGCTTTGACTTTGAAGCTTGCAGGTTTATCTCGTGAAAGTGTAGGACATACGACCTCAACAGGGAATTTGATATTGAGCAGCGTGAGCTGCGACCGAAATTGAGCACATGAAGACCAGTAATCGCAGAGACGATGAACAACCTGCCGGAAATGGTTGGGTATGAGAGTGCGTTAAAAAATATCTTGGACTTACCTCGCGAACGGTCAGGTCGTCGCCCTCAACAATGAGTTGCTTGGCAGTACCCAAAAGGAAGGAGCTGAGCTGAGGAAAGTCGTCCTTGTATCTTGTGTTCGCCTTGCGAAACCGTGAAATGTTGATCTCGGTCACCTTCGGGGTGAAGTTCTTGCAGGGAATAGAGACATGGAAGAGGGAGGCATAAACGTATTCGAAAATGTCTGAGTTCACTTTGGTTATGCGGAACATATGAAGGTCTTCCAGTGCTGCTAATTCGTCTGGAGTACTCATGTTAGTTTGAGATGTTGCAGGCGGACCAGCGACTCACCTTTGAGTCTGAAAACTTCCGACCGCGTCGAATTCTTCTTCATGTTCAGGATGCGCTCAGCGGTGGCGATCGTGTTCTTTGCCTCGCGTTTATGGGTGTCAATCTCTTGTGATCGCTCTTGCAGCCATCGTAGTTGGTCCTTGCCTTCCGACAATTCAGCTTTAAGCGCTTCAATCTCAATGCTAAGACAATGCGGATTAGTATCTCCAATGATCGAGGTCTTTTGTTACATACTTCTGTTCAGCGACAGTGGCTTTGAGTTCATTGAGGTAATCCTGATCGCTTTCTTCAATTTCTGCAACTTCAGCCTGCTCCGCAACTAAAGCGCGCTCGAGCTCTTCGTATTCCCGTTCTAAATCAGGAATAAGGCTATCTGCTGATTTCTTCAGGTCTTCCAATGCCCGAGCATCCTGAATTGGTTTCAGTCATTCGTCAACGACCATGCTCATCAGTAATTAGACTTACGGATTCCAGAGATAGGAACTCCTTATCAGCCGTCACGCGCAGGCCTTCAACCCACTGTAGCTTCCAGTCATACCAATCTGATTTGGCTAGTGACCGTGTGTGTGTGCGAATCAAATTCAACTGGTGCTGTTGAAGTATAGACCGTGTTAGCGCATCGTATTGGCGACAGTAATCACTCTTACCAAAAGCTCTGCTTGGCCTTCCTCGTCCGCCCTCGTGTACTCGACAAATAGTTCTGGCGTGACTTTCGCAGCTTCCTCTTCAGCCTGGGCAAACACGGCCTTGCTCTTGGCCATCCATGCTTCCAGATCTTTAGAGACGCGCGAATACAGAACAAGTTGTGGCATGTCGATCGCCATGGCGGTAACGTACTCCGCTAAAGGAATATCTGCTGGATTTCTTGGCTGTCGCATGGGCTGCTGAGAAGGGTGAATGGACCGCCTGGGAGCAGTCAATTCGTCCATGAATGTGATGCCAGTCATCGAGAAGAATTGGGCTACTGAAATGGCTGCCTAATTCGCCATGCGCTTGTCAAAGAGAGCACGAAAATTAGTAAACAGAAACTTACTGCGTCCTCTTCGATAAATTCGCTTCGTTGAACCCCTTCGCGCCACTGTTGTGTTGCATCGGTGTCAATCTCCATATCTCCAGAAAGCTCTCCGATGTCGTTTGTATCGACAATATGACTGACGTCAACGACAGGAACTTGAGGTACAGAAGATTTTGTTACACGGCCAGGAGATGCGGGTTTCGTAGGTGCTGGCGAACCTCTCGTTGGGCTGGGAGAGACAGATGCCTGACGTGCCGTTTCGCGAATGCAACTGTCAGCTTCTTTCTCTTTCGCGGTGGGCTTCGATGCAGGCGCTTTGTTCGGAGGGGCTGTAACAATATTCTTGTCAAAGCGAGTCCAGGCGTCGGCCGGAGCCATCCCCAGACTCTTACGTCCAAGACCAATAGCAGCTTTCTTCCTAGGTGAGGCGATCACGCTTGGGGCAGTAATGTGACTGCCAGAAGGTTGAGCGCTAACAGCCAAACTTTTTCTCTTCGCATAATATCCTGAAGGCCTTCTAAGAGCAGAAGAATGCGCGGTGGATGCTGGTTCGGGTGCAGGGGCCTCAAAGCGCGCTTTCTTGCTGGGAGAGAGGGGGTTTGGCTTGCGGTTTGTCGCCGACGGCGCACTGGAATCTTGTTCTGTGGATGTTTCAGCCGCGCCTAGATATTTGCCCAGCAAGGCTTGCCGCTTTGCGGGACTTGGCCCGTCGATGTCCATGTTCTCATTGTCATCTTCTTGGGCAGGTCGAGGGCGTTTGTTTGGTGATGAACGAGTTTGCGATGGCAGGACTACCTTCTTGGGCGACGGACGAGCGACTGGCGGTGCAAATGCTGCCGAGAAGGTGGGCTTGGGTTTATTGTTTGATGGTGTCTCCGTAGACGTTGGCTTTGATTTGGAGGGCGATGGCACTTTGGGGGTGAAGGAAAATGGAACAGAGTTGCTTGCTTTCGTTTCTGGACCAGTAGGTTTTTTGAAGATTGTATTTGAGGGTGGAGCTTGGAATACCGATGGTTTCGCTGGCTGTTGGCTGGGAACTTGTTTAGGCGCTTCGCTTATATTGGTGATAGGAGCCATGGATTGCCGAGGCGTTTGTTGGGTACGCATTATGGTCCCGTAGACCTCCGATTCATCCATATTTGACTCGTATCCTAGGCTCATCCGATAATTCATGCCGCCAATGCTGGAGCGGCCGAGGACTTGACTGAGATTCATGGTCTTGTCTCCGCCGTCGTCGTCAAAACTGTCTTCAGTGTTGGTGAACGAATCGTCCTGAGATTCATGCTGATCTTCATCTTGAGCTTGTTGAGTTGTAGATAGAGAATCTCGAGCAGTCCTTAGCCTTGATATTGCAACTTCTAAATCCATGGGCTCTTGAGGGTCGGGCGTACTGTTGGCGACCTGCTTGAGCGCAAGCCAAACTTTATCTTGCTCTGCAGGACGTAAGGATTGTCCGAGAGGGACTGTATACTCAATTACTTGGGATTGCTCGGACGTCGCATCTGATTCCGTGGACTCATTTCCGACATCGGAACGGGATTCGTCCATATCTGATTGTCCTGGGGATGACTGGACATGGGAAAGCGATTGACGGTTCCCCATTGAGAGAGAGCGTTTCTGCGCAAAATTTCCTTGTAATGCCTCTGTGACATCCATATCGTCGTCGTATTCATCAAACTCCTCGTCCAGTATTGCAGACCCTCGGGCCTGGAATGCTATTGGTGCGATTGAAGTCAAATCCATGTCCTCACTTTGAGCCATTGAGTAGCGGAGAGAGCTTCTCCTCTGGCGAGAAGTCTGCCCTGGGTAGTCGTTCTCATTTGTGTTGTTCGTCTGATGGCGAGGCGCCTCTGGAGAATCAGTAATCGAAACAGGCGATGACTGTGGAGATCCAGTGCTCTTCTTTTTATGGGGGATGACACGGAGATGACAGCTAGCCGCAAAGCTAACACGTCGTCCTAAGGACTTTCGAGAGTAACTGTAGGTGGACTCTTGTGTATAATCCATTGACTTTGTGGCGTTATCATCTTCAAGGGCGGAAGATTGAGAGCTTTCTGCAGGTTGCGACTGGGATGATGCATCATCATTTAAAAGGTTGATCGAAGCTTTCAGAATACTCTTTCTAGGAGCCTAAAGCAGTGAAAGTGTAAGTTAACGGACGCTTTGTATCAGGCTGATGAACATACTAATGACCGTCGTGCTTTAGCCCGAGGACTCAGTACTCCAGGGACAATACTATGCGCTCTCCTTCTCCCTTTCGGCACTATGGATGGTTGGTTCTGATTTGTGACCGCAATGGACCGTCGGCGATTGGGTGAAATCTTCTTTGCCATAGTATGCCTGATTCGATGTAGCCAAGCAGTAGAGACGATCACGTAGGAGGAAACAGAAGAATAAATCCAGATTAAATGGGAAACCAAGAAGGCGTGAAGAAATCGAGAGGGCTAATTACGCGGTTCGTCGATAACAATGGTCGGAGTCAAAGTCGTTGATACTTGAAATAAACAGACGCGTCCTATAAACCACATCACGTGCACCTTAGCTTCCATAAACAGTGGCACGAATGAAGTTTCTCCGTTTCGCATTGCACAAGTTAGTATCTCGCCTTTTGCTTTAAGAGCTGTAGGTGCCTCTATGCAGAAATTCATGCTGCAGCTGCTCAACCAATCTCACAGGTCAAGGTGTCCTGTTTGGGGCATATAAACGCCATCACGTGATGAATAGCGCGTTCATCATGTGGGTTGCCGGTCACAACCCATTTAGGGCATCGGAGCCTGCTCACTGACTTCCTGTCAAAGCGAACTACAACTTCTGATTTCAAAGTCTCACCATGTCGGGGAAGCCTACAACAGGCACCAGAACCTCGAGTCGCGTAAAGGCAACACCGACAATTGCAGCCGTCCCAAGAGCTACAAGAGCTCGGACTGCTCTCAAAAGTGTTACACCACCCGCTGAACCAGTGGCACCGACAACGAAAAAGGCAGTCGTACGAAAGCCTCTTGTAAGGAAGGACAACTCACTTGAGTCGGCACCTCCTCCACTGAAAGCCAAAGCCAAAACAACGGCCATCCGTAAGACAGGCAAGGTTGCAAATGGATCTCCAGAGTCGGATCGGGAACCCATCATGGTGACCATTCACAATGCATAGCACTCTTCCAAAGCTAATAATACATCAGGCCTATCTTCGTATACGGCCTCGTCTTGGGGAGGACGAAATCTCGACCTCTCCTTACTTGACTTCACTATCAGACACAGCTGTGAACATGACTGATCCGCAAGATCCTCAAAACGGGCGGTCGAAGTACCGTTTCTCCGCCGTGGCCCCTTCATCAACATACACATTCTCCCATGTATTCCCACCCAACACTGTGCAGTCTGAATTCTTTACAAAAACGACCCTGCCCCTGGTCCGAGATGCATTGATGGGTCAGAATGGCCTTCTGTTCACTTATGGTGTCACGAACTCTGGGAAGACGTACACAGTCCAGGGCGGTACTGAGGGAGGGACTGCCGGAATATTACCTCGCTCATTGGACGTTATTTTCAATAGTATTGAAGGTTTGCAAGGGGATGGACGGGTGAGTTGCAGGTATATTCTGGAAGCGAAATTGACAACCTTACAACTCTCAATGATTAGTATCGGCCCGTTCGCTTGCATGGCATAGAGCTTGCAGATGACATTGATTCAAGACCACCTCCCACCAGGCCTGAACCAGCTCTAGCCGAAGTACTTGGGTCCTTCGACAACACAACGGATCTTGAATTCGATATCGACCCTACAACGGTCAAAGTTGATCGCAACTACGAATATACAATCTGGATTTCTTACGCAGAAGTCTATAACGAGAAAGTTTATGACCTCCTGGCTTCCGTCAAAGATGAATCTGCGATTCATACAGATGGAACCGTACCACGCCCGGCTGGTGGGAAATCACTTTTGCTGACGAGGCAAGCTCTGCCTTTGAGACCTTCTCCCAAGTCAGACAATATCGATTCAGATTCGACCGGAAAGTACATTGCAGGTTTACGCCAATTTCGCGTGCACAGTTCTTCTCAAGCAAAGGCTCTAGTTAGACTTGGTCAACTTCATCGTCGTGTGTTTGGCACTTTGGCAAACCGCGAGAGTAGTCGGAGTCACGGTATGGTCGTAATCAAGGTTGTAAGGGGACACAGGGGTGAGAGAGATGTACGTTCGAATCATACATCACCCAGCTTCACAGTAATAGCCTGACTGATGTCATTTATAGGATCCTACATCCCTCCAGACATCGAGACTGACCTTGGTTGATCTCGCCGGTTCGGAGCGTACAAAGCATACGCATACCACTGGAGATCGCTTGAAAGAGGCCGGTAACATCAACAAGTCTTTGATGGTCTTGGGCCAATGCATGGAGGTCATGCGCCTTAATCAACGCAAAATTGCCACTAGCCTTTCTCATGAAGGTCTCGGAAAAGATGGGCGAGTTGACACCCGAGACGTCAAGAAAGGGTTGGCGGTGGTACCATTCAGACACAGCAAGCTTACTGAAGCCCTGATGGATTATTTTGTTGGAGATGGAAGGACAGTAAGTATGATATCTTGCGGCATGGTTGAAACACTGGGGCTGACAAGACTGCAGGTTATGATTGTGAACGTTAATCCGTATGACACAGGCTATGACGAGAACTCTCATGTCATGAAATTCGCGGCTCTCGCACGAGAGGTATATGTTACACCTGCACCTGCGCCTGTTCAGCGCATTCCAGTCGCAGTCGGTCCCGGGAAATTACATGGTAACAAGATCAAGCAACTCGGCCCTTTAACTCTGAAAGACCCAGAGATCGTTCCTCGACCTTACACAAACTCAAGGAAAGTCACAATCTCAATGGGGGGTCAGAAAAGTGGGAAGAAACCTGTTGAAGCCATCTTAGAAGTCCTTGAAGGTACATGATCAACTAGAATGGTTATAGACCAGCACTAAATACACTGCGCAGAGGACGAGCCAACTGAGGAACTAGACATGGACCAAGATGATGACTATCCTATCAACCCATTGGTAGATGCTCTATTCGATGAAGTCGAGAACCTGAGGTTGCAGGTCAGTTGTATTTTAGCCTTCTGTTGACAGTACAGCTAACAATCGGTGTCATAGCTTTTCGAATCCGAGATGCGATGCGCCATTATTGAGGCTGAAACTCGAGAAGAAGTTATGCGAGAGATGGAGGATCGCATGAGGGCTATGGAGCAAATGTACTCAAGGCGGATGATGAGTGAAGTAGGAGCTGAGCATAGTTTTCTTGGTCCCAATTGCTAACAATCTCCTAGTTCGAACAAAATGAGATCAAGACCGACGCCAAAATCGATTTGCTGCATCAATCCGGTCTTTTTGGAAGCCCTATGAAGAAATCACAACGGGCTGTCGTTTATGAGGAGGTTTCGGAGGAAGAAGACGTTGAAATGAGCTTAGTGCGTCCAGATCACCCTGTTTCCAGTTACGTGCATTGAGGACCCTCGCCCGTCAGATCGACTACGGAGAAGAAGAATTGTCTGAGGACAGCGCCGACCGTCGTTCTATGTCTTTCTCGCCGTTGGGAAAGAAAGGCAAGGCGAAAGCAGTTTCCAAGCCCCAACGGAAGTCAAGTGTTGCTCCTCAACCGATTATCGAGAAGAGACCTTTCATTCCCGATCCTCCCATGCTCCCTTCTGACTCAGAGGACGCGGAACTTTCAGAGACTGAATTTGACGAGGAAGACGGGGAGAGCATAGCACCTTCAGGCACAACTGCAAGCGCACTGGGTGATGAAGAGGAAGATGAAGACTATTCCACAAGTGAGGACGACGAAGAAGAAGATTGGGAACCACCATACTCCAAAGACCATCCAATGATGCAACTTTCCCCTAGTGCGAGTCCTTCTCCCTCGCGTCCGCAACCCAAGGTTCGGAAGGCGGCACCTAAAGTCAACCCAAGGGCTTCAGAGTTGTCCCAGGAGATGAACCGACTGAATATTGGGGAGGGCGGTGTAGATGATTCTGTTATCATCCTTCCACGGAAAGCTTATAGAAAATCAACCGAAGTGATTGTCGAGGACGACGATGACGATGATGATGAGTTTGATATCCCAATTGTGAAAAAAAAGAAGCGGTGTGTTACCACGATTCAAATTCTATCAGTCACTAATGGAACGCTCGTCTATTAGGCAGCTCGGGAAAAAACCTGTTGTGACCGAAGATGGTATCAATAAGCTCACATATGCTGTCGAAAGAGATGTTGCAAAGACGCAAAGGGCAGGGAGTATTAGACGTCTGGGAAAATAGATCGCATCCCCACAACTTTCACAGTCGATGACTACGTTTTCTGTACTACTTTCTCCAACATACTGTATCAATAAATCAAAGCTTGAACGTCGTGACTCGCGCCAAGTCATATTGGACAAACAACGCGTAAACAAGTGCTAATGACTCTCTTTCGCGCAAGTGGCCAAATCAGGTCCAACTTGATCTGTTCATTACCACCATGCCCAAAGATACCACCACTAAAGATTCCAGAGAAGAAATGCTTACCAGCGCTGTCGCAGTGACCTCCCGCCGATCCTCGCGTTCAGTGGTAAAGACAGTCACAACTGTAGCAGTTGCAAGTGTTGTCGCTGTCAAGCCCACTTCGGTGAAGACCAAGGTCACCCAGTGAGTCCTTATCGTGTCAGCGAGGACCAAATATCTAGACAGTATGTGCTCCTCTTTAGGGACGAGCAAGCTGATAGTTCCGCTGAGGCCTCGAGCTCAATGCCAGGCAAAAAGGCCCGACCTCAGACGCAGGTTCAAATTGTAACCAAAGACGTTTTGGACTCTCTTGAACGCGACACCATGGGCCAAACCTGGCAAAAGGCTTTGCAGCTTGAATTTACAAAGCCTTACTTCACGCAGGTATGCTTGCCGGTTAATCAAGGTCTGCTGAATTCTAAGCGACTTGCAACAGTTGAAGAAATTCTTGTTGTCTGAATGTACCTCCTACACAGTATACCCAGCTGGTGAGCATGAAACCATCTTCTGATTAGCTTCCACCAATGCGGGCGCGTCAGTCGACAATATATATTCTTGGTCAAACCTGACTCCCCTCGACAAGGTCAAGATCGTTATCATAGGCCAGGCTAGTGAATCCTTCTGACTGTTTTGATGGGTCACTAAGAGTTATGAAACCACAGGATCCGTATCACGACGTAGGCCAAGCTCATGGTGCGTCTCGTCCGCTTCAGAAGTACAACTGGCTGAAGGAAAGCACCAGGTTTATCGTTCTCCGTTCTTCCACCCAATAAACCTCCTCCATCTCTAAAAAACATCTACAAGCAGCTCGTTACTGATATTCCTGGATTTAAGCCACCTGCGACGGGGTATGTATCTATTTTTTATATGATATATAGCAAGTTGATTATTTTCAGGGATCTCACACCTGTCGCTAAGCAAGGCGTACTGTGGTTGAATACAAGCCTCACCGTGCGTGCTCACAAAGCCGGCTCGCATGCGCGCAAGGGCTGGGAGACGTTTACAGCCCAGGCTATTCGTGCCGTTCTGGGACGGACAGATAGTGCCCATGAAGGCGTCGTTTTCATGGCCTGGGGTCTTCCTGCACAGAAGACCTGTGCAGGCTTGGGAATAGATAAGGTATGACTTCAGCTGGTTGTTCTGCATTGCCAAACATGAAGGACTCACATCGCTTTTAGAAGAAACATCTTCTCCTAGAGTAAGCGTCCTTCAGGATTCATTTAATTCATCTCTTACCCCCACCTCCAGGTCTGCCCATCCGTCTCCTCTATCAGCGCACAGGGGATTTCTAGGAAATGGACACTTTAAGCTTGCGAATGAGTGGTTATGCGAAACCTACGGAAAGGATGCGCAGATTGACTGGACAGTCCTCAGTGCTAAGTAACTGCTGCACTTAAAGCAATCTATGCATTCAAACTACTGAAATTCCTCATAATTTATTTTGTACAGTTTACCTAGTCGATTTTTCCAGTATCATACAGTTTATCTCATTGAACATCAAGCGGTTTCCAATTTGCAGTCATTAAAAGATGCCCGTCCGAACAACCACTGAGTGGCCACCACTCATTTCCACTATCCTGTGCGGTTAGTAAATCGTCCAGCGGGATTGAAACATGGCCATAAATTTGCACATTCTTCGATTCCAATGTGATGAGTTGCACGACAATAACTGTCGAGGCTCTATCAACACATAGGAACTCATAATGGGAATCCCAGATCAAAGGGTCGAGATGGTGGTCGCCTGGATCTGTTTGGTAGATGGGAGACTGTGCCCAGCCAAGGCTAATCGACGCCACAATTTTGGAAGTTCGATCTAGAGAAGTGCGCCACTCGAGATTCTTCGCCCGTTGGACCTGCAAGGTAACAATCCCCGTATCTAAAGTATTATGAAACATAATGGACTGTTAAGCTGCATAACGAAAACTTACTGGATACATCCCAAAGACTCTTTTCGTTGAGAGATATCACTGGATGATAGAAAACATCAAAAAGCAAAGACCCATGCACTTCATAGACATCTTGCTTCCTGATAGTCTCTTCTACACCAACTCTGCTAGTAACCATTTCGAACGCATTCAGTGAAAAGGTTGCAAAGCCTATTAGCCCAGGTCTTCCAAGTCTATGATGATTCAGAACTTCAAACTCGAGTATGTCGCTCAAAGAGTAGACGAGGATGTGTGTCGATTCTGAAAGCCAGTTCGGCGAAAGCCTGGAAACAAAATACATATAAGTTCAGATGCCTCGTAACAAAGTCCATCCATACGTTTTCTGCTCCCACTTTGTAGCTTGTGTCTCCTTGCGTCCGCGTACTCGTATCCGTACAAAAGGGCGAGGCTTCCAGAATCGTTCCTTGATATTGGCTGACTGTATTACGACGCGAACGACACCGATGGCACTCTGTCTTGTTGGAGCATTAGAGCCAATAGGTTCATATACGTGTATGTTTTGTCCACTTTGCCCGAAACACGAGGAGAACAGAGCTTGAAAGCTTTCGGCGATCTACAATGTCGATATACATATCAGAGAGTTAAGATCATGAACATGTTGCGCACTATTGAGGACATTGCGATAGGCAACAGGTTGAAACCTTTGAACCAACTTTACAGAAGGCTATCCGTGTAATGTTCGAAGTGGAATCTGAGGAAAGTAAGCTTCAGCCTTGAGTGAGCGAAATTCATGTCGGTTGCGTCGAAGAGGCTATATAGCATCCAAGTTAGGTTTTCACGACATCGTGTTTCCAGGGTGTGTACATGAGGTGTCCTGACCTTGTGCAGGTGTTCGCAACCGTAAGAAAAAATAGTAATGCGCAAGTCAAACGACGCGAGTCAAATGTTTACATTAACACCGATCGAACTCCTCAGCGTATTTTGTTGGTCAACGGAGACTAGTTCAGTGTTGATTTCTGCTGATAGGCGCTGATCTACAATCTAGTGTGATGTGATGTGATGTGATGTACATCACATAGATAAGACTAGATTGTAGATCAGCGCCTATCAACGGCACACCATGTTCCGAAGAGTATCCCGATACAGGCAAGTATATACATAAAAGTATACGTATCATCGTCTCCCGGGGCCTCCCACATACGTCGATCAACGGGCGAGTCGTTGCCATGCCTATCTACTGATCATATTCAATCTAGCTGCTGTCTACTTTCCTAAGCTCACTTTGAGCTCACTAATTGCCATAAGTGGGACCATCACGACAATATATGAGGAGTAATGTGCAGTTGAGTGGGGTAAAACATCAAACAAACTATCTACATTTTTTCGCTGAATGATCTTGGAATGACCCAAGGTGATACATCAGACTAGCTTTAGTGCAAAGATGCTTGCCTACCGGGTGGTTGTAAAAGAATGAACGTTGGGATCAGACTTTTGACAGCTACCAGGGTGATGATAGGCTAGGAGGAGACAACAACATGCCTTCTTGCATATGTATATTATCAAAGCCATCATGGGGTTTGTCATCTACTAGATGGTATTTGTGATGCACTGCATGTCTTCGCCGTCGTCGTATACGAGTTGGGCGTACAACATTCCGTCCTTGGCTGGTCATCGCAACAGATGTCCTTGTCGATTGATTGTCCTGCTATGACCTCATACCGAAAATCCCTTGACTTGCCTATAAAAGTCGACGGTCTGCTACCTACAATCTTCAGTTAGCCCGGCGCAACCAAACAACACTCTCATCGGTGCGTAGTCTCTTACTAACACCTCATCTCGAATTGTTTTCTAACAAATCAACTTCAGATACTAGGCTGGTCCAGTATCTTCCACTTCATTCCTACAACTTTTACAGTGAGTCTCATCAATAGCCTTATCAATGTACCACTTACTGACGATGAAATCCTTTGAAGACCAATTTTCCGCTCAATAAATATGCGTTTCTCAACTACTCTCATCACCATCGCAGCTCTCGCCCTTGGTAACACTGTGGCAGCATACGAAGAGGTAGGATCATCTGTTGGTATACCTCTGTCAATCTCTCATTTTCCTGAATAGGGTACCACCTCGATCGACGCGCGTGAGTACAATAACGACATCGAAGCTCGGGATGATCATGGCACTCTTCAAACACGCGACTTCGGTGAGCTCGACACCAGAGAGCTCGACGAGATTCTGGAAGTTGTCGCTCGTCTCGTTGAAGATTATGAACTTTCCACCCGTGATGTAGAGAGTGATCACCAACTCGTAAGCTATGGCCTCATGCTGACTGCGAGAATGCCGGCACTGATTATTTTCCCTTGCCAGTACACTCGGGCCAAAGGCGCTCAACCAAAGCGAGCTGGTGGTGGTGGAGGAGGCAAAGGAAGAGGAGTAAATACCCACGTCAACGTCGACCCTGGTAGCATTCTCCACGGAGCTGGAACCCTCGTAAGTCGATTTTATTGTTCACAATGACCCGCTAACAACAGACACCTAGGTCGGCGCACTCCATACACCCCGTGATGTAGAGAGTGATCACCAACTTGTAAGCTATAGTCATGCTGACCGCGAGAATGCCGGCACTGATTATTTTCCCTCTGCCAGTACGCTCGAAAAGGCGCTCAACCAAAGCGAGGTGGTGGTGGTGGAGGAGGGAAAGGAAGAGGAGCAAACACCCGCGTAAACATCGACCCTGGTAGCATTCTCCACGGAGCTGGCACCCTCGTAAGTCAATTTGGTTATTCACAGAAAACGGCTAACAATGGACACGTAGGCCAACGCACTCCACGGTGGGGCGTAGGGACGAGATAAGTCAACCAGGGCAGTCAGATAAGGAAGAGGAATGAAGATGAGGAGAAGAAATATATCTTGTTTGTACCGTCGATGGACCCATAGGGACCCATGTGATGTCAATATACAGTACATAAACGCACCCAAGAAACTGCAAGGAGTTCCTAATTTCTCAGGTCAGTAGCCTCATAGACCTATGGGACCAAGACAAAAAGTCGGCAAGGGTATCGACGAGGAGTGATAGACAACATCGCAAGAGGTGGCTGCCGCTGGAAACAGATTACAGACGAACTCATCGCATTTTGTAATTGTTTGTCAGCAACGGAGAATGTGAGAGGAATTGATCCGGCTGGAGGCCGATAGGACTTCTCTCTTCTCAGTCACATCCCGAAATTTCTCGTATGCCATGATTCCCACCCCAGACCTTTCGAACCTGACCAGAAATGACTACGATGAGGTGTATGAACCTGCAGGTGCCTCCAACTCGATAGTACACTTACATCAAAACCAACGAGCTCGTTCTAGAGGACACATTTCTATTGCTTGATGCATTGGAGCAAGACGCCGACGCGTTGAAAGCCATGACACCAAAGATCTGTCTGGAAATTGGGTACGTTATGAATGGGAGTCACGCCGTATGTAGCTCATTGAAACCACAAGGTCAGGTTCAGGCTGCGTTACTAGCTTCATTGGCAAGATCCTTGGACCGTCCGTGCGTACGTTTTCTTGTTCTTGCGGGAGAGATTGATTGACAAATGCCAATCAGTTTATCTGTGTACGGATATCAACCCTCACGCCTGCCGATGCACTCGCTCAACTGGAGTACAGAACAAGGTGAGTTGAAGCTCGCAGTCTGATTCCATCTTCACTCGCTGATCTCGGTGCAGATTGATATCCAGGTTGTAAACGCGTCTTTGGCTGCACCTTTCCACCATCGGTTGAAACATAATGTTGACGTCATTCTCTTCAATCCACCTTATGTACCGACGACGGAAGAGGAGGCATATGGAGCGCAGGACTCCAAAAACCTCGAAGGAGCCTGGGCAGGAGGTTCGGATGGAATGCAAATCACCAACATATTTTTAGATCGTGTCGAGGTGCGCTGCGTATCAACTCACCGGCTAACCCCCAATTGACCTTCATTGTCGAAGTCACTCCTGTCATCAAATGGTCGTTTTTATCTTGTCGCTTTGAAGCAGAACAACATACCCAAGATATGCCAGGCAATGGAAGAACGGCACCAATTGAGGGGCGAGGTAGTCCTCCAACGCCGTGCCGGTCGAGAACATCTCTTCATAATCCGATTCGTTCGAATCAATCCAGCCGAGTGATCATGACTTCAGCGATCGAATCGAAAGCACCGAGTATATTTCCTAGTACTAGTAGAGTAGAAAGCTGCAGGCAAAACATAAATTACTACACAACTACTGAGGTCCGAGACAAGCATATGCGTGAAAATAAATGAAAGTGTGAAGCAGAAGATACTTTGCCAGCCAAATCAAGCTTTTTTCATGACTGGGTCCAGTTAATCATTGGTCTTCATTGTCCGCTGGGCGACGTCCTCGAATGCTAAAACGCGAGGGCGAAGCGATGGACAGAGTTCTCGTCACGTCGTGGCCAGAGTGAATCGAGCCATTGTTGCTGTTGGGGTTGGAGGATGCGTCAAACTCGAGGCGCAGGCGCATAAGGCCTCCTTGCTTGAGCTCGAGGAAAACGTCCGCCGAGGAGACACCTTCAGGTTTGATGTGGCGCCAGATCTGGAGGATGCATCGTTAATGGACATCCACGCAAAACGTATTAGCAAAACGTACATCGACTTCGCCCTCGCCAACTTCCTTGTCCTTCCCAAGTGTTTTATGGTCATGGATCCAGACATACATTTTGGGCGTCAGAGCGGATGCAGCGAAAATGAATGATTCGTTCCTATAAACAAGTCAATATCATGCCATCTTGATGAGCTTAAGCAAAGTCAACTAACCACTCTGGAGAGCTAGTTTTGTGGGTATGTTTTGTCTTGAACTCCTTGTCACCCACTCTAAGAGTAGCATACGGCTTGATATCCTGATGAGCCAAGTCCTTCGCATCCATGACCGTCACCCTCAGAGTCCCCGGTTCGCCAGAAGCAGCCGCGTGTCCATTCTCCGACGACGGGAAACTCGCAAGACCTCCTCGTGTGACTTCCATGTCATTCGCAACCCCAACAGGTTGAGAAGCCTGGCCAGACGGCAAATCGGGAACCGGCTCTTCGTGGTCTTTATCCCCGCGCTTGAATACTCCTGCGACGCCGTGGAGGACACCTTTACCAGCACTGACGGGGAGACCGCCGATCTGCGTCATCGCTCGCCCGGCAGACGTGAACGTCGAGGTGTTCTTGCGGGACTTGGCAATGATCTCGGGCTGGAAGACGAGTCGTATGCGTACTGAACCTTTTTCGCCGTGCTTGTTGTGCGCCAGGGTGATGATGCGTTCGGTAGCCTGGAAGGGTTCGATGTCGGATAGTTCGATTTTACCGATACCGAGGCTCTTTGCTTGTTCGATCTGATTCCAGTCGAAAATCTCAACATGGAACTCTGCTCCAACTCTTGAAGGCTGATTACGCTGTCAGATGAGATGCAGGCTGGTAAAATCATAAGACATACCACAGAAACTTCGAAGTGTTCGTTCCACTCTGGGGTGACGGTCTTTTTCTTAGTCTGTGATTTGAAAACCTTTTGGCCGTTCAGTTGGAAGACGGCATACGGATCGGATTTTCCTATTCACAAAGGTCAATATTGACAAGTCTCAAAGGGAATCTATTCGTAGAAAAGCATACCTCCTCTGTCAACACCACGAATCTCGCGACCGTCCAAAAGGTCGACGCGAACAATTCCTTGGTCTACATCACAGGTCAGCAAACATGAGAGGAAGATACGACAAAACAAAACTGACTATTGACACTTTCTCTAGGCTCCAACTTAACGGGTACAGGGATGTACTTGGCCTCAACGACGACAGTAGAATTCTTCCTGTCCTCATCATCCACAAGTGAATACGTCTGGGGTCCATTCTACACCAACATCAGCATCACACAAAATCATATCGAACACAAACTGAACCCACCAGAGTAGATTGCAAGAACGCCTTGGCGTCGCCCTTCCACTCAGCAACGATATCATCCTTCTCACCCTCATCCGCCTCGTTCAATCGCAGCCAGACACGACCAAAGTCGACTTCTTTGATGAAGCCCTCGCCGACGTAGCCCCACTGCGCGTTCGTGCTGCGAGCTTTGATGGTGCTGAAGCATGGCCAGTACCCGTCGTCTAACAGAACTTCGAGACGGCCCTTTTTGGACAGGTTCCCAGAAATGATGTTGAACACCACGATTCCGGATGCTGCGCAAAGGACATAAGCGAAAGCATGTCATTGTAAGATGTATACTCACGTTGAACCAAAAGTTCCTCGTTGCTCATCTCAACGCCCTCGTCTTCCTTCTTGGCCTGGCCATTCCCATTTGCCGATGTAGGCGTCGTAGGCGACGCACTCGTACCATTCGTCTTAATAGACCCATTATCAGCCGTATGGACGCTAGTCGCATCAATAGTCGGCTTGACAGGCTTCTGATGATGGTGATGATTATGCGCCTTCTTCTCAGCATTAATAGTCAACCCATTCGGCACATCATCCTCATCCGAAGACGAGCTCCCATCACTGACATCGCCGCCCTCCTCATCTTGCCTCTCAGTGAGTCGCTTCGCCTCGGAATTGGATGCTTCGAATTTGACGTTCTTGAGATGGAGCGCGGGGATGAATTCGGCGGTGTAGTGCAGGTCTCCTTTGTGGGCGTGGCCTTTCTCGAGGAGGAGAGGGTCTGCGGCTTTTTTGACGCCTTTGGATTCGTAGGGATAGCGGGGGTCTTCTGATTCTGCTGCGAGGTCCGCAACGTGGAGTTCGACTGAACCGAGGGATCGATCCTGGGGACATCTATTAGTATCATTTGGGGAAAAGCAGTGATGTTGGAACTGACCCTTGTCAGATGTTGATAATCCATACATTCCAGCATCAGGTTCTGTTGAGCAATTAGATATTAACATCATCTGGACCAGAAACGTTACAAACCTCTTTCAGCGAATGCACTGTATGGAATTACTATCAGTGATATTCGAGCGAGTGAAAGACGATAAACATACCGGGAATGTAGATAATTTGGTCCCAGACAGGATTCAAATCTACACAGTCAAGAGAATGGGCCAAATGACTTGAGGAATCACTACGGAGGACGTACTGTTGTTGACGACTTCGGTTCTGCCCTTGGTCACATTCTGAACTTGAACTCGAACATAAGGATCGCTCTTGCCACCAAGGGTCGCTTCGACGTTTCTAGAGAAAATCCGTCAGCAAAACACCATCACTCCTAAACGCACAAAAAACCCACTTCACATCCGTCGCCTTATCAATCAACAACCTCACCACCCCAATCGGCGGCCTATACTGCTCCGACCCATGCAACGACCCCGCCATACTCAACGGCTTCCACTCCGCACTCACCCTCATCTTCCCACTCCTACACCCACTCAGCGGGAACCAGTCCTTCCCCGCCTGCCCCCTCATATCCAACAAATCCACCAGCCGTATCGACATATACCCGACCACCGGGTCCTTGAGGAAGTCGCGGTCGTCGATGACCTTGATGGTGATGGTGGCGGAGGCTTTGTCGGTGCAGAGGAACTCGTGGGGGGCTTCCCAGACGGGGGAGGCGGTGTGTTTGAAGCAGGGGGTGGCGAAGGAGGAGGAGGGGGAGGAGTTGAGGTAGACTTTGGCGAGGGGGTTGAGGTCGCCGGAGAGGGATTTGGATTGGTCGAGTTCTTTGGCTTGGTGCAGGATGAGGCGGACGATACCGACAGCTGCAATAACATATATGATCAACTCTCCCGAAATCGAAACATGAGAAAGAATGAACACGCACTGGAATCGAGCACTTCCGCCGACCCCTCCTCAGGCTCAATAACAGGATAATAATTAACATCATACCGCAACTCCCCGCGGTCCTTCCCATCCTTCAACAACTGCGCCACCAGATCCTCCTGCGTCGAGTCCTCCAACAACTTATTCAGATCAAAGCTCGTCGACCCCAACAACGTGTCCTTGCGATGGTCGTTGAAGTCGTACAGGTTCAGGATGAGCTGCTCGTTTAGAGAGTTGACGAGGATGTATTTCGTTTCTTGCCATGTGGGGTTGTACCTATCCTAAACGTCAGCGAAGCGAAGCGGAGAAAGAAAGAAAAGGGATACGGACGTGTTGTTCTTGTATTTCGTGCGAGCGAGTTCGGCGCGGTTCTCGATAGACAGACTGACGAATGGATCAGGGGTTCCACCTCCGATCTTCGTTCCCTTAATCCCGCGGGCAGAGCGCACGACGACCTGGATAACACCAATAGCAGCATCGAGCGGCTTGCCCGACAACATCTGCTCCAAGTTCAGGGTGAACACGTTCGGGTCGTACATCATCGGCCCCAGCGTCGCGTGCGTCATTTCGCGAATGAATGAAGATAATCCTGGCATCTACAAAAGAAATGAAATTCGTTCCTGTTAATATCCCAAGTAGGCGAATGAATGAAGAGATAAGGACTGACGTTAGCGATATCGAACCCGAACGTGTCTCCACCAATAGGTTTCAACACATAATCAATCACCGGCTTCTCCAAAAAACAAATATCCACCACCTGCACATGCGGGAAATTCGACATCAACTTCATCCTAATACGCAACAATCCACTAAGCGTAATATCCTCCACCAGAATCGGCAGCGCCGCCGTCGCCAATCCCTTCCCCACGCGCACCGAAAGCGCAATCCTTGGGTTCACCTTGTTGTCCTTCTGCTTCTGCGTCATCTCCGAGGTGTCGTTGGGGGTGAAGGAGAGGCCCCAGTCCATCATGACGATATCGTCGTCCGTCTTGGGGAACGTGCGCACTTTGTCGATGCGCGGGGCTTTGTTGCCCAGGGTGAACTGCGTGAGGCGGAGGGAGTCGAGGAAGGCGGGGGTGTTCGTGCTGAGGATTTGGTCGACGGAGGAAACGATCGTGGCGGAGAGAACGGGCTCGTAGATGAGCCAGAAACGGTGTAGGAAGTTGTTGATCCACTCGGCGGACTCGTGTTCGGAGGCAAGACGCGTTTTCACGAGTTCGCGCTGGATGTCGTCTCGTGCGCAGCGCCGGACACGCTCCATCGAGGTGCTGTAGTAGGTATTGCAAATAGCCAGGATGATGAACAGCCATCCCCAGCCAAAATTGAAACGTGTCAAAAAATGCGACGCAAGAACGGCCTGAAAACCTCGTCAGCGCCTATCCCATATTCCCAATAGTCAGGGGGACGTACGAAAACGATGATGGCAGCATTGTGATACCACGAGCCATAGAACTGCTCCCCAAGAAACATATCCAACACCCCCTTATCCCTCTCCTCGCCCTCGGGCAGCGGCGGGTTATCAATGCCCGACATCTGGCGCCAGCCCACCTTGTACCAATCGGGTATAGCGGGTGCAGCAGCGGTCGGCAACGCCCCCGGGACTCTAGAAGCCTCGTCCTGCACATCCTCTGCGATTTGTTCGGTGTCCGTCGCGGTGACTTTGGGTTTCTCGCCCTCGCCCACGTCGTGCACGACGATGGTGGGCACTGCGGGTGCGGTGTTGTTCGCTTCCAGTTGGAGCTCTATTGATAACGACGAGGCGGTGTCAGTTCACAACATTCTCAATGTGACAAGAAGAGCCAAGCGGGGGCAGAAGACACGAAAAGGAGACTTGGTGTTCTATAATATTGATTACCGTCCGGAGAAACGGTAGCACACTACCAAGCCAGCAACACCAACAGGGGGCGGGGGAAGAACGAAAAAAAAGAAGCCCTTACTGACCTCTCGCGGGGTTGTCCTTCTGCTTCACGCTCTGCAGCTTCTCGCGCCCCCCCTTGCCCGCAGCGGCGCCCTTCTCCTGGGGCGACGCCTCGGGGTCAAAAGAGTGCACCGGTACGCCGGCCTTGTCTGCATCGTGTTTCATGATGGCGGTGGCCTCTGCCTGGCCGTGGCCTAGGTTGGCGGCACCCAGAGTCGCCATGGGATAGGGATAGGTATGGGGGGTATGGGTATGAGTGTATGTGTGGGGAAGGAGTGGGGTACGGTACAGTAGGAGTGTACGGAGGAGGATAGGGAGGAGGGAGTAGAAAGAGTGGATGGACGAGTGCCTTTCAATTTCAATGTCCAAACCTTGCCTGATGTCACCGGCACGTTGCGTCACACATACCGGGCCTTCCGGGGCTATGCCTCATCTAGGCCCCGCCCGGCCTCTTTCACGGTTCACGGCGGAGATGGGCCTCTCAATGCTCGCTCGGGCAGCGTCATCGTGTGCTGCCAAGTCCTTGGTTTACTCCTGACGATGAGTAACGGTGAGCAGGCTTTTAGACTCGGATATGTATGCCCAGAGCATGGTATTAGAGGTTCGGTGGTCGTTGGAATGCAACCCACGCAGTCGTGTTATAAATACAGCTAGGAACAAATCGATGTCATCCAACAATAAAACCCAACGCCGCCGGGCGTTCGTGCCCACGCTACACACTCAGTGCAGAATGCACAGGAGGCGATTGAGCGATTCGGCGACCCCATCGCGAATATCGCTTACTCGGGACGCTATGATCATTCTTCTGCTTGATTGGAATAAGCCCCCCTTCCAGGGCTTTCTAGGGCCATGTAAAGTCCCCTCGATGAGCTAAGTGGCACAACGTTACGCCACGGCATTGCATGAGGTTTCCACGACATGACTGAATGGCGGGAAGTGATCGGTTGGTCCTCTACTTCCACATGTAATGTATGTAATGTATGTATGAAGCCCCATATCTTGTGCCTGGACGGGAATGAGCAGATAGTGTCATATGTTTTCATATTCAGTTTTAAAGAAAGAGACTTGTGAAAAAATAAGATATGGTTTCGAAATTACAGTATTGAAAGTCCCAGCGGCATCCACGTGGATCGGTATGTGCGCATGTGTGGCTAGAGACTCTACTCTGCTCCTCCTCATCGACGTACGATTCATTGGAATTAGACTTTCCCGCCACGTTCCGCGAACACCAGCCCGTTAACCGTTAACTTATCACCAATACGAAATAACCACACCCACCAACAACAAATGTCATGACTTCCCCAACCTCCCTCCGCAGAGACCTCTACATGGACCCCTCCCAAGCCTGGTCCTTCCTCCCCCCCATCCCTCCCAACTCCACCACCACCACCTCCGCCGCAGCCCTCCAACCCCCCTCCACCCCCGCCTACCAATGGTCCATGCGCCCCTCCCACAACTCCATCTTCGACCTCTCCCCGACGCTCGATCTGTCCGAGCCCTCCGGCGTGCACGCCGCGCAATTGTTCAAGGCGTTCGTGGCGTCGGCGATACTGCAGTATACGAGCACGGCGATTGTTATGCCGTGGGAGGTGGGCAAGCTTTTGTTGCAGGTGCAGTGGGTGCCGAGGGACGCGGGGGAGCCGGATCCGCTTGTAGGCACGGAGCTTGGGGAGGACGACCACGAGCACGACGATGCGGTATGTCTCGCACTCAATTCTTTAATGTAATTTTTTTGAGGGAAGGGTAGATGAGCGATTCGTCGAATGACAACGACTCGTACTTTGCCGACCCCAATGCGACGCCGTCGAGTCGCCCGCCGGCCCCAAGGGCGCGGACGGATGACCAGGGTTACGTCATTCGACGATCGGTGCTGGAGGAGGGGACACGGCCGGAGTATATCATACCGGTAGGCAGCGCAGACGGGGTGTGGGGGATGATGAAGCGCGTTGGGCGATTCCGGGCGGAGGGGTGGTTGGGCCTGTGGAAAGGTATGCTCAACTCAAATGGGAAGAAGGCGTATGCTCATTTTCATTAGGACTACTGACGTCTTGTGTGATGGAGGTACTATCAGACACATTACAACCGCTCATCAACGGGTTCCTGCAATCACTCCTCTTCCCCTCGATGTCTCCCTTCCACCAACCACCCATCATCCTGCCCGTCGCCTCCCACGTCCTCACCGGATTCCTCCTCTCGCCTCTGGACCTCATCCGCACGCGCCTGATCGTCCAGTCATTCACCGCGCGTTATCGCACGTACTCGGGGCCTATAGACGCGTTCCGGCAAATACTGCGGGACGAAGGCGGCCTTTGGGGCATGTATCTGCACCCGCACCTCCTGATCCCCACCCTCGTCGACAGCGCCCTGCGTCCTATAGTATCACTCGCGCTCCCGGGTGTGCTCGCATCGTATCTGGGCTGGGGGCATATCACGGAAGACACGCATCCTATTGGGTGGGGTATGGCGGAGCTGGGCGGGAGCTGTATTGGACTACTGGCTACGCTACCTATTGAGACGATCCGACGACGGCTGCAGGCTCAGGTGAGGGGGTCGGCGAAGCCGATCAGGGGGTGTGTTGAGCTGCGGCCTGCGCCGTATAATGGGATGGTGGATACGTTCTGGCATATCCTGACTGAAGAGCGCTCGGACCTGCCCATCCCCCAACGCGCACGAAGGAGACGGATGAGCACGGCCGGTGCCGGGAAGGGGAAGGAGAAAGCGAAGGAGGAGACGGAAGAGGAAGATGTAGATGAGAGGGACGAGTACCAGAGCTGGTTCCGCAACACCGGTATCGGGCAGCTGTACAGGGGCCTGGGAATGCGGTTGGGCGCGAGTGCGATTGTGTTTGGGCTGGCGTTGATAGGCGGGGGGGACGAGCACGAGGGCGGGTGGGCTGAGATCTAGAATTTCTAGAATTTCTTAGTATGCAGTTGAATTGGAATTGAAACAGTTTCATTCTTATTACGCGGGAGATGCCGAGTCAGAACGTGAGCGAAAATAAGTTGGGGATGGGCATGACTGCATTCAGCACGACCTATACCTCTAACGACCAATCATGTCCAAAGGTGCTCTCTCTTGCCGCTATCTAACTGTTGCACCTACTAACATGAGTGCAGAAACGCCGCTGGCCACTGTGCCCCTCCTCGCCCGTGCACTCCACCGCATCCGCTCAACCCCGCCCCGCATCATCGCGTCGCCCCCAACCCGTCAGTTACCCCTCTCTCCTCCCTCCCAGCCGCTCACACTCTCCCCACAGAACCGCGCAGAGCCGCCGTAGCCCTCCTCATCCGCGTCGTACCCGCACCCAACTCCCCCCTGCCCGCACCAACCGACAACCCAACCACCCTCACCCAGTTCTTCGCTGCGGACTGGGTGAACGACCCCCATGCCCGCCCGGAGATTCTGTATTTGCACCGCGACAATACCCCGGTGAGCGATGTGTCGCTGTGGCAGGCTAAGCTACGGAATACGACCAATGAGGCGCATGTTGCGTTCCCTGGTGGGAGGATGGAGGCGGACGACGAGGGCGGGTTGTATACCGGTGCGTTTCCATCCTTACCTCGCATTTGCGTACACGACCTGACGTTTCAAAAGCAATGAGGCAGACATGGGAGGAAATCGGCATTGACCTCGCAGAGCCGTGCTACACATGCATAGGCCAGCTCGACGACCGCGAAATCACCACCTCCCTCGGGAAACGCCTCCTCATGATCCTCTCCCCTTTCGTCTTCCTCCAACTCACCCCTACCGCACCTCCGCCCGACCCCGTGGCGTCGACCGCTCTGCACTGGACCCCGCTCGCTTCCCTCGTGTCGCTGAACGCTAACCAGAAATGGTCGAATGTTACGGTAGACGCCGCGTCTCGGCTGGCGCCTAAACACTCTGCGATACTCAAACTCCTCGTCCGGCTCTTCATCGGCAGCATGGAGTTCCCCGCCATCGTCCTCCAACCCTCGCCGGACGACAGTACGAGTATACCCCCCTCCTCAAAATCTCCCTCCAAAACCCCGCACGATATCCTAGAGAAGGGCATCCCGCGCTCCCAATCAAAACCCCGCCAAGTCCTCAAACTATGGGGTCTCTCCCTCGGCATGACCCTCGACCTCATGTGCAACATGATCCTCCCCACCCCCTCCTCCGCCGCCGGCCGCCCACGCACACGCGACGACTCCACGCCGTCGTCGCCGCTGTCGGAGGTGATGCACCTGCCGTATCAGAATGTGGAGGAGTTTAGGATGGAGTATGTGGCGCCGAGTTTGGCGAGTGTGTTTCCCCGGTTTTCGTATCCGGATGTGAACTTTTGGATTTGGTGAGTGTCTTTTGGTCGTGTTCTGCGCTTGACTACTCACTCATTGGATGGTGGATGGTAGGGTGTTTGGGAAAAGATACCGGGAGGTCGTAAGGGGTTGGGAAGCGAGCGTACGCGACGGTGGGACTAACGATCGACGGTAAGCCTCTTCCTTCCCTCTTCCCGTTCCTTTTCCTTCTTCCTTCCTGCTTCTTCCTTCCTCCTTCTCCCTTCCTTCCTCCTTCCCCCTTCCTCCCTCGTCCTCGACTTACGCCTCTTCCCCTACAGGATAAACTGGTCCGGCTCCGCCCTCAACACATTCTACGCCGCCATCCGAAAAGCCCTCGTCGTCGTCATCGTCGCGCGCGCGCTGGGCGTGATATTTGGGGCCTCGTTTGCGTTGTGGTGGATATTCAGTTAGGTCGGGTGGGTGGTAGTGGTGTGGGGGAAGGGGTGGGGGGGGGAAGGGGTGGGGGGGGGGGGGGGGAAGGGGGGGGGATGGGGTAATGGGGTGATCTTTCGATATTATATTTCTGTGAAGTCTTTCTTTCTTTTTTATGATCATGATTGGACGAGTTTATGTTGTATGGAAATGGAACGGGTTGGACGTGGATGGAATTCGCGATTGCATACTATCGCTATTTTTCGTTCATGAGTTGTTGCGTAGACATTCATTTATAGAAATGAAAGCTCACTCTTCTCGTTGGGCAGTATATATCTCGTCAGAGTCGGAGGATCATCAACTTCGTGAGATTAGTCTGAATAGATGGCGGATCGCACAACAGAAAGGACGCTCTTCGGAAACGAAGGACGCTCTCATATATATTATTCGAGGTATCCCCGGCCAGCCTGGCAGGTCGTACACCGAGTTTGATCAGATTCAATGTTGCCTGTCTATGTCAAAACTTGGTCAAAACTAGATCAACATCAGAACTGCCTCGATGCGGGAATCGCAGCATGTTGTCTAAGGTATGTATGCTATTGCCTACTTCAAGGAGGCTACGAGATCGATTGTCGTCTTTATGTGTTGGCCAACAAGCTTGTGTATAACATGAGCCATAGGGTAACTAACAAACACGCAATTTGTCTGGAGAGGGTCTAATAGCTTGCTTGTTATTGATATCAAATGGAAACGAGCGCTCAACTTCAGAATCCGAGAACCTCGACAAATAATGATCTAATTTGGTACTTATACAACCTACACCCAATATTCAATTCCTCCACCATCCATCCATCCACCCAAACCCATCACCCAACCACGCTCACGCCAAAGGCAACCCACAAACCTCACAATCCGTCCCCCGATGATCATTCTCAACCGTACAATGCGGACACACCCTCACCCCGCCCGAATACGCCGCCCCCGCACCCCCCGGATTCCCACTACGCCCGCGCGCGGCTTCCTCAGCTGCGATCTGGTCAAAGACGGATTGCGGGATGTCGTCGTCGTCCATCATGTTCATGTTCCCTGAGCCGCCGCCGCCTGGAGCGGAGGAAGCAGACTCGCGCGTGAATGTCATGAGGGTTTGCCAGCTGTCTGTTGAGAGCACTGGGTCGATGTTTCGCGCGTCTTCGAGGAGTTGGGGGGAGGATACGGTGCGCATCATCAATTTGAGATCATCCTGTTCGTAGGAACACAGTCAGGCTAAAGTCACCTCACACGGGTGAGGCTGAGATACGCACCGGAGAGAATAGCTGCGTCGTTTGGAGGAACGCAATGAGATGCCAATCGCTCAACCACTTGGCCAGGTCGATCTTCTTGTACGACTCCATCCCGGGGTGCAATGACGGCGCTTCCAGCTTCGCAAGGGTGGCCATCGCCCTCTCCAGTTTCTGATCTTCGAGTCCCGGGCGGTTCTCAATGGCGAATTGCGTAGAGTGGAACAGCGGCGATGGGTTCTGCGGGAAACCATGCGTGACCTATCTCTTGCCATGAGTATCTCTACCAGATGCAAATGGTACCAAAGACGTACATTAACCAAAAGGTATTCCACAGGGAAACAAGGCTTGGCGGTCTTCTTCACTTCCAGCCCGTACTCGTTCTTGTACGAGAAAAACACATCCGGAACGTATCTCGACGCGTCTTCCGTCCGATCCTCCTCTTTCACACGCACGATCCCCGGTTCCACGCTGGCCTCGATCATGTCTGCGTCCACCATCGCCACAGCCTGCTCCGACACCTGATACGCGGACACGTCGACCTGGCCGTCCTCCGTGGCCGTCAGCACGGCCGTCACCAAGCGCGAAGCGTACAGTCCTGTCGGGGATGATTTCGATTTCGTAGGATTCACATTTTGCAGGGTCGCGGCGAAGATGGCTTCCAGTGAGGATAGGAAGAAGGATTGGGGGTTTCGTTTGTATACATTCTTCGTGCGGTCTTCGGGTGTCGGGTCGAGGTCGGTGAAGACATACCCCACGACGGTCAGAGGTGTAGAAGCCGCAGCCGACAGCTCCCGGATCCGGGGCTCGTCTTCCCAAGGCCAACCAAGGGTGAGTCCATCAAGCTCGCCTTGTTGCGGTGGTTCATATATAGCCTCCACAACCGCCTTGACACCCATAGGAACCTTGTCATACGGCTCGTACCGACCAATCAGCCACCCGAACCGCTGCAGACCCGTCTTACGCCACGCTTGCAGGAATCGATCAATAATATCCATTGACGCAATCTCCAGGTGATCCACCATTCGGAACGGCTGCGACTGAAGCGTGATGGACGACGGCTGACATGCTGTGCAGATGCCGGCAGGCCACGGGGGATGTGTGGCGGTCGGGCACGGTACCTTGACTTTGTACGACAGGGGGTTCAGCGGGGGGAGGGTAGACGCCGCTGACGCGGAGGGTTTGGGGGTGATCTTGCTCAGATACGCATGGTACGACAAGTGTTTGATGGTGTGCTCTTTGTGGTAGGCTGCATCGAATGGTTCGAGGGGCATGCAGTAGTCGCACATCCCGTTCAGAGCGTGCTTGCAGAACCGGGCATCGCGTCCGCGGGGGATCTTGCCGGAGTGGGATCGCCAGTACATATCGACGGGGTCCTCTGTCACGAGCTCCCATGGTCGCTTTGCGGTATCGCCTGGACGGGAGGTGCTTGAGGTAGCTGCTGAGGTAGATGGCTCGGTGTCGTTTGTGGTCGATGATTCGGGTTTGGATTGATATCCGACGAAGACGAGATCTCCGTGGCTTGGGTACGGTATTAGAGGACGTTAAGAACGTGTGGGTAAAACTCACTTGAAGCCCAGGTTTTTTATCGACCTGCCTTTCAGCGTTGAGACTTTGACTTCATTCCCGCGAGGTTGATTCGAGATGGTCATACTCGAAACATCTGCATCGGTCGTCGTTTCAAGTATCTACAAGAGCCTCCATCAGCTCGCCCTACATCTTCAGTTTCGCGATTCGCCTCACCTTGTTCAATAATACCGAGATGTCGTTCTCTGGCGATAACTCGAAGCGAAAGTTCCCATCTTTGGATCTCACTCTGATCAGCTGTATACGTTCAGCATTTACACACGAGCTCATGAGATCTAGCCACGTACCATGTTGTTGAATGTGAATGGCGGTTTTCCGATGATTGCTGTAAGCGCACAAGGCTGAGGAGGACAATCGGGACGCGTCAAACTGAAGCAACGCGTAATTGCTGACAAAGCATTTAATGGAACCTCCTGGAATAACCGGGCCGAATCATCTTCTCTTGTCTCATAATCGCTTGTGGCGAAAGACGAGAGCGAGGTTGGCCTGCAAATCGGAGGGTTCATATTTTTATAGAGGTACGACAGAAAGGCGTAATACTGCCTGCATCCAGAGATGGTGGAGAACACGAAGCCACACGCCTGCTATGGCGAAATCACACTTCAGAATCTCTCGTTTTGACGCGAATTGGCAGTTTTGACTTGTTCTATGTTAGACCACTTCGTAGCCCGTCGTAAACGTATTTCCGTTCACTGCGGTATCTGTTGCTTTGCGGCAGTAGATAGCATACTGTGAAGACCCGCTACAATCAATGGAGAAAGCATCAAAAGGCGATAATTTAAGAACCACATTGGAGTTGCGTGTTACGCGTTCGAACTGTCGCAATCTTGTGTACGGATGGCGAATCAAGGTTGAGACTGCCTTATGTCCTCGCTCTTCCAAACATGCGCTCGTTGTATTGCCTCATCTCGCTAAAAGACCCTGGCTGGCTATGATCTCTCTCAAAAACGAGGCAGTAGATGATATCGCCTCAGTCAGTGCCCCTTCTGCTGTTCAAGAACTTAAGTATTGGCAAGAATTAAGCTTTGTATTCGAGATGGACAAAGACAAAGCTTCCAATTCTCGGAAACCTCGAAGATCACGTTCTACGTCTATTTCAAATAATAACACACGGGAAGAACAATCTAGTGGTGTTGAAGGGGTGAGTGAGTACATTACTTTCCGTGTTTGAAGTCAGCGCACCGAAACTCCATAACGCTAGACGTTCACGAAGCTGCACTGTTAGCCCAATTCGCTGCTGCTGCTGCTACGGGGGAGTTTGATCAAACATTCTCTAGCATGTTACCACAGGGTTCGTATCCTTCTATGGCGCCTGCGCCTGGATTTTACGGCAACTTCATGCATCATAACAATATGCAACTTCCGCCACTTTCCTCTCTTGATTTTCCTTGGCATGCACTTCCGCCGCCACATCCGCAAGCTGGACCAAGTCATTACAATCCGCTGCAGGCGTCATCCAGCAGCATGCATCCGATGGCTTACCTTGATCCCCGCTATGGAACTTTCCCCTACCCTCCACTGCAAGCAACATTAAGTCATCCCAGGCAAGCGCACCAAGGACAATCCGAAACGACCTCGCATTCTGCCCATTCCCCCGAAGCGGAACAAACAGAAACGGACCGCGCAGCGATTTCAGACGAGAAACGACGCAGGAACACAGCCGCCTCAGGTACGAACCCGCTCATTAGATGTATACCCACCAAGTAACTGGACCTTTCTATAGCACGTTTCCGTATCAAGAAGAAACACAAGACAATCAACCTCGAGAGATCGGTTTCGGACTTGAGAGGTCGGGCAGAGGAACTCGAACGCGAGGTATCTGATCTGAGGAAGGAGAACGGATGGTTGAAGGAGATTGTCATGCTCAAAGGCACACGATATGCAACAAACAACCTCTCCCATCATTTGGCGCTTAACCAAGCAGCACTGGCGGCAGGGAGTCACGCATCGATTGACAGAGATTCATCTAGAAGTGGCGCGGGTCCCAATCCCAATGATGAGTCGGACGATTCGTCGGACGACCCACCGTCCGACCAGGAGGATACGACAAGGAAGAAGAAAGGCAAAGGCAAGCAAACGACCAAGAGCAGGAAGAAGTAGTAGCTGGCTTGTTTTCTGCCCTGATGTTCGTGATATATATTTTATGCACAATAGTACATGCCAATTATTGCGGAGTATTTTGATCCAAGACTGGACGGCAAGACCGTAAGATAATCGAAACATGGATCGAAATAATAACCTGTGCAGAACAGTTCTTGAAAGCTTTGTCAGTTGGTATTGGAGATCCCTTTGGAACCTCCATCGGAAAATGTAGATCTCGCTGAGTGCAGTCCTTCCTCACCCCGGGGACCACGAGATTGCCCCGGTAATGTGTGCGATTCGTTCTCTGGTTGAAAACTCGTTGTAGCAACACCAACGAGACAGTAGAGAGACAACTTGAACAAAGGCGGTGAACACACACATTCGAGGGGCCAGATGGTCTCTAAAGCACTAAAGATTGGAATGAGCGGTAGAACTTCAGTGACACAAATTTCATTAAGGGTCTATTTCCGTTCACATCCGAAGTTCCCACAGTAATAATCTTCTAACGGACTGAGCAGACTGAGGTCAAGCCCAAACTCATTTCACAACATCGTCAAGCTGTAACAGAGTTGCAATTGCCCAATGTCGTTCGGCCGACCACCTTCAATAAACATGGGCTTCAAAGTCTCTGCTCCAGACAGAGGCTCATTCCCTCTGGACCATTACGGTTCGTAGCAACTTCATGTTCAGAAGCCGTTGCCGCGCTGACGGAAACGCCAGGAGAGTGCAAGCAGAAAATGCAGCTCTATATGACTTGTCTCAAAGAGAACTCGAGTACATCAAGTCCGTGTAGGAATCTGAGCAAAGAGTACCTTGACTGCCGGATGAGCAAGTGCGTCGTTGCGTTTCTTCATCACAGTCTGTGTTGTTGATTTCTGCCCTTTCATTTCTCGATATATGAAGGGGTTTGATGGAGCGAGACGAATGGAAGAATCTTGGACTTGCGAATGTCGACGGCAAAGCGGCTACTGGGGCTGAAGCTGACAAAACCACTCCAATTCTAGCAGAAGCTACGACAGTCAAGAAATCATGATGGGTGGATGCAATTGCAAATCCCTGTTTCATTCCAAACCCGGCTCTTCTGCTCGCATCACCCTTCGAACGGCTCCGAAGTCACCTCTCATCCAATACAAGTATCGCACTATGCCGTCATTTCGGTCGAGGAAGTGCTTGGCTTTGGAGAGTCGCAAAGATCGGCAAGGAGGGTAAAGGCTGTCGCGTATTCGATTGACGCGTGCGCTAGACGCTTCAGTATGTATGTAGATGACGCCGGGTGCTATACAAGGTGTTGTAATCCATCGTCGCTACTCGTGCTCCCGGAGACGTTGTACATGGTCATATACATTCCAGCACGTTCGTGTCCCTACTGGGATTATGACAATGATGATTCCCAAAGGCAGGTTGGATAACTCCACAGAGGTAACTCAAGTCACCTTCCGATTACGCGGAACGTGCTTTCGAGGCGTCGCGGATGAAAATAGAACAGAGGCCAAGGCCAGTAGAACGTGTCGTGTATCTCTGCGCGTGTGATCCGACCAGCCAAACCCGCTTCCTGGCCTCCAGTCGGACCTTGATGCGCAAAAACGTTCGTTCGTTTCAAACTATGATGAGTGTTCACAACTGCAGATCTTCGCGGGCTCCGCACGATCCCACATACTGCCAAGCGATGTGTGCGAATATATGTAGCCCTGTCTAGAAATGTTGGCGAGATTCCTGCACCCTCAAGTTCGCTCTCATCGCGGCTCACGTCAGAAAGTCTGGACGCGCTTCTAAGTTCGACAATGTTCCTGTCAACAATAGCATGTGCTAGCATCATTTCACAGCTGCCGCTGGTCTTGGGCGGTCCTGCCCAGCAGGCGTTCAGACCTAAGTACTTCGACGTTCAAGTGAGTTCAATACCATTTTGACCATCATGTAATTTTCATAACGTTGACTTGCATACCAAGGGTCATCGTGGGAGTCGAGGAGAAGCAATTGAGAATACCCTTCCAGCCTTTGCATGGTAAGCAGAGAAAGCGCGCGTCATGCTGGGTTTGCGCATTGATAAATAAAAAATTAGGGGCATGATAGATGGCGTCACGACTCTTGAGTTGGATAATGGTATCACTAAGGTAAATTCCACTTTTGCACCCCCATCCTCAGAAATCCAAAAAACCTTCTGACACGCGAGCAGGATGGTGTCGCAGTTGTTTGGCACGATGAGGAAATCACAGCGGAGAAATGTTTAGACACAAAGCCTGCCGTATGACCTTTCTTTGCGAATTTCTTGATATATTTAGACTAACCACCATGCCTTCATAGGTGAAAGATGATCCTGATTTTCCTTATGTTGGGAAACATATTGCCAATCTCACCCTGGCTCAGATCAAAACCTTGGATTGTGGTTCGAAGCGTTTAGCTGCTGATCGTAAGTCGCGTTATGAACACAGGGTCCATCGCCCTTATTGCGAACAAAGCTGAATTATTTGCAGCCTTGCAGCTGACATACCCTGGAACGAAGATATCAACGCTTCGCGAACTCTTTGCGTTTGCGCGGTGTGCTGATCCAAAACGCCAAATCCAGTGGAATATTGAATCTAAGATCAATCCCGTTGATGTGAATAGTACTCGAGGTGTGCAGGATTTCGTCGATGCTCAGCACCGCGAGTTTGTGGAAAGTTCATATGATTTGTCGCAAATTACGGTTCGTTCATAGCTCTCCTCCTGCCAATCCGGAGTCTGACTAGTATGTATAGTATCAGAGCTTTGACTGGAGGACGCTGATATCCATGAAGGTACGGCGCGTACCGTTGATGTCGCTCCTTGACATTTATTCATAGTTTGAACTTTAGAAACGCGAACCGAAAATCCTCATTTCTGCATTACTTGAGCAGTGGGTGGTCTGCTTTGCACCAATCTCGAATTCGCGCTGATGATAACTCAGAAAAACTGTAGTTGGCCCAGACAACACAACTTCCCAGTGGCTTGCAGGTCTTCGAGTCGAGGATTTTCCTGGAGCTACAATTGGCATCAAAATCGCTAACGCCGCAAAATCGATTGGTGCAAGTGTGCTCTCCCCGGCTGCCGTCTCTAGTGCAGGAACAGGCATAGACCCAACAGAACCTGGTTATCTCCCATTCACTACGAAGGACATGATCGGACAAGCGCACGAGTTGTCAATGGTAGTGAAACCTTGGACGGTCAGTATTTTCATAAAAGCGCGCATGAAGGATTGAAGCGATATTTGTGAATTTTCAGGTCAACCGAATGAATATAGCTGAGCAGCTGTTGGATTGGGAAGTAGATGGAATCATTACAGATTATCCCAGCATGATGCGCCGGTTTGTGCAGCAGCGAGGAAAATCCGTGGGGCCCAAATTTCCCAAGGCAAGGGTATTAGATTGTCTGGACAAGCATTTGCAGAGAACATAGAGTAGAGTAACTGTGTTGAAGTAATAGTTGATGAAAATGGAATGAGTGTGATTGGCAAACGAGTGACCGGGACGGATCGGGAAAGCCAGTTATTTGTGTGGCAAACTCCGGTTGAGGCCAAACTTTGAGTTGTCGTTGCAGACCTTCATTTGACATTCTCCTCCAAGCCGCACTCATTCTCAATGGCCTCATTCAAGGGCGTCAAAACGGCGACTACCCTCCTGCCCACCGTCCGCGCCCTCTCTAGCGGCGTTCCCCATGCACCCATGCTGAACTTCTCAGTGAGGGCACCCCATGATCCTCACAGTCATGGGCATGGAGATCCAGGTGTTCTCCGCTCAGACCCTGCCCCACGCTGGGCTGGAGGAGTTTCAAGAACCTCCAACGGTCTCGTCGCAAAAACTTTCACCACAGGTCAGCCATTTCTCAACAGAAGCGTTTCCGAAAATTCTCATTACTCACTTATACAGTTTCACCATCCAACTACCACCAGCGTCTCATCCACACCTCAGTCGCCACAAAAGACGCGCCACAGGTTCCGGACTACTCTAACTACCGCACAAGCACAGATAGCAACCGCGCGCTTTCCTACTTCATGGTTGGCTCCCTCGGTGTCCTCTCCGCCTCGGCTGCCAAATCCTCTATCTCGGAATTCCTCCAGAGCATGGCCGCTTCCGCCGACGTCCTCGCTCTTGCCAAAGTTGAAGTCGACCTCTCCACTATCCCCGAGGGAAAGAACGTCATCATCAAATGGCGAGGAAAGCCCGTCTTCATTAGGCACCGAACCACAGGTGAAATTGAGGAGGCGCGTCAAGCAAACTGGAAGACTTTCAGAGACCCTCAAGCCGATGAGGATCGCGTGAAGAAGCCTGAGTGGTTGGTAATGCTGGGTGTTTGCACACATCTGGGTTGTGTGCCCATCGGTGAAGCTGGAGACTACGGAGGATGGTGCGTTATTTCTTTGCTGGGATGTCATACCGTCAAGTGCTAATGCAACATCTTGAAAATAGGTTCTGTCCCTGCCACGGTTCTCACTACGATATCTGTCCGTACTATTTCCATTCACTCTTGAAATTGAGAGTTCTGACGATGACTTTCTTTAGCTGGTCGTGCCCGGAAAGGCCCTGCTCCCGTAAGTTCTGACACCTTCAGACTCATTGCTGGATATCTGACACTGTTTCCACAGCTGAATCTCGAGGTTCCTCAATATGAGTTCAGCGAGGCGGATGCCAAGCTCGTTATTGGATAAATATCATGTAGAAGGGTGTTGGAAGCTATATACTCGACCCAACTGCCTGCACGGCAATTAATGATAGAAAGATTGTCTGGCTTTGCATCTGCGGAATCGAATTCGTCGAGACAATCAGTACTAGGTTGGCCTGGAATGGTCCGCGTGAGATTATATACTTGCCTGCAACTCTGGACTACAAACTACATCATATAAAAGTACCATCAGCATAAACAGAACCTCGCGCCACCTTTCTAACCACCACCACATAGTATTACACACATCCAGCTCTATACTCAAGCACTGTCATGACTCAAGTGCAATTGCTGACTTTTGCTTCGTTGGCCAAGTTATTTAACCTGGATGGCCTATATCTCGTTGGGTTTTCCTGGTTGTTTGGAATGTGTGAGTCCATGTTAGTGATGTCAGACTCCTCATGTTAATGAATGGAACCGTATTGCAGCCATATGGATTTCGTTCTTCGGTGGTTAGTCCTATGCTTCGGATACTTGTGCTAGGCCCAACCTTACTTACATACCACAGGTATAATCGCATACAAAACTCTTCGTGAGTTCTTCCTCAGTTACAATGAAGGTGGCTATTGACTGATACCTGATTATGCAGCTCGGCACCAGTTCGGTGCATTGCAACACAAGACATTCCCTGTCTACTTTGTTCTGTCTATGCTGCTCTCTTCCGGCCTTTTATCTACATGGATCTTTAAACATCCGGATGTCGTTACTCATATTGCTCGCCCTAACGTGGCTGATGTGGCTCAGGCATACGCATTGGGTTTAGTTTTGCTATCGCAGGCTGCGAATTACTTCATTGTTGGCCCAATGACCAGCAAGTGCGTACCCTGATTGACTCAATTCAAATGTTTACCAATAATTGTATCTGAATGACAGGACCATGTTCGAACGACAGAGGTTGGAGAAGGAGGAAGGCAAGGTGTATAGTGATCCTGGCGTACGTCTTCGCCTCTCGACTTTGCTTCGCCCTAACTCATCATGTAATAGGTGTCGTCTGACATGAAAGCTTTGAACCGTCAATTTGGCATGTTACATGGTATTAGCTCTCTTGCCAATCTTGGTGCCGTCATTGCCTTGGGCTTCCATGGGTTGTGGATCGGGAATGCTGGCGTAAAGGGTTATTAGATTTTGTTGTCCGTGAAGGGGTGTGATCTGCGAACGGCTCTAAGCCCTTAAATACCAATGTACTAGTCGCCAAGAGTGCCGTAGTGACATATCTCAACATCATTAGAAAATAGCAATTTCGAAAAATACAAGAGTTCAACACGATGACAGACCGCTATGCACCCACTGACTCCATTTCTGGTAGATAACCTTCTCTCAGGCTTCGCTCCAATTTCCTGACCTCCTCTATGGACGTGGCTTTGGCGATAGCTGCTTTGACTCTGTCCTGATCTTCTTTTGACATCAACCGACCGGCTTTGCTGGGGTTTGACGCTGCTTTGGGTTCGTCTATCGTTAGCAGGGTGGTTGTCGAGTGTGTTGACACTGTAGTCGAGATCGTTGTCGCGAGGGCTGTTGGAAGACCCTCTGCTGTCCGGAATAATGATTTGGCCTGGGCACGCTCCTAATACCAACGCGGATGAGTCTTCATAGAGTCGACGGAGGTGCAGGTGAGCGCACCTTATCCCGGATTCTCTGGAAATCCAAAACTCTTAGCCCAGGAATTCTCCAGGCAAGCCACTCGCGATACCATTTTTTTTCCTGCACTGGGTTCCCCAACAGAGACACATATGTCAAGTGCCTGAGCTCCTTGAGAGGCTCGAGATCGCCGAGCTCGGATATGCTGTTGTTCGTCAGCACAAGAGTGTGCAGATTGGGCACTGAGAGATGGATGGACGGAGATATGTATTGTATTCGGTTGTTGGCGAGGAGAAGGGTATTTAGGCGTTTGAGAAGCGGTAGGTTGCCAAGGGTAATGATAGCGTTGTCAGTGAAATCTATAGCATCATGTTGGTCCTACAAGGTCATTCTAGTCAGAAACTAATCGGAAAAACATGCGGAGAACGACGCGCACTCGTGTAACACCCAGATTTTCGATGGCCGGGATTTTGTAGCCTATTGAGGTTGTGTGAGCGATCGAGAGGAATATTTGCAGGTATGCTAACCTCTCAGATCGAGCTGGCGCTCTTTGACTGGGTTCTGGTGGGATGAGGCCTGCGCGAGGAGCTCTGGGGCGAGCTTCATCGTTTAAGGAGGCGTTTTTGGTCAACCAAGGTGCTCGTGCCAAGATTGCCATCACAGATGTCGTCCAAAAGTTCAGACTCAGATCAACGCGTCCATTTCAGGTTGGCCTCTCAAAGTACAGATTCACCCGTGTTTTTCAACTCTACCCCAACCCTCCATTATGCGACCCCTCCACCAACGTTATACCCTGTATGTTGCATCGCATCTTAGGTGGCCTAATGACTCTGATTGTGTTGCTTCAGATTCACGGAACGCAATGACACGTACATATTTGTGCCGGAAGGGGAGGCACAGTCGCTGACGATACACCGGCAGTCTGGAGATATTGTTATCAACTGTGAGCTGTCATAATCTCTTGACGCCTCCGAAATCTCATTTGATGTAAAGCGCCTCAATACACGGTTCCGTTTGCTGCAAAACGTTCGGGGAAAGTAATCTATGGCATACTTGGCTTAATATCTTTATCATTATGTGTGTCTCCTTCTCTTCTAGTACTCGACAATTCACCAACCTTTCATTACAGCGGAATACATAATCGTAGTGACAGGCCGGACGCTGCAAGGCAGCTTCATGGGACATGATATCTTCCGTGCTACAGACTTCGACTTGCTTCCTTTGGCTGCTCTCTCGCCCCATGCGCCTCCACACCCTGTTGAAGCGCATCTACTAGCGCTTGTGCGATCCCATTTACTTGGTGGAAACTTCCTGCTGTCCTATACCTACGATTTGACGCGACGCTTGCAAGCTCAATATGATGCCCAGGAGAATGATGCCGGAAAGGCACTCTGGGAGGTGGTACGTCCACCGTGGTTCATATCATTCTAACACTCGTACATACTTACACTCGGACTTAGGTCGATGATCGCTTTTTTTGGAATAGGTATGCGCAAAGACTGACTGCCCAATTGCTGTACTAAGAAACAATTCTTAGATACCTGCAGACAAAATTGATAGATTTGGCTGCTTCAGACCCCTCACATTCGGTAAGCGTCTCTCAACACCACCTACCCTTAGCCTTGAACCTTTTCATAGTATGGGTCATTCATTTTACCCATCATGTACGGAAGTGAGTGAGCTGATTTCACATGATAGTCTTTCTAATCACCTTCTATCGACCACCTCCTAGCATTTGAATGCCGGCCCACGTTTCTTCAAGGTCGTCATATGTACTTGGCCCTAATCAGCCGTCGCTCGCGCTTCCGGGCTGGAACACGGTATTTCCGCCGGGGTATCGACCATGAAGGTCATGTCGCCAACTTCAATGAAACCGAGCAAGTACTTCTCGTCGAAGGACAAACAACACCGGGTTCTGTGCGCACCATGGATGACAACTTTGCTGCAAAGCTGAGTTTCGTGCAAATACGTGGAAGTGTTCCCGTGTTCTGGTCAGAAATCAACACTCTGAGGTATAAACCGGATCTGCAGATCATGGACCTTCAAGACACTGTGGGTGACCTGTCTTTCGGAAGGATGCATTGCCTCAATTTGTGATCAGGCCAATGCTATGCGTGCTCACCTCATGGCCCAGAACAAAGAATATGGCCAACAATCCCTGATAAACCTTGTCAACCAAAAAGGTCACGAAAAGCCAGTCAAGGAAGCATATGAGCGCTACATTGAGCAAGTTCGTTATATTCTACCGTGCCGTGCCAAAAGCTAGACCTGATGTTTTCCACAGCTTGATTTGTCGCACGTCAAATATGAGTATTTCGATTTCCACAATGAATGCAGGAAAATGCGTTGGGATAGGATTAGCGTCCTCATTGACAGAATGGCGGAGGATATTGCTAAGTATGGGTACGTCAGTTTCCATTCAACTCATCTGAAAATTTCCTGAAAATGCTTATCTCTGCGTAGGTATTTCCAAGTCAACATGGGCGATCCAACTCCGAGAAAGGTTCAGACAGGTGTCATTCGTACAAATTGTATGGACAATCTGGACCGAACCAACGTCGTTCAAGCCGCCCTCGCTAAATGGACGCTCAACGTGCAACTGCGGGATCTTGGTATTCTGTCAGCGAGTGACGGCATTGACGATTACGAAGCGTTCAGCAAGGAGTTCAGAGAAAGTTAGTCAATGGATTTCTTTATCCTCTCAAAATTCTGACCTATTCTTGTAGTGTGGGCTGATCATGCCGATAACATTGCCAAAGCATATGGTGGTTCCGGCGCACTGAAGTCCGACTTTACAAGAACAAACAAGAGGACGCGGAAGGGTGCGCTGGAGGATGGTTACAAGTCTGTGATGCGATACTTGAAGAACAACTTTTTCGATGGTGCAAGACAGGTACTTTCAATCTTCGTCTACATGCAGTTTCAAAGACTAACTTTTTCGCTTTCCCTACCAGGACGGCTTTGACTTGGTAACAGGAACATGGGTTCCCAGGAAAAATCCATCTGCATCTCTCTTTTTGATTACGGATGCTCGCCCCTTGATTACTCGCTCCGTGCGTTCAGTCTTACAATATCATCTGTTCAAGTGCTAACCTTGTCAAAGATGCCTGCAATCGGGTCGTTTTCACTCTTCATGATTTGTGCCGGTTTGACATTACCTCGAACGTCAGGTCAGTCAATCAAAACCACCTGTTAAGATCAATGTTGATTTTTTGTTTGCAGGTTATTCACTCTTTTATTACTTCATGTTATGGTTTTCGCTACTTGCCATGGCCGCGACTTTCATGCTCATTCATGGCATTGATTACGTCGCATGGCCACGCCTCAACCCACCTACGGATATTATCTACTATACCGGTCCTGGTTATCGCTCCGCTCATCATGGTAAAGGTCTCAACGGCAAGTCAGAACCTAGTCTGAAGAAGACGAAGTGGTTGAGCTCGGGCGCCAAGCGGGTCAAGAATAACATGATTGAGGAAGTAGAGCTTGGTACGGTGAAGAAAAGGGTTGATTAGTCAGTTGACGGCGCTTACATGGGGTGGACATGTATGTAATGTAGAAACCTCATAACTGTGCTACTCATATTTGTGATTAATACCTTGGCTTGCAACTGTTTCAGTTGAGAGAACTGATGATGATGCTACATTGATGTCTGAAAGGGCATATCAAACAAAAGATCGCATGCCACACAGGTTGCCGCACACGGACGCGGAGTTGAAAATGTGGACAAATTTTTCGACCATAGTTAGCAGACTGATTTGAAGAATCCTTCTTCCACCACAAACCCGATCCACATTTGTATTTCCCCCCTACGACTATTATAATGGCTAAAGGCACAAAAAGAGCGTCTCCGGGTGCTGAGGACGAGAAAAGCCCTCTCCAAAATGTCGAACTCTCTGATGAAGACGCCAAAAAATTGCAGGTGATCCAACGCGAGCTTGCACGCGCTGAGTTGGTCCTTGGTGAGCCTCCTGCATCGTGAAATAGACGAGATTGAGGACTCATGTATGCGATCTCTTCAAGAACGCCAGGCTCAGGCAATGCTCCGTCCTGTGTATGAGAAGCGCCGGCCAGTCATTGCAGGCATTAACAGCTTCTGGCCAGTTGCTCTCATGAACCACTCTCTCTTGGCTTTCCACATTCAACACAATGCAGACCAGACTGCCCTCAGCTACCTTGAGGATGTCTGGGTTGAGAAGGACCCGGCAGAGCACAGATGTTTCACCATCGAGTTTGTAAGTAGATCTGATTCATACGAATGGTAGCAGTGAATGACTTGTGATTGTAGCACTTCAAAGAAAATCAATTCTTCACCGACAAAGTCTTGAAGAAAGAGTTCAAATACTTGGCACCGCCTTCTCTCAAAGACGAGAAGCCAGACGCAGATGGTATTAGTGACTCGATGCTTGAATTCTCATGGGATCGCGACGTTGAGATGTCGGTCAGTATATCTTGATCACGATAATCTGAGATGGGCCCTGGCTAATCTAATCTATTGCTTCAGGCCACCAAAATCAACTGGAAGGAACCGGAGAAGGCTTTGACCAAGGTATATCCTCGTGAGGCTGGAGAAGACGAGGACGACATGCCTGCCGACCCAGGCAGCTTTTTCAACTTCTTTGAACACAGTGCTGATCCCTCCGAGGTGAGTAGAATGATGTTTCGCACTTTTACCTCCGCCTAACGGGTAAACTGATGGTGCTGCGTGTCTAAATTTAGGTCGGGCTGCTGATAGCCAATGAAATATTCCCAGAAGCCATCGAGTACTTCTTGGGCAACGTTGACAATGGCGATGGAAGCGACGATGAAGACGAGGACGAGGACGATGATGATGCTGAAGAGATTGATCTCGAGAAACCTCGGGCCAAGAAGCAGCGAGTCTAACGCTTGTTGCCAGACAGTTTGTTCAATTTTGTCCGTATATCCTTTGAATGCATTTGTTGTGGAGGTAACGCGGGCCGACGGCATGGTTGAGATGTTCGACGATATCTATTTTTAGGACTGAACTCAATCATGCATGCTTTGAGCTGTCGTTGCTTTTCATTTTTTTGATTCCCACAAGTCTCGTTTTCACCTTCTTTACTTCCCCCACCATGAAGTTCTCAAAATCCCCCGCCGTTGTTGTTGCTGCTCTACCTCTGCTCATCGCAGCCCACGGTGGTGATAGCTTCGCCCGTCATGCGCGCCACCTTGAAGTACGCCAAGGTTCGCCAAGCCCGCCAGCATCAGGGACGACGACCACAGTAGCGGGTTCCGGCACCACGGTCACTACTATATCTGGGACATTGACAGTGTCAACAACGCCAGCACCGTCCTTTAGCTTCTCTTTATTCGCAACGAACCCAACTGCGGTGCCATTGGCGTCGATCGTGGCAAATGAAACCAGCTCGGCAACACGACCTCTTGACTCCACCGCGGTCCCGGGAACGACCCCGACGTTCTTGCCAGGCGCACCTGCACTCCCTAACGGTGAGTCTTTCCTTTTCATTGAAATTATCTCTTCCGTTCATGTGTGCCATCGCGTTGACAACGATGATCTGACACATATCTGTCTTTGATAGCCGCACTCCTGCATCCAGCAGATTATCCACACCTGGATCTTCCTCCTCCAGTAGATTCTCCAGAGGTTTTACAATGGATACAAGACGTTAAGGACACCGGCGTTGTCATCCCTAATATCACAGCGACAGTGCTAGGTGGGTACCAGCCGTCTGGCAATGAATTAGCATGATGGTTAATTGTCTATCATTTGCGTTCACTAGGAGGATGTGCCGCCAACGCAGCAGCAGCAGCTGATCAAACGAGATGCTGGTGGACTTGTGGCGGTTGCGTGCGCTCTACGGATATTACTGAGTGCCCAACACCCATGAACTGGGGTTTGACCTATGACGATGGACCTTCGTTTTACACGTCCAATCTGCTCAATTACTTGGACCAGCAGAGTTTGAAGTCAACCTTCTTTGTCGTTGGTTCAAGGGTTATCTCGTTCCCTGCCACCTTACAAACGCAGTACATGGGACAACATCAAATCGCAGTGCATACCTGGAGCCATCCATCTTTGACCACTTTGTCAAACGAGGAGATCATTGCCGAACTCGGGTGGTCAAAGAAAGTCATCAAAGACGTACTCGGCGTCACTCCAAACATGATGCGGCCTCCTTTCGGAGACATCGAGCAAGTGTTCATGAGTTTTCGAGCAGCCATTGTCTAATATTTCTGGTAATCAAGCGATCGGGTCCGAGCCATTTCTATTGCAATGGGTCTTACGCCTGTCATGTGGACCCGGATCAGCCCTCTTGCCACCTTCGACACCGACGGTATGTGCAGAGATATACATTGCGGTTTTATAGACTCATACGTTATCGATAGACTTCAATATCCACGGCGGTTCCACATCCGTTCAACAGGTGCTGCAGAACTGGGAGCACATCCTCGGTAATGCCACTTCCATGAACAGCGGCTTCATCGTTCTCGAACACGATCTCTTTGAACAAACGGTGGAGGTCGCCACCGGATACATCCTTCCCGATGCTTTGGCTCACAATCCGCCTTTCACTATCAAGCCTGTCGTCCAATGCCGCAACTTGGACATGGCCGACGCGTATATCGAGACGAACAATAACAAGACGAATCCTCCTGCTATCTCCGCTGCTGTCTCCGGTTAGTACTTCCCATAATATTTCGAGTGATTTCTAGGGCTGAAGCGCTGTTGCGTGTTATACAGGTGGGGTTATCACTATCGCTCCAGGAGCCCCAGGAGCACAAAACACGGGATCGTCTGCTAGTGCGCCCAACAGCCACAACCTTTCGGGGGTCAGCCTCGCATGCATGACAGCCGTTATCGGGATCCTAGTTGGGGTTTACACGGTTGCATTCTGAGACCCAGTCTGCTTGCTTTTCTTGGACTCGACTTTCGGATGGTAGGAATGGTCGGAATGTATGGACAAAATCTCTCTTGCGCTGTCTTCTTGATTCCAGTTAGCATAAATTTCCTTAAACTTCATCTTCCTTTGGCAGACCCTACATATACCTTTCATATCACTGGTCTGCCTAACATTTATTCTCAGCTACTAATGTCCTTCTGGTTTCATGTGTCTCACACGTGTATACTTTGGCTGCAGGCTTCGAATAGGTGCAACTTAGCTGCTAGACACTCATCTAAATACAAGTACGTATCGATATGTACCTAACACACTCGCTTAAATGTCACCTTTGCAAGGGATAAGGTTTACCATTGAGCAATGGGAGGTCTCAACATTCTATTCTATTGATATCAGCAACACATGGATATAACAGTCAGTACAACCGAGAACCAAGGCAAAAAGCAATCGCATGAGACCTAAACATTATTGCCAAAACAGCGCGCACCATAAGAAGAAAAGGGAGAAGAAATTGGACGCATGATTGAGTAAACTATGTGATGTTGGCAAAAAAGAAAGACCTAATATATAGAATGAAGACGTCAAGGCGCGGTATGAACAGATCACCGAGGAATTCTAGGGGTATGGTTAAGTACCGGGTGACAATAGGGTGAAAGAATAACACAAAGCCCTGAAGAAAGAAGGAAAATGGACATAAGGATGAATAAAGTATGAGCCGAGATACCATCGGTGCAGTCGACTCGATTCGAAAGGAGTACCGATCTATAAAGGAATGTCTAGGTAAGGTGGAACACCGAGCATGGGATAGAACGTCGTCGAGGAAATGAAAGCAAGAGCCGTCCGAAGAAGGGGCCAAAAAGGCGTGTTGGGATAATCAGATTACCAGTCTGTCACCACACCGTCCTCCAAGGTCGGTTCCAACCATTTGTGATTCTTCAGATTGTGTGCTTGGGCGCGGTCTCTCATGTCGGTCGCCAACATCGGTTCCATGAAATCACAAAGTATGTTTGCCTCAGCCTCAGGGAAAAGATACTTCTCAATCATGACACGCTTCAGGGGCCATGGTTTCAGTGTTCGGATATATCGCAGGGCACCTGCCACCGAAGATAGTGATTCAGTCAGCAACGGATGTGAGGCATAAATAGGCCGTGAAAGCTTACCTGCGTGGTCGAACAACTCACGGCTGTATTTGCCACCCATCTTCACCTCAAGGGAGAAATCGCCCAGGAGCTCGATGATCTGTGCCATGTGATCGTCGTCTTTCGTAAAAAGTTCTCCTTGCCCTTGCGGGTCAAAAAGATACTCGGCCGTCAATAATTCAAAGATCTATTTTTATGTTGATGAAAATCAGCACTGTGAGAAGGACAAATATAGCAAGGCACTGCTCACCACGCAAGCTACACTCCAGATGTCAGCTCTCGCATCCCAATCGCGGCGACCTAAAATAGCTTCAGGAGCTCGGTATTGGCGGGTCTGTATATCTTCCGTGAAGTGCTTCGTAGAAGGCGTTGCGTTCCCAAGATCAGCAATCTTGATGGAGATTGGCGGTGGACAGGGTCTATCGTCTGAGGGTGTCTGGATGGATGGAGGTTTCCGGGACTGACTTGGGTGCTTTGGTGATTCGAGATTGAGAGAAGAGGTCTGAGGGATGGGAATTGATACCGCGGCAGGTACGACGAATTGTGACTGGGGAGAGTCGATCGGCGTTGGAGGAGGAGCGGCAGGGGTCGGAGAAGCGGGCGTTGGGGTGACAGAGGTGGGCGAGATGGCCGAGAAAGTGTGATGCTCGACCAGGCGCGAAGAACGCGATTTGGCTTTGCTACGTTCATTAGTTGTATGATCATGAGATGCGTCAGAACAAGTGCAGATTAAAGGGGGTTTGTGAAGATGCATGTGGGCGGAAAGCTGGGAGACTTGCTGTGGAGGAGATATTCGTGTCATGATGCGTTTCGAGGGAGATACTGTGGGCAATTTCCTTGAAGGAGCTGTTTGCGTGAGGAGAGAAAGATGATGTTGATTAGATTGGGGGACGTTTATTGGGGTATCTCTACAGTCATTATTCGTCAAGGGTTTGTGGCTGGGGGAGGAATATTCGCCAGAGAGGTTTGAAGGGTCTTTCATAAGTTTGCTTACGCCATTGATGAGAGAAGTAGATTTCTTGGTTATGGGTAGGGGTGTGCCTGTCGGCGAGGGTCGTACAACTGTTGCCGTGGCGGACGAGCTTTCGGAAGCAGAGCCGCTGTGCAATCCTTCTACATTTGTAACGGTGGACAATTTCGAAAAGTCGTCTTGTCGTCCATCAGCACTCACAACGGCGGAAACCAGGACCGCTGGAGCAGGAGCGGCGGTTCCTGGGTCTTTCCAGAAGCTGGAATTCGAGAGCCCAGATTGGGACCGTGCATGTCCATGACCGGTAGGCCGCTGCTTGCTTGGCTTACTTGGGCTCGAATTCGACTTGTTGGATGATATAGAAGAACAGATTTTATCCTTCGATGATCCAGAAATGGCGTCGGCCGCTTTCCACGACGATGAGAGAGCACAACTCAACTCCGCCTCCAGATTTGACTTCGCTTTAGTCTTCTTGGGAGCAATGACCAGACCCTCTCTTTCGTCATCTTCAGAGGATTTGTGATCGGTAGCAGGAGATATCCTCGGTCTTGTTCGCAATTCAGTCTCGAACTTGCCCGTTCCCATGAACTCCATGACCGCGTTCCCCAATGAATGGGACAATGAGGTTGGAGGTGTACTGACCATACTACTTGATCCTGCGGTAGTGGAAGCCAGAGCGGACGATATTGACGAGGATGAAGAAGAAGTTGATGGCGAATTAATGATTCGGGACGGCACTGCCGTGATTCCCTTGGCAGCAAGCATCTGAATTGTCTTTTGTTGGAAAGACGGCTCGTTGCGAGGAGCGGAGGCGGAAAGACCACTGGGTACCTTTGGTGCGCTAGAACTCAAGCTTCCGGCCGTCCCACTTGTATGCGATGTGCCAAGCCCCATTCTTGAAATGTGCTTTTGGGCAATGTAGCTTCCGTTCTGGCTGACATTGCCGCTGCCACTGCCGCTGTTGTCCAAGCGAGTGTTCATGCTTAGGCTTGCCTGACCGCTAGACCCATCTCTGCCAACGCTACGGCCAGGGCTTGCGAGCGGTTGTGAATCGAAAATTTGCACTTGTTTCCGAGTGCGCTGCTGATTGTACGGTATAGAAACTCCAGCACGGGTTTTCGCAGGTAACGGAACACCGACTCGACGTGAGGTTGGCGAAGGCGATTGCGAAAGTTCATTGTGGATATGCATCTCGATGTCCGGAATAGATATTACTAAATGGAGATGAAGAAGGTCAATCATGCGTTCAAGTTCAAGATAACGATAAGGCAAATATAACTCGAGGCAATGGGAGTCATGCCATGGCTGGGTGAAAGTCAACCGAATGGTGATGGAGACGAACACCTCCATTGAAGAGAGTGGCATTTGAAGGAAAAATTGAGAAAAGCTTACAGATGTTTTCTGGCTTGATATCGGTATGGACTAGGTCACATTCGTCGTGCAGGTACTCCAAGCCAAGCAGAATTTGCCTAGCTATAACCTTGACTAGCGGCCGAGGAACACCCTTCTTCTTATTTCTCTCTATCAGCGCTAGCAGGTTTTCGCCAAGAGGTTCGAATACGATGCAGACATGGGATGCCTCAGGACCTTGGTGCGAAAACGAGTCCAGAAAAGAGACAATATGCTCCCTGCCTGGATGTGACGGGGAGAACGAGGACACTCTTGACAGAAGTTTGATTTCGTCTCGGGCTGTCTCGGCATATCGCCCTGCAGACTTGACGACCTTAAGCGCGGAATGGCGTTGCGTTCTGGAGGTTCAGGCATGTCAACATGAGGGGGAAAAATAACCGAGAGCAATTTTCACTGACTCTGTGTCCTTGACTAGCCACACGGTTGAAAAGTGACCCCATCTGCATGTGGTGAAAGGTTGCTGTAATGAGATATCGAAACTCTTTTGGAGAATAAAATATACACACCCTAGTTTGCGAACAACACGATAACGATTATTGTGGAAGGTATCGTTTACCTTGACTGGAAGATAACCACCGGCATTATAATCTGCAGGGCTCTCCTCGTCCTTGCATGATGGTTCATCAACTGGAAGAATCTTTGGGCCTGCTGAAGTGACAACATATTGGTATTTAGCACATGGTTGCTTCGGGGCCATCTAAAGGATGGCGGAACGGCGAGTAGGAGTGGAAGGGGGGAAGGAGGAGGAGGAGGGGTGACGGAGGATGAGTGGATTTGGTGGCGTAGTATACTTCAATTCACCCGATGTGATTGGTTCGTCACGCTCAGTCACACCTTCATTGCCGGTCTTTGCTCGCAGCTTCGTTCATCCTTTACAGTTCAGCCTAGTTCAGCCTCTACCCAGTCGCCTTGGTCACTGCCTTCACTTGACTCAACCACATTCACGAGTAAAGTTTTCCGCCTAATGTCTGTGTACACTGGACCGCATGGATCCCTCCATATCTCTTTAAAGAAGAAGCGACGGCCGGCACTCCCTTCTTGCGCTCACAGAGCAGACCCCACGCCAGCCGTTATATCCTGCAGCCCTTCATCGCTTCACCTCCTTGGAACAGATAGCAGCCAGCTTGCAGGCGGCTTGAACCTTCTTGTTTCTGAATTGCATGTACCCAGGAAGATGTGCCTCGTCCAATTGGAATGTGATCACTGATCGATGTCAGAATTGGATGGCTTGCCTATAGTGCTGTAGATACAATACAACTGAGCAGTTATGAAACTTGTCGATGGATCCACGTATTGGTACCTACATTATACATTCGTGACCTACATCTACTCGGAAAACGTCAAGTCCTTCCAGGGCCGTAGAACTTGTTAAAGACTCAGGGGGTGGGACTCCGGTCCGATGCCCCTGCTGCGTTTCTCTGTGTAACATGTAGCACAAATACAAATACATGGGCGATGGCTGAAAAACGGGGCGTCGACACGCTCATAAGAACGGTCTAATGATGGTTAGGCTGCCACGAATTCCGTTCTTTGCGCACCCGTTTTCGCTTTGACAGTCCGCCGGATCATGCTTTCAATAAAAGCTGGGGGACGGTGTTCCGGTCTGCACTTTGCTTTTTGGGTCTGTTAGTGCATATTGGTTTCTGGGGTATCTTGGGGTTATCTACCCTTCTCGCAAAGCATTGCGCACCTATGATTCAATGCTATTTGTCACAACATCGGAAATGAAGGACTTGATGACATGAAAGGCAAAGCAACATTGACACTGTCCTAAGTGTTCTCAAGGATGAATCGCAGAGCACGACAGGCCATTGGAGTTGTTGCTTACGAGACTCGGCCATGGGTCAGGTAAAAGCGAGAACTTGTATAGGCGTGAATTGAATCATTTCTGGTACCTGGCTAGTACCAAGCTGGTACTGCAGAGTTCCTGTAGCGTCCACTATTAGAGACTTGGAGTTCCCGTAAGCCATACATGATGACAATATAATTGCCTTCATGACAAGGGTGATTCAAGATAGTCCTGGTGGTGATGAACACCATTCAAGGCCGCCGGACGTAGTACCACAACCAAAGGTGATTGAAAGTTGTCCTCGACAGCAAGTATGGATGGAGAGAGAGAGAATTAGCGCTCCTTTACAATTCTCGAAAGGTTTCAGTCTACGGGCGTGCATGGAAGGCAAGATACCTCAAGATACGTCGAAGAGAGCGTCAGGACAGCGCAGCAAGTAGCAAATAATCAGTGTGCATTTTCTCGGGCTTGCAGGCTTTAGATTTGGCGTCCCGGATGGTGGTGTGGAGATGAGCAAGTTAGTCTTCTGGCAAGGTAAGAAAGATGATAGCAAGTTCGGGAGATTACGGAGACACGAAAACGCAATTCTTAGTTGGTGTTGCTCGACAACATGACGCGGCGATCCAGGGTATTCCTTGGTCATGAGACTGACAAGAATTACTTAGGAAGTGGAGCTGGACAAAAGCCAAAGAAACACAGTTCCATGATAGTCCATAATCATGAGCAATCTTACTGACGAAGCTTAATGGCTTAGTGCCTTCCAGGTGGACGATGAGTGGAAAATACGACGATTGGTGTTAATTTCGCTCGTGTGCCTGTGAAGAAGCTTTGGAAGCGTTCATGGACCATGGAGAATTGACGGACACGCGACGTATGTCATCGTTTGCCATTCGAGGTCGATAAGGCGTTCAGAGGGCTTTGCCAAGCCCATCATGTCGGCCCGTTATACATCATACAAACCTTCACTAAGTGCAACAACACGATCAGCACAAAACATCTGGACCGTCTGCGACGGAATCGATCCAACTCTCTCTCTTCATCTCCCAGGCCAAATTCTCTCAAATCTCTCCTTCCAATTCTACACGAAGCTTCCCGAAGTTAGTGTCAGCTGCAACCTGCCACATAACATTATTACCAAGGTTAGTTGCACAGCAACCCCATTAAACGCCGGAAGACCCAGTTGTACCCCAAAACCACTCCAGTTGAAACGGCGGCGCATCACAAAGCATATCGTTATTTCTCGGAAATATCAAACAGCATTCAACCCTAGCATTCCTATCCACTATAGATACAGCACCCTGACGTGTCCTAATGATGTCTTCCGACGCCCACTTGCCTTCAGGGACCGTTCCCCTTGCTGCAACTGAAGGCGCTCACAATATGATGATCTCAAATACCACCAAGAAATTCATTGGTGCAGTTGAGGACGAATGGCAATTGTATAGGTATGTTTCTGCACCTACCTCTAAGTTGCATTTCGTCTAAATTGGCTTTCCGACTAGTGACTGTGCCGCAGACTATATTATGGGTGCACCCATAGGTTTTGGCGCCTCATCAATTGTCTATGCTGCAGTATATCATCCGTCCCATTCGGGATCGTCGCCCAGCAAAGGTGGCAATATGTCGAAAGGGATTCCTTGCGCCCTGAAAGTGCTCGACCTCGATTCGCTTCCACCACGGTCTCTCCAGCTGTTGCAGAGAGAAACAACCCTTATGTCCCTCTCAAAGCATCCCAATGTCTTACGTGTCCGTGGCTCGTGGATGGAAGGGCACAAGCTTTATATTGCTTTGCGTCTTATGAACAAAGGGAGCGCTGCCGATGTCATGCGCTATGGCTGGCCAGGTGGAATGGAGGAGGACGTAGTTCGATGTATCCTTCGTCAGGCGCTAAAGGGGTTGAAGTGGGTGACTCCTTAACCTCATCTGTGCATGTACTGACTTCTTGATTTGCAGTTACCTCCATATCAACGGATTCATCCACCGTGATGTCAAAGCTGCAAATCTTCTTATTGACGATGATGGAACGGTCCTTCTGGGAGACCTTGGAGTGGCGGCCGATCTTGCTGAAGACACGTCACATATACACTCGTCCTCCCATTCGAAATCACATTCTGTCACCGCAAGAGCTGCACTATCTGAATCCAAGTCCTTGCCTCTCTCGACGACAGTAAATAGCAGCTCAAGCTCAAAGCGTATGGTCGCTTTTGACGAAGCAGAACCGGTACGCCCTAAGATGGGAAAGCGGAAATCATTCGTCGGGACCGTAGGTGGGCTTCAGTCGGGTTTCCTAACCTTTAACCTAAAGAATAAACATCCATCAGCCCTGCTGGATGGCGCCAGAACTGATTCAAGGGCGACAATATGACTCTTCAGCCGATATATGGAGTTTTGGTATCACCGCATTAGAGTTAACACAAGGACGTCCGCCGAGATCCAGAGAGTCGCCGCAGCGGGTGTTGCTCAAGACGTAAGCCCAGGTTGCGTTGTGTCTGTCACTCGACGCTAATCCTTCCACAGTATACAAGAGGATCCTCCAGCTCTAGACCGTGAAGGAGGGACCTACAAATATAGTCGCGCCTTCAAGGAGGTTGTCGATAGCTGTTTGATCAAGGATCCTTCGAAGCGGTATGTCAAGTTTGTCCGTTTTCTGGAGTATACCGTCTGAATATACTTTTCAAGTCCGACTGCAGAGGAGCTTTTGCAGACACCATTCTTCAAGGCAGCAAAGAAGAAATCATATATCGTTGGCGCGATACTGAGTGAGTTCATCTCCACGACCTTGCAAGATTCAAATGAACTCAATATCAATGACCAGAGGATCTCCCGCCACTCACGCAACGCCAGGAGCGACGCGTCGTCAATAATATCCAATCTGCCAACTCGATGGATTCATGGGATTTTGCAACCACAATTCATTCCCCCACGACCAGCGTTTACCGAAGGAGGGCTTTAGAAGATCTAGTTTCTGCCCAAGATAGGGATGATCTCAGAGCACATGGCATTTTTCAATTGGAAGAGGAGGGACACTCGACTTCAACATTCGGCCACCAACGGAGTGTTTCATGGGCTGCTGAACCCGACGTTGCGCTCTTAGAGGAAGTCGAAACAGAACAAGAGGCTGTGCTATCCTCATCTCCTGCGACTTCTGACTCTAGCGTTTTGAGCTCGAGTGTTGCACTGAGCCAAACTTCTTCGCCTCTCGACACGTCTGCTCCATCGTCTCGTACTGAAATAATCGAAAGCCCGTGCAGACCGCAGGCGGTCAAAGCTGTGCCTACAAATACACCAGCACAAAAAATACCTACGACAACGACAGAAAAGCACAGTCCTTCTACTCCTGTGGTGTCAAAACCTGAGTCACCGTTATTGACTCCCAAATCTTATCCCCGACTGGCGTCGCGCCCATCGACTGCCCCATCTCCATCGTCACGGCCCTCTGTTGTTCCGCCTCCGTCAGCGAGCCAGCAGGGCCTCTGGCGCAAGCTGACGGGTACTGTCAAGCGGCCATCATCTCGCGGAGGCCCTTCGGAAGGCGAAAGCCCAGAGGTTACTCCTCGCAAGGACAAGGAGAAGAGCAAATTAACAAGTATGTTCGGAAGTGGTAATATGAGCGTCCTATCGAGAGCATCAAGCCGATCTCTAGCCACTGGTACGCTGACCGTCATGTTCCGAGCTGTACTTTCCACTAATCTCATACAGGCTTCAAGGCAGGAAAATGATTGCTTTGCATAATCTAATGAACATTCCACGACCTAACGACGACCTTCAATCTCATGTTATCTCTTGTCAGCATATTCAAAGCGTATTCGTTGCTATCTATGGATCTTACTTACTGCATCGTTATGGTTCACCTGCATGATCTCATGCCATGTACTACCAATATTACTTCATTAAATTTCATCTTGACCGTGTGGTGGGCCGGTCGTGAGGATATCTGGTAAAGGTAAGTATGAATACAAGCATTACAAGCAACGTATTTTCGAGGGCATGCAGAGAATATACACAGAGCGAATAACAAACGAATTAAATTGGGATCAGTGAAAGCGGTCCCAATCGCCAGGAGCGCCTTGTCTTCCCATTCTCCTGCGAGGATTGCCACGCTCATCTCGACCAGCAGTAAGCAAAAGATGTTTGTCGACCAGCTGAAAAGGAACAGGTGAGCACCCTGCACGATGTAAAGAAAAACGCGACCCACATCGTTCAGAATATTTGTTGATTTTGTCAGAGAAGACAGGAATGCTGTCAGTTGCACGTCTTCGTATTCCTAGGGTAGAAACCATCAGAAATTGCTCATGAAGTATGATGAAGTGAGTACATACAGTGTCAAATTCCTGCCTAAAATATTTGTTTTCAGAAGCTGGCAGAGACGCAACAAGTGCTGCTAGAGATCGAAGAATGCTATGATCTGGTCGGGCTTGACCTGTAAACTCATGAGATCGTCGTACATGACAAATGTTTTCACTCGTCGTACCTGCAATTACGTCGGCCACGTATTTGATGAGTACGAGAATTCGCTCATGCAACATCTTAACGGCTGATCTTTGCGTCTGTAAATGTGATTCCACTGGAAAAGTAGAGGTAAGATTTAATGCCACATGTCAGCGAGCTTCCTCTTACGACTCGTCCCACTGCCTCCTCCTCTTGCCGTCCAGTCCACTGCTATGCGCTCAGCTTCTCCCGTTTCAACGGTGTACGGTACCTCGAGATACACAGAGCGCGATTTCCGATCCCTGAGTTCGATGGTCGGTTCATAGGCCTTGAAAGGAAGTGTCTGCGCGTTGACATCAGAACTCGAGACCATAGCCAGATTTGGCTGAAGAATCAGCAGTAGTGGCGTAGAACAGTATCTGGTGAACTAAATGAATGAAAGAGTAAGCATTCTCAACTGACGTTCAATGGTAGATGCTCTACATACTTGTTCGTGCAAGGCAGTATGTTTGAGCGTCGGTCGAGGGGCAACGGTATACCATCCAATGAATTCGAGGGAAGGAAATACTTGTTTATCTGATAATGACCAAGTTAGAGGTCTTGTTCAACGCAAGTACTCAGGGGAATGTACATTGGTCGCGTCTAGAAACGAGGAATTCGTGGAAATCTAAATTTCCTTGCTCTGTGTCCATGTCGACGACCATAAGCTCAAAGGTATTCACGATTTCGACCTCTCGACCATTTTGTGTTCCAAGAAGAGCGCCCAGGACTGCACGACATTAGATCACGGCGCCAGCGGTAATACCGCGAGACATACCAAAAGGATCTGGAGAGTTCTTCTGTAGCTTCGTTCTGGTCAAATGCTCCGAGATGTTCAAGATCGGTAATGGATGGCTGATCGCAACTCTTGAGCGATATAGTCTCGAGCCACATAAACGGAGGTCCTTACAGTGAAAGTGATAATCCTGACGTGGTAGTTGGGGGAAGCACCACGGAAATCTCGTCTGTATCCATAGCGCTCATGGTACTTGAAAGAAGAAGATTGATTACGCAGAGGGCGATCCAGCTCGAGTCAAAAGTTACTCAACACTGTACGCAGCACCCGATTCGACTGCATTAATTGAAAGGGTGTCAATCACGTGATACATTGAAGATATGGATTTCTCCAGATCTCTCCTGGGTCTCTCTAATGCCAATGTTCATCTTGATTGCAGCCCTACCCAAGCAGCTGTGAGCTGCATACTCAAGACCTAAATTCAATTATGGTTTTGAACAGCTCTTTGCATCTCATCACGCAAAATTAGAAAGCATAATTCATTCTTTCTTCATTTAAGCTAGAGATTATACATTATCATCTACAATGGTGTGTTACAAGCTATCTACTGAAGAAGATAGCAAAAGCAACCGACATACATACATACCTTGAAAGTATTTGGCGATAATTGAAGGTGACAAAAAAACATTCCTGCTAGCCGATTTGAACGACTGACCTCGTCATGGTCTACTACTAGTGACGCGCTCTACCAACTGAGCTAAGAAGGACATGAAAAGCATTACCAGTACAAATCTATCACCAGCATACGTAAGAAAGTTGTGCACTGCACCTCTATTTGTGATATTGCAACTTAGCGCAACATGCCTTGTAGAAGTCAGTAGTGGAATAATTGGGATCCAGGTCGGGAACAAGGTTTTGAACTGCATCAAGCAGAAGAAGAGTGTACTGCACACCAAGAATTTTTTGCATAGAAAATATAAGAATGATACAAGAGGATGTAGCCCATGACATGCTCTTCCTAGATGCCGTATATTCTAACATACGGTTGGGGCGCTTGAGGCTGCCCCCTCAAGTTCCATAACGACATCTTTACTTGCAGAGAAGGGCTCAAGCTTGACGACGGTTTGATGACTGGAAGTCCCAGCATTGGGTCGCATGACCGACGCGAAAGGGCCTGCCCTAAAGCTCATTATTGTGCGGTTAGCGCCTCTCGAACATCAGCTCTATACGATACCATTCTCCAGGGCCAATATGTCTGGCTTCGATGCAAATCGCGTCTATTCGGTCTCTGTCCATGATGTACCAGCTGCCACGACCCCAGACTCGCCATCAGAAACCGAGAAACTTCTCGCTGAATTTCTTCAAAAATTCCGAGTAGGCGGAGAGTTCATCTACCGGTAAGCTACTCTTGGCACGGTTTGGCGGTGATGTCTGACCATCTCTAGGGACAAGCTCCGTGGAAACGTCCTCTTAAAACAACATCTCCTCGAGGTCGACCTTCGGCACGTCAGTTTGTACAACGATGAGTTGGCTCATGCGATCCAAGATAGACCCGCTGATGTTTTACCTTTGGTGCGTTCTTTACTGTCTTGTTTCAATCTCACACATTGACGCGCTGTCAAGTTCGAAAATGCAGCTACGAAAACAGCGCGATCCATCCTGTTTCCCTTAGCTGGCAATTCCGGGGACCGCACAGAGGCAGCAGCTGAGGCAATCCCAAAAGTCCAAGTCACCGTCAAATCTGGTCTCAACCTACTTCAAGTTCGCGAGTTGACAGCTAATACCATGAATAAACTCGTTCGCATACCCGGAATCGTCATCTCCGCGTCAGTCCTCTCGTCACGAGCATCAAAGTTGCATCTTCAATGCCGCGCTTGTCGTTCAACAAAGATTATATACCCGCAAGGCGGCTTGGGGGGGCTTGGAAGTGGCTCTGATCGTGGATTGCCACGCGTTTGCGACGCACCGGAACCAGAAGGCCAGAAGAAGGATTGCCCTATGGACCCCTACCTCATCATTCATTCCAAATCTACTTTCGCTGACCAGCAAACTCTAAAACTCCAGGAGGCGCCTGATATGGTGCCAGTTGGAGAACTGCCACGCCACATGCTTCTCAGTGCAGACCGACACTTGACAGGAAAGGTTGTCCCGGGATCCCGAGTAATTGCATCTGGAATTTATTCTCAATTTCAATCCGCAAAAAATGTAGGTCTCTACCATAGACGACTGGTACAATACTGATGGACTGTCATAGAAAGGAGGAGGAGGAACTGCGGCTCTCCGACAGCCTTATCTTCGCCTAGTGCACCTCGAAATGATGTCACCTGCAGGAGCAGGGGGAACGAATCCCTTCGGTGCACAATTCACACCCGAACAGGAAGAAGAATTTGGGGAGATGGCTCGTAGCGATGGGTTCTACGAACGTTTTGCAAAGAGTGTGGCTCCTAGTATCTTTGGTAGTCTGGGTAAGCACACACCCTTCGTTCGGTCTATGTTACTCAGCGTCCTGCAGATATCAAGAAAGCCATTGCGTGCTTGCTCTTTGGCGGTTCAAAGAAGGTTCTCCCAGATGGTATGCGACTGCGTGGCGATATCAACGTACTTTTGTTGGGCGATCCTGGTACTGCGAAGAGTCAGCTGCTCAAATTTGTTGAGAAGGTCAGCTTTTAGAATCTATATTTTCGTAAATACCCACTGACACTGCGTTTAGGTTGCTCCAATTGCTGTGTATACTTCAGGGAAGGGGTCCAGTGCCGCCGGTCTGACAGCTTCAGTCCAACGAGACACTGTATCTGTAAGTCGGTCTGGCCAATCTTCATTCACGCAGTCGCTGAGGCACTGTCACAGCGTGAATTTTATCTGGAAGGCGGGGCAATGGTTCTTGCGGACACAGGAGTTGTTTGTATCGATGAGTTCGACAAAATGCGAGATGAAGACCGTGTAGCTATTCACGAAGCCATGGAGCAGCAGACTATCTCAATAGCCAAGGCTGGCATCACGACAGTCCTTAATTCCCGGACGAGCGTTCTCGCAGCCGCCAATCCCGTGTTTGGAAGATACGACGAGGGAAGGAGCCCCGGCGAGGTAAGTGAAATCCTGGTATCTGTTCGTGCACCCGATACTCAACTTTCTTGCAGAACATTGACTTTCAAACAACGATTCTATCGCGATTTGACATGATTTTCATCGTAAGAGATGAACATAACGAAACCCGAGATAAAGTGCGTCTCCAAACATATTCCATAATATTTTTCTCATCAATGTCCAAAGATGATTGCCAAGCATGTCATGAATATACACATGAACAGGCCTAACGTAAACGGCGACGAGGACGGTAATGCCGTTGGTGAACTTGATCTTGGCAAAATGAAGGCGTATATCGCTTATTGTAAAAAGTCTGCAATTTGTCGATGCATTGGCTGCTTCTTCTAACCCATACTGTAGCAAATGCGCACCCCGGTTATCAGCGGAGGCACAAGAGATGCTCAGTAGTCACTTCGTAAGCTTGCGGAGGCAGGTACAGCAAGTCGAGAGAGATAATGACGAACGGAGCTCAATCCCCATCACCATCCGGTAAGTGCTTAGTTCACTAATTCCTGGAACATTTCTGAACCAAATTGGCTTGTAGTCAACTTGAGGCCATCATTCGAATATCTGAATCATTGGCCAAGATGACATTGACTCCTGTGGTTCAAAATCATCATGTTGAAGAAGCCATTCGGCTGTTCAAATTCTCGACGATGGACGCTGTTTCTGCCGGTTCTGCAGATGGTCTTTCGCGTGGAGAGCTAAATGAAGAGATGGTGCGGATAGAACGCGAACTTCGACGACGATTGCCTGTCGGATGGAGCACTAGCTATCAGAGTCTTGTTCGGGAGTTCGTTTCGCAACAAGGCTACTCCAGTCATGCCCTGGAAAGGACCCTATTTATTCTAGAGAAGAGGGAGATCATCCGTTTTTCCGGTCAGGTTGGTTTTCTTTAATCTTTCGGTATGCCTCAAGCGACTGATTGCCCTCTCGTCAATCCACAGAAAAAGGTTGTACACAGGCAAGTAACTTTACTCGCTGTCATCCAGTTTCCTGAATACTTATGCTGGCTGTTACAGGGTTGGTGTGTAATCGTGGAACTACGTTTTCAATACCCCCCGCAGTCGACCTTTAGTGCATGTATTGTAATACAAGTGTATCGAGTTCAAGTTACGAACATCTCACTCGACCGCAGATTCTTCCAAAAAAGCTCAGGTACTGACTGGCATGTTGCAGTGCAATATACAGGTACACTTTAATGTGATAGTATCGCCCGCCTAGCTCAATCGGATAGAGCGTCAGACTTTTACGGAGGTCCGGGTGATCGGTCACATCGTGATCTGAAGGCTGCGAGTTCGACCCTCGCGGTGGGCTACGTGTTCGTTTTTTCTTTCTAAAAGTTTTCTTCAATGAGTAAGAAGACGGTACGGATATCAGTATATTATTGATTCTAGATCATGAACCCACTTTACTCTCTCGGAGCTTAGGTGATTGTTAGCGCGAAAGACTATACATGTATTTTGCGTGTCATTGAGATATCTGGTGAAATGGAAGCTGTCCATGGTAATGGACAAGACAAATGGGCGAGTATTACGCGATGCGATGAATAACTCATGGAGCGTACAAGCAAAAAGCATGAACTCTGGTAAATGGCAGGCCTCAGTTGGTCAATCAAAAGCAGAAAAGAGTCAAAACTAGTAGCCCACCGCGAGGGTCGAACTCGCAGCCTTCAGATGATCCTGTGGATCTAACCCGCCTAAGAGTCTGACGCTCTATCCGATTGAGCTAGGCGGGCTATATGAAGGTAATACAAATGACGGGTAAGTTGTGGCGGAGAAACCATCAACCATCAACGTTACCCCGACGGCGATATAGCGCCTTAGAGCGCTCAGCGTCAATCAGTGCTGCGGTTGCCATGAGGCGATGAGGCACCAAGTCCCGACAAGCTCGGAATGTGAAGGCAGTGCAGCTGCATTGTATTGAGACTTCGAAACTGAGTAGCCAGTCATTCTGATTTGTCACTGCGCGGCCGAGCGACACTGCGCAGAACACGTCTATCTACGTATGCCTCATCGTGTGGTACGTATGACCTCGGATGACCCAAGTCGTGACACCCGCAATGGTTTGGGTTTTCAAATGATTGTCCAAAACATTCACATTGAAACACCATGAGAAAGGGGTTCATCGAGGAGAATTGCTGCTCAGATGAAAGCAATAGTGGCGAGCTGAAGTCTTCCATGATCGAGTTGACCAGTTGTTCACACATGCATTTTGAGCGTGGCTGAAGTGGAGAGTGGACGGGTTGAGAACACCGTGTGGGGATTGAGCAAAAGGGGATCGGATTATGATATTACGTAAGTGCGCAGCAGTTGTATATTGGAGAGTCAACAGAAATCACAGCTTTCTTCCCAACCACCATCTTCACCTCCACTGACTCCAAGCTAGTCCGCAGCAAATCATTAACAATGTCTGAAGCACAGTACGGGCATGCCTATGAGGCCTACAACACCAACGAGTTCTACAAGCAGCAACAGAACCTCGACTTTTTCTCGTTTCAGTCCCCTTCAGACGTCGTTGCCCCCCATCCTGATCTGTTCGAGTCCGATATCGATTCAAACATCGCGGCCTTTACCGATCAACTACAACTCTCTATTGTAGACTCAAACGTCGACTTTGGCTTCTTCAGAGCGGAAAAGACCCAGTGGCAACAAGGCCCTCCCTCTTCTATAACCGTATCTTCCGAGTCCTACGACTCTCTATCTTCGCATTCCGAATCCTTCTACAACGAGCAACTGTCCTCTTACGCACCGGCGTCTCTCACGTCTGCTCAATTTCTTGACTTCGATTTGGACATGGACTTCCAACGGGTCCGAGTTGGCTCTGAATATGCTGCTGCGCAGCCCAATATCAATATAATTGATGACAACAACGACCCGACTTCGTTTGGACCACTTCCACCTACCCCGCCCCGTAGCCCTCCAGTTCCAATGAATAACGCCAAGGTTTACGAAAAGTCGTACACAGCCCGGGCGAGCTACTCGGACTATTGCCCTCCGCCAAGGCGAAGCTCCACATCATCATCAGACTATTATTCTCACATGGGGTACAGTCCTTCTCACGGGCACTCGGTCTCTCCCTTGCATGTTACCACTCAGCTCCCCACTGTGGCATCCGTCTCGCCTCAGCCTTCTGATGAGTACAAAGGTGACCCACGCAAGAAGTATCGTTGCGCCGCTTGCCCGCGAGGTATGTGAGCCATTGTGAACTATATAACCTCTTTCTCACTTACCATTCCAGCGTTTGCGAGAGCTTATAATCTGAAGACTCACATGGCTACACACGATCCCAACCGCCTTAAGCCTCATGTCTGCCCTCAGCGGTCATGCGGCCGCTCCTTCAGCAGGAAGCATGACCTCGGTCGTCATCTTATCAGTATTCATCGCGACGAATCTGTCAGTGCCTCTCTGCTTCTCCCTATGTCCAAAAAGGCCATAGGCGTAGAAACTGGATCGCGCAGTTGGTGCGACTCTTGCGGCAAGGGATGGGTTGGTCGAAACGCCGCCTGCGACTGCCTTGATATGAAGTAAACTATTTGTCAATACCTCCGCCCTATTTTCTTTGTGTGAGTCTATCCACTTCAAACGTCGTGCCATTTATTGATAGAATGTCGCAGGCACTTGCTTGCCATACCCTCGTCGCGCGTGTCAGTGATTATATTATGTATGACTCGTTCGCATCATCAGTGAACGGGATTACTGTCCCGCCATGCGTCAATCGGCGTATCACGTTTCGTACCGTCTAGTCAAATAACTCGGCCCAGCGACGAGCGTGATCTCGATATGAATTCCTCACCCTCTTTCTATATCTCACCGCCAACCTATATAAAGTACCATGCTTGCTTTGACTATTGCGTTGTGGCTATTGAATCGGTTCCTTTGCTTCTCATTTTCTTATCATCTCTGACAATTTGTTGTCTTTACTCTCATTACCTTTGAGAATTCATCCATATTATATAATATTGCTATTCTTTCGAATATCCGAACACAAGACAAAAACATGCTGCTATCGATACTGTTGTTGATGCATAATGCTTGAGATTTGCGAATTCAGGGTATACATATGGGCTGCCATAAAGATACAATAACTATAATACATATGACATCTATTGCTTTGATCGCAAAAAGAGCATGACAATGGCGTAGGCATTGGCGACCAATACCACGCACCAGATAACGTATGATAAGGCAATGAGCATGCGGCCATTGCTGAAATCGATAGTTTCCGGTATTGAGGTGCAAAGAACCTGTGCTTTTTTCTTTTCCTCTATATTGGAGGTGTCGATCACAGGCTGAAGATCTGAAGACAGGACATCGAGGTCGGAAAATAATTCTTCCTGTTCCCCGATTGGAGTCACTTCGGACTCGATAATGTCAGGTGGTGGTTTGCGGACTCGCATTACGACTTCGTTGGAGGTCAGATAGATGAGAGGAAACGCGACGAATGGTAGGACCACAGAAAGAACGACCTGCGACGCGACCAGGAGGGCGTTTATTCCGTCGCGACCGACAGCAACAGCCACAATGACGGATGGTACCAGGCTAATGCACCTGGTGATGAGCCTTCGGAGAAAAGGCTAAATAGGAAAGAACCCGAGAATTATTTTTAGTTAAGAAGGACGGCTGATAACAGGCTTCATATTTACCGAAACTTTCCATTCGATGAACCCTTCGGATACTATTTGACCGGCGAGAGTGACGGTGATACTTGATGTCTGACCTGCACAAACAAGGGCAAGTGCGAATATTAATGCCGCCGCTGGTTTATAAGTAAAGATAAGTTGTGAGAATTCTTTCGTGCATGCAGATTTTAGACCGACCATCCCCAATGCGAGCTTTGATCAAATCGTGGGCATCAAATAATCCAGCTGGGACATTGTGGTTTGCTCCAGGCCCTGCGTAAAATACAGCAGCAGCAAGGATAAGGATTCTACAAGCTCCTCATTTAGCACGTAAGGAGTATGTCAGGCAAACACTGACGCTGAGTTGATTGGGACGGCAAGCGCAATCAGGCTAGCAATGACATCCGCAATGCCGTGAGACAAATGCTGTCGAATAAACAACAAAGTATTGTTCTCGCGTTCACCATATTTGCTCCGATAGTCTATGGTTGACGCTGCTCGCTCCGCTCTGTCGATGCGGAAGAAGGGGGTAATAAAATGTTTGATCCTGGATTTGATTGTCATCTGACTTGATATCGGAGACGGTAAAGCCTCAGAAGGAGCGTCCGAGACACGGTCTTGGGTAGCCAATGAGGACCCTAAAAACAGTGCATGAGGCATGACGGTCGCCCCCAATATGCCAACCGCTAAGATAGAAAGAAGCATGACAATGCATTCGTTGGTCGATAAGAATTGCTGTGACTTACCCGCATACACGGCATCTGGCTCAGATTGGAAAAGGTTCTTGTTGGGCAAATAGCCCATGAAGACTTGTGACCAATCTGGAGAAGCCTTGACGAGCAAAGCAACGAAACAAGCGAAGACTCCAAAGACCTGCGGTTGCCATAGAGTGAGATTTAATGTGGGGCGGTGGCGCGAGGATACTTGCCAACGCAATGATGGTATACTCAAACAACCTGACAGGACGTCCTTGGCCCCGAGAAGGGTCGCTGAAGGATAGGAAAATCAGAACGTCGGCCGCAGTGAGGACCACACCAGCCCAAAGTGGCAGCTTTGGGAAGAGCAGACAGAATCCAATTGCAGAGCCCAACAGTTCCGCGAGATCGGTGGAAATGATAGCAATCTCTGACAATACGTAGAGAGGGTAAAGTACAAGACGGCGGACAAGACGCGGGTGACGCGGATGGTCGTGGAGAAGTAATCTGCAATGACTGGCCAGGTCTAAAGTTGTTGGTTAATGAGAAGCTAGTACCTTGCAAGAGATATATAGTACATACCAAGGCCGGTGACGCAGCCTAGTTTAGAAGCCAAAATCTTTGGATATGATCAACATCGGCTGTAAACCGTTTGGAAGCGATATACCTGAAGGACAATGGCTCCAAAGCCAGCCATGAGAATAACAAAGAGCATGGGCCGATATCCAAAGCTTGACCCAGCTTGGAGATCGACACTCCAATTCCCTCTGGTAGATTCCCGAGAAATCAAAAGCCGCAGTCTGTCAATTCGAGGGATGGGCTTACGGATCGAAATAAGCCACAGAGCATATGATGCCAACCCCTACATGCTTTTTGAAATGGTGAAGGGTTGTGGTGAAGCCTGCGCCAACCGACGTTTTTATTCTCGAGGCATATGTCTGGGGTGGATCATTCTGAATTTGCAACAAGGGCATGCCAGGGAAAGAGGAGGAGCGGGAGCACAACGACGATGCAACGAGGGCTCATAATGAAACGCGTCAAACCCAGCATAACGGATAGGAACACGGTGTGAACGAAAATATTGCTTCCCGTGCGAAGGCTAAGCAGATTTCCTATTGAATTCAAAGTAGACTCGCGACTGAGCCAGGATCAACCAGTGATGTGGTTAAGGTCAACCCCTTGGCACTCCGCTCCTCTGGCTACTCGCTATCGACTACCATCTAATGGATATAAATGATCTCCATCCTCCCGACGACTACACTCATCGCTTCTTCATATGGCACGAATGGATACAGGTGCGCTGCCCATCCTTGTTTCCTCGACTATTCTCACCAGGTTTCACAGGCCAATGGTCCATTAACTACAGAGAATGTCTTCGAATACTTTGCCACCTCCATGTTCTATGATAAGCAAAGCAATAATCAGGTTCTACGCATGCAAACCATGCATACCGGTGTACCGGTCAAGGACGAAGCAGCCGAATTGAGGTCAGTCATCAAGAAACCTCCACCTTCAACTATTGTTGAAACGTTAGTATCAGACGCTTCATCGGCGTTGAGTTCGCCCTTGTCCATTCTCAGCCCTCCTCTTTTTTCGTCATACAAAAGCGTGAACGTTTGTCTCCAGATGAAGGTTTGTTCGCTCCCTTCTTCCAGTGAGACTCGAACGATCCCATGGAAAGTGTTTAGTTAGGCCTTTAGCGGCCTACTTCATCATGAACAATCGCATTTACCAGTCCCCGGACGTTTACACCGTGCTTTCCAATCGTCTAGTGAGTTTCTTTCCGTATTAGTATCAGCTCTTGACTGACCACTTTAGCTCACGTCTCTATCTGCACTTCAATCTTCACTCGATATCTTGCGAAAACACCGGCCCGACTATACCCCTCGTACTGGTTTTATTTGGCCCATCACAGACCCATCAACGTCAGACGATGCCACCAAGAAAGGGGTAACAGAAAGAGAAACCAGCGTTGCGGGTGGCGAAACGGCATCCGAAATACAACAAGAGAAACGGCCAAATACACCAAAGAGGCAACAAAATAACATGCTGTTGATGAACGCCATGAGTGCAACTGCAGCACACTCAAAAATGTCGTTTTCATCGACATTGTTCATGCAGAATACCGAAAACATGGCTCCTGAAACTCCTGCAACAACAACCATGCGTTCGTCCCCTACACCAGCACCACCCTCCCAGGATGCTTTGTCAAAAAGTTCCTTTATAAGCATTTCACAAGAACCTATGAGAGGCCCTACCGGCGGAGGCAAAAAGAAAAAGAAACGTACGTCTACGACATAAGCTTTTCCCTGAATATCTTTGACTCGAATTTTAGGTACTTCACTGGCCCCACCACCCGCACCGACTTAAACGGTATACTGGTGCATCAAAGCATGAAGTTGTCATCCAAACTGGCGGTCTGTCTCCCATGCTCGTCCCTAAACGAGAATCCTTTGCGGAACCGGAGTTTAACGTTAGAGCGTGGAACGTGCCTGTCGTGTGCTAACCGCCATTCTTCCGAAGGGCAACAGTATGATTGCATCCTTGTCGGGTAAACTTAGATCGTATCAATTCGGAATACCCAACGTTCATTCCTACGATTGAATTCTTTATAGAAGTTGGCTAGTTCCTGTCATCCAGCATAAATTGGTGAGATGAACGATCTCATTCGTCAGATTCATTACGGGGATTCTCCTATTGCTACTGCATGTGTCCTTGCTGCAGTGCGATCATTAAAATCACTCCAGCCCTGTTATCTCGCCCCAACTCCAGTTAATTTCCCAGTTAGCCATCCCAATGGAGTCTTCATGTTTCCTCCTCGAGGTCCAAGGCCACTTCCACCGAGAGAGAGCGGATTCGAAGAGACAAATGAATCCTTTCGAGCTCGAGCGGCTTCTTGCACTATGTGATGGAAGTTGTCAGCAATGAGTAAAATCCCGACTCAGAAGAAACGTTCGAGTATTCCCAGCAAGGTGAGAAAGTCGTAAAAGTTACACACCGGATGCGTCGATCTCCTCGACATTGGTCTCGAGGACAAGACCGCCTTGTATTATTTCTGCAAGGATGTGGTGTACCTGTGAATAAACTTTCGGTCGGGATACGTTTGGAAGCCTGATCCGGAAATGACATACTTCGTCAAAATGGAATACAAGGTCAAGTTCACAAACATTCTCAAAGGCTCGGTCCAGAGATTCCACCAAAACCTAGCAGGAAATTTCAGAGTTGTGGTGAATACAGACAGACCTATCGCAAGCTAACCTGGATCAAGTCAAGGATCCCGAGTTCACTCTCTGCTCCATCGACAACGAAAACAAAATAGAGGGTAGCATAGCTCCGGTAAACCACCTGCCATCGTTCGTCGGCGTCCCCTTTGAAACCGAGAAATTGCTCAAGCTCTGGGGCGTCGAGAAAGTTACACAAGCCAGGCGGCCGTGTGCTAACGAGGGAGAAGATCTTCTGCACCACAGATTGTGTGGATTGGTGCAGTGGGGTGTAGAACTTGGTCAGCCGTGAGACTCCTGAGGTATTAACTAGAGACACAATCAACAAGGGAGATTGTTTGAGGAGTGACCAATGACCCCACAGATGAGGACAGCATGAATCATGAGTCCAGCCTTCAACAAGTGGGTTAAGACGTAAGTCAGGCCTCCCTCCGGATTCGTGCGTAGCTGTTTAATGAGGTCAAGAGGATGAGTTAAGCCTGGGGCTGAGCTCAGCTGCAGCAAATTCGCAGATGGTCACAGGAGTCGAAATTGACTGTGGAGACTCAAGTTTAACGCTAGAATCGGCATGGTCAATCAATAGTCACAAATAGTTGGCTCCCTTGAACAGCGTCTACAATCATTGTGTCTCTATTTGATTCTCACCTCTAAATGCTCAAAAAAAAGGGGGGGAGGCGCTCCTCAAGATCCCCACGCTGTGGCACAGTGAGATATAGAAAAGCATGACATAAGTACATGCGTCTATATTTATTACAAGAGAATATGCTTTATCATTCTTCCCGAGGAAGCTTGACGTCGGGTTGTAATCTCCCTGCAAGGTTACTCACTGGCCCAGAGAGTCCCGCCTGGCTCTTGTAGCTTTCCAGGAAGTTCTTGATCATGTTGTAATCCATAGGTTCTTCAGAATCAGAATCCCCTCCTTGAAGAGCTTCCTTTATTTCTGCATCCATAGCAGCCTCGACGTCAAGGTCTCCATCTTCATCGACATCCATTGCAGAGGGAGGGGCTTGTCTTTCCTTTCCTTTATTCTTGCTCGCTGAGGGTTTCTTGTTTGTTTTTTGAGACCTTGATAGCTCTTCGTCCAATGCCTTCATTACTGCTTCAAATGAGTCTAGCTCAGGGTTGACATTTGGTCTTGGGCCAGGTTCTGGAATGCGAGGAATATGAGTCTTCTTCTCCGTCTTCTCCTCTTTGTCCGAAACTTTCGTCGGAAATACGGATGGTTTAGTAGCGCTGTTTGGAAGAAAGGCTGACGAAACATGAAATTGATGGTCACCAATATTGCTTGGCCAATCTGCAAAGCTCGACTTACCGCCTCTGCCTTTACGATCATTGACAATGGCTTCCCACTGTTCATCACTAATGCCAAGAGTTTGCCTCGAGAATTCGAGAAACTCTTCTTCTTCCTCTTCCATGTCTATTTCGATATCGCCGACAAATTGAGGTCGATCTTCTTCTGATTCATCGTCTTCGACTTCCTCTTCGTCTGTTTCATCGTCCGAGTCGACCCCGTCATATTTGTCCCGTGGAATAATGGGGGTTCGTGCAGGATTTAATTGTGCATTACTTTCTGGAATCGTACCCGCTTTGAATGACTGCTGTTCGTGTGCGTTTGGTTGGCTTGAGTCGTCATCCATGGCATCATCTGCAACTGTGGCTGGGGTTACCCGCTGGGAGTTTTTGTAATATGATGCTGGCATCTTTCCGTAATCAGATGGCTCCAGGGCAGGTATGAGCTTGTCAATAGCAGCTTGTTTTGCAGTTGATTCCGCCGCTTCGTCCTGGATATCCGATTCTGATTCCACGGTTTCTTCATCATCACTGAACGGTTCGTCGGAAAACTCTTCGCTGCAGATATATTAACAGGATGAACAGAAATGTACACGTGCTGGGACTCACTCATCGAACATGGCGCCCCCCAGGTCCCCCTCCCCTTCAACAAAGACTTCAACTTTAGCAGCCAAATCTTTCAACTGTTTAGCTTGTTCTGACGCCAGTCTGTCTTCAGCTGACTCCGTGTTGCTCAAAGAATCGACATCCACCGCATTGGTTTCTTGCCGTTGATTTCCTTTTGCGTTATTGAGAGTTTCCTCCAGCATGTGATCAAAGTCTTGAGCATCAACTGTGAGCCAATCATCGCTATCTTCCGGTAGGTTGGCGTGGTCCGGTGGGCTCGTCGAATTGGCGAGCGCCGCATCTACTTGTGAAGCAAATGATTGACGTGTAGCGTCACTGAGAATAATCGTCAGTTTATGGTTGTCTGATATCTCTGTCAGCGCACTCAGTACGGCGGACTTCCAGAAATGTAGCTACAGCCTTATTTTCGTATTCATTCCAGAGCGCAGATCCTTCAAGTTCCCCTTTGAAGTATCCAGCTTTCATCAGGTTCTGGATGTATTTCCCATATTCCGGGTTGCGACGGAGTGCCTCTATGTTAGCTTGTGCCTAAGAACGCTTCACGGTTAGAAATGTGTCACACATGGATGAGCCGTACACGCACCAAAGAATCGACACCTTCCACTGAAACATTTTGACCGTTTGACCGACTTTTGCTTTCCTGGTAGAGCATTTCGAATCCAACAGCCTGGTAACGCGTAAGGTCTTCTTTTTTTACACCAATGAAAAAGATATTGACGTACGATTTTCATTCCCACATTTCGCCACCTCCATTCTTTAGTATTCTCCAGTTCCTTCCATTGGCCGAAAACTTTGGGCGGAAAGAATTTTTGTCCCACCAGTTGAGCGTATGCCGTCCTGGTCATCTTTACCGTTGCGAGGAGAGATGTATTAGGTGGAAAACGAGACATGCGATGCGCTACCTGTGAACCGAGCCAGAATACTTCAGTCTTCGCGTGAACACTGGAGAATCAAAGGACTTACGCGTAACTGTATTGCATCCCTTGTGTAAAAAGCTTCGACCGCCTTCTGTATGAGAGAGGGATTTACGGCCAGCGCCTTGGCAATGTCAGTTGGGAGGAAAACCGTTGCAAGGTGGGCATGGTTTCTCCCGGCAGCTGGGTAACTGCAGAATGTATGAGCCGAAGAATGCAAGTCAAGATGTCAAGAACAAACCCAGAAATGCGCTGCCAAATGAGTCGCTCTACAGGTGACGGGGCCAAAGTTGTGATAAGTGGTTCTCTGACGAGTTTCACAGCATCTTCAGCGGCTAGAAAGGCATCGACGCCGTCTCCTCCAGTACTTTCATCATCACTTTCTGCTGCCCCCGGCAGTTTGCGGCGATGTCGTTTTCTAGATGTTGGAGATATGTGTGAGAGCGGGATAAGGTGCATTCGGGAGTTGTAGATCCAGACCTATGGAACCCTCTAACATAAATGATCTAGGTTCCCTCACCGAGAAAGCGGAAAGGCGCGCACCCTGTTCTCGGAATTTGTTGGCTTTACCCACGAGGGCAGTGCTTCCGCTGCCTCGATGAGGAGAAACTCTCCGTCGGAATCATAAACACTACACCCAGATCCTGTGGTCAGCAACGCCACATATCATGCAATCGACAGAACCCAAACCTGATAACGACATCCCATTTCGCACTTATTTCCTTTAACAACCATACAGCACACCACTCGTCATCAACACAGTCTCCGACCCTCATTCTACCTTCGAGAATCCAGGTCCCATCGGTGTCTTGGTTGGGAACTAGTTTGACCTCAAATGCGTCACGGTGCCATAAATGATCCGGCAGCAAGGCGTCAACATAGCTGATTATGCATGTCGCAAATGTTGTGACGGAGACTTTATCTGAAGAGTCTGGTGGTGGATAAATAGCATACTGAAGGGTGTCTTCTGAAATAGACGGTGGGCGATTGAAGATGTCCATCTTGGCAGTAATGGCAACGGCTCTCCTGCTAAGCGTTCTCCTGCTGAACGTCCGGATTTGATTCCCGTCAAACAAAGCAGGTCAAGATTTAGTAAAAGACAATTGGGAGAAGGAGGGTTGCGTCTTTTCCGAAGACCGATTCTATGTTTCTGACATCACTGTGTCGTTTGATCTGAAGCCCTAGCATAACATGGACATACAATCGATATCATTGCCAGTAGCAGTCACTCAGGTTCAAGAGGCGAGAAGTGAGAACAAGCAACAACACAGGCGATGGCCGCAGCGTACAAGGACCGCAATCTAATTGCAGTCATTGGCGATGAAGTGAGTATACACAAATATTGATTTGAGTTTGACTCTTATCCTCGTTCAGGATTCAATTACGGGTCTTCTACTTGCAGGTATTGGTCATATCAACGACCACCAGAAGAAGAACTTCCTAGTTGTGGATTCCAGTACGAGACAATACCATCTCAATTGCAGACCTTCTAATGCTTACTCTAGAGACGCAAATTGCCACGATTGAAGGTGCATTCCAAGAGTTCACAGAGCGGAAGGATATTGCAATCCTGTTAATCAACCAACATGTGCGCATTGCAAGCTGCTCGATTAATCAACGTAAATATTGACGGGAACAATCTAGATTGCGGAAAAAATACGCCCAACAGTTGATAAGTATCAACAAGCCTTTCCTGCTTTGCTTGAGATTCCCTCCAAGGATCATCCTTACGGTGAATCATGTTTGCCTCAGGCCTGCCCAGTTATCCTAATCCCCTTGATTAAGATCCATCCAAGGATTCCATACTTAAACGCGTGCAAAAGTTATCTGGAGAGTAAAGTACTTCTCCACTCATCCGCCAACATTATCATACTCCTCACACTAACTCGTCCATAATTGCAAGGGATTAGCTTTAGGATTGTATCGTACAAATAAATCATGAAACCCATCGCATTATAGGTTCATTCTCTCTGACACCTGGTTCTCTTTCGACGAATACACGTACGGGATTAGAGTCTCGCGAGCCTGCAATATATCGGACGGTCAGCAATGTCCTCAATGAAGAAGTGAACACGAACTGGGGATATCAACAAGCAGATATCGGAACTCAAAGTAACCATCGTTGCTCTATGAGAGGCACAAATTTAGCCTTACGGCTACTGTTGATAGTCCAAAACCCACGCACCTTGATTAAATCCGCATGTACCTCTCCTTCTGTGTAGAATCCACCGGGACGCCTTGGTATTGTTTGAGTGCTTGGTTTCTTTGTCCCCTTAAGTGAAGAAAACATTCCAGCAAAGTTCCAGGTTCCACCATCATCCTGCTTTGCACTTTTCTCGTTTTCAAGGGAAGGCATTGGGGGAAGAGGTTGTGGAGGGACTGGTGCACCGGAAAGATATTTGAAAGCGCGAATTGACTTATCCCAGGCATTCGTAGCACTCCGCTTCGACCAATTGACTGCCTCGTCGAACGATAAATCTGATAGAACGGAGGCTTTGTCCTGAGCCCACTCTGCGGCTGTTTCGAAGTAAGTTGCTTCAGATGGAGCAACAGTCTTTCCCTCCGGTTGACCCTGCACATAGAAAGTCATAATCATATGTTCTTTACCGTAAACATCTACCATGACTCGAGATGTGACATGTCGATTTCTATGCCGCGGTCGAATGGATGATGGTGGGTTATTGTGGAAAGTCAAGGGTCCATTCAGGTACTTCGCAACCTAAGTAAAATCGGTCAGGACATTCGCACCACAATAGGGGACGCCACGGACACGAGTTGATGATTTTATTCGTTCACAAGCATCTCCGTATAGCACCGTCGGGGAGTTTTTCGAAAACAATTCCGAAGTGAGAGAGTAAATTAGAAGTGCTGACAGGCCTGCGCCTATGAGGATAACACCAAGGTTTGTCGTTCGTGCAGTTGTACGCATGACTGCCAGGACACAATGCAGCCGGTAAGTGGAGTATCATTGAATTTGACCAATGCATAGACGCGCACCCTTTCCTCCTGTACTTAGTTCCGCCCATTTTGGAACCTTCTCTCCCTTCCGTAGAGCAGACGGGGATAGTCCCAGCTGGAATGGTCCAACGTTATCATGCTTCGGCTCCGAAGAACGTCGTCGGGTGTCTAATGACTCTGAAAGCAGTTGGGAACGTTCTCCAAAGTCCATGTTTCGGTGTGTAGTATACTTCCGCCTGGCTCCAGCGGTAAATATGGTTGGATTGAGCTTCGAGGAGCACAGAGCCCATCGAGAACAGTGCGCGTGTTTCCAAAGGCGCAAGCTGGTGAAACTCATTTTGAAGGTAGAAATATCTGGATGAGTGTCTCTTGCCTACTAGCCGAATTCAGTCAATGGCCTGCGATCGAAACATATCCAAATAACACGCTCTAAGTCAACCTTGGGGGCGACAAATGCTGCGAATACCCTCCTTGATAATGAGACAAAGAAAAGACGCGATTCCAACGTCACTATCACGAAGGCAATCAACAACATGGCGCCCTCGACAGGTTATTATTCGTGGCAATAAGGGTATGTGTACAAGTACAACCAGGGAATGGTGGATCCTACATTGCAAATGGCTAGAAGAACGTTCACGAGTTGGTACAAAGTTATGATCGTTCTCCCCTCAACCTCCTTGCCAACGCCAAATCCTTCGGTTGTATGGTCACGCGTTTAGCGTGGATCGCTGCCAGATTGGTGTCCTCGAAAAGAGAGACGAGGTAGGCCTCGGCGGCTTCCTGAAGTGCCATAACGGCAGATGATTGGAAGCGCAGGTCGGTCTGGAGGAGAATCATCACTGAGCGCGCGGCCAACCATTATGGCACGCTCAACTCACCTTGAAATCTTGGGCAATTTCGCGAACGAGACGTTGAAATGGGAGTTTGCGGATGAGCAGCTCAGTAGACTTCTGGTAACGCCTGATTTCACGGAGGGCGACAGTTCCGGGCCTGAAACGATGTGGCTTCTTGACTCCACCGGCAGCGTTCTAACAAAGGGATGACTCCAGGTGAGTGCACTGGACGAGCATGAGAAAAGATGGATACTTACGGATGCAGTTTTGCGGGCTGCTGACTTGGAAGCAAGTTGCTTACGGGGAGCCTTTCCTGCAGAAAAATGAGACCCCGAGCCGCTTGCTTGAGATATTGAAGAATAGACATACCTCCCGTAGACTTGCGAGCGGTCTGTTTAGTACGGGCCATAGTGCAGTAGAGTGCAGTTGAGGTGAGAGTATTGGTTGGTGAAGCCTTGGAAGTCTTGAGGAAAAACTGGTGGTGGTTTGAGATAAGGAGGAATATTCGGAGTCTCAACCGATGTCTGCCTTTTTAAACTGTTGGTCTACGATTGCTGAATGAAATCCACAACGAATGGCCCTAAATGTATTCGATCGCGTAGCACACGTGACCATCAACAGACGCGACGCGACTTAGCGCGACTTCCATTCCAGTTGTCACCATGACACCAAATCTTAGATTCTTTGGAGACCCTTGAAGTCTTCCACCCTCAATGTCAGGTATGTAACGGCATGTACATTGTCCACATATGATACAATTTGTTGGAACAGCTTATCAAGGAAACAATCAATATACTATGGATCATGCGCTTACTCCTGTGTCCTTCGGTCCACCATTCAGTTTTGCGAGTCTTTTCTTTTCCTCCTCCATCATCTTGTTTTGCGCGAGCACACGAGCCGGGACGATATACTTTCTTTCTGTGGTTATCTTGAAGGCATGGCGGTCTACCCCAAGTGCCTTTAACGTCTTCCTCTCTACCAGACTATATTCTCTTGGGTCGTCCCTGTCGAAGTTGAATGGCTTTTTCAGGGATACAGGAGGATTAGTAATAATTCTTGGGATCCGCAAGTAATTCTTCGACGCCGAATGCATCATCAAAGGATGCATCAACACCACGTCCCCGATCTCTCCAGTCATCTCAACAAATTGTTTGCATGTTTTGATTTCTTTGAGGTGGGACCAATATCCAGGATCTTCTTCACGGGGGTTCTCGAACCTGCTTGTCGATGGTGTGAATGACAGGCCAGTTGGAAGGACTCCCTCAGGGTGTGCTGCTAGGTACTGGGCAATCATGTTAATGCCATCGGGCGATATCATCGTGCCACCGCCGCGAGGTTCAATATCAGAATAGATTGGGATGACCAGAAGCGCTTGCTCTGGCGAATCGAGAAAATGAACCTAGCAAACTCTTCAGGACTAGCGTCACGACGGATAGTCAGACTGCTCACGAAGAAATCACCGTCGACATGCCAGTTACCCAGGTCCTCGGGAGCAACTGTCTCTCCTGATTTCTCGAGTTCGTCGGTACCAAGATTGACGATGAAGGAATCACCCCAGCATGATGCTTCTTCCATGATGCGCTCTTCTCCCCCAAGTAAATCTTTAATTGCAGCCCAAGCCTGAGCAACATTTCAAATTCTGGGTTCGACTCTCAATCACAACCTTCAGAATTACCTTGGGAGCGAAATCGGCTACTTTCTCTCGATGATGCCATGGCATATGAATCCGTTCACGATCCCAGGTAGACTTATCGTTGGGGTCCAAGTCAAGGCGAAGCCAAACGTTCTTCGTCCATTCGGCTGCCTTTTCTCTTGTAAAAGCATGCTTAATGACGACGTATCCGTGCTCAAGGAAATGGTCAACTTGAACGGCTGTTCAGAAGTTCTCAGTCTCGCGAAGAATTATGCATAATAGCCAGCAGCTTACGTGTAAGGGTTTCGAACTCTCCGTTCATCTTTGGTGTTAATGAGCGGGGAGAGGAGGGAATGGATTGATCTCCATAGGAGTGTTCAAATAAAACCTCTGTGAGATAGCCACGTGAAGCTTCCGGCAAAACTTTTACAATATGCATGGATTTAACGACCTGGAGTGTCAAAAGTTATATCAAGTCCTCCGCACATCGGCGATTTCTGCAGAGCGAAAACACCTCGGACTCAACCCCAAGTGTGGTCAATCTTCCACCATCTTCATGTCAAAAAACCATTGGACCAAAAGACACACACTAACAGTAACTTCACTCCCTAGTTAAGTGTTCCATCCCGCCGTATCACAAATAGATTCAACAGGTGACCAAAGATGCCCATGAAGGTTCCCAAGGCGTAATTTCGGGGTTGCACGTGTACAAGCTCGGCATGGCGGTGGCAAGATACGTGTTCTATTGACTCATATATGAAAGAGTAATTGTCGATCTTACTTTGGTAGGGCTTTTATGTGCTCGAGAACAGATTGCTTGAGCTTGAAAATAGGGGTGATCACCACTGGTCATTAATGCCATTGCAATCAATAAGGCGTCGGAAAGAACACGCACCGGAGGACTTGGACCATCCCCTTCAAAATAATGCAGCACGAATTCTGTGGCCGCCCAGTCATTATCTATGGACCCCAAATCACGGAAGACTAGAGCTCGAGGCCGATTGGACATAGGGGCAGAGAGGAAAATGTCGAGAGGGGTGTGTTTAGCAAGTGGGGAGTTTGGAAATAAGCTTTTGAGCTTTCGCATAGGTGAAGCCGCCGCTTGGGCCACTTCTTCTGTAATCCTCCCTTCTTTGATCCCGGCAGCCAAACGGGTTTGAAGGGCGCGCATAAACGCGTCTCTCAAGTGCGTATACGACGTTGAACGCGTAGGTACTATTAGATGCATGTACAATATCAAGCATTGTTAATTCGTGATCAAAGGACGCATACCAATTCGAATAACGCATGATGTGTTCTGCACAATATGTTTGATCTTCTCTTCTGCTGTCATGTCTGGAAGAATCTGGGAGGCTTTCAGACAACCGTCACTGTCATGGGTGTAAAATAGTTCTTATTTACTTTAAGGTTGGGGTTGCTCAAGTCAGCGTAGAATCCAACGGAGTATACCTTGATGCCGAGAAAGGAAACAGTTCTTACACCAACTCCCAACAGAGTTAGCGGTGGAAGCTTGATGTTGGCAGGTATTTTCATGGTCTTCGGAAAGACAATGGAGGTTGCGGGGTCAACTAATCATTTTTATTGATTGAGATTTTAGCACACCAATCTTGAAGATACGGCTCTCACCAACTGTATCATTTACTCCATCCTCGTTAACGGCCGTTTCCTTGACTTGACTGTCAAGATGGATTTTGGTCGGTGTGTAAGCAAGACATGCTGCAACAGCAAAGGATGTTCCCCAGGCCAAGGACCGATACGAGTTCCGAGTTCGTGGTATACTTATAGAAGACACAAAACGCCGCGTCGCTGTGGACCTGGCAAGCCGTGCGAATGGGAGGGAGAACATAGTAGTTGAGGGGGAAAGGCGGACCGGCGTTCAAAGGTTGGAAACTGTTCACGTGCCTGGGAAGACGCGCGTCAGAAACTGTGCAGCGCATTTAAGATCAAGAAAGGCTTGCGCGTCTCTCTTTCGATCTCCTTCCTTTCCAGTACAATTTCTATACTTGGGCAATCCGACGCGTCACCATCTATTCTGCGCTCACGATATATAAGATCTCCGTAACGTGAGTAGTCTTTCTTTCATCCCACCATACAATGTCCACTTTCAACGAACAACTTGCTTCTGTCTCTGGATTTCAAACTTATATCTCAAAGTCTCTTTCAGATCCTCTCTCATCTCAGTACTTGGACATGGATGACGATGAGGTATCTGTAATCGACTCGCCAGGTGACTTGGCAGACCAATCTGCGTATGACAAGCAGCGCGCCTCTTTGCAAACCTATCTTGACTCTTTGCCATATGAATGCGAGACTGTTGAGGACATGCAAGATCGACTAGAGAAGATTATAGAGAAGATTTATATATGCGCTAAAGCCAAAAATTGGCTTGTACTTAGCACTTGGGATGGGATGCTTCAATGGTACGTTTCCTGAACTATTCTTTGAAAGGAGTGTCACTGAGTGGGCCATTAACAATGTAGCTGGCTGTTGATGCGTTATCCCATGGCAAAGGCTACGCGTGCCAACCTTGTGCGTCTATACTATGAGTTGTGTCTTGTTCCTGGTGTCGAGCCCCGCGTTCTCCGCAATTGGGCTGATATGCTTTCTCGTTTACTTGCCAACAAACCTGGTTTGAAACGGAAACTTGAATCCACCGACCTTCAATTGCCGTGGGAACCGCTATGGCGGGTCTTGCATAAAGAGTTATGGCCCAAAGGTAGTCTTGACGAAACCACGTACGTTGATACTGTTCATGTAATCAGAGCCGTACTTGATTGTTATATAGTCGAAACCTTGTCAACATCTTGCTGTATGTTGCCGATCAATGCAAACGCTACTACCCAGCGAATGATATTCATGTTATGCTTGAAACATTTCTACCCATCACGACCAAAGACGTTTGTCATTTGTCTTCACCTCAACTACTCACTGACCCTGATCTCCATACATAGACAATCTTGACTATGGTTCCAGTTCTAACCTCTTTCTTACCTCCTACACATGTACATCTTTATCTTCCTTCCTTGTTCAAAATCTGGGAAGCGTTCAATTCCGGTGTAATTGATGATCGGCTTATGGAGTTATGTGGTGATTTGTCGGAGGAGCATGTAGCGGGGACCTTTGGCGACGCCGGGGACGAAGGAGGGGCTCCCTGGAAGGACGTGGGCATCTGGACTGAATTGCAGTGGATCCAAATCGTTGGCAAAGGGCTCGGATCAATGAGTAAGCCGAGTTCCAGATCTGGCAAGGCTAATATGCTCACTTCCCTCGTTATCCAAGACGTTCCCGTTGGTGCGATGAGGGTAATGTGCACCCTTTCTTATAAAGAGCATGATATATAATGAACATATTGTTTTAGGGAGCCTCTAATACATCTTTGCATGCAGACCTCCTGGATAAGAGTGGATTCAGGATTAAGAAGGGGATCAACAGAATACGTGTGTGATCATGAAAATCGGTTTCGTTCGCACAGCTGACGGCCTACTTGATTTACAGATGCGCTTGCTAGGGTATTGGTTTATTCCATGAGAACTGACGGGGAAGTTCGCGACTCGACTCCAACCAACGTCGGAAAGAGGGCCATTAAAGTGCCAGCGCAAACTGGTTATATTGCTGGTTCCAGGGCTGTTGAGACGCTGGATCGATTGATTACCAGTATTGAGTCGTTCTTCCATCCGTCAAATGCAGGTGTATGGACATTATCTGTAAGTCGTCCATGTTCAGCTGGCTTGCCTGGTTTCATCCAATATTGTGTTTCCAGTTGACCACTTTCATTCAACGGTTGAGTGCCGAATTCACGAAACGGTGGAAAGAGGAAGAGCAGGAGTCATGCCAAACACCCGTGGTACGTCTTACTACACAAAATGGTCAGCCCACCTGAAATATCAAAATACTAATCCGCCACAGACGCAACGCCTGACGTCGGCCATTCGCCACTCATTCGTCACCATCCTTCGCACTCCGGCTCTTCTAGCAATGTTTGCCAAGGATCCTGTCTCCATGAGCTACTCCCAGGGCGCTCTTCGTTCACTAGCGATGCTTGAACCAAGTCTGATCATGCCAGAATTGCTTGATCGTGCCTATGGAGGATTAGAAGTCGTAAATGAAACTCACAGAACCACTGCTGTCCTAAGCATGTTATCTGGAATTGCACGGCCTCTAGTTAGCGAGCGAGTATGGCTTGGAGGGCAGAAACACATCGTCCCATTGTTGGAACTATGTATCCCCGGTATTGATCTTGTGAGTTTCCCTGTAGATACCGACAAAACTGAAGTGTCTAATCCTACGTTCCCAGAACGATCCTGTGAAGACTGTCTGTGCAACGATGTTCATCGTTTCTGTTGTTCAACACATGAAGATCGGTGACCTTTCCCAATCTGGGATGTCGTTCTCGGGAGATGAACCGGGTGAGGAGATGATGGATATTGACGATGTTGATCGACTTCCTGATGGTGCTGAAATGAGTGACGTGCCACAACTCAGCCGGGCAGACGAGCGATCGCTTGTGCGAGATAGCACAGCAAGTTTTGCAGGTGCGTAGAACTGTCCTTTTTCCAAGTATAACATCTGTTGCTCATAAAATTATTTAGACTGGGTAGTATCCTTATTCCGCCGCGTTCTCGCACTCTATGAGAATTTGCCTGAGGAGGGAGGCAGAAAGAATACCACTGGCGGCAAACAAGAAGAAAGCGTGCTTAAATCCATCAAGGGCATGCTGGATGTCATTTGTCTCCATCTTTCAGATCAACTTTTTGACCTCGTTCTCAATCTGGTGTATGATTATGCGACAACGAATGCTAAGTCAAACGCCGTCCGTGCATTTGGACAGCTTGTTGCCTGCCTTGCCCGTGTTCGTCCCGAGAAAACCATGGCCAAATTTTTGCCACACTGTGTGGCACAAATTGAAGAAGAGCTGAGACATGGTGCATCCAGCGTTCGAACTACGTCCACCCACGCGGCAGTGCCTTCAGATACAACTCTGCATTGGAGTATAATTCTTCTTTTCTTCGTTTTTTAGTCTCGTTTTTAACCTTTGTTTTGCTTTGTAGATATGTCAATCCTCCGTGGCTGTCTTGGTTACGGCGGTGCTGCAGTGAGTCATGAATAAACGGTCAGTCCACTGTATCTTGCTCATAATTTGTATGCCAGCTCCTACCTCATAAACGCCAAATCCTCGGACTGTTGGTGCTTTTAGTTGACAAGACCAAGAGTGAACGCGGGTACACTGGTACCGGCCGTCTGATCACTCGGATCTTGAATACTATTGGTGGCACATATCCGCTCAACACGCGCTTTGTAAACACCGCTGAATGGGATGACCCAAGTGTGTCTGATCATAGACGTCGGATTCGTGTTACTAAGTCCTTACTAGATTTCGGGAAGAATCATAGTACTCAATGGGGACGCCTCTATGAGCCTCAAGACGTCATTGTTGAATGGCACGGTGGGTACTTTACCTATCTGATTCGTCGATTTCTTAGCCTGGGTCTCCATGATAGTCCCCACAGACAACGAGATCGTTTTTGTGCTCGACATCGTCGACCAGATTGCGACGCCGGCTTTGAAGATGGTTGAAACACTCATCGCGAGCAACGCGAAATGGGACAATGCCTCTCGGAATGACTTTTGCCGGTAATACTTTTGCCTGATATAAGGCACTGCATACTTGCTGATTCATCCTTAGGCACCTTCATGCATGCAGGGCCGTCTGGGGTGGATTGCCAACATTCGTCAAGGAGCAAACGAAGAATGTCGTCAACCCTTGCCTGATGGAGGATTATGAATTACCCGAGCTGCTGGTCTCACATCTCGACGTCAAGGCTGGGTTTACTTTGACTGATCCTAGTGACCCGCGATACCAGAAAGTTGTTCAGAGACGACAAAGGTTCGGAGAAGTTGTCCTACATGCTGCTGAAACGTTTAGGAGCAGCACAAATGGCGAAGATCATATTGACGCTGTCATCGGCGTTACGAGGGCCATTGATACCTACCTCCTTGCATATGGGTTGAGCCGAAGTGATTTTGATTCCATGCAAAAGAATTATGTTCAAGCACGCGAGTACGTCCATGTCCTTGATTTCCACCCACCTGCTAACATGCAACACTTCATAGTTTGAATCGATCATGGTTGAGACAAAAAGACAACTCACGTTTGGTGTTTGTGAAGCGTGCACATGTGTATCATAGCGGACGTGTCTACATGCATGCTTTGTATCGCCGTCGCTCTGAGCTTGATGATCAATTGCTCGATCAGTTAGTTGAATTATCGTTGTCACAGTATACCAGAATCCGGAGGTAGGCAAAAACGCGAACTGTATGCACGGCCTGTAGCTCACATTTACGTCTTTCATTTTTTTAGACAAGCTCAAGCTGTTCTGCATAATGTGTCTGGAGTACGTATTGATGTTTTTCGAACTGTTTTTCTCCTTGACGCGACGCTGAATTTCACCGCAGTATTTCGTTCGCTCGACTCGATATATTCTTCCTTCCCTTTTCAAAGCGTTGGATAAAGGGAATGACCCAGACAAGATGAAAGGAGCATTGTATGTACTTTGGAATAAAGGAATAGGTTCGGCTTTCATTTACGGATGACATGCACCATCGGCTAATTCCTCTGGCAGCTGCATATGCACTGGCTGGTCCGTATTTATTCTCCTCTGCTTACGGATTGCCTGAACTTCATTAGATCAAACCTTTCACGGGGCTTACCTTATGTCCCTCCTGGAGTGCCAACACGAGGAGAAGGTAATCCATGTATTTTTGCGATCGATTACCACGTTGATCCTCTCGTTCACAGCCATCCATTCAGAAACTTGTTAACGGTCTTTCTCAAGACTGCCTGACACATCTCAACGAAGAGGCCACACAAACTGATGCATATTCGCTGGACGTACCGCGAGTAGATGGAGTATTAGCGGATCTGGAAATTTCGTTCTCCCCTTCCTTCATTGACCAAAGCCTTCTTCGGAAAGCCACACAGAAAGCTGCTGCCCGAGTTGCAAAACGTGAAATCATCTATCAGAATACGGTATGTGTTATTGAACGTCTCGCTGCCTTTCGTCCGTTCAATGTGTCACGTCACAATATTGAAGGTCTCTTCGATCCTCGAAGTTGCATTGAGGCCAACAACACATGTGAGTCTCATGCCGCGAAACCATGTCATGGCTCACATTTGATCCATAGTGGCGATATGTCCAAATGGCTGCTCGATTCCTTTATGGTCTATTGCGGAGGGATGTTGCTCCGTCGCCCGATGTTGCCAAATTCTTCCTGGACCAGACAACGAGTCCTCAGCCTTCCATTCGCATGATCGTGCAACGGTGGGTTCAGTTGGTTCACTGTTTGCGTGCGTGGAGTTAAAGATTTGAGCGAACAGGGCCATTGTTAAGCTGCTTACTTTTGTCAAAATACGAAGCTTTTCGAAATCAAAGGAAGAACTCTGGTTGGACGAGTGGAAAAACCCTTTGGCACGGGACATTGCGATCGACGACCCCAAGGAGTTCCTCAAGACCCTTCAGCACCCGCTGACACGCGACGGGTGAGCCTCTTCCGTTCATCATACATGCACGTCGTACAAGGCTTGAAAACGCGAAATGTAGATGTTATGTCGATAAAGTTACTACCGGATTCCTTACCTGGACAAAAACTGTCAAAGGTTACAAGGCTGTGCAAGATGGGGAACCTCCATACTCATGGGAGTCGGACTCGTTACCTTGCCTGGAAACTATCCGGGAGGCTGTCAGAAAGCAGGATTACATCACTCAACTTTCGACTCTCTGGAGTCAGGAATCGAGCAAGGTTGGCGGCAGCTTGGACATGCGCACCGATAATGTACTATTCTTCAAATATCTAGGTGTGCCGTTTTAGTTTCTGGACGTATCCCTTTTCTAACATCATTGCCCAAACAGCCAAAATATTTGGCGACGAATGCTTGGAAGATACACTCGCTGTGATTGAGCCATTATTGTTTGATGCCGACAAATATAAACAGCGGGCAGGAGCCGAGATCCTCAGTGGCATCTTGCGTGGTAAGTCAATGATTCGAGCGTCCTCTTCACCAACTAAAGCGAAGTACAGGTTCAAAGCATTGGTCTCCAAAGTCGTTGGAAAAGCTGTGGACATGGACTGCAAGCCGACTTACCCGTATTGCGGGACAATTGAAACCTGACACTCTTGTATTCTGGGAAGGAATATTTCAGGTGTGACCACTCACAAGATTGTGAATATTGCAGAAATAATGGTTGTCATATATTTTAGCAACAACTAACCAAACGCGATCCACGGCGCAACAAACCGTTAGTTGATTGGATACTCAGCCTGCCCCTCGAGTTCAATGGCGACTCTGCATTCGAAAGTACGCCGGTCGTGTCATTATATTGCGACTGTATTTGCTTATCTTGTATAAAGTGACAAAATCGTTGTGTCTATATGGAATAATGGTCGATGCATTGGGAATACATTTCAATCCGAAGTCCGGGCAGTACATCAAGCTGCTTTTCGAAAACGCCAACACTGGATATGCAGAGGTAAGATTTCACTTCTTCTCACAGTGGGACCTCATAATTCATCCTTCTCGTCAGATGCGCCAGCACATTTGTCAAGGCCTTTATGTCATCACAAATAACCAATGGCAGCCATGGTATCCTTCTACAGAAGCGTTCTTAACCGCTTGCAATGAACAGAAAGATCCTTTACATATTCGGTATGTGGACTATGGCCACTGATATATCCTTTCCTGACCTTCGACCAGTGACGCTCCTTACATGCAATACATCTTGGAAATTCTTGGGAAGCTCTCCAAGTGGAGAGAAGAACGCCTTCCTCCACCCAGAGTCAATCAATCCGAGGTAACGCGTTTAATGGTTTTGCCTGAAAACTTATGGAGCTAATTTTGTGTAGTATGACAAAGTTGGCTTAACTCGTAAGGCAGATCAACGTACATGATTTCTGTCATCTTCCTCATAACTGCATTAGTTCTTCAGTGGATCTGGGTTTCCGCTCATAGCCCTCAAGCGTGTCTGATGTTTCCATATGCAGTGGCGATGATGTACGTCCATTCAGTCATCGCACACACGGTCCGACCACTTATCATTCCACAGGCCTGAGATACTTCGCATGTCAGAATTGAATGATAGTTCCGAACTCCAAGCCTATAGCTCAGCTGTCTTGTACATCCTATCGGCGGTCACTCCACCTATGGAGTACATTGAGGCAATATTGGATAACTTTGTTGCCGCAGTCAAATCATCAACGGTAATGCTGTTCTTGCTTACTCATGGGGAGTGTTCTGATCCATCCCTCACTCCAGTCCTGGCGTATACGCCTCCATGCTTTACCAGCTTTGGTTGTCTTTTTCTACAGGAATCTTCTATCAATTGAGCAAGAAGGTATTGCAAAAGTGATGGACATTTTGCTCGATTGTCTTGCGGATGAGAATGTGGAAGTAAGAGAAATGGCGTCCAAAGTATTTTCAGGAGTGGTCAGATGCTCTCAACGCCAGAGCATCATACCCTTGAGGGTGGGTGTCATCTTCGATTGAAAAAAACATTCGCTAACTTGCCTCGTGGCGCAGAACCGGTTTGTCACCCTGGCGCGAAATACTTCTCTTCCTCCACGACGCGACCTGGATTACGCCGAATCCTTGCGAGTGCTCCACTCCGCAATTTTGGGCATATGTGCTCTGATTGAGAGTCTGCCATATTCTGTTGAGACCTGGATGCCATCACTCACAGAAGGTATCGTCACTCGTTCTCCACTTTGCAATGATCGTTCTGACTGATACATGATCTGATCAGTTCTGGCGCCTCATGCCACAGACCCACCCCCGATTTCCACCACAATCCGTAAATGTGCATCTGAGTTCAAAAAGGTCAGACCTTCCACTTCTTCACGAAATCCCAAAGCCCTGACCCCAAATCTCCCACCTCCAGACACATCAGGTACGATTCAGAAGCCACTGGTATTTATATTTAAAAATCTAAACGTCGCTTCCAGGATACTTGGCACAAGGATCAGCTGCTATTCGACGAAGACCAGCTGCAAAGTCTATCGACAATGCTAGTCGGTACATCATACTGTGAGCAAATCTTCTTGTCCCACGGATGCATCTTCTGACTTCCTGAACAGACGCATAATCTGTTTTTACAAATAATTCCATCTATGTTCGGACTCTGTTCTGACAGGAAGTGGCGGGTTTCCAACCCAAGTACCTCCTGAATATCCAGACCTGCTCCATTTTCAATGATCGGTGGAATGTTTGATGGACGGCCGTCCAAGGACTAGTTGATCCATACTAGCATGACTCTTTGAATCATTCCGCTTATCGATTCTGTCAGCCAGGACTATCTGATCCCATGAGGGCGTGTAAAACATGCGTTGCCTGTTATGACTTCCGATGGCGTGTCAGCGGCACTTTTCAAGGGTTAGAAAAAGATATGCAAGGTTTTAAGGTCATCCTTCCATCGTGGTACATCGGATTTTAGACCTCGGTGTTTATCTCAAAAGAAGGGTGGCCATGGCTGTGGTAGCAGGGTCCCTATAGATCGAGAAAAAAAACACAATCCTCTTCTGAGTTCTAATTGCACTGTGATTGGAAAGGATTGAAGTGGACTACACTACATCTGGTTCGATTTTGCGAGATATGAAATCAGGGAAGGAGCAACAGTGCTAGAAATTGCGCAGGTACCACTGACACGGGGCTTAGCCTTCAGCGTCCACCTGATCTTTCTTGTTTTCATATTAGATTTCCGAGATTGTCTTATTTGGTCACAAGCGACGCCGAGCGGGGAGCGAACGCATGATTTTTTCTTTCAAGCATTAAAAACATGTCTTGCCGCGGAGCGCACTATCATAAAATCTTCTTTTTCTGTTTAGGGATCCCCGTCTTTCTCAAATTCTTTTGACAAGAGGTTTATATACACAAGACCGCACATGGCCGCCGTGAGCACTATCCATTACAAGATTCTACCATCCTGCCAGAGGCGGTATACGTATGTGACCTTCTGTGCCGTGGGACGAATTGATTTGACAATGTACACACGTCTTACAAGACTTTAGATAATTGGGCGACATCGTAAGTTATCGATGAAACACGGTTTCGACGTTTGAGGCATTGTGTTGTGAAGGCAGCAAGAGTGTCATTTTTGTGCTTTCCTCACTGGCATCCGCAAAGAACGCGGGGAGCAATATCGCGGACATTGAAATGCGCAGAGTCTTGACATGACTTCCTTTTGGGGAAGTCATCTGAAGAAGCTTCCGTTCATGCCAGCCTCTGCCAGCATTAGGTAAACAGGTTGACCTTGAATTGAATTGAGAGATGAAGGAGATGAACCGATAACAATCAAGTCTTTGGCTCGGGTATGCATTGATGACTGCAACTGTTTACATCTGGTTTGTACGTGTACATAGATCTCTTCAGTGAATTGCCATTGTCGTTAGGCGCCTTTTGGCTTTGAGGTCAGGCTTGATTGATGACTTTCGTATGCAGTAGAACATGATGAAAACAAATACAGCAGGAGCCGCAGAAGGTAATCAAGGAACAGGAACCCTATGTGGGCATCGGGATAATGGTGATAAGAGTTCATGGGTGATGATAATGTAGCGATCGATAGTGATATCTTAGCAGGTCGCACGCTCGAGGTTGAAGCGCTGTTAAAATCGATGGCGACGATATGATTTACCATCGATGAAGATCAGGAAGAGTCTGTATTTTCGTTCGAATGCTGGGCGCAAGCAAGGAAATGATCGTAAGCTAAACCTGGAACGGCGTCCTCCACGTGGAGCACGTGCCGTTAGCTTGAGCGTCACTCGACAAGTTCGGAGACTACAGGACCTGATTATAGTGGGACGACGCTATTGGAGTCGGTTTAGAGCTCCAGCGAGATTCGTCAAATGACTCGGAAGGAGCGACGGAGTTGTCAATGATCTCAATTTTTCGCTTGTGATGGAGATTGGATGCTCGGCTCGGAGTTTCAAAGGGGGTGATGGGAGAGCGAAATAGGAAAGAGACGGACAGGGTGAAATGCTATGGAAGTTCAAGCCGGTTGGATATTGTGCTGCCTCTTTTCTTCACGAAGGAACGCAATAGTCAGGATACCATCGATAGGAATAGCGGACCAAGGGTGGTAGTGTGCTGGAAAAGAGGATAGAGGCCCAAAAGTGAGGACGTGATTAATTATTGGGGAAAGCCGACCTTAAGAAGGGCACGTTGCCTGCGATCAAAAAGGTTGAGCAGATTTCGTGAATGCCTGCCCTCTGCCTCGCCTTCTCCTCCTGACTAACATCATCCCCTCATAACAAGTCCGAACTCTTCTCTTAACACGACAGACTCACGAACATCACGCTGCTTCACTTTTTTATACCTATCTCGTCGTACCCTCCATGCTAGGAGGTCATATCTAAACATCTCTTATATACTCCTTGTCTCTCCAGCCATCCTTTTTATCATTCGATCATCCCGGAATCGCAGCAGGTGTCTAATTTACTGGTCAGTTCTCTGCGCGTCTAGCTCGTTTCTGTTCTCCCTCAGAAGTACCCATTCTGACCCGCAGTTCAATGCCCGCTACAGTCACGACTACATTCACAACTACGTCCCACTACCCAATCCAAGCCTACGAACTATTATCTCCCATTTCTCTTACAGGCATCTCTTCCTCTAGTAAAGACTCCCTCGGTTGGTTTCACCTCCATAGCTCCACCCTGGAACCTGGTTTCGAGGTACACCGCCCACCCCGAGCCACGTGTTGTTGAACCCTTTACTGATACTTTGACTCGTCTTGCGCCTTTTCTCTAGAATTGGAATCCATTGCCCTCAGATACCAACAACCAGTTGAATACCACACGTCGCCCCTTACCTGTGCACTCACAAAAACCTTCAATTTTGAATATGCCCGCTCGAACCGAAAACCCTGACCGTACCTTGGCTAACAGCCGTCGCTGGAGGGTCAACACCAGCGGACAATTCGTGGATGCAGAGGCGGAAAATTGGGACATCATTGAAGACATGGGTCGTATAAACCTTAATGATGTCACCGCTGATTCGGACGATGTTCGTGTCGCAATCCGCACTCCTCCAAAATCCAAACTGGCAGCAGTAGCCGTGACCAATCTCAACGAGTCAAGTCCTCTCGACTCAGCTTCCAATACCAGCGTTGGCTCATCTCCTCATGTCCCCGAGCATCAGATTTCTCATTCAAGAGGGTCATCAGCGGACACCACGCATTCTGGCTCTCGCGACTCCGTTTCTGGGAACCCTTTGCTCTCGCATCCTCCATTGAAGGCAGCGTCCATCGAAGCCAAGGAACGTCCTCATTCCTTCAGTGGTGGTCTCTCTAGTGCCGATCTGCGTCGCTTGCAACAAGTTGGCGACGTCGATCACGATCGACAATTTCAACAACAGCAACAATGGACGCAAAATCAGTACCGCGAAGTCAATGCAGAGCAGTTGTCTTATCCTTCTCTTGCTAATCAAGTTCATCGGCCTCTTCCCCAACAACAATTGTTTAATTATCCCCCTAACGTTCAAACACACCAACGATCAGACTCCGATCGTGAAGACGCTCAATTAGACTATGCCTCGCAGCACGCGCAGCAGCGAAATTTCAGCCCCGTTCCTCATCATATCAGCCATGCTCCAGCGATGAACTCGGGAGCTCCTCCTCAATTCGTTCAAGGTCGACCTGCTAATGCTAATCCCGCGATTAACTACCGCCAACAATCTCGAGGCTTCCCGCCTCAAGGCCCGAGTCCAACTGTGCTTGGTTACCCCGCAGGCCATCATACGTCACATCTTTCGCTAGGTAATACACAGCAATTATACGAGATGATGCTTCCTGGACCGCCTCCTCATGAGAATCACCACCCGGCTGTTACTCGTGTACAGCAACAACATAATGTCTTCCGCGCAACTCATCACCATTCGGCTTCTGATCCGTCGGCGTTACGCGACGCTGCTACTCTTGCCCTCTTGAATAACAATATGCAGAACTTTGCGCCCAACATGTTCCAGCCAGGTATGCCACCGACGATGCCCTTGTACGCCAATCAGTACTATGCCCCGCAGGATATGGCTGCCCAACAGGCGATGGTTGCCCGGCTCCAGGCGCAGTACACCGGCCAATACAACGGTGCTGCAGCTGCTGCTCAGAACTTGCCCGCTGAATCTGGTATCGCAAGTCCAACGAGTTCCAGCGGTCAGACTGGCCCAAGTGCGAACAACAGGAAATTAGGCTTGTACAAGACGGAGTTGTGTCGAAGCTGGGAGGAGAAAGGGACATGTCGTTATGGCGCCAAATGTCAGTTCGCGCATGGGGAGGATGAACTTCGAAGAGTTGCCAGGCATCCCAAGGCAAGCAGATTCATATCTTTCCGATTGTCATCAATGGTTGACGTTATCATCACAGTATAAGACTGAAATTTGCAAAGTATGTTATCTTGATCCACCAAGTACGCGATTGTCGTTCTGATCCTTCTCTTCTAGACATTTTGGGTTTCTGGTTCATGCCCCTACGGAAAACGGTGCTGTTTCATACACACGGAACTCTCATCGGTCGCAACCCCTGCTACCGCTGGTACATCTGAGAATACCCCACCTCAACCTTTGATGGATGGCCGAGAACGCTCAAACAGCGATCCAGATACTTCTTCATCTGTCTCCCTCCTCGCCCGTATTTCCCAACGGTCACAAGATGCTGTAAACGCAGCTGCTACTCCGATCGACATGAACTCGAGCAATTTCCAGTTCACGCGGCCGCCGACAGGCTCGCTTAGAGTTGATACCTCAGCCCTGGACGGTCCTTCTGTCAAGCAAAACAAGTCTGCATACCCTTCTTTCGCGAGTAACGGCATTCTTCTTCCAGCCCCTGAGCACATCGCTGCCAAGTCACCTGCACCAGTCACCGCAGGACCTGACTTGGGAAGACATAACCTTGCGCGGATGGAGATCGTCGGGTACCCTAATGTAAGCATTCGAGCCCAGTCGTAAACCTCTCGCTCACATGACCATTACGCTATATATGATATTCAGAAGAAGAACAATGCTTCTTCGACTTCCAACTCTAACCCTCGCCACTCATTCAATGGCTCGGAGGTTGATCTGAACTTCAGCACTTCTCCTCCCACTTCGGGTCACTCGTATGCGCTCTCGTCCACTGAAGGCAATCAGACTGGACCAACACGGGTGAATGGACATGTGCGCTCCGGCAGTGCTGGGAATTGGGGGTCTTTCACCCGCAGCAGCCATCTCTCTACTTCGACTTCGGCGTATCCTCATGGATCGAGCCCGGCTGGTGAGATAATGTCTAACTCCCCCTGGTCAAGCACCGAATTAGCAGTGGGCTCATCTCGTCTGCACGATAAGGCCTGGGCTTGATTTGTAATATTCTTTAATCATTTCCATCTCAAATTATCCTCTTCCTTCTTCATCGTTATGTCTTTTCATTCTTCTCTTTACTCTTCTCGCCCGCGCTGGTCGGACTTGTTATATCCCCTCATCGTTTGTGCTGTGAAATGTGCTATAGTCTTTTACCTTGCGTCAGTTTGGAATTTCTACTACATACATATACATTCCGGCTCTCTTCGCTGTATGCTCTCGTCTCCGTTTCGATCCTGCCCCGCTTCTCTCATACAAAAACTCCCTCATCACGACCTCACCTGTTTTGACCCTTGATCTTGCCTATACATCTTGATCAAGCCAGACTACTAGCCTAGCTTATTTTTCAAATTTGCTTTTACATCACAATCTCCGTCATCAACATCACGATTTTTATTCCATCTCAATTCAATTATGATTCTGGTATCACATAAAAGTGTGAATGAGAAGTAAGGAATAATTGCGAAAGCGCTCATAGTAAAACAGAGATTATGAGGATTTAAATTACGAGCCAGAAGGAAAGGATATGTTCTACATCAAAGGTCAATGGCGGTATCCTTGATAGCCTTCCTAAATGCTGACATTCTCCCCCTCGCGTACCCAATATAGTCGAATTCTGGCTCCGTTACGTTTCCTTCCAGATCTTCCCGTGCTTGAACGATGCCCCAAATCGCCCACCCCGCATGTGAGGCGGCGGTCCAGAGGAGAACATCCCTATCCAGATTTTGAATGAGATCATCAAGAGCTGACTCGTCCAAAACTGGATCTTCCGCCAACATAGCGCTGTGGTGGATATAAGAAATATAGAAGTTGCGGCGTTCTTCGAACGTTGGATAACATGGGGGTGAGAGGAGATGTGGCGTTGGGCAGTGATAGTTTGCTGTCCATTCTTGGAAGTGGTTCGCAATGTCGTATGCGGCTGGGTTCGGGGCAGCATATTCGAAGTCAACTACAATGATCTGTAGACAAAAATCATGACATGATCATTGATTGAGATAGTTGACACAAACCTGACGATGTTCGTCGACACCCTCACTCCCATCTCTGAGCCTTAACAGATTGCCGTACTGTGCGTCATTGTGGGCAAATACTCGTTTGCTGCCAAACCCGCTCCCTTGCGTTAAGACCCATGTGAGATATCCTTTCCATTCATCCCTAAACTTTGGTAGGTCAAGTTCTTTCCTGATCTCGTCGGGCACGCAGTGCAGTTTGAGCACTTCCTCTGCTGGAAGTAGCCATGACTTCACGTTCGCAGCAATCTGGAAACCGTTTCCTTCAGTCAAATATTGCGAACTGGGTCCATCTACGACGCTGATGTCAACGGAGTGTAGTTCCGCCATTCTTGCACCGATCCATCTACTGATTTGTGGGTCACGAATATCGGAATGAGTCAAGGTCACGGAGTCAAAGTATTCTTCGATTCGACCATTCTCAAACGTCCCATAAACTCTGGGCCCAATTTTGTAAATGGAAGACAAAATATGCAGGATGTGTAACTCTCTTGGTCGAGAAATAAGCGACCCTGAGGAGGAGCCGTATATTCGGAGAAGGAGTGTACGAGTTGAGGGTATGGCAGGGCACGAGACGAAGAAGACCGCATTCGTTAATGCACCGGACACTTTGTGGATTATGACGTCTTCAGGAGGGATTTCCGCCCTCGACCATGAGGGTACATGTAATTTCTTTACAACTTCAAGAAATTGTAGAGTGAAAGGTGAGTTCTTATAGTGCCTAGATGAAAGCAGAAGGTAGAATTTGTGGGGTTAGATAGATATTGCATGGAGAACCATAGAATCGGACCATGATACTTCTACATTTGCTTAGCTACGAATGGCAAATGCTCAACAACGCGAAGCAAGCAAATCCTTCTCACCTTGCATCCAATTTTATCTTTGCATGCCGCAGACCTTCTTCCCGCACGACTTCCACAGAATTGGTTCGAGAGCTTGACGCTGCGAAGATTGCAAGGCTCTGGACCGAACTCGATGAGAGTTGTCTGGTGATCGATGAGGTCGACGTCGTGGCCAACGATGAGGACGAAGATGAGAGTGGCGGCGATATAATTGGGGCCATGATGGTGGTAAGTGGAGTAGGGGTAATTGTTTATGGTCCGAGATAGTCCTGCGATAAGAATGCAAGCGAGTCAATATGATAAGAATGCATATATTCTCTTTTTGTCCTATCTAGCACCCGCAAGTCATTGCGTTCGACGACTTGGACGGTATCAGGCTGGCTGCAAAATTCTCCTTTCTGGTCGTGTGCCACCCTTGCTTCATGGTCCCAGTGATTCATCAAACCCCAACCAAACCCAACGATTCACCGAACCCTGTCCAACCCTAGCCTGCTCACACGAATCCTCATTGTTTTTTCAGGTTAGCCCCTTGGATCCGTTCCTTGTACTTGTCGGCTATATCGGTTCTCAGATCATCTTCCTTCCGCCACATGATGCAGAATCTGACTGTACCGGCGGACTTGTTCTTTCAAGGTTGCATGAAATCGGCAGTACGGTCTTGGTGACATCTTAGCCTTACGTTCAGTACCGTTGATAACACGACATTCCCCTGATCTTTAAAAGTTGCAGCCTGTCGTAGCAATTGCCTGGGTGGCTGTCATTAAAAACAAGGGGATTCTGAGCCAGCTCTGGCCTTCGCTTCCCCGGTCCATCTAGCCTGGCCTTGACCCAAAGTGTATGAAGTGCCACTTCATGCGGGTTCCAATGCTCCCGGCCTGTCAGTCTGAAAACCTGCTCAAAACTTCGAAACGATGTCATTTCTCAGACATAGCGCTAAGGCCACGAGTTACCGCCCCTTTGATGGCTTTCTCGTTCGTTTCGGAGTTTGGTCAGGGTCTTTGCAATTTCCAGATGCCCTGCTGTGGGTCCATCCCTTGATTACGCTGGCTGATTGTGCACCTTTCGTCGATAATCAGCTACCTGAGTTCTCGTTGAAAAGAACGAAATTCAGAGACTTCGACTCGTCCTTTCTGTCAAAGAGAACATGCACTCTGGGGTGATTGACATGCCTTGACATACCGATTGACCGATACATGTAAAAAGATGCTATCACCTTCCCAGATTCGAGCCTCCTTTGTACACGCCCAATTTCACGGGCCCTAAACTTCAGAAGTTACAAAACTTGCTGTCCAATTTATCGAGAATTCGCAGGGTGCGTCTTCTTCGATCGATTAATTAACCGTATCTGCCTGACATCTCAGGAGTCAGGTTCGTCGCAAACTCTATTGCTTGACATAAACAAAGCCTCTTCAGGAGGCCCACCACCCGTTTCCATCCAGCCTAATGACGATCTTAACGTTATCAGGAATTACGCAAGGACGTCGCGAGAAGAAGAGAAAAACAACAGCAATCATTTCTCTTCTCGCGGGGTCCCTTGTAGTTATAATTCTAGGGCTGATCAGCCAAAAGAAGAACACTTGCAGCTTTCGGTTTACGACACAAGACCGAAAGCCTCCGGGCCGTATTTCGCTTGAGTTAAGGAATCGACGTGACCTCGAGCTCATCAGAAAGTCTCGCCGACGGCGGCGACATGTCAACGTTTACCGAATGGATTTGGCATTTTTGCTCTACCCAGACGTTTTGATATGACAACATGAGCTCAGATATTACATTCTCCGCAATTGTTTCGAGTCATTCGTTGTCCATGTTACAAACTCGCAGAACAGGATATACAGTTGGTCGAGAGAAGAACGACGACTTTGCCTGCCTCCTGAGTGTATTGCAAAAGACACCGACACTCAACAGGGGATATGGGAGATACTGAGGCCATCTGAGATAAAACACGAGACACCCCGAGATTTACATACGGGATATGGAAAGTGTTGTATTTTTTGTCTCTAGGCATCGCTTGAAGGAGTTCCAGTTCCTAGACGGGTTATATAAAGTTTTCTTGTAGAGGCGGCGAACTTTAGTCTATTGTTTTTTGACGCGGTCTGTACAAATGGAAATCTATGAAGTAAATATACAAATTGGGTTACGAAAGGGTCATATGTATCTTCGAAAAGTTTGAAACTCATCCTGATGAGTATCAGGGCCATTTTGGTATCCATGAATTGTCGTCGAATCCTAGAATTCTTTATGGATAGACATTTGTTTATCCAACGCGAAATGTCATCGCCTGGGAGCGAGACTGACGCTTGAACACAGGCATATTTTCTCGGTTTCTCGCTAATTATCGCTCATACCTTCTCATCTTCCGCCGATGATTGAGTTATTGACATCGTGGGACTTTTTTCATGGCCTTCTGAATCAGAGCTTGGCAATTTTCGCAACATGCATGATATCTAAGAGATCAATGAGTGACACTGGCACTTCGTTATGAAAGAATTTACCAAAAAAGCGACACCCAGACATGGGGAACAAACTGTCCATATTGTCTAAGCGAATTGTCAGTGTGGAACAACCTTTCGAGAAGTGAGAATTTACCCTGATAGAGGATGAAACAATGTGAAGAACATGTTGTCGAAGTTCAGGATGCAAGAATTTTATGGCGCTATAATTGATCGATGGGGCAGAGTCGTGGAATGCTAAATCAGGCGGTAGTCGGGTCGATGCTTGTGCGTAAAAGATTGTCCCAGCAACTGCCTTTAATAATAGTTATAGATGGGATTCACGGTCGTTAAACGAAGCAAACTTACCAAACCAACGGTTGCACCTGTAAACCGTACCAGAAAAAATGCACTTGTCCCAGTTGCGATCTCCTGAGGCTTGAGTGCCCTTGTGAAAACCTGGTAGGGTGCATGGAAAAGCATCCCAAGACCAATACCAGTAATCAACGGATATACAACTTGCGAGACGACAGTAGCGTTTTCGTTCAGGAGATTCAACAATCCTGAAAGCAGAGGAAACGTGAGATTATGCATGATTGACCTTATCTTAGATCAGCGGCGTACCAAAACCCAACGTGGAGGTGAGGAGCCCTATCGAGATCATCCAGTTTTGACCACTGGTGTCATGGGTCCGCTGCTGCCAGTATCCGATGAACCATGCGACTGGCATAGATGCAAGAGAAGATCCAAGGGAGTAAGGTAAGATTTTTATGCCAGATTCTAGCGGTGTCGACCCAGTAGCTGCCTATGGATAAATGAGATGAGAAGTTGACCAAGTACACTTTAGGACGATATGACCTGGTAGAATAAAGCAAGATAGAACGTCCCGGCATTGAATGCAAAATTATGCAAGAAAGTGATGATAAGAATAACCACTGCAAAATGATTTAGCAAGAGCGATTCGTAAGATGATGTAACAAACCAGTCGACAGGTCATTGAAAGTCGTAGGCGGAAAGAGACAGTCTCGCGTTGTGACTTGCTCGTAATATCCTCCGCAGATGAGGACCACAATTCCAGTGATAATTAGAGACAACGTCTCTGGCGCATTCCCTGAGAACAGAAAGAATCATGAACATCGACAAGTATGATGAGTTCATACGACTTACATCCCACATCGGTGGCGAAACTAAACCCAATGATGATGCAGGTGGTACCACCCATGAACAGCACCCTGTTGGAGCTGAGCATCCCTTCGGCAGGGAATTCGAAGCACTTACAGTCCACCGAAGTCAAAGTTTTGTACCAACGTCTGCCATGATACGTTAGATGCCCTTTTGAGCTCGACTCCGCGAAGAGATGTCGAGATAACCACAAGAGCCACGAAACAGATAGGAAGATTGATGTAGACTGTTGGTGAATTAGTCTAGCCGCTGGATGAGATACCATGTGCTTACATCCCCATCTCCAACTGACAGCGCTTGTAACACCTTCACCTGCAAACTCTGATAAGACACATATCAGAACTGTTGAAGGAGCTGAAAACTCACGGCCACTGAAGACACCACCAAGGAGCGGTCCAGCAATAGCGGAACAACTCCAGGTTACGCTTAGGGCTTGAGACCAAATTGCACGTTGTCGAACCTCGACTATCTCGGCAGTAATTACCCAGACGGCGCTTACGATACCACCACCACCAATGCCCGCTAGCGCAAAACATAAGTATGCGTTTTTTATGATCCAAAGCCGAACCAATCACCAAGAGCACGGGCCGCAATGAGCCAATTGATTGACTAAAGATGTCAATGTTATGGGTATGTTGTGGCCTGAAGAATGACCTATCGTGACAAACCTGAGCCGCTCCACACAGCGCAGAGCCAATGGCAAAAATAGCCATACTGCAGTAGAGAACATTCTGCGCAGCGAGGATTTCAACAGGTCAGCTTTACCGAGCAGAGAATTGAATTATCCTACTGACCTTCCGTCCGACGAGATCTGAGACCCTTCCATATAAAGGCTGAAAAGCGGTTTGCGTTAACATATATGAAACGCCGACCCATGTGTATTGGTTAGGCGAAGCTTTCAGTTCGCTAGCAATCGTTGGAAGACTTGTTGAGACGATAGTCTATAAGCTTGATCAGAGATATTAGCATCGGCCTAAACGTGCGTCCTTACAGCATCGGTCGTAGCAAGGAAGAGAGTCAACGCAGCACTGTCAGGACAAGAGGCATGAGGATGAAAGCTTATGATAAGGCAGAAGATAACGTACCCGATATGCGCGGCAAGAAGGCGGGATGTTGAAAGGTTGTGATAGAGGAACTTATGATTATCGAGAGATGCAGAGGTCGTTATGCTACACGCTGAATCACGGAGAGACGCGTCAGTTGTCGGAGAACATGGTTCGTAAGGCGGTGTCTCGTTGACGCCCGCGTCCGTCGACGCGTCATCGCAACGCGCAGATGGATCAATAGGAGACAGCTTTTGGGGAATTAAGCTCATTACAATCCTGGAACGATTGAGAAGGTTGGTCAAAACCCACTTTCTGCCTATGACTTTATACGAGGACGAGTGGCTGAATCGCGAGGAAATATGAGATCGGGCGGCACGATTGACATGTCCTTTCCTTTGCCAAAAAGATCATGGCTTGAATAGAGGAATAAACTCGATCAAGTGGCGAGGGTCGGTATATGGACCCCCGGGAAGAGGATCTTTGTGAGCCGATTTTAGGCTTTAGATTGCGAGATTCGCGAGATGGGCACCAAGCCGTTGTCTGATATCGAATTGACAGTAGGACAGCCTTGCAAACCACATAGAGGAATTCATAAAGAAGGCCTTTGACGTGGACAGGATTGGCACCGTCGATTTGTCACGGCAAACATAGGAAAGGCAGTGAACAAACTTGTAAGAAGTAAAACCATTAGGTAGAGAATTTGAGAACAACAGTCCCCAAGCCCTGTTGCAGGAGAAGCAACCCAGCAGGTTGGCCATAAAGGCAGGGGCCCCGAGATCGTTCAACAAGATCGCCGTACTTGTACTTAACATGAAGGTACGGTTCTTATTTCCAAAAGCGATCGAATCCACCTTATTTCATTTACAGCTAATTTCAGGGCGAAAAAAAAAGAATTTGTGGCGCATACTTGTCAAAAGTTGTTTCTTTTAAACCAAAGTTGTGGGTGCGCACTGGCTCACTAGATTACCGCGGCATGGTTGCCAGAATTACAATGTTTCGGGATATACGTATTATACTCTAATTAGCCAGTAGCCCTCTTCGGATGTTCCTCTTCGTCTTGGCCGAACGGGCTGTTTTCGGTGAGGTCGTTGGATGATTCTGGTGTACCTTGCTGACCTGAGGCAGAAAATAAGCAAATGAGACGATTCAATAGGCATACCCCAATGACGAAAAACATGCCATTCAGACATTCATAATCCAAAACGCTCTCGAATGGCTTGCCATCCTTTGGATAACCAAGCACCCAGCGATGGTGGATCATGAGTGAAGTATGCCTTACCGTTGTCAACCGAAAAAAGTTCCTCTGATGGTTTTGTGTCTTTCGAATCTTTCACGTCTTTCGTACTCGGATTAGAGGACGGGCGATTTTCCACGTCATCGGCGTAGGCTTCCAAGAGTGTTCTTTGTCGTTTGGTCAAGGTGCTATGAAGGCCTTTGATTTAGCCGTGAGAGAGAGAAAATCGGAATGAAATACTAACCGTGGAAGCTGAAGATAGAATTTCACCAGCAAGTCCCCAAAACCTGACCCATTCATGTACGACACTCCACGTCCTTTCAAAACCATCTCTTCCCCTTGCTGTGTCCCACCAGGAATACGGACATCGACCTCGCCATCAAGGGTAGGAACCCGAACGATGCCTCCAAGAAGCGCTCTGTGGAAAGGGATACGTGCTTGGTAGTAGAGGTTTCCACCCTGTCGTGTAAAGACAGTGGATGGGTTAACGTGTAGCCGCACGAAAAGATCTCCTCTCGAGCCTTTGCCAAGCAGAGATGCGTCTCCGGCGTTGGGTATCCGGATCGACATGCCCTCTTCGGCGCCTATTTTGCGCGTAAGGATGCGAATGATGATGAAATTTATGGGTTTACACACCAGCTGGGACGTTCACCGTGACCGTCTGCTTCACACGAACCTTTCCTGGACCCCCACAGGACCCGCACTCGCCACCACGGGGGACCGTGCTCCCGACTCCAGCACAGACGTTACAAGTACTTGCCATGTGGAATCCATTGTCTACAACAAAGGTTCGCGTACCCGAACCTCCACAAGTCGAACACATTGTCCGCTGGATCCCTGCTTTAAGCCCCGAGCCAGAGCATGTTGTACAGTCGGCAATGCATGTAATGTTGACTTTCTTTAGAGCTCCCTTGCAAGCCTCAAGGAAGTTTATTGTCAGGTTCGCTTCGACGTCATCACCGCGAGTGTTTTCGGGGGCCCGGGGTCTCCCTCCTGAGAAGGAATTGAAGAGTTGTTCAAACAAATCTCCAGATGGATTTGTCCGACCACCAAAAGACCCATGAAAACCTGAAAATCCACCTGACCTCCCGAAACCACTTGCTCCTGCAAAGGCACTTGGATCGAAACCTGGTGATTGAGATGCAGAGCCATATTGATCAAATGCTGCTCGCTTTTTCTCGTCCTTGAGCGTCTGGAGAAACAGCCAAGTTTGAGCATATGATGGTGTGTAGTGAAGTTTTGCCACACCTCGTACGCGTCCTGGATTTCAACAAACTTGTCCCGAGCACCTTTGTCTGGATTAGTGTCGGGATGATATTTCCGCGCAAGCTTCGAGCGAATGAGAAATATCCCACCGTCAAGATAAAGTGTAAACGTACTGCAAAGTAGGTTTTCTTGATTTCAGCAGCTGTCGCGTCAGACTTCACACCTAAGACTTGATACGGATTCTTGGAAGCAGCTAGACATGACGCAGTTGAATGAAAAGTGCGCTGTCGAAGCTCTTGAGTCGTTATTTGACCCGCGTAGAGTTAAGCACAGCTTACCCTGCCGCCAACTCTTTTTAATCCAAGCGAAATGGACTTCTGCCGTGTATAATTTGTACGGTAAACGCATAGCGTGCGTAGTTGTGAGCCAGAAGTTTGACGTGAACAGGAATTTGAAGCAATGAAAGCGGAGAACCCTCGAGTTGGCAGGCGCGGAGGCATAGTAATGAGAAGTTTACGGACAAAATGCTACTTAAGTTCTGTGTTTTCCTCCAGTTTCCAGAAAAACTTGAAATGTTTACTCCTGTTTACAGTCAATGGTTCCGTTGAGCTCAGGATCGCGCTACTGAAGGCTTGTAAAGATCTTGTTTGAGGGGACATCCTCGATCATGCAACTCCTGATTCAAAGAGGGCTTGCTTGTCGCATAACCCATGGGATCTGAGTCCGACTAATCGAAGTACCGTTCCCGACTTCATATCTACATTCTTCTTCGACCCGAAAGCTCTCGCTGTCTACACAGTGAACGTGTTTTCTGAACAGTTACAAGAAGTTGCCACCTCAGCCAAGGGATCATCTAATAAACCTGACCCACGATAGGCCACGGGAGACAGATACGAAATTCTCAAAATGGATTCTCGATTCTCACCGACAACTTAAAATCAACATTCCAGCCAAGGCAGAGGCAAGGTTGCTTAACGATGGAAAAAATAAGTGGATAATCACCTCAAGTTCCGGCTGGCAATCCAGTCAAGTGATGTCGGCTCGATTTCCCTAAGTATACTAAATTGAGGCTTTAAATTAATGTTTCATACGTCAACCGAGCTTGGTGCTAATGTGTTCCCAAGTGATTCCATCATCAGTCACTGGGGAACGAATTGGTCCCCTTATTTGGACCTCACGCGATGGGGAACTTGTAGAATAAACCCGATCGAAAGGATCCATGGATATGGGCAAGCCTAGAAATGAAGAACCAACCTAATCTAAACCGTAATTTGAATGCGGAGCCGCCGTAGGTCCAGATTTACCGGAACGAGACCGCCACCAGGATTTCCCGTATGAAACCAGTATCTCTTCACCCTTCCTGATTTCTACAGGGCAACTCCATATGCTCAATCTCAGTTCGCCCGAAGGTAATCTGCCGTCCATGAAAACCGCGTTGGCTTTGGTTGCGACCCTTCGATAATCGTTCACAAAACGGGCTTGATTGCCCATTATGCTAGCATCGACGCCCACACACACACCATCTTCAAGCCTACAAAGAGATAGGTCATAATCGGAATCAGGACGATCATCGCAGTGAATTTCGCCTGTATACAAGGATTAAAGGTACCTTAAAGTGCGTCAGCGACAGTCATACCTATGTAGTCAATGATGTGAGTCTTTGGAGGTATCCTTTGGGCTGCGAACAATCCAAACTGGCCATATGCTGGATGGGATGGACTTGAAATACGACGTATCACAATCTTGGGGGGCTTTTGGTCGGGTGGTTTCAGGTTGGATGCAATTGGGGATCCTAGTAAATGCTTTCGTAAGGCAGGTGATACAGAGGAATGATAGTGTGGTGAATCGATGTATGGCAAATGCTGTGGCCAACTTGTCGGCTTCGACTGGCGTAATGCTGTAGATGGCATAGGTTTTTTTGGCATGATCACATACGATATCTAGATTCCCTAGTGATTGGAAAGAAATGGATTTTGAGACCTGATGTCTGCCTGATGCTGAAGTATATACAGAGAAGTGGTGCGCGAATCCATTTCAGGGATTAGCAATAAAAGGAAATCAGCGTGGGAACACACGAGGTAATCTCTCTCTTTCACGTTCGTTGTCGACGTCGCCTCCCAGACTTTATCTTCACAACAGATTTGTAATTCCCATGGGAAGGTCTGCGACGAAGTCTGTTGCTCGTGTGTATTGCGACGTCAATAACCGATTGGGTTCTTCATGGTACGAATATGGTATGATCACCTTCATCTTCTTGAACATGGCGTTTTTTTACGACACCTTTAGATAATCTACAGGTTCAGTGGGGGTCTCAAGATCACTACGAGATTGTTCGGAAAGTAGGACGCGGGAAGTACTCGGAGGTCAGCACGATTTTGGCAATCGCATCTTACAGGCGTCGCTAAAGAACACATAGGTTTTCGAAGGTGTAAACGTTGTCACGGAGGAGAAGTGCATCATAAAAGTACTGAAGCCAGTGAAGAAGAAGAAAATCAAGCGCGAAATCAAGATTCTGCAAAATTTAGCAGGGGGACCGAACGTCGTTGCACTCCTAGATGTTGTCCGCGACCCAACGTCCAAAATTCCCAGTTTAATCACGGAATACGTACACAACGTCGATTTCAAGGTTTTGTACCCTCGTTTCACAGACCAGGATGTTCGTTTCTATATGTTTGAATTACTCAAGGTTCGTACCCCTGGGCTCATTCCTGCGTGTCGTCAATGAAACACCGAATAGGCGCTTGACTACTGCCATTCTAAAGGCATCATGCATAGAGATGTCAAACCGCATAATGTCATGATCGATCATGAACATCGCAAAGTCCGTATGCTTTCTGTTTCCTGAAGTATATATTTGACCGACTTTTGGTCACAGCTGCGCCTCATCGATTGGGGTCTCGCAGAGTTCTATCACCCGAAGACGGAGTACAACGTCCGCGTGGCGTCTCGCTACTTCAAAGGTCCGGAGTTGCTGGTTGACTTTCAAGAATACGATTACAGCCTTGATATGTGGAGTTATGGTTGCATGTTCGCATCAATGGTGAGTGCCTTTGGAAACCATGAAACAACGAACGTTTCACGCTTCCCCAGATCTTTCGCAAGGAGCCATTCTTCCATGGCCACGACAATTACGACCAACTTGTCAAGATTACCAAAGTTTTGGGAACTGATGAATTGTATGCTTACATCGACAAATACCACATACGTCTCGATCCACAATACGATGAACTGCTCGGAAGGTACGCATGGGATCATAACACATGTACAATCTAGACTAAACCGGTGTAGGTATCCAAGAAAACCTTGGACGCGGTTCATCACCTCGGAAAACCAGAGGTACATCTCTAACGAAGCTATCGATTTTCTGGACAAATTGCTTCGTTATGATCATCAAGAACGCCTCACAGCGCGGGAAGCTCAAGCACAACCCTACTTCGGTAAATGATCATCCACACAAGCTTCTGTCATGGTTCTTATCATCATGTAGATCCCGTTCGGACTGAGACTCCAGTTGTTATCGCTGACGGAGAAAGTGATTCCGCGTCATCGGCTTGAGACTGGAAACCTACACCAATCGCCTTGTATCTTTTCTTTGTTCATGCTGTACGTCTCCCAGTATATATATATTCCTTATATTTAGCTTCACTGTATTTGTGAACAATGGCGTGGGTGATGATTTTGAGGTATGTAATATCCAAAGCTCAGCTGAGCTGTCCTAACCCGGTTGCTAGCCAAGTATCATGATGCGTCCAAGTTCTTGCAGACTAGATATGAAGCTTCGGAACAACTTGACGCATGGCAACATGTGGTGACACGTGGTAAGAAAATATATTTCTAGTCATGCCTAACACACTTATCATGCTAGCAAACACGAACACCAGACCTCCTCACAGTGCACATGAACGGATACGTGTGCTCGGATTATTATCCAAGAGAGAATACCCCCGGATGAGTACTTGAAAAGCTTTGTCGTGGCTCCGAGGCGAGGATTGACCATGTTGGTCGTCTTTGACTGTTTCTTGAGTCGCGATACCGGGGTCTTCTGCTCATATGCCACATGGATCCTCTTTGAACTCAAGGCTCAACAGAGCTCCTATAAAGCGCATTTCACCGCTCATCTTTTTCGTAGGGAACTGAGCTAGCAAGATATTTCACTTCGATCCCACTATGCTGTTCTTCACTGCAGCTTTTACTAGCCTCTTAGCTCTTCGTACTGCCGCTTTTGATAACTCTCGGTTTGACAATGTCAGTCCATGGCCGTTTTCTCCCCGTAAAAATAAGTGTTGATGTCTCTGTACATAGGTTGCAGTGTAGGGGTACCCTTTTTACTGTATGCATCCAATTGACCAGAAAACTAGATATTGGGGACAGAATTCTTATGGTGCAGCTAATCCCGGTAACAGCGCCAATTTCCAACAGCGAATCTCATTCTATTGTAACGTAAGTCATAACGTGATGGAAATCAGTCGACCGTACTCATTATGACATTACCGTTTGTCAGGATAATGCCATCGATGTATTTCCGATCGCTTTTTTGAACGTATTCTTCGGGACAGGTGGTGCACCATCGATCAATCTTGCCAATGTGAGGGATACACTTGGAGCGACGACCTTTTGCTTACAACGGTTGCGCAGATTTGCAACCCAACAGATAATGCCACATTTCCCGGGACTGCGCTTCCTAATTGCTCAAGCCTTGCTTCCGATATCGCGCTCTGCCAGGCCAAGGGCAAGATCCTCACGCTGAGCTTGGGAGGTGCTACAGGGGCCGTTGGGTTCCAATCTGATACTCAGGCAACGACATTTGCTCAAACCATATGGGACATGTTCCTCGGAGGGTCATCCTCCACTCGTCCTTTCGGGAGTGCAGTCTTAGACGGGTGAGCTTGGGCTTCGAGTCCCCCTATAGTCCGCATGATTCAAGGGTCTCATTGTTTACCAAAGGGTCGACCTCGACATCGAAGGAGGAAGTTCAGATCACTATAATGTCTTCGTCAACAAGATCCGTTCCCTGGCGTCTGGAGCACCTAAAAAGTGAACAATTTGTCTCATTGACAGAGAAATACTCTGAATGTAGAGCAGGTATTACGTGACTGCTGCTCCACAGTGTGTCTTTCCAGATGCAGCGCTTGGCGGGGTATTAAACACGGCCAGTTTCGACGCGGTCTACGGTAAGTATCATTTCGATCAACTAAAAGTACACCTCATTCTAACTCCATCGCACAGTTCAGTAAGCCTTCGGTATACCGATACTCCAGACTAGACGTACCTCATACCCGACCAATTCAGGTTTTACAACAACCCTTGTGGCCTTCAAGCATTTACCCAAGCTCAAAACTGGAATTTTGGACTATGGTACGCATCCACCTTCTAATTTATCGGGATAAAGACTCAATGTCAGAAAATGCCAGGGATAATTGGGCACGAACAATTAGCCCAAACAAAAACGTCAAGATCTACATCGGAGCCCCCGCCTCCAGCACAGCTGCTGGATCAGGTTACGTGCCAATAGGCACTTTGAACAGCATAGCCGTGCAAATGCGAAAGAGCTTCCCATCTTTTGGCGGCATTATGATGTGGGATGCTTCACAAGCCTACGGTTGGTGATTTCGATCATTGCTTGAACCTCCGCTCATCCGTCCTTCAAGCCAATAGTCGGTATGATTTAGCGGTCAAGAATGCCCTGACAGCGGCTGGTGGGACTGGGTTCACGTTCCCGGCATGCTCCGCCCCTGCCTTTGTTGCCGGAGGCAATTATCCAGGCGGATCACAAGTTTCGTTCGGAGGGTAAGTCATATCTATTGCAAAATCCATGCTATCTCCTTATTCTTCGTGTTAGGTATATCTGGCAGGAAAGCCCCTTTTCATTAGTCAGTGGGAAGCATGAACGCTAATGATCAAGACAGGCTAAGTGGTTTGCGTCTTCGCAGCCAGCCAGTAATCCGAGTGGCGAATGGAGTGCAAGTACGTTTGTTCCTCTAGTAATGCGGGACATAATTATGACATGTTTTGTCTCAGTTAGTGCGTGCGGTGGCCCAGCTATCCCTACGACCACCGCCCCTCCATCGACTACTGTAAAGCCAACGACCACAACGACAACGACGATCGCAACTACATCACCAACAGTGACGCCAACACCAATCCCCGGTGGAAGCTGCGCTGGTTTAGCTGCTTGGTCCAGCGCCGTTGCTTACAACGGTGGGACGCAGGTAGTATTCAGGTAAGATAGTCCAACTAAACAAGCACAATTTCATACAAGCTTGACTCCGCCTAGCTCTCACCTCTGGACGGCTAAATGGTGGACGCAAGCCGATACCCCAGGAGGTGAGAGTGCCTATTCTCATGAGGCCCGTTCATCGTTGACTTTGAGCAGGTGTCGCCGGAGTTTGGACCGATAACGGGCCGTGTAGTTCAAAAATTCAGGCGGCGCAGTCTAATTCTGGCCACCTTCGAGAGGCATCCACGCCCATCGTGACGAAGTCCCCGTCCAATTTCATGTCTCGTTTCTTCCGTTTTTGATAAATGTGTATGGTAGTCCTAGCAATGTACTTGCTTGCAATATCGAATTATACGGTTGAAGTCTCTTATATGTTGTCATCATTTCTCATTCTTAGATGCCATTCTATTTTCAGATATTGTTTTTGGGCGCATTTAGCGCTCTCACACGACCAATGCCGCAGCGGTGACATGTGGAAGAAGCACCCATTATCGCTTCGACTCGAGCCTCACCAGTCAACCGAAAAATTTCACCGATCACAAGGTCTTGTTGAACCGCGTATTTTCCCGACAGGCGCCTTCGTGAACCCCATTCCATATCTTTGCCGCAAATACGACTGCTTCATGCGCTTAATCCAGAGATAGAACCATGTCGACGTGTCATCCCGCGGAAAGCCCTTGTCGCGTATAAAGAACGATTCATTACATACCCAGAGAATTTGGGACAATCTGCCTTCGTGCCCCAGTCCACCATGGTTCTCGTCAACGTCGTGCACACGGCTTGGTTTCTGGCCTTTACTGGATGTGTTCTATGGGCGAAAGTCACGTCAGCATTCTCTAACGACAGAAATGATAATGTTGGCAATGAATTTACTTCGACATATGGAACGGTACTCACTCACGACCTTTTAGCTAGCCGTGTATGTTCACCGCCCAAACTTTATCGTCACTTGCTGAAAGAAAGGCGTCCAGATACTGGGGCCAGGACTCTGCAGGCCAGCAGCAGAGGTTTGGGCCACAATTCTTGTTAATCCTTCAACATGAATTGATTGATTTGCCCTCTTCCAGGCTTGGTTTTTACTGCAACGACGAGACGATCGATGTCATACCTCTAGCATTTCTTTACATATTCTTCGGTCAAGGTGGGCAGCCAGTCATCGACTTCGCAAACGTGAGACAACTCGGTGAGAATTGGAGTCCATAAGCTTATCATTAGCTTTGTAGATTTGTAGTACGGGGTCAGGTACTTTCCCCGGAACTGATCTAGCCGACTGCTCGTTCTTGGCCTCGGATATAAAGCAATGTCAAGCGAAAGGCAAAATTGTAACATTGAGCCTTGGAGGTGCCACCTCACAAGTTGGATTCAGTAGTGACTCTCAGGCAACTGGGTTTGCGGAAACCATTTGGAACATGTTCTTAGGTACGTACATGTGGATTATTTGACAGAGCTCTTGAACTAATATGTGGATGTCATTTTGAGGCGGGAGTAAGTTCAAGCAAGTCCTGTCTACGTTTTGTAGCTCATTGATGTGTGGCTTTAGACGGTGGCATCCGGCCCTTTGGCAGTGCTGTTTTGGATGGGTTCGTGCTGTTTGTTTTACAGTTCTCGTCTGAGTAACTGATGACTCGAGCAGGGTTGACCTGGATATCGAGTCAGGCTCGTCTGCTCATTATGGTACTTTTGTGAACTCTCTTCGTTCTCTTGCCAAGAATGCACCAAAAAGGTAAGCTCCTTTATGTAATGTATCAGAACAAAAGACCTTGAACATCAGTTCCGGCATCCAGATATTATATCACGGCTGCGCCGCAATGCCCATTTCCTGATGCGGAAGTCGGCAATGCTCTCAATAGCGCATTCTTCGATGCAGTTTATGTCCAATTTTGTTCGTTACCTTTTTCTTGACTTCTATTCAGCGATTTTGATCAATACCCAAGATAATAATTATTGCGAGACGTCAGCTCCTTCGGTGAGAGTTACCACTCTGTGAAACGTATTCTGATTTAACCCGCGAGCCATCAGGAATTCAATTTTGCAACATGGTAATATTCGCATTGGTTCCATACCCTTTTGCGTCATTTCTGATTGATAATCAGGGACCACTGGGCGAAAACACAATCCCCCAATCCAGATGTAAAAGTGTATTTAGGTGCCCCAGCGTCCGCCCAAGCTGCAGGCAATGGATTCGTCCAGAGCAATACCTTGGTTGGCGTCTCTTTAGACGCTCAAAAGCGGTACTCCTCGTTTGGCGGAGTTATGTTGTGGGATGCAGATACAGCCTACAGTAAGCAATTTATGACTTGGTTTTTTTCACTGTAGTGGTGTTTTTGACGACAATCCTATCTATAGCCAACAATCGGTATCATATCAGCGTTAAAAACGCCATCAGCGACAGGTCGGGAGCACCCCCCCGTGACCCTCCAACACAAAATCCTATTCCCACGCTTATCCCAGCGACCACTGCCGGGAGCTCACGAGGAGGTCTAGCTACACAGACCGTAGTCTCCGCTTCTTCATTGTCATCGTACAGGGATCCCCGTGCTACTGCTCGGGTAAAACGTCCAAGTTTCACCCTCGATTTGAGGAATGATATCACGCCAACCGCAACCTCTATCGTTAGGGCCCGTTCACGATTATTCCACCTCTAGAGACAAACCTCATATCTATGAATTACCGAGGCTGAGTGCAAGCCATTTTGGTCGCGCTATTCATTCCACCGATGATGTTTGATCATATTTGAGCATACATTACCACGGCTTATACTGTAGTGTGGGGTACATTCTTACACAATTCTTACATATGCACCATCCGCTGATCTGATATATTGAAACTGTATTGAACGCAATCTGTACTTTCCTACGTATGTATTTGTCACTGAAATTGGGCATATATAACGATGCCGTTCCTCCGATCTAGAGGCGATGCTATGAAGCACATTGAGGTTTCATGGCCCCAGGACTTTTCAGCAATTCTTGGCGAAAGCGAGAGGTGATTGTGGCGCCATATGTTCATTTGCCAAGTTGCGGGAGGTTTCTGGGTGCTTGTGCAGCAAGATCAACTGATTACTCAATAGCATCTCGTCCTGAGTCCGTGTGGCACACAACAAACAAGGTCCAGGGAACGGACGCTGTCAGCAGGGGACTGTTCGCCGAGCTATCCCTCCGAATACTCTTTATAGCAGTTGTGACCACCAGGCCAAGTAAAGTGCTTACAGGTGCTTACTACCAACGAATGACAGATATATATGTTTCTCTAAATATACCATTGAGGGTTGTTCATAGCCAACCGTAACAAATGGCGAGCGAACAGAAATAGTGTGGAATGGCGATTTCCTGGACCTCCCGAATTTCGACGCCAAGCATCAGACTAAATTTAGCAGATCTTCCTGTGTCCACAAGTCTTCAAATATGTGGCTCATTTTTGGGGGTGGATATGATGGTGGGATGTATTTGAACGCTCAACGTGGAGAGTTTCCCATGCCTGGGTTTCGAAAGTATCAATTTATACAACATGTACTTGGCGTGGATGGAGTTTATGAATAGACTTTGCGTCGTGTGTTGCAGAAGGTTGAAATGAATATGACGAGATAAAAGTGGATCCAAAGAAAGACAACGAGGATGCAAGACAGTATTCGGAATACAAGATCGGAAGAGATGAATCAAGTATTAGCTTGAGGCGCGTCTTGAGATTTCTGGGGAAAGGGTGCACCGCGTCTCCTGTTCCTTTGGGGTCTGGATTCGATGTACCCTGTCTGCCCTACTTGCCGTTGAGAATCCTGGCGCGGAGCGGCTGTGAAGCCTCCTCTAATATTGGATTGGAAGCCGCTACGCGTGGATTCCGGACGAGGTTGGGCAGGAGAAGCACCCTGCGAGGTTGCTAGAGCACCAGTGGTTCGGGTGTTGGGGGCATGCTGCCTAGGCCTTTGAGGCAAATGCGGAGGGCTTGGTCCGCTTGTCCGTTGAAGGTATCCATCGCCCTGGGTTTGCCGCTGATAGGCGGAACCAGAGCCTCCCGCACTTGGGACGTGAAGGGCGAAGGGTGACGGGTTGTCGATTTGTGCGCTTCGATCGCGCCGTTCCTGTCTTTCCTGGAAAGTTGATTTGCTCTTCCGTTTCCGTGAAGTGTCATCAGTGGATGGGCCGGCGGAAGAGTCTTGAGCAGCTGGTGATGATTGGTCAGAAGTGATCATGGATGCGTTGATCTCACGAGGAAGCCTGGGTGGCGGCAGTGGACCAGGATCGTAGTTCGGATTGTAGGCACGCCAGTGCGAACCGTTCTGATCGACGAGCTGTCCTGCAATCAAATTGAAGGAGTACCAATCGCGTTCTGGAGGACTTGGCAATGAGGGCAACATAGATTCGAGCTTCTTGTAAAGTATGTATCCTGAATGAGCATCGTTGCTTGCATCTACAATGCCACAGTAATTAGTGCTCAGATCGCCCACGATCAAGGGGGTCGCGAACATTGTTGTTGGTTGGCATCTAGCAATGCTTCCCAATTACTACGCGTTATCCTGCCCTTTTCAAGGAGCCGATATTCATAGCTTTCAACAAGGTGAGCCAATCCAATCGGATGGGTATATTTTCCTTGCCAACGCGCGTTGTCCACTGTTCGAGCAAAGAGGGACAAATCGACACAATTGTGAATTGAAACCATGCAATCGTTGTAAAGCTTTTTTGCATCATCTGGCGATCAGAATAGCTTTGAGCATACATAAAAATAATCTGGATGTGAGAATTATCTAACTTTGTATGGCAACACCTGTCTTCACGATGTCAGGATTTGCAAGGACCTCCGCCAACTTTGAAGGAAACTCTGCAAGATTGGGATAATATCATCATGATCGCATTGATTGGCTCATCGTGTGTATACGACTTTCAGAAAATAAAAGATCTACCTTCCATTGCACTGATTTGCAGAAGTAAGATTGTATCGTCGTTCGCTAGCTGTACAAGGGCGACAGGATTTTCTCTAGCGCCCCTGTAGAAGATGGGTTTCCACTCAAGGTCGAAACCAAGTGGACCAGGTTTGAGTAAAGCAAGCTCTGTGTTTGCTTGTTCATGACTGCGTATGTAAAGAAGCTTGGCCTGTGGATTATATTCTCTCCAGGAATAGGCTGCAGTGGGTGCAGGCCGGCGAGGAGTTTTCTCTATTGGTGGCGCCTGCCATCGCGGCAAGAGGTTATCAGAGGTACTGGCAGGATCGACTGGAGCGATTTCTGACATGGCATGAACTAGCACAGTGAATGAATGGCGGGCGGAGTCAAGGGGCAGAACGGTGACAGTGTTAAGATTAAAGGAGGCCAATAACGTTGACTCGTGTGTAGTGCGGAGTGAGCTAGAAAGTGCTTTAAATAGTATGTGAGAAAAACCGAATGGACGGAGGCTTGGCATAGGCCAATAAAAGACTTGGTGACATACACTGAAGGCAAAGAATAGGACTAAGTTGATGGCAGCAAGATTGCACGGACAACGACGATAGCGCAGCTCATTCGATCCTGACCGTGAGGCTCTGGCAAATTTAGCACACTCCTCATTGGTTGCTATTCCAATTACTCCGTCACATGCAGGTCACATCACCGCCTTCCAAGAAAACCAATGCCAGCCAAGTCAAACACACAGGCACACTGCTCCTTGTTATTCAGAACTCGACCGTCGCTTTCTCTCTTCGCCACTTGTAATCTTAACCCACTAACCCCCTCGCGTACGAACCAACATGCACACCAGTCCTGCTGACATTAGCGCTTCTTTCCATGCTCCCTGATCTTATTGCTTCATGTTCTATTCTTGGCCCCGAGCATTTTCCCGATTCGAAAATAGCTCAGCACTCAGGCATCCGATTGAAGTGGCTTGGCAAAATGTCTTGGTACGCCAACAAAAATAGGCCATCGCTGCACGACTTAAGAGCAGCTCTCTGGGCAACCCTCGATTTCTTGGCCCCACCGAATCTTTCAACCCAACTATGAACTCAGTGGCCTCTCATCACCATTCCCAACAAGAAATGTCCCCCACCCACAGACATGGTTCTGACGAAATTAAACACCTCGTCGGTTCCGCTCATTCCGTTCTTGAACAGGTCCGTCTCCGTCTTATCTTAAGTACCGTTCCGTCATAGCTCATTGCCACTATAGGCCCCCGCTCCAAGTCTCCGTGAAATCCTGTCAGCTTACAGAACAAAAGGCGACGGCGATCGTGAAATGTTACTTGCAATGCTCAACGCGAAGACAGCGGAAGATCAGGTTGGTATCCTTCTCGTTGCCATGTTCAACCTCAAAGACTAAACAATACTTGGGTTCTTTTCTAGCGTTTATCGTCTATTGCTTCGCTGCATCGTACCCTGCTAGAAACTTACCAGCATTCTCCTCCTATTCCTGAACCCTCGCATTCATTTTCGCGTCCCACCAACGGAGCTTACCATTACCCAACACCATCCTTCGCGCAGTCTCCTCGTCCCTGTGATCAACAGCCAACCCGTCGCGTCCACCACCGCCATCGAGTCACCTCAAACAGCCGCTCGCCCCCCAGAATGCACTCGCATCTTCCTTCTTCAAGAGATGTACCCATGCTACACCACTCTGAACATTCACGTAAACGTCATCGTTCATCTCATTCGCCACACATATCTCATGCGGGTGTCTACGAATCATCACATCCCTCTGAGCAGTTCCCTCCATCCCCGTATTCGTCTTCAGATCGAAGTGACTCCGCAGAATACTCCCCCCGCTCACGAGCCTCGATGACCATTGGGTCCCTGCTTTCATCAGGGCCAAGCCGAGAAATGAATGGTGACATACCACCCCAAGAGCGAGAATGATTGACGTCCATATGTACATATCAGAACCAAGTCTTTGCATCTTGTGAACCTACTCATTTGACCCTCATACTTTTACCGCTATTGTCACCTTAGTTCCGTCGTTTATTCATAGTACCTGTACATTGTACAACACCTGCCTATACCTCTTTACTGCCAAGCAGCTCTTGTGTTTACCATCGGTGTCATTCACAACCTAATGGAAAATTCGGATCCTCACATGCCATATCACCCGTCAATAATTCCCGGCTCCAATGGTGTGAGATTGCATTGAATTGAGAACGCAGCCAGAGGCTGCGGTAAAGTCTTCTTTGGTGAAAGGAAACATAACCTCCTTGGCGGATGCCTACAATCATGCTATTTTTGCGCCATCACGACACCTTTGCACTTGGCCGTGTACTGGTGCTCACGAATTTCCCGGGGGACTGGGAATGGGCAAGCCCAGCCTATGCAATCAGGCCTTGGCACCGACCAATATTCGACAACCGGCCGTATCAAGAGAGTCAAGAGAAAGGAACGCATGTTTACGATTGACCTATTTTTGTCGGTTTTCTGGGCGTTTTGATGAAAATTTCCTCCATGTCGCCTGCATGCGGATTAATTACTCATAGTAACGCAAGTCTTACGTACCAGAGCTCTTGGCTCTGCTCCCCGATATAATGTGCTGAAAAATCATTAAATTTGAGTATCAAGTAAGGAGGAGTAGGGACATGTCGCAGTGATACACATCATCTTGGAAGATTAAAAAGTGTTAAGGATAAGCTAGGATCAGCACAAGTAGACTATTCCTTCGCCCAGCCCTTATCCCTATCAAAGCACTCCGAGAGTCAAGACCGTTCTGGGCCCAAAACACATTGTCCGAACAAAAGCAGAATCGTTCCTGTCGCATAGTATCCGAGCAATTAGAGGGATTGTGTGGACATGGTCAGTTGTAACGCGTTTGAAGTCTGGGCGCCATGGAATTGACAACAGCAGATGTCGAACATTGTCCGGTCTTCCCGGATTTACCCATCTATCAAGCGAATGCCGTCCGACGAGGAGGATGGACGTTTATAGCTTCAACGCCGTGACGGCAACTGACGACAATTGATAAACGGCAGGATGGTCTATAAATAACCTCTGTCACGCTTCGTGGTCTTCTTTTCATTTCACGTGATGGACGCGTGCTGATATCGTGTTTTACTGTATTTGGACCTGGTTTCGTTTCCAACTATTGTATTTCCCATTATCGACGCTTGCTCAACACTCTAGAAAGTAATTTGTCGAAACTCGGAGATCGCATGAGAACGAGGGTGCTATGTCTGACGATGAATTTGACGTATTTCCGGACGACTTTGCAGATATGCAAGATGTAGACTGGGCTAGACTTTTGGGAGGACCGTCCGCAAGCAACACCGAGTCGGGCCACGAATCGACTCGATCAGGGTTTCAAAACACCGATTTACCTGTGATACAAGCAGGCCCTTCGAGTCCTAATTCTTCGCCAGACTATTTTGGACATGATTATGATGATTTGGACCCGGCTTTTCTTGCTGAACTTGACCGCGTTGAACAGCAGGTTGTTCAGGCCCCACATGTGTCGCGGCCTTCCTACGTTCCTCGCGGAAGTAAATCTTTAGATTTCACTCGCCACAACTTAGTTTTGATGAATTTGCATTGAAGCAATGTCTCGAGAAGCTGTGGCAGAAGCAGTATCCCGCGGTGCTGGAACCTCATGTCAGTAATACATTGTCCGGACTCTGTTACATACCACAACTCTTCTGATTAGTGTGTTTCTGCATGTGTAGCCTCGGTACGGGTATCTGGCGGTGGGTGTCTTTTAAAGTTACCTTCGCTTCTGCTGATTCGGCGACGATGACATCTAAGCAGCTGCATACGTCTCACAATCGCTTTTGGCTTCTGGCGCGCGAACTTCCCCATACTTCTTGAGTACGTTTCCTCTTTCACATGATGATCAACATGTTTGTGGAGATTATGCTTATGACATGATCTCGAAACAGCCCTAAATCGTTTGTTGACATCTCTGAAGATAAATATATGCGCACTCACAAAATGAAAAACAGCTCAATCGCCCCATAAGCGCAAGGACGTTGCCGCAAATGAAGCCCGCTCTGTTGAAAAGGCTCCAGATTCATCGAGCAAGAGAGTGCGTGCGGAGAATTCCCCCGATCGCAAAGGAAAGGGCAAGATGAAAGTGGATTGTGATATGTTGCAGATTCTTCTAGAGTATGAAGAGGATTTGAGCTGCCCAATGTATGCACAATTCTCCAAACTCGTGAAGTGGACACTGACAATCAGGGTGGAGATGCTATGACATACTGTACGTTCTTTCTAAATATATCTGGCGGCCGAGGAAGACTCACGCAAGGGTCTGTTTAGTGTTGCTGCTCATGTTGGGAATCCTTGTGGGCACTCCTTCTGCGGCGACTGTGGCTGGAAGTGGCATGTTGAGAATGTAAGTATCAGTGCTGGTGTGGGAACATTGGGCTGACGACGTCTATGTCAAGAAAAATAAAGAATGCCCGGTCTGTCGCACAACACTAGAGAAATCCGGGCCTTTGATTCCAAATATCAAAATGGATAGGACCGTGGAAACACACTTGAAGACCCTCGCACTGGCTGGTGATCAAGACTGGGAGCCAGGTGGGCGTAAAATGAAAGAATGGGATATTCGGAAAGAGTAGGCGATATGGCATTCCTGTTGGTAATATCTGACCTTGGAACTTATAGGGCGTGGAAAAAGGGTGCAGCAGACAGGGCAAGAAAGAAAGCATCCGGACCTCGTAGAGCGAGAACATTTGTTCCATCGGTTCAAGTGTTTGACATTGAAACTATCCACGAAGCATTAGGAAACGGGCGCTGGGTGCAAGTTGGAGATAATGTGGATGAAGATCCGACGTATGAAGATAGCGATGTTGAGCTAATACCACGACCGATACGACGAGTAAGACGGCGCCGACGAGATGAGTAACAACGGTAGTCAATCTCCCATGAATGTATCATTACCATACCAATGACGTCACAGTAGACAAAGAGAACCTTCCTTGTATCCGCTATATCAGCGCGTCCATCCACTCTTGCCTAAGCACGCCCATGCATATCGACTTCAACCCGCCTCTCGGCGGCTCAGTGCATATAGCGACCTCATCGCTATCATTTAGACATACACAAACAACGCCTCTGCTTTTTACAGCCCAATTGAGCGCACACGATCACAAGCAGCTTGTTCAAGACGGTGGACGCGTTCAATTGTGGTCAGATATCCCGCAGGAAGGCAGTTCCTCCCATGACGCCTGGGGCGAGTTGGACTTTGCAGATTCGCGCGAATTGGGGAGCAGCACGAGCTCACACAAGATATCTCTGAGGGCAACACAGCCCATACATGTCTCCAACGACCAGGAGTTGCTGTATTTGCAGCTTTTCGCTGCAATACCTGCGAATGACACTCGGAGCTGGTGCTTCACGTATCGCATTGTGTATCCTTCCGGCGATATCAAGTGGTTGGGTGCATTTGGACAGAACGGGTCATTACTTTTCGAGGACACTTCATCCTCTCCGGTCACTCTGCAAGGAGAATGCGAATGGACTTTTGACCAGTCAATAAATGCAAGTGTGCTCGAATTGAAGCAGCCTGTTGATAGATTAGATATCGCAAAAGTTGCTGATTTAGCCAGCTATCGTGTATGGGCATTGGGAAAGGAGGGGTACGTCGTTTTGCGCCACATTTCATGCATATATACGCTCATATGCGATGACTTCGTAGCTTTATATCAAGTCAGAAGAACGCTTCGCTGCTCTTCTTTGTACCCCGATCGCCGCGTCGGTCTATCAACCGTAAGCCGACGTGTGTTCTGATTGCTTCGCCAGGAGCCTTCATGACTGTCTCTACCGATGGAAGTATCACCGTTATCGGCACTGGGACGTTATTTGTCCGAATATTGGCGCCTCAGTCAGATCCAGAGGTATTTATCCTCCAGGTTCTCTCGCAGGCCAAGCTTGACAAATGGACTGTCGCCGCAACCGATGCGATATCTAAAACTGTGGCGCTTATCGCCCCCAAGGCTTGTACCCCGATAAAGGCATCCATTATACCTCTCTGGCCTTCGGAAGATGTAGCTCGTCCTTTTCACTTCGATCTCGCAGCACTCGTGGGTGTACTAGATAGCACCGCAACCGAGGAATTCTCAATCTTCTCACCGAACAATCTCCATATCCATTTCTTCAGAAACGACGCCAAATCAGAGCTGCATTCGCGAACAATATCTTTTGAATTTGATTCTTCTGGAAGCGATTTCATTATGGGCCGCGTATACGATCTTAGTACTTCTGAAACAGATTCAACAAACTGGAAAGCCACAATTCTCAGTCCCTATAGGCCTGCTCCCGAACATTTATTGTCAGATGAATTAGGCACTTTCACGACTTCGCCCCCATCATCACTTTTGCAACCCATCCGACATTTATCTCACACTTCAAATGAATCGTCTGACACAGCGATGTCTTCTGTATCTTCATTACCGTCAGACATGGGTTTATCATCGCCTACCCTTGCACGCAGCCAGGGCACACAGGAACCTTTGCTAGCGGCGCCAAACGCTGACAGGACCTTCGCGGACCCGAAACGTCCACAACCGCCACGTCTTCGACATATTCTGACCGTGTTCAAGACCCTGTACTATTCGGTTTCGTTCTTCTTCAAGTTGTTCTGTAAAATCCTCTGGGGACGCGTTCCCTATGTGGATGATGAGAAAAGTCAGCAGGAGGAACCTGGAATTGCTTCCATTGAGGATGCATCACCGCCGGATGCAGATAATACTACAAGTATTGTGGGTGAACATGTTCCCGACGTTTTGTCCCAAACTCCAGATACAAATGCGTCGGGAGGCGGCCTGGATCTAAAGGCCATGTTACCTGCTGAATCTCGATCTCCAAAATCAAATCCCGACAGTGCCTTGGGATCGCGCAACACTAGTGTGAATTATCCTCCTAGCTCAGGCGTTTTACGTCTACCGGCGAGGACTGGAACGGAAGGGGATGATGTATTTTACGCTGAACTGCAAAGTGACGCGGGAAACCTGAGCCAAAGGAGAACTACGGCTGCGATAATACTATTGCGGACGGTGCGGACGGCTGTCCCTAAAACATTAGACGACGATCCCGTCGACGCCACCCCCGCACCAAGCCTTAACGAGCTGGTGGAACGAGCTATCCAGTTCCTCGATGGGACGGCCCCGGGATGTACGGTGAGCAGGTGTGATGCATTTCATCATGGGTTTTCGGTTGCGGAATCCGGTGAAGCTCCAGTAGAGAAGACCTGCTGCCTTTTGGAGTACCAGCTCGATTGGGAGGACGTGAAGAGGGATCTGAGAGTAATCAGGATAGCGTCACCCTCACCCGTCGGACCTGCTGCGTGATGTTGCTGCCGAATGGGTTCAAAAACCGATATGGATTGGATATGGACGTTCGTTGTGAGCGATATGCTGCCTGTCATTATGGATTTTACGGAGGTGTCTAGTGTATTGCTGTATGGGCACAGGGTCTTGACAAGTTAGACGTCAATGGTCGCGGGATCCTCTTGTGCCTCGTCTTGTTTTTATTATGTAGTAATAGGTACTGCCGTCGATTTGTACTCTTGAGTACTTTCAGCGTGAAATCTGATCAGTCACGAATATGCGTTAATTTATCGGCAGATGCATCTCCGTCAGGTGAAGTTGTGACTCCTTCATCGCTGCACTTAATTTGGGACAAGACAAAACGGTAGCGAGAGTAAGTACATTTGTTGCGATGGATCGAAGCCATCCCATTTTTCTTCGGAACGTGGCTAATGCTAAGGCGAAGCTAGTTTAAATGAAAGGAGGTGTTTGAGAACAAGGGTTCAAGTTTTGTATGTCAAAGGGGTTCCTATAACGATCTATACATACGCTAGGTACCTAGCGGTTATCGTCTTCGTCATCATTTATATCTCTCCCTCTGTGGCGTCCAGTAGAAGGATGCTTGTGGTATGTATCGTGACCAAATGCTGCTCCATTGTCAACTCCGCTGCTACTGTAATTTGAGATCGACTGGGCAACGATGTCATCCAGCATCTCGGGTGGCAAATCGTATTCTGAACTTCTGACCACAATGGCATATGCAGCTGCGATGATCGGAGATGATATGAAAAAGTTTAAGTCGACGTGTCAGTTGATGAAAACTTAGTTGAGGGCAAAGACTTACCGTCTTCAATTTTCTCGAGAGACTGTGTTGTTACAGCTTGTTTCTTGTTTAGATCGCGTATGTAGGGTGTCATTCGTTCGAAATCTGGATGCATATACCCATTAGCTATCATTGCTAGTTGCTGACAAGCAATTCCAAGATGAAGTAATGAAGGCGGAGACAGAAATCCTAGAGTTTCGTGAAGGTCACGATGGTTGGAACAGTAAGCTTACCTGATTTGCACCCTCGAACGAATGCGCACACTTCACTAGCCTTTTTTCGTCCACCTCTGCGTGATATGCCAGAAATGGCGAAGCGCATAAGCTCTCCAGTGAGATCAGATAGCCCCAGTAAATGATCGGACGACGTTAATGGGAAGTACTGTGATTATGTCTGGCAATTAATGACAAGGACTGGACAAAATGCGTCGCCTGCGTACGGGAACACCGTGTGGGTCCATCAGCGTCTGCTGAACTTGATCGAATGTAATGAGGGATCCATGGTCGAGGTAATGGGCGAAGCTTAGGGCTTCAATGTACTCCTGTAAGCCTGGCGAAACTTGTCGTTGGTACCTCCAGTATCTGTCGCCTTGTAACTCGACTGCCAGCTTAGCGTAGAGGCTTTGGACATCACGCAGTTTTTCATAGCCGCTTTGGGCCGCGCGTTTTGCAAGCGCGACATCATCGGTATTGTTCGTGTTCTCCAATACTATACGGTGGAGAAGAAATATAACTTTCTTTGAGATATTGGTGATGTCGCGACTGGCCTGTGGAAATTATGAAATGTGGATGGTTTGACAAATAAAATAATACCTTGATAATGCGTTCCCTTCTATCGTTGTGATCGTCTAGGTCCGCGCCAAAGTGCTCAAAGAGCTGGACGACGCTGGAATGGGGGATCGGTGGTGAAGACATGAGAAATGATGTCACGTGCGGTATGTGAGGGTTGACTTGAGCAACTGACGACGGACTCGGAGTGTCTCAACATCTGCTCAGAACCAATGGCTGCATTCGCCCCCAAGGCGGGCTGTCCAATGTGCGGCATCGTCGCTACAGCCTCACATATGACTCCCAACTCTCCGCGGTCCCCCTCGTTCCCCGCAGGCTCGAAGCAGGCGGAGGTCTTATGGAGAGACGATAACTTCACGGCTTACCGAGAGAAAGCGAACCCTGTATCTTCTAAGGGACATATCATCATTGCATTCAAGTACGCTCTTTTTGCTTTGTCGTTTGCACTCAACAGAACCTAATAAATCTGTTACCGTAACTGCAGTCTACATGTACCATCAATATACGCCCTCGTACGTCTCATATTCCACCCCTGTTTCCCCGCAAACGCTCATCTACTTCTGGTTGCTTCTACGAGAATAGTCATCCTCCGACGTACCATTGCTTTCCAATGTGAGAAATTTGGCAACGCGCTTGTTAGCCTCCCTACTACCAGCCACCACACCTGTTACGCCATCAACTGCAACACCACCAGCGCCCTTACAGAACCCGAATCATCAATTTCGCATCGGCTTCATTACCCCGCCGTTCAAAGATAATAAGATACCTGTCACAGACCATCTACACGCCCATGCCTACATTGGCCCGGCGGATCTCATGGGTTGGTGGAGAGGTGTAGCTTATGGGCCATTGGCGTGGTATCCTATTGAGGACCTTATCGCAGAAATACGGTGGGTTTCTTGACCCTTTAGCATGATACACGCATTCAATGCATTTCACAGGGAATCGGTAACCAACAACCGTATCAAGTCTGGTTACGAGAATCGTATCCGAGCGCCCATAGACATGGTTCCTGGAGCAGGCGCTAGAGCAGGCAACGCCAATGGCATTGAAACGACTGAAGCAGGCATTGCCAATGCCGACTCTCGTCTTGAAGATGGAGAGGGACCGCGAACACCTGTGAACACAAGCCCGGATTCATCAAACGCACAATTCTTGTCTCCGCAAAGTCAAATACCCCATCTGCGCGTGTAGCACCAAAGATAATTCTTTGTTAATTATTTTTAGCCGTTGCAGCATGTCGCTCATCATGCAGAAGAAGGGATCTCGGCACATTATCTTATCCCGGTACTTTCTATTTAAATTCAGAGCATTACATTGGACCTTTTTCTACAGGCTACAGTCTTTTCTTCATATACCAAAGCATCGATCTTTTTACCCTGTACAGGCTCTAGTCCGTGATTCCTCCATTACTCCGATGACTAGCAACTGCAAGGCTGCTGATTGATAGCAGCGATCAAACGGTAACATGTAATCACGCATCTGTAAATAGAATTACTACTGTATGTCCTCCAAGAAAAGCAGATTAAAAACGTACAGTATGATGATCCAGTCAACAGAGTTGATAACGCAGCCAGCTGATCTTCGTTAAATCTTTTGGAGTCTTCATGCCATGTATCCTGATGTGTTCTTTTGAAATTGCTTGCACACTTTCGAACCGTGCTTGAGATTGGAATCTGATTCATGACGAGTACGATTTTAGCAGTCGACTCAATTATAAGAAGCATCAAAGATATGTCCCAACATACCGGATCGTACGTGTGCTCCGCCAATATATTAGTGAGCAGGTCTGGCATCCACTTCTCGACCGTGTAGGGGTAGCTGTCTACCAGGGCACATATGCCCAAGATAGCAGCATGACGTTGCCGTAAAGCCTTGTTGTAACTGGGGTCCTGTCTTCCAGGGATGTGACTATTCTTGAGCAGTCGCACGAACCGGTCCTAGAAACACGTATTGCGTGATGACCACACTGAGCCTCGAAAATTCCGTGACACTGTTCTTGCACACTCACCTTCAGAGTTAGTACACTGCGCCGCGGGGATAAACGTAATATTCCTGATAGTGTTCTGAGATGGATGAAGTACAAAGGCCATTCTCCAGGTAAGTATCTTCCTATTGGAGTTTAATCATCATCACGTACGTGGCCGCCATCTCTCGCACTTCCACTACATCATCATCGAGGCAGCTGCATAGGACCTAGTACAATCCTTTAGGCACTGATCCCCAAGCGGCGCGCAGAAAAGGTTACCTCCAACATTTCGACAATCTTGATTTCGCTAATCAAGGGAACTTGACGGAAATAGAAGACTGGACCCGGTCGATGAGACCGATATGTAAAGACCAAAATTAATGATTGACACACTTTGCACAAGGGGCAGGGCTTTCAAGCGGACCCTCCAAGACTAGAGCTAAGATCAACAAGCGCGCTCCAAAATACTAGAGAGCATGACATTACCGGGGAGGTTTGAATTGCTTCGTATATGGCATCTAGAAGCGGATTGACAAGTGATACCGGCGGTGTCACTCCGCACATCCGAACTAGCAGTGTGCTCGCACGATTTGCAAGATCATTGTTGTCATTGACTGAATAACGTTCAAAACGTCAACATAGAAATCAGTGTAATCATTGGAGTGCCGTGCCTTCCGTGAAACGGAACAACTCGGGCTGCAAATAGAAAGTAAAGTTTAACTGACGTGCGGTCTGGCGCAACTCAGCGGCATATTAAAACGCACCATGAGTGGTAGAATATAGTCAAAAGTTGAGATGGCATGCAGATCGTGGAGTGATTGATATAACCATTTGCAAATCGTCGTTCCAACCCTGAGAGGAATCAGCTGAGACTCGTACGAGAGATATAAGGGCAGATTACCGGTCATAAGTGGATTGGAAAGCACGCGCGCCAGAGACACGGGCTGTTCGCCACTCCTTGAATCTTCCGACAAGTTCTTCAACACGACCTTTGTGGTAAGTTCCCCGCATGCCCATAATGTCGTATTCCAATGGAAGAATCTGGCATTCTCTGACAAACACCTCAGCAGTTGGGATTGAAGGCCTCGGCTGCCACTGTTTCTTAGTGTTGACATTTGGTCCGTTCTTCGATTCAACAAGCAGAACCATACCTTGATATTTTGTGAAAAAGCCAAGATCTCGCCGATGAAAGCTCGAACCTAAAAAATCAAAATGAATTGAGACAGGGCCATCATCCAAGTGACGTACGTCGTCGTGTTCCCCATGGATTTCAGCCCAAGTTCTTTCGACAGTTTGGTCGGTCCAGGCAACAAATTTTCGACCAAGTTCTTGAAAAAAGGCTCTGAACAAGGAGATGACTTTGACCGCATCAAAGGATAGTTCCCCGTTGAAGTCAAGATTGGTAAATTCATCCACTAGTAGATCGACCAAAGGTTGCAGTCGGCGTGGATCTTTGTGGTAAAACATGTACTACGAAATGCGGTTAGCTCCAACGACAGTAAATGTTATACGATGGAAATACCTCCAAGAATGACGTCCATATAGACAGCGTATCAGATTTAATATTCTGTCGGAAAATGGTCGCTGCGCGCGGAGTAAACCAAGACCATAGAGTGTCTTGTTTATCCGTTGGCCAATGCTTCGAGCCTGGATCTTCGTTAGGGAACATTCCATTGACAGCTGAAAAACCTTACCTCCCAGAACACCTGCCAGAAATTCAGCAGCTGCTCTTTGTTTATTCTGGTCTTTATCTGCTATGAGTTTCTCAACCGTGGGTCTGAATGCATCAAAAGGTTCGTCCTCAAGGAGTTGGACTTCGCTTATGGTCAGTGTGCGAGTAAAAGGAAGCATTATGTTGACTCACAGATGGACTTGACACAGGATACATTGTCTTGAGTGATTGTAGTTTCGTGATTTTCTTCCGCATAATATGTCGAAACGTTTACCCAGTATTCAGGATCTGTGACCATCTCACGGATTGCTTCTAAGGCGTCTGCACTTGCTGATTCCCATGGCCTGAAAGTGGATTTCGAAGGGTGTGGTATAACATATAAAGAAATTGAATCACGCCACACCAACCATCCAGGCGGATCTTTGTCGAAGAAGATTCTAAGGAGGTATAGGTTATTACTTTGCAGTACAATAAAATAAAAGATAAATACGGCTTCCGTTCAACTTGACGTTTGTCAATTGGAACCTTGTACTGAGTCAAAAGCTCTGTTGTGGTTTGCCGTGAAGGATGTATTGGCACATCTCGTTTAAGTGGATTACGATTTCGTCCCAAAGCCAAATCTACAGGTCCAGAGCAGAATGTACGCATTTTGATATTCCGTATGCTTTTCATGACTGCTCGTTGTGCATACTGCATATTTTGTCAGTATGAGATTGAAGATCGACAAGGTTAACCTACATATCGCTAAAAACTCCCTTGAGCCAATTGGAAGTAATTTGGAGATTTAAGAGGCTCACCATGCTAGGATGGTCATCATGCACTTTCTCCAGGAAGTAAGAAATTTGATCTCTGGTAAGAGGCGCGTCTCGGCGAACTAGCGTGCGCAAACAGCGGATAGCATATATTGTGTATCTCCAATGCGTCCGCGATGAAGACCCTATTTCCAGGATATTCCGATTCTACAGGTATTTCTTGAAAATCAAGCACTGAATGCCGTCAAGATCAAGAAAAACTCACAGCAGTTTTGACGGATTCGTCATACAACTGGACCCGGTAGATGCGTTTTTCACGAGCTCGAAGCGTAACAGCATCCTCCTTGGGACTATAGGACAATAAGCTGCGCAGGTCCTCTACAGCCACATCGACGGCCGCGTTATCGATATCGTATATCAGGTTGCAAGGCTCTACGAAGTTGTTCAGACCTTTTTTTCCTGAGGTCAGCACAAAATTGGTGTCAATGCAATTTCCTTACAGTTCTCAAAGACAGTCGATACACAGTCTTGAATAGATGGCTATACACAGAAAATGAAATACGGACATCTCCACATTAAAAGGGAAACCTACCTTCTCGTGGTATTGACAAGCAAACATCTTTGAAAGCAAGTCGTTAGCCAGCGTTGGCTCTTGGACAAACACTACAGTCAGTTGAACTGCGAATGTGACAGAGATATCTCAATTTCACCTGAAACTGCATATTTGCCGAAAGAGGAAGAGTTTATGGTCCATAAAGCACCCTTCATACGGTCATCCTCAGTTCCTGGCTTCAAGGCTTCGAACAGAACAGGTAATGCCCGACGTCGAACGCCGTCATAGACCTGAAATCAAGGTGAGCTGTCGTGTGGTATTATTTACGAAGAGAAAAGGTTCTTACACTACAGATTGCTTCAAGATGTGTTTGACTCGATCTGGTCCCATTACGAACATTAACATCAGGAACTCGAGGGATAGTGTGGGATGGATGATACATACTGCCGTACAACCGGATAATGCCACATGGACCACTCAACCAAGTCGTCAATGAGTTGATCCTCGACGGGCCCTCGCTTGCGTTCAATGGAATTCCATCGTAAACGGGCTGCATTGTAGAATCTGCGTGATGATTAACAAGTGACCACAACATTCAAAGGAGAACAAACCGGGCACGACGGATGTAGACAGCTCTGGGCCAGACTTTCTGCCCAGCGTATTGACGAGCGACGTTCCTTTCAGTCGTATATTGCTCCTCATTGACGTAATAGCTGTCGTAACAACATTTATCTCCATCTAGGACAACGATGGACCTGGTGGACATACCTATCCCTGCTATCACCATATTCCATCATGTACGTCCGAACTGACCTGACCTGGGAATGATGAGAACAAAGTCGGCCCATATTTCGAGACGAGAACTTACCAGTATCTGAACAGCATCAACAGTGTTCTCTTCGCCTTGTTGACGCAAAGAAACAGAAGCTGCGTGCAAGAAATGGCCGAATCGATACCGGACAGCCAGAAGATACTGATATCGCGGATCAGTGGGATCCGTCAATACGAAGCCAGAATTGATGGGCATGGCAGAAGCGATCATCTCTGGAATCTCGTCGCTGCAGATTGCTTATAACTCAAATTGTTCCAAGAAGTCTGAGAAACTCACATGATATCACTAGTGAAAGTTGCGTCCAAATAATCCTGTTGAGACATGTTTTCCTTCAATAGCGTCGGCGAACCAGCGAAAACATTTCGAACAACAGTCAGATGACTATGAAAGAAACGTGAATGGGGACTGCCGATGAATTGAAAAGAAGTTGTGCCAACCGGCAAAAATCACTACGCCATATAGCATCTCGGGCAACACCTATACAAGCGCATGAGAGAATGCAATATGTATATTTCATTGTAGAATGCATACCAGGCTTCAGCAAATTCTCCAGAGAGGTTATTGTAGGCTCAACCAATTCCTTATAGATTCGAATGGCAAAATCTATTTCTTGTGTGTTGGGAACATGCCAGGTCACCTGTACAACTGTTAGTAAGTGAGTTAGCACGACATTGGGTGCAGGCTGACTGTGATCTCCTCGGGCGCGAACAATTTCCCCCAATGTCGATGATGATTTTCGCGGAACTCTGTCATTCATCAATGAGCATGATGGAAAGTGAACGGGGTCAACACACACCCTCGCTCGACCATTCTTCCGGATTGGTGAACTTGTTCTCGAGTGGATACGTGTGCGTTAGGGTGAGGAGCAAACTGGACAGAAGCTTCCCCGTCCACGAATAACCCCTCTTCGAAAGGGCTTTCTCGTGCAACAGGTGCAGCAGAGACATAAGCTCATCCTCGTACTTCAGAATCTGCGAAGGTCGTCAGGTTCATGTTATGGAGATGACCATGTCAGACAAGAAAACATACAGCACGCCCATCGCTACATATCAGGTGGTCAACATATTTCCCAGCCCCCTTATCGAGATAAGAACTCACTTATAGACTGTTCCTCTCAAGATGGCTAGATCTGTGATAGTAAATGTCAGCCTCATCTATGATCTAACTGTCTAGAATTTGTAACTGACTCCAATGTAAAGTTGCATCAGACGGGAGAGGAGTCGAAGAAGATGTTGTTCGCAGAGAGCTGGCACCGTTCTCAAGCTCCGTTCGGATGTTTGCCGCGCAGAGCGGGAAGAACTTGGCAAGAGTCTTGACGGGATCGGCATTGGCAACACATTCCACCAACTGATGGATTGCCCTAACTGCGTTTGTTCGAACGTTTGTGCTGGCATAATCAAACACCATGTTCAATACAAGATCATAGAGTGGCTCCGACAGATGAACGCAGATTTGACTGCAAGCACCGGTCACTGCGTCAATAACTTGAACTGTATGCAATAAATGAACAAAAATTGAGATTTCGATTTGTTATGATGGGTATACCTTCACTAGCCCCTCCAGCGGTTCCGTTTGGGCCTTCCTCGGGAAGGTTTTCCAATAGTTGTATAACTCGACGAATGAAGCTAGTGATCCAATCGGGAAAGCTCCCAGTAGAGTCCTACAAGTGATCGTCAAACTCTAATACAAAACTTAAAAGAAGGTTGCCAACCTTTAACAATGCATCTTCCTCGACATCCGTCAATCTAGAGCCCATATCAGTGTAAGGCCCCTCCAGTTCCTCGAGGGAAAATGATGGCAAGGCGATAGGCTGAGTGGTTATAGGAAGCGTAGGTTCTGAGTCCAGTCGCGCCGGTGGAGTGTCATCGAAACCTGTCAGATCTCCAATCTTGATGTATTGAGAGATTTCGACCAAAAAGGCCGTTGTACAAAGCTGTCGAATCGCGTATTAGACATGTCATGGAGCGAGATTTGTATAACAGAAGCTCTCACGGTCTTGGCTGGATCGTTCTATTGTCAAAAAAAAAACACAGGTTACTGTGGAAAATCATCAAGAAGAGGAGAGTACGAACGAGGTCAATGCCAGGAATCAGCAGCTCCAGTATCGGTACGAGATGCTTAGCACCAGGATAATACACATCGCGAGAAACGATGGCTGGAGCTATAGCTCCAAGTGCCTTGATGACCGCTAGCGTCCTTTGGGTCTAGACAAGAAGCTCCAGATAAGGGCAGGAATTTCACCAAAATAGCCCTTGATACACGTACCTCGACCAATGCTTCCAAAGACGGCACTGCTCTTTCCAAGATCGGGTGTAGAATCAAGTCAGGCTCCATGACGCTCATTGATTTTAGGCACGACTGTATATTTGACACCGTGGTTGAATCTTGCGAGAACATTGCGAGCAAGACAACTGTCCTAAGCGATTTCACTAGTTCGCGCTTCATCAATTTGGTCAAGCGTCGATTCTGGGAGCATATATCAGGATTCGAACATTCCATATGGGGCATTTGAAGAAAATGCACCTTTGGAGTCTTGCATTCTGGACTTTGTTCTTCATGCCAACCTGTAACATTGTTCATGATAAGTGGAACCGTTGAAAAAAAGTGAAGGTTAAATCACGTTTGTTGAAGTCATACACGATATACTTGATGAATGCGCTCAACTGGAAAAGAAAGGTTGCAATTAGTCACTGTCGGATGCGTCAAGATATCGAACCAAGCGCATACATCAGCCGTCCATGATCCCGAATTTGACGGATGAAAGAAACTTTCAGTGGAAGCTATCATCCTAGCCAGTGAATCTAGAGCTCTGCAACCCGCCAAGTAGGATTTGGGCTTGTTGAGGACTTTCCTTCCTAGCGGGGCTGAAAGGTAGTCGCCTGCATGTGTATTATTGCTGGAGTGAGGCGTACTCACACCTGAGGGTAGAGGGGAAAACACAGGGGTAGGGGCATTAGATGGAGGAACAGGTATGCTGTCTGGTGCCATCGAGTAGACGATGATCCGGGAAAGGGAAGCTAAAGGAAGCATAAGCAATGGAGATGACGACAAGAAGTAGGGGAGACTTACGAATCCTCCATTGGGGCTTCGGCAATCTTCCTAACTCGAAACCAACTTGACTGTCTGCAGAAGGACCTGTTGTTAGTGATCCGCCATCTGCGAGGGGGATTTCTGAAGTCCCAAATGTGCGTCAGCTTTCGCTCTTACGCGTCGATTCGACTTGGTGCTTACCCATGGACGCAAGGCATTTGCACATCAAAAAGTTCCACTCATGCTCAGTGAATATCCCTACATCTTTGTAGAGACCATGCGACACACTAATATTTGCTGTGTCATTTGGAAACCAATTGGGCCTCCCTTCATCATCAGACCTCTCATCATCCGGAATTTTCGCAATCTTTTTTGGATCGCTGGCTTCGGGGTTGGTATGCATCTCTGTTAACTTGGATATAAAGTGCAACATCCGTTCATCGTACATGTAGGAGTTTATGGACTCCCACAAACGGAATAACATAGGGAGGTAATGTTGTGGGTGGCTCAATGGCAAGAACGTCATGAGGTAATAGTGCGATGATAAAACGCTCTATTTGACGCGTAAGTTGGTGCCCTACACAATTTACATGTGAACCATGAACTTACATCCAAGTTTGTTCCATCTAAATGAGGCAAAAAGGTTGCGAGCATTTCATTGATAGCAGCAGGGTGGAAGAATTTCCGAGAATTCTCAGCGATGTACCCCATGCACCAAGAAATCTGACTGAAAACACGAATTGTCAACAACAATTTGGACAAAACTTTGCTGTAAAGACGAACGTGTATTCAAATTGGCGGCGCGTCAAGAACAGGTCTTGACTGAGAATATCATAAATAGGTTTCCACGGAAGCCTCATGTCGTCGATGCTGATCTTGTGCTTTGACTTTGTAAGGGAATTGAAACCATCTGCACAAGTAGCGACGATTTGGGACGACATCCCGGGCGTTATGCTGATATGAAAGTACAATTTGGCGATTCTGATCCGCTTGTCCTTCGGAATGGGATATTTCAACATACTCCAGCTAGACAGCGGTGAGTAAAGGTAAATGCACAGCAACGACGATACGCTACATACTAAGTCAACATGCTGTCCCATTGCATGAAGCCAACGTCGTAATCTTTTGCCTCCACGCTTTGTATCAATCGCAGCAAAATGAAATCAAGAAGTTCAATCATCTTCGAGTAAGGCTCAATTGAGTAGGGCAGAGTCTTTGCATAGCCCTTAAGTTTCTCCATATAACGATCGCCATGAGTATTGTTGATATCGTCTGGAAGTGGCTCGCCCACAGCGTTGGTTGATGGGACGGATGGGCCACCATTGCCAATGATGCGTAGAGATGCGATGTCGGGCAGCGCCATTGCTCCAGCAGTGGTGGTGTTACAGGTCCAAATGATTGTGGGTTCAAGAGTGAAACGTCGGAGTCAAATATAAACAAGTCCAGGCAGCCGATCAAAGTGACGCGTTCACTTTCCAAAAACAATTCAATACTATGTATGTATTGCCTCCCTTGTTCAGAAATTACCGTTGTCCACGGACGAAAATGAGAAAAGAGTCAGAATCCTCGCGCTTGATCCAAACATGCTCTTGTACATAGAATTACACTCCTTACATCTCGGCACTGGCGTGTGCTGCCTCCTGCAGCTCTTTCACTGCTCTTTCCCGTACCACATCCCACACGATGTTCCTCTGTGCTCTCACATCACCCAAACCTTCTCTGATTTCTTGCAATCGTTCCACGTATTCTCTTCCGTCATCCTGCAGTTCCCGTAGCGTTGCCAGATTTTTCTCAAGGGTGGCAAGTTGCGTCTCCGTGAAATGTGAAGGATCATGGTTCGGTGGAGCTCCGGAGGGGTAGGACAATAGGAAGATCTTGTGTGTTGCAGGCATGAGATCGGGAGCTCGAGCCACCCTCCGGGCTTGGTAGTCCAGCTCCTCAGACTCCTCCTCGTCTTCGTCTTCACGCTTTGGCACCACGGACGCGTCGTCTGTTGCCTTGTCAGGGTCTTCACTCATCACCTGCCATAGCCTTCCCAATGCGCGTTTCATGGTGGCCTCGCCCTCGATGAGACCATTGGTAGCATGCTCTAGTTCGTCCAATAGGCTTGAGCGGAATGTGTGTGTTACGGATTTGTCTAGCACAAAAGATGAATAGCTGAGATGGTGTGAATTCGGCGGAGGATATGGGGAAATAAGTGGGGGCGATGGTGAACGCCCCAGATGAGGGAGGGTGGGAGGTGAAGGTGACCGGCGTTCTTGAGGGAGTAGTAATTTGATCCGTTTTCGTGCTCTATCCTCTGCCTAATGAACGTAGCATTCTTAGTAGGTATTGAATGGAAAGGAATCTCGACGCACCTCCCAATCGTCCATTTCAGGCCCCCAAGCGGTAATTTTGCCTCTGCGAACCCAACGAGCACCCTTGGCGGTTTTGTGACCCCAGTTGCCTTCCTGCGAACCGACACCGAGTTCTTCCTCGTCAGAATCATGGCCATGTGAAGGGTAGTACCATGCATTGCGATCGCTCAGGGGCAGTAGGTCGCCACTGTTTAGGTCGAGTTTAAACGGGAAGACAAGTAAGAAGGAAGCACGGACTTTGGGTGTTCTTGGTGAGGCGAACGTCTTTTATGGCCATTCATTTGTGTCGGAAAGGCTAAGAGATGAGAACCGGAATGGCTCTGATGAATTTGCTCAGGATAAGCAGACATCGGAAGGAGGAGTTGAGGTCAGTTGGACATGAACAGAACCCACAATCCCATTCCGTTCACTCATTACCGGCAATTGCCGTCGCCTACATTCTGCCAACTCATTCGCCGTTACATCATCCTCAATCTATGTCAGTTTACACAATTTATTACGAAACCCTCAAGAAAAATACTGTGCGTATGCTGACGGAGGAAGATCGCATGGCCATGCTCCTGCAGCCACTGCTCCCTCAAAGCTCTCCTCACAGGAACGAAACAAGTCTATGGCGGCGCGTGAACTTTCCAGCTGAAACCCAAATAATATCCAGGAACTTCAGGTCTACAAGCACATCAGGCGAAGCAAGGTGGCCACCCACCGAATTCTCGTAATCCAACCCAAGATTCCTCCCCATGAAAAGATGGACAAGAGTTGCCAATTCTACGACGGAGGGACTTCCAAGCATTCTGCGAAGGGGCCGAAATAACGCGAGATCGCGCGTATTCAACGCAGGATGTGAAAGCCCTAGAACCTGTGTTTCGAATCGCGCTTGTTAAAGTTGGGCTCATCTGACTTGCCTTGGTGCATACCGAGAGGAAGTCCCATATCCGATGTCCTACAAGGATTTTATTTCGGATGAGCGCTGCCACCCTTTGTTGGATCCCCACGAAAAGCGGGGCTAGTTTCCTTCGTTCAATGCCGCTAGCAACCATTTCGACCGACTTGCTTACCGCTGTACAAATGCAGATAATTCAAGCCAGTCTCGGGTGTTCTATAGTCCTCTATTGGATGCCTGATAGCGACCCCTGTCAGTAACTTATCCTCGAGATAGTGACATATGGTGAACGTACGTTGGATGAACATACGTATCGAGGAGCACTCGGCCCCGATAATCGACTAACGAGACGCGTCTGGAAACTCAAATGGGCACAAACCGAGGAGACACTGAACCAGACATACGCGACCATAGGAATGTTTTGACATCTTTCTTGACGCTTGAAGCTTCCAATGTACACCGTGATTGCGCTAGCAGAAACATATCTGAAAATCACAATAAACACTAACTTTGATACTCCTTATCCTCTTATACTCACTTTTGAGTAGGAAAATATTTTCTTCGTCCAAGTGTCTGACAGGAGGATGTCGACGCACTTAGAGCTGACAGGTCGTAACCTGCGATGTTGAGTGTTGCGCTGACTTGGCTTTGGGCGCCGTACTGGTTCATCAGACGCAGACCCTCCGGCCAGGGGCCTCAAGAAAATCTCATGGGGGAGGCAAAATATAAACGCGTCTGTCATTCGCAGGATCGCATTCTCCAGCATCTGGCAGCCGACTATTGGGGATTGGGATGAGAAGCAACAATGGAAGTATCCCAGTGACGCATGTACGTCTTATCTGTATATTCGAACTCTGAGAACGACAGACTGCCCGTCAGACTGTGCTGGCCATATTCAGGAACGCGAACATAAAAACCTGAGGGTGAGCGGAGAGAAGGAAGGTCGTGAGTTGATTTGGGAGCTATCGACATGCAAATCTTCAAGATGGAAATCGAAGCATTGTCCAGGAACCTGATCGAGCAGTCATCGTTCCCCTAGCTATCCACGAAAAAAAGGCATTCCACTTCTCATCCGGTACTTTTGATCTCAATGACAGGCGTCCGACGGGTGTCCTAATAAACCAACATGCTTGTCAGAAGATTAGTTGAAATTTGTGGTAGGAAGTCGTTGAGGTAAATGGGCACAGCCGCAGAGTTTGTGACGGTTTTCTATCAAGATGAAGGCGTCCGGGACTTATATATGTCGCGGGAACCGTCTATGTAGGTATACTGGAGTCTTTTCGTGTACTACGCGTGCTAATCAGGGAGCCACAGATATTTCACCGCTCCTAGAATGACCTTTAATCGTGAAAGCATTCATCCACTCAAGGAAAGCACTTACTACGACTATTCGCCCCCGTATAAGTAGAACCTTCTATACAGTCGTCCTTAATGTAGGTTCCGCTGCCTGACTGTCGGTTTGTTGCTCTATTCTGGATCCTTCCTTTCTCGCAACGTTGACTTGCTCAAAGCTACGCATACCGTGAAGTCCCCATCTTGCCATCATAGCCTTGTCCTGAAAATCAAGCATAAATACCTCTGGTGACATCCGTATTGATCAACTCACCTCGTCCCAAGGTGAACCTGAAAACTCCATGTTAGTGTCCGTATCGCAAAGTGACATGTGTCAAGGATCTCACATGGTGTCGTCAGCATCTGCTCTCCAGTGAAAACAGCATTTGCGCCAGCCATGAAGCACATAGCTTGCTCAGATTCGGCCAGTGTACTTCTTCCAGCTGCGAGGCGGATGATCGTCATCGGCATTGTGATCCGAGCAGTAGCGATTGTGCGGACCAGCGTATGATACGCAACGGGCTGTTAACCATGGTCAGACATCATGCGGACATAAAGGATATGATATAAGATTCACATCATTGGCTTCTAGAGGTGTGCCAGGAATAGGCACAAGGGCATTGACGGGAAATGATTCGGGATGTTCAGGCATGCTGGAAAAACGATAAGTCAGAGGAAACTCTAGTAACGTGAAAGAATGAATTACTTTGAAACCTCGTGGATTAAACCTACTCGGTCGGAGTCTGACTCGCCCAAGCCAAGAATACCTCCAGAGCAGACGCTAATACCAGCATCGCGCACTGCACTGATTGTATCCAGTCGTTCATCGTACGACCGAGTTGTGATCACCTTGTGCGTTATTTAGATCAAACGTTACCGAAACAAGGGAGCGAAGGCAGACCTTGGGATAGAATTCTCGAGATGTGTCGAGATTGTGGTTATATGCAGTAAGACCGCTGACATCGAAGATCAACAATCGGGAATAACATGATCACAGATCACTTACGCCTCCTTGAGCCGCCGTGCTTGTTCAGGAGAAAGCATTCCAAGGGTGGTGCAAACTTCCATTCCCATTCCGCGGACTTCACTCACCATCTCGAGGATTTTCTCGAATCCTCGTTTTCGACCAGCAAGATCTCTCCAGGCGGCACCCATACAGAAACGGGTACTTCCATTTTCCTTTGCTTTGCGAGCAGCCTCGAGCACTGGTCCGATTTCCACCATCCTCGATGCGGTTGTCGGCGTTGAATATTTGGACGATTGTGAGCAGTAAGAGCCTGAAGCACAATCAATGCTGCAACTTCCGTGTCAATCAGAATGCTACTGACAATCTTCACTACATCCTCCAGCTGCAATGAATGTGGTAGTCAGAAAATGGATTGGAGATAAAGCGGAATTTGACGCACTTTTGATGTTCATGAGCGTGCATAGCTGGACTTTGCTTGGGTCCTGGTGTTGCCTGTGCACAGCTGCAGAACGGAAGACAAGGTCCAACAATGGTGTATCATAGATTTCTTGGATCTCCTCTTTCCTCCAGTTATGCCGGGTGACCGAATTGGCTGGCCGGCTTGGGGCAGCTGTCGCGAGTGCCCTGACGAGCGGAAGGTGTCGGGAAGGAAGAGTCCTAAGCATTGATACAAACTTGCTATCAGTGAAAGAGCAGACGCTGGTGGAATAAAGCCGGAGAGGAAACAAGAAGGTGAAAGAGAGCGGATGAGCTACGATCCCAGGTAAAAACAAATTCTTGGGGGCCAATCTCCCTTGGGTTTTGCCAAGGCTCAAATCTACGCGATTAAAAGCAGGTCCCGTGACCATAAGTGCATTCCGTGTCTTCCGCCGATGTCATGGAAGTTCAACTCGAAGCGACTTCGTCGGTAACACGCCCCTCGGTTACATTCCTCTCGGTAACACGCCTCTCGGTAACACGCCTCTACAGGCTCTTTACGTCGCTTATCTTTGTTCTCTATCATAGCTTTACGGCCGCAAACTTCACTTGGATCCCTGAACCTGAAGATCTGCTTTCACTTCCATTTTCATTTGATTCAATTCAAAATCTCTGTGATCGTGCAAGGACTTCAACCTCACTGTCAAAGCCGATCTCCGGATCGGGAGCTTGCCTGTGCTTGCCTATAGGATCCAGGACGCGCTATTCTCAGAATTACGACACCGCTTATAATTGGCTATAGACTCTGGGGCGCTAATGTATACAAATTCTAATGCTGTGGGAAGGCTACATGTCTAAAAACAAACGTACATCCACAGGCGGGCCTTCGTATGCTGGTAATACAATAAATTATTGTGTTGGTGTTGGTGATAAAACCTGGGTCGTGATCGTAAAGGAACGTCCCAGGACTATGTTACAAGCCGTGTATCGTCTTGAAAACGAAGGTATGTTGTGGAATCATATATTATACAAGTCGTCGATTAAACTGGACAGAATAGTCAGAATGATCGAGCCAGGGGAAAGAGTCTAAATGTTACGTTTTTTCTCTTGCTTTGAAGCCAGGTCATTATTTCGACCTCTCGATGTTACGAGTGGTGTGTTGTTTTGGCTTGGGCGAAGATCGAGCACCAAAATCGACGACTTGGACACCTGCTTTCGATGATTCAAAGGCTATTAGTCCGTCAACAGTGTCATGACAGGGGTCAACGAAAAAACCGACCTTTTCTGCCGTTTCGTCTGCTGCCCGGCGTCACTTTGCCATTATTATCGCTATCCCCGGAGTCGTTTTCGTCGGTGTGCTTGTCGCGCTCATTCTCTGGTGTGGTAGTCTTCGACTTTCCTGACCGCTTGTCTGGGGATGACGTATTCTCGCGCACAGCGTTCCATTGTCGCAGAGTGTGGGCGGCGAGCTGCTGAGCGTATAGCTGTTTTTGTTGTTCTACTGAAGCCGTCATGGTTGCTAATATAAGTTTTTGGGTAGAAATGGGCGGGCGTGTAGTCAAGGTTTGTGAGGGAGAACTGGAATACCCCTTGTCTTATATACAATACTCTACATGAAGGTGTAGGCGGAGAGCTCACTCCACCAATCCCGTCACGGAAGAGGTGGAATCGCCTTCCAATGACGTCGGCCGGAGCGGAGTCTCAAGAGTCACATGCCGGTCGCGTCCTCCTTTTCATTCATGCACAAACATGGTCCTCGACTCATCCCTCCAATGACATTTTAACAGATTCTGCGGTGGCATATTACCATTCATTGTCTTATACTTCAGGCGAGTTTCACAGAAAAGAACTTTACAAAGAGTGATCACAATTCCTGAGCCGCCAATAGTCATAAGAGCATTGAGGAATCCGCTCTGCCCATGCGGAAACCTTCTCCTGGAAGGTAATGTCACCGGACGTCAGAGACGCGTTCTTCTTATTGCAGCTATCGCATTGCGCCATTCACTCCACGCCTATCTTGATGCTCGCGGACTATGGTGAAGTCCTTTGTTGTGGCTTGTGTATGAATTGCGCCACAGTTGACACTGGGGAATCCCCGATCGGAAGTCGTGGAGATTTACAGATAATCCCCTCGTCTATGTATGGGGTATTTCATTAAAATGTAAGTACTCCTCGTTCAAACTCTATCAATGAAGAGAACATTACCCCGGAAAGCATTTTCTTCAAGTCTTTTCCGAGTTCGACGGGCTGTGTAACGAGATGACGACATGTGGTGCTGTACACGCAAAGTATTCGCCAATTTTTCTGGCTCCTTCGCGAAAAAAGTTACAAATGGACAAGCTCTTAGAAGTGAAATCCACGTGGAAAATGGTGGGTCTGGACTGCTCCGACCACATAGTCTCAATGACCAGGTATGCACAGATATAAAGCGTGTGTGTGTCCATCGTCATTGTTGCTTCTCTTTCTTAAAGGCTCTGCAACCCCATTGAAGTCTTCGCGATGCATCAATGTTGAACAGCTGAATCTGAATCCGCCCGGTATCTACAAGGCCCCACCTCCGAGTCTGTACTCGCACCAAGTACGACTTTGCCAACAATTTTGGTTCATTCTGTCGGGTTCCTTCTTCTCAGAAGTGAAAAAAATACGCCTACACACAGACACACACCCTGGGATAACGGGGTGGAGCTTGCTAGCGCCTCGTATCATTCCATGACGCTTGATCCTTGCTGTTTCACCACTATCGCGCCAACGGCTAGCAAGGTCTTGTTCTTGGCTTGCGACTTCCAATCACTCTGATGCTCCAATGAACGGCAGATGCGACTTCTAGCGCAGCGGAGCTTTCTTTGCAGAGTTGACCCTTCAGGGAGCGCAACACTAAAACGATGCCGACCATTGGCTAAAGTTTTTTTTACCTGTCAATCGACTTCGATTAGAGGAGCCATTCCTTTCAAAGATAGCCCCACCTATGTCACATCGTGCAAAAGGCCATGTCACTAGTTTTGATAAAATACGGAGAGATTTGATCTTGATACGAGGACTACAATATCACCCTCAGTTCGTTGTTCCCTGTATATACGGTATTTAGTTGATTTATAGGAAGGATATTGACAGCTTTGGTGTCGTGTACGATGTGAAAAAGTCTCACGCTTATCTCTTCTTGTTTCCCGTTCATTCGATTATCTGAGGATTGATAGAGGGGGAGAGAGAGAATCAGCACTGGGGTCCCAGCGGAACAACTGCGGTTCGTACTACATACACGCAGTAATATGCTAACGATGTATGCCACGGGCACAATTACTACCGTATCATTGTGATTATCCTACTCTACTTCGATATCCCCTGGCCTACATTAAGATAGCTTTATGCTATGCTCATTCTTCTGCAAAAAAGATAGAAGCAACGACACATAGTTAGTACCATTTTCGGAAGGCATCCCATACTCTTCATCAAGGCGATGACGATTCTGCTGATCCAAATAGAATGTTATTCACATCCAATCCAGTTGCAAGCTCAGGAACTATAACCAGCACACAATTGGTTGTCAAGTTGATTTCCAGATCAAAAGCATTGCTACTACATGTACATGATACGACATCAGACCAAGCAAATGGCTGGATGAAATACATGTCGACAATAAGTAGCTAACTAATCACAGCGTGGAACAGATGGACAGAAGCAAATACAGGCAGGGGATACAGAAACGCTGCCTAAACAAAGAGAAAAAAGCAAATATTACTGGATCTTGAAGGAACCAGGGGATAGATCGATAGGTGTTATTAAATATGGCCGTATAATATATAGCCCAGGATGGTCGTCAAGATGCAGGTTTGGGTCTTCGTTCGGTATCAAAGGAGATTGGAGGAAAAATAATTGTGCTACACAAGTCGTTGATGGTGATGATGATGATGAGGAATGATGTTGAAAGCAAATGTTGACTAAATGTTTATGCTGATGCAAAAGGAATAAGATATGTTGTAAAACAAGCAAAAATGAAGGAAAGTTGGCAAACAAATGCAGTGTCCGATAAATCGAGAGTCGTTGATGAGATGGTTGCGTGGTTTTCATGAGGTTTGGCATCGAAAAGGATAAAAGGAGAAAATACAAGATATACGTGGCCGAGGTCGTGGCGATGGCATCCAGATAACAAAAAGCAAAATAGATATCTTCCAAAGTGTCGTGTAGGTGATGTGCTGTAGGATCGGTGTTGCATCAAATATGCATATGCATTCAAGCCCGGACAGAGCGCCAGCTGTTCGTGGTCATCATGGCATCTTGGTTCGCCATCTTCTTCGGCTTGACGGCTTTGGGACCGCCGCCAAGCATAACACCCCCTGTGAGGACGGTGGTCTTGCCACCATCGTAGGGAGTCACGTCGGTCTTTGTGGTGTCAACAAAGACGCGAGCTTGCCTGGCCCTCTCGCGGCGCGACTGCTTCACGTCTACTGAGCCTTTGGAGCTACAGGCAGAAGCGGACAGAGAAGTGCGCGAGCTGGAGGTGTCGGCAGAAACGAAAGAAAAGGCGGATGAGCTGGAACTGGAGGAGCGAGAGCTGCATCGGGAGTGCTCGGAGATGCTGGAAAGAGGTGAGGCCGACCGAGTGGGCATGGGGAACTGAGTTAGGATTGGGGTCATCCATGTCGGTGCGCTCATTTCGTCGGCGAGCAAGGTGAATATGTGATCATCCTCCTCCAGATCCTCGTTGATGATCTGTTGAGCGAAGGTCTTGCCTGAGGTGATAGGCTTCTGTTGAGATGGGGGAGGCGTTTGCATGACGGGCTGTGCCACGGAAGCATCAGACCAGACAGTGAAAATCTGATTCTCGACGCGAATAGCGACGCAACCAGGGTCAACGAAGAGATCGAATTCTGTGTCACCTAGAAGGCGGATCCAACTGAACCATTGTACGTTGGTGGCGGCGCATGCAGCCCAGATGGGGCGTGGGGGCAGACTGTTGGGAGACAAGGTCATGCATCGGCGGCCCGAGCCCCGGATGGGCTCATCAGGGTTCCATGACGGCGCGTAGTGGGCTGTAAGGTTGGCCTCGAGAAGCATCCGTAACTTAAGGACAGTATTGGCAGAATGCGATTCTGCCAACTTTTCCGTGAGGAAAGTGATGGTACGAGCGACAGCGGTGGAGATAGATTTGGTAGAGGAAGCCATTGCGTGATACGTTCGTTAGAGAAATAGACAAATTGGATCGACCGGCGATAGGAGAGGGGGAGTCGAGCGAAGGCGGAGTAACGAAGAGAGGAGAGAGAGCGAGAGCAAAGTGCGAGATGGGCTGCAAGAGTGTGTGCAGGCTTAGGCGTGAAATGTGTAGCACGAGAGAGCGTGGTCTAAATACATGTTGTTAGTTTACGCGCTTATATGAGATCGAGAAGTGATCGAATGCTCACATCTAGTAGCGGCTGCGGATTCGGACGGAAGAAGGAAGGAAAATGAGCGGATGTCTTTGGGGTGGGCGCGGGATGATATACTAACCTGGTCTGGAAATTAGGGGCAACGGTGGTGAGAAAAGGAAACCTGGTCCTGAGGAGACAACATTGACCTTTGCACAGTCTTTATACTTCCCCAAGTTGATGCGTGCCGTGATCCACTAGGCAGCCAAAAACAATGGACAATTGACCACGTGGAAACGGTAGCTTTTCCCCAACACCCCTTTTGTTCTGCCCTTGTACTCCAACGGAAGACAATAAACACTTTCCTTCTCTTACGCTCTACCACCGATTCGTTACCACCCTTTCCCTCCCTTGTCTCTTTCAGGGCCATGCGCCGACAAAGTCGTCAGCCTTAGCTCCGCTTCTCATGCAACCTTGTAGTTTATCCTTGGCTTTACAACATAATTTCATTTTCGACGCGCTGGGTTCATCCGCGGATAGTAATCCCGACATCCCGCCAGAGCACATAATTACACGTTTTGATCTTCCCTTGTTTTCGTTCCTCGGTTGTGGTTACAAAGTGATTTCGACTGACACATAATGACACCCACAATACCGTCTCCATCATGACCGCTAGTTGCTTCTGATCTCTCCAATCTAAGGAACAATTCCTCGTTTCAAAGATTGTGTGACCTGCATATCTTTATCTCATCCTGATCATACTAGTCACACCCTATTGTCAGTTGACACTTCCGGGACAGCCTTTAATACTTACGGCGGGTCTTCTGCCTCTCATTTCTGATGGAGGATTACCCTTGATTACACTCGCAGGAATGGAGCTCGACGCATAGCCAAGCGCGTATTCCACGAACAGGAGCCACCTTGAGTCAGTACTGCGGGTTTCCGTGATTAAGATCTGGAGGTATAGTAATATTTCTACCCAAGATGACTCAGGAAATTTTCCCAGCGAAATTTTGTAAATGTTGTATGGCCACCCGCCCTTGATACAGAGTTGGGTCTGAATCATGCAGGCCTCAAGCTGAGCCTTATACAATAATAGAGCTGCAGAATGGATTATCATTACCCCACAAGAGGGAGTAGGAAGGAGTCACTTTCAAAGCCGGTACCGGAGGGTCAATATTTAAAACTCAGATGCAGAAACGCAAACCTTCTTTCGATTATCAACACAACTTGCCGCCCGCCCTCGTAGCTCACAGCGTCAAGCCAACCAAAAAAAAGTACTCACCCCACTTTCATCAGTAAAACTATCAACAATGGTGAGCTTTCTGCCCATAAACTCGTTGGTTTCGTAGCTGAGGTTGCCCTGATAGACTCTCGCCGTCGATCTCCTTCACCCTTCCGCTGAGTACGAAGCAAAGCAGCACAAGCTCAAACGTCTCGTGCAATCGCCAAACTCATATTTCATGGATGTTAAGTGCCCTGGTATGTACCTTGTCTCTATCCATAATCGCCACCCCACACCCCCATCGATGATCTTGTCCAACTTGTCGTCCGATCACGATACTCATGTTTTACTCGTTTTCCAGGCTGCTTCGCCATCACCACCGTCTTCTCCCATGCACAGACAGTCGTTGTCTGCGCCTCGTGCACGAGCGTGTTGTGCCAGCCCACAGGTGGAAAGGCAAGACTGACAGAGGGTGCGTCACCTTTATGTTTCACTTCCTATTCAAATCACCTAACCTTTTCCTTCTCCGTTCTCCAAGGTTGCTCCTTCCGTAGAAAGAACTAAGTTTACTTTCTTCTTTCACCTACGTTATGTCTATCACGCACGTACACCTCTCGCATCAGCATGTTTTCATCGCATTGCACCTTTTCTCCTTCCCCTCCAATCTTTCGCTCCCGGCCCGAAATATCCCCCTTGCATGGATCCCTCCCTCCGACATGGATATAATCTCTAGGGATGGAAAATGCTTCCATATCTTTCGTGTAATATTCAGGTATCAAAAAGTGTAGTTCTCTTGAAATGCTGCAGGTGTAAGATGGTGTGCGATATATCCTCGTGTGAACAGGCAGCTGACACCCTTGCTCCATGTTTATCTCTTCATTCAAATTCGTCTCCATCTCGAGGAATGATACTTCCATTCCGAGAAATTGTCCCTTTTGTGTTTATATGGCAACTTTAGTGGGTTCTCGGAATGGGAGAACAAACAAAAGGGGATCTAGCGGGGAAATATTGAGCTGCACTCCGTGTTCGCACATAGCCTAACAAATTGAAGATTGATGAGAATGCTCTGGAATGTAAGGTTACGTCGATCTTGGTCTGATCCTGTCAGAAACTCTCTTATTGTTATTCCAATGTTAATATACGCGACGGTGGATCTCGTGTTCAGCTTATTACTGACAGATCAAGTGTCGCGACCATGAGAGCAGTCTCACAATTTCCTGCAGCCTTGCTATAGCGAACAACTGGAGTATCAAACTTGATCCACATTGTCTACCGAACATCGGAAATACGTCAATAAATAATCTAGAGATACGCGATATAGTCCCCATCTAATTACACTGGATGTTATGGTAATGTGTTACAGATATGGCAAGCAAAATGAAATGGTGTATATACCGAGATCTTGCAAGTGAGTTCCAGTAGACGGCATTAGAGTTTTGTTTGTAATTTCTTCCCTTCGGGTGGCCCTCTGATATTGGCGCGCACGACACCTTCCTGTGATGTCACGGCTACCAGCTTTCCGTCGCGGGTGAACATCTAAAGAGAATGATATCAATTCCAGTATCATACGAAAGAAGGTTTGACGTGCCCTTCCATGGACGACAGCACGACCAGACCCTGCACGTGGACAGTCGATCTGTAAATTATCATAAGAACAAGAACAGCAAAAAATACGAAGACAGAAGGCATTACCTCGTAAAGCAACCAATCCCCGGCGTCGAAGTCGTTACTGCATAACAAGATAAAGTGGTTTAGTTTCGATCAACATAGTCTAAAACGCAAAAGGTCCCACTTGTAGAACCATATAGTATGGTCGAGAGTAGACTTGAAGATACGGAGATCATCAATGCAATTTCCGCGACACAAGAAGGAGGGCACTGACAGTCATACTCAACGAGTCTGGCCCTGTCCCACCCGTTTTGAGTCCCATAATCCGGAATGCGGTGGAAATGCTATCGTTCTTCAATTTAGGCATACAAATAGAGTTTGAAAACGACGTACAAATGCATGTCTGATATATAGGCAAGAATGCACTACACAATTTTCCAATGTCAGATGCGGTAGCTGGCGCAGAATAGAACAAGCCAACCTTCTGGAAAGGAGCTTCATATTGAGGTACATCTCGTGCTTTCATCCAGTACATGTATGTGGCGGTACCATCCTCCGAGACATGATGGACTTTTGCATGTTTGATAGCGATAGGACTGCGTGAGCGTTCCTACATCGTACCAAAGTTGATAAGTGAGTTGTCATTAGAAATAAGAATACAGTTGAAGGGGATCGCGCACACTAAGCCGGTCCTGGTATATCCGCACGAGATTAGGATGTGCTTTCGAATCCTGAAGGACGCGCGCATAGGTGACTTCCTCGTCCTGGCACTGCTCGGGAGGAGGAACTTCGGGCATTGTCCATTGATGTGTAGGCTGCCATATTTCTGGCTTCTGGAAAGAGCACAGCATGATGAAGATAATCTGGCCGTTTTGTACGGCCTTGACTGAACGGGTGACGTATGACTTTCCATCCCGAAGTCTCTCGACACTGTAAACGATAGGTGTCGCTGGTGATGCGCTTGTAAGGAAGTAACACTAGTCGAGTTGCAGATGGAGTTAGTAGACGATGCTCCTCTTCCATAACAGTAGCTTACATGTAATGACTGTATTTGTGCTCAGTAAGTCATTATGTGCATTCGGGAAGTGAGAACTCACATGTAATGCAAAGACCGAGTCGACACAATTAGTCGCTGAAACCAATGCTTGACTGATGACTTGGCTTCTCGTAGCGTGAGCACCAGACTCTATGCAGCTTTAGAGCACAAACTCACCCTCCAAACACACCCCGAGCACGTAGGGGCAACCAAAGAGATTTGGAACGAAAAAGGTTCACCTCAATCTGCTCCACCTCGAGTGAGGTCGAGATCTGCTCGTGCTCGACCTGGTTCAAGCTATCTGTGGATTCAGACATGCGGTCGGTTATGAAGAGGGGAAAGGTATTGGTTGAGAAAGATACGTTCAAACTTGGTTCACACCGCTTGTGATATTGTGGCAGAGTTCATGTTCTTAGTACTAATAGGTATCAAGTTTCCATGCAAAAGGCTCCGCTTCGGGGCGCGGAACCACAATCGACCGGTAACGGTTAATGATTAGCCGGATTTGCACAAATCAATTCCTAAGCAACGACTGTTAATTGATGCACAGTCTTGTTTAAAAATGCTAAGCTATATGTAAGGCATTGATAATGTAGCAAGTAGCTGCAAATTTCATGCAAGACCCGGGTGTCACCTTCTTTCGAAATGATACGGCTTGCGCATTGAGATCATCTCCACACCGACGTAATATTAGACTATGAGCATATCTGCCGACAGTGCCAGTAAAAATTGTTCGGTCTGACGAAGGATCGAAGATTCGATTCACTCCAACGCTGGAGTGATGGGTCGAGGTCGCGTGTAAGGCCGAACTGACCGTCTTGGCCTACTTTAAAGTTCCTCGACGTCAATGGTAAAGCCACATTCGTGGCAGACTTGCTTTCCGAAGCTTCCACGAATTGTTTGCACTTGACTGAAGATGTGTTTGTGTTCTTCATCTTTCCGTCGTTGCCAGACGCCCTCCTTCGTCCGTCTGCGAAGGTCCTTCAGGCTTTGCTCAAATTTCTTGTTCTTTTTAGTCTTCTTTTCGGCTGCTCTACGCTCATATTCGGCGTCTAACACTTCTGGAGATCCCCACTTCTTCCAAGCAAACTCTTCAACTTGACATCGTAAAAAAAGCATCATGTTTGCATAGGTAGATTTATGCGGATTGGCCTTCAACAGATGAGGCAACAACTCTTGGTCGCGCAATTCAGCTAGACAAGTTTCAGCGCACTGTAGGCTGGCAAGGCAAGAAATGTCCACTCACGATCTGTCAGCAGATAATCCTGTCACGATATCAGCAACCACAGAAGGCGAAGAACTTCATGGCCTACCAATTTGCATTCTGTCTTTGTTAGAAGACTATATTTTTCGGGTTTCTCGTTCTGGCAAGTCTTGCAGACGCGGCATTTGAAAACCTTCAGAAAAGTCGGGTCAATGTCCATTGTCTGGCACTCTTGGCACTTGGGGTTGAGTGCAGGGTCAAGATACATGGCTGCGTTGAAATGAGAATTGGCAATCGGTCAAATATTAGACAGAGATGTGGAACTGACGAAGATCCAGATTGTGAACATCCCTCTGTTTCTCTCGTTCTTTTTCTTTTCTGCGTAGATCCTCGTCGACTTTACTACCTTCATCGACTAAGAATCCACCCTTCGTGTTGACCATCTTGGACAAATCATATTCGAAGTATGTCCCTAGACGGGAATCCCGCTTCAGTGGCTTCGAGGAAGATGCAACGGGAGCGGTGGGTGACCCATGACCAGCAGGGGTTGGAACAAGATTGCGTTTGTTGTTTGTGTTGATGGAAGATGAAGAGGATGCTTCTTGTTCTCGTTGACGTTGGGCAGCTTTTGCTACATACTAACGCATGAGCGAAGTGTCTGAATGGCCAAGACGTTGGGATACCTTTCAACCTGTTTATCTCGATTTGCTTGACATGCTCAGGTGTCACTTGCAAAAGAGAAGTATCCATGATTCTTCGTGGTGGAGTAGAGGGCCTTTCCATGTTGTCAATCTTGGCCTCTTTAGATACAGCAATGATTAGGAAGAAGAAGGAAAGATGGCAAGCGTTACTAATTAGCTGGACTCCAAATAGGGACTTCAAGCCCCCTGACTCGCGTCAATGACCACGTGCCTGGTGAACTCAAGTGCATACTAATCTGCTTTTGATCTGCTTTCAATCTGCCGCCTCGTCCATCCTTATTCATTCCTCCAGGGTCTTCATTGGCTCTGCAGGAGCGAGGGCTCCGGGTCTCAATTCACTGGAAATATTAAGCACTGAACGCAGAATTGACGGCCTAGCAAAATGACGTTAGGAAGGTCATCCAAGGGTCTTCCGCAAGAAATTTTGGATCTCATCATGGATGAGGCTGGCGACGCAGCGCTATGCTCTTGCATACTCGTATCACGAGCATTCTTTCATCGAGCCCGCCTCTACATATTCCGCACAATCACTCTATGCAAAACATTGTCTGATGATGATGAGGAGGAGGTATTCGCCTATTTTGCCAAACGTCTCTCTGGCCTACGATCTATCCTACAACCAAGGTCCAACTCTCTACTTCCCCCAGTTGCACCTCTCGTTAAAAAGTTCACCATCGACTTCCGCTCTCCCATAAGTATCGATCTTCGGTCGACCGCTACGCGGTTTCAGGAAACCTTTGACAATGGAGATCTTGCCGCTATCCTACGAACTTTGCATTGCACAGAATTTGGGCCTTATTTCCTAAGTATCTGGATGTCGCCCTTTTGTACCCTCGACATGGCTTCAATCAGTCAAGAATTCCGTGCTTCATTTTGTAGTCTGGTTCGGTCGCAGCATCTCACCCATCTCCAATTGTTTAATATCAGCAATGTTCCCTTGGACATATTCGCAGGCGCCCATTTGAAGTCGCTTCGCCTGTCTCAGACCAGGGTTGCTACTGTATACTCCACCGATCCTACTCTGGGTCATGGATACCCTCTACTTGATCATTTGGACACAGATCACAATTTCCCTCTCAATTGCTTTATTGAGGACACGGGCCTTCAAGATCTTTTCTCTTTCTCACGACTGAAGAGACTAAGAACAAATATTGGAAACGCAGGCGAATTTGAGAAGTCTCGGAAGATCATTCTCAGCGCTGCTAGTTCACTTGAACAACTTGAACTTCGGGTATACTGTAAGTTTTACCCTTGCCAGATCAAATGATTTGACCCCTCTAATTGAATTGTACTTTAGCATTATTATTCAGACCGTTAGACATCGGATTCTTGTCTAGATTGCAGACTTTAAGATTTCTCGACTGCAGTTACAATGCTGTTCAGCGCGTCTTGCAGAACTTCTGCCTAATGCTGCACAGTCCGATGCCTGCTCAAACCCTCAACAGACTGGAGATCAGAATCTTTTTTGGTCGAATAGATCCCGCTAGCGACTTCATTCGTTTCGGCCTGGGACCGGAGTGGCATCTTCTTGACGCCACATTATCCGATCCTCGATTTGCTTCCGTTTGCCTGATCAAGATCTCATTGGATTTCGAGGTATTGTGGAATGGTTTGGGGTCGTTTGATGAAGACAGTTTTGCCAGCAGTACCCGACGTTGCCTTCGTGCAGTCCTTCCAACACTCTCGACATCTACTTCCCTTGCTCTTGACCTTGAGTTCACAACAGTATTAGTTGAACTGTTCCTCGATAATAGTTAATTTCCAACGTGCGGCTGAACACGAACAGGATAGTGATTGTGACACACGGCGTTCTTGCTCTTTTGCCACAGAATCCGAAAAGTTTGAACGAAATTATATCTGAATTCAGTTGCGGAAGCGACACAAGGTGAGGTCAGTGAAGGTGGCAGGTGGGCCCATTATCAAAAGTAATGGTTCGTTGCTTGTACGCGGAATTCTCAGAGACGATAACATGTTGATGAACCAAAAACAATCTCAACATCTCCCCACCAATTCAAATCTAGATTGGCTGCGGAACACCATCCTTCATCGTATTCGAGGACACCAGCCTCCCAACTCGTTGTTGATTTTACTTTACATAACGACAGCGATAGTTCAACGCTGGACTCGAGATATCTTGATCGATTTGAGCACGTATTGTAGTTGAGAGGGAGACATAGTGAAAGACCCGAGCCGCAGGAAGGTCGCGCGGATGCGACGCAATTGCTTCACATCTCGATTCTGGAACATCAGTTTAGACCTACAGTTAATTATCTGAGTACAGTGAATACAATTTATATAGCAGAAAACAAAGCAATCAAAAAGGGAGATGAGAAGAATCAAGCGGCTAGGGGAGGATCCACGGCCATCTTATCCTCGTCGGTGGGTCCAGCGGCATTTGTTTTATCAGGTTGTCCCTCGTCGGCAGTTTTAAGACCAGTATTGTTGGTATCAGTTGTAACCGGTGGATCTGTTCCTGCACCACTTTCCGTTGAAGGCGTGTCGACATCCATATTTGAATCCGTGACTACAGACGACAGCATGCGCACAGCTGTGTGATGACCACTTGGACCGGCGCCATGGGTGTTCGCTGCACCAGAATTCAGTATTCCACCTCCGATGCCAAACTTGTGATTCCCATTAGAGCCGTTGCTATCGCGTTCGCGATATCGAGCATGATTCCTCCTTCCGCCTTCACCTTCGTCCTCCGAGTCCGATAGTTCCCCATCAGGCTGCCGCCTCGAGTCAAGGAGGCGCATTGGTCGGCGATCGTCTGGGTCAATGAGATCTTCATCCTCATTAGGATCGTCCAAAGCACCGTCAATTGGCATGGTTGGTATATCTACGAAGATTTGATATTGATAAACGGATTGAAAAAGATTTCACTGAGGGCCTTACCTGACATTTGAACACTTGGTGGACCACCAGCGTGTCTTAAGTTTTCCAGCACAATGCGCTTGACCCGTTGCAAGTAAGCCGGGGTGTTGAGGTCGTCTGTGTTTGATGACTTCACATCCAGCTCGTAGTCTGGCCCGAAATATTCATAATACTCATTGACAGGTATTTCTGAATATCGGATTGTTTTAGCACCGATTCACCTCTGCGAGTATGGAGTGATATTCACCTGGTCCCAATTCGACGCCAGCAGCTAGCCCTGTTTCATATGCCCAAGCCCGACTCACGTTCCGCATCGTGTACCCTCCTCCGCCGAGCAGAAGTAGAGGCTTATTGAAAGATTTAACAAATTTCACGCAATTGGCATGCCCTGACAACTTGAATGAGACTGCGTAGCACTTTTTTTAATGGAATTTTTGACGCACCTCGCATTGATAGATTCAAGCACCCCAGCTTGTCGCCAGACAAAGAGTCTGTACCGCATTGCAACACAATGGCTGATGGATCGTATGACTCCATTACCTGTTGTATTACCTATGACGAGTCTAAGCTGTGTTCGGAAAATGAGAAGTATGAACAGATAACTCACTGGCTCGAACACGGATTTATAGTTCTCGTCAGAGATTCCATCCCGAAGTGGAAAATTAAGGGCGTAATACTTTCCCTTCATTACGCCGACATCCTAGTAAACTTTAACCGTTAGTTCAATCCCTCCAAAATAATGCTTACCTACCCTCAACTCTCCTGTTCCAGGGAAGTATTCTCCATACTTATGGAAGCTGACAGTCATCACCCTGTCTGTGGTATAAAATGCTTCTTCAACTCCGTCACCATGGTGCACATCGATATCGATGTAAAGCACACGATTGTGGTATCTATATTGCTGGTCATTCCAGCGATCACCAGGGAAGCATGGATGTTTACCTCAATAACTCCAGAATTCCCAACACGATATCTGAAGTCATGAATTTACCGCTCAGCAAAAAGAGGGGTATAGGACTGACCGTTTACGTAACAGAAACCGCTAGCTTCGCTCTTCTTAGCATGATGTAGACCGCCAGCCCAATTCACTGCAATATCGCACTTGTCGCGACTAAGTCGAGCCGCACCCTCTAATATCAGAGTAGAAGGTTGTCAGAAGTCAAGCATGTAAACAGTAAAACGACCTGCCCATGGAACCCCCAGCAGAAATTGAACAATATTCGAATAGACCATCAAAAACTGGGCAATCATCGCCCACATTGTCTATAGACAAGAATGAACGAACAAATCTCGCCATACACATAAAGACTGACACTTGTGTTGTTCTTTCACAAATGTGTTCATGTTACTCGGCGTGATTCGGTTGAGAAATTCAACATATTCATCAGAGTGGAATTGGGTCATTTCGCGCTTCGTGGCAGGTTTGGCGCGCTATCACATATTTCACAAATATTAAATTGATTGTCAGACAAGAGTGAGATCTGATGATATAGAAAAGCGCACAAATATTTCCATTTTCTTGTAGAGACCATAATTCATGACAAGAGAATGGCACATGCGTATCCGGGTAGGCTTCATTCTAATGGCCAAGAAAAGTAATTGGTAGAGGCCTCCAAGAAATAGAAATTAGAGTCATACGGATGCCCGGGTCCATAATGAAATCCACCAATATCCGAGTCGAAGAAGTAGCACTGAGTATCCAGTGCCGATCAGTTAATTTGTGTCTGAATAAAAGACGCGGACAATGTACGGGAGATGGAACCAGGACTTACAACGCGCTTTTTCTGGGTTTCCCCCTCGAGAGGTATCATCTTCTCTGACATCTTGGATAGCTCTTGCTGGTATTATTGTAATACCTTGAAGGGAAAGAAAATCTAATAGTGAAAGATGTAAAGGAGGTACCAGCTTCCCACTTTATATTGAGGTCTTTACACTGCAAAGGAGATGTTTGGCAACTCCGTTCATCATAAACGCAAACATCAACCATGGCTACATTCATTAGGAAGAAATTATACTTCTGTGTAGAGTTTGCGGGCGAGTAAGATATGTATGTAAGATTCTGAATGTGCAGGGCAGATAGTATGTTATGAAAACTATAGTTTGCCTTTCCCTAGTGGAGCTTCGCGGTCTGGCCAACAGGATTAGTGTGACATTTGTTTTGCATTGCGGCTTAATTCACCCTGGAAGACAAGCGTTGAAGGAGCGAAACCAAAGTCTTCTGTTAGCTTGATGCCCTGATCAAGTCGTCAGTAAGCTCTCAGCGAGAAGAGCATAAGGATGAACCATTTCTCCAGCAATTACGCGGACCTGTAATGCGAAGGATTGAGCAATAAATATATGAACGCTTTCAATTCTTTTACCATGGACCAATGATGCACGCAATGCAAACTCGCGAACCAAAGCTATTCTCATCAGCATTTATGGTGGTGTTTGAAACACCTCCCTCACCTCTCTTCCAATTGTTGTCTGGAAAGAATGCATATGAGGAGTGATAGCCTGTAGCGAGATCTCCTCATTGAAGTCTGCACTGGGAATGACCTCTTCCAGTTGTTTTAGGGATTCTAACAGAGCGCTTCGAGCAGAATCGCGGTTTGTCTCCATCGGGGTGTTTCGAAGTCTCGTATCATACGAAAGGACGCGTGGTGGAGGGCTCTTTATACAATCCGTTAGCAGTACAAAGTGATCGCGTGCATGTCGCAGATGTTTTCCTATATCGTGTATGAGCGAGCATTAACGTTGCCGTATCACGAGGATTACCAATGGTAGAACCCGGAAGGAATTGCGACTGAACGGTTAACTGCTCGTCAGAAGTGAGATAGTTGTCCAGGAGGTCGATGGCCTGCAGAAGTACAGTCTTAGCAACAGAAAGCTGTTGTTCGACTACTTCATGGCTTGACCCATTGGAAGGATGACCGTTGTGCGAAGACATGGATACGTTCATTGATACTGTATTCTCAATGGAGGAATGTACCGTTGCAAAGTGAAGTATAAAGGAGAGAAGTGGTGAATGATCGGCGGAGCCACGTCGATAAAACATACTACGTCAATGGGTGTAGTCTCAAAGTATATTTTCAATCTTGACCCTGGCCAACCCTGGCCTCGAGCAATCCTCGAGCTCGGTCGTCTGACTATTTTCTCTCCGAGTTAGGTATTAACAAAGTGATATTGGGAAAAAGGTGTGGTACATGAGGAAAAATCGGTTTTTCGGGAATATTCCTCTGCCTAATTTCGGGTGACCCACGAAAAAAATAAGACAGCCGAACTCAAGGCGAGGATAAAGATCAATCTGCCAAAGTCGCGCCTGCGACCAATTCAATGGAAGCTAGGTAAGAGACAGGAGGATTTCTGACAGCCATCGACCGTCGTCGTTACTCTGGTATGAAGAGAGAGGAAGAAAAAACTCGGGGGGTTAAGGAACTTGATGACTAAGCAAATCCATTGCTCCGGCAAAGAACACAGGTCATTCATTGCCTTGGTAGTTTTGTCTGCCAACTAGATTCTGTTCCCTCTCACTTATTCCCTAAATGCTAGCGTCGTTGAGGAAAGCGGGCTCTTTGGCGCGTGTAAGTAAAGCTTAAGCTTCTTTACCAACACTCACCTTCTTTCTAGTCTGCATCTGCGGGTCAGAGGCGATACCTGTCAATACATGAATACCAATCCATGAAATTGCTGAACGATGTACGTGTCATTTCTTACTCACAGATCGATTTTTAATTATATACTATTGTGTAGTATGGCATTGCAACACCCAAGAGCATCGCTGCAAAGTCACCACAAGAAGCTTATGACGTCGCAAAGAATTTCGGTAGCTACACATGACTACTATGACCATGCTTGTCTTAAAATAATATTCCACAGGTTGCGATAAGCTAGTCATCAAAGCTCAAGTGCTTGCCGGTGGTAGAGGGAAGGGAAAATTCGACAACGGCTTCCAAGGAGGTGTACATATGGTTGACAGGTCACTCCATTTATCCTCGGCCACGACGCCTTCGCTTATGATGTTTCGACCTCAGTCCTGCACATGCCAAAGAAATTGCGGAGAAGATGATTGGCGCGAGTCTTATCACGAAGCAAACTGGGGCTGGCGGCCGTATTTGTAATGCTGTAAGCGTTGCGCTGTTCGTTCACGTACATACCTGACCGAGCGCCAATTTAGGTCATGCTGGCGGAACGCCGGCAGCCTGCTCATGAATACTATGTCGCTGTCTTGAATGACAGGGCATCTCAAGGCGTAGTTCTAGTCGCATCAGCCCAAGGCGGCATGAACATTGAAGAGGTCGCTTCCAAAGACCCCGACGCAATTATCACGACGCCCATCAACTTCGAGAAGGGACTTTCAAAAGCTGAAGCAATTGGAATTGCTCAAAAACTTGGTCTCAAAGACGAATCTACACAGTCCCAAGCTGCCGATATCTTCATCAACCTATACCGTATTTTCAAGGAGAAGGATGCTACCCAAATAGAAATCAACCCTATGGCACTCACCACTGACGGTGATGTATTATGGTGAGTTTAAATCTTGTCAGTCGAAGGCTTTCTTTAACTCCGCACAAAGCATGGACGCGAAATTCGGTTTTGATGACAACGCCGAATTCCGCCAGAAAGATATCTTTGCTCTCCGTGATATATCCCAGGAAGAGCCTTCTGAGGTTGAGGCGCAAAAGGCTAACCTTAACTTCATCAAGCTGGATGGAAGTGTTGGCTGCCTTGTCAATGGTGCCGGTCTGGCAATGGCCACTATGGATGTTCTTTCGCTTCATGGTGGTAACCCTGCAAATTTCCTCGATGTGGGAGGGTAAGACAAAATAGTGAATATTATTCTTCGCTCGTTAACTTTTCGGCAGAGGTGCGACTCCTGAAACGGTTAAGAAAGCTTTCGAAATCCTGCTTTCCGATCCTAAAGTAAAGAGCATCTTCATCAATATCTTCGGTGGTGAGTGTACATTTTCAAAAGAATTGGGCAGTCGATATCTCATTGTTTTTAGGTATCATGAGATGCGACTACATTGCAGAAGGCGTGATCAAAGCAACAAAAGAGTTGAACTTGACTATCCCTCTCGTCGTTAGACTCAAGGGTACCAAGGAGGCGGAAGCTAAGCAGTAAGTCGGCGTGCGACACAAACTGAAAAATACTCATCTATGTTTCCAGGATGATTAAGGAGTCAGGTTTAAAGATCATTGCGTTCGACAGTCTTGATGACGCTGCCGAACAAGCTGTAAAGTTGGCTGTTTAGACTAGACGGACTTAATAATCACTCTTTTTATGGAAGGATAGAGAAAATGTGTGTGATATAACATATATGAACACAGCATACCGTATGAAAACAATAACAACTAAGCTACGAGAGTGTACAAGGATTGCAGTGGCAACGAGATTGTTCACCATGCAGACCTCACAAAAGGAGAATTAGGAGCAGGATTGAATCCAGCATGAGAGGGAGGATGATGGTTGTTGTGTGATGGATGCTGCTGGTTTGAGACTTGCCCGTTCTCTGGTCGTGCTTGTCCGCGACCAGCTGGAACTGGCATATAGCCGTGATTTTGAGGAACTTGCATGTGAAGTAGCACAGGACTTCCAGGATACATTGCAGGCCCAGGGTGAGCATGAGCATGAGACATGACGGGGCTCATGACAGGCATGCCACGCCCTCGACCGCCATTCTGAGCTTGGGGGTTTTGGGGAATCATGTTCTGAGGTTGCGGTTGCGGAGCATATCCGGGCGACGGATATGGCATCATTTGTGCAGGGTAAGGCGATGGAACCGCTCTCATCATGTTGCCATGTCCTTGGGGTGAGGGACCTCCGATTGACATCCACATTGGTTGACTATAAAGTGATGTGTGCCCGTTAACTTGCATTCTGGGTACAGGGCTGGCTGTCATGGGATGTGGGTACATAACAGGAGCTGGGGAATGGCTCATCATAGGAGCCGCATAATAAGTGGGTCGCATATTGTTTTGTGGAATTGGGGCATAAGGATACGTTGGACGAGCGACAGGAGAGTTAGTCAACGGGGGAGAGATAGGAGTTCGGTGTGAAGATGGAGTTGATGTCGAGGATGAAGCTGGGACTTGCTGGAACGCTCTCGTTACTTCGTGAAGAGACATACGAGATGGGGCAGTCGGCAAGGAAGGCGGAGGGGTCTCTCCATCCTCGGACTTGACATCTTGCAGCGTGAATGGTAAAGCGGTCAGGTCATCTGCGATACCTTTCAAAGAATTCACTGGGTGCAAGCCCGCTTGATTAGAAGTTTGAGACCAAACAGCTTTGAGATGCTCTGGATCCGGGGGTCTTGCAGGCGAGTCCTTGAGAGGAATGCTCACAGATGATCGAGCCCACGATGAAGCAGCGTGATGGTTGCTGGGAGGTGTTATAGGACTGCGGTCCGTCTACAACATAACAATGATTAGTGAACGTCTCTGTTATAAGCTGCGATAACTTACGGATATTTCATCTGAGCTCTTGCTTTCAGCCTTCGGAGAGACAAACAAAGGAAGCAAGTGTTCCTTACCATCCGAAGCGGACGACGAAACCAGGTGTTCCTTTCCCTCCAGAGCAGACGTAGTAGACGTAGACGTTATTATCCCATTAGCAATCGTGACGGGTGGAAGGTTCGACTCTAGATTGTTACGCTTTGCCCCGAGAGGTGTGGAGATTGATATAACTGGATCAGGCATTGGAGATGCTGCTTTTACGTCTTCTAGTTCACTACCAACGATGAAGTTGACAGACAGTGTTGAATCTGCCTGGACAGCGTCAATGCGAGAATCGCGATAAAAAGCGACCGCTGAACCAACAGGCATTTTGGGCTGCGTTCGCGAGCGAATAGCAGCCTGGCCACCGTCGGTTATTGTCGGAGAATCTTCACTTGATTTTGTGTTTGACGCGATGCTGCTATCCGAAGGTAGAATGTCGGGTGGTGGCGAGCGACTCATCGTGTTTAGGCCAATCTCCTCAGTTATTATCGTTGGCGAAAGAGCTGATTTTCTCCATGAAGTCGCGCCATCAGCAACGGTAGGACGCCCAAACGCACCAGGCTTTGCTAAGTTGGCGGATGGCATGTGTACCTTTGGACCTCTGTATCTCGGAAGCATGACGCGGTATCTGAACTTGCCTTTGAACCCCCCGGTAGGCTTGCGAAATAGAACGTCGTTGAGAGACAGGTCCCTGCGGTTCATGTCAAAGACTGGGGGATCAAAAGACAAGATGTCCATGCGTGGTTGAAACGGCGGTCTTGAGAACGCAAGTAGTTGTTTCTTGCCAATGAATCCCCCAGAATGAGACTCAGAAGGCAGTCGCACAAGAATAGGAGTTTCTGTCGCTGGTTGCGGAATTGGGGGCACGACTACAGTTACAAGAAACACTTCCCGGGGTTCATCACCGTGGTCAAAATTTCTAGGACGAAGTGCAGGAGGTACCCAGCGTTCCGCTGTAGACGATCGACTGGGCGTCTGAGGGGGAGCCACCTGAGGAGTTCTAGGTAGGGTTGTCGATTGGTCGACTGCCGGAGCACGGACGTCCGCTTGCTTCTCTGGAGTATGCATACCAACCAAGACACCTTTGATACGCAACATGGCATCGTCCAAGGCAGACATGGCGGCTTCTTTGTAGAACGGTTGACTGCGAGGAGTCCGTTGAGGATTGACTTGTGATGGCATAGTCACTATTTGTTCTACTTGCTGAGGATCTACTTGGTTCAGTGGCTCCTTCGTTGAAGTCATCGAAGCCGATGAAGCTGTATCAGATGAGAAAGATGTGTCAGGTGATTGATCCTTCGGTGCATTGAGGTCTCGTGAAGGTTGGGTGGTCTGCCGTTGCGCTCCCAAAGACGTACTTCCTTCGACAACCTCGGCATTTACATCCTGTCTTGGTGGCAGAGGTTGTTCAATATTATCTTGTGATACCTTTCTTCTCCAGGCACCAAAGTCACTCTTCTTAGACGCAGAGACAGCGTTGTCGGACGAAGGAGGTTCATCAAAAAAGTCGCTGGCGACAGGTCGTGATGCCCTAGCAAGCACGCTAGAGCCGAGCTTGACATCGGCTAGCTTTTCTGGAAGGTCTTCCCCCGCTACATCGGGAATGCCTACAAATTTGCCCATGTCCGAGAAGTCGACGACCTCCAAATCATCCTGTAAACCATCGGCTATAAACTCGATCTGCTCAAGAGCTGACGGTGGAGGGGCGATAAAGGTTGCGGTTGGCGTAGGTGTTGAACGAGGTTGTATTTGTTGTGGTACAGGAGGCGGAAGAGGGTTTGCTTTCGCTCTCCACGAATCTGTCTGTGTTGCCTGAGAAGCGGCAGATGTCGCCATTGGTGCTGAAAGCGGTGCCGACCGGGGAGGTATTGTGCCTGTCCGACGAGGACCGCTGGAACGAAGAGGTTCAATGGTTGATTGTCTGGAAACGGGTTTCAAAGAAGGTGGACGCCGTAGGGGTAACCTGACGTCTGCTGACTCCGCCTCATTCGTTGTTGCCAGGTTCGTCGAGACGCTGATGCCTTTGACAGCTTCTTCAATCATAGCCACAGCTTCTCTTTCCTGTAATCTTATTTCAGTTGTCACTCTTATAAGTGGTTTTTCAGTACGTACCTTTGCTGCAGCAGCTTCCTCGACCTCCTTTTGTTTGGCCTTCTCGGCTTCAGCAACCTTCATCTTCTCCTCTAATTCTGCGGCTTTCCGTCTCGCTCGCTCCTTCTGAGCCTCACGCTCTTCCTCCTCTTGCTGTCGTCTTTGTTTAGCCCTGACGGCAGCACTCTGCATGACATCCTTACGCGCTTCATCCAACTCCGGCGCATTCATAGGAAGAGCGGTGTTGGAACCTGCAGCTGGAGATGCGAGAGCTAGAGATGCATGCGACAAAGCAGGAGATGGAGGTGGGAATCGAGCAGAACTTGGGGGTAAGCCAGCCGACAAAGGGGGTTCCGATGGAGTATGTCGTGAATCGCGAGAAGGTAGTCGCCGAGGGACAACGTTGGGTGACACCTGGCTCAAGTGTGGCGGTAGCTGACGCGCGCCTTCTTGTGCATGTTTTTGGGCTACATGAGCAGGAACTGGTGGAGGGCCCATCACATTTCTTCTTCCTCTGTCGCTACCTGTCACGTCTGCGCCGTGGGCCGCATGAAGTTGATGAGTCTCTCTATGCAATCGCGGACTCGGCGGAGGTCCATCACGTCGAGTTGGATGCTCTCCCCGTTGTCGATCACCAACGAACCCGTTCGATGGACCAGGGCCGAAGCCACTGCTGCTGGCACTAGATCTCCTGCCTCGAGGGGCGAAGTCACCTCCCGATGGTTTTTGTAGTACCTGAACGTTATGTGGACCATCTCTTGCGCTCCGAGGGTCCGTGGTTGTTCCGGAAGGGTCTTGATAACTTGACCGCTTTGCATTGAACGAAGGCTGTCCTGTGCGATGAGCTTGACTGTACGGTTCCAATCGGTTCGAGCGTTCATTGAACAACACACGGGAAGAATCTTGAGGAGAATGTGCAGCATGGGATATCACAGGAGAGACGCTAGGACTCGTTGAATGTGTGGCTATCGGTGGTGGAAAGTCTTTCGAAATGGTTGCAGGAGAATTCCGCGATCTTGGCCAACTGCGGTCGAAATCGTCTACGAAACGATCTTCCTTGCTGATTGGTATCGATGCCGAGTCTTTCATAGCATCTCCCTCGGCTTGCGGTTGTTGTGGGTCGTTGGATTCGATCTTGTACTGGCGTCCATCTCCAAATTCGATAACACCTGCCAAAAAGTCGCCATCGTCTTCCTCCATCTATGGAATGAATTAGCTTCGTGACGCCACTGACTCCTTCAGTAATGAACAAACCTCGTCCCAGTGATGAGCGTTAGGATCTAGATGGACACCACGGAAAGTATCAGCTTCCTCCAGTCTCGCTTGTTTAGCCGCTGTGTCCGAGGTAGTTTTTGCCTCGTCTACTTTGCTTGGTTTCCGTGTTGACAGTGTCACTAGATCGATGATTATAAGTTTTGGTTATCAATTACGTGAAAAGAACAACGCACCGTTGGCTACTTCAGCGGCAGTTGGAAAGTCACTCGCTTGAATGTCCGGCCATATTGATGGAACGTTCGGAGGTTTGACATTGCCCCAAACAGGCTTGGAGTTACCAGATTCTTTCAATGATGCGGTCGGTTGCACAATAGCCGCCCGTGGTTGTGGCTGGATGACCTTTCCGACATGAGGTAGCTGCGGAGCAGAAGTCGTAGCGGACTGTGTCGGTGCGGCTGTTGGTAGAGGAGATGTGCTGCTTGGTGAGTTTGTGGCGGGAGATGGCGCAACAGAAGAAGGTCTAGACCAGCCTGCGGTTGACGATGAAACAGCAGGACTTGCAGTCAGCTTCGCAGTTACCAATCGTGAGTGTGACGAAGTAGGTTGTATGGAAGGCCTTGCTGTCAACGTGGAATTATTTCTATGTGAGCCTGGAATCTGGGACAAAGAAATAAGGTGTGCTTACCAACTGGACTGCCCGACTTTGTCGTGGAAGAATGGGAGGAGGTGGCCGCTGAGCCAGACGCCGATGAATTCTTCTCAAGAAACTTCTTGTTGATGTTCACGGCGCTGAATCTTTTCGGGTGAGGTGCAGCCGGCGCGACCAGCGAGGCATGACTCGATCCCAAGGGCACAAGAGAGGGGCGGGAGGGGGGTGCAACTGGCTGAGCATCCGTCAAGTTCAGTGAAGAAGTCTTCTCCACATGTGGATCAGAGGCTGCCACGAAAGGAGTTGACGAGGAACCGTCCTGCACATGCTTCGCTTCAGCGCCCTCCACCACACCCCTCTCACTCTCCACCACCTTTTCTTTCACCTCCTTGCCAGTTGATTCCGGTAACAGCGTTGTATCTTGGGTGGTATGAGCCATAGACGCGTCGCAACACGCCTGTCTCTGTTTTTTCTTCCCGTCAATGAACTAGATATCAAGCGATTCAGAATGTGAAGAGCAAAAATTCAACGGCTATTTCCTGAATCAAGAGGAAAGAGCTGCAGACTGACCTGGGGTTTCAAAGCCACCAGTGGAGGAAGAGGATAGTAGAATATTCAGCTTCCCTCAAAGCTCAACACAGGCTCCGGCCTCAATTTCGGCAACCGGCATTCAACGCATGCTAATATGCCACCGGTCTCCGGATCACCTCGGTGTGGCCGCCCTTGCATCTCATTGAAATTCACATTGGCGGATGAACGCAAGATAAAGTCGTTCACTAAGGTCATTACAAGTAGTACATATATGAGAAGTTGTCTCCTATTTTTAGAGCCCAGCCAAATCCGCTTCTTTCTTGTTAAGTCTCTCGATCTCTGCGTCCAAGGCAACGTTGGCCATTTCAATTTGAAGAACACTTGAAATGAGCTCCGTCCATCGTGTCTCCAAGGCAGTCAATTGCTTTCCAAGTTGATCCTACAGTGGCACAGTTCGTAAGTGTAAGTGTGCGACAAAAGTCGGCGCAACGTACTTGAGTATTTTTACGTTCACGATTGACCTCAACAGTCAGTTCTTTCAATTCTTCCAACGCGGTTTCTATCTGCGTAGTTGTTGCCTCTAGAAGGTAGTTCTGTATCCGCCAAGCATTAGAACCATACGTTTGCAACAGTGCCAGATTGTTTTGGCTAGATATCAAATGGATGAGACAAGGGGCAGCTTAGATCATCTGGGCAGTCATACCGTATCCGCTGATGCTGCAGCTGAGCATACGCGTTATCTAACGCGTCTTTCCATTCCTTGTCGGTCGCAGGTTGCGATGTAGGTCCTGGTAATGAATAACGGATTGAATCCAATGTTGGGAAGGGTTGATTTGAAGCCGCCCGTTGTAATTCGGCTTTCAGAAGAGGATTATTCTACCAGTAGAGCATGTTCAGCACAGCTGGATGAAACAAGACCCAAAGGATGTGCTCACGAACAGAGAATAGTTCTACAGGTGAAGGAACCCGAGGATGGAGCGTCGAACTCGGTTTGAATTCTCGAGCGAGCTCCTGTTCTACCTTCAGCTTGAGATGCGGAAACTTCTGCAAGTCGTCATCATAATATGGCAGGGAATCAAAGATGTCTGGGGTCGATGCTGTTGTAGCCATTAGGTGATTGAAGGAGAGCGAAATAGCTGTTCAAAATCATTATAGAGTCAACAACGGTCCGGCAAAACCCGAATAGTAGCTGCCACTCCTTCCGGTTCTCAGTCTCCTTCCACACAACCAAATGTCATTTCGAGCTTGCCTGAGGGCGAGCAATGTCCTCAGACATGCCACCGCACGACCAGCAGTATACTATGCGGGGAATGTAGGGCGTGCCATTCACTCGTCAACGGCTAGCAAAGGTCAGCAATCCGAATTCTATCCACCGTGACTATCTTTAATTCGAAGCACCTACAACAGCCTCTGCAGCTCCCTTCAAAGAGCCTACATCCCCGAACCCAACTGTCACACTTTACTCTGAGACAACGGAAGCCCTTCATACCTACGGGTCTTATCTGACGCAATGTCTCCCAAAATTTATACAACAATTCTCCGTTCTCAAGGACGAATTGACGTTGTACATCGCGCCGTCTGCAGTCGTTCCCGTCCTCACCTTTCTGCGCGATCATTCTCAGTGCCAATTCAAGGCCCTTATGGACGTGAGCGGTGTTGACTTCCCCGAACGCGAGAAGAGGTTTGAGGTGGTGTACCATTTGCTCAGCATCAAACATGCTGGCAGAATCAGGGTGAAGACCTATGCTGGAGAGGCAGACCCCGTTCCGAGTGCGGTCGAAGTGTTCAGGGGAGCAGATTGGTATGAAAGCATACGTTTCACTCTACCAGCCAGAGAACTGTGTTAACAATCTTTTCCAGGTATGAGCGAGAAGCTTGGGATCTCTTCGGCATCTTCTTCGAGAACCACCCTGACCTGTATGAACTTCTCTACTGGTTCAAGCGTCGGATACTGACCGTGTATTTTATAGTCGTCGAATACTGACTGATTATGGTAAAGTTGATGTTTCTGTCACCTCACAACAAGTCCTCACTTAGTTCTAGGTTTCGAGGGTCACCCTCTTCGCAAAGACTTCCCTCTGACTGTTCGTACTTCTTTCTCTCCCTACATTACCCCTCTGACATCCGGTTTCACAAAGGGTTATACCGAGGTCCGATACGACGAAGAGCGCAAGCGCGTAGTTTATGAGCCATTGCAACTTACCCAGGCTTTCCGGTATGTTTTTTGACATTCATTTCTTTCGGTTGTATCTCATCCTTGGAAAAGAAACTTCGAATCTTTATCACCATGGGAGCAAGTGGGAGACGGCACAAAAGGTCGTCGACCTGACGACTTGAAACCTCTACCCGCACCAAAGCCTGAGGAAGTAAAGAAATAGAGCCATGTTGTCAGTAGACTTTAGGAACTCTCTAGAATTGGTGAATATCACTGTCATTCAATATCGTCAAATTCGTATGAGGACTGAATATCCTGCGGTCATCGGTATATAAAATACATGGCATAAGCGAAGGTCAAACGGAATGTATGAACCTGGTGCATGAAATTGCATCAGTGAACTATCCAGAACCAGCGGAGTTGAGAAGTTCATGAAGCCTCGGGTTTGTCCTCCCTCTCTCCAGGATCAACATTCGTCGAGCCCTCCTTTGAATGTTCTTCTTTCAAACCCCAGCCCATCCTGGCCACGACGTATTCTTGGCCAATCACCTCCACACCCACCCTCAATGCATCCGCGATTAGATCCTCAACCCAGTCATATTCATCCCATATGGCGAGCCATTTGCTGGGTACCGCCTGGGTTGTTGTCGTATGCGCAAGCTTGTGCTCTGGATCGAACATGTATATGAGGAATTGGAGGTGCTGCTGAACCTCTGAGGACACTTGCGAGGCCGAAGTTGAAGATGGCTGCGAGTGACTGGAGAAGAAAGGTTGGATGCGGAGGTACACATGGGAATAGGTAGTTGCAGTATTCGGGTTCTTCGTAACCTCTGTGGAACTGCTGTTCTTCTTGATCACATCATCGATATTTACCTGGATTGTCGATGCATCATATCAAGACGACGTCGCCTACCAAGTATGATATCTGACATACCTGAGAAAGCTTTAGCGCTGCTTCATATCCCTCAACCACGTTGAGATCTCGGCCTTCGGTTGCTCCTTCTTTGGGCCGTGATTCGTCCCCTCTGTTGACAACAAGGTCACCACCCTCAACTTGCTCCAGGATCTTGATATTAATGCAATTAGTCCAGAGAAAAGAAAACATAGACTGCGCTCTTTACTGACTCGAGCTAGAGCGCGGTAGGCGAGAGACTCAACCCCTTCATATCCTTGCATATCGTGGCTCAACCATACTTGTATGACCTCATGTTCGGATATTGGGGGTGCGACAACATTGAGAATATCAGTCAAAGTTGACAGTCCCACACGTTTGAAGTCCTGGCCTGTAAGGCAATAAACTAGCGGTAAGCCAAAATCGTCGATTGGTGTTGACTCGGTGACGCACCAAGCTTATCTAACTGTGCCGTTTTTGCGTATTCGATGACGCCCTCACCCCATTTCCGCGCTTGTTCGTTCTTTGGTAGATGCTTGACTTGTTCATCCACCGCTGACTTGGCTTGTTGGATCGCAGCCGATGCGGTTGACCATACTGATCCCCAACCCCAAGCACCAGAACTAGCTTGGTTCTGACTCTGACTAGATGCAGCCTGATGCGTCTCTGCCTTATCCCTGCCTCTCGAGCTATCGCTACTTAAAGTGCGGTTCAACGAAGTCGTCGAGGATGATGCAGAAGGAAGCAGTGAAGAACCTCCACCGAGGCGCACACGTTCTGTGCTCTTCCTCAAGGTAGGAGTCCCAGATCGCGAAATGTGTGCAGTTGTCGGCCGAGTAGGTTCCGCACTTTTCTGGGTTATCTCGTCTAGGAAAGCGAGAACATCTGCTGCTTCACCCTCGTTACCTGAAGGTGCTCCAGGGGCGACACTTGCTTGAGGTTTGTTGGCGTTTTCGCTGGTGTCTGTAGGTGGTGCGAAGGAATCAAGGTCATCAAGGAACTGGAGAGCTTCTTCTTGCTTTGACTTCCTGACTGACATGATTGGTTGGTCGAACGAATAGTTGTTCGGTATTGGGTCAAGCAATGATGACCACTGTCGCTGTTTCAAAACAACTTGATTACTTCCGTTTTCGGATATACACCACTAACTTGAACAGTTATTAAACAGTGTTGCTCAAGCACACAATATTTCTCCCCTTCAGTATACCTCCCCATTGCGTTTTCAAGCTTCAAGTTCCACCAATCATACTAGGCCTTTCTTTGCGCCAGTACATCAATCTTCGGACGTGCTGATCTTGCAGTAAGCCGGAGGATTTCACTGTAGGAAGCATTTGATCACCGCAATGAGGCTGTTCTTGCTGAGGAAAGCCAGGGCTGTAAGGTATGCTACAGCGAGTTCGTGAATGATCCTTCGCTGACTAGTGCCTCCGCTACTCACAGGCTTTCTCGACGTCACAATCTTCCTGGGCAGGTTGTTCTGCCTGCGTGCTTTCTCTTACCCTTCGGTGTCCCGCTTGCCTGCCTGTCTCTAGCGACGGGGACACCATGATTACCCCAAACGCAGCTTTCAAATGCTTACATCGCTGAGGGGTGAATCTTGTTCCATGACGGACCATAATACCCGCGTCTCCTTGAAATCCGACCATGCGGACCTTCTTTCACCCATTCAAGAAGGCAGGCGAGTCACGACTGGTCTAGGTGAGGCGCCCAAACCCGTATACAACCATGCTTGACTCGGGCAATGGCCGAAAATAATTGCTTTCCCAAGGCCAAACTCTATCCTAGGCAGACATCTCCGCGGCAGCATTGTCCTTATGTCTGCATCGAGCATCCTTGTTTCTATGAGCTCTTACCTCGGCTTGATAAGATCCGATGTGGGCTCAACTTGCCTGGCATGCGGACAATAGTAACGAACTGGTCCTTCAGCTTTGGTTCGTACTGCGCAGATCAATCAGGAAGGCACCAAGAGGTTGTACTTTTGTACTATCTTGACGTTGACACCAGGATAGTCGGAAATCAGGACCAAAGAATGATATCTACTCATTGTAACCTCCGACGCTTGATCAGACGATCTATCTATCCACTGGTATTTCCTTTGTATGGAAAACACGCGCATTACATCTCCACTCCACGGAATGGCTTCTATGTGGGCACGGAACCCTTTATGAATGATAATGAACCTCAATGTCAGATACTGGTGTGTCCCTTGAATGATGCACCCAGAAGATAAAAGATAACACCATTTGGGAAGAAACAGAATCTCCGGGCCGATGATTCGACGTTCAAATGTATTTCCGTGTCCTAGCGGACGGTGGGTACCGGCTAGAATCAGAGAATTCAGCAGGAGAGACGTTTATGTTAAAAATGTGTTTGTACACATATTCCATCATTGTATGTATACGACAGCCGAACAGACACAGTTCAGCGTCTCTACACGTCCCAACGAAGTCCCAGCGGTTTCACGCATTTCATTTTCAACCTCACAACACCGACACGTCAGCGAAAAGGTCCGCAAACTTTCCTTCAGCGATTAATTTGATTCCTTCCAGGATAATCGGGCGCTGAGATTCCACGACAATTCCAAATGCGTTCCTAGCTTTCCTTATAGAACGTCAAAGTCCTCGGCAACAAGGTATGGCAGTGTACGAGAAGGTGGATGTACTGAGTGGTTCAGTTCAGCCTTATTGTTCTCTAAACAGCATGTGATGCTGATCTGTCCTGTACACGAGGCATACAAGTCGAGATCATAGGATGTCCCTGTGAGAGCACCCAGCCGCACCGGGACCCTTTGTCTAGTGCGTCGTTCCGGAATTTGACCTGATTTCCAGGCATATTTAGACGTTCGTTAGTCCTCAGGTTACTTTCATCGACTGGCCCGACCAAGGCCCGACGGATGACCAGGAGATGACGTGTTCGCATACTTGGCCGCTTTCGATTCAACTATACTAACCTGAATCTTAATTTCGAACACAAGAGCTTGTGTAGTTCAAGTGCAATAAGTGTAGTGTATATAATCTTCCGTTCAGTGTGCACTTGATCAGCTGTCAGAGTTGGAGAATTACTTGATCGGGCAACTTGAAGGACCACAGATTGACCAGAGATGGACGCCAGAAGCAATACTTCTCCAATGCCCCCAGACTGACCTTGTCTTGATTTATGTGCTCTTTCTCCACAATGTACTGCATTTGAGTAGCTCAACAAATCATTCTTATGCGTCGATGGACCTCATTGGGCTCTGGGACATCATGTTTGCGGTTACTGTTTCCTAATGCGATGCATGTGATTACCGATTGTCCGTCTGTTTCTAGCGAAGAGCGCATACTCCGGGCTCGGATCTCTACGCTTCCTTGCCTCGCTCGCTGGCACCCTCGACTTGGACTCTCACAGCGCCGCTATCATGTCTCTAGCCCTCATTAACGAGATCATCGCTAATCCCGCGTACCATGACTATCTTGCCATCTTGAAAGGTGCCCGTAATGGATTCGTGTATGGAGTGAAAGTTAGATTTCCTCATGCACTCGTCATGTCCATTCTTTTTGGTCGCGGAGAGTGAGTCTTGCAACTCAATACATCACTGACAATTCATTGACATGCGAGATTCAGCTGGCAATCCCGCCTCCGAGTGATATATCGTGCAACGAAGCAGCACGCCTTCAACCTTGCCAAATTCGTCTCTCTCTACAAGACAATCCTTTTGCTCCAGAAGAAGTTGAATGGGGGTAAAGAGCGCAATGCTGATACTTTCATCGCTGGCTTAATTGGAGGCTACGTTGTGTTTGGAGAACGAAACGCAGTGAATGAGCAGGTTTGTGGACATATCTCCGGCTTCATACTTTGCACAAATTTTCATGTCTGTTTTTAGATCGTGCTCTACGTGGTATCCCGGGTTGTCGCTTCCTTCATTCCTCGTGCATCCTCTCCGTATAACACCTCCCCTGGCTCTGCATTGGCAGGTTCCGCTGTGAAGCCGATTCCTCCTGATTCACGCTACTTCACCTTGTTTGCTGCGCTGTCATGGGGTGCTGTCATGTACCTTTTCCAGCACCGTGGAGAATCTATACAACCCGGGATGTTCAACTCTATGAAGTACCTCTATCGGGACTCTAATGCATGGAAGGACCTCAGAACACTATTCTGGCATAATACTTGAGTTATTACATTAGTCTGTACATTGGTATCTCATATCCATAACCTACACCAATTGTCCATGTTTATTCTGTCATCACTATAGACTCATGCAACGGGAGGGAGCTGATCCAATCTTCTGGGTACTCTCTTACATTTATACTATCATTGAACAGTGAGCCATAAATGGGATACGCAGACGGGAGGCAAGTACTTACACCCAGCATCTCTACCGCTGCAATGCATGCTTTATGACATGTTTTACAGTCACTAAGTGTCCCCGTAAGTGTGTCCATTTCACCCGCAATATCGGTAACTGATGTCCGGATGAACAGAAGAAACTCAGTTCGAAGCCAGCCGGAAGACGGGAAGAAGACAAGCTGGAAATGTTCTCACCACTTTCTATCCTTCCCACCAAGGCTTTACGCTGTCTGTCCCAAATCGCCATCGTTTTCTCGCGGTGAGATGCACACTCGCCATAGCCTGCATAACATGCCAGTTCAGCATTCACATAGCTTTAGCTTTCGAGGAGAGATGGGCACTCGCCGTGAGGGAAAATATCTTCTGCAAGCAAGAGATCCCGCAAAGCCTTTACGCGGAAGTCCTGCAATCGGACGAGCTTATGATACGCGACGACGTTCGGAATTGCCTTGATGTCCATGAAGCGATACGATGCCATTGGCTGCACATATTGGCTAGCTTCCGAAGCTATCCGTTCTAGTCCGTGGAGAGTAGCGAAACTATACACCTCAAGGGGGTGAGCCGGGGCATGGGCGATAAGATGTACCCTCAAAGCATCCGTTAGTGAATCCTGGAGTGAATACTTATCCGCTAAGCCGAACAATAGCGTAAGAAGCAAAGGAAGCGGAATGACTGAGGCTGGGTCATATCGGATGGGGTCGAATTTGTTTTCCAATGGAATTTGAGCTGGGGGTAATGGCGGGTCATGTAGGAGGCGCAACAACGCTGCTAACTCTCCGCTTGTCTCCTGCAGGTCAAGTGCTTCCTTCGAGCTCGGCGTCGTTGGGTCACAGCAGGCGAACATATCATCTGGAGATAGAACCGCACGTTCAACAATGATGACATTTGTACACGAAGAGTTTGTGCTCACTGAAGACCTCGCTACCTTGCATCGCAGAGCGACTGACTTCGAAGGTTGTCCCATCGATGAGAGAACGCACAGTAAAGTCTGGATTCTCGCAATGGAAAGTAGACCAAGACATTCAAAGTTACGCCGCAGGGATTTGAAGGCTTTGATGTGTTCACTGCATGCTTATATATGATATATCAACGTCAACGGCGCAGCACATAAACGTGTGCCGACTTCTAGCACATCTTACGCAGCCAGCCACGTCTCACTCATGAATGGCGGAATTGTCTGCGGCCATGCAGGGCACCGAAAAGATCAACATGTTGACATAGAAAAGCATTCAGACATATTGATTGGTATATCGGGGGTCTGAAGCGCAGAAGAAGGTGGAGAGAGGACCCCCGTGAATGGTACTTGTTGTATGTGTCAAATCGTTAGCAAAGACATGACAGGGGAACAATGCATGATGACGTGCAGTGAAAAAGAAGAGAAATGTGACAGCAAATCAATGATGGGTGAGAAAGGGCGGCTGCACAGGAAAGATAGACCGCACAAGAAAGAGGAAGGGGAAAGAAAGACATAGTGGTATCATCGAAAAGGTAAAGCTAAGGGAGTCTAAAAAGCCCTGTGATCCCAGAAAATTGTCCCTACATGATAACGCATCTCGGCCTCTTCTTCTCCTTCACCTGTATAATGGCCCCAGGCTCTATATTTCTTGTCTGTCGTAGCGAACGAACGAGGTTCATGAAGAGGCGCTCGACATTCTGCGCTGTCTTTGCCGATGTTTCAATGAACTCGCAACCGAACTGACGCGCCAATGCTGCGCCCTCCTCCTTCGAGACTTCCCTTTCGTACGTCTTGTCACATTTGTTGCCCACCAACATGAAGATTGGGTCGCCCCGTTTGACCCGTCGCATTGACTGGCGGAATATCTCGAGTCGATCGAATGTAGATCTTGAGGCGATTGAGTATACCAGGATAAAACCTTGGCCCTCGCTAAACGGGTGAAGAGTTGGAGTCAACTACATATGTCGCGCGTCTAAATAGGTAAAGCTCACCGAACCCATTGATCACGCAACGTCGCGTACTCCTCTGTATATATACGTCAGACAATGTAGGTGGTTTACTAAGCTCATGACTCACCCTGCCCGGCAGTATCAATAACCTCTACGAAACACATGCGGTTGTCAACGACTAATTGTTTTCGATAGGCGTCTTCTATGGTAGGATCATACGTCTGGTACGAGTCGCCGATCAGTAAAACGGCAGCAGAAGCATAGTTCGAAGCCGACCTACCTCTGTTGCGAATAACGACATATGAAATGGTCCAACTCGTTAGAAGAAGAAACGAGATCCAGTTAGAAAGTGAACGGACCAACGAAACAATTCAAGGTAAACTAAACCAAAATCAGCGCGCGAAGGAATCTTCTCTCGAATGAACTCACCTGGACTGCTAAAGCAGTTTTACCCACACCACCGTCACCGAGAACGGCCACTCTCCAATTGTCCATTCTGAAGAAGTACGATGAGATACGAAAGCGAGCGGGCGGTGACTGTTGGTACCTCAGAAAGGATCAGAGGGTGCGGTGCGCAAGCGAAAAATAAGTTGAGAGCTTGGAGGCGAAAGTGGAGTCGAGCGAAACCGAAGGTGTCGAAAACGAAGCTTAGCGCCTGTGAGCTAGCAAGGATGAAAGATATAGGAAGGCTGGTCTGAGAGAATAAAAGGGTCGTCGTCGTCGAGGTTCGTGGATAGGTCGTAAAGAAAGGCGCGGGAGAGGCCTTGTCGAAGAATATGGCAGTGAGCCAACGGGCAGAGAGACTTGGTTCGCCAGTAAACGAATCGGTCCTATTTCTATATTTCCCTTTTCGTGCTCCCTTCCCCATTCGGATTTCCTCTTTCAGTCTTTGGTGCAAATATCCCCCGTTTTCGTCCCGACGCACTTTCCCACCTCACTCATCCCCAATCCAGCAGCTGAGTCCCTGTCCAAGGGGTCCCATCCTCCTCACCCTCCGACCACCACACAGCATTCTCCTTCCCTGCAACCACTCCCGTCGCATTGTCTACAAAAGCTGTTGCTCTATTCGCACCCATTTTTAATCTGTACCCTCATGTCTTCCGAAAGATAGTGATAGCAGGCGGATTTAATTTGCAAGGGAACATAGACCAGGAAACCCGATTGGCAGTCGATCCAGACAATACAGGCAGAATTATCTCTTGTCTAATGCGCCCGTCGCAAGCAAAGTGTTTCCACAGCATCGCAGTTATAGGGATGTTTCCGCAAGTGCCGAGGCTTGGATACAGTGGCTAGGACGGCATTCGGCATAATCGGAAGACGGGTTTTCCTGAGCCCCCGACAGAATGAGCTACAGAAAGCAAACCGCCCATTAGGCGCATATTCGAAGGCGATGAAGTGCTCTCGAGAGTTCAACTTCAATAATCACCAGGTTTGTTGATCCATACAAGATCCATATCTGATAAATTAGATAAGCTCCTTGGAAGCAGCTGAGAAGTTGCGGGATGTAAGGCGCCCCAGTTCAGCAGTACGAATCAGGCCTGCAAAGACTCACGGCCGTTGCGGAATGCACAGCGAATGGGATGAACTTCCAAGAACATAACAGGAACTCTGCGAACCCACACAAGTGAGCGCACGACAGCAAACCTTATTTTAACTGGCAGACCGATATCTGATCATGCGTGCGGTCCCGAAGACTCGATCAGTCGGGTGGAAGTCCGGGCCCCGATCAGGTCGAATTCGTATTGACTGGGGGACATGTTCAAGAATGTACGCCAACATTGCTCACTCAAACTACCTCACTCCCCTCCCCCTCCTCCCAACGAAAAACCATCAGGGTTTCGAACATATGTGATTGTTTTAAATGCAGCACGTGTGGCCTAGAAGGTCAAGATCTCCCATCTTGAGCAACGTGTTCCGTTAGCGCTGGATTCGACGTCGAGGGGTTTTGTATAGCTGCAATTTCAATCACGAGACACCCTGTCCTGTCATTCTCCCAGCATTGAGTACTGGAGTACACAAGGACACTTTTCTAGAACTCGATCGTTTTAAGTTGGAATGTGTGAGGGCAACGTCTTCCATTGTAATGTCGGGACGGGTAAGTTTACCCAGCTTTCTTCGAGAAAACACCAGAGGACGAGTATATGTCATAACGGGACAAGTATTCGTATCGTTGTTCTACATATAGGGCCGTGAGCATAGGCAGACACAACACCTAATGAAAAGGGGGTTATTTCTCCGAATCGTCTCCGTCATAAGCGTTAAGGTATACGGTGTCAGTGACTTTTGTAGTACAAAAGCAGTGGTAGAAACATATAGACACTGACTAAAAATAGCACAAGTGGGTCAATCTTCACATAACTCGCCTCGTATGTATTCGAAGCATGCGTCTTCCATGCAACACTAGCGTGGTATCAGGCTACTTTTGAACCAGAGAGCTTGTGAGATTCCGCTTCCGCGACGTCCACCATTGACCGGAGCACATGATTTATCAACAGATTCCGTGCATGTCGCATACACAACATGACCTCGGCGGTTTGGACCAGGTTGACTAGAACAGGTTTCATTTCGACTCTGCAGGGGCTGAACAAGCCAGCGATTATCCAATCATAGGTTAGGTTTGTTAAAGTTAGCGTAGTTTAATAGAACTGATGACTTCTCAGTAAGATTGAACAATCCCTACAAAGCTGAGTAGTGCTTTCCCGTTATTAACAGTTAATTGACTACTGAGGAATTGGAAAAACACCGCTTCTCGAGAGGGTGTGGCGCATTGCTGGATCCGAATGGTACGATGCTACCATGTTGTTTTACATAAATTAAACGCACATGATATCACTGATTCATTTTAGATCAAGAAGTAGGTATAACAAATGGCCTATGCTTAGTCTTTTCCTTCTACATCATCGCGCCAGATAGATTACAAGACAAGTGGGCTACCAAGCGGTGCTTCACACCGGACGTCTGGACGTTCGGGTGCTCGGTGAAGCGCATCTACATTCCACGCAAATTCCACGCTTGTGGTACCTCAGGGTACCTTGCAGCTCCCTGAAATGAAATCCATCTAGAAAATGACTTGGCGTCAAAACATATTACGCAAAACATCTTAGATGCCTGCATGATGAGCTTGGTAAGGAGTATGGTTTGTTCCTGCAAAAAGCAAACTCCCTTCTGTTGAAGAATTCCTCTGTTCCTGATTCCATCCCATTCTCTTTTCGGGCATTGGTAGATCAGTTTGGCACCAAAAATCTGCGTCCAGCGTTATTCTGGGTGCTTATCTTATCAACTCCGATCCAGCTGATTTTAGTTTCAAACACACGAGGGACGACGGTGACACGCCCTATCAACAAGTCGCCATTGTCTATTGGCTGTCCGAGTCATCCAAGTGTCGTAACATGCATAGTTGTGTGTGGCAGTGAACGGTGACAGATTCTTACACCCAATGTAGCTCCATTTTCACTCAAAGCCAGGTATGAAAGATTGATTCATGACTCGGAGTCATTGGCACTACCGCTCAAGTCTAGGAAGATCATTGAGGCCCCTACTAAGCTTTATTTATTACATATTCCAGTCCCTTCCAATCGATGTCCTCGCCATCCAATAAGGCAGGCACATAGCCCTCGTATGTGGACATATGACTTCTCTAACGTACACATGGCATCACGATGTCTCCAAATCGCTCTCAAAACACTGAGCCCGACAACGTCTTTATTTCCATCCATCACTTTGATCTCACTGTCGTTCTGTACGACGGATCATCTATCTACAAGCAACGGCCTTTCGTGATGGCCATACGGAAATCTGACAAGGATCCAAAGATATACATTCCTCGTCCCGCAAAAGGAAACTGGGGAAACCGAGTCGAACTGCCATTGACAGTCAAGCATCTGTTCGGTGTTCTCTGGAATGTCAAGCCCCCCCCAAATTGCCAGGACTGGGCAGGCCGCGAGCTGGCTGTTCTCCCGCGCTACACATTTCCGGACATCTCCACCACCGTTTATACTTGGAAATTGGAATAGGGTGGTGATAAACAGTACACCATTTAACCTCACTTACCCGGCGGTTCTCTGTCAACATCCAGCTCCATGACTTGGGCCGGTTTACATCACCATATTATCTGGCGCCCCCGCCAGAACGTCTCTTCCCCGCATTATCTATGCAAAGAACCTCTACTCTTATCTGAATGGCAGACACAGTGCATTGCCGTCAGTCCTCGCGGATCTTGTTGTGCTTAAGTCCTATCTAGTAGGACCATCCGGAACACGTTCATTTCTGCCTCTACATGAAGTACTCGTATGCTTCTGGTCTTCCAGATAGAACATGCCTTGGAGAAGTCTTATTTCCCCCGCTTCATAAAAATCTGATTTTATTGAGCGCTCTCAACATTGATCTAACTTATAGCGATGGGAACGGACATACCTAGGCGCCTGAGTATTCGCATACCCACCCCGCATTTTGGACGAAGGACAAATTTGATATTTGTACCCCACATCTCCGCCCTGTCTACCCAATTTAATGACAGTTTCTTGCAATAGGCTTGAAATCAAAGTCAATGGCGCATTCTCACCTCGAGCCCTGCACACGCCACCGCCTGACGCTAAACATCTAAAGAGTGTTGATGAACGCCATACTGGTATCCATGGTATGTTTTATTTTTGTTTCGGGCGCTTGACCTCATTACTCAACACCAATCCCTAGCTGAAGTTGAGGTACAAGAAGGCCGACCTTGTGATATGATAATACGCTCGCTAATTAACGACACAGTCGGTAATCTTTGACTTCCGACCGACTATAATCAATTTTGGTCAGACTAGTCTGGCGCGTGGTCTCCGCCCTTGCATTCTTGGCGTCAGGTTCTGTCATTGGATTGAATGCCCCACCCCTTCACTCGCCCTAAACCTCAGTTGGCATCTACACAAAACACCGAAAACATGACAATATTCAGCGAACCTTCACTCACAATGACCGAACACCGATACCAACGGTCGACACCATCCTCCGCACGCAATCCTGCACACAGCAGTTTCGGTCACGATTCTCGAGGCGAATTTCATGCGCAAACTCTAATTTTTTAAACCCAAAACTCAGAAGCGGTTCTACATGCTACGTTCGGTTATCGTGAACACGTCGGACCGAGTCGGTGTCCCGCCAATCAAAAATATCATCTTGCTATCACGCTTTGCAAGTCCGAGTAATGGAGCATGCTTCATGTTGATGCACGAGGCAAACAGGTTCTTCTTGAGGCACCGCATCTGGCTCGGGGTACCCCAATGGTTCGGTCGTTGAGTTTTCTAGTCGGATATCATTCCACAAAGGGGACTCGGTGTAGCTGAACTCTGCGTGCGTCTGGGTGCGGTTCTGGACTTGCAAGCTGCTTCTCCGTCGCGGTCCCGCTTGCCATCACGCGCGCTTGACGCGCTCACCCTTGTGCTGGTGTCTGTGAAAGAATGGTATTTCTACAATCAATACGCGGAACAGCTCGCTTATCAGACGAAATTGTGGGGATGCGAACCTGACTGTGCGAGTTCATTTTAATTCTCCGAACTTCATTCTCTGACATCTGGTCAAAACTGCACAAGTAAATGAAAATGAAATACCGATTCTTGTCCCAGCAACCTCTAAAGTATACCTTATTGCTTATTATGTAACCGCTTGCCCTCTTTCCCAATGGACCTGCACAAGATGATTCTTGGATACCTCCCAAGGATGTATCCAAGGGTCTCTCCCGTCTTCAATCTTCCCTCGCGTACGCAGGCCGGAATGATACAAAACCATTCACTTTATCTGACCAGATGGTATTGCACTGATGATCATTCCGTCATCATTGAGACTCGTGATCGAATTCATTGCGGTGGTGCCATCTGGTGCCTCTCTCTCTCTGGAATTTCATTTTCGGCTTTTCACTGGTCTCTGTTTTCCTGCTCAAGCCTGCTCATCGCCAGTTGTACGCGCGCTAGGGCAGTGGGTTCGCATCCAGCATGCTCATCATTTACTGTCTACCCAATCCTTTCGTCTGGCCTCGAAGCACACCGGCAACTTATTCCGCACTTCAACATATTGCGAAAAGATGCGCTTGCTTGCGCCTTCTCGCTCTAGTCCTCATTTTCACGTTCGTGCGCGCTATAACCGCAGGTGACTCTTTCGCGGCCAACTCGCCGCAGTCTTATCCACGGACAGCCTTTCTGTGTTCGTTTCTATGGTGTTTTGATATGCATCGGATGCGAATTGCGGACTCGGGGTAGCGTCGGAATGACTTGAGGTCTCTGCGCATTACAGGCGGTTGATTTTTCAAAGCATTCAATTTTAATGAAGCAACTGTATGTCGTTCATTTGCCCCTTGATACACGTCTACAACAGCGAGGACCCCAGCATACAATCAGAATAGGAGAGTGGTATAAAAGCTTATGCGGGTATTTGGAAAGAAGCCATAGCCTGTAATTCAAGAAACTACGTATGATGATGAGATGGTGACGCATGGTGGGGATCTGTTTAAACAATATGGTACATAAAGGGCAGATATGGATGAAAACTGGACAAGTATATGACGTGGAAGGAAGGCAATAAGTAAAGATGAAAGTTTAAATGTGCTTAGGCTCTGTGAACGGGAAAAAGGGCTTCGATGGAGGTAAGAAATAAGTGTCGATGTTGAAGGTCACTATAGGACGTGTTTGACTTTTTGAAAGAGACGACGGAGGCCACAGGTGAGGGGGCATTGTATCAAGCCACTGAGAAAAGGGGCCAAGCCCTTGCCACGAATGCAATGGTCGTCAATCACACCCCTATATGCTTTCAGTCTTGTCTGCTGAACTCGGCTTGTGTGAGGTCGAGGACAAAAGTGGCTTTGAAGTTTTTGGGCGGTTGAATGAGTTTTATGGTTTTCGACTGTGATGATAACGAGGTCGACTTGGGTGGATGCATGACATGAGAGATGGACGCGAATGGCCTCAAAGCGCGCGAGGATGGGAATGACGGGGTGGGTTTCTTTGCCATGACGCGCTGTGCCATTGGCATATTGTTGGCCGAAGAGTCTGCAAGTGGTGAGGAAATAGCGGGTCTGGAAACTGTCATGGTGGCTGCAACAAAAATTAGGAGTTGTAGAACGATGATGGGAAGCTGAACATACCCATTGGAAACGTTGGCGTATACTATATACAAGAGGAAGAGACAGGATGGAGCGGGTGGGTTTTGAATTGAACTGGAGAGTGGAATGGATGGAGTGTATTTATACTGCGTAGACTATATGTTGGGGTCGAACGTCTAACATTTCGTTTGGGGAACTCCCTTGCCTGGGGTTTCCCGTTTCGTAAAAATGCGCCGGAGTCCGCCAAATTAGGAAACACTCCTGATTGGCTCACCGCAGCCTTTCATCCAAACAAACTTAGCCTGCGCCATGCATTATGGGCACTATCTGCTCTCAGCTGCTGCTTATCTTCGCGCAACCCCTTTCCTGTGCTCTGGAGTACTAGACTGTGTCCTGCCCGAGGAGCTGCGCACTTGGCGTCCGTTTTCTCCCTGTTCGATTCCCATACAGAAGAGCACTCCAGCTCCTTGCTTGAGAGCATTTTGTCAATGAACCATCGTCTCGGAGTCACCACGCTTCTACACAGCACCTGCCTATTGAGTTCATCTCCGAGAAGACGGATCATGCGGCCGTCTCCTTGTTATTACTAGGTACAACTCAGTTTTACTCGGGTACGCCGTGAGACCTGTGTTCGTGCATAATACATTGATCAAAGTTCAATGCTCACCGCAACAATCTTTCGGCTTAGCTAGGACAACAACATATGGGTGCAGTTTTATTTCTCATACCCAATTGAACAACCTTCCCTGTCGCCAGGGCAGACAAGCTGTCAAGTCGGAACCATCCGAAATTGCCCGTAAATTCGTCACTGTTGGACTCATTGTTGGTCCTCAGCTCAGGCCCCGAGGCTCAAATATGTCTCTGATTATCTTGGATCTACTGGAATTCTTCGGCTAACCCCCACGGAAAAGCTTCTCGAGGTATTCCACCCGTCTGCTTTGCACCACTTTCACAAAAACATGGTAAGCTCTTGATAAAGCGTGGTAACATTCATACACCGACCAACAACTCGTCTATCTCTTCAGCGTTCGTGGGTGCAATTTGTGGTCACCTGGTGATTCACCGCAAGGGAGACTGCCTTCTCGACGCATCAATTTGCTCTCTCCTAGGGATTCGAAATGTCCATCGCCATTGCGCGGAACATGGGCGAGCAAAGACGGAAGTCACCGCCCGGTTTTCGCGTTCCTCCCTTTCGAAACACACGACGCAGAAGACTCTTTGTGCCGGGTGTCAATCCCTACTTCTCTCATTCCCACGATGGTCGATGTCCCTTCCCGCTTCGCCACAGACTGACTGCGAAAATCAGCTTGGCAACCTATTTGTGGATGGGATCGTCTCTACACCTCCCGGCGGGCGTGCTATAACATCCCTGCTCGAAGAGCTTGGCGCGTCCAATGTGTAAACTTTGCGTTCCGCAACCGGTACATCAAACATTGAGATGGTTCCAAGAGCTTCGTCGTCTGAAAGTGTGGGACGTCCTCGGGCTTGACTCTGATCTCATTCGCACTAGTAAGTAGTGCTAAAATACAATCCATTGGGGTTTATGTTTAGCTTGTGATATCTTTCTTTCATTGAACCGGATGTGGCGCATTGGTTCTTTCGTTGTTGGCCGGAGGTTTTACGCATGGCTGCTGAGGCGAAATATGCGCATAGTCATGTTCGACGGGTAATAGATATCGCCATCTCGTCAAACCCTGAAATGCTAAAGTTGTGTGGTTCGGCCCTCGTGCCGAGGCTTCGAACCCAGACTCAGAGCGAAGAGTCAAGTATGCGTCGCCTTTGCTTATAACGATTGTGGTACCACACACATGTGGCGGGTGTGCCAATAACAGATTTACGTAGTTACAGAGTTATGCCGCAGTCTTTCTGAACTTTGGGGTGATCGATATAAATACCATACCTTGTTCCAACGATTTCCGCGGCAAAGGGCTACGTACCTTGGATTACCTTGGATTGATCAGGAGGACACCTTGAGCTCCTTGTTACGGCACAGGGGGGTAAAATACCATTGCAATCTATCTAGAATAACAAGTTACAGACTAATTCGGGGCCAACTGGGGTCGATGGAGGGATGGAGTGGGGTGAAGGATGACATGACACATGACGATTCGACTTGTGTATGGCGATTAGATGAGGGGAAGATGATGGAAAACAAGATGAATTCGCAAAGGGTTGAGACCGAATCAATGAATCTATATGTTTCTTGACAGAGATGACCATGCCGAGGAAAGATGCGATGCAGATGATGGTGCGAGTCGGACAGGTGGGTGATGTGGGAAAGCGGACGAGAAAGCGGACGAACAAGTCATGGTATGAAGCAATCGATAGATTAGCCATGTCGAGTTGGGGTGTCGTATCCTGGGAACATCAGCGAAAAAGGGATGAAGTGGGAGACTGGCCGTCCGAATCATGTGAGGTCGGCCGTTCATGGTGGTACAAGTTTATCGACAAGAAATCCTTCAGCGCCTTCTGTTTAACTTCTTCGACGACACCCTTCTGTCATGCCTAGTGGTACAATGTTGATGTTGTTGTGGTTGTTGATGTGTACAGTCTGAGAAAGACGATGGACTAGACCAATAATATCAGAACGGCCAGCCGGTGTGGATGCTCGGCCTCTTTGGAAAAGAGGTCGCAAGGTATACGATCGTTAACTCAGAAAAGATAGTCTTCCGAGTCGGGCGGAGCGCTCCGGGCCTACTGCACATCCACGAGCAGGTTTCGTTCCAGGATGTATTTGCCTTCCTTGTACTTCTGGGATTGTTCGTAGGCCTTGTCCTAGAAGATCCGTAAGCAGCTGGAATGGTACTTAAGGGGCGAAATGAGGATAGTTACGTATTTCCAGCCTAGGGTGGTCCCGCATTTGCAGCAGTAGATGTCTCGAACGGTGTGGTTACCAGTGGTCATTGGGCGGTCATCGGGTTCGCCCTCGATTACATTGACACTGCAGAAGCATGGAGGTGATAAGTTGCGGGAATGAAGGATGAAGAAAATCTACGAACACGCCATCGAAAAGGTAGGCCCTACCATGCTGCCCGTTGAACGCCTGTTCGGGAGCATGTCAGCCACAGAGCCCCTTCAGGTTGGGGCTTACTCACCCGAGACATCATAGAGTGGATGGTTGCGAGATGGGTCTTGCAGGTCGAGCATCCGTAAATGCGCTCTCCAGAAAGGTATCGGCGGTAGCTCATGCCCATGTTGAAGAGCTGTGGTGTGTCTGGGTGGTGATGGGTAAGTGGGTGAGGATGGTGACTGTAGTGGAGAAGGAAATGAAGAGATGGAGAGGCACTGGTCAAGTGGGTTACTCGAGGGGACTGAGAAAGAGGTCTTATATGTTGCGGTCGTGTGAGAGAGGGAATGATAACAAAGGATTTATAGGTCACTGGTACAAGCTAATCGGGGTCAGGAGGAGATTTCGGCTACCGAGAAATTGCCATATATGACCTTCTTTCACTCCGCACAAATACTCGCTGCTTTCATCGACTTTCCGCGCTGTGCCCACGCTTATCGTTTCATCTATGCGATTGTTATCCTAGAACGCCTCAAGAGCACCTCATACTTAGGCACCAACAGCAAGTGGGGTTGCAGGTGTTCTTGGCTTGGCCGGTGCAACGGGCACGCATCCTTCATAGCTCACCCTGGACCGATAATCTGGACTCTGGCTACATCCAGAATTGACCTCGCTGACTCCTTTCTTGTGCGAATGATGTCAGTACGAGCCATCTTTACTGTCAGTCTATGTACTTTTTCGCAAGAGTGTGGATGCAGGGTCGCGGGGGCGCGCACTAACGCCGTCCCGCCCATCTTCTAACACCACGATCGGTGTGTATGGGCTTCCAGATATACGTGCCTGCGGCAAAGACTACGCGAGCATTGTGATATCTTCTACTTCTGACAGATGCTCTCTAGGATCGTGTAACTTGGTTATAAACTGCTAGCCGAAACGATTATCTTTGGGGCTTATATAGTTCAGGTGGGCGCTCAATAGTCATTCAACACTACACTGGTTTCCTGGCCTTTGGTAATCCAGTCTATTCTTCTGGCCTTGAGCTCTTTCTGTGGCCGATGAATGCCCCGGATACTCACGCTTGTGATGCAAGCATCTTGAACTCGTCTCTTCGCCGGCAAGTGTCCATGGAGATATCCTCCATTCTGGTTCTTGGCCATATGTTCGCAGAGCGCTCTAAATTTGCCTTGATTGCATATGTCATGTTATCAATCTCGTATTGATCATTATCTGGGACTTGTTCTAGCTTTGTAGACTTGAGCATGGTCAGGCCAAATAATCTTGCAAGAGGGTCTCCAGGTTCCAATCACATTCTCATTCTTCACAATGCACAATTTGTGTTGCACATTAATAAACCTTCTGGCCTCTCTCGGTTGCTTCGTGGGCTCGCGCTATTTTTGGACTTTCTTGATGAACTTTGCAACCCAATATCATCTTGAGTTATGTCAGTTGGACCAAGGCCCTTCGTACATTCGAAATGTCTGTTTTAACAAAAAGTACATTGGATGCAACTCTCGGCGATGGCTTCCCATTCTTCCCTTCACATTGATAATGTAGCCGAAGAAAAAACATTGTCATCATGTCCATCTGGGCAGCACAATTGCGTTACGATATGCTTGTCTCATCCGCGAATACAAATTATTCATGTTCAAAAAGAAGTGCTCCCTGCAAGGCTCGAACTTGCGACCTCAGGATTACGTGATCGGATGATCACTCATATTTTACTATGAGACCTGCGCTCTAGCCAACTGAGCCAAGGAAGCGATGTTTGAGATTTAACATTGATGTATACATCCTTTTTACATATCCGGAGTGTTCCGTGACATGCGACTGTGACACCGTCGCATTAAAGTGGCTTGAACTTTGACCACAGGGTCTCTGAGTGCTCATCGTCATTTGCGCTCTCACACTACGCGTCGCGGTGTCTACAAAAGCCAGGACTGTTAGGGCTTCTGGTACAGCGCAGTAGACAATCGTTGTCTGCGTGTCCGTCACTTTTGGTCAACACCCGAGGCTGAGCCTACTAACCATCGGTTGCTTTACCTCCTCGCCGTTCAATGAGCTCTCGAAAACGACAAGCCTCCGATACATTGGCACCCTCGCGCAAATCAAAGCAACCGCGATTAGCACTCACAGGATACGACGGCGGTACCCCAAGTCCATCGGAGAAAGAGAGAATTCTTGCACGGTGGAACCGACTGGGGAAGCAGTTTGTTGATTTGCTGCAAGATACTGCAGGTGTGATGCCCAGTTCGTCATTTATTTGAGCAAACATGTCGTAGTTCCACTCATCTGGATCAGCAGCTTTCATCTTTGAAGGTTTCCGTGATACGTCGGATCCTTTAACAGGCACTACCCCTAGGCAAATCAATAGTCCGGTCGCAAGCCCCCTAAATAGTGACGATGATGAATACCCATTAACTCAAAGCCAACTACATTCAACGCGCGCGATGCCGAGCACAGCAGGAAGCATATATCAATACGTCAATAAAGTCGCCATCTATGTATTTGGTAGATCGCAACCATCCCCAGAGACGTCGCCTACGCCCTCGTTTCCGGAATCTCAAATCAAGGGATTCTTGAACGGGGACGAATCATCGCAATCCGACCAACAGTTAGGAAAGAGGACACCAACGATGAACCATGTGGATCGAGCCAGTCCGTCTTCGAATCCTCATCAAGGAGGCGCATCCCACCGCGCGTCTTCAGATCCCTCCTACGAAGACCCAATCAAACTTGCTGATACAAGACTATGGGTCTATGAAGACGTTTCCAATGGCATCGACAACCTTCATCTGGGGTCTCAAGCTGACTCGTCATTTATGTCGTCACAGATTTCCAAACTTTCGACTACGTCCTCCAACCCATATTCTCAACGTTCATCTATCTTGTCAATATCTACGCAGGATTCTCCACGACGAAATCATCGCAATCGAACGCATATATATCAAAAAGTGGTAAGAACATGCAGTCATGTTGGGACACCACCATGCTTATTGTTGTTAGCATAAAGCAGAAGTGCGCCGTAGTCACAAGGAGATCCGTGAGGAGCTGTATGAGGTCTATAGACATAGGCGGCGGAGTGGTAAGACGATCGTTTAAGCTTTCACCTCATCGTCCTAAACAATGTTCGCTAGGCTTTACGTCTACCTTCTCTGATTTCCAGGGTATAATTTCCACAATTATTGGATCCGATAGGTTGCTGATATTTATCTAGGACTGCTGAATTATCAAGTGCAACTCGGAGATATTGGTATGGAAAGGCCAAGGCGCCTACCAACATGTCTGTGTTCGAATTCGTCTCAATGTGCCTTATTTTTGTTGATATGTTTTTGAAGATAATACATCTTTCTTAGGAGATCTGAAACCTAAAGTTTTGCCCGCACGCACTCGACGGCGTTCATATGCAGATGTCCGTCTCCTACTGCGTATCTGTGTCTCTTACCTGATTTCCCGTTTACCTGAAGGATGAAGACCCTTTCTTTCTACAACGCATCCTTGATAACGCAAAGGCAACCCTTAACAGGTATGTCCATACTTTAAAAGTGACGAGGTTCGTGCTAATGGAGTACCAGTCCTAAACCACCCAAACCATTTCTACCGACTTTCGAGCAACAACAAATACTGGAACGCGCTAAAGATGATGCTATCGAAAGGCGTCTGCGACCTAAACCGCTACCGTTGCCATCTAATCTTCCTCCAGAAGACGAAGCAAACGTCAATGCACTTCTTCGGAAAAACGGTGTTATCTCCAAGTTTGCAAGGGAGCAGGTATCGGATCAAGATATATCTCGCTTGCGGCCTGGTCAATGGCTGAACGACGAGATCATCAACTTTTATGGGGCGATGATTTTGTCGCGGTCCGAGGGAAACAAGGAGAATCCAGGTCCACAAGTCAATAAGAAGAAGGGAAAGCAAAAACTTCTGGATGTGCATTACTTCAGTTCGTTCTTCTGGGCGAAGTTGACCAAGGAGGGTTATGAGAAAGGAAGACTTTCGAAATGGACGAAAAAGGTTTATTTTGTCTCGTTTAATTGTTCAACCACCAGCTTTCCTCATAATGCTTGTAGCTCGACATTTTCTCCAAAGATGTTATCTTGATCCCTGTGAACCACAGCAATGCACACTGGACAGCTGCGGCTATTAATTTTCGCCGGAAAAGAGTGGAGTCTTATGATAGTATGGGAATGGCCAAGGAAACGGTGTTCAAGGTAAGATATTCTGTTACTTGCTTGAATCTGGGATGTTGATATCTTATTCTCAAGCATCTACGAGCATACATTGACGCCGAGCATTCCAACAAGAAGAAAAGGCCCTTCGATTTCACCGGTTGGGAAAACTGGGCGCCAGACGTGAGTAATATCGCTCCTATTTTCCTGTGTGGCGTGGACACTAAAGACATGTTTACTGCGGCAGGACACGACACCCCAGCAAGAAAACGGATACGATTGCGGTGTGTTCACGTGTCAATTTCTGGAATCCCTATCGAGGGGCGAGGAGTTCTTCAGCTTCACACAAAAAGATATGACATATCTGCGGAGACGGATGATATGGGAGATTGGCAACGCCCGACTGCGGGATGATTATTAGTATTTTTATTCGTGTAGGACACATAGTCTTGGATAGTTAGTCGTAGTCATGTTATGCGTATTTTGCTGTACAATTTAGTAACATTTTTCTTTCGTTAGTATCCGTACTTCTCTTCTTTTTGCTGGGTGTAATGCGTTTGAAGAACAGAATATCCATTGCTTGGTCACCAAGTAAGATATAGGTGGGAAACGGGACGCCCAACAAATGGAGTAGCAAAGGTTGGAACCAGGTGCTATCTTCGAAACCACCATACGACCATGAAGAACCAAAAGACAATGACGAGAAAGACAATGTACCACAGCCAACGACAACCCTGCCGCGAGGCCATGTTGTTCATTCTTCGCATTGTACCTTGAAGGATCCCACCCGTCTCCGCATAGATATCGTTCTAGTAGTGGGCAATAATTGGTCAGGATAACTCATGTGCAAAGGAATGAGTATGACGCACCATTTGGCTCAGCTGTATCGTCGACTCCCGTACTTCGTTCCCAATGCCAATAGTGATCTGCTCTCGCAAATTAACGGGCGGATAATCCAACACCCAAACGAAACTCACGCACATCCTTCAGCAGCTTTACTTTAGCACTCAGGCCATCCAGGGCTTCGTCATTTTGTCCTTCGAGGTCGTCAGCATAGCGGTGTTCGTTCTGGTGGTGGTGTTGTTGGCCTCCCCCTGGGTGGTATATGCTGCCGCCGAACGGAGACGAACGGCCAGAAGCAGGTGGTGTGTTGCCCAGAAGCGCTGAACGGTCACGAAGTGAAGGTGCAGCTCGTATACTGTGATGTCAGAGATGTCAGACGTGATAGCGCGGTAGAGGCAATTGTTATGGGTACCGTTGGGACATTAGGATTGAGGAAAGGGAGTGAGGAATGAATGGAGAACCCGTCTAATTTTGCATCCGTTGAGGCTTTTGCTGTGTTGGCCGTCGTGGTGACACGTTGGGCTGAAAGTACAGTACTGTGCCTGCGCACTCGGATCAGTAACATTCCTAATGCAGATATCTTGTTCACTGAAATCACAAGTCTAGAGAAAGCCTAGCAATACATCTTTATTCAAGGAGAAAGGAATGTTTCCTGTATGAGGAAAAAGAACGGAATGAGTACATCTGGATCTACCAAGTACTACGATGGCTGATAGATAATATGTTTAAAAAGGTAGCAAATATTTAAGTTTGATAAAGTACGGAAGGAGATTTGGTGGAATGCTAAGTTTGCGGGTGGATGGTGTCATGCGTGGTAGGGAGAAGGATTGAAATGCGCTGTAGGTATGCGACAGTCCATTCGTCGTCATCGTAGTGTGGGAACTGGCTATCAGTACAACGGGCTATCTTCCGTGAGTGGTCATGGGAGAGGTTCTTATTGGATGCTCATGCGGTTAAGGTTTGTGCTGGCTGCACGGCGATGAGGTTGTAAACCAATGCCTTGGGTTGCTGCTTTTCGTTTCACTGAACAGGTTACAACGGTTAGTATAGCCACCGAGCTTCATTGACTGAGTGTACGTACGCGCATCCCTTAGGCCACGACCGAAATTCCTCAGAACGATCACGGAATAGACAAATGTAGCGAAAAGCAGGGCGATGGCGATGACAGCTATACAACGTTCAGCGACCGTAGGGAAGAAGTGAGAGAGAGAATGTCTTACAGAATACAGTTAGGGACTTCCACACGAGTCTATACTGATCAGTGTTCTTGAATAGCAACACTTTGATGAGCTAGAGATGGCTGTTTGTGAACGGATTTCTCATCGAGATAGCAAAGAATCATACCTTGTAGATGAAGTAAATCATGGCCCCCACACAGCCCGCCATAAACGTTGCCATCATCCATTTGTTCTCGTGTCGGGCAGCCAGATGGCCCTCGACAAGAAGAACAATCGATAGGGGTAGTGCGGCACATGTAACATAGTATTCCCAATCCGTATCTTGCAGCACAAGCCAGATGAATTGAACAGAGAATCCAGCCCAGAAGAAGACGTCGAATTTGACCAGACATTCGTAGATTTGATAGCTGGCATACATTTTCTTGATCCTGCGGTCCGCTCCAAGGAACTTGTACACCTTCCACCCAAACTCGTGGTATATTTTCCAACCGAGGCCAATATAGGCAACTTCCGCTATTGAGATGACGATGGGGATGATGGTGGTTAGGACGTCAATTGGGATGGTCGAGACACCGCTAACGGACGAGTCAGACATGGCTTCTCGGATTTCCTTGATTTGGATGATGGCGTAGAGGAGGAAAAGGGCATTGAAAACGCTGATCACCGCAATCGTTAGTTGAGGCGGCATGTACAGCACAGGAAATGACAACTCACGTCAGACACATGAACTGAAGGGTGTTACGAGCATACACGGCGTCAATAGCCATCACGAACTGGAAGACGCTAACGAAAGGATCAGCGGGCTGGAAAAAATTGATATGCATCAAAACTCACTGGGCAAGGGCAAAGATACTTAGATACACCGGCATTCGCGACGTAGCAACCTCCCCACTACCAGCACCTGAGCCCGCATCTGCCTTAAGCTTCTCCCGCACTCTCAGAAACAGCTCTCCTTCGATAGCGAGGTCTATTGTTGTTTCTACGAGGACAGTGGCAACATATAGTCGACAAGCCCAAGACTCTGGTAATATCTAACAAGGATTGTCAGATACAATGGACATGCGTGCTTGGAGTTGTAGCGCACCTTTTGCCACAAAGTACGATTGTCAACCTCTTTTACTGGAATAGCAGGTGGGTAGGCATATGATGTGTCGTGTGTCTCGTCCGACTGTTTAGAAGAGAATGCGGCTTTATTGGAGAGCGGTATTGAATTGCCCCTATGATGGGCTTGTGGTGACATAGGTGTGCCCACAGCAAAGGTCTGATGTCGAGAATTTGCAGCGTAAGGTGCTGAATAGTCGTCAATCAGGTCGTCGTATGAAGCCTTGAAATCATCGTGATTTGAGTCTGAATTCGGCTGCAGATATGGACGATTTTGCGAGGGTTCGTCTGGGTATGCTTTGTGGGCCGACATAACGGCGTTAAAGAGAGTGAATCGACCTGCGAGGGACAAGGAGTGTGGTGAAGAGAAAAGACAGTACTGTAACCTGTTCAAACTTTCCCAGCCAGCCAAGCCGGTATCATCTCTCCGTGTTTGTTCGTGATTTCACTCAGATTTTGGGTGGCGTTGCTAAGGGTCTCTTCTCCCCGTCCACTACCAGCCCACTACTTAAGTTCAAGTTCCTACACTTTCTAGCCACATTACAAACACTTCTGTACCACCGGATCATGGAGGCTGGCACTTTGACCACCAGTCGTCCATTGTGCTATAAATAACTTCCGCATTAGGAGAAAAAAGTGTATGCAAACAACGTTACAACAATCAAGTACGCGGCAGGTGAATATGTCGACTACTGTAGCTACTGTGAAATCAGTCGGAACCATGAACAATATCACTCGGCACCGAATTCAAGCTCCATGAGCACATCTTCATCGAAGCAGTCGAAGCCGTCCGGTAACCTGATTGACAAGCTTTGCTGGTCCTGTCTTTGAGTTAGAATGGTGCACGATCTGTGTTAAGAAGGACTCACCTGCTATTCCGAGTACAGTTGTTGAACCAGCCGCTATTTGAGTTCTTCCGCTGAAATATACAAAGTCAATAAGGGACATAAGTTCTGTGTATCCACGACACGAACGCGTCTTGTATCGAGCGAGCACATAGGTTTAAGCTCTTTGCTTGGGCCTCCAAGACAAGCAATTCTTCCTCGTCGTCACATTGTAAAGCAATCTTCGTTTGCCTTGGAGATTCTTCAATTGAGTATGCGCGTTTGAGAAGAACACGTGAGGACACACCCTGAGCGTTCCCATTGTCTGAGCATCTAGGAAACATGGAGATGAGGTTAAATGGAGAAGTTCTGGGTGCGTTGCATGTTTGACTCACTGATTGGTTTTTCGCTAGTAGAATCTTGTAGCACGCCAAAGTCGCATGCCTGAGGTCTCTGAGAATGTGAGGAGAATAATAAAAGTGGCAGCTCACGAGCATCTGGACGATTCTTGTCATTAATAGATGCATTTGTCAAAATTGAGTGGTATGCACTGTGCCGCAATCTTTCCAGAACTCATCCCCAGGTCCGTCCGAACAACTAGCACCTGTGATTAGACAGATTTTCAAATTTAAACACGTTATTCGGACAATATTTGGCGGCGTACCATCTTACACTCGTCTGACGAGCTCACCCTGAGTGCGGCAATGTCAACGTCAGCCAGATTGCTCGAATGATCACTACCGCTTTCATCCCCGTCTTCTGTCCCAGAATTCTTCGAAGGGAGGGATGGTACCGCCGGCTTGACAGTTGGTGAAAATTCGGTCCGACGCGTTGCCTTCGTACCTGCCCAAAACCCCAAGGTAAGCGAAGCGGCAACTAAAACCGAAATCACTGTGACTGTGTTTTTGCTATCAGCATGCACCGAACTGTACTGGCCAGCCTACTCACCTGTATTTTGGCCCATTGAAACCTGACCTACGGCCTAAAGTACAACTTATTGAGTGTTGCATTGAACGTGAAGCAAGTCACGAGGATTTACGCGTTGACGCTCGTGATCGTCAACCGTCCTCGTTAGTTCTGTTTTCTGCCTTGATTAGGATTCCCACTTGTCTCTTACGTCCATTTGAGCTTCTTTGAGCTCACGGCCGTCCGAACCCATTCCTCGCTCCTCCAGGCGATTTCTGCCGTATCATAGGCCCTGAACCAAGCCTACCTCTGCCTACATTACATGCCCAGAAATCTCAGCCGAGGTTATTCCGCGGATCCCGACGCCATCGTGTATCATATTTGAATCAGGATTTTACGTTTTCAACAATCCACCTGACGACAGCTGACCACAGCTCGTCCAGTATGAATGGTCGAAAGCCTGACATCTGAAGAAAATTTTCCACCCTAAAATCCGGAAATTGTTTCAAGGCACTCGAAACATCGCGGACCATCTTCAGAACAAACACTAAAGGGAATCTACGAGCCTGCAGGTGTATATGCGAGTCAAAATTCATCGATTTCTACAGGGCTCAGAGTCATGAGGTTACGAATGAGCCCTATTTTACGTAGAGATCATGGGCAATGGGTTATCTTATTTCCATTGACCTGTTATCGGAGCGTCGGTTTCCTTGGGATACCCACAGGATACCCATGAAGAGGTACAATGGGATCCCACACCTTCAAATGTCCAGCCTGGTATGTCCCGACCTCCGACAGGAGTCTCCTAGTCTGACCTGGTGACAGTTTTGGTCTTGTTCAGAAGGTGGAAAACCGAGCCCGACTTCTGGATTTATGAGTATCCGGAGAGCGGCAATACGTTTTTGTTCATGTGCTGCATCTCCTTTCGATCTCCCCAGACCAAGAGAACTATCACAAAAAGATCTCCGCGTTATGTTTGGCTTGCACCCTTGAAAGACTCTTCATGTGCTCGTAACAAATCATTGGCTTTGGATTTTTCTTTATAAACCATTGTCGAGAAGAAATATTTCCATCTTGTTCCGCCAAAATGTCTTCTCTTCTACGCCCTCTTGCTCTCGAGTCTTGTCAAAATGGCCTTCGTGAACGCCGTCGAAGTTCAATCCACCCGCTCAATGATGTACCTCGACTGTTCTTGAACGGTCCTTCTCCACAGGAAGATGTCGCTGTCTTCGACGATGCTGAACAGCCAGAATGTGTCTCCGCCAACAAAACAGACTCACGGCCCCATTTTATTGCTCCTACCCTCTCAACCTTATCCCATGCTCATATGTCGGATTACGCGTCCAAAGTCACAATTCCTCGGCATCAGAACGCACTTCCTCCCATAGATGTCTACGATATTCCTACTCCTGGATCTAGCTCACCGCCTATAACCCTCGACAGCCGCAAGCCATCATTCATGACACTGTATGAAGAGTGCGACTCGGACCATCCAGATAACCATCGAATAGAACGACTGAGATGGCGCCTGGCTAGTGGATATTTTGCCTACTTCATGTGCGGTTGGGGTGATGGCGGTAAGAAATCCTTTTGTTTTGTTGTGGTGCGATTCTGAAAACTACTTTTCCATAGTCACTGGCACTGTCCTCCCATGTAAGCTATCATATTGACTTACAGATCGCGCAACTATACCGACAGAAATAAGACTTTGCTGCAGAATTCAACATCAGTTCTATGATGACCTCCCTGCTTTATGCAGGAAGCACCATTGGGTTAGTGAGAGTCAGAGTACGCAATGCAACCAATCTGACTGTTCTGCTTAGATTTATATTTGGTACACTGATCGTTGAATCGATCATCAACCAACTTGGACGTTTTGTACTCACAAGAACTCAATGGACATGGCTTCCCCAGTTTTCTTGCTTGAGTTGGTTTCAATCGAAGGGATCGGCACCAAAACAAGTTGGATTCTCAAAATCTCAGTCGAGACTGCTAGCAATCCTTATCTCAAGCATTCTGCACGGGCTTTTCTTCGTTTTGATGGGTTCGAAAGGTGGTTTCTGGGTCTTGTTCTCCGCCTATGCTCTCGCAGCCTTCGCAAGATCTATCTTGACAGGTATTTCGGTTCCACTTCAGGACGTTCAAGATGCTGACCTCTGTTCCCTGCGTTTCCCCGTCTAGCGTCATTGTAAGTGATTGTCTGGATCCCTTTCAGCTTCTGTAAAGTGACACGACTTTTCATTGCCAGAAACGAATACTTCGCTGAAAGTTACGAAGGGTCTCTTGGGTATTCCTTTGGCATATGGAGTAAGTCTGAAGGTTTATTTCATCGATGATATCCTCATATTAGATTTAGGCATCGGTGGTATGGCTTCTCCTCTTGTGTGTCAAGCTCTTATGGCCAGCGGAGTACCTTGGTTCCAATTTTACTTTGGTTCTCTCGTACTATCCGCTGCCAACACGGCTTTCCTGGTCATGACTTTCAAGCCGACAATAAAAGAATTCCATCGAGACCGAGAATATGCGCTGCAGATTGAAGCAAACACCCCCAGCGGCGCAAACACTCCTACCAAAGAGCTTCCTGCAGAGGTCTTCTCACCAATGAACGATTTGGAGCGTAAGCAGGAAACCGACACCACTTTACCAGGCACACAACATGGTAAGAACGTTCTTTCTTCTCCTTGGACGGAACTGTGGCCACATCTGACTGACATTCCATCGCTTTCAGCTCTCCGACTCGCATTGTCGTTGCGTTATCAATGGGCCGTCTGTATTTTTGGATCGCTATATTGTGGCAGGTATGTTGCTTAAAAGCCTGTTGTGCTGAATCACAAGCTGATCTCAAGCCTCAGTGAAACAGCTACGCAGGCATTCGTAAGGCAAAGTCCTATCTTGCCACATCTCATACTAAAGTCCTTCAACAGATGGTTACATACCTTCTCGGTACTAGGGTACGTTCCCTAGTCATTTGCGAAGCGTCGGCGTGATTGACGACTTGAACAAATAGAATGCCCCACGCAATACCGTTGGGTATGTGACTTCGGGCTTCTGGGGAGGTATCAGCATTGGCCGATTTTTGTGGGGATATTATTCACCAAGGTAAGAGCGTCTTCTTGTACAATGAGCAAAATCTGACCAGATCTGGTTTCAAAGGCTCAATTACGTTCAACGTAGATACATCACCCTCGGTTGCCTGTAAGCACTGTTTAACTAGTCCTCTCAACTCCCCCAACTAAACGCTTTTTTTCAGACGTAAGAATTTCAGATTAATCAGTTGCTCTGGTGCTCAAGCCTTTCATAGTGATGGCACTTGTGATGCAAATACTTATCATGCTAGTCAACTCCAATATCCAGAATGCATTCTCTACCAGCATAATTGGTTTGGCGTACGGACCCCTTTTTCCGGCCATCCTGGCCATGGCAAATGACCTTCTACCGGCGGAAGTTCGCATGATCAGCATGGGGCTGATGTAAGTCATTGTATTCTTCCCGACCTGTACTTTTTCTAAATGCCCGTGACAGTTCTGCCGCCGCCAGTGTCGGAGCTGGTATGTCGAACGCACCCCTCTATTTGTTCGATGAATCTGACCTGGCAATAGCCCTGTTCCCCTTTGCAATTGGGACACTCTCCAGTTCAATGGGCATCAAAACTATGCCGTACATCACGGTTCCTCTTGCAGGTGTAATCACTGTTCTATGGGTTCTGTTCCCGTCCAAGGCTCCCTCTCGCTAAATAAGCACCGGGACCTTTATATTCTTTAGATATTTCATTTTGGGCTGCGGCTTACTTTACTCTGGTATTTCGCTCTGGTTACGGATATTCCGGTTAGAACATTAGATTCTCAAGCAGTGTACATAGATATCTTCTTACAATCTAGACTTCATATTTCGAGCGCTCAAGCGATACTTAGCATCCATGTGTATTCGGAAACAATGGTCTCTGGAGGAAATGCCATTGGACATTGTCTCCATGCGTACCCTCTGCCCTGCGATTGTTTGATAACCACCGAGGACGAAGAGACTCTCGGGTTTTGTTGGAAATGAATTCTTTCCGAGATGCATGGTTCCCGGACATGTGGAATGGTCACTATCTACCGTCATAGATAGGCAGCAAAGAAACGTGTCTCAGGGATGAATATAAATCGATGATTCCCGGAAGGGTTGCGCGCAAGGCACATGCGTAGATAGCATGTCCCGGTGCGAACTGTCCCAATCAACGTCGCCGTCGTTATGAGCCATGACTCTGGGAGAGGAAGAGCTAAGGGTACAATGGACAAGAAAGGCATCATCACCGCTAGATTGTATTAACTCTGTACACCCTTTTTAGTTTCATGATTGTGTCGAGGCCATAGCCTAGCATTGTCGACTCAAGTCCATGGCAAGCTCATCCAAGTTCTTTTTCGCTGACTTATAACAAGAAGAAAAGAAGAATGTAGTTACAGTTTGTGCCAGCAGAGGCGAACCTCCACTTGACCTCCACTGAATCCGAAGAAAGTGCGGAGTGTGGGCGCTGGATGACAACTACCTTCCAAATTAGGTTGGCCATGGTAGGTTTGATCAAGGTTTGATGACATCAAGTTCAAGTTCTTTACAGACCAGAAGGCTTCATTCAAACGTCTACCATGCCCGACCTCTGCGCTTGGCCAGCCCGTAAAAGTCTTATCTCGCATAGATATTGCCGCTGGTATTGTTACTCTCTTCTTCTCCTTTGAACCGGATATATCAACGTTTGGAATTTACGTTCATACGTATTTGACCTTCGCTTAGTAGGACTTGCTCGGAAGCGTTGCCTGCGTTACTCTACCAGTTATCCAACCGACACGGCGACAGATGTTGCTCTGTAGCACTATGGGACTATTTCGCTTGTTGGGAAACCTGTCCACCTCGTTGGAACGCTGTCATAATTGGGTCATAGAAACCCGTAGGGGCTACTACTCAAGTCGTCTCACTTGTGGCCTTGATCTCTTCTGGCAATCGCACAGCAATGGGCCTACCCTGCTATCTCCTCCAGGCTACTTTCCAACGGGGATCTAGAATACCTTGGTATGGTCGTTCACCCTTGTCGGTCAATTGCAAGTCAATTGTCGAAATTTTCCTTATCGTCACAAAACCACCTTCCTCTCGTCTAGTCAAGAGCCTCATGCAGCTATCTTTACATCCTATATGGCGCCGACTCGAGATAGCCCCGTTAATTTACCTCTACCGATCAACTAATTTTCGGCAAGGGTCACCGAGCAATACGATGTCGTATCTCCGTCGGTGAACATCAAACGGTCCCTCGAAAATTTACGGTGAAGCATGGTTTATCTTTCATTTCTTCGGTCAAGATACTGCAGGGAAAATGGCTGCGGTGCGCCACTGTGAGTCTCGAAGTCAAGGCGGTCGGTATTCCAAGCGTTGCTTTGCCGTATAAAAACGCGGATATCGAGGTCACTTTTCGGAAACAAATCTTCTCTGGCATAGAACTGTCTTATCTCCGACAATATGGCCGAGCCCAATCATTCAATTCTTAGAGTGCGCGGGCATGCAAGAGGTGCCTGCGATGCCCAAGAGTCGACCCAGGATCCGCCGACGAAGGGGCCAACGATCCCAGACGACTTGGAACATCACCAGTTGGCCGAGATCATATCTTCCACCATCGCAAGAAGAGCCGCTCATTTCGAAGTTCCAGCTATTTCTCCTCTCATCAATGCTCGCATGTCCGAATATGCAACGACCGTCACTGTTGCCCGCCATCAATCCTATCCCGGGGGGTTCCAACCCTATACAGATTACTCTCCATATTCCAGTTCTCCGTCCACGGCAGTCAACAGTCGGGCTCCATCTCCGACCAAGGAATATGACGATGAGGAGGAGGAGCTTTCACCCGGTTATCATTACTCAAAGTGGCGACTGGCGGGTGGGTTTTTTGCTTGTTTCATGGGTGGCTGGGCAGATGGAGGTACGTTGCTGTCCCTCGAAATTGAGAGATATAGATTGGTCTCACAACGCATCGACAGTTACGGGAACCGTGATGCCATGTAAGAGCTATCTGACTGTGCTCTTGAGGCCATCAATCACATTCAACTGACGGTAATAGTTTAGATTTATCGCAAGAGTTCGGCTTGACGTCCACTCTGTCCTCCTCCCTCTTTGCAGGAAGCACCTGCGGGTATGTAAATCTCTTCTCCCCTCTTCATTGATTCTCATCCACAACTCCAAAGGTTTTTCGCAGGGACATTTTTGGTCGAATCGATCCTCCGGGTGTTTGGTCGCTTCCGCCTGCAAGGCGCCGAGAACCCTTTCCCCTCTTTCCTTCCCACCTTCAGGAAAAAGACAGATGACGGCGAGGTTGGGCATTCAGACACGCAAGCCAGATACCTGGTTCTACTGCTCGCCAGCGTCGCTCATTCCATGTATTTTGTGATGATGGGCTCTCGGAAGGGCTTCTCGGTTATGTTCTTGGCCTATGTCGTTTCGGCTTTTTCTCGAGCGCTTTTGACTGGTAAGTATTCCAATATTTCATTCATCCAGTGTACTGATTCTGTAAATTTGTAGCACCTTTGTGAGTTTTATCTCCATATCCTACGCATCTGCTGATATATCCATCTACACAGAAACGCCTACTTTGCCAAAGGACCCAAACAGGCGCTTGGTTACGGCCTCGGACTTGCCAGTAAGCAGTTCAAGTCTCTAGCCCATACTCATATCATCTAATACTTTTCAGGCTTGGGCAGCGTGATTTCGCCCCTTGTGTGTCAATCCATCATCGCCACTGGCGTTCCATGGCATCGTTTCTATTACGGCTCCTTGGTTCTTTCCGCGTTCAATGTCGCTTTTTTGGCTGCCACATTCAAGCCTACAACCGATGAAACCTTTCAGGAGCGCAAAAATGCACTGGATGAATCGCGGCGTCGTAAGATCCAATCCCTTCGCTCGGGTCGTTCGTCTCCCACTATGGGTGATGACGAAAGGCTTCCGGATTTCTCTACAGTCAAACTTTCTCCTCAACGCAGCGGTGCGCTTCTTGGAAGTATATTTATTGATGCCAAGCTGATACTATATTCCATAGCTCTACGCATTGCTTTATCAATGCCCTATCAATGGGCATTTTCGTTCTTCATTTTGCTTTACTGTGGAAGGTACGCTTCCCCCCCCCCCAATCTGCCTGTCTTTCGTAGCTGACCTTTTCCGCGTAGCGAAACAACAACTCAAGGCTTCGTAAGTTTTCTATATGTCTTCACATGAGTTATTAAAGCTTCATCCTCGCCATAGATGGTCACATTTCTACTATCCACAAGGGTCAGTCCTTGTCAAAATTCTGGTCGAGCAGCAACTTACATGGGCGAACAGAATGCAAACCCCAAAAGCATTGGATACGTCACCTCAGGCTTTTGGGGAGGTATCAGCCTCGGCAGATTCATTTGGGGGTATTGCGTCCCATTGTGAGTCGATACCAACACCCCTAATGTTGACGAGTCTGAATCGCGTATTACCCAGCCTTACATTCACCCAGCGGAAACATCTCGTTCACGTGTGCATGTGAGTGCCCAATCCTCCTCCCCGCGTATCTTTCTGAAATTGCCGTTGCAGTGGTATGTCTTGAGAGGAAGCGATGATACTACACGGCTAACTTTCTTACCGACATCTAGGTGTTTCCGTTGTAATGCATTTGCTCATCTGGTTTATCAAATCGGATATCCAGAACGCGGTTTATACAAGCATGATTGGCGTGCTCTATGGACCGATTTTCCCCGCGTGCCTCAGTATGGCGAACGACATCCTTCCGGCCGAGGTACACATGGTCGTCATGGCTTTGATGTGCGTTGACTGTTCATGCGACCGCACCAACGATACTTACTTCCGCGTACTCGATTAGTTCCTCGTTTGCAAGTCTCGGTGGAGGTACGTCTCCCAAGCCATTTCAGAACAATAATCTCCTAACACGATGAATAGCTATTTTCCCTCTGATGGCCGGTGCCATTCTAGATGCGAAAGGCATTCATACCTTGACATATGTCACTGTACCTCTCGCAGCTGCCATGGCCTGCCTTTGGGTGTTGTTCCCGTCTCGAGAGCCGGTCCGCACCACCATTGACTGAGATCGGTTTAGTGCTGGCCCCTCATGCCTGGCGTATTCTGTGCACAATCGGTGTGTACAGCACAACTAGATGAAATTTCTTTCCTTGGACTATTGTATGTATCAACCCATTAGACAACCCTAGACTTCTAGATGCGATATAACATAGAGCTGAACACGGGCATAGACATCGCTCCCCAAGATTCGTAGAGCTGTAGAGTTGTATGGTAATTGTTACGACCCGCTTAGATTTAGATAGACGTTACCCTAGACATAGACATCATAGATCCACTAAAGATTAGACTTCCACATGTACCCACCTATAGACCAATGCTTCCTACAGCAATGCGCCTTTAGATAGACATTATCTAGACTAGAGTTCGACTTAGACACCATAGACATCAGACTTCCACATGTACCCACCTATAGACCAGGGCTTCCTACAGAAATGCGCCTTTAGATAGACATTACCTGAATTAGAGTTCGACATAGACATCGTAGATCCATTAGACATTAGACTTGCTTCTTGAGAAATTGCACCACGAAAACCTCAGCGGAATAATGTAATAATTAAGAATACGTGATATGCGTGACAATGATATACAGCAGAAAACAATTGGACAAGTTTGGGATATAACACATCGTGAGCTCGAGCTCGAACGCGATAAGTAGGACTATGCAAGGAAAGGAAATGGAAGATATATAGGTTAGGTTAGGATAGGCAGGCAATATCAATTTCAATCACTGTCCGTGTCCGTTGACGAGCCCGTCTCGTTCCCGTGGTCGATATCTGCAAACAAACGCACTGGTCAGTTTGGGATTGAGACAATGCGTGGGATACGAAGCTCACCCATAGCATAGTCCGGCACATGAATAGGCTGCGGCCTAGGCGGACTAGGCCTCTTCGGCGGCCCCCTCCCTTTCGCATTCGCATTCCCAACCACCGGCCTCCCCCTCCCCGACTTCTCCCCGCCCCCCGCACGCCCATTCCCATTCCCATTCCCCGCCACCTGCCCCTGCCCGTGCCGCGGCCCCGTCGGGCTCTTCGAAAAACTGCTCGAAGCAGGCGTCGCCGCGGACCTGCTCCCCCCGTCCGCGTCGCCCTCGGGGGAGGAGTCGCGCGAGGAGGCGGAGGAGGAGGGGGACTGCGATTGGGATTGGGATTGGGAATGGGATTGGGAGTGGTCGAGGAAGGAGGCGGTGGATGAGTCGCGCAGTTTGGAGGGGACTTTGGATTGGGAGGTTGTGGAGGGGGAGTAGTGCGACTGCTTTCAGAACGAAGGTCGATGATCTGGTTAGAACAAGTCTACTGGGCATGGGTGGAGGCGAGGCTTACGTTTGTGGGAAGACCTGATGGGTCGGGGTCTGCTTTGACTCGCGAAACGGGAGATCCTGTGTAATGAAACTTGAACATAGAGTCATTGTTTTCATGTTGTGAACAGACCTGCAGGTTTTCCCTTCTTTGATTTCTTGTTGGGCGTAACCTGTGGTGACCCTGGCTATAAGAATATGAGTCGACCGTAACTCTTAAGAGTATAAAAACAGTTTTCAGTTACTCTTTTTCGCTTGTTCGTAAAATCGCTCTCCTCTAAACGACATCACCACAATCAACCTTCCACACGCAAACAATCCAAGACTCCGAACACGTACCTGCTTTCTTGCCCTTACCCTTCGCCTTGCCCTTCCCATTCCCATTCACCTTTTCGTCCGACCCATTTTCAGCCTCAGACGCGGGCGAGGCGGAACGTCCAGCGTCTGACGCTTGCCTGCAGGTGAGATATAATTAGAATGGAACACTGCCAACGCGCAAAAAGCGTACTTGGACTTGGCGCCTCCCCTTACGGCACCCCTTCGCGCCGTGCTCAGGCCCATGCACGAGCTGAGGTGCAACGCATATCTATTCGATGCAATCTGACCGTCCAAGTGCACCATAATGATAAATGAGCAAGGAACGATAAGAGCCCAAGGAGGTGGCGTGCGTACCTGCCTGTTACATGACACGCATTCGAGGAAGAGGTTCCCGTCGGCTTTCCCGCTTGTTGTGGGTGTGCTGGTGCCCGTCCCGAATGATCCGTTGGGCAGGGTTTTGGCGGGGTCGGTGCTGCTGGCCGAGGAGGGGGTGTCGGCGCTGGAGGTCGCTGCGAGTCCCGAGGCGGAGGATTGCGAGTCGGTGGCGCCTGGGGTGTGGACTGTAGGGTGGTAATGGTAAGTATTCGGTGATGCTATAGAATGGATTGTCATACTCGAGCCGCATCTGTTTGTTCGGAGAGACGAGTAGGAAAAGGGATATAAGTATTGGTGCAGAAAGAAGAAATGAAAGAAAATGCACCGTGTATTGCAGACCTTACACAATGCGTTTCCCCGCGCCACCTCATGGTGCGACTGCAGCGTAGCGTCCATGACGAGCTCGTCCAGCATGGCCGAGAATATAAGTGCCGTCTACCATAATACCACAACCCAAGTATCAGTCGAACTCAACGCCAAGTTCGACTAATTAACGAAATACATACCAAGGCCGCCAAAGTCTCCTCGCGCTCCGACTTGGGCATCGGGATCGGGGCTTTCAACCACACGGGGTTCTAGAGCACTACACGACACTGTTGACTGGCGCTGGTTAGGGCACACCCGGTTGGGTGGGGGAAGGAGTGAATTACGCGACAGGCGGATGCGCCTATGCCAGTCACGGATTCGGACACGGTTTCGCGGGGAATACAATAAATAAAATGCGGTTAGAGATCTGCTTCGGCATTTACCGAAAACGACTTTTTCTTGAGCCGTCTCTTTGATTATTTGACTTTCGATCTGTGTTTCGACTGCCTGGACGACCTTACGACTTTCTCGGATATCATAGACTGTCTACCTAGGACAAAAAGAAAAGGAGCAACGATGTCGACGACTGCGAGTGCTGCGAGCTTGAGCTCGAAAAAGAAAAGCAAGAGCAAAAAGGCTGCATCTCAAGCTGTAGATGCTCCTTCCACCTCTGCATCTGCATCTGAATCTGCACCCTCCACCGAAGCTGAAGCGTCCACATCATCCGTACCCGCTGCCCTCCCAACACCCACAAAACCCACCTCAGCCGAAGCCGAATCTACACCCACCACCGACCGACTCCCCTTCTCCACCCTCGACCTCTCCTCACCCACCATGCGCGCCCTCACCGAAATGGGCATGACCACCATGACCCCCGTCCAAGCCAAATCCATCCCCGTCCTCCTCGCCGGCAAAGACGTCCTCGGCGCCGCGCGCACCGGGTCCGGCAAAACCCTCGCCTTCCTCATCCCCGCCATCGAGCTCCTGCACCGCCTCAAGTTCAAGCCCCTCAACGGCACGGGCATTATTATTGTGACGCCGACGAGGGAGTTGGCGCTGCAGATTTTTGGGGTGGCAAGGGATTTGATGAGGTTTCATTCGCAGACGTATGGGATTGTGATTGGGGGTGCGAATAGAAGGGCGGAGGAGGAGAAGTTGGTGAAGGGGGTTAATTTGCTGGTGGCTACGCCTGGGAGGCTTTGGGATCATTTGAGGGTGTGTTTCGTTTGATTGGACTTAAACGTTCGCTGAACGATAGGGTGCAGGATACAAAAGGATTTATTCGGAGGAATCTAAAAGCTCTGATTATCGACGAGGCGGACCGGATATTGGAGATTGGTTTCGAGCAGCAAATGAAGGATATCATTGCCATGCTCCCAAAAGGTTCGTTCTTTCATTCTTTATCTTGCTCTCTCAATGTTTACGAAACCTACGCAGACGAACGCCAATCCATGCTCTTCTCAGCAACCCAAACCACAAAAGTCACCGACCTCGCACGGATATCCCTCCGTCCGGGGCCCGTACACATCGACGTAGACAAGGAAGAATCAACAAGCACCGTCGCCACGCTCTCACAGGGCTACGTCGTCTGTCCGTCGGAACGCCGGTTCTTGCTGCTGTTCACGTTCCTCAAGAAAAATCTGAAGAAGAAAGTGATCGTGTTCTTCTCGAGTTGTAATTCTGTGAAGTATCACTCGGAGTTGTTGAATTATATTGATGTACCGGTGTTGGATCTTCATGTGAGTTTTATGATTTTAAGTTTTTTCGGGATGGGAATTCATGAATATTCTTGTATAGGGCAAACAAAAACAACAAAAGCGGACAAATACATTCTTCGAGTTCATCAACGCCGAGTCTGGTATCCTCCTCTCTACGGACGTCGCCGCGCGAGGACTGGACATCCCGCGTGTGGACTATATCGTGCAATACGACCCGCCAGATGACCCTCGAGACTACATCCATCGTGTGGGGCGGACGGCGCGTGCAGGGAAAGTAGGGAAGAGTCTGCTGTTCTTGCTTGAGAGCGAGCTTGGTTTTTTGAGATATTTGAAAGAAGCTAAAGTGCCGCTGAACGAGTTTGTGTTCCCCGCGGACAGAATCGAAAACGTGCAAACGCAGGTATTTACTTCAATCTCTGACAATGGGAGGAGAATGACTGACGTCGCGACATAGCTGGAGAGTTTGCTTGCAAAGAACTACAACCTCTACAGATCAGCAACAAGTGGATACAGAGCATACCTGCAATCATACGCTTCATACTCGCTGAAGAAGATATTCGACGTAAACGCGTTGGACCTGACAAAAATTGCCAAGGCGTTCGGCTTCAAAGTCCCGCCCCGCGTGAACCTCGCCATCGGGCCCGGCAAAGGCGCCTCTTCGCGCGTAGGCGAAAAGCGCAGGCGAGAAGCGGACGACGACAACGACTCCGAAAGCTCAGCGGACGAAGGGAAGAAAGTGAAGCACAGCAGCAGCGGCAGCGGCAGCGGCCACAGCGGCCAAGCAGGCGACGGCTCCGTGCGCGGACCCATGCGGTTCAAGAGCGAGGGCAAGGCACGGCGAGTGGAGACTCTAGGAGCAAAGGCAGTCGAGAAGGAACGGTATCGGAAGCAGCGCCAGTAGTTACGTACGTAATTATGTAGAAACTGTGACGTCTATGATGAAGCACGTGCGCTGGTGTGACGTCCACGTTTTTGGGAGTCCGTTCAACCAACGTATTCGTCACTCGCCCGCAGTGGTCCACTTCTTAAAATCATTCTTTTTTGGTCGACCTTCTACTACTCCCCGCCCCATCACAAGTTTCTGTAAGATCAACAACACTGTCAATGGCCACCACACAGGTCTGTATTCCCTACACCGCATAAACATATGGTAGTGTTGAACTGACCGTCGTATGTCTCCCAGCACTATCTGTGGGCATCCGGCCACTTCCTCCTACTTCTCTCCTCCCTGCGATACATCCTCGCATGGGCCACCTTGAAGAGCGTCTCAGCCTGGTGGTACAAGGGTGCGCGCCCTCTTCCTTCTACTTAGCCTCATGTTCTTGCCTTGCCAACACATCGTCACGTTTTTCTCCTATAGCGAGTTTCACCGGCGCCCTCATCAGTTATGCCATTGTGTGCCAGTGCGTTTTTTTTCCTTTTTTCTGATCGTTTTTGGGCCGGTGCTGATGAGATTGGGTGGTGTAGAAAATCTCTTGGGGTGTGTTGACGATCTTAAAAATTACTTCGTTGAACATGGCTGAACACGCGTTCCGCAGAATCCTCAACCCAATCTTGCGTATCTGAGGCGTGCGATGCTCGATGAGGTCTGTCTCATTCGTGTTCGATCTCGAGAGGTAGTATCTGACGTGGTCGCTGCGGAGAACAGAATGTCCAATACTTCTTGCTTGCCTTCTTCTGGTGGTCCTCCAAACCCGTCACTAGTGCGTATTTCTCGCAAACGGTAGGCAGGTCAGGATGATAACATTTTTCGTCTAGTCACTCTCCTGCCGTACATGATCTTTTCGCTGTTCCACGCCTTGACATTTACTCGCACCACTCTCATGACTCAATTCCTCAAGCCCACCGCTCCTGCTACTGCAGGCGGCGCCCCGCAGCCCCATCCATTGGCGAAGAAACTTCAAGTTTGGGTCAAAGGTAAGTCATGGAGCACATTACCGCATATATCCATCGTCAATACTGACGTATTCCGTCCGTTTACAGCCAACTACGACACCGCCATGAAAGTAGTCGCGTTCGCCGAACTGGTCATCTTCGTGCGCGTGTTCCTTGGCGCTATCACGTTCCAGAACTCGCTCCTGTCGCCCATCATCTTTGCGCATTTCCTGAGGCAGCGGTACTACCAGTCCGCGTTCACGCGCGAGGCGATTGCGACTACCTCGGCTAGGGTGGAGGGGTATGTGAGAAAACCCGGAAACCCGCCCGTGGTCGTGCAGGTCTGGGACAAGGCGCAGATGTTAGTGCAGAGGTGGGCTGGGGTTGCGTTGACGCCCAACGCGGGTGTGCCGCAGGGAGCACGAGCGGGTGCTGCTCCTGCTCGTTAGAACGGCCTTGGGTGGATGATGGGTTGTGTTCTATGATGTTGGTTGTATGCGATGCGTTGAACAATATTTTCATTTTTTGTCGATGTCGATGTGGAGAGGTTAGATGGCAGTTGCAATTGTTTTTATATTTACTAGGCGCTTCGTGAATGTTTAATTATTGTCTTCTGCTTCCGGAAACTGTCTGTTGGGTGGATACGTGTAATGACGAAAGGAGTGATCGAAATATTCGGAGCATTTCGATGACGTCCGTCGGATGCAACGTATATATAAATCCCATCTGTGCATAGAGTCGAGCACAAATTCACAAACCAAAATGCCATCCGTAGTCAACGCCATCTCAAACTTTGCTGCCTCAATTGTGGGCATCTTCGTCTCTCTATTCAATTCAGTTTTCGCCGTCTTCCATGCGATATTCGCACTGGGAGCCGATATTGTCAACAGTGTGTTGACTGTTGTCAAACATATGGTGTCGATGGTCTTGGAGCTCTTCCAAGGAGTCCTTGGATTCATTGCAGGTATGTACTCTGCTCACACAATTCATCTAATCCGGCTGACGCTTTCCAGCGAATTTCATTGCAATTGCGGTCATCGGGGGAGCATACTACCTCTACACCGTGTACCAGTCAAAAAATAGGGGAACGATTGGGAAAGGCCGAGCCAGAGCCTGAATCGACTGAATATGTTACGTAATAATCTTGTACAATAAACACGCGCAAACTATTTTCCGGACCACCCCTTGTTTTTGAGTTTTTGGGCGATACATAGAGCAGCGTTGAATGTCCCGTATACCCGTGCCAACTCATACTACGCGTCCCCAGTCCCCCGCGCCTGCTTTTGGTTTTCCTACGTCCCCTGACCGTGCCGCGTCTCCTCAGCCTAGACATAACGTCCGTTCGGGTAGTAGTAATACTGTTAATTCGACTTCGGGGATGTCTTCTGTATCTGGGTTCCAGAGCTCGTTGTCCCTCTCCGAGACTAGGAAAAAGCAGTCCAAGAAAGATGAGGTGAGTTCTCGTACTTTCCCTAGAGTCTTCCTTCTAATAACGCCTTCTTGGCGTAGGCTATTCGTAAGAAGATAGAGGGCGAGCTATCCCGCAAACGCACTATATCGACCACGCACCACAACCAGCAGCGCTCCTCCAAGCGTGGCACCGGCGGGAAGCTCGCACCCACCAAAGGAACCGTCGCGGCGCTCAAGCCCAGCCCGGCTCTGACGGTGCCCGAGAACATCACCGTCGCGGAAGCGAGCCAGTTGTGTGCTGCGAAGCGCACGGATTGTGTGTTGGTCGTGGATGATGAGGAGGGGTTGAGCGGGATATTCACGGCTAAGGATTTGGCGTATCGGGTATGTTTGCGTTGTTCGTTCTTTTGGGAGAATTGGGCTGATGAGGATGGTGTAGGTTACTGCGGAGGGGCTTGACCCGCATACGACGCCTGTTAGCCAGATTATGACGCGTAATCCTATGGTCACTCGGGATTCGACGAGTGCTACTGAGGCTTTGCAGCTGATGGTGTCTAGACACTTCAGACATCTGGTATGCCCTCTCTTCGACCTGTTCTTAGAACCTCAATCTAACCATTGAATAGCCTGTCTGCAACGAAGACGGAAACGTCGTCGGTCTCCTCGACATAACCAAAGTCTTCCACGAAGCCCTCGGCAAAGTCGAACGCTCCTCCGCCGCCTCCGAACAACTCTTCACCGCCATGGCCGGCGTCCAATCCGAACTCGGCTCCGTCGGCTCCAACCCGCAAGCCGCCGCCATGCTCGCCTGGGCCGAGAAGCTACGCGAGAAAACCGCCCTGCCCGACCTAACCACCGTCATGGACTCGCGCACGCAACCCGCGACCGTCGGGCCCAAAACCACCGTGCGCGAGGTGGCCAAGCTGATGAAGGAACGGAGGACGACGGCGGTGTGTGTTATGGAGAGTCCGGGGCCGGGGCCGATGAGTCCGGGGGTGGTGGGGGCGAGGATTGCGGGGATTTTTACGAGTAAGGATGTGGTGCTAAGGGTGATTGCGGCGGGGTTGGATGCGGGGAGGTGTAGTGTTGTGAGGGTGATGACGCCGCATCCGGATACGGCGCCGCCTTCGATGAGTGTGCATGATGCGTTGAAGAAGATGCACAGTGAGTGTTTATTTGCAAATTTGTGGTACAGTGGTTTATGATTTTTTATTAGATGGCCATTACCTCAATCTTCCGGTTGTTGAATCGGATGGCCGTCTGGTTGCTATTGTCGATGTCCTCAAATTGACTTATGCCACATTGGAACAGGTTCGTACATATCCACGAACCATCTTCACAATCTCATTAATTTCCAGATGAATGCCATGGCCGGTGAATCTGTTGAACAAACCGAAGCCGAAGGCGGACCCATGTGGGGCCGCTTCTTCGACTCCATCGGACACGACGACGCCGAATCCGTCCTCTCCGGATCCCAACACCCCGGAACCGACCTGCGCTCCCTCCAATCCCTCAACGACCTCCACCTCCAACAATCGCCCCACTCCGAGGTGCACCCAAACGACTCCGCCTCGGTCATGGACGACGATCCCGTCTCTGCCCTCGAGGGGTACCCGCGGCAGAAGGGCCTCATGGTGCCGGGAGGCGCCGCACCCGTCCCGGCGGACGATGGGACGTATGTGTTTAAATTCCGCACGCCGAGTGGGCGGACGCACAGGTTCCAGGCGAGGCATGATGATGTTGAGCATCTGCGGGAGATCGTCGCTGGGAAGCTCGCCACCGACCCGTTCTTCACCGAGTTCAACCTCTCCAACGCGGAGGACGCGACGCGTCCCGATCCCATTGATTTCCATCTCTCCTACACGGACGAGGACGGCGATAGTGTCCTGATCACGTCGGACCACGACGTCACTGACGCTGTGAAGATCGCGCGTGGGGCGGGGACGGACCGCGTTGTTCTGTTCGTGCAGGGCGGGAAGGGGTGGGACGAGGCGGGCGCGGGGAGGAGCGAGGCGAAGGCGGCGGAGGTTATGGCGGCGGCGGCGCTGGAGGTGAGGGAGGTGGAGAAGGCGGAGGAGGTGGTGGTTGTTTCTGCGCCGCCTGCGGTGGTGGTGAAGGCTGAGACGCCGGAGCCTTTTACGGGTGGGTCGAGGGCGGCGTCACCGAATGTGGGGAGGAAGGGTGGGCGTGCGGGTGCAGAGGGAGGGGATGAGGTGTTTGGGATACCGAAGGATTTGTTGTTGCCGGCTAGTATTGGGGCGCTGGCGGTGGTTATTATTGGGGTGTTCACTATCTCGCGGTTGACTTCGAACAACTACTAGGTGCGATCAGGGAAAGAGAAGAGGGGAAGAGAGGGACGAGGGAAGAGGGAAGAGGGAAGAGGGAAGAGGAAAGAGGGAAGAGGGAAGAGGAAAGAGGAAAGAGGAAATATTATGATAACATTCACGACCGACCGACCATACCATTGGAGTTTCCTTTCCTTCTTTTAACGTTCATAGAAGATTTGCAGTTCGCTGCCGTTTATCTATTCACCAAAAACCTATTCGTTATGACTGTTCATACTTGACTTGGTTTGTTTACGCGTACGACTGCATTCACTACTTACTCTGTGTTATGTGTGGTTAATTGCATTTTTTATGCCCATGATCATAGAGTCTTTGTTTTGACATGAGCAAGTGTGTTTTGGCACCCATACATACCTCACGTGCCGAAAGTAGAATTGAGCGACGAGTCTTGGTTTCGCGACAATACATTCGTTTCAGCATCGACCAACAAGTTTCATCTGCACAACATCTTAGATAATATCTACCATGACATCAACCAATCCCCTAACCTCACAAAGTACGCATCCCCCAAACGCATCCCACAAATCACGCTCACCATCCAACAGTAATCCTAGGTCTCGTCCTCTCTCTCTCCTCCCTAGGAGTAGGATACCACCTCGGCGCGCTCACCTCCTCACGCTCCATCGCTCCATCATCAACTCCCACTCCCACTCCCACTCCCACTCCCACTTCCACTCCCACTCCCATCGCCAACGAGAAAGAGAAAGATGGGAAAGGCACCGACGCACCCGAACAGGAAGAGGATGAAGATGGATGGACGGACGAGGAGGAGGAGGGTGGGTGGGAGGGAGATATACCGGATGGGGACCTTGCGGCTGTTAAGGCTAGTTTTATGGAGCCTTGTAAGATGGTATGTCCCTTCGACGCGTTCTGGGCTCATTGTGGGATATTGAGGGAGTGTGTAGGTGTTGGTTGTTCGTACGGATTTGAAGATGACCTCGGGCAAGATTGCAGCTCAGTGCGTACTCGTTGCAAGATGTTTTCTCGGTGCTGACTTACTGTAAATTCTTATAGATGCGGGTCAGTATTTCTTCTTCGTGTCTGGGCCGCTTGAGGACCTCACTGATTAATGAAACTGGGTGAACAGACACGCGACACTAGCTTGTTATAAAGCTCTCGTGAAGAAGAACGAAAATGTCTGTCAACTCGTATCCGTGATGAAGACGCGTTTTGTTCTGACATTTCCACTCCAATGTAGCTGGTCAAACATTGGGAACGTACAGGGTGTGTAACCACGCCGATCTCTTGACTCCCTACTCAACGGTGGTATATCTGCAACAATTCAGCCAAGCTAAAATCGCACTCAAAGCCACATCCGAGGACCAACTGCTCGAACTCGAGGCTATCGCGAAAAGTCTGAATCTTTGCGCGCGGTCAATACAAGATATGTACGTTCTCATGCACCTTTTCCGCGCCCAGTCCATCTCTTGACCGGTTCATCAGGGGGCTGACACAAGTGGAGGAGGGCACACGGACTGTTTTAGCTATCGGCCCTGCTCCTGTAGGACTGATCAACGAAGTGACCGGGAAACTGCGTCTTCTATAACTCGCTTTTGTTGGTCCCTATTTCTCAAAACTGTTTTTCACACATGCTCATGCTGCATCGATGAAGGGCAGGTCGAATATATAAAGGATGACGGAATATTTGAACGAATAAAGTAAACTAAGGGCGCCTATTACTATAGGTATAATTGATTTGTTGATATGCTAATATTGTCGAAAAAATAGAGGATCTCGTGAAAAATCGTGAACGAAAAATGGCGGTCTCAAAGGGTGTTGCTTTACTGCCTTCTTCTCAGTCGAGGTAGAGGGTAGCCCGTCTGACGACCTTGGCCTTGCTGTTTGGAATCGTCACGAATTTGGCGGCTGGCCCCGCAACACCGCTTGCGCTGTTCCCACTATTTGCTTTGCCGCCGTTGCCTCCGTTGCCTGTACCAAAAAAAAAAGTGTCAGCCATTCGCCCAACAGGATGATGGGAGGATGCGGATTTACCTGAATTAATTTTGATGAGCCCACCGCTAGCCCCAGTCACAGTGCCTCCATCTGCATTTCCTCCGGCGCCGCTGAATGCGCTGTTGGTTGTGCTGGCCACGTTCCCTGCTCCTGTTGTGTCGAGCATCTGGGCCGCGGTGCCCTGTTCACCAGTGAGTGCTGATCCGGAATTGGCTGACCCGCCGTTTCCTCCGTTGCCTATATTGACCGGAGTACCCGCTTAGTATGCTCAGCAGTGCTGAAGATGAAGACGCGTACCCGAGTTCATGCTGATAAGTGTCATGCGTTCGATGGTGCCCATCACGCCTGTGTCGGCAGCGTTGGCTGCGCCGTTGTTTACTCCCCCGCCTTTGGCCATTCCTCCGGCTCCACTGAAGGAGCTGTTTGCGACCTGGTTGGTGTCAGGAATAGGTGTAGCTGTAGCAAGATGGCATGCGCCGAGCAGGACGAAGAGGGAGAGGGTGGTAGTGGTGGTGGTGGAAGGCATGCTGTATATAGACAGTAAAATAGAAAAAGTAGATGTACTTGTGGTGTGGGTAGTTGGGTAGACTGTAGAGTAATAGGATGATGATAGTGTGAAGGAGAGAATGAGAATACTGCAAACGCGCTCCCGGGGCGAGTTTTGTACCCTCGAGCGCGCGGCTGACACTGATGGGTGTATTGCTATATTTGGCAGGGACGGGAGACGCGTGTGTCACGTGGCCGGTAAGTGGGCGGGCCTGACTCGGAGGGAGGGGCTGGATACGAGAAGTTCGAAATTTGTTTTGAGTGGAGCGCCCATTCGCTTAGTAGAGCAACGGCCCCGCTTCAACTCCTTTCCAAGCGTCACGGATGAAGCACTCCCCCAAGGTACGCCGCTCCATTATATATATTCTACAACACCCATGACCCCTTTTCCTATTTTTTGACATCCATTCCATACACATTTACATCTGCATTCCACACCTTATCCTTATCATACCACTGCCGCACCACCACACGCTATGGCTGCACTCACTCTAGCCCGTGCTTATCAGCACTCTTTTGACTCGCATCCCAACTCGACGTTGGCTATCACTGGTGGATGTTTGAACGCGCTTGGGGATGTTGTAGCTCAAGTCACACAGAATACCGTGCGTCATTTCCTTGGCTCAGATTACTCAATAACTCAAAGGTTACTACAGTGGGGAATGGAAGAGCACGAGGAATATAGACGATACGACTTTCCACGCACTCTACGATTCTTTTGCTTCGGCTTCACGATAAGTACGCCTCTATCTTTCAATTCTGTCCAGCGCCGAGTTCTCACACGCAGTTGTTTCCTTTGCTCAGGTCCATTCATGGGCCGTTGGAACAAGTTTCTAGAAACCCGTTTCCCACTACGATCATTGAACAGTACGGGTAAAGTATCGTTCAAGGCTCTATCCAAACGCGTCGCCTGCGACCAGCTTGTAATGTGCGTAATCTTATCGGTCTGTGCACGGACTCTCACGAACTAACTGATCATTAATAGGGCTCCTATTGGTGTATGTCTTTATGCATTGTTCCCTGTAGATGCCTAATGATTTACCTGCGTAGTTGGGTCTCTTCCTTGGCTCAATGGGCATGATGGAAGCGCGTAGTCCGCGACAAATTCGGGAAAGGTTTAAGGACCTCTATCAGACCGCTCTCCTAGCGAACTGGAGGGTATGGCCCCTTGCCCAGGTGAGTATACCTTTTCAGTGTTGGCTGTTACGAACGACAACTCAATAATCATTGTAGCTTGTCAACTTCCGTTACATGCCTCTGCCATATCGTGTGCCATTCTCACAAGCATGCGGGGTGTTCTGGACACTTTATTTGTCCATTCTGAATTCAGAGTAAGCTTTCAGCCTTTCTTACTCATCTGAATGTCGACTCATTTGTCAACAGAGAGGATCAAAAGCAAGACAGAAACGCCGCACTGCGCAAAACCCTCGATTCATAACCATTCACACGGACATCCTTTCCTTCTCATCCTTTTTTCTTGTAGATATAAAGATTATTTTCTCTTAATCTCTCGACAGCACGCCCGCCAATTGTAGCATTTAGTGTTTCCATCTCATTCATCCAACATCTCCACGGAGAGGATCTTCTGCATCACCCACTTTCCGACACATATTGTGTTCATCCATTTTGTTGCATACCAAATATTTCAAGATTGCATGTAGATTCGTATCAATTGCATCGTTTATTATCTACCGTCCTCAAACAATACATATTTACACCAATGGCAAGAGAGCGTTATGACACGCCATATTTATGTTTGAAGTAAGCAGGCGGCAACGTCGACAACACATCCATCAACGGACGCTCAACCACCACCAACTCATCCTTCGCCAAAAACCCACAGCACATAATCGGGCGATACTGCGTAACCATCTTATAATCCCTCCACTGCCTCTCCTCCTCCCCCACCCCACCCACCGCCTCCCTCCGCCTCTTCCTCCCCCCCACACGCAGACTCGTGTCCAAACTGACCTTGAACAACCACGTCGCGCCCCAGAACAGCACATACCGCGTCTTGCCCTGTTCGGAGTGGGACGTGGCGGGGTCGAAGGCGACGCCGAGGACGGGGTCGTGGGCGTAGGTGAAGCGCTTGGGGAGGCTGAGGTTGAGCTCTTTGCCCCAGGTGGGGAATTGGCGCGTTTCGACGTCGAATACTTCGAGGGTGTTGTCTGGGAAGGCGAGGAGGAGCACGGAGGGGTGCATGGGGTCGAAGGCTAGGGCTTGGGCTGGGAGATGGAAAGAGGGCAGGACGCAGTGATGCTGTAGTGAGAAGTTTCGTAAGTAGGCGTAATGGGAATTTATTTGTGACTTACAGAGATGGAGTCCAAGTTGAATATGTGTGTTCGGGCACGGGAGTCGGAGGTAGCGAGCCACTGGCCATCCGTGCTGATTGCTATTCGGTCGACGCTTACGATCGAGAGCGTACTTTTCACATTCTCCTCCTCCTCCTCGTCTTCTTCACTACCATCACTCTCCTGGCTCTTCTCCTCTTTGTCAGCCTCGATTTCAGTCGCTTCCTCCACCACAGAGTCAACGTCCGGCATATCCACATCCATATCCCCATTCACATGCACCTCAACCTGCGCCTCGCCATTAACCTTCTTCGTCGTCCTGCCTTTCATCACTCTGTCGTGCAAACTCGAATCTTGCAGCCGATGATGGTCGAACCGGCGTAACACGCATGGTTTCTCGCCTGTGAGGTCTATCACGAGGATGTAGGAGGACAAGGCGGTGGACATGATGAGTTTTGAGGAGTCGGGGGTGAATTGGAAGGCTAGACCGCCTGTGGAGGAGGCATGGGAGGAAGAGGCGGGTATGTGGGCTTGGAGGATGGTGGAGAAGTCTTTTATCCGTTTGAGGTCGATTTGGCCTTTTACCTGCGGGAACATATTTGGGTCAGGATAAGAAGTGAATAGATGGGAAGAAAACGTACGTCGGTGCTCAGTGAGAAGAGTTTTGTGCTGTAGAGGTCCGAGATGACGAGCCATCGCCCATCGTCTGATATCTCATGCGCAATGATATTCGAATGCACAACCAACTCCATCTCCAAAACCTTCTCCCAACCACCCGCGAAAGGCTCCTCTTCCTCCATACTGATATCCTGCTGCGGCGCCTCTTCCGGCCTCTTCTGAATCCTCCACACGCTCAACCCCGCCTCTCGCACACAAGACACCAACCGCGCCCCTCTCGCCACCCTCACCGCCCCCTCCGTCACATACGCCAACTTCCGATGATACGCATCCTCAAACGTCGCCTCCGTGCTCGTATTCAGCGGATTCGTAATCTTCACAATGGTGCTCGTAGGCAGCGCCGCGGGGGTGAGCACCACCGCCATGTCCAGGCCCCCCGACGCCAGTATCGGCGCGACGTCGATGGGGAATTGCCGTTTGTGGGAGGAGGGCAGGGGCGCGTAGGGCGGCCAGGTGGCGAGGGCGCGGACGTCGTGGGAGTGCATTCGCCGGGAGGAGGTTTGGGTCCATTTTGTGGAGGCGGGTCCGCCGTTTTCGGAGGTGGAGGTTTTGACGAGGGAGAATTGGACGGTTTTTTGGTCGACGCCGGAGGTGTAGATTGCTTTGCCTTCCTATGTCAATTGATTCAGTTTGGGAGGGATTGTGAGAGGAGAGGGTGGACGTACGGGACTTATGGTCATGCATAGGACGTCTGCGCCGTGTGCTTGGAAGGTGTGAAGTTGTGTGCATGTTCTGGAATCCCAGAATTTGACCATGCCAAGGGAGTCACCGGAGATGATGGTACCATCGCTATCGGAGTGAACGATTAGTTGAAACAATTAAAATCAAGAGACACGAAATAGACGAACCCAAGAACTCCAACAGTCCAGACCAAAGTACGCTCGCCTCGCATCTTGTCCGTTCCCATTCTCTCGATCACTCGTCCAGTAGTCACATCCCACTTCCTTAGACTGCTATCAGAACCACCAGTGACCAACCACGAATCACTCCACTCATCCTCCTCCTCCTCGCTGTCACTCTCATCGCTCGCCTCCACAGCCTGAGCAACTGCCTTTAGTGTCGTTTTAGTTTTAGGTTTAGGCTGGCGCGGTACAGGCGGGCCCCAGGCGATGCTCAACATCCGGCACTTCACTCTGTCGAAGCGACGCGAGTGGGTCAAAGTATCGTTCGCTATGGAGAGAATACGAACTGTGCCGTCCTCGCACCCGAGAGCGAGGGAAGTGCAGGCAGGGTTGGCGGCGATCGACCATATGGAGCCGCCTTGGGAGCTGATGGTCCTCTTGGTAGAAATATTAGGATACTAAGAAGAAAAGGTTGGGATGAGAACGCGTACTCGTATGCATGAACGCTCTAGATCCCATTCGAGAAGCTCGCTTCCTCCGCCTGAGCTGAATAAACGGAGATCGGATTGGGAAGGCACATCGTCTGCGCCCACATCATCCGGATGGCGAATTACGAATGCGAGAGAGTCCACTTTGGACGGATAAGGACCCGGTAGTGTCTATTCCAATACTTTCATTCAGTCTTGATTTTCAAGTGAACGAAAACAAGTTTACACACTTTTTGAGTGACCCAAGCTTGGGAACATTGGACCTCGCGTTCTGCACCCATCCATTCGCAGAGATCAATGTTTCCGTTCGCATAGCCAACAGCAAGAACACCAAATTTAGAGGGTTGTTTCCCAGCTGTCGTCTTTTTTTTGCCCTTCACGGATGGAAGAGGTAATGGAGGAAACGCCAAAGCAGTTATGGCAGAGGGTGCATAATCTACAAATCTGCACCGATGCACGGAGAGCGTTGTGGTCTCCCGTTTCTTCTCCATGATTTTATTTGAGATCTCGAGCCTGACAACAGGGAGCCCGACGTTGTCCTTTGAGTGAGGCGCGTTAAGTATTGGTGAACAGTTGTCCAAAACTTTTTTTGGGCAGTTATTGATCGGAAACGTGACCCAACTCGGACTCGGAAACATATTCGTGTCTCGACTTCCTCTCTTTACATTCACCAAAACCCTACACCAAGCTCTCAATCTCAATCATGTCGTTTCTTAGAGGTGGTGGTAACCCCGCTCCGTCAGGAGGAGTCAACATTGACAAAATTGAGATGGCCATTACCGAGTGAGTCCATTACTGTTGTTTTTTGTCCCGTGTTTCTCACCCGTTTGTAGGCTCGACACGGTGACGGACTTCTTCAACCGCATGGTCCAGTCAGTGTAATGGAGCGTTTTACTTTCGCGTACTAACCCAGTGTCTCTAGGTCATGTCATGCCAAATGCATAAGTCCACGATATGCCGACGCGGACTTGAACAAGGGCGAAGGCGTGTGCATTGATAGATGTGTCGCCAAGTTCAACGAGGTGCAGAAGAAGGTTGGAGAGAAGCTTCAGAGTCGCGGAGCGGCCAATGCTGCTGCAGGCGCTGGCAGTTCATTCGGTTCACTATAACTTGACTACAATCACCCAAACCGCCGAGGGTTGAGGAGACCTTTACACGTCGCGTCACATCCGACACCAATATCATCTATATAATTCCTGCCATGCCCAGCAAAAGTACCACTCATGCAATAGACAACGTAATGGATATAACCTACATTGTTGGGAGAGCCATTCTACCGAAACCCATTCTCTACAAAACAATTCCGCCCACTATGTAAACCCTGGAAAACAATCCGCCATGGTCTTGCTGTGCTTGTTGGCGGAGTGCTCTTCAAGACTGCAGGGCGGAACATCCAATGAGAATGTGAAGATTCAGATAATGAGCTGAATGTATCTGATAAGGGCACAGTGAATGACTTACGCAGGTGCGCGTGTGGTGATCAGCTGTATAAGTTATGTGATGAGGAGAATGAATGTCACAGAAGTCGACACACTCACGAAGTTCTGCTTGCATGTCGCACAAATGATTGATTTGGCAGCTTCATTGACTTTCGCCTGACTTTTAGAGCCTTTTGCGGTTCCCTTCTCGTTACGTTCACGTTTCTGAGCAGCTTTGGCACCCTGTGAATGGAAGATATTGATCAGTACACTGCATAGGCTTCCTCATAGGATGGACTAACGTTTCCCATTATGAAAGCAAGATGAAAGAGTATTCAAGATACAAAGTGAGGAGAGAGAACTGAAGAAGAAGAGACCACAGCGTTTAGGATAATAATGCAACGTTCAAAGCTCGAGGCCGATCTGGAAGGATTGGATATTTGCTAGATTACGTAACGCGATCAACTGTCCGATCACCACCGGGACGAAGGTGCCGCCATTTTCATATCTTCTCTGTTTATAAGTAACGCAACATACTTATCATGGGAGAGAACACGCATGGTTCTCCGGATCCAACGTTTCTCTTCTTTCTTTCATCCTTTGATTTCCCAGAGATCAATAGCAACATCCAGAAAAATGTCTAAAATTGCAGCGATCGTAGAGGAGGTCAAACTTGACATCGTTTCAAAGAACCAGGCGGTAGAGAATGCGACGAAGAGGAAAGAAATATCCAGGACGTTTATCTGTGAGTCAGTTTGCCTAATTTCATATCGGAATATTTGCTTACGCCGAATTGTGAAGCTGACACTGTTACAGGTTGAGCTTAGATATCTATGCATAAACCCATTATGTTTTCTCAATGCGCCACGCAGTACCTACCGAGGAAATGTATGCATACGGAGCCCTTGCAACCTTGGGCGATGACGTGTACTTTGACCCTTCCACTGCGTATGTCTAGGCTTATTTGATACTCTATGTTTAACTTCCGACCGTACAATACAGAGCACTGGAAGCGCACATCGCGAAATTGACTGGAAAAGAAGCCGGACTATTCGTCGCTTCTGGAACTGCTTCGAACCAAATCGCTTTGAGGACACATCTGAAACAACCTCCGTACTCAATTCTGTGTGACTACCGTGCTCATATTCACAAGTGAGTTTCCGGTGCTTACTTGAGAAAGACGAACTCATGTGTTTCCTTCGTGTTAGATACGAGGCTGGTGGTGCTGCGTTCCACTCTGGTGCCGCCGTTAACGCTGTTGTCCCCTCAAACAGTGAGTGCGAACATCCCACTGCCGCTTATGTATTAAACTATAATTATCCCAGAGCACCACCTCACTCTTCAAGATGTCAAAGATAACATCATGATCACAACGGATGTCCATTTGTACGCACCGAACTGATGCTTCTTTGCTTTTTAATCGACTGACATGATGCTAGTGCTCCAACTGAAGTTGTCGCTCTTGAGAATACGCTCAACGGCACCATTATCCCTCAGGAAGAGGTTGTGGCAATCTCAGAATACGTTCATTCTCTCGGCCTGAAGATGCATCTCGACGGAGCCAGAATTTGGCATGTCGCTGCAGAAACGGAGACACCCATCAAAGACCTCTGCGATCCATTTGACTCAGTCAGTCTTTGCTTCAGCAAAGGCTTAGGTTAGCATCTCGTTCGCTCGATATGTAGCCGGGTTTGACCGACCGTCGGTATCTACAGGTGCACCCGTGGGCTCCTGCCTTGTTGGGACAAAAGAATTCATCGCGAAGGCACGATGGTTCCGCAAGCTCTTCGGAGGCGGTATGCGACAAACGGGCATTCTGGCTGCCACTGCTGCCTATGCACTCACATACAACTTTCCCAAGCTACCGCATGTCCATGCTCTTGCAAAGAGGCTCGAGGCTGGGCTTGAGGAAATTGGAGCTTCGATTCTGAGTAGAGCTGAGACATGCATGGTATGTGTTCGTGATTGTATGAGGAAAAATATATTCCGACCTTGCGACAGATCTTCTACGACCCGTCCCCGATCGGCGTCACGTACGACGAGATCGCCGAGAAAGGGTCCGCTCTGGCAGACCCTCTCTTTTTGGGTGGGTCCCGACTCGTCGTGCACATCCAGACCTCGGATGCTGCGGTCGATGACTTCTTGGCTGTTGTTCGTGAGCTTGCGGAAGAGAAACGCAAAGCTGGCTTCGTCAAACCCGAAGAGCATGTCAACGGTACCATTAAAGACGTTTATGTTAGGAGAGTACCGAAAACTGCCAAGTAGACTAGACACCCATGATGGGTGTTTCTGTAGAATGGCGGTGGTCGGTTAGATCTTACCGGAAAGAAATTGCTTCGCTGTAGAACGAGACGTGTAACATTTTCTATGTGTTTCACATTGAATTATAAATATTGGTTGCTATACAATTGCAGTTTCCCGTATGATAAAAATTAGGAGCACTTCCATATTTTATACTAGTCCGCAAGATAAGAGATCTCCTCATCATCGTCTACGACGAAGCTACCAACATCGTAATGATCAAGCTCTTCGTCTGGAGGAGGCGGAGAACTCGAGGGTATATCTCTATGTCGTCCCCTCGGTCCATCTAATCTCCCGAAAGGTCTCGGTCGAGTAGGATGATTGGCAAACGCAGGGCCGGCGCCATTCCCTGGTGCCTGGGTAAACAAACTTTGACGATAGGCCAAAGTCTGGTTGTATGATTGGGTGACTTGAGTCCCTGGCGAATCCTTCAAAAAGCCACGATCATACTCAGTTTCTTCATCGTCCTCGCTATTCGAATATCCTTCACTGGCTTCGTCTCCTGAATGAGCCGCCTCACCGTCGAATAAGAGGTTGCGATTTCGGCCGAGTAAAGTTGGCATCGCGCGGTTCGTCTTCTCCTTCGACTTCTTGGGTATTGTTGGGGTTGATTCTATGCGGTGGAGTCGACGTTGAGATGGAGCTGGCATCTCGAAGAAAGGCGAATCTGGTTCGTCATATGCGATGCGACGTTTTTTCGCCCGAGCACCGACAGCCCGTACAGGGAACGAGGGCTCTGGACAGTTGGGGCTCGTAGGTGACTCCAAAAATCTACGGGGAAGGGCAGGAGGAGGCATCGGCATCTGTGCTGCCGTCTCCTGATATATCTGCAATGGGCTGCTCGAGTCTTTCCAGATCGGCGACGAGAACGACGTATTTGCTGCAGCACCTGGACAGATGGGCGAGTTTATGGCAGAGGCACCGTCCGACTTCAACGATGGAGAGACATAAGGAGAAATGATGTGTGGTGGAGAAGAGCTTCCACCTTTCCTGATCTTTTCCCGCGGGATACCAGGGCTTGGACATGATCCGACGAATTCGACGGAGTCATCTACCAAGCTTGCAGGAGTTCTATTCCAGGCGCCATGTCGATTGCTGGGCTGAGGCATTGTTATTTCTATAGACTCATCCCCAATTTGTATTCGCTCGAGAGGCAGCTCATGCTTGGGGACGATAGGCGACGAATCAACGATCTCAAAATCGAAATTATCATCATCATCATCATCAACAATCCATCCCATGTCTGCGTCTTCGTCGATTGGAATTTCCATTGGGTCGTGGTTGACAAACCGATGTTGAGGTGATCGGGATCTAGGCGCTGAAGCTGGAGACATTGCAACAGAATCGGAATCGGACAGCTCAAGGATGGAAGTGTTGGGAAGGTGTTTCGGTGAGGAGTGACGACGACTTTGCTGCTGTTCGAGGTCCGCAGACTTTCCAGGAAAGTTCGCAGTGGCTTTCGTCGAAGGCAAGATCGCACCTTGCTCGATGTCTGGATCATCTGAGTCTTCAACTGGTAGGTGTTTTGGTGTGGACTGACGACGGCTCTTCTGAGGCATGAGTTCCGCAGACCCTTCAGGAATTTTCGCAGTGGATTTCGTCAAAGGCAAGATAGCACCTTGCTCAATGTCTAGATCATCTGAGTCGTCAGCTCCTTGCCTTGAAAACTGACTCTGTGTAGGCTCCTCCTCTAATTTCTTCTTCTCGCGTTGCTTGCTCGGTTTGGTCCCAGTCATAGTCGCAGATTTCCGAAGTTTGCTTTTGGAAGCAGTTTTCTTAGATGTTCCAGCAGCAGCGGATTGCGTTCGACGAGGAGCAGTCAACACCCGACCGCATGCAATCTCCTCATCTGTGTCATCGTCCTTCCCAATGGCTTCGAAGTTCTTGGGCTCAGCAACTACCTTGCGTTTCTTCGGGGCTTTGACTATAAGGTCGCGGACTGATACGAAGCCTGAGCTAGCTCCTTCCGGGATATTGCGCGCAATATCGTCCCGTTTCCTTTTGACTGCCTGTGCCGAGGTCTTCTTTGGCGAACCCCTAGTTCGTTTCTCTTCTCTAACAAATTCCTCTATTTCGACCACCTTTTCTATGCACTCGGGTTTCATGTGTTCCGGCAGCAGGCGGGAAACATCTGCATAGAGCTCGTAGAGTTCGCCTCGGTTGATGGTTTTGTTGACCTCCTTATAAGTATCTCTCGCCTTGTCCAAGTTGAATTCCTCGCGGCTCTCAGCGAGCAGAGCATGCACAGTGCCAGCACGTTTTCGTCCAGTTCTTCCAAAACGTTGGACCTGGCGCTACCATCAGCGAGGGCTACAAGTATGTCGAAATGAGCGACTTACCATGCGTGTGGGTGCTTTATCTGCATCGTAACAGACCGTTATGTCAATTTCACCGATGTCCAGTCCCTCTTCTCCAATACAAGTCGCGACCAGGACATTGTATTCTCCAGCTTTGAACTTTTTGATCACCTATACCATAACAGAATGAGATGTCTGCACATATACCGAAAATTACACATACCTCAAGTTGTTCTTTCTGCCCTAGCCCTTTCTTGCCTTGTTTGTCCGTAGCTTGCCCAATGAACCGGGTTGCGCGGATCAGGGGACGTTCCTTGTCCAACTCTTCCACAATTTCATCTACCACTGATCTGAATGAGGAGAACACCATCACTCTCGTCTCGTCAACATTGTTCTCGTCATTGTTCTGCTCCCCGTCGCTAATCTTCGAACCGAAATGCTGGATGAGCACTTCCTTGAGCTTGTTGACTTTGGGGTGAGCACAAAATCCGCGAGCTCGCTGAACTTCGAACTCGGTCAAAAGTTGCCTGATATTCGGATCCTCTCGTAGGGATTTGCCCTTTGAGCTCTTCTTTTTGCCGCCTTCCCCGTCGTCATCTTCTCTTTCGCGGCTCTGTTCCATCAAATATTCATAACTGGCACCGATGGAGCCTGTAAGCTAAGAGTTATGGTGTCATTTTCCGTTCGCATGTACAATCTAATGAAACCCACAAGGTACATGATCGCTCGCGCCAATGTTGATAGTTTTGACAAGGATGCATACAGCCCCCTTTGGTCCGGCTTTAATTGACCCATGATCATCGTCGGTCTAAAGGGGTGCAAAGACACTGCAGATTCTGAAGGATATAGTAAACCGCGACTTTTTAGCTCTTTTACGAAAGGCTATATACCATTTAGAGTCGGCTTCAGGTTCATAAAATAGGACACTTACATCCATTGCTTTGATGAACAAGTCCTTGAGTTTTCCTATGTCTTCATTAGGCTTTATGATATGCTGTACTATGACCTAGTCAAGTGAATATCAGCTTGAGAACCCGATATAGACAGGCATAACTCACCTTCTCGTGAATGTAAGGCTTCAAGTCCAGGCTTTGGTCGTCTCGGATTTCGATATGGCTTATATGCAGTCCATCAATCAAGGTCTGAACGGCCTCTGGGTTATTGCCAGGTGTTGCAGTCAAAGCAAGGATCCGAAAATGTGGATTTTTTGCCATGAGGTGGCGAACGACTTTGTTGTACGAATAATCTCCACAGGCACGATGTGCTTCGTCTACCAAGACAGGACAGATGAGATGGTGCTGAGGACATTATTGGAAATGGATTTACCTATAACGAGCAGGATGACATCGCGAATATCAAAAAGCACATCCAGATCGTTTTCCAACGTTTGTGGGGTCATGAAAAAAACGCGCTTTTCAGCCCACTATGACTGCATAAGTGCCTGAGTCAACAAATCATCGGCGATGCTCACATATTTCGCTCGTCGTGCCTTGGGAACTTCTCCATTCAATTCCATGCTGTCTCTACCAGGGATACCACAGGCTTCGTGACATGCGGTAATCTGCTGGGCGACAAGAGGCTTTGTTGGTGCAACAAAAATAACTTTGCCTTCAGGAAACCACCGATAATCTGCACATCCGTTGAGTCAATCGAAATGTCTCCATACGGTGGCTGCTCACAGTTTAACATGACGACACCAGCGATCAAGGTCTTCCCCAATCCTGTCGGCAAAGCCACCAGAGTGTTCTCGAAGAGACAGTTCTTCACAATGTTATATTGGTAGTCTCGTTTGGGCCTGTTAATAGGGTATATCCAATGTTTTGCTTCGAGAAGGTCTGCCGTCAGTTTCATAGGAGGAGGCTGAGGAGTAATCAATTGGTCATGCGGATGAATACTAGTATGGTACACGTACGGGTCTGTTATAGAGAAGGCATGAGACGAGTTGAGCGGCACTTGGAAGCAATTTGAACGCGTGCTTACCCGACTGTAACAAGTAAGTCGCCGGTTGGAATTAGGAAGATGTAACGACTCACGGGAAACGAATGGCGCAGGAAACTGCTCAAATTCTTCTGCGGGTTCCTCATCCTCAGAGCCTGCCTTGGCTTTTCCCTTGCCCTTCTTACGTTTCGTACCAGACTTCGCGAAGGCCGTCTGGTCCCATTTCTTCGTCTTCAGTGGTTGCTGACCAAATGGATTACGGGGGTTTGACTTGCTCCTCTGAAGTTGAGATTTCGGCTTGGATGACGAGGAAGAAGCCACCGGTTGTATAATGTCGCCAAAGAGAGTTGTCTGGAGCTTCATTGAAGAAGTCCTAGTAAGCTTGCTGGGTCCTGCTACAGGCTGTGCCTTGCCTTGATATGAATCCTCTATGAAGTCATCAAGCTGGGCAAGGTCACTCTCATCCACATCAAAGGTGAGATCGTAGAACGAGCGCTCTTTAGTGAGTGCCGGCTTAGTTGCCCGAATGAGGGGGTTCGTAGGTTGGATCTTGGATTTTCCAGGTGAGAAGTGGGCCGCTTCGATGGCCTGTAGCTGCTGCAGTGCAGCGTCATCAAAGTCGCTATCTCCGTCGAAGTAGCCATCAGAGCTCATGCCTGTGGATAGACGAGGTAGGGGTTGGGGAGTGTATGGATGTTGAAAGTGGCATACTTTCGCGATTTCCCTGCACGCGTCGTGATCACGTGCGTAAAGATAGAGTTTATTACAGTATACTGCTCCCGCGCAGCCGCGCTGAGAGGTTTGCGTTCACTTCACACCTGAAGCTTACGCTTCGTCTATTATCTCAATAGCACAAGGACTTACTATCTAGGCATGTCCGACAAGATGATTGCCCGCTGGAAGGAAGCGCATTCCAGCGGAGACCATGAACCGGCGTCATCAACCACCCTGAAGGTACTCAATCAACTTCGCTCAGCTCATGGTCCCCGTCACTGCCCTCTGTCCTTTTCTTCACTCACCAGCGTGGAAGGCCGGATAATGATCAGAACAGAGATGATGAAGACGACGATATCTCGTTAGTTTCTAGATCACCATCGCCTGCTGTTCACGACCCTATGGATGTGGATGGTGACCACATCCATAAATATGACGATTATGTCCGAGGTCCTGCTCGGGAAGTAATAACTGTCGAGACCAAGTTAAAGCCCTCCAACAAGGGCTTTGCTATGTTGGCTAAACTCGGCTGGGTTGAGGGCCAACCCGTTGGACTGTCCGCTGATGGTGAGTCGTAAACCATACACAGTTGTCATACAATTTCTAATAAAAAATGGATACTAGGGCGGACAGAACCAATACCCTTCTATGTAAAGAAGGACTCGACAGGTCTCGGGAAGACCAGTCAAGATGTACGAATGATTGAAACAACTGTTTCTCAACGACGTGAACTTGACTCGGAGCGTCAACAAAAGGAAAACGAGGAACAGCGCAGGCTACGAGAGGTATGTCAACAAAAAAAGTAATATTGCACAGCGCTGACATTGCGCACCCCTACTCAGGATGTCGTCGCCCGCAAGAACGCGCTCGAAACGGAGATATCGTCCACCTTACGAGCGTTCTACTGCAGTCTCTGCGATAAGCAATTCAAGACAGTTGCTCAATACGACGAGCACACCAACTCCTATGCACACCACCATAAAGCCCGTTTCAAAGACATGCAAGCCAACGTCCGCATCAAGCCGAAGGAGGAACTCGACAAGCAGAAAGAAAAAGAACGTAAACGAGAAGAGAAAGAACTGCGGAAAATAGCCGCAGCCAATGGTATCAAAATGCCGAAACAATTGACCGCTACTACAGCGTCCGCATTGGCGCCAGTATCTGGTTCGGCCGATATGGACGTCGACGGAACCCCAATTGAACCCAAGATAGGTGGCTGGGCCTCGTTATCGACCCCGCAAGTAGCAAATACCACGACAGGTTCTCAGACTGGGTTCAAGAAATCGGGGTGGGCCACTGTCGGCCCCTCTTCCTCCTCGTCAAGCTCTTTTACTTCGTCCTCTACACCTGCCACCGACCGCTTAGTACCGCCTTCCTCCACCAGTGTTTCTGGGCACGGAACTGCGGCGGGCCTAGGTCACAACCCTACGTTCCGCAACGCTGGCTGGACTTCTTTAGATACCGGGAGCTCGCAGCCAAATCCAGCACCGCATAGACCACCTGATCAACCATACCAAGATCATCTTCCTCCTCGTGAGCCTGCGGCGTCTTCTCAGCAAGGAGGCTGGTCTCGTGGATTTTCTTCTACAAGCACACAATTTTCGGGAGGGTCTTCTTCCATTCCTTCTAGGGAATGGCAGGGCACCTTCGATCGTGGCCAAGGACTACCGCCTCCGCCACCACCCTCAGAACCAACTGCTGCGCAACCCCCACCTCCTCAACCGCCGCCATCACCCCCTCCGACTGATCCACCAGTGGTCGCGAAACCCGCAAGATCAAATTGGCAGCAGTTCCAGAAAGGTGTTTCAAGGAGAAAATGATAGATAATTTCGCCTTTCGGATTCCAAATTATGATCTGACTCTTTCGTTTTTGATGCCCACAAACGTTACCAAGAAGAGGCAACAGGTGAAAAAATATATTTTGTTCTCGAAAACGGACATGAAAGAAATGACTAAATAGCTACACTTGGGGAATTGCAGGTACTGGAGTATAAGACGTTGTATGATTGATGTATGTACTAGTAATCAAGCCGCGTTGAATTTAAGGACGACATCGGTAGCAAGAATGAGACAAGCGAAGGACAGAACTCCACAACGAGGAGCAGTGGGAAAACGATTCACTACGATGAGGGCCTGGGATATAAGGTCAATATACTGTACGAAGAGCCAAAAAAAAGAAAGCAAAGTCCAAAGAAACATATTGATAACAACGACAACGACGAGTAATGTGGCGTCGAGTGGACTCGAGGCGCTCACTCCGAGTCACTGCCTGAGCTGTCTGACCCTGAGCTGGAGTCTGATGAATGCTCGCTATCGTCGTCTCGTCGCACTGCAGGTGCCGAAGCATTGTCTCGGGGCTCGAAAAGGGCCATGCGCTCCTCTAGCTGCCTGATCTTCTCGGCCTCCTTCTCCTCGTCCATGCTCTTACGCTTGAGGCCGCCAGTGCCCGTGCCCTTGCCGGTACGGTTCCGCTTTGGTTGTGCAGGCTGTCGCAGTGGTCGAAGGACGTAGTTGTATAGTTTGGTCAGGACTGCTGCAGGTAGTTGATCGATTTCTAGCTCGATTTCTTCGGTGCTCTGTTGGTCGTATAGAATTAAAGCTGAACAAACAAAGATGAAAGACAAATGACTCACGTCTCTGATCTCAGGAACACCTTCGTGAATAATTTGGATAACCTTCTCAAGACGTGTACCATCGAGCTTGCTGATAGATTCACTGAGGTCCTTCTTTTGCTCGAAAGTAAGGACGTCCTCGTCAGTGATGTTCTTCTTCAACTTCTTCTTCGAAGGTGCTTTGGGTTGCTTGGCCGAAGGTTTCGAGGTCGAAGCCACAGGAGCTTTCTCCTTCTTCTTTTCCTTCTTCTTCTTCTCCTTTGGCAACTTGGCGTTCTTGAGCGCAAGGAGGTCCTCGTTCATAGTTCGGATTTGCATTTCCATAGCGGAGATGGCGCCTGCAAACGCTAAATCAGCCACACATCCATTAAGACGGCAAGTATAGACGAAGAAATAATCACGAACGTTGGTGCTGTTCATCGTCACTCTCCTCATCTTCATCTTCGTCTTCAGCCTCGCTGGCTTCGTGTAGGGGAGGGAGATGTTTCCACTTCTCGTCGAACAGTCGTTGCAGTTCAATTCCGGCGAGATTGACGGGTGTACCAGCAGGGTTGAATGAGAAGCAATTGCGAATCATCAGCTTGAAGTCGTCGTAGAACTTCTGTGCCGTTGAGTAATGACCTTCTTCGAGCTTGCGGCGAATGGTTGAAAGATCCATTGGCTTCTTGACAACCTTCGGATAAGCTGGAATCTCCATCTTGACCCAGTCTATAAAACGACTAGTCAGCAAGATTCGCATAAGGACTGCATATAATGCAACTAACCGACAGGCTCATAGAAAGGACTTGCGTAGTTGTAGTGTTGCTTCTTGTGCAGTTCGTTCAAGATCTTCAAGCAATACTTCATTTGTTCAGAAGTGCCATCGTCTTTGGTCTTCTTGCCTTTCCTGTTCTTCTTGGGCGCATCAGCGTAAGGCAAATCCTTTGGCGGAGGTGGATGTATCTCTCGCTTGGGACGACCGATTACTTCAGCTTCGGAACGGCGAATGGTAGGCATTGAAGTAGACGCCCTGCGAGCAGCAGCGGCCGGAACCTTTTTGGGCGCGGCAACTGGCGGAGGAATAGGAACCGGCGTCGCAAGCTTTTTCACAACAGGTGGCTTCGGCTTCTGAATCTGAAATATGACAATCAATACCAGATCAGCGCCCGCTGAATATGGGAAAAACTAACCTCTGCGGGAGGAGGCATTTGCTTAATCATCTTATCGAAAACATCTTCCATTCGTTTTCCCATCGCGGACACAACGTGATCAGGACCATTGAAAGTCGCAGTATTTTGGACGATTAGGCGGACGTCCGCGACAAATTCGTCAGCGCTACGGTACCGCGGGTTGTTCATATTAGGATCAGGCTTATTCGGGTTGGAGGATGCGAGTTTTCGATCGATTGTGGATAGATCCATGGGCGTCTTGATGATAGATGGGTAATGCGGGATGTTGAGCCCAACGATGTCAACCGGTCGCAGGAAGGGCCCAGCATCTTTCATCTTCTTCAGCGAACGGATGGTGGATTGGCAAAACCTGAATTGAGTATTGCTGAGGGTTGATTCCGAAGACGGGAAAGAAGTGATGGTAGAAGCGGCGGATGGCGGTGGAGGGCTCGCCATAGACATGGCAGCCGACGCTGGAGGTGGGGTTGCGGACTTTAGACGATCGGCAAAAGACAGACAGGCCAGATCAGCACGCCCAGAACGGCGTACAGAGGAGGAGTAAAACTCACATGTGCTGTGTAGCCCGTATCTGCGTCTGACTGCATCCTTGCCCTCTTCGCTGGTGGCTCTCGATCATGATCATCGCTATCGTCGGGATACGATCGCGTCACTGAAGTCGAACTCGCTCCGTCGATGCTGGCCATGGAGAAGTCTGCAGAAATGCCAGGTGTTGTGGCGGGTGTGTGAGCATCATTGTCATCCATGACGACATCGTCGCGTCCGTTCCCGTTCCCGTTCATGTGCACGGTGACAGTGCCATTGATTTGCATTGACTCTGACATCTTGACGTCTTCGAGAAGATCACCGGGCGGCGGCGGAGGTGTCCCAGAAGGGGCATGAATGGGGATCGAGCCTGTAACGAAGATGAGACAAGACTAAAGGACGTGAAGGACGTGAATGCGTACTGGGATCAACAGGGGTGCCGACTTGTGGAACGATGGATGCATTGTCGCGCTTGTCCAGCGAGTCGATGGCTTTGATTGGTAGCGGTTCGTGCCTGACATCGCTCTCCTGCTCCTGGTAGTCCATGTCGATTTTTACATCGGGAGCCGCGCTGTAGGAGACGGGAGTTGCTGGCGAGTCTGTGGCCGGAGAAGGGTGATTATAGGAAGCGTTTCCATTTAATTTTGCCGATATACCGTTGTGACCGTGTGAGACGGCGAGGAGGGGTGTTTTGTCGCCGTTGATGGCAAGGTCAGGCGATGATTGCGCATGATTCATTATGGGCGCGTGACGGTCACGGCGTGACAGCAAGAGGGCAAGGGAAGATTTTTGGGGAGTTAGGGGGATCGGAAGCTGGCTAGGTCTTTATAGCTCAAGAAAATTAAGGTTCAGATCTCCCGCGCAGGGGCCATCCTCCTTTTCAACTTCCATATCCCACTACATCCCTGCCCTTCCTCCGCTTTCCTTTTGCTCTCGCTAGTACACTATCCTACTTGTCCTTCTCACCCTCTTCCTCCGTCGTCTCCGCCTGGAAAACAGGTTTCGGCTGGTTCACTTTCCACGCTGAGAAAACAAGGTTTCGGAAAGAACCGCCACGTCAGTATTCATCACACAGCCAAATACAAAAATTGTCTCGGCACGTGCTCGCTTGCCGACCATTGGTAACGCAAGGAACATGGAAGACGAGAAAGGAGCCTTGTAAGAATATAGATAGCTCACCTCCAGTCCACTGCGGATCCCTGTCTGCGAGTTCTGCGTATTTGAGTAATGCTTCGCGAGGCTGTTGAGAGTCATCATCAGTCATCAGCAATCACGATAACAGGAAAAAACGTGGGAAGGCGAAAAGGGCAACCGCGTCAGAATCATCCCCATCAAAGAGTAAATGTGTAACGATGGGCCTCCCTACATCGCGACTAAGGAGGAGAAATATCAAGGAAAAGGAGCTGTATCTCCTCATCAAAGACCCCAGTCCAGAACAAGGCCCTTTGCAGACTGATGATGTACTCACATCCACATCCCGCGTCGTATCTCTGACCAGGTTCTGTACAACGTGCTGTGTAGCGCTCGCACCAACCCTTCCTCCTCTTCCAGGGCCACTGACAGGCAACTCGGGTCGCTTGCTTTTCCGAGGGTCCATCCTGTCCTTTTCTCGCTTCCTCTTTGTCCCCCGTCCAGGATCCAGGTCGCGAAACATGGGTAGCGCGTGTGGCGTAAGAATGGTCGGTGCAGCCAAAGCGTCCGACATGTCCTCAATCGTGACTTTCCTCGGTGGGCCTTTGCTCAGTAGTAACTTGGCGCCATTCAGCGAGGTTACAGGCGAGTAAAGTACAACGATTTGGCCATTCGAAAGACCTGTTACAATCTATCATTGGAATGCACGACCATCAGCATCAAATCACGTTCAGGACCCAAATTTACTTGCCTGATTGATCTTTGAATGCCAGGCTACTTTGACAGGCGTCGCGTCCACGACCAACGACTTGACCTCTTCCAATCCCTCTCTATCCAAGAAGACCAACCTCCCTTGACCACCTTTCGCCGTGGCCCCAGCGCCTGTCACAATGTATTTGTTATCTGGGCTAAACACCGCATTGGTGTTTGGGTAGAGCGTCGTCAGATTTGAATGTACAGCAAGAGGTTTCTTGAATGATCGTAAATCCCATACTGTAACCTGATTAGTCAAATGGTCTGAGAGAGACTGAGCACGCACATTTCACAGTATCATCTCCACCACGAGTGAGCACTGTTTGTCGGTCAATCGAGAACACCAGCGACCCTGTATGTGTACCAGGGACATGCGCCTTCTCAATCGTCATATTCGGCCGGACGAAATTCGAGCTCGCTTGCCACATATGAAGCGCCCCATCCAGACTTGCTACCAACACAGACAATATGTGAATAGTAAATCTTGAGTCAAGATAGTGCAGACATACCCCCTCCTATCAGATTGCCATCAGGAGAATAATTGCATGCGGTGACCTTTGTTCTAGCGCCTCTTTCCTTTGATTTGACAACAATTACGGTCTTTTGTTTTCGCTTGTTCTCCGTATCCCATATTCTAGTGGAATCGAATATGGTTAGCCCCATCATTCGTATTTCACGAACCTGCGGAGAATTTCACCTGATAGTTGAGTCGGCGGAGCTAGTGATGAATATTTTGGGATCCTTGGGATGCCACGCGCATGATGTCAGTTCGCCGACATGACCTCTGTAAGCGCCATTTTCAGTAACTTCACTCCAGGCTTGAAAATTATAAATTATACTGACGATGTGTTTTTCATGTCGCGGATATATGGATCTCCCTTGACAAAAACAGCCCTGGGGTTCAGGATATGGTATCATGTTCAGATACAAGAAAGACTAGACGTACTGTTCTTCACCGTCTCTGTCGAAGATCTTTGCTTGTGTCGTCCCAGAAATGCAAAGGAACTTTGTGCCATCATTTGAAAACTTGATGTCATGAACCTTTGAACAATGCTCAGTGATCAGATATTGAAACACAGCAGAGCAGATGAACCACCTACATGATAAGTACCAGCAGGTTCCCAGCTCTTGAAAGGTTTGCATCGCATGTCCATGCCTCCGAAATCCCATAATTTACAGTCGTAATCGTGCGAACCAGACACTATGCGAGCTCCCGAAGGGTCGAGCGCGAGGGCAGAAACAACTTTGGTGTGGTCTTTGAGCGTAATCTCGTGCGTTATTGGAAACTGCGGGGAGTCATCTTCTTGGTCCGAAGGGTCATATTCTGGTTCTATGTCTTCATTTTGGTCCATTTGCTCTGGAGGAGCAGGCCCTTGTTCGTCGTCGTCGTCGTCTTCATCGCTGTCATCCTCGTCATTCTTTCGAGGCTTAGCAGACGGTCCCTGAGTAGGACCTACAATCTTCTTGAGAGTGGGCTTCAGACTTGCAGGCTCCTTTCAATAGATAAACAAAGTGAGATGGTAGGGAGTTATAAACTTCGTAAAGCGACTGACCTCATCACGTTTGTTCTTGTCGAACCGTGAAGGATCCAACTTTTTCTTCTCCGTCGTCTTTCCAAATCCAGCAATGCCCATGGCAGCGAATACATCCATGTCCGACATTTTTATGCCTAGAAACAAATGGCACAAGGATGAGATGAGCACTCCCAAGCCTCAGTCATGAACCAAGCATTACGTAACACTCATATCCCACATTGGGAACGCTGCCAAAGCGGCGTCGGTCACAGTTAGTGGCTTTTGAGAACCGCGTACGTAGACAGCCCATCTTTCTTGCTCCTTCCCCTCACAACCACTGAGCTCGACGTGCAAATATTCCTTTTATCAGTAAACATGCTGAAACGACAACGACAGCCGTCTCCTCCACCCTCATTACCGAGTGTACCACTCATCAGCGACAGTCCGATCCATCGAGATTCCAAGCGAAGACGGACGCTCCCACCTGTTCTTGACGGTGCTTCGCGAGGATGGGCTTCATCTCGATCAATACCCAATGACGACGAGGAGGAATATTTCTCGGATGACGAGATCGAGAATGTTGTCCCCCACGATTATTCCGAACAGGGCAAAGCGGAATACAAATCGGCGAACTATGTGCTTCGCGAGCTGCACACACTACAACAACATCGACTCATGTTTGCATCGCCATCACCATCTATCCCACAGTCTGCTTTCCTAAGTGCAACGAACCATGAGCCAAATACCACAGCCCACGCCTATTCCATTGATCCTCCGAGGACCAAGGGCCAATTGCCACTGCCACTTACAAATGAGCGGCCCTGGACGTCACAGACGCCCATGATGACTCCTATCGATAAGCCGAGATTCCATGAGTCAGTGCCCCTAGAGGAAGTGCTTTCAGTAACAGAGCATTACGAAGAGACCAACAAGTACGTTTAATCCATTTAACCGTGTTGTCCAATCTCACATGTGGGTTACTTAGGTTGTTGGGCTCATTATTCCTTTCACGAAGACGTGAAATCGATCCTACAAATCAGGCAAGACCCTCATGACCTGACCTCCTGTGAGCTTTCTCTTAGTTTTCTTTGTTGTCGTTTCAAGCCCTTACGTCTGTCTATTAGCGCCCTTTTCCTTTGGTTTGCACTAGATTTATTCCCCTCCTTTCATTATCAATTCTCCTGCATTTCACACGCAATTGTATTATCAGACACTCATTCTCATCTCGGTCGCCTTCACCTTTTCATTAACCGCTACATAGCATATTTTCCTCCCACTCCCACCAGTCCCATAAATATGCACAGTAAAACAGCTGCGGTTACGAGGTACCACTCCTGTATCCAACTATATCATTAAAATAGAGACGACGCGGCTTCCGCACAAGCCCTGTGACAACATGACCACATCTAACGGGCAAGTTCACGAGAAGGGGTTACCTGACTCGATCCTTCACAGCAATGTGATATCTATAGTTCGCCCAAAGACCTTGCTCAGCTCTTCTGAAAGTAACCCGTTCAATGTGCGTCCGTCTCGGGCGTATATCCACTGGTTGTCATCTTCGAGGTAATCGTAACGTTTGGGCCCACTAAGTCCATACGTTCAGGACACATTTCCTGGCAATAGAACGGAAGAACCACCATACCTTAACGGCGAAGACAGCCAAATTTGCTTGTTTGGAGGCTGCTTATTGATAACGTAGGTTCCATGGGTTCCCAAATTGAGTGTGAGTACACCACTCTAGGTATAACGTTAATAATTTCATTTGGGTCCTGTGAACACTAAGCAATCACGTACATGATATTCCACTTCATAACTTGGTGTCTCGTCCGTATCCACCAACAATTCCAATGTTTCCAGTAAATTGTCCATCGTCCTGTCGGCGACTTCGTGATATTGCACCATAAAGAGTGAGCTGCGAGATTCCATCATCTCTATTTCACGACAAATGCAAGGGGCACTCGCACCTTTCATTGACCTGGGGAGCGGGCGTGCTGAACATCCGACGTTGGTTCAGCAAAGGTCTCGATGAGGACGAACAGAAGCATCGGTAAGTAGGTCGGGGTTGCAAGGGAACTCTAGATAGGCAGACTCTTGAGCAACGCGTCAGTGACCGGAGTGTTTGGGAGAGCATCTTTTCCGTTCATTGGCGGCAGATTCGGAGAAATGTGTGAACACTAGATTTAGGGTTAGGGTTTGAGTGTCAGGTTCGCCGACCACGAAACGCATCAACTCAGCAATTCGAATAGAAGAACTCGGTGGAGTCAAACAAAATCATCTCTCGTTGTCATGTGTACAACGACGTATTCATGCGAGCTTATAGGCTCGATCCTTAGGGTAAACGGTCCATTTATGATTCATTTAAGATATTTTGTCTAAAAACAAAAACAAGATAAATCCATATCAAGCAGCTCATTTTTTGCTCTGCTTGTCAGTCCATTCCAACCACGATCCCTTATAGTTCAGGATGCTGCAACGAATATCAACTTTCCGAACCCAACTACCAAGAATGAAAGAAGCGCACTTTTTGTATCCGTTCCTCTTCGCGACGTCGCTTGCAGTTGTGCTTCTCATGCCACTCCTGCAATAAAATGTGACTTCTTGGTCCTGGGAAGGCTTGTTGAATCCATATTTCTCTTTGAAATTCTCGCTTGGAGTGTGAAGCGCGCCACTGAGGACGGAGAGCGGAAGGTTGACCGCGGAGGGGATCATCCCTTGTATGACCTCGTCAGGTTCCCGCACATCGATGAGATATGCGTCCTGTCCAAGCAGAACAATGAGCACAAGCCTCAAGCGAGTTTCATAGAGACTCCAAAGTACAACTCACAGGCGACGGGCTTTCGGTTTTTGGAAGAAGTTCTTCATATGTCAAGACTTTTGCATCCCAGTCTCGTTGCAAGTCGTCTCGTGCCTCAAGTGCGGCCTTCTTCGCAAGCTCTTCTGGGGTCTTAGGAGGCTTGTTCACCGATGAACTGGAGGCTAGTGGTGGTTGCGTTGAGTTCAACCGGACGAACCGGATCGGCGCAGGTCGGAAAGCAGTGGCTGTTAGGCTGCTTCTTGCTACACTCCTTGCACTTCTGACAATTACTCCGCGAAACATATCTGCACGGTTTTCGAGTTGAGCTAGACGAGAAAAACTGAGGATTAGATGTGGAAATTGTCCGTCAACAGAAAGTGCGCGCTGACAATCAATTTCGGCAATCTGAGTGATAAGCAGACTAGGAGATCACGAGACCATTTCAAGAATTACTCTGGGTAAGGTGGCAGGGGTCCCCTCGTCAGATCCGCAAAAATGGCGCAGTTTGAGGGGGAGGGTGTTGTCATCCCCCCACTCCATATGCAGTGAAGCTGGCATGCCAGCGTCCCTCCATATAACGTCCTATCTCATCAAAGGCACTGTTGTCGCCGCCTGGTAGCACTGAGGAGAACTGTCAGAACATTCTAGGAAGTTTGCTTCTGTTTTTCGTTCATCTGACATGGCTGCTTGCCGTCCTGGGCCGTTTCGTTTGCTGGCTTAACATTCAACCCACACGAATGATACCGCACAGGGAATATAAAGCTCTTGCTGTCATACATCCTGCATAGACAGGCACAGACTCAGACTTCCCTCTTGACTCTGCTGCTGCTCTACATGGCTCGTTGGCCTGTGGTTATCTGGCTCAGAAATCCCTTGACGTTCTCTCGTCATGAGCTTCCTCCCACAGATCCTACAGTGCAAACTAGAGACTAGTGGGCCGGATTGTATGCACGAGGGATGTCCCCTGGTGAGTCAGTACGGCATTATTTGATCTCATCGTGGCTTAAAACCGTTATTCTGTTCTTTTCAGGAATGCGAACGTTATCTTCCAATTCTCAATTGAAAGATCCCCTCTTTGTAGAGGTCATCTGGCTTCAACTGTCGTTTCTGACATCTGCGTGCCGCTTCACTCGTCTAAATGGGTTCCCATTATCATATGGACATCGGCAAGATCCGGCACGTTACAACTCAGTTTGAAAGGGCGACATCTCTACTTTACGGTTGCCCTTCATTGAGATTCTGCTGCTATCCTGACAGTACTCCACTTCCAAGAGATGGATCACGGTACCGACCCAATGTCTTCAGACCCAATGTCATCGTCGTCAATGTCGGCGATGATGGTACCATATCTTCATTTCCAAACCGGTGACTACCTCTACTTCCAGATGTGGCGACCAACATCGGCAGGTGCTATTGCTGGTGCATGTATCGGCCTGATTGTGCTCGCCCTTCTCGAACGATGGATTGCCGCTACCAGAAGTGTCTTCTATATCCACTGGCATCAAAGGTCCTTCATTTTCTCAAGTTTGACTTGGTATCCATAGTTTAATGAATTATGTGTGCAGAGCACTTGCCCTCACAAGTCACCGAGATCAGACTCTCTCTGACAGGAAGGCTCCAGATAACCAAGACTCAGAATCGCTTGAAAAGTCGCGGGGTGTCCAAGAGGATGTCCAAGAGATAGGAAGGGTCAACACAACGGCTTTGGCAATGGGAACGTCGAGATCCAGACTGCGAACTATTACCCCATTCATACCCGCCCATGATATCCCGCGTGGTATTCTATATGCACTTCAGATGCTTCTCATGTACATTCTGATGCTCGCAGTCATGTAAGCTTCTGTGTCTCTGTGTCACTTGTGCTTGCCTTGACCTCGTCTTAGGACATTTCAGGCGGCCTTCATCATCTCGATCGTTCTGGGTTCTGGGATTGGCGAAGTGCTGTTCGGAAGGATGGCGGGACAAGTTATACATTGAGAAACATGACATCTTTCGGGGCTTCCTTGGACGGACAAACTACTTGTATCATATTCTCTATCTTTGTTTCCGAGAACCATCTGAATTCAAGGATCTTTTCGGTTCAGTTCTGGCTCATCCAGGCACATGTAATGATTCTCATTCATCATTCATCAGACTACACTGCACGTTGCTCGACGCTTCAAGTCTTTAACGATGGCCGCCCTTGAGGTGGTGATGTCTTGGCACCGGGACCAAATGACTGGCCAAGCTGAAAAGTGATGTGCAAAAAACTTTTTCATTTCTCCCCACTGCTGCTTTTCTGGTCGGCGTCCGGACCACATCGGTCGTCGCATCCATTGCATGAAGTATAAAGCCTGGCTCAAGGACATGGAGGACATCAGAGAATTTTGCCATTTCAACTCCCCGCTCTCCCATTGCGACATACCAAGATGATCTTCTCATTATACTCTTTCCTCCTATGTCTTATTGGTGCTGCGAATGCTCATTTCCGCCTCAACTACCCTCTTCCACGAGGAAACTTTGTTGCGGATATAGAGCCCCAGTTCTGTGGTTAGTCGAAACGCAATTATTGTTCATGACAAGGTAGAATTCGTTCTTTAGGGGGATATACGCAGGTTACGACCAACCGGACAACCTTCCCATTATCTGGAGGCTTCTTTAGCATCAGAACTGGACATCCTGGCTGGACAGGTCAATAAATCCCAATCAAGTCAATCCATAGCCATATTGAAACCACTTCTTTTGCAGCTGGTGTCTTGATCTCTACGATCCAAAACCCCATCAGCTTTGACAACTTCTCTAGTAACGGAGCCCAACAAATCGTATCACCATACGCGAAACAGGATGATGCGGGCACATTCTGTGTCCCTCTTAATATCTCTGCAGCCAACATCGCAGGTGTTAGAGATGGCTCGAATGTGACCATCCAAGTCGTATTCGAGGGAGGTGATGGACCTCTCTATCAGGTAGGTTTACCTGTCAATCATGATAATCTGCAGAGCTCAACATTTTTCTACAGTGTGCGGACCTTACGCTCTCGAGCAACTTGACCTCCCCGCCATCAGACGTGACCTGCCAAAATGCTACTGCCACTACAACGCCAACCCCTGCCCCAACGAGCACCACAGGCGCAGCTTTGGGCCTGTCTCATGAGCTTTCAGCGATAACAGCTTTGCTGTTCGGGATTCTCGGAGTAGTTTCTGCTGTGCTGTAAAATGATGACCCCCTCCACGAAATTCATACGTTGCAGTCTTACGCCTTGCATCCATTTTCATTGTATATACATTTGTGTCACAGCATCTTTGGCTCTGGGGTTTTGAAGCCATATTATCATACCTCACCCAACTGCAAGCTTCGTGTGAGGTGTGAGTCGGAACGTAAACCCACGAAGGTTGTTCATCAGTTTCTAAGTCACCTAACCGACCCACAAGCGTGCATGTGTTGCTTATCGTCGCCCTGTGATGTCATTTGACTGATTTCAACCTTCGCAAACTTCGAACGACTGGTTTAGATATCACAAGAAATCGATCCGTGAGCATCAGAAGCATTTGACTAGCATCATTGTGATTCTCAAGGTAGAGCTGTGGTGTGTGGAATCTCTGCTTCTCGTGGTGGTAAACTCTGGGATCACCGCGTCTTGACAGAACCAAATCAGCATATGGTTGAAATCTGTTGAAATGGCACCTCATATGGCCCGTGAATCTTCCGAACTTCGCCGAATTATCTTTACTGGTATACGTCATGTTCTATCCATTCAAGCGCATAGTACAGGATGTGCCTTTGAAAGGCACACTTACGCTGAATTTCTTGTTAAATGCCTGTGGCATTACGCGAAAGCAATCAGGAGACGTTATTCGTGCGAGGATATCTTGGCACCGGTTGCAAATTTGATTTATGACTATAAATAGAACATGCAAGCAACCCAATTTCCTTCCCGTCCATTACGGTACAGTAATAAAAAACTTTTCCGCCACTCATGTCAACTCCCACTGCTTCTGCAAGTAGTATCTGTACAGCGTGACTGTACTATAAGAGAGGCTGGATGGATGTACTTTAGCGATATCAAAATGTACAACCCCTTCCTTTTCGTTGCCTTCCTTGCCGTCGTGGCAAATGCACATTTCCAACTGCAGTTTCCTCCTCCCCGTGGCGTGTTCAACGAAAATAACGAGCCTAATTTCTGTGGTATGCTCGACATATACCGCAGCTCTGCAGGATATTTTGACAATATGCTTCCCTAGATGGATACACTACCCCAAGTGTAAATCGAACACAATTTCCGCTGGGTGGTGGATTCTTTACTTTGAACTCGGAGCACCCTACTTGGACAGGTCAGTATCACCATCAAACAACGACGTCCATCGTCTGACTCACTGAATATTTAAGCTGGCGTTCTTGTTTCTACTTTGGCCGATCCGACGTCCTTCAACAATTTCTCCCAAGTCAATACATACTTCCAAGTTCAGGGCGAAGGGGCTTTCTGTATACCCTTGGATTTCTCAAAATCAAATGTAACAGGACTTCAGAGTGGGCAGAACGTGACGGTACAGGTGAGTAGCTACAAAAGTTCTGTCAATGAACATGTGCAAACTAGTTATTACCTAGATTGTGTTCGACGGTGGAGATGGACAGTTGTATCAAGTGAGTTGCTTTAATTGGGTTCATGGACTGCTGGGCCTCTCTGATATATGGCGGGATTATCAGTGCGCCGATTTGACACTGGAGAGTAATTTCAGTGTGTCGACCAATGTTGCTTGCCAAAACGCAACGAGCACTACAAATTCACACGGAGTACCTCGAAGCACCGCGGCATGGACTTATTACTTTGGCGCATTTGCAGCCGTCGTTGGCCTGGTATTGTCCTATTGAGATAGTAGGGCCGATCGGCGCGCGTTGACTCCTGCGTCCTATCTTGGCGAGAAGCGCTTTTGGCGGGATACATAGCCATTTTCTTTACTTCGACTTCGGTGCAGTTTTCAAGAATGATACCTGCCAGTAGTAACTCATAAGCACTTGATATTCTTTATCATAGCGAACTTTGAGGTGATTTACCGATGTATCACAGTCCATCAACTTCCGTAATGACATCACCTGTCCTTCAAACGATATGTTCAATAGAAAATGACAACAACGGCGCGAAAGCGTGCTCTCTCGTGTTATTAGATTGATGGCCCAGCGCGCTGCCAAGCTATCTAAAAATAATGTGCCAAGCCCCGGCGGCAAGCACCGATCAGTCTCCCTCGATTCGGAAAAGCCTCTGGTCGTGCCGCGTATCACTGACAACCTGGTAGACGTGCTAAACAGACAATCCAAGTCGAATATACCATTCCTTTCAATCAGGACCCACTCAGACCCCGAAGTCATCAGCATTTTTGTCTGTCGCCAATTCGGAATGTCTCACTGAGTCATGCGGATCACGTCAGCATCTATTGCGTGTCCCGTCGACTTGCTTACACTTACCCTTTCCCGTTATCCCGGCCGCAGAACTTCGTCTGCTTTCGTGCTAGAAACGAGCACTTGATTCCATTTCTCGAGATCAAGAAAAAGGCCTATGGACACGCGTCCGGCGCTGACTATACCGGGCTTTGTCTGCGACACGGATAAAACTATCCATGGGTCGGGATTGGGTCGGGATGACTCGAATGCCGATCGCCCGTGTCGTGACACGACGAAAAGATTCTTACAGCCTTGAAGCCCTGGTTGGCTCTTTTCCGGAAAGCCAGAGGATTACGCAGTGATTTGGAATTATCTTCGGAAACCGTGTGTCAGATTAATCAACTGCGGTCCAGGATGTATGCGATTATACCCTGCACCGTGGCGGTGCGGCTCAGGTTCTGTATATGCTTATCAAGTAATCGAGGATTATAAAGGCAGGCGTCAAGTTCACGCTTCATTATAAATGTAACAAACCCCGCGTTCACTTCCATACCTGCCTCCTGCCTCCACCGCGACCTATTAACAACTACCATTCCACTTTCACAATATGTTTTTCCGTCGAAAGGAAACACCTTGGGAGGTCGTGGACAGCCGATCCGTGGATCCTGTTCCTATGTACTACGACGAAGAAGGTACGAAAACTCCATTGATTTACAGCATCGAAAAAATTAACAGCTTCAAACTTTAGATCTGGAGGTCGTCGCCATAAAAGATAGCAATATCCGAAGAACTTACGTTCTTCAGGTCAAGACTGACACGAGGCAAAGTCAAGACCTTCCTCACGCTGTAATGTTTGCTCGTGAGCAACTTTTGCAAGAAGCAAAAAAGAACGGTTATAATATTCTATTACTTGAGAGGTGCATTTTCCTCTGTCCCATCGCTTCTCTTCATGTGCTGATCTTCTCATCTTCAGTTGGAGAGTAACCGTTCTTCGCAAAGCAAAATTACATCGAATTGAAGTTGAGTACAGTGGCCGACGTACGTCTTCATCGAACTCTCAGCACTGTTTATGATCTAATCTCTTCTTACAGCGGCGCGAACTTTAAGTCAAGTGAAGAGTCGACGTCCGCCGTTCATGGATATTCTACAAACATCCCAATGATCGGGCAAGATGGCTATAGTCCGGATTTAATTTATCATCATCATATACAGCTAAGGCTAGGCGTTGAAACCTCCATAATAATTGTATCATCAGTTGTATTACTTGTATTACATGTATTGTATCATTACCAATATTGCACACCCACTCAATGCAAACAGCTTTACAGCGTAACGAAAAATGTGTGATGCGCTGACCACTTCACATGGTGCAGATCAACCAAGCCATAGAGCCTCGCGAAAAATCAACAGCGCGCCAATTGCATTCCCGTCGCTACAGAAGCGAAATGCTGTTATTTGTTAACCGCATGAAACCTCCAGTTGTTGCTAACAGGTGCACTGATCCAACCGTTGCGCAGCAACTTCGAATTTGCTCACATGAATGGTTTCAGTGACATTTGTATAATTCGCGTCTGCGGATAGATATCATTGCTCGGCCCTGGGTTAACATCAATGATATAACAGATATTTTGTTATTGTGTCAAGACTGGCTGCGGATACATCAACAATCTCCGTTCAGCCACTCGCAATCCCGACACCCGATCTCGCTACAGAGATTTTTCAATTTGGCTGGAAGGTCGCATCGCATATCCAGTCCAGGACTTCACCAGAAAACTGTCAGACGAGGCTGATGTAAAAAAAATCCTTCAGTCTCACCTCATCGTATAAACCTATGCGTTGAACACCCAAGAGCTGCAAGCCAAGCCAGAGGACAGCGGCAGACATGCCACTTCCGCAGCTTGTCACGACTGACCTTTTACCGTCCATGATCTTCTCTAATTCCGCAGGACCAACCGCGTTGCTTAACGCTTGCCTGATCTCTGACGGTGGAAGGAACGTGGTATATTCCCCTCCTTCTTTTGTTTGATGTTTCTGCAAAAACATGTTGAAAGGAAGGGATAAGGAATGGGGTATGTGACCCGATGAAAGACCCGGGCGGGGCTCAGGATCAGTCCCAGTGAACCTGAATTCATAGTCAGTCCAATGACGTGCTGCAAAGTTCTGTATGCCAAACGTGCCTTCCGTGAGCACGCGCGTCGAGAACTAAAGAAGTGTTTCCGTCCTTCGAGGGATCAGACCGCGAGTTCGATACAATCTGGTCATAACCTGAGGTAGACCATGTCAGATCCCGGCAAAGTAATCGACGCTAAGGTGTACTTTTGATCGCCTCGTCATTCAAACCTGGGACAGGGTAGTGCGCCGGCTGCGGTTGAGTCGGGGTATCGGCCTCCAAGGGCAAACCCTCATCAGCCCAACGAGGAAGACCCCCATCTATGATGCTCGAATTCTGGTGCCCGAAACACCTGAACATGAACAAAGCACGAGGAGCAGAGAAGACCCCATGAGAGTCGTAACTTAGGATCAACGCAAAACTCAGAAGGACGCGACAAGGCAGGGATAACTATTCTCACAAGATGACATGAGTTGTGGGGGATATTCCTAGCTTTTCTATACATTGCAATTGAACTAAGTGTACAATCCACGTTGGCGACGCACGCACCACAGGCCTGGGCAAAGATGGTTGTATCTGGCATCATATGCTTCAAACCAAGGTCATGCGAGCTTGCCACCTCATCCAGGTCGAGGAATTGCGAGCCAGGAATCCTTTTAGCGAGAAACTCTGTATTCGCCTTCCTGGGTGAATTGGGCATGAACCAAGTTGCATCGAGAACTTTCACCGACGCAGGAGAAGACGTAGTGAGGTCATTGACCTGCTTTGGAGACAAGAGTAGCGGGGAAGCAGTGGTCATTTTCCTAAAGCTGAAGTGAGATTTTCGCGCAAGCAGTGTCGTTCTACAGAAGAAGAGACCCATTATCAGGAAGCGGCGCGAGTTGGATATCTATACGCGTTTGTGGACCGAAGGTAAAGCCCCTGACAGATAACAACAGCCAACAACTATGATGCTCAGCTCATCTTGGATGCCTGGGCTTCTGCGTTATACATTTTATCATAAGTCGTAATGCCTTCAGATCAGAGTACCTGGCTGCTCTCCGTACCCCAGGGCCACGATCCACAGGCTCTCTATCAAAGATTAGAAACGAAATTGACCCAACAAGCCAAGTTACCACCTCGGAACATTGGACATTTTGATATCCCCTCATTTAAGGTCAAGGCAGCTCTCGCATCGCGCTGCATCCAGAACACTGAAGAGAGGAAATGCTAGACTGGAACACTTGACCTTCTCATCTCGCTTTCTGAAGATCTCCCCAAACAGGAAGGCTTCTTCACAGTGACTGTGGCGAAGGCGGTGGACACCCTTCGCAATCTCCTCAATAATGACCCTTCGAAATTGGCGCAACACCTTGTGATCGACGAGAAGAGCGTGGATGACTACCTTCTAGGAGGCTGGAAGTGGAAAGAAGGGCGTTACGACGTGCAGAAGAGTCTACGGGACCTTGTGGATACATTGAACAAGGTGTGCAGAGTCACTGAAATTCCGTCACTTTGTTTGATCAGCCAGGGGACTAGGAAATGACAACGATAGATAATGCATTGAAATCGAAATTGAACAACTACAATTTGGTGAAGGGATCCCTGACTCAAATGCAGCGCAAGAAGACGTTTGTTTCATGCCCGTTCGTGCTATGCTGCCACTAATTCTGATGCAGAGGCAACCTTTCTGTGCGATCCTTGGCCGATGTCGTCTCCAAAAGCGACTTTCTACAAGACTCAGAATATATGGAAACACTGCTGGTAGCCGTTCCGAAGTAAGCGAGCACAATGTTATTTTGACAATCGCCTTAATGGATCCCAGGAACCTGGTCAAGGATTGGAATGTCAAGTACGAAAGATTAAATGCCATGGTGGTGCCGCGAACATCTACGTATGTTTCTACTATTGCTAGACCCGCTTCAAATGTTGAACTCGCACGCGTCGAATCAAGACTTTTAGCATCCGACGACGAATTCTCGCTGTTCAGCGTGGTTGTATTCCGAAGAGTGCATGACGATTTTGTTCAGAAATGCCGAGAACAAAAGTAAACACTCTCACTTCATTTCTCCAGAGGGCTTATATCGTTCTCTCCAGGTTCATTGTCCGCGACTTCGTATACTCTGAGGAAGAGATAGCTAAACAGCAGCACGACTTTGAGATGGCTGGTACAACTGAGAAAGAATTATGGGTAAGCTTCTGTCCCTTCCCATGCTTTCATAGACTGATCAAACATGGACCGCAAAGACGGATCTGCTGAGATTGACGCGCACGACTTTCTCTGAATCATTCCAGATCCTCGTACACATCAAGATTATACGTCTATTTGTTGAGAGCGTCCTGCGGTATGGACTGCCGGCAGAATACGTAGGAATTGTAGTAAAAGTGAGCATGTCGATCTTAAATGGCATATCCCATTATCTGATACGTTTCTCCAAAAGCCTGAACCGAAGTCCACGAAGAAGGTTTTCAACATCTTACAAACGCAATTTGCATATCTCAGTCCGAAATCCAATGCTGCCCAAGGAGGTAAAGCTGCTGCTGGTGATGAGTTTATTGGAGAATTCCAGACACTTATGGACCAAGATTTCTTTGATTTCATTCTGTACGAAGTTCCTTGGATCATTACCTGATTTTATTCTGTCACGGACATACCATGTACCACATACTGTCTATTAGTAAAATGATAAGGTTACGACCAGCCCAACTTACTGTAAAATAAGATACTGTACACGACGAGATGGGAGTTACGGAGAGTTGAACGAATAACAGAAAGCTTCGTACAGGCAGAAGAAACGGAGGCACATAAAAGATGGGAGAGAGATGGGGAAAAGAGTGGAATGACAAGTTGGTGATAGATATACGAAGTGGTGGAGAGCGTATAACAGTATATATAAAAACAAGCGTTGCCTGACTTTATGCAAATACTTTTGTTACATCGAGCAGGGATACAACGTCCATCGTTTTGATTCATCGCTCGTCGGTGATCCCGTACCAATGTTCAATAAAAATTATCTACAACCCGAGGTTGGAAATCACCCGGGAGACCTCATCGACATTGTCGTCGTCGTGCTGCGCGAGACTCGGCCTTTGCACAGAAGATCCAAACACCCCAGAAGACCTGGCCGACAGCGGTGGCCCGTATACACTGGGGAAGGATGGAGCAGTGGCAGAGGTGGGACTCGAATTGTTACCTGTACCTCCACCAGTGGACGTGGTAGGCGATTCGGGGGGAGGGGGGAATGTTCCGCCTGCCTCAGTGATTCGAGAAAGAGAGAACGTCAAATCAAGGGATTGGGCGCGATTGTTCAAGGAGCGAGACTTGGTGTTCGTAAATTGTTCTTTGATTTTGGCTTCCAGGAGTGAATCTGAACCTCGCTTAATCGCGTCTTGGGTGTGCCTTGACCGATGGGACATCCCGGAGCCCTGGAACGATCAGGTTAGAGAAAGTCTATTGACGGAGCAAGTCATGGCAAACGCACAATAGGTGGAAGAGCAGTCCAATAATCCACGCCCTGTGTAGGAGGCGCGATATAATTGGTATCCAAATCCTCTTGAGCTTCGAGGTTATATATGTACGCCGGCGAATTGAACAAGGCTTTGACATCCGGAGAGGAGTTTGCCATCCTGAGCCTACGATCAGCCATCAGATCCGAACGGCCCATATCCATGGATTCTACGAATATCGGTTTAGCTACACAGGATCTGCGACAAAAGAGACATACACATACCGTGACCGCGAGTCCTGGCGGTCGAAAGCACCTTGCTGTCAAAGTGAGGGAACGCTTCGGCAAATGAATCATTTTTCTTGTGGGTATGAGCAGTGGGCGACGGATAAACGTGGACGTTGTGGTTTAGCAAGAACTGCTCGAGCATCTCCCGAGCAGTGATGAGGAAATCGCTGTTGCTGCGTTGACATCGGAACTTGAACGAGTAGTCTGTGGGCGTTTCTGACCCAGAGCTGACATTCGAAGCACTTGGTTTCTTGAAATTGGGAACGATGGAAACCTGTAACTCGCGTTTGACGTGCTCCGCGAGTCCACTGAATTCTGCGGAGGCGCAAACACGAGGAAGTTCTGGGCTCGGAGGAACGGCCATGTCCGCCTCGAACGGAACGTGATCCTGATGGGGGATATGAGCGAGTGAGACGGTACACGGGAAACCGGTCTCGTACCAATAGCATTGTGGCAGCGATCTGTACCTGGCTTTCTGGCCCGTATATCGTAACGATATCTGACGCTGACTCCTTGTCAGGGAAGCGGACCCGAGAGTTTGTCTTCGTTTCGATGTCACGTATGAAGATACTTTTCTCGCCCAACAAGGTCCGGTGGTAGCGCCGAGGAATGGAGACAGTCTCGTTTACGAAATCTTTGTCCTGAAATGAAAGTCAGCACTGATTTGAAACGAATGTAAAGTAAGACTGACCTTGGGGTTAACCAACTCCATAACGGATTGTTTGAGGTTATCCAGATTGATCGCATTCTTTGCTGGCGTACGAGCCACAACGTTGTCATCGTTGTCATTATACCCACCAAGGGCCGCAAACTCCTCAGCGTTGGAGAATTTGACGTAGACCCCGAACTTCTTCATGATGCGCTGAATGCTTCGACCTCCAACTCCAATGATGCGTTTATGATACCCTTCCGGCACGTGGAAAGATATTTCAGCAGGAAGTTCTTCCTGAAGAAGGGTCAATCCTTGAAGCACCGATGTGTCGGGGCCCGCGATGTCGATGAGGAAATTGTGGTCGTTGAACGTCTCAAATTTGATCTTGACATTAGTTGTTTGCATGATCTTGTTGATTTTCCCGTTCTTTTTGCCGCTGATGAACTCCCTGTGTTCATTGGACAGCTCTATCTGGAACCGGATCTCGTGATGGAAAGTCTACCGTAACAATTTTAGACAAACCTGACCATAGAAGTAAAATAAATCACCGACCTTGATGATATCTAATTCCATGATCATGTTGACCGCTGCGCGGACTTCATGCTCAAGGCCGTGCATCTCGAAACACATGCTTTTGAAAACAACCTCTGCTCCGGTTGCAATTGATATTTGTTTGAGCAACGCGGTAATTGCAGTTGTATTGAGATTGGCAGGCGGCAAGAGGGCGTTGAATTGTACCGGTAAAAGCCAAAATGACCCGACATAGTATTGGCAAGCCTGGTATCGAGTGTGAGCAACGTTATTGATAAGATGGGTTCAACTCACGAGTTGCATGATGGAGCGTATAGTGCGTTGAATGTTAACTCTATGGTCACCGTACACCGTAATTAGACTCGTTGAACTTCCAAGAGCCGGAAATTGAATGTAGGTTGCATTATCGCTCATGATTGACTTCAAGTCCTCGGCACGGTCGGTGACCATCCAATCTAACTTGCGAGGCAAGATGGCAGTATCTCGGGAGATGACCGACTTGCTCTAGAATTACTTTAAGAAACGAAGACGAAGGTGAATAACGTTCAGTGCATACCTTATTCAAAGAGACCTGGAAAAGCATGTCCCGTGCCCTTTGTACCCCGAAGAATTCACCAGTGATCCAAATGACGTTGTTATTACGAATTGCTGCGGTCGGATTAGCAGAATTGGCGTCTGGACCCATGAGGTCCTGCAACGGTGAAGGGTAATAGATGTTCGTGGCTGTCTCTTCTTGGATGGTCTGCAAAACGCTTCGTTTTCGACCAGCAACAATGGCGTGCAATTTATGATCAATTTCGCAAGATTCTGAATGAAGTCCACTCTGCTACACAGTCAGCGAAGGACGTAATCTCCGACAAGTTGCGTACCAGTTCGTCCAACATGACCAAAAGACGAACACGAGCGAGGTCCACTGCATCTTCCGTCCCAGTGACAACCAATTCGCAGACCCGCTCGGTCTCCAAACCTGACCAGCCAGCACTGCTACTAATTCCATCAGGCGGTGTACGATTGGAGAGTGACAACGGGCTGTTGACAACCGCGATGTGGGCCAAAGTCTGCGATGCGATGTCATCCAGCCTACGGCGAACTTCGGGCTTCAAACTGGGCTTGGAAAAAGGTGAGTCGAGAATTTCCGACCGCGTCACCTTGATTGCTGCGCGGTGCTAGTTTGCCGCTGCGTCAGCTCGTGCAATACGACTTACGAAGGATAGAAAGGAATGAAAGAAACTCACCTGGATGGGACACTCTTTCAAAATCAACCCGCGAGTTATCATGACCTGCTGATAGGCTCCAGTGATGTGGAAATTCCAGCCTCTGCCTTGATCGACCATGTAGTATGAGACATGACAACCATGTAGGGACATGGCCATCATTACCAGTTTTTGGATAGCGTCGGCGTCCGCTGTGACCGAAACATCTTGAAGCTTTGAATTTACATGTTGAAGATGCTGAGCGGCAGCAAAAGAATCGGTGAGAGGCGGCCCTCTGAGGTCCGAGGGCTGGAAGTCAAGAGATGAAGCAGGAGAATGACCGTGTCGCGACCTGCGTGGATACGTGAAAGATGTAGTGTAGACGTCCATGTGCCTGGGTGGGTCGATTTAATAGAAGGTTTGTGGAGATCTGAGGTAGGAGGGTATGTTGGATAGGAGGGTATTGACACAAACTTGGACTTGGTATCAATGTTGAAAGATTCCTGCCCACTGTGCTTTTGAAGATGAAGGAAGAGAGGGTGGAAAGCAGAGACAAGATATAAAAGAGGATATATAGGAGGGAACAGCAAACAATTCGCAAGAAGTCCAGCACCTCGTTCAGTCTGTCTCAGGCGGAATGGGCGGTTTCAAAAAACATACCGCGGGCTTTCAATTCTAATGACATAAGGATTCACTTCAATTCATTCTCTTTCCACTCCATAGACTAAACTCTTCAATTGCTCAGTCTATCCGTTATTAGCGGTAACCAGTACTCGTACAATGTTATTTTGAGCATGTTACTATGTGCAATGAATGACGCTCTAACAGTCACATCAAACTCTAACCGAGCAACGACTACATTTTGACTGTATCAGTTGCGGGAAACTTGCGACCACATACCTGACAACCTCCATGTTTGCCATGGCGACAAAGGGCGATAGTGAGGCATGAACCAAAAGCGTTGAAGTAAGTAATCCCATCAATCATAAAGGGCTCCTTCGTCGTCTTCCTCGAAAGCCCTGAGCATTGGCTCCCAGTCATGGTCATCGTCTTCTTGAGTAGCATCGAAAAGCTGATTGAAACAATTCGTATTCGCAGGGTTCGAAAAATGCGCGTATGGCTGGGCTGGATCCAGCCTGGATCCACAACGATAGCAGAAGTGTTGTGAGCATTTCCAGCATGTCATCTGAAAAACAAAAATATTAGATTCCTCAACAAGATGAAAAAATGTGAATTTGTAACTGACATGATTACAACCCATGGTTTTCTCGACATGACATTGACAACCAGGACAACTCATCGTGGAGGCACTCAACCATTGCATATTAGCTTTGTCCTCCTCATAAGTTGCAACCAATCGTCGGATGTTTGCTCGCCCGAATCGTCTTTCCAGTCGAGCGCGCTCTATAGATCCTTCTTCGGTTCCCAAATATTCCAGCGCCAAGTATTCGTATTGGGCTATAGGACACTTGTCAATGGGACCGTGCCTGTAACATAATGGTTTAGATGGTCCAGCGACAGCAGGCAATTAAATGTGCTGTACCACGTACGTCTGCAGAAAGCGCAGAAAGAGAAACTGCATTGTGGACATTGCCTGAGCCTACTCCATCCGGACTCGGTATCGACGTCGGCAGGCTTCGATACAGGCGCTTGACAGACGGCTACAGGGCAATGAACGATCGTAGGATCTGCACGGAAGGCATGGGCAGTAGCGTCTCCATGTGTTGCGTCTGTAAATAAAGGTAAAGGGCCTACCTCTGTCAAGGTCGCGCTTTTCTCTCAACCACCTCCATCGTTGTACTTCGGCCTGGGTCACCACTCTGGCGACCTCTTCCTCCCCAACTTCACTTTTTTGCTTTACACATTCGGGATCCGGACAACCAACGCGGCCGATATCCCCCTCCTCGATACACAACTTCCAGAAATCCTCTAAACAAGAACGACAAAAGATATGTTTGCATGATAGTTGTAGACATTTGGACCCTTTAAGCTGGGTAAGGCAGATAGAGCATGGATGAGATTGTAGAGAGAAGTGAGTAGATTTTGAGGATGCGTCATAGGCTGATAATAACGGTGCCAGGAGTTGGGGAGCCGGGTGAGGAATTCTAAATGAAAGGTTCTCAATCGGAGTAGCTATGAGCAATGAGGGAGAGACGCACTCAATTGTTGAATCTTCATTGGATGTTACAAGGCTCATCTTCCGTAGAAATTCTCCACTCCGGATGTATTCCACCCAGTTGTAAAGCACAGGTTCTCCGGCCTGCCACATCTCGAGCAGAATGGTTTGGAGTACCTGCATCTGAGGCAACCACATATGCGTTGCTCTAAGCAATATGATCTCAGGGGGTCCGTGAAGCGGGTACGATGGAGGGAGGGTGATATGAAACATAAGAGGTGGCAAAGCCGATAGAACTAGTGTTTCGCTAGTAGACTTTTTGTCGGGTGACTCAGGCATCATAGAGGTTGGGGACGATGGACTATCTTCTGCGATTGTGATAGATACTGGGGACTCGAATTCTACAGGGATCTCGAGTTTAAGTATCCCATCCATATTTTGGCTGGAGATGTATTCTGGATAGATTGACTTATAGCTGGTCATTCGCAATGTAATAATTCGACGCAAGCTGAACAACTCACCTCTAGAACTTCGAACTCCTCATTCTGCAACGACCGACGCTGTACCTCCCAGTCGATTATATCCGGGTTTGGGTGTTCCATAGGTACCACAGGCATGGCCACGCTATTCGCGGGCAATCAGTAGCGATACTTGATTGAATATTGCCTTCCGTTGAGGGTGGTTTCAAAAATGAAGGCTTTTATATATCATAGGATATGGACCGACATCGGTTCAGCCATGGACGCGATCGCGACAGGAGATTCGCAATTGGAAAGCTGAGTTGGAGGAGGATTCTGCACCCATCTAGTATTCCGCCCCTAACTTGGCCGGGTTAGGGTTCGACATTTCTATGTTATCGTGATCCGTAAAGTAGTCTGTGTAGGAGAAAAACATCCACCTACTTGCCACCTACATCCACGTCCCCAGAGGTCGAAATTAGGCGGAACGCTCGACGGTGAGTATTTCAATAGATTTCAGGAACGAGATGATGAGTAACATTCTTTATGTTTATAAGTACATATTGCTGAGAATATACAAAGTTTTACATGATTATGACCGATTTATGTTCAGGATTAGTGTTGCCATTCCTCGTCCTCTTCATCCCAGTCGTACAGCTTATTATAGCAAGGCGTGCCGGTGATTGAGAAATGATCATAAGGATGGTCTGGGTCCAGAGCAACCCCACAGCGATAGCAAAAGTGCTTTCGGCATTTCCAGCATGTCATCTATCATCACAGCCGAGTCAGTGAAACCGTCGCAATAAAGCAGATTTATCCTTACATGATTACACCCAAAACTTTTCTCCACATTATTATCACAACCGGGACAAACGGTGGTTGACGAAGAAAGCCATTGTTTTGTGGATTGTTCCTGTTCATATCTCTCGACTAAACCGCGAACACGTGAGCGACCGTAGCGGACTTCAAGAAAGGTGCGCTGCGCAGAACCGGATTCGGTGGCAAGATACTCAAGGACGAGTCCCAAGGTATGCGAAACGGGGCATGGTGAAACTGGACCGTGCCTGCGACATGAGAGTTAGGGAAGATCAAAATTATATGACATGAACCAAAGCTTACCAGGTAAATTTACAAAATGAGCAAAACGCAAAAGAACATTGAGAACATTGCCTGAACCTGTCCCAACCAGACTCTGGATCTGCGTCAGTGGGCTTCTTGACAGGATGCTGGCACATTTCGATCGGGCAATGGCATAGGGTCGGGTCTAGTAAAACGGCATTTCAATGGCTGGCGCCAGGGTGAGAAAAACCGAAACAGACCTCGCTCTAGGTCGCGTTTCTCTCTCAACCATTTCCAGCGCTGCATCTCCGCTTTACTCACAGCCCGTTCGACCTCTTCTTCCTGCGCTTCGCGTCCCTGCTTGACGCATTGAGGGTCTGGGCATCCAACTCGACCGATATCACCCTCTTCGATGCACATACCCCAGAATTCCTCTAGGCAAGAATAACAGAAGATATGACTACATAGCAGTTCAAGACATTTTGAACCCTTGAGCCATGCAAGACAGACAGCACAGAGATGTGAATTTTTGGAGAATTGAGACGACTTGGATGACGTATCATATGCTGCTATTGACGATGAAAGCAAGAGTGGGGTTGGGTGAAGTAGGCTGTCGAGTAATTGAGAATTGAATGGGAGAAGTACAGAAATATGAACGCACTCAATGGCACTGTCGTCGTCACTGGAAACGAGATCCATTGTCTGTAAAAAGTCTCCAGTCCGGATATACTCAACCCAGTCATACAGGACTGGTTCGCCTGTTTGCCACCGTTGAAGGAGAAGGTCCTGTAGTTCAGAGACCCTAGTAAGCCATTGTTGGGACGCTCGGACTGATATGATTTGAGGTGGGCGGTGAAGCGGATAGGAGGTCGGCAAGATGATATGAACCAGCAAAGGAGGCAGGGTTGTCAAATAAACCGTTTCCATTGCTGTTGGCTCAATCAATTGAATGGAACTCGCAGATGAGTAAAGGGATTGATTGGGTTTGGAGATATTGACACATCTACGTTCCCCAAATTCGATAGGGATGTTGAGCTTGAGGGTTCCATCCGACTTCCAGTTGGAGATACATTCCGGGAATATAGACTGGTGTTATCGTGTTATTGTCGGACAAGTGCGAAAGAGAGAGACCGGAAGATACCTCTAATACTTCAAGTTCTTCTTTCTGAGAAGACTGGCACTCTTCAGTGTCGATGCTGGATACGTCGGATGCAAGAGTGGTTGGAGGATATGGCATCAACTGGTTGAGACTAAGCGAAAGTGAGTTATATAGACGCCGTCAACTTGCGCTGCGAGTCTTTATCCTCCGGGGCTTGAAACCCTGTGATATAAAACCGTTTTTTAAAGGCACAGCATCGAGTCATACAAGTTCTGCCTTGGGGACCCGGTGAATACATTTGAACCTGGCGAGGAACACAGACGTGTCAGGAGCACAGGTGACTCTGAATGAGAGAGCATGTATGATATACAATGGTCCATTTACACGCCGTCCTTGATGAATAGGATTTAGCATGTAGGAGAACAAAGTCGAGTCGGGCCAAAACTCAGATCGGATTCGCTCAAGGTTCGCAGTGCAAAGAAGGTCAGAAAATAAGCCCCATCATAAGGTTAGGGGTTAAACAAACGCCTGCGATTGGCGCGTTCATGAACTGTGTTTTTTTGACAGCCTTCCGTTTGAAACTACATTTGTTGCTGCTGAATTTTTTCCTTCTGGCTTTTGAATAGGATTGAAAAGCTGCTTGCGATCGAGCCTCGAGATGACTCCCGCTCATTCATCCCAGGATTTCGTGCGGGCCCTCAAATCAGTGTCCGACCCGCCTGTCATTGGAGGACTTTTGAAAATAGAAATTGCACAACAGGCATGGGATGACACCTCGTTCTATGTTCCGAGCAAGGCTGAAGTCATTGCGGATTGGATCCTGACCAAACTTGTAAAAGACAAGGGAAAAGACAGGTGCGTGATTACCGTTCTGCCTTACTGCATGTAACTGAAGAGCACGTCAGTTCATCGAATCCGGTGTTGGATACACGATACTGGAGACTTATTTCAACCCTTACTGCCTCCCAAGATGTACCTCAAAAGCAACGCAACGAATCCCGACCGTTCCGAAACTGGCTAACAACAATACTCCATCGCTTACCCTTTGGCAATGTCGTTGTGGTTTTTCTGAAATTATTCAATGATGTCCCATCAGCTGAAAAACAAGAACTTTCCAATGTAGTCAGCTCGTGTCTAGCTACCATTTGGCCACTTTCCGTGCAAAGGATGAACCATGAGCTTCTGCAGGAGTGTTTTGGAGTCTTGATTTCCACTCTGTCGTCAAGCGCAGACTACGAAGGAATTGTGAAGATCGGACGCTTGATCTCAAATTCGTATCGTAACGCTTTGCACAACTCGTCAAATAAGAAGAAGGTTTTTTCTTTTTTAGCGCAGTTATGCATACGTTTTGCTGACGAATTGAACACCAGTTGCACCTTTCGTTCCTACACTCGCATCTTCGACCTTGGTTATATTTTATTGCTGAGGATATTCCTATTCTCGAAACTGCTCTCAAATCCTCCATACTCGATGCTGGTATCGATACACTTTTTAACCTTGATGTCTTGCGTCAAGACCAGGATTCAAGAGCCGAGAATGCCTTCCTTGTCCAATTACGAAGCCTGAAATCTGGAGATGGAGACGTTATTCTCAAAACCATTCCTCAGATCTTTATGCATTATGTTCACTCGTTAAAACGCCATCGAGGTGCCATTTTTGGCCAGGGATCTCAACAAGCACCAGGAGCTGCGTTGGAAGAATTTCACGATGCTGCAATGCAATTCTTTGTTTGGTGTGAAGGAATCATTCAAAGTTACGAGCAGATTCGCCTGGCATGGGAGGCGAGGTCCTCCCTACTCAAAATCGTCCATCAAGAAAATATCTTCCACCGGAAGCAAGTCGATGCTCAGGTTGCATTCAACGAAATTGTGGAAGTCGCGCTGGCTGTGTCAAAGGAGAACCGGGAAGGTGAGGCTTATTGATCTTGACATTGTTCTGACATTGTCTAAAGCGGAACTGCAGACGGCCAGTCGGAAATCAGCTCACTTGCTTTCCAGTGCCTTTCTGCGATTGCACATATCGACTATGACCTCGTTCTTGCAAACATTCCGCGTATTTTGAACTGCCTTATCCAAGTGTGTATTGATGATCATAAGTTCCTCTAAGTGATTGAATTGATGACACTTCTCACAGTGCCCAGAGCCGAGCGAGCCCCACTTCGCATTCCTTGACATTTTGTTGGATTATCATACCAAAACGCGGACAATGAACGTTTTCCTAGAGAGCATATTTGCATCACTATCGGCCAATGTGGCTTTTTCCACTACTGTCCAGGAACGATACCAAACGACACTCTCCAGTCCTATCATGCACACCTTATTCCTCAGTCGACTCTCCAAATCGATGCAAAATTTCTCAACACCTACCCAATGTTTGTCTGTTGTCAATCTCGTATTTGACAATCTGAAGAATGTATGGGAACAATATAATGGTGTTTCGCGCCAGCTTATACCTAAGCAAGTAGTATCATCGCAAGAAAAACGCCAAACCCCAGCTGTCGGGGAAGGCGAACCCGGAGAATTCGCAGTCATCTACAGTTCTGTCGCCAGGCTGGCCTCCGTTATCCTGTCTTCCCTTCCAATCCAGTCGCTACCTCCGACCACGGTAGAAGAAGTTCGAGGGTCCCTCTTTGAATTTCGAACAGCGTTCGTCCATCACACAATCTCGAAATGTCTGAAGACTGTCAAGAAGAAAAGCAGCGTAGATCTGTGGGCGACTGAGGTTGTCCTTGCAGCTACAATGCGATTGCTTTACGCAATCAACATCTCCAAAAGTCTGTCACTGGCGCCCCATCATGACACCAAGCTTCTGGGGAAGATATCAGATACACTGGACAACGATGATCTACTGCCAGAATTGATCCTAGAACTGGTGAGTTCTACACTCGAGCCGGTGCTTTCAAACCTAATCGTCGGCTTAGTTTCGTACCCTGTTGTACGATCTGTCACTTGGAAATGTAGGGGATGCAGAGCACCTGATGGGACGACTGCTGACATATATCGAATCCAATTATACCTCTAAAAACGTGCAATGGTCTGGTCACGTTCATCATTTGACGAAGGGAGAATCTGGTAGGGCTAAATGTGCCCTCGCTGTAATGCAGATGGCCTTGGAACGGTGGTTACCTGTGATTGAGTCAGTGTTGTCCTTTTTTCCTATATTTACGAGGTTTTGATCGTTCCGATAATCTAGCCAACTTTCTACTCAGGAGCAACTCACAAGTTTATTGAAAGTTGTCTTAGCTGTCGACGTAACTCCTGCTGCCGCTCCGGAAAAAGGATTGCAATCAGAGCAGCTTTGGCTGCAGAACCTCCGCTCTGCTCAATTTTGGGAATTCAGAAATATCCGCAGTAAGTGCATGGTTTCAAATCCATCGAATGTTCATCATTCAACGATATACAGCCGCATTCTTGGACTTCCTTGATGAAATCACAGCTCCCTTGGACCCATCTAATCCTAAACAGCCAAAGGTGTCGCTTATTCTCGAAGTCGTGAAAATATATCGACTTCTGCTATTCCTGCCTCCTGAATATTTCTCATGGCAAACCTTCAGCAACCTGATCAAGCGTGGTTTAGCTGCAGATCTTGCTCTTGGCCGCTTGCCAATTAGCCAGAATCAGGCCGTCCCTGAAGCTTTGATTGTTCTTCGCGTTTTCTTGAAACGCGCTTACGTGCATAGCGGTTCTGTTTCGCAAGAATCGGTGAGTCTCGAGCATGTGTCATGAAATGGTTTTATTTACGAGGGATTGACACAGGACGAAGAGTCTTCCGAATTCTTGTCGCACCTCTTGAAGGAGCCACATTCATTGAGCCACAGCATTAAGGAAGATTTCTTCAGGGCCACACTAGACTTGACAGAGATATATTTTACGTCAGTCAATGGTTCTATGTTCATTCCTTTAATAACTCACTTCTCCATCAGTAAACTACTGAAAGCCTCGAGCAAGAGTGGTTCAACTCCAATGCTGACCGTGCTGTCATTTTATTCGCCTGGTCTCTTCGCGAACTCTCCAGGAATTCGTGCTCGAAGTTTCATGGAGTTGGTGGACCTCTTGACAAGAGAGTTTACTGAGCAACGGTTGGTCTCCAACGTGAATATTTTTGATGTGATAGTAAAATATTTGCCCCAGAATGTCAAGGGATATCATAGATGTATTGCGGACACTCCACAAGGACGAATCAACCTCACTCCTCCCACACATCACTTCCATTACAGAGCACGGTATATCGAGTGGAGATATTGCGCAATCGAGCGACCTCGTGTCAGGCTGGTACAGCCTCCTCTGCCTGAATAAATGGCTGTGTCCAAATCCACGTTCCGGTCAGTTCAAATTCAATTTTCGATCTCATTTCGGCGTCCTAAACCCTAATTGCCAGACACCTCTATTCCCTATGTTGGGGAAAAACTTGCCACAGGGCTGATTTCACCCCAAAAGTCTGGCGAAGGCAATGAACTGAATGACCTTCGCGTTTTTGTGTTTGCAATTGTTCTGCAAGAGCTTGAAACCAGGACTGAAGACGAGCGTCCTAGACACCTTGACTTCCTCGTCGCTAACTATATTTCTTTTTTGGACACTCTCCAACCAAAAGGTCAAACTCAACTAGCTCTGTACCTTGGACGAAGTTGTAAAGTCATGAGCCTCTCCGACTTTGTCTACCTCTCCTCGCTTGTCTCCGACTCCCTCGCAGACTATGAGCATTTATCGACGTCTCAGGTCGTCCACCTCGTGCATTTGGCAGCGCTCTTATTACGAGAACATCCATCACGTTTGTTACTTCCTCTTTAGTGTCTCAACCTACTAACTTCCTACTGTTCCATAGACACATTGAAACATGTCCAAAAATTCGCCACATGTTGCATCAATGTTTTCTCTGGGAATGATATCTTCATCCATGGCCCTCCGCAACTGCGTCTTCAAGTTTTGGAGCTCGTAGCACAACATTGTTCTAATCAGGTGCGTTGCATGGCAGGTAGCCTTGTCAGCTCATCCGAATAACCCAAACACCATTAGCAGGCGGCCTTACGATCCCTGGACACAGCAGGAATATGGTTACTCATATCCAAATTTCTCACACCTTCGAAAATCCACGACGAATGCACCGAGGTCGCTATCTTGCATAAGATTATTGCGATTCTTACTTCCCTCATCCGCCTCCGACGTGATCTGGTTGCCTCTGCTCTTCCGCATCTGGGAATGATTTTCCGAAAACTCTTATTATCGACTCGCGGTTGCCGTCCACATCTTGGCGCTAAGCAGACGGCGCTTGTGATGAACACACAGCCCAGATGGATAAGCGCCTCGCGTCCTCTTGGGCCGGATGAAGCCAAAGCTCTGGGAAGGCTTCTCGAGAGTCTGAACACCAAGACCACCGTCCGCATTCTATCCTCCTCTGCTAACGACAATCAAAAGGCAGAATCGCTAGCCAAGCCGTTTTCAAAACATGCTGCGTACGTGCTGCAGGCTTATATCGAGGCTATGAATGATACTCTATGCATATTGCCGCTTGAGGTTCGGAAGGAACTGGAACCTGGCCTTTTTGCGCTGTGTGGAATGATGAGTGATCATAGTCGGGATGCGATGATGGTTAGTGTATTGGATGCTGGTGGGAAGACGACGATGAAGGCTTTGTGGAAGGAGTATGAGAAACAGAGATATGTCGGGAAGGGTTGAGAGGTTAAATCATGCACTGCTTCGAGATGTCCATGTAACGTGTATTATGACTGGCTATCTATATATGTGGTATACGACCGTCTGAATCTGGATGTAATGTATGGGGTTGCAACCAATGAGCCATAATGAAGGAATTAATGTTAGTCGAACGCTGAGAAACGGCGCCTTCGCCATGTTCACGATTGCAAAGTTGAAACAACCTCGCAAAACTAGCAATATAGCGCTCCATGGTTGCAATCTACAAGAGAACATTTAGGGGATACCCTTCAATTCTATGTATATTCGACGTAATTGTACTTGTGCCATACGGGGCAACTATCTCGAATGGCGGGATAACAGTCTAATATCTCGTTATTCGCACCTATGCAAAAGAGTAAGGTAGACTCAATTTTTCTCACTCTCTTACTGTCTCCTTCTTTGGACTTCTGCGTCTGCGAACTTCGAGGGAACACTGAGCGAACATATTCTTTTTCTTGTGTGGAATGTTTTGTAACAAACCGAAAGGCCAAGATAAATGCCTCAAAGTGATCGGGGTCCCTGTGAGGGCTGTCCAACCAATCGCAGAATTCCGTGACGCTCAAAAGCCTCATCACATCAACATGACCTCTGTCACGACTATAAAAGCCTCACCAATGTAGATCTCGCGTTCACTTGGCCTTTTTCTTTTTCCCCACCCTCTCCTCTCAACTCTTCAGAGTATATCTGACTCCCCTCCATGTTTTCAATACAAGCCATATACTTCAGGCCATGATCTGGAAGCCTTAGTTTCGTTGCCTGCCTGGTCGGTTGACTTTTCTATGTTCAGACGTCCTTGTGCTCTTGTCACAATTCAATCTTTGCTTTCGAGCTTATGTGTGAGTACACATCTTTCATTCATTGGATTCTCTTTCTGACCTTCCATTCTCCTAGGTCTTGTAGGTGCTGGTTTTATAACGCCCTCTATATGGTGATCTGGCAATCTAACTCGAGACTTCGTCGTATTTGATCGCATCTACATGCTCACCACCGACATCGTCCATCACCGTCGCCACAGCCTGTGTGCTCCATCGGTATCTCGACCTATACCTGACCTGCTGTCACACCTCAACGACTTCATCACTCGGAACACTCCAGATCATCATGCTTTCGCCGTCAGGTCCCTGCCCACGTTTGTCCTCATCCCCACTTTGATATCTTGACCTCAACACCTGCCCTCGCTGTCCATCATTATCGTCGCACCATCTTTCCCACGACCTGGTCACAAGGGGTTGTAGTTCCCGAGTCAAACGTTGACTCGGGAACCCTTGGCGATGACTCGGGAACTTCGATGTTGGGAATGATCATTCTGATATACGCGACGGCTGTGAAGGATTGAGGTCATGTGGGATTTCTGCCGACGATTAGGATGAACCTTGTGCCTATACGCATGGAGAAGGAACCAACGTGCGTCGCAGTGCTGGAAAAAGTGTGACAGGCCACGTCCTTTTTTCGATGTGATAATGGGCTTGCTGTCTCGTTCAAACCTCAAATCTCTTGCAACGCCAGGTCTCGCAAATTCCTCCATTGGACAACTTCTGTGAACGCTGGACTTATGATTGACTCTGCAAGCATCTGGCTGATTGTAGCCATGTCTGTTAGACCGTCTGCGACCATCGATCTGTGCTTTTGAATATACTCTGTTTTGGGGCAATTCCGTTCTACGTGCTCCATCCATTCATTTGTCTGATAAAGCTTCTTATGGACGCTTTGAATCTGCTGTTCACTTGATCTTCTTGTTCCATCATGAATGTATTTTTCCTTCAATGACCTTGGCTTTACCTAGCTTTCCATGTTCGTACTTAGCATGCAATTAACTTCATTTGAACTGACTGATTTGATTCATAACAATTGAGATGCCATACAGATGCGCTTCGTCGTCTATAGTTTCATTAGTGCAATCATGATACTGTATGGACAATCGAAGTGTGAATTATACGCTAGATTCCTTGACCACAATATCATCGGCGTAGGCCGTATGACAGCCACTAACTACCATCTCAACCTTCCTGTCTACACAAGGAGCTGCCTGGTTAGTACCTAGTGTATCCAACTTTGTTGCGTTTAGTTTGATCTATATAACCACCAAAAGCTGCCATCGATGACTGTCTCTCCAGAAACATTGCCTCTTGTTACCTCTGATTGAACTTACCTCAACTCGACAATGGAGTAAGGATGGAGCTCCCAGGAGACGGATGTATTCAAGGGCTCAATTCCCAGCTAGGGACGAGCACACTGACGCAAATGAGACTAAATTCTGATGAGCTTTCAACTCGAGAATACGGCGGAGAGCAATCTCTTGAGTTCGAGGGAGTAAGTATCGAGAAGCCGGCGGGCGGCTAAGTTCGGACAGTGCCGCGCTCGCTTAGTAATCGTATTTTGCATCTCAATTGGTGAGTGACCCGACGCAATTGCTGTAGCGCAGTGGCCAGCTCTTTCTCTTTCTTCCCTTGGATCTCCTTCGCGAATCTTTCATCCATGGTCTTCGATCCAGCCTCCGCCACCCATCTTAAACCATGGCTAGTCCGAACTCTTGAGCCAATGTTTGATTTCCATTTCTTGCTACACGACAACGGTATTCATATTTTCTCTGCTTTTCCAGATGCGACGCAGAGCCCGGAGCACTTGCGGATTACATTCTCGCTCTTCTACGACACAATGTGCCTGAAAGCGAGATGCGTAAGGAACTAGCAGTCCAATTGGACGAATTCCTTGAAAAAGGTCAGCTTGGATAACGTGGTTTTGGCAGCGAAACCTAATCAATACTAACTATCTTCAAGCAGAGTGCAACTCCTTCATCGATACAATGTTTACCGTGCTTCGAACAAAGTCGTATCTGCCATACAGCGCTGCAACGGCGTCACCTTCCTTCACTCCAAAGTCCTTAGACACAGGGATACCCATTCCGTTGGACGGGCTCATGCAGTCGGCTCCTCCGCAGGAGCGAACTCGCAAACGGAGTAATACCAACGATGAACGGGATGGACGACCGCCTGCTAAAGGACCACGCTTGAACAACGAAGGTCAATTCTCTCGGTATGGGAATGGAGGAGGGGATGGTCGGATGGGGCAATCAACTGGAGGCTGGAACAGACCACAGATGGATAGATTTCAGAATGGAGGGATGGTTGGAGGGATGGGTGGGTTTGCGGGCCCGATGGGCGGGATGGTCATGAATGGCATGGGCGGCAGACGACCACAATCGTACCAACCACCAGATCAAAAGCGGGGCATATGCCGAGACTATCATAGCGAGTTTACTTCCTCTTTTTTTGTTTATTGTGTTAACCTTCCTTCACTAGATAACGGATACTGTGCGCGCGGCGCTATGTGCAAATATAGCCACGGCGAGGATGCTGTCATTCCAAATCAACTTTTCCCTATGAACGGTATGCCTGGCGGGGCTGGCATGCCCTTCATGCCTATGTTCGCTGGCGCAATGGGCAATATGAATGGAATGTTTGCTATGCAAGGAGCGTACGATCCTCACGAAGCGAGGATGGATATGCGTGGAGGTCGACAACACCAACGTGCCCCAATTTTACCTCGAATACAGCAGGAAGACGGAAGCCACGTAATTCATCCCATCAATGCTTCTGGAGAACTGCCAGTGATTCAAGACCTCACACCCATAAGTCCGCCTGAGGTCCCAAGTGCTGAACCGTTGCCTCAAGGTGACACAGATATGCAACAGCCTAATCAACTCCTCGGAGACCAAATGTCAGCCGGTGGTAATTATGACCCCATGCTGGGGAATATGGGTAATATGAACGGCAATGCATATCAACAGCCAACTCCATCAATGGACGTCGACATGGCAGGGTCGTCATCAGGCATGCGACCGCCTGTCCTCCATCGTGGAGGGTACCGGGGTGGAGCTGGGAGAGGAAATGGAGGTGGAGGTAGAGGACGAGGAACCTTCGGCGGAGAAGTGCACAATTTCCGTCCAGAAAAACGAAACGACCAAACGCTGGTGGTGGAGAAGATTCCCGAGGACAAACTTTCACTGGGAAATGTGAATGATTGGTTCAAGCGGTTCGGGACAGTAACGCATGTGGCTATCGATCCGATGACCGCGAAAGCTTTGGTCAGTTTCTCAAACCACGAGGAAGCTCATGCCGCTTGGAAGTCGCAGGATGCGGTTTTCGGTAATCGGTTTGTGAAGGTGTTCTGGCATCGACCGATGGAAGGACATGGGCAAGTAGGTGCGCGGATGTTGGCGGCTTCGGCTCCTCTAGTGGGGAATTTGACAAAGATATCTACAACAACGTCTACTGCATCTTCGCCGCCGATTGACCCAGCCAGCTCTACCTCTTCTGCACGAGCCGCGCCAGTGCGGAAACCCTCCATTACACCTGCATCAACAGGACTCGCGCTGAAACAGCAGCTGCTTGAACAAAAGATTGCTGAACAAAAAGCGTTGATGGCATCACTGTCGACGGCGTCGGTGGAGGAGAAGAAAGAGATCATGGCACGGTTGCGGAAATTAGGCGAGGAGACGAGCAAGCTGACCGCGTCAAATGTGGCCTCGGAGTCCTCAGGTGTTTCTGCTGCTGTGAAGAAGCCTGTGGTTGGTGATAAGACGTCTGAGCAGGAGAGGAAGGAAAAAGAGCGGTTAGATAAGGAGCTCGACATGAATACTGCCGTTGACGAGGAACATCACGAAGAAACCACGGAGGATTTGAAAGCAAAGCTGGAGAAACTCAAGGCAGAGGTACGTTTCCCATTCTCATTACTCGAATTCTCACCTTTCAAACACTGACATGTCCATAGGCTGCAAGTTTGGGACTGGATGCCCCTCTGGCGTCGTCGTCCAGTGGAGCATACCGAGGGTATCGTGGACGGGGACGAGGTGCACCACGAAGCTACATCCGCGGTGCACCAGTCTTCCGGGGTGGTCCTCAGCGCGCGAGCATGAAGCTAGATAATCGACCGAAAAAGTTGGTGGTCAAGGGTGTGCAGGAGGACGAATCGCAGGCGTTGAAAGATTGGTATGAGGTTCGTATAAGTTTATTTCATGTTCCTGCTTCTGGTGCTCATGTTTGGTGATATAGACTACGGGCCAACTGGATACGGTAGAGCCTTCAGAGGGTGGTGCATATATAGTTTCCTTCAAGTCGCGATCAGCAGCAGAACAGGTATGATCCATGCTTTCGTCTATCCGAGGAACCAATATCTAAATCATTTATTTAGGGATTGGCCAAAGGCTTGAACATCCCCATTGTTGGTTCGGTGCAAGTCTCCTGGTATACAGGCAGCAGCAGCTCTCCTCCCACCTCTGTGACAGCACCTGTAAAGACAGTGCCAAAACCTTCACCGACATCGCTTCATCCCAGTAGTAGTGGAATAGCCGTGGCTGAGGGCAGTAATGGTTCAGAGCGCGCCCGTTCTCCCGACGTTCACCATTCACATTTACAAGACGAGGAGATCGTTGCTAGTGGATGGGGTGGCGATGGTGACGACGGAGATGGGATGGGAATGTTATGAAGATGCCGATCGTTGCCTCCGTCTTATAGCATTCACTTCTACTGCGTTTGTATTAATTATGTTGAGTGGGCTCGATATTTAGTCCGTTGTCTGGCGCAATGCGCTTGACCTGCTTTTGCGGCACTCCCATTATCTTCACGTTCTTGTGAATCTTGAACTCTCAGCTGAACCAATGGTATGTAATACTGGTGTTGAAACAAGGCCAACTCCAGCACATAACGGATTATATGTAGAAGACATGTAAACAAGTATCACTGCGCAGAAAGATGGTTTGGAAATCCTTCACTTTCTATCAAATACATAGTATTAAACAATGACACTCCAGTCGCTTGGGATGGTGCCAGTCTGGCGGCCAACCAACTCAGCCCAGATAGGTCTTGAAACAGGACCCATACCGCCCTCACCCGTAGGGATGTGGACATCTTCGCCGAGGTAGCCGATTTTGTCTACCGGGCTGATGACAGCAGCGGTACCTACACAAGACGAGGGGTTGAATTGAATCAATTTGGGACATCAAGGATGGGAAACATTACGCACCAGCACCGAAGAGTTCAACGAGTTTGCCGGCATGAGAAGCCTCCTTTACTTCCTTCATTGTCACAGGACGTTCCGAGACGGTGAGGCCCCCGGTTAAGCCCCGAAGTGGGTTGGAACCAGACGCATGTTCACGCGCAAGGGTAAGTACGGAGTCGCGTGTAACGCCGGGAAGGATCATGCCGTCAAGAGGGGGTGTGACAAGTTCATAGCCTGAACGAGGTGAGCATGATAGTCAGGACAAGCTGGCGATGATAGGCAATAAATACTTACCTCCGCCATCTTTGTGGAATACGACGAACATGTTCATGGTGCCAACTTCGGTGAGGTAGTGCTCGGGCCCATGAAGCCATAGGTTCTGAGCGTACCCATGTTTGGCTGCCTCCTTTTGCGGCAGAATTCCTGGGGCGTAGTTGACCCCCAGTTTGAAGGCGCCGGTGCCTGATTATTGTGATGTCAATCTCTGCAGAAAAGTGAGTTCAGGGTAATTGGACGCACCGCCAGGAGCAGCGCGAACGAATTCGGTGGTTCCGTAGAGTGATACGGGCTTGAACCCGTTCGGGTAATATGGACCCACAGGGCTAAGAATGACGAAGAGAAGTGCCTCATTAGGTGGGCCAACCCCGATGGCCTTCTGAGTGCCAACTGAGAACAAAAGATAAGTAAAAGAAAGAAGAAAATATTGAAGATATATACTCAGTGTGGGACGGACATAAAGACTGTGTCCAGGCTCAAGGGGTATCCAACTTTTGTCGATCCGGATAAGTTCCTTGATGCATTCCAACAATGCTACACCATCAAAAGTCTGTCGTTTGAGGTAGAGTTAGCATGGAAGGGTGTTCGGTGACACAATAGTGGCGAATAAAGGCGTACAGGTAAAGCGATGCGGGTGGCACTCGTATTCATCCGCTTCATGTTCATGTCAGGTCTGAATAATGTCACACGTCCATTTTCATGGCGATAAGCTTTCATGCCTTCGAAAATAGTTTGCGCGTAATGCAGGACGGTGGAACTTGGTTCCAATGCGAGTGGACCGTCTATAGACATGCAGAGTGGTTCGTTAACATTTGTCCATTAAGAAATGGGAAGATTTGGGAGGCGACTGACAGCGGCTTATTTGAGGTGCCCCCCATCCCGAGTCAACGTGCCATGGTATAGTCAGCATATGGTCTGTCTTTGCGTTCAATCGACGTGAGTTCTTCTTGAAATTGGTTGTTCCAATTCTAACTCACGAAAGTATGTCCAAATTTGAGGGTTGAAGATTCAGGTAATGGTTTTGGTTGCGTAGTTCGGGTGACTTCCAGTCGAGAAGGCTAGTAAAGCAGACGATACATAGTCAGGGAGGAATGGCAATTATTGGTGGATGAACAGACGTCGATGTCAGTCAGAGTGGTTAAGGATCGAACACATAATGATGTATTCCTCCATGCTGGTGTCCTGGTGTATTTTGCGGGAGTGTTCGAGGCGCCAGACGAGCGCAGGGTTCTCAAGAATGTGAGTGACATGGTCCGGGAGAGGGGAGATGTCCAGGCCGAGTCAGCTTTAACGGTTCTGACTTGCAAGCAAAAGTTGATTTCCTGAACAGGGCAATAATAAGCGATCGGTCACGCAACCGACGCGTACCGTCACAACATCGGTCTTTCCTTTCTTCCCGCTCATCTCAAGACCTCTCAAGACGCGACCTGAGAAGAATGTCTATCCAAGCGCCATAGCTAATCATAAGAGTCTATGTATTTTGCAATACGGCAAGAGGTTTACTCTGTGGATCATATCCATAACATTGATCACCTATCACGCGATGTGAGTATGGGAGGGGGGTCCAAATCCTTGCAATGATGGATTCCAAATGGATTCCAACGTGTTCATGGGGAAGGAGGCCCAACTGATCAAGTCATTTTCTAGGTATGCAATGGTTAGGCGCTTAAGCCTTATAGCCATTTTCAAAGGCGGTGGCAGTGACACTGTTTCGCCAATTCAGAATTGCAAAAACGAGCTTCTTTCAATCAGCCTTATTAACCTATTTTCGACCTTTCCTGGAAAGATACGAGTTTTGTAACGATGAAAAGAAGTTGATGTAATATTCGTTGGAAAATGGATGTAATACCTTGTAATACTCAATAGTAAGAATAAGAACAATTGAGCTTAGACAAAGAGATCGCTATAATTCATTGTCTTCACAGATGTAAAAAACTTGTGGCGTACAAGTACTAGCTCGGTGGTGGTGAGAAAGTGGTCCACGTGGTGATATTTTGTTACCAATTGTTTGTGCCTTGGTCCCCTCCGCGAATTGAGCTCTCTTCTTCAAAAAGTTAAGAGGTTTCCTCTTGACCAAGTCCCGCCTTGTCCCGAGTATACCCAATACCCCCGTATACCTCTTTTCTTAATTCTCTGTTGTGCAAGCATACTTCCTTTGTGCAAGCATCAATAACGCCAGCAGCAGCATCAGCATCCAGCGGGTCCCCCTTTTCACCAGTCTTCGCATCCTTCACTGTTTGCGATGTCCAACAAACGCCGGGATCCTCTACCCCGGCTTAGCATAGCCCCAAATATCAATATGCAGCAACCCATGGGTGGTGGGGGCATGTACTCCCCAGCCTTGCCAACCAGTCTTCAGCAAAGCTTTCACCCAGCATTTCCTATGAACAGCTCGCTACAGACTCCTATGCAGGCTTTCTTCAATGCCCAACCTCCTCCTGCTCCTGGGCGACCTGCCCATCATCAACACCAAGCGAGTATGCAACTGGCGGCCGCTGGAATTCATCCTCCAAACTTTATGACCCCTGTTGCTACCCATTTCCCTCGACCTTCGATGATGCTCGGCCCCGGCGGGCAACCACAAGCCCCATCGCATCCTTTCCCCAATCGCAACAGGCGACAATTGAGCATCGGGGGCCCACCAAAAGCAGTACTTGGCGGTCCTGCACGCAAGCTCAGCCCTTTACCGGCAACTGCTACTCCGACCGCCGCGACTTCCGTCACACCGCAAAAGGCAAAGAAAGTTACTGTGAACTTGCCCAAAGAAACTATTGCTGGCGAAGACGGCAAGCCTGCGACACGTACGTCGTGGGCTCGGACACCTTTGGACGATACTTTCGAGTATAAAGATAAGCCGATCATCCCGGTCGAGCTATCGACAACGGAACTGTTTCCGCCAGACGCGTGGAGACTGAGGTTACCAAATTCAATTGATGTGTATTTGCCCGGGAAGGCGCGTACTTTCTCTTCATTCTGCCTCTTCGATTCTAACTGTACAGGTGCAGGGAGCATGGGATACCATGAAGCAAAAGGTTATTGAGGAAAAACTGGAAAGGTTAGGGGTAGAGCGTGGATCAGGTAGCAATGTCCCTCATATTCATGCACCACGGGCAGCATCAGTACGTGAACTCATGTTCTACACGTGTTCTTTTGATTAACCGGAAGGACCCTTACTTCTAGATTTCATCTCCTGCAGACCCCGCTCTTCTTTTGTTCAAACTAAACAAACTTCACCAAGCTCAAGAGGGTAGTTCGGCTGGTAACTCCTTGTCAGTATCGCCCCAACCGCCTTTTTCTGCACCATTTGGTTTATCGCCTTCACCTCATCGAGGAATGCGCTTTATCACAAATCGACACGGACACAGCATGTCTCTCGCTCAACCACCGTCTTATCAGTCGTCTTCATACTCAGCATCAACATCACCTTTCAATCCCTTTGGTCCTGGCGCTGTTTTGGGTTCTGATTCTGGACATGAATATTTCGAATCTCAACCTCGCGCCGATGGTATTCATGCACCTCAAGGCCGTATTCCTATGACAGCCCCCGACTTTGTGCCTCCGCCATTGTCAGCTGTTGGGAACGCTAACCATGTTGATTTCATTCGTGGATTTGGGTTGGATGTCCCTGTAGAGGAAGAAGTTGACGAGAACGACATGAACGAAGATGAACAGGACGCAAGTGACGAGGATGATGGCGATGCTACCCAGGATATGGAATTGGAAGAGAAGTATGGCGGCGAGATTATGGAGCTAGATGATGGAACAACCACTGCACCTCAGAGTCGATTGCATTCTCGGCATGTGTCAAGGCTTTCTGCTACACTGTCTCTGCGCTCGGTTGGCGGTAACTTCACATCTCATTTCCAAGGTGCACCCGAAGAAAGTGAAGGCGAGCAACAAGACCTGGAGGAAGACTTCGAGCGGCCGCAAAATCCGCATTTGGAAGATGCCGTAGAAGAATGGACAGGTTCAGAGGATGTTTATCTCGGCATTGAAACGTCCGATGACGAAGTAAGTTTGACTCCATGAAATTACAGATAGAAAGATACTAACACTGATATTCAGAGCCTTGGAGAGTGGTCAAATCCTTCCGACGAAGAAAGAGCCCGACAGCAACGTGTGGAACGTCGCATGCGTCGCAAAGCTGCTCAGAAACAGCATGCAGATCAACCTCGGCGCCTGCCCAACTTCCCTCGACCTCCAGAAAACACACTTGCGTTCCATGATCGCAGAGAGGACGATATAATCTCGAATCCCAGTGAAGAAAACATGGTGCTTGCACGCCGTGGTGAATTCCTAGGCGTTCGAACTGAGGAGTACTATGAAGACAGTACTTCAGGTGTGGACCCTCTATCTCCTCGACTTCTACCACCATTACCCCATTCTCGTGTGGCATCTGGCCAATACTCTGCACATGATCCTGCGATGGCACACTCGCGCGGCGCATCAGAGAACTACATGTTTGCTTCAAGTCCGTTTGATCAGTCGCAATTTCACCAGTCGCAGTCGTCGTCTGGAAGACGGGACTCTCTCAACCCCTTTGCTAAGCCGTTTGTATTTGGTGCTCCTAAAGTGTCTGGGTCCTTCCAGCCATTCGGCGGTCAATCGACCCCTCCACTAGCAAGCAATGCCTCCAGGACTCATTCACGCCTACCCTCCCTTGGAAAACCTTTGAATGTTGCAGCTCCAGAATTTAAACCCGGAGAGTTCAATTTCCGACTGCCATCTGGTGCTCCACAGATGCCCGTGCCTATGCCCGCGCCTGCGCCTGAGTTCCTCCATCCTCAAGTCGTGGACCCATCCGAATCTGCACAGTCGACGCCTTTCAAGGTACAAGGAAGGGAGAAGAGGCAGCGCCGTGGGTCAAGTGCTTCAATGGAAGAGGGGGACAGCATGCATTCGTTCAGGTTCCCGATGAAGATGGACGATTCCCCTCGAAATATTCGTCGCACAGGATCCTTCTCTGGTGTCACTCGCCATCAACTCAACCCCTCCGCTCAGCCATTTACGTTTGCAGGATTCTCGGCTGTTGCTAATAATATGCCTTGGGTACCGAAGGAGTCTGACGGTATGGAAATGCCTGAGCCTGATCTGGCGAGCGTGGACAATTCGGGTACTGCCAAGGCAGACAATTCTGAAGTGTTAGCAGAAGAAATCAGTCTCCCGACAACCACGAGATCGAAACGTGCACCTATACCTCTGGATTTCAAACATCCTGTTTCTGGTAACACGGTTCCCGCTGGTCTGTTCAAGGCTTTGGTCAATTCTGGAGAAGAGCGTACGAGGAGGGGCGTTCGATCGCGTCTCAGCTCTCGTGAGATATTCGAACACCAGCACCGTCCTTCTATGGACGATAATGATGTCGCTCTGATCGCTCATAAGAATACACCCCGCTCTCGACTCGTCACTGACCCAGGTGAACGACCCAGTCCTTCTGCTCATGATGATGTATTCGGCTCAGTTCGTCACACCCGCCGACGGTCATCGCTTCCTGATGCGCTGCACGACAATGATTCCTCACCTTCAGAGAATTCGGTTGCTCCTCAAGACCTCAGTGCTCGTATGGAGCTGCATCATTTGGAGAACGTTATTCGTCAATTGTTGGATGAACAACTCGGCCCGCTTCGACATGACATTGCCAAGAGGGTGCAGAATGGAGGACAGGCCTTATCATCGTCGACTGAGGCAACAATGAATGACGTTATCTCTTTGTTCCGCGCTCAGCTGCAAGAGTCGGCCACTCGCAGCTTAGAGGACAGCCAGATGGACGCGAGGGGCGAACTCGATTTCCAAATGATCAGAGAGATTGTGGATGAGGGTTACAAAAATATGCTTTCAGCGTTCCAGCGCGAAATGCATCGTCTCGCACAGCAGCTTCCCAACGGACATGCAATTAGCAACCTTCCTCAAGAGCTTCTGCCAGTTCTCGATCAAGTGGGCAGTAGGACGATCAATGCTGTTGTGGAAGCTATTTCTGAACTTTCAGCCCGACAAGAAGCCATGAGTCTCAATGCTCCTGCCCGAGAACGGGATCTTATCGTTGACAAGCTTGTCACTGTGCTTACCCCGATGATGCACTCAATCCGTGCCGAACCCATCGATTACGAATTCTTGACCAGAGAACTTACACAAGCTGTGAAGCCTCACATCTCGCAGCTGATTGATTTGGCATCCGACAAACGCGAGACGGCTGGTCTCATCGTCGACAGAATTCTCCCTCTTATAACTTCGAAAATGGCAGCTATCGATACGGATGCCATAACGCTCAAGCTCATCACCGAAGTTCGCCGTGCCATTGCTCCAATCGACGCCTTCGAGATTAAGGAACAAGTTGCGGATCTTGTCGTGGAGCGGTTAGATTCACGATTGGCTGTTAGGGATAAGGCGTTCAATGTCGACGTTGTGACAACTAAAGTCACCGAAAACATCGCGCATCTGTTGGAGGCTCTCAACACCGTTCCTTCGACTTTGAGTCAACTTGCTTCCGCTCAGAAGGCCGTCGGCGAGAGGCAAGATGGTTTGGCGACGTCGCAATGCCAAATTCTCACTTCAATTTCCAATATCCCTGGCCAAGTCGACTCTCAACTTGAATCACTGAAAACCATGCAGGGCATTATCCTTACAAAACTTGACAAGCCCACCATATCAGCACCAGCAACTGACGGAAATGTCATTCTCGTGAAGGATATCGTCGAAGCCCTTGCTCCGGGTCACAAGACGCTTGCTGGACATAATGAAGAACTACTCACGCAGAACAAGGCTCTTCTGGACAAACTGGACACTCTTCCGGCTGAATTTTCTGGGATTGCCCTTGGTCTCCAGAACACCATTGTAGAACTGATCACAACGCGTGATAATTCCAAACGCGAAATGGATGAGCTCCGCAAACTCAATACAGATTTCCAGATTCAAGTGACAAAGGCCCGAGGATTGCATGGGCAAGTGCGCGTCGAGAAAGACATGTTGAACGAGAAGCTTGGTATTTTGGAAGGAGATCGTGATCGCTTGCGAGTTCAGGTCAAGGAGCTGCAGGCAACTGCTTCTGCCAAGACTACTGAGACAGCTGCTTTGGAAGCTCGTAATACGGAACTCGAAGAAGCACTTGCCAAAGCTCTCGCTCGCCTCCAGTCGTCCGATGTTGCTGCTCAAGCGAACCAACGAAGCATTGCTGATTTGGAGAATGCTAATAAGGATCTGACTGCAGAGAAAGAGAGCCTCAAATCCAAGGTTGGTGATCTTTCGTTTCGTGTATCTTGCCTACTAATTTGGTTATTAGGTGAACGCCTTAACGGCGGATATTACCTTTGCTGCTAGAGAAAAGGAAGCCACGGCCAAGGCCTTTGAGGTCTTACAAAAGGAACGAGACGTCTTGTCTTCGCAGCAGGCCAACTGGGATGTATTGCACGCAGCGACAGAAAAGATAAACATGGTCTACAAACTGCTCGAGAACGCCGACGACGAAGAGCAGCAAGAGTTACGACACCATCGTGACCGCGCCAAAGCACTCGAGGGTGAAAACGTAACTCTGCAGAAACGTTTCAAGGATCTGGAAGCGAAGGTTGCTAACAGCGACAGAAACGCGGCAACGGCACGGCAAAGTCTAACACAAGCTCAGCAACGGTCGACAGAATGGGAACGTCGAGCTAAGGATTACGAGGGTCAGCTTGAATTGGTGCAAACCAAGCTTGACCAAGCCGAACAAACTCAATCTCAACTTGATGCGGATTACTCGATGGTCAGGCTGCAGCTGGAAGAACAGGAGGCTGATGGCCGCTTAGTCCAGGTAAGTTTAATTAGTGATCATCTTGAAACGTGTGTTAATCTCATGCCGTGCTTAGGATCAGGAAAATAAGCTACGCGATCAAATTACTGCGCTCGAGACCAAATGCTCGCTACTTCAAACCGAGCTCGAGAAGGCCAGGGCTGCAAAGGCGGTAGTTGCAGCTGTACCCCCACCGAACCATCATCGGCCTTACACGAATGGGAACTCTCATCCCCCACCTCGTCCTGATTCCCGGGCCAGCACAATCGATGGACGAGATAACGCCCCGAGCCGCCGAATTCCTTCGTATTCGACAACCCAGAGAAGCACTGTGACTTCCCCAGAGGCCTCTGTTTGGGATTCTATGCATGCTCCCGCCCAGACGAACGGCCAAAGCAAATGGGCCGGTTCGCCTAAGACTCATGCTACTCCTTCACGATATTCGAATATCACCCCGTCTACTCCCAGAGCTCAGCCTTCAAGATACAATTCATCATCATACGTACGAGGTCCATCTCCGACACCAAGTACCGTTTCAGCTGCCCCGACAGTGGGCGACGACGGCTGGTGGTCATAAATTCCCTCTTTTTAAGTTTCCAAACTTTCTATGCTATCGACATTTCACACGTTCACTAAATGGCTCGTATCATACATAATCAAACGCAAAAGGTCCTTTATTTGCATAAGTCGTCTTCTTGGATACATCTACTATTCCCTGCTTTCACCTATCATTCTTCTGACACTCATTCAATCACGTTTGGTCTCCCCGTCTTCACATATGAATCGCCTTATCTGGGAATCTGTATACATATATACCCTCATTTATCGTACTACTTTGTACACTCATTTGCAAATTAAACAAACATTGATCTACAGAGACGAATAGGAAAGCAAATATGTCATGAGCACATTGTACAATTGTCATTAGTTTAGGTTAAGATTGTTGCGGAGGAGGCGAGTTTGTTGTCAAATCTGTCGTAGGGAATAGCCACTCCTGAGCTGCCCATGTCGCCTCCTCTGGACTCTTTGAGATTCTGTGGAGAGAGGTAAAAGTTAGAGGACTTTACCATAGTGCGAAGGATCAACTAGAGGCGTACTCAAATTTGGGCATCCATCTGCCGCCCCGCAATTCAAAGAACCTTGGCACGTGTTTCTGGCCACTTTCCTCCATCTTTCGACGCTGCTCTCGTTGCGCATCCTCGACTGCAGATTTCGCTGCTGTTGCCTGTTCCATATCCTTCTGATGGATTGCTGTCGTGAGGTCTCGCCATAGCCTGTAAAACATGATAAGTGGTTTAAGGAGCTATAAACCTCGGATAACAGACCTTTGCGACTCGTTCTCTTCTTGTTCATCCTCTGGAGGAACCCACTTGGGTGAAATTTTCTGGCCGTCCTTGACTGCATCAAACAGTATTCGCTTCTGCCCCGACTATCACATCGATTGTAAGGCTCGAGAAAATGCGAGGAAGAAGGCAAGGTAAAGTACCTTGTAGTTCTTGAAGTCCATGACGTGACTCCACCTCCCAGACACTTCGCCGATATCAGATGAACCCCGACGTACACGCCCAGCCAAAGCATTATAAGTTCCGGAGAAGAACCCCTGAAGTGACTTTAGACTTCACGAACGGAGTAGGTGACAAATTCTGACAGACCTTTGTTTTGAATTCTAAATCACACGACAAGCCATTTTTCTCGTTCTTGGCTATGCATGTATCTCCTAATTCAAGGACCATCTTCCCAAACAGAATTCCGCGAGCGTACATGTTGGGCATCGTTATAACGTATTCTACAATGCAAGAATGAGTGAAATATTTCAAGAATCTGAACGAACGTACCGCCATCATCTGGTTTTCCGAGCAACGTTACCCTATTTTCGCCCTCCATGGTCGTAGAGACACTGTTCCCAAGAAATTTGGATTTTGGTCGCAGTTCGCCAATGATGCTGACGCTGTTGGCCGGTGATATGTAGAAGAAAGCGGAGATGGGTGGGTGGTGTGATACTGGGATGAGAGTTGTAGGATTTGTGTTGATCAAGTGGACCTATCACATACCCTGCTCGGCGATGTAGAAGCCTTGTGTGCCATTTGGGTAGTCGTACCTGCACCGGAAGAATTCACCTAGGATAGGGTTGTAACTGCGGAATGCAACATAAGCGCCGGAGTGACGAATATGATGTGTCTTTGACTCACGGTTTTTTGACGCCCTTGGGCTTGATATGCCAACCAGCGAGGTAATACTGCAGAACACGAATGAATCGTTCTTCTGGGTCGTCGAAACCTTCAGCGCTGAGTGAATCGAGTAAGACGGTACATTTAAGGATGATATGTTGAAGGGCACTTGCCCGAAGATGAGGTCTGGGTGAGACATAAAATCGGTGATCCGTTCGAGCATGCTTCTAGGTTCCAAGACGAATGTCGGGAAGGTTACTCTTGAGAGATCCATGCCGACTCTGGTGTGATACAGGCGAGCTAAGGTCAGACAAAGCTATGTTATGAGATGGTAGAGGGGCGCTTGCCTCAGCTGCGAAATTAGGGAAGTTATGATGGAGCCCTCATTGTCGTCTCTGCACTCTGCGTCAAGATCAAAGAAATACATCGGGGGATGGGGAGTGGTACGAACAGGATAGAGGTGTCATCCGGCTCCGTGTCAGAGGGTGCTTTGTCGGGGTTGTCCCCCTCGACTGAACCTCGAGGCTTGATGACCTTATTGAAGGAGGCGCCGCTAAAAAGACCCATCATGGCTAATCGTGGTCTTCGCGGCTTCTAAAGTAGTGGATGGGACGTGGAGATTGAAATCCGGAATCACACTCTAATGATCAAGTGGATAGAGAGGGACCGGAGCAAACAATCTACGGTCTGATCGCAGCCTTGAACAAGCAACGTGTTCAATTACTAGTAGAGTCGAAGAAACTGTGAAAGTCAAGAATCAAATACGCATTCCAATTGATGTCATATCCTATCTCGTGATCACAATAAACTATCACCAGCCAGTCTCTATTCCAAATCTATCTATACATTCTCAAAACACTATCTTCGTAGGACCCTTGGGAACAGGGATATCGTCCCGGAAGAAGGCCCCGTAAGCACTGTGCTCTTTTTTCTTGATGGTCATGGGGAACTTCTTCAGTGCTTCGTAATCAAATCCACTTTCCCGAAGCACTCGCGCAAGTTCGCCGGCCAACGCTCGTTCATGGGCGTCTCCAGTGAAGAAGGTGATAGACTTGCCGCTCTTTCCACCACGACCTATTTATTTATCCATCTAAGTGATCGGAGACAAAAATTAAAGGAGAAATGACTTACCCGTTCGACCAATTCGATGGATGTAATCCTCGATTGTCAATGGGAAGGTGTAATTAATAACGGCTCCGACGTTCGGGATATCGAGTCCGCGCGCCGCCACATCTGTAGCGACCATCAAACCGGTAGTTCCATTTTTGAAGTTTTCAAGTGTTTCCATCCGCGCATTCTGGGACAAGTCTCCGTGTATAGCGCCAACCGAATAGCCCTGTCGTCGGAGCATCTGTTCCACGCGCGACGCTTCTTTTTTGTAGAGTGCGAAGACCAAGACCCGTGCATCTGAGGCACCAGTCGTTGTTGTCTTTTTATGAGATAGTGATCTCAGGACGGTTAATAGACGTTGACTATGAAGAATATTTGTTAAAACACAATCATGGCGAGAATGAAAGTTTTGAAGTACTCTTTGGATCGCGCATCGTCGAATACTTCGACGCTCTGTTCTACTCGACTGTTTGCTGTCAGATCATCACTTCCAACAGTAACCCTCACTGGGTCACGTTGGAATGTGCTTGCTAGACGCCGCACTGCTTCCGGCCATGTAGCGCTGACTGCAGGGCACAAAAGCTGTCAGAGTCATTCCAGGACGATCGGACTTTGACACATACACATCATTGTTTGTCGTTCGGCGGCAGGTTTCGTACTCGCAATTATATTCCGAATATCGTTTTCAAAACCTTTGTCCAACATCCTGTCAGCTTCATCCAAGACCAAGTAATCCACACTGCGCCGGTTTATCAGACCAGACCATTGACAAATAGCACGAATGGTACGCACCCGCTCAAATCACATACACCCTCTTGCATAAGATCCAATATACGGCCCGGGGTACCAACCACTATCCTGGTAGACATACCATCTTTCTCCTTATTGGCATTTCTGAGCATCTTCACCTGCGGTTCTTTTGGCACACCGCCAAATACAGCCACACTTGCGATGCCGAATGGTTTTCCCAAGGCACAAAGGGTTTCGTGCGTTTGGATAGCAAGTTCACGCGTGGGCGCGACAACAAGTATTGATACCGTCGATTTTCCGGATTTTGACGAGGATTTTGAAGTGGAATTGATGAGACGAGAGAGGGCTGGTATACCGAAAGCGAGAGTTTTTCCACTGTGCATTTGTAAACATCGATTCGTAGATGTACCAAAAGAAAGAACAGAAATTTACCTGCCGGTCTCAGCAATCCCAACAACGTCTCGGCCTGCTAATGCAGGAGGCCAAGTGCATGCCTGGATCGGAGTGGGTTCCTTAAAGCCAGTGAATGAGGATTTGAGTTCCGAAGGTATGTCAAGTTGGGAGAAGTTAATGATGGGTAACATTTCCTCCATATTAGGAGGTGTATGTATCGTGATTGAGTGTTTTTCGAGGAAGGCGGCTGCTTCTTGCGGCGTTGCGGGTGTAGAGAGCGAGGTGGAAGAGGATTCGGCTGTGGGTTTGGGAGACGGGTTCTTGGATGGTCCAGAAGAGGATTCGGCGGAGGTGGAAGGTACATTAGATTGATCTGTGGAGGATTCCTGTTTTCTCCGTTTTTTCTTCTCTTTCTTTTCTTTTTTAGATTCTGAAGCGTCGGCGGTGAGTGTTTCGTCCTCTTCCTCGTGCTTGCGTTTCTTCTTTTTCTTTTCTTTCTCTTCTGCCTGCGGTGCAGCATCTAGAACGAGATGGATTCAGTCGACTGTTCTTTCTGACAATATTTGTTGGCGCACCTTCCTGATCAACCGACATAGGTTCACCCTCTTCAACGTGCTTACTTTTCTTCTTCTTCTTCTTTTCTGGTTGTTCTTCTTGAGGTTCTGTATATCGTTAACACAGGTAAAAAAGAGTGATTGGCAATTGTGACATACCTTTTGAATCAACAACCATTTGCTCTGCAATCACTGCCGCCTCGACATCATCTTCAGGCTTCTTGCTCTTTTTCTTCTTTCTCTTCTTATCTGGCTTCGTTGAGCCGTCGAGTTCAGCTGAATATCAACCGATAAGCCTTTCACACTTCGTAAAAGTATGGCAAACCACTAACCATCTTCCACTATCGCTTCGTCAATTGCTGCTGGTGCATCTGCACTGACCACCACCTCCTGTTTCGAGTGGGACTTTTTGGACTTTTTCTCCTTGACCAAGAGTGTATCGCCTGACATTTCGTGGGTCGAGGCGTGAACGAGTGAACAAGCACTATAATGGATGCGAGTGATCGACGTGATGAGAGTGAAAAAACTCGATGTGTTATGAATAGCCTTATTTGGCGAATCTAGATCTATATTTATCGGCTCGCCCTACCGGTACCTCTGAAATATTGTACAGGGTGTGCACTACTAACTTGGACTTTCCGACTATAGAACCGTGTCAGCGTTAGCTATTAATGTGACTTTCAAGAGAAATCTGATCGAGAACATCAAGCTCACTGATACATACCTTCCCTGCGAGGCTTTCCACCAGTTAACCGTACCTGACCCCTTGCATGCATATCCATTCTTGACATGGGTATGAATCTGCGCTATCCTCGTCTGTCTGACTGCTATAAATCCGTGTGTCTGCGAGTTAAGAATTGCGACTCGATAAAGAATCTGATGGAGAACATCAATTCCCCTCTATATCTTCATATCACAGACATGCTGTTCTGCTGAATCAATCCGTGCTAGCACAATCGTTTTCTCGCGAAGGCGTAAAATAACATCGATAATTTCTCCGCCCTTGAGAGCCTTCAGATCAGGAACAGGTCAACATACAAGTGGTGTGGGGGTAATGTGCTTCACAAAGTCTGATCCACACATGGCCTTTATGTGCTCGGGAACCCCTGCTTTAATACAGGACTTGTGGGCCATGTATACATACCGAACAAACACGAGAGCAGAAACAGGCCGGCCGCCTGAAACTAATAAGGAATGATAAAGTCCTGAAGTCCTCTAGGAAAGCGAAGCGGTTGGTTCTCGCCGTCTCTCGCCGTCCTGCACAAGGACGAGGCAATCAGATTGCAAACGATCATGAAAGCATTACAGACAGTCTTTCTGGCAATGATCATGACAGTGATACTTGAGCATTCTTGAGGTCACCACGAGGACAGAAAATTTAAGGAAGGCTGTACCAGCCGGCTAAGGGACGCCGTCCAATACGAGGAATGTTTCGCTTGAACGGTGGATCGTCCGTAAGAGTAAGCAACACAGACATGAGAAGCAACTTGAATAAGTGCTGCGCAGTTGAACGCCACCTTGGCGGCACTGATTTTTCTGTTGGCGCTTTATTTCCATTGGGTGCCGTGCAGGACACGACTTGAGGATGCCGAAAGTTCAGAGAGGCTGATGAAGCCAAGAATATCGGACAGCAATAGGATTTCGCCAGACCGATAAGACTTGCGAGTAAATCTTCGCACCAACAAGCAAAAGTAAGGATTTTATACTTCGGATGAGAGGGCAAGAAGTAAAAATAGCCCCAACTTGTGGACGAGAATTGGTTGATGGTAGCCGACGAATAAAGACGCCGCAACGTTTCTTTCAGACAACCTTGCCCACGCAAGTTATTTCCAAGTTATTATTAGAAGGCGCGGTATATACCAAGGCCATTATTCGGTGAAAGACAGAGGACACGTTGCACGGAGCATACTAAGGGCAGGTGGGCAATCAAGCTTATGCATCGACAATATACGACGCCCAGATGCTTGGGAAATGACACTCGGGTTTCGGAGGGTGGGAGGCCTTGACGATGATCTTGCATGGAGGCGATGTTATGTCAGCAACTCGGTGTAGCAACAGTAGTCTGCAGCCAGTGTACTGGGACGCATCAAAAGTAAAATCATTGAACGACGAACGGTGCACGGCGAGCTCGACTTGTCGACCTCCACCACATCTCTCTTTTTCTGTTCGATTTCTACAGTTGGCTCAACAGCAACTCATACCCCGCAGGTACGGACAAGTCTGTTATTAGCACAGCTTTTATTGGTGACTAAACGCCAAGTCGATCAACCTTGGATCAACCCTTTTGTCGACATTACCGTTTTGTTCCTCACCCTCTTTAATACCCTGCCTGACACTCTTGTTTACCGCCCTCCTCCCCAGGCGGTTTCTATCTTTAATGCATCTCCTTCGACAATTACCTGCGCTGGTCGTTGTCCTGCTAGCCTCATGGTCGCAACTTACTGATGGTGACCCTTTGCTTCAGCCGCTCAGCCTCAGATGCCCTATGCTGACCGTGATATCCTTATTATAGCCCATAGTGCTCCTGCGCGACTGTTGAAGAGAGTTGCTAATCCCTTGACACTCTCCCTCGAAATTCTACCCCGTGATCGCCTCTCTTCGTCCCCCGAAAGCCTCATCAAACGACAATCACCGCCACCGAACTCTCTTCGATATGACGACTCTTTCAGACTAATTCTATCAGCCTATAATGAAACTTTCCACCTCCATTTGCGGCCTAATGACCATCTCATCCATCCTGCTGCCCGGATCAATTACTATACCACATTATCTGACGGACGTGAAGTCTTGAGCCACACTGAACCTCTCCTCCGAGAATCAGTCAAGGCCTATTGGGGTGAAGTTATCGCTGCATACCATTCACCAGCTCGCATGCGCGAAGATACCGCCGGTGTATATCCTCAGCCTCATCCTGCGGATCTAGGATGGGCGCGCATCATGGTTCATTCTCAAGGCGACAGCGCCCGAGGAGTTAGCCCAGTCTTTGAGGGCGCTTTCTCTTCAAGCGGCGTAATATATCATATAATGACCAAGGAGAACTATCTGCGCAACAAACTCGACCTTGATCCCTTTCTCTCACACCCGGTGGACCACACCGATGAAGCCCTTGTCATTTGGAGGGAATCTGATGTCATGACCCCTGAGGAGGAGCATTTCGCCAAGACGGGAAGCCACCCGACAGAAAACGTCGTAGTACCTCAATCGTGCGGTCATGATAGGCTAGATTTCAACGATCCCACCCAAAATCCAATGCTTAATAGGCCGACATCTTCTTGGCTCGATCACCTCATCAATCCTTTCCTCAACGATTCAATTTATCGTCGGGATGACGTTCCAACTGGAAATGGTGGAATGGGGACCAAGTACGTATTTCTGCAGGTATACATCGGATGTTGCTAAAGGCCTTATCCATCGCAGCTTTGTGGACTCCATTGGTTCGACAGATGGTTGCCCTTCTTCTCAGAAAGTGGTATGTAAACTGGTTGAATGATTAATTTATGTCTGACATTGTTCAAAAGCTTTACATGGGCGTTGCGGCCGATTGTACGTATGTTTCAATGTACAACGGACAAGAGAACGCCACAACACAAATCCTGACCAATTGGAACTCGGCGAGTTCGTTGTACAAGGTGTGTTTGCTACAGACTGTGCTTATGTCAGACCCACGATATTCAAGTAAAATTCTGAAACAGAGTACATTCAACGTAAGCCTTGGCATAGCCTTGCTGGAGGTTCGGAGCGCAGTGTAAGCTGATGATGAAGTCAAAAGATCATTGAATTGACCCCCATATCCGCAGGTGTCCATCACCTATTGATCCAACAATACCATGGAATATACCCTGCAGCGGAGCGGAACTTGATACCCGCTTGTCGTTATTCTCGCAATGGCGAGGCGCTAAAGGTGACGATGGTGTCGGTTTGTGGCATCTAATGAGTGGATGCCCGACGGGCTCTGAGGTCGGGATTGCATGGCTTGCCACGCTGTAAGCCCAGTCGCTTTGATGTCGCCATACACTTGCCTCATTGAATTTCGTAGGTGTCAACAACAGGCTACTGGTAATGCCCCAACCGTGGTTTCAGGCACGGCAGTTTCCACCGCAGGACGCACAGAATGGCAGGTAGTTGCCCATGAAATTGGACACAACTTTGGTGCTATCGTGAGTGTTTCCGTGTTCATAACATGTTACTTGGCTTACTGTTTTTGTCGCAGCACGATGTGAGCCTCTCAAGGGAAAAGTTTCCTAACGCAATTGTATTGATATTTGATGAAAACAGTGTGCATCTGGCTGCACGTTGAGTTCGCCATGTTGTCCATTGAGCTCGACCTCATGTAGCGCGGACGCACGTTTTATCATGAGCCCTGTTGCTCAAGCGGGAGAAAAGGTATTCTCACCGTGTAGTCTTGGAAATATCTGTGGGCCTATCTATCAGATCTTTTCAAATTAATATGCTCACCGTCATATTACTTTTCCAGGCTCCGTCATGAAAGGCGTTTCGGGTGGACGAGTGGAGACAAGCTGCCTCCTCGATCCAGATGCATCTCGACAAACTATATCGCTCCAGATGTGTGGAAATGGCATCGTAGAGAAGGGTGAAGATTGCGACCCGGGCAAAGGCGCGACGTCCAACTGTTGTGATGTCACGACTTGCAAGTTCAAGAATAATGCCTTGTGCGATCCGGATAGCAGCCCATGCTGCACGGCACAGTGCTCCTTCGCTCCGGCCACGCTCGTGTGTCGCCCATCTAGGGATGCCAAATGTGATATGGCAGAATCATGCACGGGTAACTCCTCATCGTGCCCGAGCGATGTGGTTGCAAACAACGGCAAGTCGATTGGAATCTCTTCTTGAATAGGGAACTTGGTCTCTGACTTGGTTCTTCTTTTCCATAATTAAGGGCAGAGCTGTGGGAGTAACAATCTGGCATGTGCCAGTGGCCAATGCACGTCCATCGCTCGTAAGTCATCCTTCCCATTGGATGCTGTCAGCGAATGACATGACCTTACGACTCCTGAATAGAACAATGTCAAAATGTTGGCGCCTCGATGGGTCTCAAGGCTGCCTGTCCAGACCGCAACGATCAGTCATGTCAGATCTCATGTCAGGATCCCACCAACTCAGGGGCATGCATAAGACTGACTTCCTTGCTTATCGACGGATCTCCCTGTGGTACGTCTCATCGCAGCAGCCAGCGGAACCTTTTCCTGATGTAATTCAATGTCGTACAGGCTTCGGCGGTACTTGTCTCACTGGCAAGTGCCAAGCTGCTGGATTCCTTGACACAGCAAAGGTTCGTGCTTTCAGCGCCCCGGATGCCTTCCTTACCTGATCATTTCCTATCGCAGGCTTGGTATACCCAGAATCTTCAGATTTCCATCCCGGTAACGGTTGTAGCCGGTCTCGTGGCGATTCTTCTTATATGGGGCATTGTTCGAGGTTTGTTCTCGATTTACCCTTTCCGTGAGATTGCAGTATTTGCTCATGACTGGTCGCCTATTCTTTCCTTTTTGACAGCCGTGAGACGGTGCTGCGTCCGAAAGCAACCGCCGTCTCGAGCAGTTCCTGCTACCACGCCCTCGATGGCAAGATCGGCAAATCATGAGAGACTCGCAAGCTATGATACTCGTGGGGACAGGAGCGCAGGTCGACGCATCGTGCCAGGTTCTAGGTATGTTTGATGATCCTCGGATTTAAGCTTATTTGGCTAAAATATCCTCTCTTTCTCTCCTCTTTGTCTTTTCCGCGTGTAGTACGGCATACACCAGCGTGCCACCTGCTGCACATGAACACTCGAGATCTGGCGGGAGTCAAGACCTAAGGTACAACTATTCCGCCAACAATCGAATGGATTGGGTAGACGACAACGCATATAATGGCGCGCGAAGATAGTGCTTGTTTCTTCTGGCACATACGTATGTTCTCCTGAATTCCTTAGATTGTTGGTCCGCTGCCTACAAAGCGTCGTGGACTATGATGATATTGTATACAAATGTATGGACTTTTAAACATTTTATTGTCGAATTGCTTTCAGACTGGGAAAACCTTTGCATATCGATGTAATTTAATCATCCCTGGCATGTTGATTTAACCGAGCCGTCGGAGGCACTCTCGTTTGAGGAGATTTGAGGTGGGTCCATGGGCAGAATGTCGGAATGACAGTTAGATATCCGGCAACAAAACTTTTGTTTATCGGGTGGTTAGTTACCCAGGCACTCTCTGTTGATCTGCCTCGCTATTTATATCGTTCCCATCTAACACTCTTGAACAGAACCTTAAGCATCGGCAATGCCTGGGATGGTCAGGCTTAATCGGCAATCGAGCACCAAGGTGAACAAAATAAGACTCTGAGAAGTACGCCCCATTCGCGTCCTTATGACTGAACCTTTCCGCCGCGGCTATTTGATAGGATCGAACCCTGCATTCCTGAGTCCCTTATAATAGCGTTCCATCTGAAAGAGTTATGTATAGATCACGAGAACGGGTCCAGCTGATGAAACAGTATGTACATAACCTTTGGTCCTAATGACACTTACAGCACCATGTCAATTGTGGACAGGAGCATAACGTTAATCTCAACATAAATCAAACCCACCTGTGGGCATGAAATAATGTGGCGGAGAATTAGAATGAAACCTTGTTGGACTACCAGGTCATATGCAGGGTTACTTATGGAACCATGAGCTTGAGACGTGTCCGGCCAGTCGTGGAGATGCGCTGACAATTGATTGCCATGGGTGGCGTCTGGAAAGGGACACTGCGTTGCACATGGCGGAAGACTTCGTAAAGCAGGGAGCTTGGTTCATGGACTTCATTAGATATAAACAAACATAGGAAGCTTCTTTCCTCCAATCCATACTGAATAGGTCCGAATTAACCCCATCGCTTGAACTCTGCTGCGATCCCGTCATCGATCATTGTCAACTTTTCAAGAAGGCGACAAGAAGTCTTCGGTGGCAGAAGAATACCATCATGAGAAGATGACACTCACTTAGGATTTAACTCTGGTTTTTCTGAGCATATGCTAGGATCCTTGAGGCCGATATGATCTGTACACGGAGTGCGTTGCAAAGCCTGCGGCACCAGTGCAGACGGCCTGTTACAGTAAGCGATCGAACAATCGCCGATGGATGGAAGCTTGGACGTAAGAAAACGTTGTTAGCGGCATATGCGGTATGTCCCCAGAAGGCAGGCTTGGTGGGTCATCGATAGTGGCCCTTCTTGACGGTTCGGTATATGCAAGGAGCCTTGATGGAAACTTTCCAGGGGGTCTACGAGACAATGCATTTGGGGCCTAACCTTTTTTGAAGAAGATTCTAAGTTTAGGGAAAACTAGGTAGTGCACTCTACGGACATTCGAACTGGCTATCGTGAGGGCGAATCAGCATCCGATGCTGGTCGTTTCTCAAGTATGCCATCCACAATGCCGAAAGCCATGGCTTCTTCAGCTATACGTGGATTGAGCGGCTGACGGCGGACAAGTAAGGGGAATTCAAACTGACCAGTCATATAGTAGTCTCGCTCTAATGCCCTTTCTGTTACATGCGGCGTATAAGTTAACATGCTGTGAATCGAGTAATTGGTAACATGTGTAATCACCGAAGCGGGCAAGGCCTTCAACTTGCGACTCTCCGTCTTTGGCACAATGCCGTTGGTAGATGCTAGTTAGAAGTTGACGTATCCGTAATATCTCCTTTGCATGAATGGCAATATCAGATGCTTGACCCGAAGCACCGCCGGAAGGCTCTAAATCGGAGCCTGAGTGTTGTTCATCGGTATGGCAAGGGTGACGTACGATGTATCATGATGCTGGCGTTCGGAAGGCAGTGTCGCTTTCCCTTCTCACCTGAAGCAAGAAGCAGTGATCCCATAGACGCGGCTAATCCAAGGCTGTAAGTGTGTATTGGAGATGAAACATACTGATTGGGATGGGGATATGAGTCAAGGAAAGTATGATATTTTTGACAAGATTGTCCACCTGCATCTAGAAAATTCGGATACATGCTTATGTTGACCAGATGAGTATGACTTACTGTATCATATATTGCAAGGCCTGCAGTCACACTGCCACCTGGAGAGTTGATATACAAGTGAATAGGCTTTGTGGAGTCTTCAGCTTCCAGAAAGAGTAGTTGAGCGACAATTAATGTGGAATCCGCGTCTCGTATCTGAGTTATCAAAACATGAACCATTGATGTCAAAGCAGGAGCACGTACTGGTCCATGAAGCATTATCACGCGTTCCCTAAGAAGCCGAGAGAAAATGTCATATGAACGTTCTCCTCTGCCCTGTAATACAACCGTAACTCATTCACTACAATTGCGTTCTAGAATGAGCGCTGAATATACCGTTTGTTCGATTACTATGGGTACAAGATTTGCTGACGGAGGAGTTTGCCATTGGTCATGAAAAAGCGACTGGCCTGCCAGCGGATGAAAGAGTCGCCTTGGGCATCGCTGGGACAACTTGTTGCTGGACTGCAGGATAGCTCGTAACAACATTATTGATGGTCTATCCAACTGTGGAAATCTCACAAGCGCTTGAATTATCCAAAAATGTAGCCACGTGACGAACGCGTCCGTCAACGTCCACCACCACGACTGTAGCAGCCGCTTCTGCTTTCATTGTCGCTCGTGGACTGTTCTACGCGTTCAAGATAACTCTTGTTGCTCCTGCCTTAAGACAGGACAAGGCTATCTTCGGTGACGACCTACGACTCTCTTACGAAACGCCATGGCTGGACGGTTTCCCTATTCTCAGCGTTCTAAAGAGGCACCTATGGATTTTCAGTGGACCAACCGGACTCCAGTCAAGCCAGTATGGGCTACTGGAGCTGAAGATCTCAGTACTCCTCGGAAACGTATGTTTGATTTGCATCATCTTTGCATGTATAGGGTTTACTTCTGGTCAATTTTCAGGCTCTCACGACGACTTGATTCCGACAACACCCTCGCTGTCAAGTACACCTCAACCAACGTTTGGATCCAACCAGAATGTTCCCTTTCTCTTCCATCCAACCACAGCTCCACAAACTCCACATTCTCATCCATGGGCACCTCCACCCCAACCTTCGCCATCGAAAGCCTTTCCTCTACAAAACGACATCAAGGACGTAGACATGACAGAAGTTAGTCCATTCAGAAACGAGGAGAAGAGGCTACAAGAGGAACAACAAGAGAATGAACCTGAAAACGAAAGGCCGGTGGCAACAGGGGGGATGAGACGCGTCTATAATAAACGCACAAAACGCCAAGAAAGTCGCATCGTTGCAAGAACTCGTCGCAGTGATCATGATGACGACGCCGGCTCGAGCTGTAGTGAGAGTGATGAGGAAGGCTCTGCCAAACCGTTAACTCGAACGACGTCTAACCATTACACTCTCAATATGCCCGCTCCCGCCCCTCCCCAGTCCGATCTGCCTTACGTACTACTTGGGTAAGTCGTACATCTGAGAATGCAAGAAATCGCCGGAATTGCTGACCTTGGGACAGTTACCTTCAGTTCTTCTTCAACTCAACATTGGTTTTGATATTCTTATATCTAATCGTTCAGTTTATCATCACTGTTCAAAGAGACGTCGAGCATCGAATCTCGGAGTATTCTCAAGGTAAGCTTTCAGATATTAACATCCTATTCATCCCTCACAAATCATCCGCAGACATTATCCAGGAGATCAGCATGTGCACAACTCAATACAAAAATAACCTATGTGCTGTCAGCCCTATTCCAGCTATGATCCAGCAATGTGCAAATTGGGAGACTTGTATGAATCGTGATCCTTCGGTCGTTGGACGCGCAAAAGTCGGCGCCGAGCTGATCGCAGAAGTTGTAAACGGATTTGTCGAGCCGATCAGTTGGAAGACCCTGGTATGTATCTCGTAAAAGGGAATGGAACAAAGTTATCTGATAATTCTTTCGTTTCAAATAGATTTTCACGCTTACGTCGCTGGCATTCTTGACCGTCTTCATCAATACCCTTCTTTCCCTTTACCGTGCAAAACACCAACCTATCCCTGAGGCTCAATCTCATCGAGCCCCTGCCTTTCCCATAGCACCCGCTACTCCCTTTCCTCCGCACCATTTCGGGGGTTACCTGTCCCCAGCGCCTACACCGACCTGGGGCCGTTATCGTTCCGAACAAGATCTCGAGTCACCGACCAGAAAGCGACGACTAGACGGAGGAGGCGCCGCCAAAGTCAAATAAGTAGACCCTTTCCTGACGCTAAATTATGAGACTAGTTAGGTATCTGAAATCGTGTCTAAGTACCTACTTGCGTTGTTTTCATTTATCCAAACTTATGCTATTCATATACATTGCACCTGTGTCAAACCTGTGTACTTGGGCACATTATAACGTGAGTACATTATGCGCTCCGTTGTGCCTTCCAGCGTCATTGATGTGAACCCCAGATAACCTCAAGGACATCGCCGTACCACCACAATTTCCCAGACACTGGGGTCAGTATAACCGTTCGAGGTGACAGCAAGTCCGACACAATGCATCTCCTGGCATTACATATTCCGGTTCTGCCCGGAATATCAGTCCCTTGTCATCCTCATTTAACCTCGTCGACTGCGGGATCTATTTGAGGGCTGTTTTGATCACTTCAGAATCTTCGGCTGTTCTTCACAGCTTTTCTTACCGAAGATCATATCGTTCTCGGAAAGTGATCTCATCCAAACGATCTATCAAGTTGTTTCATTACCCGACCGATCGGCCCCTCCCCATGTTGCTATGTTCAAACTTAACATTGACCTGTCTTTATGTTTTCACAGGATATGAATTCTTCCACGTCGTAATCATCACTTGATCCCACGCGTACGGATGAAAAGCACTAATTGCAACACTACTTATAAAGGTGGCAGGAACTGTAGCCCTCTGTAGCCTCATTGAAGCCGCACAACTCAGGTTGCTAAGCTTTTAGATAAGCGACTTCATCCCCTTCCAACTTCCCCGCGTAGAGGCTAGAATTTGATGTATCGTGTTCCTCACGTTGAGGCGTTGATTCCACATCAGACGTAATGTCTTCGCCCCTTCCTTGAGCACCTTTGGCCGTAAGCTTCCCCTGAACAAAGACCATCAGATTTTTTGGTAACTTTTAGTGTCCTTGAGCTTAAATAGGGAGTAACCCCTCTGACCTCTTTATGTAAGGCTTCACTGCCCTGTACTTAGCCTTAGGTTTGAATAGGTTTGAATAGGTTTGAATGTGTATTTATGAATATAGACCGTTAAGCCGAATGCATTCCGAGGACACTTATCCATTCTGAACCGAAGCTGATTAGAGCAGGCCGAACCCCGTTCGGAATTCCGAATTCCAAATTTCTCAGAACATGTCGAACAGTCATGTTCGTATGGGAGCCACGATGGCCATCTGAATTGTCGGCGGCTTTCACGAATTTGATCATGGTTGCCGAAAGGAATGTCAGGGAGGGTCAGGGTCCTTCATGATCAATGGTCACAAGCGATTTCATTATAGATTGATTTTCGCAACGCGTGAGCAAGATGCAGTTTCTTCGCCATCGCTGTCATGCACTCTGGAATTGGAAACCATAGGAATCAGGTTGCTTTCATTGTTATGATGCTTGCCCGGACATACACTGGTTATTGAACGCTCAGAAACTATTTGTTCCTGTCACAATTATCAAACGTTCTGCATGTGGAAGTGTGTGTCTGGTGTTTCATTCACTTAACCCTGGCTCGGACAAATGCTTAACCCGCGTGCATTCGGTGTTGGCATATTGAGTTCTTTCAGGTGTGACCATACACGGGTATTTATATTCGTACGAAGCCAACAAATGCTGTGCAATCACATACAATCATGAATTGGTGGTGTGCGACGATACCCATGATCGCCTCGCGATTTCAACTTTCAAGGGGTTCTTGGCACTGAGGACTCCATACAAATTTACCACTTGTTACCTAGAATAGATCATTTGTTCCCTGAATTGCACGAGGTCCATTACTTTGCATTTACTTATTTATCGTTTCCATACACATATGTCAGTAGATTCTCTTGAACCTCTAAGTGAAAGTAACTAAAACCCCCGATAGTAAGAAAGCACTTCTTGTGCGAAGCCAATGTCACGATTTACTCGTCGAACTCCCTTCAGCCGCCTTATCCTCCTCCTTTTTCTAGATGGCAACCAAATCGATTGAACAGATGTTACCTCTGCATTGGTAGAAGAGATGCTCACCTTCTGTTTTGCTCTCAGAATTTCTGCGTCACTAGAGAGGACTTTAGGATGTCATACACAGCAAAATCGGAAGACAACACTCACGTCTCCTTGCGTTTCGCTATATTCGTTGCGCTTTCCTTCGGCTTCTTCGCATTTGCCGCAGCTTTCTTCTGGGCTTTGACGCGATCCTGCTCACGCTGATTTCCGCCTAGATAATCAGATGTGAAGGTGAACCCAGGCAATATTGAAGGTGCATAATGGAACCGCAGAGTGTATTTAGATTACGGTACTTACGAGTCATAGGCTGTGTATATGTTGGTAGTTGGGTAATGTCAAGAGCAGTGAGGAGCCCAAAAGCGCTATGTTGGACTTGTGTTGGATGACATTTTGATTTGAATCGGAGAATGTCGGAGCTACAATATCGCTAGTTGTTGATGCCCGTGGCTGTGCTGGCGTTGATCATTCATCGCTGTGCAGTGCTATGCTCATAAACTGCAGCAACCTGCACCCCTCAAGAGTCGGATAAATGAAAATTCATTTGGGCGAAATACTAGCACTGTCGAGATACTGGGATGAAATTTGCAAGACTCATCGCCACAACGCACTTGCCATGCACTGTATCCTTCGTCGGCTTATTTCTCCTTGACCGCCACATCAATGACAATTGTGTCCAACTTTATATTGACCGCAACCCTGAAGACCGAGGTTAAGGACTAGTTCAAATCGGGGGCCATCATCTGTGTACAAGCACACGGCTAAATCGAGATCCATTGGTCACCATTTCGGTCGCAAGCATTCCACGATCCAAATCGGGTGGCAGTGGGCATAATTATTCCGAAGTTTGTCAACATGTGTTGTTACAAGAGAGCTTCGAAGTAAGAGCGCATCACCATCTAACACCGCTCGGGATTCCAGAAGCCTCCATTTCTGAGCACCATCGCCATTGGTTCCGTCACGGAAGAAATAAGCTTGGTAACCCGATCGGGAAATAGATTAGGGTTCCTGGCATTTCGTTGGACTTTAAATTTCGGCCCGTGATCCTCTTCTTTGATGAGGCCAGCGCCAGCTCCGGATAGCGTAAACCCAATCAAGTATGACTGATCCTTAAAGGTTGTTCACCATGCATGCTGGTCCAGGATCTCGAAAGAATTAAACGTTGCATGTGTGATTGCTGTATCATGAGGCAGCAGACTGTAGTAAAGGCTATGATTATTCTGTTTGATCACGAAAGCATCTTTATTGCCTTGTAGTACTTGTGCTAACCGTTCTCGTAAAGCTTACCTGGATTCATTTTCAGAGTGGACTTGGCAGAGCCGGGTTGGATGGACCAAGTAGGTTCTCCGAATTCGGGTAACAGTCGGTACTAGGCCGTCTTCCCCGTTGTCCTCCGCTGACCCTTCCGAAGGACGGCTCCTGTCTTTCAACACTCGTGGTTCTAGCCTAATTCCAACCCTTGCCATTCATTTATTAGGCGGCTAGCGGAATGATCACTTGTGATAATATGATTCAAAACACTACAAAATGTGAGATGTCAAGTTTTGAAATCTCTTACAACGGAAGCGCGCGCAACGGACACGCTCGGACACGGACCTTGTCGCTGGACTTGTGGGTGGCATCGAGATTCGATGGTGATAAGATAAGGGTGAATGATACATTGATCACGTCGGACTGGTACCTTGCCAAGACGGGCAATCAAAATCTTCAATCATGCTGATGTAATCACGTTGAGCAATCAGCAGGTTCCAGATCATATCTTCCCTTAGCTTCCCCAGAACCGGGGCGACGGACAAGAAGTACATCACATCCGAGATCCGCATCGGGCAATGCTCAGGCCGAGGTCGACGTGTCATGCATGTATCCCGTAACGGCAATCTGCGCAGGCAATTTGAACCATGACGCCTTCGTAACCTCCACCAGACACTTCCAAAGTCCATCGTTTTGCCGGATTTATCAGGAGAACTGCGTTATACACCCTCCCTACGCCCGCTCGAGAGCTCTTCCTTCTGATAACGATCCGTGCCATCCTGACTTTTGCTCTATTGAACCTTCAATTCTGAGCATCCATAGCCGTTCACCCCACGTCGAATAGCCTCTGTTGGTTGTTCAGAAATATAATGGGTTGCCCACGCGAGTGACAGGATCTAGATCGTTTATACAAGGTAGCCGCCGCACGGAAACAATCTAAATTCGGCAAAACAAAGGCACGCGGCTGTTCGATACGAAGCAAAAAAAAACAGGAGATGACATTCAAATGACATGCTAAACTTCCCTGCAACAACGCCAGATGCAATCTCTTCTTCCACCTTGATCGCCATGATCGTGCGAGGGGAGCCGGTTGTTGGGCCCTGATCTCTTCCCCCCGTCTTTATTATATATATCACGACGCCACTCTGATGAGTCCTTTTGCCCCTCTCCTCCCACTTCAGTCTTCATCTTGTTGGCTGTCCCCCACTCTGGGCGTCCCATCTTTCGACGCCCCAGTCCGTTACCATCATGTCCCACAGACATCTTGCTCGTCAACCCGACCGCGATGTTCGCATGCATGACCCCCCTCCACCCGCTGCGCCTCATCCTCATACTCACAATTTGATCACTCATCCATCTCATCCGCAAAATCATCCTCCCCACCTTAATGGTGGTTCAACAATTCCGACCACCCCTGGAGGAATGTCTAATGGGTCAGGTCACGCGAATGCTATATCGCCCGCCGTAGCCACAGCCGTTCCAAATGGAACTGGACCTCCAGCGTCTATAATTCACAAATTGAACACAGCAAATGAACAGACATGGCTTTTGATAGGTATGCCTTCTCCACATAAATTATCCGGCCTGCTGACACTTTGTGCTGTGTTCCAGGCAGAGTTGCCGAACAAATGGGAGACCTCGAACATGCACTGTCCGCATATGAAAATGCCCTGCGGCATAATCCGATGTCCGTATCTGGGCTTACACAGGTTGCGGGTATCGCTCGGATCAAGGAGAACTATCCCAAGGTAAGTTTTCGAATATGCTACTTCCAAGCACATTCTGCTTGCCGCGCGTGTCCGCGGAAACGAACCACTTTCTTTGTCTTTATTTGTTTCCGATCGGATCTGACCGAAATGACGTCTTCTCTTCATTTTAGGCTGTTGATTTTTTTCAACGTGTACTCGGTATTGAAGAGGACAACGGAGAAATATGGAGCGCCCTTGGTTAGTAATCAATCATGTTCTATGTTTGACTGATCTTATGTTATTGACTCATCGATCGTCACAATCTAGGTCACTGCTATCTTATGCAAGATGATCTGCAGAAGGCTTACTCCGCCTACCAGCAAGCGCTCTATCTGCTTCCGAATCCTAAGGTATGCAGAGCCTGTGTCGGTTTTGTTGTCCTTGTTCACCAAAAGTTTCAGGAGGATCCCAAGTTGTGGTACGGGATCGGTATCCTCTACGATCGTTATGGATCCCTCGACCACGCAGAGGAAGCTTTCTCGTCGGTACTCCGCATGTGCAAAGGTTAGTTTTAGTTGTGTCGCAAGCCTCCAACAGCTGTCTTATAATATCTCAAGATCTAGACTTTGACAAGGAGAACGAGATTCTCTTTCGTTTAGGCATAATCTACAAGCAACAAGGAAAGTTTGACGACTCTTTGTCTTGTTTCGATCGCATTCTTCGCAATCCGCCAAGCCCACTTGCTCATGCCGATATCTGGTTCCAAATTGGCCATGTCTTTGAGCAACAAAAGAATGTGAGTTGTAATGATGGTTTTTAGATTTCATCTTCTAACATTCGGCATTAGCATGTCCGTGCGAAAGATGCTTATGAGCGTGTTGTTGAAGCCAACCCTAGTCATGCAAAAGTTTTGCAACAACTTGGCTGGCTCTACCATCAAGACGGGTCATCGTTTCAAAACCAAGACCTCGCCATTCAATATCTGACAAAGAGCCTTGAAGCTGGTCAGTCATACAAATATTCGAACACAATTTAATCAGTTGCTGACGTATATCTTGAAACAGACCCTTCTGATGCTCAAAGTTGGTACTTGCTTGGGCGTGCATATATGGCCGGCCAGAAGTACAACAAGGCATATGAAGCATATCAGCAGGCTGTCTACCGAGATGGTCGCAATCCAACGTTCTGGTGCTCCATAGGTGTTCTCTACTTCCAGATCAATCAATTCCGTGACGCTCTAGATGCTTACTCTCGGGCGATTCGCATCAATCCTTACATCTCAGAAGTCTGGTTTGACCTTGGCAGTCTCTATGAGAGCTGCAATAATCAGATCACGGACGCAATTGACGCCTACGCTCGTGCTAGTGAGCTTGATCCAAGCAATGTTGCCATCGCCCAGCGCCTTCTACTGTTGAAGAACGCGCAAGCTACTGGGGGTCAGCTGCCTGCCGCACCTGGCCCGCAAGATGTTCACCCGACAGCGTATGCGAGCGCCGTCGTTCCTCCACCAGGATTAACTGGACCGCCGTTGCTGTTGCAATCTGCGACCCATCGTCCTCCTTTCCGCACGGACTCTCGAGGGCCTTCCAACGAGATCTCGCTGCCACCTCCGTCCCAAGTTAATGCTTCTGGTCGTTCGACTCCTCCACCACCATTCAGAGGTGGGCCACCGCCTCCAGTCATCCTGGACGAAAGTCGACATATGCCTTCACACACTCCTCTTGCTCCCATGGAAGTTGACCGACCTCCTCACCACGGGGGTCGTGATTATCCACCTCCGAGGGAGTCCACTCGAGGACCTATTGGTCACCAAAGTCTCCTTTTGCAACACCCACTTCCACCGCAGCCACCATCCGACGATCCCAGGAGTGGGTCTCACCATCACGACCCATACTTTAACCGGGGCCCTCGACCACAGTCGCGTTCTGTGTCTCCTGTGCCGCACAGCGGTCGCCCTCGTTCCCCCCCATCATCCTTCCAAGGTTACCCGCCACCGAACCGTCAACCCGTTGGACCTGCTCAGCCCAGCGCAATCCCATCGCAGCGTTCACCTCGTGTCTACCAACCGCACGAACAGAGTCACCCCTCCGAGCCGGAGGGTGGTTGGGATCGTCGCCCTCCTCCAGGTGATCACCGTGATTGGGATCGCAGCGACCGTCGTCCGAGGCATAGTGGCGATTACTTGCCTCATTCGGCCCAGCCGCCTTCTTTCTACCCACCACGTTCCCCCCGTGCTCACAGCCCTCCTGAGCCATCGCCGCGGCAGCACACTACACGGTATTGGGACAATAAACCAACTACAACAAGCGGGCCTTCTTCTCACCCTGGCTTCCGTCCTTCACCTCCTCAGCAGCCACCCCATCATGAACCCCCTAGTCGTCGTTATGACCCTAGGCACGATGCTCGCGATACTCGTGACCACGAGTCGGAGCGCACCGAGAGCCGAAGCTATCCGGTTTCCCCAGAAGGCATGAGGGGTCGCAATGCTCCAACCCACCTTGTAGTAGGCAGCAATGCCCGTTCTGAGAGCCCTCACCCAGCACCTGCCATGCCCGATCTGAAGGATCGTCGTCGTCGCGCTAAGGACAGGGAGCATGATATTCAACCTCAACCACAGGCTCCGCCAGCCCCTGTGTCACATTCACAACCTCAGATGTCGCCCCAGTATCCATCTCAAATCTCGACACCTCTGATGCAGGAGCCCGCGCCAAAGAAGGAAAGGCGGAAGCGGGCTACCGGTAAGAAGTCGAAGGAAGAGGGTGCACCTGAAGGAAACAAGATGTTTGGCTCCGAGCGAGGACCGGCGAACATGCCTGGTAATTTCAAGATGGTGCAGGGATATGCGAAGGGTCCTGGTTCTCCCGAGGCCAGCTCCAATGGTTCGGGTTCATCGCGATCCATCCAACCATCACCGACGAGTGCCACACCTCGCGCTCCATCGAGGATAGTTGATGAGGATTATGATGAAGGTGTTGCTGATGCTCTCATTGTGCTGTCATCGTACCGTGCCGCCCCGGACAGCTCTGTGTCTGCCGCCGATGCACCTTCACACTCGCCAACCATCTCCTCGCATAGTCGACTTAGTGACCCCTCTCCCCGTCCGCCTCCTTCTCATCGCAACTCGGTCTCGTCGAATCATGCATCTCCTCCTTCTCAATCGGCGCCTTTGAAGAGGGCTTTGAGTCCAGGCCCAGAGGAAACTGATAACAAGCGATCGAGGTTGGACATCATGAAACGCAGAATCTCATCACCGTCAGGGAGACGCACCCCACTACCGTCGACGCGACCTTCGCCCATTCCTTTCCGCACCCAGCCTGCTTCACATTCGCCGGAAGCACGCCAACCGCATGATCCTTTCCCGCCGAGCCCGTCGTTGCCTTCGGTCCTTCCCCCTCATCCGCGACCCGTTGGTGCTGGACATTCACAATCTCATGCAGCGTCGTCTGTTTCACTTTCTCTTCCTCCCATCGCTACTCTTTCCCCTCCGTCGACTGCGCCTTCCCCATCCGTGCATGGCGATCGTGATGACAAAATGCATGTCGATGCCCATCCATCGTCTCCTCCATCGCGGGGCAAGTTATCCGACGTTGTTCACACCTCTTCACGATCCCCTCCCACGAAGCCTATGTCCTCGCCACCTTCGGAGAAGAAGGAACCGGTGTCATGATTATCCATTCTTGCATTTTATTCTCTCGTCACATTACATACACACGTTCTTATGCAATCTTTTCATATACCACTCTGTCGTTGTTATGTATATAGTACCGCATCATCTAGAATTTCAAGCATTTCCTGTGAACATGTGCTCAAAGTTAGGCATGCCTTCACGATTTTTGTAACCTATAAATGGAGAAATATTCCAGACGCAGTTGCAGTGTAAAATCATGTAAATCTTTTCGTATGCCTATTTCAATTTGGAAGATAAGGGGAATCAAGGAGGTATGACAAATAACCGACCGACCCTGCATTTTATACTATTGTGTGACTTCATGCACCTTTTTCATTGCCTGCAGTCATCTACAGAGTGGGCTGGGTTGTCTTACCGGTTTTCGCGTCCATGTCATGAACTTTGAACCCGTCCCACCGTCTTCTGCACCGGAATCATCTGATGCGCTCGAGCACCATGATACAGACACTAATGCTATCAATGCAACTCTTCAACCTACACCGCCTACACTAGAGCCTCCACTTGCGCTTCCTCTTCCTCCTGCTCTGGACTACTCTGCTTCTGAGCACGCTGAACACCCGGAGGAGACCCAGACTGAAGACCCCGCTTCACGTGCACGCTACTCCCACGCGAGCATGACAGTCGAAGGAGATGTTGGGTCCACGACCATGTTGGACCGTACCTTGGTTGAGGGTGATGAGAGAGAAGGCTCGGCGAAGAACCACACCAAGGTGTCTTCGTCCAGTAGCTTTTCATCGCATTCCCAAGTCCACGCCGCGAAAAAGTCGTTGAGTGCGAGTGCTCATTCTCACCACCGGAATGCGTCGACGGAAGGACTTGGGAATGGGACTACCCCGGTTGCTTGGGATCCGCTGAACACCCTTGACTCGCGACCGGAGGCGAGGGATGAGAGCCAGACGCTGGAGAATACGGTTTTTCTGGAAGAGGGTGATGTTGTGGACTCGAAGGGGAAGCTTTTGTTCCCGCACGACTTGGAAGTGAAGGTGTCGCCGGCGCCTTCGAAACGAGGCTCGCATCTTCGGTTGGACCTCAAGCCTACTTCGCCTCAGCCATGGGAGCAGATTGACCCTCCGCTGGATAATAATCTCAAGGCTATTGCGGGGTATTATTCGCCTGCGGCTGCCTCGCAGAAGTTTCATTCAATGCAGAACTCCGCGTATGTTTTTTTTTTTGCGTCTTCGTTCTTTGCCTCGGCTCTAAACCGTATGACCGTATCGTAGCGCTCCTCGACCGTTGATACCCAAGTCTTCGTATTATTTCGGACCGCCGCCGCCCGACTCAGCATATGGTACTGCGCCGACAGGGCACATTGGCGTGCATCATCCGCGGGAAATATTGCGTGTCGAGAGGGACTACACAGGTGGTGAACTTATTCAATTCGCGCCCATATACCCTTTGGAATTAGAGGGTCGAGTATGTCCGAGGCTTTATGATGTCTCTTACTCGTCAGCTTGTTCGCTTCGCTGACCGGTATTCTTATGGGTTGCAGATAACGCCGACACAATTTCTCGAATCCATCAATGAGATCAACGAGATGCTTATTTCGGCTCATAGCCTTCGACATTCGCTTCTAGACAACATGTTGGCGATCTTCAGTCTGCAAATTTCAAAGCTCTTTCTCAGATCTCACTTTGAAAAGGCACGCCGCAGCACACCACAATTTACGAATTTGCAAATATACTGACATATTCGTGATCGTTGTTGATCATTTGCGACTTGACTTAGGAGATGCAACGCCTGCACGACCTCATCGACCAATTGAATGCTGGGACATTTAACCCTGTTGGTCTCAATATTCTATGGCCTAGAAACGTGGCGTTCCTCTATGTGAGTTGACAGCGCGATTGGTTGTTGGCATTGTCTGATCGGAAAACGTGCATTTTTGTCTTTGCGTGGTGCCTGCATTCTACAGCTTGAGATCGAGTACTACGTCAGTGTTCATTCATTCCTCTGTTTTGAACCATGAGAGGAGAGATCTGACCTTTCTTGGCAGTGATATTCCGCGGCAGTTTGATGCCTCTGCATTGCGATACCCCGCTCATCATTTCTACTTTATATGTTGGCTCGGCTTTCTATAATCTATGTATCGTTATTTTGTCATGTTGGGATTTTCGTATTGGAATCGATATTCGACCAAACGACCATCAAGACCATTCCGCGGGCTGATCAGTGCTGCAGTATAGTAGATATCTCATCAAATATAATTTCCCTCTTCACGGTAGTTCATAGATTGCGACAGCATCCGTGTACCTTCTATCTTTTGTCTATCATATTGCGTTGTAAGGCCAAAGATAGGGCGGGCATTTATGACGAACATGAGGCGTACATCACAGAATACACACATAACGTAAGCGACACATTTTGATCGAACGGAGAGCAAAGTATTGAAACGTGCCAGAAGAGAATCCCATATGTCGTTAAGGTATGTCTGACCATGATTGCCTGACGTTCTTTGATTCCCGAAGACATCGCACAGAGCTGCCTGCACCCCGCAGTAAGTAGCAGCTGGACGCGCGTTCTGGCTGTACTTAAGGACTTATGCGGATGAGCGGTTAGTTTGCAACGTGATGATGTAATCGCGTGACGTTAAAGTGATTCGGGGCCAATGATAGAACCGGAAAACCACCCGTATTTGCGCGAACGACGGAAAAAGAACCGATGTCGAAGTGTCGATGACCTGTGCCAGGATGATCGCTGAGAGATAGAACTTGAGCGGGGATTTACGGTGTCATTGCGTGCGGGGCGAAGAGTCTAATCTCCTCATCGATGAGCCGCGCTAGAGACTGCGAATCGTAAAACGTCCAAAGTATGCGAATCGGCCGGCATATACAGGAAACAGCCTGCTTGATAGGAATCAACGGATCCGTCCAAGCCGAGTCACAATGTTGATGAATGAAGGGTGCCATTCCAAACTCCAGCGAACCTGTACGCCATGTTGGCCTCAGTTCGAGCAAGCAAATGGGCCGCGGGGTATCGGAATGAGCATGGTATGGATGAGCCAAGTGCAAGTGGATGAGAGAGAGCCTCGGACGGGGAGGAGAGATGGGCGTGTATATGAGCAAGTCCGTGGACTGGGAAGACAAGGTTTGGATGGAAAGTGCGGGCAGGGTCCTTGCCGAGCGAGAGGAGCAACGCGTTCCCGGCAATTTTCCGCTCTGGGACGGGTCACATGACTGTGTGATGGTGCTTGGTAATTGGCAAGATTGTTTCAGGCCTTGGTCGTCGTCTCAGCTCTCTCTTCATCGTTACTCCTACAAATCCATAACAAATCCTCTTTCCATTCTTACCAACAATCCCCACTCACTACAGTCATCGCGAATGGACGCTTACCCAGAAGTCACCCCTCTCTGGGATCTTTCCCACAACCCCACCCTCACCCAGCTCGCAGACAGCGACTTTCTCGCTCTCCTTCACAAGCAATTCTCGACCGATAGCGATGGCCTTAACTATATGACCGGCTATCCTGCGGGAGTAAACCCACAGAATGTCTCAACCTACTCTTTACCCAGCCTCACGCCACCTTCGGAAGACAGCAGCCCCAGTCCCCCAAATTCTAACCAAGATCATGCAAACGATGACATCAATGATGCTGCTCTCAAACGCAAGGCAAGCGATGATGATCTGTCTGACGGTCCCAGTTCGAAGACACAGCACACCTGTATGAGACCATTTAGCCATCATTGCATTGAAATGGATGAGCTTACCTATCTACTTTTAGCGGAGAATGATAAGAAAAATTCAGCCGCTCGAAGAAAGTCATCGGGTGGCACTGGAACAGTAAGTAGCAGTATCTGTGGTAGAGGAAATAGTTTTGACACACACTCAAAGGGAAAGGATGAGAACCGCCTCATGAAGCGCAAAGAACAAAATCGTGCTGCTCAGCGTGCATTCAGAGAACGCAAAGAAAAGCATGTGAAAGATGTGAGTAGATTATCAGGCTTATCCCAGAGCGCTTCTCATTAGATTAACTATTACAGCTTGAGGATAAAGTTGCAGATCTCGAAGCCAAGAACGAACAAGCTCAGAACGAGAATGAAAACCTTCGAGATTTGCTGACCCGACTTCAAAGTGAGAATGTCGCTCTCAAGGAAACTTCCTTTACTTTCGCCGTGCCGAAGAATGCCGCAAGCACCACTGAGCCACCAAAGGCTGTTCCTCAGCAACAGAACTTATTTTCTTCATTACCGTCGCCAACTCAATCATCCGTTGCCTCGCCCTCTCTTTCTGGACATCCATCACCGAAGGTTACAAATCCTCTTGATTGGAGTTCATTGACAACGTTTGACCCTGCCATGCTCAATCTCTTGGATGATTCTGTCCCTCAACCAACGGCAACAGAAGGTGCAATGCAAATGGATTTTGGTTTCGGCGGCACCACGGGACTTGCGTCTAACGCTCCATACACTACGATTGCAAGTAATCCCATGTTCATGTCCTTTGCTTCCACGTTCGATTCACTATCACCGCCTTCCATGGATGCAGGCAGCTCATCTGCGAACACATTCTCTTCCAACAACGGCTTCAACTTCGATATGAACGCATTGTCGACATGGCCGACCCCTTCGTCATCTCAAGACGCCATCCTTGATGACTTATTCGCAGGGTATCTCGGGTCGACGGGTTCCGTTGACTATTCGATGCTTGGTCAATCCCCCGCATCGATAAGTCCCGTCACCCACAATACCGTCCCATCTGCCTTCAAACCTAGATCCTCACCGGGTGCTTCATCGTCATCATTATCTTCGTTGTCGTCGCCTGCGACACTGCGCTCAGACTCAATGTTCACTACGCCACGAGATGAACCTTCACCAGGGTCAGACGTAGTTCATTCAAAAGATACATGCCCGAAGACAAAATCAGAATACGCACAACACATTAATGCACAGGGCGCCTCCCCTTTTGCTCCCGCCGGTGGGACAATACAGAAAACTTCGAGTGAGGACAATGTGCTAGGGAAGATGATAACGTGTGCTGGATCAAAATTCCCAAGTACGCAGAAGAGTGACAGTAACATTGAGGTACTGAGTGCCTGGCGAAGTATAACGTCGAACCCGAAATTCAAGGTTTGTCATCATCCCTCGATGAGTATAATTTTGTTAACCTTGATGGCCTTTGCAGGACTTTGATCTGAATGAGCTATGTTCCGAGTTCAGCAACAAGGCGCGATGTGACGGCTCCAAGGTCGTTCTAGAGCCGCAAGGTGTCCATTCAATATTGGAGACACTGGCGAAGAAGCAGTAGCAGCTTCTCCGTCTCGACGTGCTTGTCTAATGCTATCGTATCGGCGTTACCCTCTGTTGTGGCCTACCTACCAGGAGAGATGGACAGAGGATGTTCCGCCAGGCCCGGCCCCAGCTGCCGCCCACGTTTGTTTATTAAGGAAAACGGGGCGGACAGCTTTTAGAATCATACCCAATCGATGGAGGCCAAAAATTGCCCCTTTGCGCGCGACACGGCGGCAGGGATTTTTTCGTTTGGTCTTCGAGCAAAGAAGTTCATCCCGCTTATGGTTTTTGTTCACTTATATGCCCTGTTTCTCGTTTGGTCTCGTCGTCGTCGTCCCTCTTTCTATTGTCTCAGATATTCTGTTGCTTTGACATGTTGTATCAAATAATCCGCTCTCCAAATTTTATATCTTTCTCATTCTCCTTTCCTCGATCCGTCGGTGTCGTTTGACATCGTATGTCGTGGGTTGGGTCCTGCCTGTCGTCCTTCGTAACCATTTTCTCGTTTATAAAGGCTTAAAGAAATCGTAGCAACATTATCTGCGTCCGAATGCTAAAAACTTATTTATCGCATCATTAGCGTATCACATCTCCGTGGAATGCGTGCGGATTAACTCTCATGTGATCGGCAAGGTGGCAAGTATTTGCTCATGTCGGTCCATCTATCTATCAAACTTCAGTCAATTTAGCTGGCCAAAATTCATTACTTGTATTCAAGTACACAGCAGGTAATTCGACGTAAGAAATACATATCAACAGTACATAAACCACGAAGAAGTACGATAAAACAAGCGAAGAAAAATTATTCGTGCATAAGAAGAGGAAGAAGGTCCGTCAATTACTCGTCATCGCTCGGAGTGAGGTATTCTTCGTCGCTGATCACCTGCTTCCGTCCCGCACTCCTACCACGACTAGGCGGCGGCGGCCGCTCGTCTTCCTCCATGGGAGTAAGTGCCGAAGCGTACGAGCCAGTCGCAGAGCCCGTTCCAGGGGCCGGAGGGGCTCCAGGTAGATCTGACCCTGCGATGACTCTATTCCAGGCAGCATCAAAGACTTTCTCCATCTCTTCGGCGTCAACGTACACCCATGAGCCTTCTTGGTTGAAGGTTCGGGCGTTCTTGAACATCAGCCTCCAATCATCCCGGAATTGCTCCACATTCTTGTAGTGACCAGAATTGGAACGCTTTCGGAGAAGCGACAGAGCAATGGGTTTCGCGATAACCGAATAGTAGTTAGGGTAGTCCTATATGATTGCATGTCAATAAGTGCCAAGTGAGAATCTGGAACAGCAGAAGGGACTTACTCTCTTGTCAGGTAGATCTCGGAAAAGTTCGCAGCGTTTGCGACCCGTATCGTCTTCGCAAGCAAGGACAGCACGGTAACATTCAGCGAAAGCCTTCTTCATCTTTTCCCGCATAGCTGGGGGTAAATCGGAATTATTGTTGCCGTTCGACCCGTTGGTTTTCGTTTTACGTCGCTTCTATTTACCATCGAAGCTTGCGTCAGTAAGTTCTTCGATTGAGTGGAATTAGTGACGAACTGGGTCATGATCTTCATCATCATCGTCGACCTCGGGAGTCACGGACAATGATTTGATCCCACGTTTCCTCTTGCTCCCTGAAGGAACAGCACCGTCGTAATCGTTCGCCTTTGCTTTGCCTTTCTTCGGTTTACGGCCTCGCCCATCGACATCCGACGCGGGAGTGCCTCGTCCTGACACATCTGCATCCTTGAGTAATTTGTTTTGAATTCGACGCTCTTTCTTGTCTCGGGCCTTCTCAGCAAGTTCGTTGATGTCCTCTCCCTCTTCGAGAGCCTGGTAGATGAGAATGACTGTCAGAATGATTGAAGCTGTAAGATTTGCAAGGAATGATGTACCTGTGCCCATGCATCGTCGCTGAGACCATCGTTGTAACTGACGACGTTGCGTCGGCGCTGTCCACGACCTTCCACCAGATCTTCCACATCCTTGATGTCGAAAGGCTCATCGGTTTGATAACATTCCGGAAGCTCCTCGAGTTGCATGAGAGGTTGAGGCGGCTTCCCTCTGTTACCCTTGGCACGCCAAGCTTCCAAAGTCTCTCGTTCCCTCTGTAGATCCATCTCACGGAAGATGTGGGTTTCGGAATCATGACGGGCAATCAGCTCGTTGAGCTCATCGTCATTCATGTCTCCGGCTTCTTCGTTTTCTTCCTCTTGATCCGCATCAAGGATGGAACGCTGTGCCGGATAAGTAAGCCGGTATGAGACGATAGACAGAAATCCTTACCAAAAACTCCTCCTGCTCTTCCTGCGTAGACTTGTTATCGAAGCGACCGGCTTGAATGACCTTGTCGTCAATGTCGAGCTTGTAACGCGCACGCTGGTACATGGCTTCTTCGACACTCTTCTCCGTGATGAAACGTAGGATAAGCACCGCTTTTGTTTGGCCGATACGATGAGCACGATCCTGGGCCTGCAAATCTGCATGAGGATTCCAATCGCTGTCGAATCTGTAACAAAATATGAGCTCCCATTACAAAAGAGAGGATTGTCAAAACAACCCACATAATGACTGTATCAGCAGTCTGCAGATTGAGACCCAAGCCTCCAGCCCTCGTGGACAAAATGAAGACCTTGTACTCGGAATCTTTGGCATTGAACATTTGCACAAAGGAAGCACGTTCGTCTGTCTTTGTACCACCATCCAAACGAAGATATTTCCACCCTAACATCTTCAAAAAGTCTTCCATAATGTCCATCACCTTTGTCATTTGGAAGAAGATTAGAACCTAATTGATCGCAAATCAGTATGTTTCGCGGGTAAAGCTGTGGTAAATTCTGACTCTGTGGCCTGTCGCAAAAAACTTTGGAAGGATGCGGTTGAGTAATTCGATTTTGCCTGAGGTTCGAACGAGCTTATCGTCGATGAATCCACCTGGACTGATCTTGTCCTCCACACTCTCAAACAAGAACGGATGCTGACAGATTTTACGAAGCTGCATCAATTCGTTGCTCAAGCCCTTGACACCACCGGATTTTCTATGAAATGAAGGGAATAAGGTGAAAAATAAATCAACCACGTATTGTTTCCTTACCCTTTGTTGTCTTTTCCGTCTGCAATCATTTTATGCTTCTTCATCTGCTTATAGAGCTGGCTCTGCAAAGCACTCATCCTAATCTTGATGACCTTCTCGACCTTGTCTGGTAATTCGCTCTCGACATCCTTCTTCAATCGTCGCAGCAAGAAAGGTCGTAACACCTTATGTAATCGGCGAATGATGAGCAAGGCCTCTTCTTCATTCAGCTCAATCTTGTCCCCAGTCCCAGAGTTGGCGAAAGGAGTGTTGAACCATTCATCGAAAGTTTTGACAGAGTTGAAGACCTTGGGAAGAACGAAATTGAGAAGAGACCACAATTCAGGAAGATTATTCTGTAGCGGTGTCCCGGTAAGGATAAGGCGATAGCGAGAATGATAGTAGGTGGATAGGGTTTGGGAGAGTTTACTTTGCGTGTTCTTCATACGATGACCCTCGTCTATGTTATCGAAAAATCGTGAGTCAAAATAAAACAACCAGTAAAAAGGGCCCAACATACCGATAATCATGTGCAACCACTTGATTTTGCACAGGTATGGACGATCTTTGATAATATACTCGTATGTGGTCAGCAAGACCGAGAATGAACCCACTCGCAAATCTCCTTGAAGAGCACGACGTTGAGCAGGATTGCCTTTGTAGGAAATGGTCCTGACACTAGGAGCCCACTTCGCAAACTCTCCAGACCAATTCGTCATGGTCGAGAGTGGCACGATGACAAGATATGGGCCTCGCTGCCTTTTGACCTCTAGGAGAAAAGTGATTAACGAGATTGTTTGAATGGTCTTTCCAAGACCCTGATGGAACAACGTGAGCATGAAAGTAACCACAGTCATAGTTAACAACCCACCATCTCGTCTGCCAAGATACCGTTCAGCCTGTTGTTGTAAAGACTGACCATCCACTGTAAGCCTTTGACTTGGTAATCCTTGAGCTTGCCGCCAACAAGAATATTTGGTTGCTGTGTGACTTTCTCCGATATCCTATGAGCGACAGCATAGTAGTCCACCTTCTTGTCGTCAGCAGCATCGTCTGCGGCAATCTGAGCACCGAAAGTGGCTTCGTTGGCTGGGCCATCCTCTTGTTCAAAACCTGTCTCCAACACAGGCCCACTCTCGTTCTGTTGGGCAACGACGGCGTGGGCAAGAGAGTCGAGGTAAGTGTCCGTCTGCCGTAGCAAGTGTGTGATACGAGTGTCTTTAGCAGTGTCGATGAGCTTCATGTAGGCTTCTTCATCGTCGGCCTTCAGCGCCTTCATACGTTCCTTCGCCAACCTCTCAATGCGTTTTTGCTCTTCCTTCTCCGTATGGGCATGGAAGTTGAGCACGGCACGACCAAGGCGAAGGATTCGGTCTTGAGCTGCGCGGTTGACGGCAATAACTTCCTTTCCGTGAGAGCAAATGACACCTAGTTGCTCAACATGTTTGTGTTTAGCACGTCGTTCACGTTCAAGGCGTTGTTTCCGTTCGAGTTGTTCAGTCATGCGGGCATCACGAATTGTGGGTTTGCGAGTGCGACGGAAATCAAGGCGATTGAGGGGTAGCATGGTGCCGTGGTTGAGCCTTTCGGCCACCTGAGCCCTCATGGCCCTTTGCTTATCGAGAACACGGAGGGATTTGAGTTCAATGAGAGCACGTAACTTTCCATGGGCAGTTGCACTTGGATGTATGATAGCACTGTAGGGCTTGAGAGTGTCCAAAGGGGTGATGATGACGCTGTCATTTTCCTTGTCTCCTTTGATTTCGTCCCGGGTGACATCGATGTTGGCGTCAAACCCACCATCTCCCATCGTCGCCGGCATAGCTTCAAGCTCTCGAATCCGTTGCTGGATGCGAGCTTCAATGAAGCGTTCTCGCTCATTGATGATTTGATGGGCGTCGAGGCCTGCTGGCATAATAGTAGGAACGAGAAGGCGTTGAAGTCGAGTCTGGAAGAGGGATGGGTCTGTCTCCGCCGACCGTTTCAAGTGTGAGAAAGGATGTCGGTAGGCATTGTAAGGGTATATTCCAGAGTTAACATTGTCCTCAAGAAACGGTCCTTTTGGATAATCGGCTGGGTTGACCGGGGTTGACTCGACTTCTTCTGCTTTCACTGCTTCCTCCCCAGAGGCAGCAGAGGCCAGAGAAGGAGTGCCTGGCTCGCCCTTTGCTACTTTCACTGCAGCATCCACGATTCGCGAAGGTACATCAGGCCCCTGGAGCATTCTCTCCAAGTCGGGGATAGCAGTATTGGGAACACGAATTGCTTGCTGGATGTGCTCCGGAACAGAGTGACCCCGAGTGATGAGTTTGAAGGCATGAATCTGGGCACGCAAGGCGTTGATTTGGTCGCTTGTGAATGATACAGGGGTCTGAGAAGTCGGAGGGAAAGGCTGAGAGGGAATCGGTCCTGATGTGAGGGAGCTGGGGCCAGCTGAACCATTTGTGAGAGGTTGAGCGTGGCCATTAGTTATGCCTGGCTGTTGCTGTTGCATCTGATTTGAGGGAGGAATTTGACCTCGTCCTTGAAGTGTGTCAAAAGAAGCGCCTAATGACAAAAAAAGAGATAAACCGACTTTGGGCACTGAGAAGCTGAATGTATTTCATAACATTTTCAAGCTCGTTGGGAGTTTTTTGCTCCTGGGGGTTCTTGCGCAAGAAGTTGGCCCGCTATAAGCAGACATGTTTGGTGAGCTATGCGATCGAGAACTGGTAACACATACCATGATCAATTGCTGTAGATCAGGCATGGCAGTTTGCCTTTGCTGAACTGGTTGCTGGGCCATATTCGGAGCCATTCCGTTGCCCAGCATTGGAGCCGACCTTTGAGGAGGGTGGAAAAGTGCGAGTCAATGTAAAGCCTGTCGCGTCTTTCTCTTTGGATATACAGGGGAGCGGACTCTGAGCTTTTTGAGGTCACGAAGCCGCCGCGTGATGAAGGCGTAGAGCGTCAACGGGCGTGTGACCAAAACGTAACACATAGTCACATTGACTCAACGTCGCCCGATCACGTGGCTAATATCCAAGTCGCGTCCGTCAGGCGTGTAACTTCAATCTGACTCTTGTCTTTACTCCTCCATCATGCCAGCAGAAAGAGCAGGCGTGAGTGTCCTATAACCACCCGAAATGTTGCTGAATGTCGCTTAGTATACCGTCACCATGTTCCTCATTGACGTCTCCTCGTCAATGGGGACAATGAGAACTGTGGATACATTGAATTCAAACGGAGAGGAACAATCGACTGAGATGACAAATCTTGAATGGGTGCTCCGATTTGTGAAGCTCAAGATACAAGAAATGGTGCGCAGGACATGACAGCTTGTCTGGGTGAAGTTCATTGCCTTCAGTAGATATTCAACGGCAGGAAGACTGACCAGTGTGGCGTGATTGTCTTTGGCGCAGAGGGTATACATAATTGGGGATATCGTATTTTCTCTTCCGACTGATGCCCATGCCAGATACCAAGAACGTCATCAACACCAGCCACGGGGGTTACGAGAATGTTGTCGAATACATCCCTATCGGGCAACCAAATGCAAGCACCATCGCAAAATTGGACAGTCTTCAACCATCCACAACGTCAGGCGACCGTACGATCTCCTTATCTCGAAAGTTTGTGTTGCATTTAATATCGGACTTCAGCCATCGATGCTCTCATTGTTGGGATCGAAACGCAAGCAAAGTATTTGGCTAATAAGAAAACGTGGACCCGGAAGATCGTCATAGTCACAGATGGCGAAAGTCCCATTGAGGTCGAAGACTGGGAAGAAACAGTTAGGAAGATGGATGGGCTCAATATAACCCTAACGATCGTGTTCGTTCATCTGCCTTTGGCTATTTGGGGCCTAGCTTACTTTGCCAATGTTCACAGTGGTGTCGACTTCGATTCTGAGCTCGACGATTTCCCTTTCACCGAATCTAACAAGACAACGATCAAAGTGTGTTTCAGTATTCACTGCTCAAAGCAAAGTGGCGAGCTTATTGCTTTTAGCGTGCCAATGAAGAGTTCTATTCAACGTTGACTTCGAGCATGAAATCAGGTCTTATCGGAACTTGTGCATTTGCCCTGCAGGACATCTCCAACCCAGAATTGAAGCAAGTCAGGTCTACTCTCATGGCCACTGACTTACGTGTGGGTGATATCGACACTCGTGCGGATGAAGCTTTGGTGATATCCGTCAAAACCAGTAAATGTACAGCTTTGGGCCGACCCCATAGCTGGAAGAAATTCGGCTTGAGGGAATCCGTTGCAACAAATGCGATGGACGAAGGCGACGATGCCGAGGAGGAACAAAAGGTTGCGTTTGCTCAACTGAAGTTAAAAACGGAATACTTTGTCGACCGCAACCCCAAAGATGAAGAGGACGAGGATGGTGACATCAAAATGAAGAAAGAGAACGATGATGTGGATCTGTTGGACGAAGGTGAAGATGGAGAGGAGAATGAAGTAAAGACAGACCACCTAGAGAAGGTCGAAAAGGAAGACTTGATACGCGGGTTCAAGTACGGGACGACTTACGCCCCTTGTCCAGACGGTCAATTTCCAAGGCTTCCAACCAGGAAAGGCATTGATATTGGAGGATTCTTCCTTGCAAAAAATGTACATGTCGATCCTTTTTCTTTTCCCTGGAGGTTTACTCATTCACCATGCAGTTCCGTCGGGAATTAGCTTTGGGCGAAGTCCAATATATCTGGGCGGATCCGTCGTCTCCCCAGCAACAGGTTGCTCTGTCCTCAATCTCCCAAGCAATGAAAGACAAGAAGGTTATGGCCATCGCTCGATGGGTTTCCAAGGATGGCATGGATCCCAAGATGGGTGTTTTAGCACCGTCTGAGTTTGAGAAAGTTGATTGTTTACTCTGGACACATGTGCGTTGCCCTACGATTCACCCTCCTTGGTAGATTTTAAACCTATGATACTGCAGATGCCATTTGCGGATGATGTCAGAAGATACACTTTTGCCTCTCTTGAAAAGTTGATATCAAAGAAAGGCGAAATCATTACCGAACATCCATATCTACCCACTGGCGAGCAGCTCGAAGCCATGGAGCAATTTATTGACGCTATGGATCTCATGGATGCAGGCGAAAAGGATGAAGAAGGGTAGGTTTTCTATTATTTTGCCTTCGACATTATCCGACCGTAAATATAGTAACCGCCTACCTTGGTTTGATACCGTGGATTCCTACAACCCTGCCATTCATCGAACAAAGCAGGCCATGTTCCATTGTGCAGTTGTGACTGACGTAGCAAGCAATCCTCTTCCTCCGCCGCATCCCGAATTGCTCAAGTACTTTGAGCCTCCCAAACGAGTGCTTAAGAGAGCCCGAGGTGCGATTGAGGAGTGTAAATCTGCTTTCAGCGTCAAAGAAGGTCAATCTATATCATGTTACCAAAGATCGTGAATTAACGTACGGAATAGTGCCCAAGAGAGTCGCGAAAGCGAAAAAGGACGGCCACGCTCATGCTCAAGATGAGGACGACTCTATGCTCCTTCTTGACCGCAAGAAAGCCCCAGAACGTACGCAATCGCAAATGCACATCACAGAGGATACTTCGACTTCCGCCAAAGAGAAAGCAGTGTCCAATGCGGAGGATAGCGCCACGGAAGATGAGGATGAGGAAGAACTTCTCCTGGAAAAGAAACCCAGCACACCCGCTCCTCAACGCAAGGGTGGCGCCCCGTTACCGACTCCTGCTAGATCTTTGTCGCCTCAAGTAGACCCTGGTCGGGCACCTGGCAGGATTATAGGTAATACATATCCACTCAAGGATTTCAAGAAAAATATAGCACAAGGAGATGTCGTGACCAAAGCCGTGGAAGACCTTGGGTCGGTCATTGCGGAAGTGGTGATGCGTCCATTTGCTTCAAGGAGGAAGCAGGAGATGATAAACTGTATGACGACTCTGAGACAAACTGCGCTTGAGGTAAGCTACAGCCTATTTGCTACCCATGTAAATGTGTGTTTCTAAAAACAAAACCACGATAGGAGGACGAAATTGATGCATGGAATACGTATGTTTGAATTCGAATTTCTTTTTACTTGCGTTTTCGGAGTTAACTTCAATTCTGACAGGTTTCTCCGTGATCTCAAGGGCAAATGTTTGTCGAAACCCGGAAATCCCAGCTTTTGGGCTGAGGTGCAGAACCACGGGAGGGAATTGGGGCTAATCAGCACGCAAGAGGCCAAGAAGCAAGGCGGTAAATCAAGTGTAACGGAGAATGAAGCTGGAGAGGTGTGTCGCTCTCATGATGTCACATACAACGAAAAACTGATGGATGTTACTGTTTATAGTTTCTTTCATAGTCTCTTCAATTCCAATCCTATTGCAAACCATCTGTACACATATTAATTGGAATTTGATACATACCCTGTCTGCTGATTTATGGAAGTGCGATTCCCCTTACGAAGATTAACTCCACCATCCTCCAAGCAAACTACTGAGGCCGCCACGAGTCTGAGGTTGCCGTTCTGGAGTAGGTTGAACCATCTCTTCGACTTTAGCTTTCGGAGCCGGTTTCTTTTCCAGTGTTGGCTCTGCCTTCGCCTGCTTCTGCGCTGAACTGCTCGTAGATGGAGCAGCAATAACAGGTTGCTTTCCAGCCCTTTGTTGCAGGCGCTCCATGTCCAATTCCACGTAATTGAGCGCGATGTTGAAAAAGAGAGGTTTCTTGTAAGTTGTTGAGTCGGCTTTGACCGAGCCGCCATTGTGGGCAAACCAATCTCGTTTGAATTGTAATCCGTCTGATGCAACAGTGCTTTCGAGCTCCTTGATATCTTCCTTACTCAGTGGGAAAAAGGATGGATTGTTGTTGGTGAGGGGGTCTGATTCAGTTAATGAGAGACTAGTGGTGGTCTCTCGGACATGTATCGTAGCATGCTGCAAGAGAACGAGGGCCTCTGCGTACTTCTTTGTCGCCGAATAGCATTGGGCAAGGTAAACACACCTAGGAGAATTGAGAAAGACTTTGCGCGAGAGGATTCACGAAACTTACCGGCGTGCGTTCGAAACTGCAATTCTCGCCTCGATAGCAGAAGCAAGATCGGGGTTATCATCAACAATGCTTAAAGTCCGCATTTGTGCCAAGCTCTGTAAGACAGTGTCCAGGAGCTTCACGACCGCAGGATACAGTCGACTGTCCACTGGAGCTTTCGACGCAATTGTCTTCTTGGGGCCTTGAGCCTTGGCTTTGTCCCCGGAATCCGATGCCAGAAGCGTAGTCATCAGGAGGAGGTCACGCTGGATACGATGGGAGAGGAGCTGGTAAAGGATATAGACATGAACGAAGTGGATGTCTCGTCCACCGCTGGAAGATGCGACGTTGGCACTGGTCTGTGATGATATTTTAATTTTGCACCGGAGGAATAGAGCGAGGCGTACTGACTTCTTGCATCCCTTCAAGTCTGCGAGCGACCTCTTCTGCATCACTCAACGCCGATAAAACAGCATCATAGGCTGTCACACCCAGCTTCGACCTCTTGCTGTTAGCACCAGCAGGTCGGCGGGTATCCTTTTGGACATCTGCAAGGGCGTTCTCCGCCTCTTCCACCTTGAGCAGTACATCCACCAGCTCAGGGTATCTTACGGGAACTGGTTGACCGTCCCAAATCCGTTCCGTCAGCTTCATTTTCAATTTGGCATGTGTCCTCTCTTCGGCCTGCAGCTTCGCGACAAGCGCATCGCAATCCTCGACAATTTCACTTCGATATTTTGGAGCAAGTTCGGAGACGATGCTGCTGACATCGTATGCCTTTGTGCGACCTAGTTCGTGAGCACAGTAGCGAATTTCTGGGCCGACTTCATCTGCAAACAGTACAGCAAGAGCCTGGTCCCGACTTGTTGATGCTGCATTCGCCAGCTCATCCAGAAGGCCTCTCGCCACGCTGAGTTGGATCAACGCGTCCTCGAAATCGTCTCGATAGCGAAGGAAGCGGCCGTTGAGGATGATGGTGTAGACAGATACCTCAATCAGATTCTCGGCAGACATGCGCGAGGATTTGAAAAGAGTCTGGCAAAGGAAGAGAAGTTGTGTCGACCAATTAACAGCACGGCGGAACCGACCAGTTGCACTGTGTCGCAGGCTGGTCGCTCGCTCGTTGTTGGCTGGCTGCATTGATGCCGTTGTCAGCTCCTGAGCATAAGCCCATGACCGTTCTGCTTCAAACAGGAGGAGTTGAAGGCTTTCACATTATTGTCAATTCTCAAACATATTATGGAGCAAGGTATAACATACTGTCCATCCTTGACGATCTCTGGGGTTATGGGCGGCAACTTTTTGAAATCTCTTCCCTTTCCGTGTGTCATCTTTAGGGTTGAGCGTAAACGGTGGGTACGATTGGCACAATGTTTTCTGTGAGACGATGAGTAGGCTATCTTTCTTTGCACTTGGTGGAACATACCGATAACGAGGAAAGTCATTGTACCGCAATCCGTACGCGTTTCTCTGCTCATTAGCGAGTTGTAGAGCTTTCGGGTCAAACGTCAGTGAGCATTGACATTCTAAACACGCTCAAGTATACCTCGGAAAGCTACTGGTGGTTTTGAGATTTCAGCCATGGGTGGAGAGAGAAAGGGTCGAGGGACACATCGCATCAACCCGATCAACGCCCGATCACCACTCCAGAGCTCGAACGCGTTCGCTCAAATCCAAACTTGTTTCACTACATGGCAGATCTACTACCCCCAACTCTTCAGAATGTTCTCGACCAAACCTCTCTGAAATGGATCTTCTGTGGTGAACATAAGCCTTTTCTGACCTTCTCATACTCCATACTCAAGTCTTGTATTCAGGAGGAAAGGGTGGTGTGGGTGCGTCTACAACACTGTGCTTTCCGCCCTGTAGCCTTATTGACCTCCGAGGCCAATAGGCAAAACAACTACCTCCTGCTCTCTTGCCATTCAACTCGCGCAATGTCGCAAATCCGTACTTCTAATTGTCGGTTCATCCTCTACATCTGCTTCGTACGGTATCTGAATATTGGCTTTCTAGTCCACCGATCCTGCACATAATTTGTCCGATGCATTTGGCCAGAAGTTCTCCAAAGATGCCACGAAAGTAAACGGGTTTGACAACCTCTTTGCGATGGAAATCGACCCCACTAGCTCAATCCAAGAGATGGTTGAACAGTGTAACGTTATTTTGTTTGCGTGGAGGTCAAGACTCATTGGCTGATTCTGGATCCCAGCTGACTCTAATGGAATGATGGGCTCCATGATGCAAGACTTAGCTTTTGCAATTCCTGGAGTCGATGAAGCTATGAGTTTTGCGGAGATCATGAAGTGCGTATTTACCAGCTGCTCTTAATTACCAGATATTCAGACACTCACGTGAACAGACACGTCAAGTCCATGGAATACTCAGTTATAGTCTTTGATACAGCACCTACTGGTCATACCCTGCGATTTTTGTCATTCCCAACGGTGCTGGAAAAGGCACTGGGAAAACTAAGCTCCCTCGGTTCACGCTTTGGGCCAATGATAAGCCAAGTGAGTACTGATTGTCAATAGCTCCTTCAGTATTTGATGGAATACCAGATGTCAGCCATGATGGGCGGCGAAGCTGGATCTCAAGAAGATATGTTCGCCAAACTTGAAAATATGCGTGCCGTGATCACAGAAGTGAATACGCAGTTCAAGGATCCCGTACGTTATGGTTATTCTACGCAATGAAACGACGATAGTTTTCTGACCGACTCTTAGGAGAAAACAACGTTTGTCTGTGTCTGCATCTCGGAATTCTTATCTCTATATGAGACCGAACGTCTCGTCCAAGAACTTACCGCCTACGAAATCGATACTCATAACATCGTGGTCAATCAACTCTTATTCCCCAAGACATGTATGTCGTTTGGATTTATCCAGTCTACTATCAGGCTGATATATCCTCTCAAAGCTTCCAATTGCGAGCATTGTCATGTTCGCCAGAAAATGCAGCAGAAATACCTCGCAGAGGCACACGAGCTTTACGACGAGTTTTTCCATATCGTACAACTTCCTCTCCTCACAGAAGAGGTCCGAGGGCCTGAGAAGCTCAAGGAATTCAGCAAAATGCTTGTTGAGCCTTATGTACCTCCCCAGGATTAAAGACTTCACACACTCCTGCATTTGCTGTATCATTACCGATGCTGCGTATCAAATAATAGAATTCGTATATGGGCCGCTTAAGATTTCTTTTGGGTGATGTTCCTAAATAAGGCATGATGATTGACTATAATAATAGTGAGTAGTGCGGGGATTCTATGAAAGAGGCCAGTAGTAGAACTACATAAAGTAAAGTAAGGGCATGGTGGTAATATATAATAATGTACGGAATAATTTACAGATAACATGTAGATGAGGGTATCGAATGCCAAATAGCAACGCAGAATCATGTCGCAAGAATGCGATCCACAGTCTCAGACCACTCGAAACCTTCACTGTTCCCAATCGGCTACGCACGGGGTTTATTACTCTTCGTGCCTCCAAAAAATCGCTTTCCATAGACTTGTTGGGCAAGACCCTTGACTTCGCCAAAATCGGTAGTCGCCTGGGCCTGGAGGAAAGCAGCGTTCTGCGCGCGATGTGAAAGACAATCAGGTTCGATGTAGCCATCCAAGGAGCCTTGCCACAGTTCGTCGGAACTTGCAGTCATGGGGCGGCCATCTTTCATGAGAGTTCCTCCGTTTGTCTTGGCGAGAACAGCTGCAATATCCAGGCTTTCACCGGGCGGGATAGGAACAGGCTGTGAGGGTGTGACACAAGGCATGTCGACCTCCTTGCGAAGCACTGTATCAACGTCAACAGCCGAGAAAAATGCCACGCCCTGCGGCAGGTCGTCCATCCCAAGTTTGTACGCAAACAGACTGCGTGTCCAGAGATTAGCGATCTGTAGTGCCAGAGCTGCACGGTATTTATCCGCTTCGGTGACCATGTACCGCAGTTCATCGTGGACGGAGATCAGATATCGTGCGTCAATCTCATACTTGGCGATGAGGTGATCCATTGAGGCAATCAATAGATGGAGGTAGTCGACTCCTGACGACTGTACGACCCAATTGATGCGCGAGGGCATGTAATCTGAACCAAACCCTGCCGGAAGATATTCCTTTGACAAGGCATAGGTCACTCCGCATCCAAGAGCAGGCGTTTGTGGTTTATCCGAAACTGCGATTTCCTCCAGTTTGTTGAAAAGATAACTCTCCGTGCCACCAAACCAAAACTTCCGCTCGAAAATGTCGGTCCGGTGAGTATTCTTTCCTTTGGTGGAGGCATAAAGGTTTTCGGCGAGCTTCTGGGCTTCTTCAGGCAACATTCCTGCATTGGATTGCAGGAGCAGTAGCACGGCATGTCGCATGCCGGCACCGTATATTCTAGAGTAGTTGAAAACCTTTGCTTGATCGCGAGAGATCCCCAAGATACCTGCGGTCTTGGAGTGAAGATCAGTACCGGATGCTTTTGTCCCTTCCAGAGTCATCCAGCCAATAGCAGACGCCCCATGCAGGCCAAATTGGGCATCACCCATGCAACTAGATATCCAGAGCTCCTCGCTGTCCACGTCTGCGCCAACGATGGCATATCCCGGTGGTGCACGAATCATGGCCTTAAGTTCTGACCCCACTCGATTTTTCTTGGCGTTACTGGCAGTCAGCCAGGTTTTCTCGATTGCTCTGCGGGTGACGGTTCCCATTGTGATGACCTGGGGAACAATGACGCCCCATTTCTTCCCATCTCCTGGAGCGGTTGGGAAACCTAGAGAGCGTTGCGAGTTCTGCCATACGACGGTTTGATTAAGGATTCTGTCCCGAGCGCTGATCCAATAGCTGCAGAGCGCATTCATGTCCAACGCCTCCTTGGCCTCGTTTCCCGGGCTTTTCAAGGTCCCATCCTGAGCATACTTTACAAAAGTCTTGCCAAGTGGGTTGCCGACGTTTGCCTTATCACCGTCTTTGTGAGGAAGCTTGTAGTAGACATACCCGCCACTAAGTGCAGATTCTGCTAGGATATTATCTGCAGGATCGTAAAAATCGACAGACGCGAAACGTGTCTTGAAACCGGCATCGGAGGGTACACGGAAGGTCCACCCATGCTCTCGGGAGTGAAATAGTGGCCAGCCCGACCACGATAGGCGGAGGAGGAGAGGAGCAATTCGGTTCCGTACCGTTATTTCAAGGGTACCTGGAGGCATGCCTTTTTTCGGTTTGGTTGCCTCCCAGTACCACTTAGGCCACATCACCGGAAGGGGTTTTACGGGCTTTGACTGTTTGGCTTTCTTGAGCTGCAATACCGAGCCGTCTTCTGGTGAGGGTACCAGGCAAGAGGGGGTCCAATCCAGTTGACTCAACCAAGGATCACCTTCAATGTCAGTTGATGTCTTATGTAGCACCGATGCTGCAAGTGTCATAATCTGCTGTCGTTGGTTCTCCCATTTTTCACCCGCACACATGTTCATCGCAAATTCCGGATCGACTGAGCTCATCTTTTCACTTTTGAAATGTTTGAGAGCGCTTCTTGACAGAACGTGACCGGTCTTCTTCCCTTTCGTAAGTTCGAGTGGCCTGGGTTGACCATCGACGAGGTAATGCCACTTTTCCTTGGTGTCATATTGCAATGGAAACCCATCATATGACACTTTGAGCAGGAGCGGGAGGATGCGTTCTATTGAGTATTTCGTGAGGGGATCGGCGGTAACTCGTAGAAACCAGGACGGTTTGAGATTGGAGTCCGGCGCAGCCATTTCAGCAGACGGTCCAACACCGATCTCGGGTTCTGCTTGATCGACCTGAAAGTAATTCACTTGAAAAGAAGGTCGGTAAGTTGGAATAAGAGACGAACCTCATCAGTAGAGAATATTCCTCTTGATTTTCCTGCAGCCTTCGGCGTCCAATCCAGCTGCCCCAGCCATGGATCGTCCTTCCACCTGATCGTATCACCCTCCATCAAAGCCCGCGCATCCTCCGCAAGCTTTTTCAATTTCGTCTGGACCGCTTCCTCCATTCCGCGGTAAACCGTCTCTGCCTGGTGTAAATAAGTCTCCCAATTCTCATCAACAGTCAGAAAGCTTGAACCCATCGTCAAGATCCCTGCAAAAGATACCGGGTGCGGACACGCAATAAGAAAGGCGGGCAGAGTGGACGCGTAAACTTGGTGTGTGACATCAACATCGTCGGCGCAATAGTCCAGATAATCCGTGATGTTGTCCCGGATGTGTTGCGGTTCCGCAGTCATGAAATCGTTCCTGATCTGCTTATCCATTTTGATTCCACAGTGCAATTTCGCGACATCCGCGAGAGAGTTGGCAGAGGTGAGATCCTCCCATCGTTTGGATGTGATATCCGCCTCGAAGACGTCCGCGTCTTCGCCGGCAGTACCATTAACCTGGAGAAGGAGAAGGCTCTCCTCCATTTCCTGGCGAACACGGCGAAGCTCCTCCTGTTTAACCCCGTCAACTTCTTCCATATGCCGCTTCTCAACCGACTTCATCAAGTCGATGACGGCCTCTACCGCCTCCTCCCGTTGCTCGCTCTCCGTTTCTTTCTGCTTTCGGTACTTCATCCACGCAGGGCGTTGATGCGAAGATATCCCACTGACAGCGACGTGCAGAGCCATCGTGTCGATGAACCGGTTTCTTGAAGGACTCATGTTATATTCCTCTAGGACTCTCCCTCGATCGTAGGATACATTGTGGCCAACAACGACTCGAGAAACAGCAGGATCGCCAAACGGTACAAGCTGTTGAGGATCCTCGGACTCTCCCAGCAACCACGGGGAGATCCAGGCATACCACGCGTTAGGTGAAGCTGCACAAGCCATGACCGCATACGGATGATACTTGGGCATGGTCTCGACGTCGAAAACTAACACTTGTTCCAATGAACCGTCGTGGATTGGGCAATCGACGTGTTCGCTGTAGCTGGAGCCGTCAGGGAGGTAATAGTACTTTGTCCATCCACTTTGGACATCCCAGTGATCTGGTTTGGGAGGCAGTTTCACCGATGCGAACCCTTTCGCCAGGGAAAGCCATGGTTCTGCAACATGGGCGCCGATGCGGTGAAAGTGCTCAGATATGTTGGATCCTTGCAAAGGGGGGAGCTGAAAGCCGATATCTGGGAGGATGGACCCTTGTGAAGGATCGAGGCCGTGCATCTGGAGATGTTCGCGGGACACTTGGACGTACGACGCCGGAGGCGATGGGAAAGAGACATCCTTGAATATCTGGGAATGTAAGCTGCGCGAAAGAAGTTGAACACCTAGTTCGTTCCGTTTGACTGTATGCATAGATAGTGTTAACGAACGCACGGAGTCTGGTGACACCTTTCTCACCATGACGAAGGGGATATTCCGAATCATCATTCCGGATAGTTGATTCTGTATCTCCTTCCTGACGTCGACTGGGTGCTGTTCTGCTGTATGAGTTGCTGTATGAGTTGGTAGGCAATAGCTTCTGCTTGTAAAATTGTAGGCCCAGTCGCGACGAATGAAATACTCTACGGAGCCCAGTATTTGCTATAGAAACTGTGGTAAAGGGTTTGAGCATCCCTAAGTGAAGACCAGATCATGCGGGAAGAGAGGTTCGAGATGTTATTCCAATGCGCCTTTGCTTGGGAGGTTTTGCCAGTATCAACGCCGCCACCCTGTCTCACCGCATTTTGCTTCGAGTTTTGAAAAGAGAACCGGAGGCAAAAATATGGGCTGCGTCACACCCATGTGGTGCGTGACATTTCGCGAGTCCCGTCAGTACGATGGATGGCAACGCACATGGTAAACCAACATTGACCTGAATGTGCAAGAACGTTACGTATGTGAGCAAGCTCACTACTGGGTGGGAAGCTTGCTGCATCCTAGTCTTGTGACACCATGTTACATCCTAGTCATGAAATACATAATCAATTTGTGTCTGGTCCGCAATGTTTGATCTGTGTACAAGTTTAATCCTAGTTGTGAAATACATGGTCAATCTGTGTCCACTCCATCTTACATGTTGTGAAGAGTGATTGGCACGGGTAACCCCCGGGTACATTGGGCCGTACCCATACCCCTACCCGTGTGTACCCTCACCCGCAACCCCCGGGTTTTTTCGCAAAAGTTGCAACCTTGGGCAGCCGAATCTTGTTCACTTCTGGTCCGTTTTAGACGCGCCTCGGCTTGTTTGAAAAGTTGCGGGTACAGAAATTTGTACCCGTACCCGTACCCGCGCCTACCCGTGCGCTTTACCCGCGCGGGTTTGTGTACCCGTGACAATCACTAGTTGTGAAATGCATGTTATTTCCTAATTGTGAAATACATGATTGATCCTAGTCATGAAATACATGTTACTTCCTAGTTGTGAAATACATGATTAATCCTAGTCATAGAATACATGTTGATCTCTGTCCAGTCCATCATGTTCTATCTGTGTACATGTTACATCCTAGTCATAAAATACATGATTAATCCTAGTCATGGAATACATGGTACATCCTAGTTATGAGATACATAATTAATTGTGAAGGACACGGGCCTGCTGTGAGTCTTATCTGGGGGTACCATGGGTGCGGGTTGGGGTCTGGCCTTCCCCACCTGGCCTAAACCTGTACCCGCCATGGGTTGGCAGGTTGGCAGGTTGGCAGGTTGGTCAATCCATGTCCAGTCCATATAGGGCTGTGCACTGTTGGCTGGTTGCACCTGTTTGTCAGCTTCCAATCCCAACCCATTGGCTTTTTTGACCTGCAAAGTTGGTCAGATTTGGTTATGGACATGATCAGTATTAGAAGGTAAAGTATGGCAGTGAATGGCCAACATTGAATGTATGGCCCCCATGTATTATATATGTCTCATAGACAATTGTGCTGAACATCAGTCTCTACTCAAAGTTTTGTCCTAGTTGTAAAATACATGATTAATCCTAGTCATGAAATACATGTTACATCCTAGTTGTAAAATACATGACCGTCTGTGTTCAGTTCATCATGTTTAATCTGTGTACTTATATGTTAAATCCTAGTCATGAAATATGTACATGTTCAATCTGTGTCCAGTCCATGTTGTGCAATTGTGTCTGCTCCATTTTGTTTGATCCATGTACATGTTTAATCTTAATTGTGAAATATAGTGCTTGCAAGACCAAGACCAGACCAGTCTTTTGTGGTCTTTCTAGTCCAGTTGTGTTTTTTTTGCAGTCTTGAGATTGGAATTAAAAGCACTAGTGAAATATACATTCAACTTGTTTCTAGTCTATGTCATAAAATACATGTTCTATCTGTGTTGTCAAATATAAGTTCTATCCTAGTTGTGAAATACATATTTGATCCATGTCCAATCTGTGTTGTGAAATACTCTAATTGAAAATATGTAACACATCTACTCAACATCTACTAATCATTAAAAATAAGGGTGATTTTGGCAGATCAGAAGAGATCATAGGCCATCCAAGGCAATATAGTCAAATCATTTGATTGTCAAGGCTTTTGTGACTACTATCATGTGTTGGTTGTAAGGCAGCAGGAAACAGTACCAGCAATGATGATGAGGCCTCATCATCATTGAGGAGAGATCAGGTTTTGAAACAACATGACACATTCCCACGGGGTGCACACTGCTTCACAGTGGGTGGCAGTGGAAGGGTTTATTCTCACGGGGTGACTATGGCTTTCAAAGTAAACACGAACAACAACCCGCGGGTCACGTGTTTTAAGGAATTTTGGATCAGTCGGTACAAAGGGGAGCAAGCTCCCCAATGATCAATGGAGCGTTGGAGACGTGAAATATAGTGTTTTACATGTAAATAAATATGACGTTAGGACCACAGCAAATAGACTCGCAAACACCCATTATCGGGTAGGTATCAACGCGTTTCAACCCGGGTTCAGTGAGGTGCGTAAGCTTACTCAACTTTTGAGGTAGTGTACAAGTCGCGTATAATTATTCAATGCAAACAACAATGATATACTGGGAAGCATATGAATCAGAGATGAGTCAAGATGTCGTCGTCAATAAAAGGCCAATCGAAATCAGCACCAAATGAGCGTCCGATGAACGGTTTAGTCCCACTGGCCAAAGAGACCCTAGAGTCTCGCAAACGCGATGCAACGGAAACTAAAGATGCAGCCCGATTTCCCCGCAACTCCCGGAACGCCCTGGGCAATCCCCGAAGTCTAAACAATATTTCCTTTCGATAGTCTCCGGCTTGAGTTCCAGCTGCCAAGAATGAGCCATGTAGCATATTTAGAAAAGCGGCTCAGCATACCTCCAGTGACACCACTGACCGCGGCACCTGCAATGGCACCAAACATCGCAGATTCACCAACACCGGTGTGCCAAGTGACACCATCGCTCCAATTTGTCACGACTTGTTGCGAAGCTCCTGCGATAGCTCCCATGCCTGTGTCAAAAGTCATCCTAACCGCGAGCCTCCTAGCGAATTTGGGTGCCACTTTGACTCCTTCGGTCAACAGCGTTCTGAGGGTTACGGCCGGTTTATACAGGTCAAAGGCAGCACCAGCAGCGCCTGTCAGAGCACCGAAGACTGCGCCAAGTAAAAGCTGCTTTCCCCAGGCTGCGTTTGAGCTACCCGTATTACCATCCCGAAAAGTCACATAGTCGTAAGTCAGTCCACTAGCGCCGGCTCCGATCAAGGCACCTGTAGCCGCGCCCAAGCCTACAAGAAGAAGACCACCCAATGCTGGAACCGCTAGGGGTACAACAATGCATATGGCGATGCCTAAGACTATCAGGCCCGCATCCACCCACCTGTGTCATAAGATCAGTGGGGACTCAACATTTCAATACTGGATGGCATACCAATGCCACGTTGGGACTGGCGCATCGCCATTCACGTCGATATAATTGATAGGGTCGTTCCGCGAGATGAGATACCGATTGAAGCAGGAAGGAGACACGTTGTCCAGGTCAATCGGGAAGTTGTCTAGCGTCAAGAAACGTCCAGTCTAGAAAGACAAAGGAATGGTGAATGAACAAAACATCACAAGAGGTATTGCTTACATCTGGGTCATAAAAGCGAGAGCCGAAGTAATACATATTGCCGAATAGTTCCTTGCCAGAGTACTTGTATCGCGCCACGTCTGTTCCGGTAATTGTTACCTTCCCGAAGGCATCGTATTGGTATTGGGTAATGATTCTGCCAGTCCTGTCGGACACAGCGACTGTACTTCCAAGATGGTCGACGTGGAAATAGTAGACTTCGCCGTCGAGTGCGTTTTTTTCGATGTACTTATCCTCCAATTCCAGCTCGAGACCTCTCGCCGATTTTTCATCTTGAGGTAGATCTATGTTCTTCTCGGAAACACCTCGAATCTCTGCACTGGAAGTGCTATGTGCGGTCAATGAGGCACGACGATAGCCCTCCACAAGATAGGCTGTTCGAGTTACTGTCCCTGCGGATATCTTCACTTCGTAAGTGGCACTTGGATAGATCGTCACGTCCCCTCCAGGTGCAGTCGCTTTCACTAGACGTCCAGTATAATCGTACATGAAAGTCGTCCCATCCAAAGTGGTCAATCGACCTTGGGAATCGTACGTCATAGTGCTTTCCACGATCCCAGATCCATTTTTCTTTGAGGTTCTGTTTCCGTCTTCTGAATAATCAAAGGAGCATGCAATAGTGCCATTTGGATTCTTGATAGTGGTGAGCTGCCAGCCATCGTTTATGAAAGATTTTCCGCCTTTAGCCGAAAGGTTTCCACTATTGTCATAAGAGAAGTTGACGGGTGTTCCGCCTCCTGAAGATTCGAGTAATTGACCTAGGCGTCGAAATCAGTGGAAGTGAGGAAGATCAAAGAGGCGAAGATAAACTTACCACCAAGGTCATATTGGAATGATGTGGATCGCTTATCACTTCCGCCATTGATAATCTCGTAGCTGCCGATCTTGTTGAATGTGTCGTAATTCCATGTTTGGCCCAAGATCTGGGTCCCACCCTTCTCCAGGGTAGTCTGGGTAAGCATGCCATTTCTGGCCACAGTAGACGCTGCGGTAATCCCGTTTTCGAGTATGCATTTCATAGGCTGTGCAAAGGGGTTATTGAAGGCGGAGAATGTTAGTGATGCCCTAGTGTTGTGTTCCTTGTCTAAGAGTTTTACGACCTCGGGAGTCGAGCCGTCAACGAGAAGTGTGCGAGTGACAGAAGAGCCATCGGGGTTTACCGTCTTCAGCAGCTCTCCTATCGTCGTGCGTGTGTAGAATGTTGTGAAATTTTGGCCACTGATGTTCAGCGCAGAGCTCGAGAGGTTGCCATACTCGTCGTAGCCGTAGCCGTGGGACAGTCCCTTCGATGATTCCACCTTAACAAGTTGCCCTTTGAAAACTTGGCTCCCTTCGTCATACGTGAATGTGAGGGTCTCATCACTAGTCGTCCTTGTTTTCGGCCTCAAACAAAAGTCTGTCTTGGTGATCACGGTTTGAGAGTTCAATTCGTTTCGAAGGGTAGTCTGATACTGGTCATCTTGAAATTTGACAGTAAAATGGCTGAATGTTTTGGGTTTCTCCCCGCCAGTTGCAATGCGCCTCATGACTTCCCGTGATAGGCCATCATACGCAATGGTCAACTGCACTCCTGACGGGTCCACAATTCCGATGGGCCTTCCGAGGTCGTCAAACGAGGTTGAGACGGTCTGCCCAAGTTCATCAGTCCTCTTAACGACGCAAGTATTCACAAAGTGACCAGAAGAAGGTGTGTTGGCATTGGGTATGATCCGCATTTCTCGCAAGATACGTTGGTCTCTGGAGGCAACCCCATCAGACAAAACCTCAGTAACCTTTGGCACCCCCGCCTCGTAAGCGTAGGCATACGTATGGGTTGTACCATCGCCTCCTGTTTTGGCCGGGGGGAATGTTTCCTTGATGAGGCGGGAACGCTTGTCATAGGTGAAGCAATAATACGCGGGCTCTTCGAGTGCTAGATATTCCCGAGAACGAGAAATGAGCCGACCAGCACCGTCATACTTGTTGTCAACGTAAATCCTTTGTGACAGATCATCGGGTTTTGTCTTTTCAATAGCGAGTGGTCGCATGAATGAATCGAAGTAAGTAACCTCAATGCGCCGATAGGAGTTCGGGGGTACCAGACCATTGGAAATTGCGCGAGTTTCGGTTATCTCTCTATTGGCGTACCGGAAGGTTGTTTGTTCGATTACGCTCATTACATTTGGGGTGGTGCCCTGGGATATCTCAATATTTCGACCTAGGACATCATACTTGAATGCAGTGATGAGACCGTTCGGTTTCGTGATGGTCAACGGTAGTCCCAAGGCAAGATCATATGTCGCTGTTTCGACAAGTGACTTGTTACTGTCGGTGAATGTGGTAGTCGTGATCACGTTGGAATGCGTTGCATCATATTGATATGTCTGATGGTTTGAACTCGGGCCCTTGAGGTCCGTTTTGTTCCCTGTTCGATCGAATTCGTACGTTTTCGTAGACCACACATTGCCAGCAACCCAGTTGGAGGTTTCAAAGCAGGTGCGGGTGCCCTGTAAATACGAGTTTTTGATATTTCCCAAGGTTATGCCTTTGCATTTAGTTGCCTCGGTGAGTTTGTTGCCAATCACCCATAACGAACTTGGGAATGTGGCAGGATCACTGAAGGTTGATTCGATAAACAGTGGAGAACTATTCCCCTGGGAAGAACCTATTGACGTCAAAATGACGTTGCCATAAGCGTCGTAGTTGAAGGCAACGTCGACGTCGTATGCACGCTTTCCAGCTTCGTAGTAAGTTTCCTTCAGACTCGAAAGTCGGACCGTATGGTTTGCGTTGTTGTTGACCTGGATAGATGCCCATTTGTACGTATTGTCTTGCAGAATTTCCTGTGATGTGATGTCTCTCCTCTCGAGTCGCGACATCTGGCCGATAAGAGGGAACGTCTGGCAATAAGTTGTGGTTTCGAGGACCCCGAGTGGCTGGCTCCCTTTGGTGATAGACTCGAACCCGAGCCATCCGTGACCATTGAATTCAACGAGGGCATTTTTGTAGTTGAACTGCAAGATCTCCTTTGCCGAAGAAGGCAGTGGAAGTGTTGACAATTCGCGCACCACGAAAGAGGGAAAGTAGACAAGCTCCGCGCGCGTGCATTCCATATTTTGAGTTGAGCTAGGACTGCCCGTCAAAGAAGCCGTCGAAGCCGAGTTTGTGGCCAATGCATTGACCCTGGAACGCACCACGCTGTCGTCTGATTTATAGGTGTCTGGGTCGCTGAGAGGTGCATATATAACCGTTATCATTGCTCCCAGGCCGTTGTTGTATCCCGACATGCGATCAAGAGGCTGAAATTCGAAACATTGCATAGAGCGAACGGTTATTGAGGAGTTGTCGAATGTATTCAACACGCAATCGGAACGGCCTATTCCACGTAGATCAGCCCAACGAACGAGAGACTTCTCTGGGACTCCTTGCGGTTGCGTAGTCTGTGTGATTAGTTGGAATGTAGAGCTGTTGAATCGGAAGACATGTATGACTGGACCGCCTGGGCCATCGACCACGTTGACGACGTCCAAGGCATTCGGGGAAGTGATTCGGCTGACTGCAACATTTCCAGCATACTCAACATTGGTAACGGTTGAAGTTGCGTCAGAAAGAAAGGCGATCCCGGTGCTGCGTAGAAGCTGGAATTGAAGCTTTTTGCGCGACGTGTTTTTGGATACGAAGAGCAGGCTGGTTTTAGCGTCGTTGTCTGCATTAAAAGGAAGAACGACAGTGTCGTCAGCCGCTGCAGCGTTATGTTGTCCTGGGTTGAAATTAAAGTCTTTGACTTTGAGATAGGTAAGTTTCCCATCGATCGACTGGATCAGGGAGACCACCCAGGATGGTGCCGACATTGAGCCAACCGGATATATCAAAAACAGGTCCTCCTCCCTATCCGGATATCAATGCGAATGAAAAACCAATAGAACACCAATAGGCCTACCCATTTCCGTTGAAATCTCCAGCAACAACGCTTATCTTATCAAGGTCCGGGAGCTCGCTACTGGTTGGCCCATCCCGCGCAGGCTGCGGATTCAACCTCTTTCCGTCTGACTTGAACTGAATGAATCTGATCTTCCGCTGACTACCATCGCCATCTATGAAAACATAAACGATTCCAATAGCACCATTTCCCTGCAACAATAATCAGTTTCGCAGGCATAAATCCAGATACGTATTCGACATACGAAGAAGTCCCCGGTATGGAATACGCCGTTCATGCCAGAAGGCTTGAAATTCATCGTTTCCTTCCTCTGGTACCCTTCGGGTGTCGACAACAGAACGGTGAGGAGATAATTGTCTTGGGAGGAAGATATATGTAGCTACACAATTTGAGTTACGAATATGACGTGGTGTGTTTGAAGCACATACAAGATCAGTTTTCCCATTTCCGTCGGCATCCAGAGGGAAGATTTGAGTGGAATAAGGGAGACCTGTGGAACCAGACCCAGGCGCAGGTTGGTCAGAGATGCGCCCTTTCAGATCGGCATCATAGACGTCTAGGAAAAGAATGTCCTTCTTGCCGAGAGTGGTGTCGTCTTGTTTCGAGGCAACGACTATGTCAGTGCTCCCGTTCCCATTCGCGTCCAAGGGTATAACCTGCGATTCCGTGCTGTTTGTGGTGAGAGTCGCAATGGTCTCCGTCTCTTCAAAAACAGTGAGTGGAGCATCGACCCAATTGAACAACAACGGATGAACAGAGTAACCGTCGGCGTCGGTCAACGTGAGAGAGCGGAGACGACTGACACGAGAAAGAATTGAGTAGTCGTAGAATAGCACGTATTCGTGGATTTTAGCGCCCTCCACGGAAGATGTGATCTTCTGCATGCGCTTGTCAATCACGATCTTGTATCCGCCGAGATATCGCGTGCTAGCGTCATTCCTCGTCTGGTATCCAAAGGACACCTCCCTCTGGTGGGCCATTGCAAGCTCGTGGTTGCCCCCATAGCTGACAGTGCTGAGGTAATAGGCTCCGGTGGTGCTGGACTGATTGTCGTATTCAAAGGTGATATAATTCGAGAACGGGTCCAATGCTTCCGAAATGGCCCATACACGGGTGGCGGTGGCCTTTCCCAGAGCCTTGATGTTCGAACTCTACAAACCAACTGCGTTCGAGCTCTACTTGTGATGAAGTACTTATTCACCGCACGTACCTCGGTATTGCCAAACGTCCTGGTAGATCCGTCGGGGAGATATTGCTTCCAAGAGGTCGGGTTTTCTGCATCGCCGATTGCCATAACTTTGGACCACTGCTCGACTTCGAATCGATATTCGCGGGTTTTTCCAAGTCTGATAAGCCGCAGCCCGTCGAGGGCGAAACGGTCATTCTGATCATAGTTCACCGCGCCTGTTGTAGCAATGGAATTAACGGTCGATCAGAAACTTGTGTAACGTAAAGAAGTGGACAAACGAGATGACTTACCGCGAAACCCATCTTGTTTCTCTGTGGCTGGGACACGCTCGATCACAGGCGCGCCCTTCAACGCCCAACCCACACCCAATTTCGAGACCCCCGTTGCGGCCGAGTGGTATGATAGGAGCATCTCTGGCTTGAATTTACATTGAGGAAATTGCAGCCCTACATTGGCCGTGAACGATCCGGACGAATCCACTGCATGGCTGATTGGTAAAGTGCCGATTATAGCTGGCATAGGTTACCTTTGGGCGAGAAAGTGAATGGGATAGGGTGAATGAGAGAATGATCTTTGTGCCTTTTAAAGTCAGGCTTTGGGCGGCCGTTATGACATGGAAATGACAGACAGTCATTGGTAGCTAACAGGAATATGCAATGTTAAGACTGCTTGACGAGAAGTATAATGCTGGTACTTACTGAATGTTGCACATGACTCTGTTGATATCTCGCATGGAAGGGCTCTCCAAGGAGGCTGCTCATAAGCTAATGACAGAGTTGGAGAATTCCTAGCGTTCTCGTTAAAGCACCCATTGACCGCGCGGATGATTGCAACCCCGTACGCAACACTCTGTTTCGCCGGACATACCATGAAGCAAGGATTCTTTTTACGTTCAACAGGCAGCTGGAATATAGATCTGGGTCTGCGAAAACTCAGGTCATCTTGATACGTTACGTCGCGCAGATCCAACGCAGATCCCCGATTGGCCGACAAAGGTCAAAGAGGGTCAAAGTGCATCTTTGAATGGTAAACATCCACCATTCTAGCATTTTGAAAACACGCACGGAACGGATGGTGGCTTGGATTGACATTGACCGCTCAGTAATCCGTGTGTAATCATCGACAAATGAATGAATCAAAGAACATGCTTTCACAGCCAGGGGAGATCTCGATTGTCAAGAGTTGACTTGACTTGGAGTTGACAGTTTATAATGGCTCCAAAAGTCTGGCGGTAGCGGTTGTGATTGTGGTAAACATACACTACGTCCAAGCTTTCAAGCCCTTCGCAAAACCAAATCGTCATCAAGCAGAACCTAGATGATCAGCGGTGACAGCGACCAGGATTTTAAAGCATTGTGAAAGAACATTGAGACAAGTATGGTTTAGAAATAGATTGTTTAGGGGAGGCCTCTTCGTGTTCTTTGACATCCCTGCAACGCGCGCTCCCGCTCATCACAGCGGCTAGATATCATTGACTCGGCGCCAGTGCAATATCGAACGCAGAAACGATATTCACCAAGACTTCTCCATTTCATCGCTGGCGCAGTGTTCGTTGGACTGGTCGCCTTTCTAGGATCCAAAGGGTCACCACATCGTCGAGCACCAAGTGGAATGAAGTGAGAAATGGGATCGTTGGAGAGCAAACTCTAAGTCAAAGCACGTTGGTATATACAGACAAATATAACGTCGAGGGGATGTTCCGTAAGTAGTAAGTTGGTAGTCAGTTCTAGCTAGCGTCAAGTAGCGGGTCGTAATATCCAAGTAATATCATACAAGTGTCGTGATAATCAGCATCTAAACTCACCACAGGTGACGTTGCACCTGGTTCTGGGTTTCGTAACAATCGTCGAAGAGCAGCGCAGCCCTGCTGCTACAGGAAAGCCTGGGCTTGCAACATCCATATCCTAGCATACTCCCCATTCTTGCGTAACAACTGCTCGTGGGTGCCTTCTTCAAGCACGACCGAGTCGTTCATATACCTATCCAACCACGCATCAGAACCAGAAGAAGAAAAGAAAAGAAGAAAAGACATACAGGATGAGGTCCGCGTGCCGCGTGAGGTTCCCGAATCGGTGCGAGGAGAAGATCATAGTTTTGTTACCGCGTAGTTTGCGTAACCGTTCGAACAGATCTGCACACACACGGTCCAAGAGATGAGTATTCACCTTCAGCAGCAAAGTGGGGAGAGAAGAGAAGAGAAGAGCGGACGAACCGTGTTCGGCTGTAGGATCCAAGCTGGCCGACGGCTCGTCGAACAACAAGAGACCCACACTCTCATCCGCCACAACCGAGCGCATGAACATCCTCGACCTACACATCGTCAGATCAATCAGTTTCCATCTTCTAGTTCAGTAAATCACACCCAGAACCCACAGCGCAATCCTCTGCTTCTGGCCCCCACTCACCCCCCTCCCCCCAAACCCCACCCCGCCCCCTCCTTCCGCCTGCCCCATCCCCCCCGCCTCCCTCACGCCCTCATAATCCACCGCCGCCGCCGCGCGCCCCAAAAGATCCTTCCCGCCCTCGATGCGCTTGGAGTAGTAGTCCTGCACGGGGCGGTCGAGGTACGTGTCGTATCCCGCGGGGAGGCGGGCAATGAAGGAGGAGGCACCGCCGAGCTGCGCGGCTTGCTGGATTTTGTCGAGGTCTGAGGCGCAAGGGGAGGGGGAGGGGAGAGAGGTGCTGGTGGAGGAGGTGGTAGAGGGTGGGGCGGGGGCGCCGAGGGCGATGTTGTCCCGGATCTGTGGGGTAGTGAGTTGTGAGTTGGGATTGTATTGGGAGGAAGGAAGGAAGGAAGGAAGGAACGCACGGAGAGAGGAAAGACGGTGTAGTCCTGGAAGAGCACCGAAATCGCTTTTCTCAAATCTGCAAGTCTAAGCGTCCGGATATCGCGGTCGTTGATCCATATCTCGCCTTCGGAGGGGTCGTACAGCCTCGCGATGAGTTTGAGGATCGTGCTCTTGCCAGAACCGTTGTTGCCCACAATGACCTACAAAACCAAAGCATTAGTATTAGTTATGGAGGTGATGCTGGAGGAAAGGACGCACGCAAAGCTGCCCCCGCTCGATCTTGAAACTCGTATTCCGCAGTGCGTAAATATCACTGCCCGGGTACTTGAAGCTGACCCGACGAAACTCCACGCTAATACCCAACTCCAAGCTCCTCTGATCTTCCGGGAACGGCACACCCACCGTCTCATCGTCCGGATCCCCCACGAACGGCTCCTGAAACCCCTCTCTGACCTTTTCCTTTTCCTGCGCAGGAGGGAGGCGGACTTGGATCCTGTTGGGTATTTTGGCGACGTCATAGAGATGACGGACGGCGGTGAGTCTTTGGGTGATGGAGCCCGTCGAGTCATACAGGGTGATTGCGGTGTAGGTGAAGGACGTCGCCTGGCTGGTGATGAGGTTGAAAGAGGCGAGAGACACGGGGATGGAAGTGGGTTGTTGGACTGCGCGGAGCGTGAACACGATCTGCGGGATGTAAGTACCTCGAGTGGGTGGCAGTGGTGGGAGGGAGAAAGACTGACCAAGGGTAGGCCATGGAGGAGCTCTTGGAAGATCTCTTTGATAGGCAGTGCGCGATTTCTCTTGTAGTCGTCTACGACGCTGTAAAAGTCGCCTGCGCGATCTGAGATGCGTGATACGGCTTCTCGATACTCTGGGGGGAGTCAGGAGGGTCAAGCAGGAGGAGAGAAAGACGTACGGGCAAGGAGGACAGGTGCGATTCCTGCTGCGACTATTTCTTTGCGGTGGATGGGGTCGGCGACGGCGCGTTTGAGGCCTTCCGAGCGAATATAATCGGTATCGGTCGTGGTGGCAGCCCAAACTGTCGAAATGAGATGGATAGCGGACGAAGATGGACAGACTCACCTCCTTGGCCTTGGCTGATATAGTTCTTTGTTCCCCCGTACCACTGAGTATAGGCATAGGCGACATTGAGCAGCGCAATGAGCAGATTGTCCGGGTCGCCGTTGAATATGTCCAACAGAACAAAAAGCTGGCTGGAGAGCTCAAGAGCGGTAGTGATGATCTTGACGGTGCCAGTGACAGCAAGGAACGCGCTGTTGGTGTGTGAGTTGGAAGGGACGGCGTCTTCGATCTGGCGCTGGACTGCGGGGTCGTCAAAGGTGGGCACGTCGAGGCGGACGAATGCGCCGAATATGTGGACGGAGTAGTAGGTCTTTATGCGCTGGAGGAGGGGGCGGGTGACTTTTTGCTGTGCGTGGCGGAGGAGACCTGAGGCGAGTCTGCATGCGAAGCGGCCGAGGGTGGCTTTGACGAGGAGGCGGGTGTCGACTGTTCTGTGCTCGACCGCAGTATGCACCTGGTATTGATTAGTGGAGAACACAGTGGCAGAATTATACTGACGATGTCGAGGAGCTGGCCCGAGTATGAGAGAGAAAGCGCGGGCACGAGGGCGCTAACTATTTCTATGACAAGATACGCGGCAAAAGGGATCCAGCACTCGCGAATAGACGCGATATCCGTGAGCATGCGCCATACATACGGCAAATTGTGCACGACCGACGGAACAGCTTTCGGCTCGCTCTTGTCCTGCTCATACAAGTCCCATACACCGATTGTTGTGTGAGTGATGGATGTTGAAGGCATGGGCTCATTACTGGTATTTGTCCTTATATATCCACGCTAGTCCTACGATAAGCTAACTTGGCGTGGGTTCCACCAAGTGCGGATGGGAGGATAGTGTGATCTGATAATGTGATATGGAAGATATAATATGAGAGAGAGAGAAAACCCAACGCAGGTTTTCTTGTTTGTGCCTGGGACTTTCGCGGGCTTTGCGAAATTCGAAAATCTGAGCTTTGAACTGGAGAGGCGCACCGTCGGTTTGGGCTCCGGTTTGTTTGTACGCATTTGGACTCAGCCAATTTCTTGGGCATCAAGGAAAATCACCTTTTTGAGGGCACTGTCCCCCCCTCCCCCCATATTTTGTGCCAGATTGGGTCAAAGTTATATTGTGCTGGGGGTCTTCAAGCTCAATTTTGGAAATTTGCATCGCAAGCATAAGTATTGCTTTTGAAAACAAGAGTGAAGAAGAAATTGGAAATCCGCTCTGAAGGCCCCCTAGAGTACAGCTATAGAAATAATTTAACGTGTTCACCAGGAGGAGAACACAAGCCACGGAGGAGAAAAGCTGTTTTAGGTTTTGATGCGCCAAAAGCTCATTAGTGGATTATGTAACACGTGTTTGGACGCGTCGAGATGTTTTTTGAGCTGCAAAAAACGCGTCTCATTTCCGCATATACTCTACTGGATCACATTACTATGCTATCTTATTGCTTCTAATGGCTCGAGAACCCAAAAAACGCAGGAAAAGATCTTCAAAACAAAAAAAATCCATCACCACTGCCAGAGACATAGCTCATGGCCGCCAAAAAAATCCTCTTGAAGAACGAACAAACACTGTTCACATAAAGTCACCCACAAAGATCATCCAAAGGCTCACAAAGGAGAATGCAGACCTGTTGCAGAAGGCCAGAGAGATGAACAAAAAATACTGGAATGCTCGCCGACGGAATCTGAGGCTTGAGAAAGCAGCTGGATTGCAAAAGCTTGACTTGAAACAAGCTCGTATTGATGCGGCTCAAATGCGTGGGGTTACCAATGTGCTGGAGAAGGACTACAAGACATTGAAAGAAGAAAGCGACAAGTCCATATCACTTCTGCAGGCAAGAATTAAAGCCCTTATTGAGGCACAGAAGAACCTGACTTACCGACCAGTCATTTTGTTGAAGAGGTGTCGACGGCTTGAGGCAGCAAAAACAAGGCTCAAAAGGCGGATGCACAAGAGGTCTAGAAGCCACCCCAACACCTTCCGCATGATGGAGAAAGGACGTTACACAGCTGCAGCGCGGTCTCTTGCTCGTCTTCTAGTCTCCTCAGGTACTGCAGAAGCTAAAGTTGGGGGTGCTTTGGTGGAAATCGGGAATGCCCTTGGAGTCAAAGTGAATAGACATGTGGATAGGCGGTCAGTTCAGCAATTCATATTTGAGAAAGGAGTGGCGGCAGACATACAGCTTGTCTATGAAATCATAAACTCTGGAAGTAAGTCTGAAAGCGTGTATCAGCATTTATAAAACTGATAAGCTTGCAGAAATAACCTATAGTTCTGATTTGACGTCCCACAAACATATTGAATACGAGTGCCGTACAATTGCATTACAGGCTGTCAACTATTCGGACCCGGATGCAAAGCTCGGATGGAAATCACGAACCCTCGGAATTGGTACCTCAATTAATCATGCCAGCCAAACTCAGGTCGATGGCTTGAAGCAACATCTCCGGGAGCTAGCACAAGTATTTAATAACAGTGCATTAGCAAAACGAGAGAATTTACGGTTCAAACCTGATGATTTCGCCTTCCGTTTGATTGGTACAACTGGGGATCATGCCGCCAACCAGAAGAAGAGCCACAAAATCCTTCAAATATGGCGCCTTGAAGTAATCCTCATGCATCTTGGAGAGGAAGCTTTGATGGGAATGGACATTGGTTGTTGTCTTGCAATTCTCATTGCCATGAAGTCGAAGCAGATCAAGACATATGGAGGCCAAGAGAAATGGGACGAGCTGTCAGAGGACAAAAAGGCCGGTGCAGATGTCCAGATTATTTGCGACATTGGGAAACAAGTTTTCAATGCCCTTCCACAAGATCACCAGGAACAGCTGACACGGTTCATCCAAACGGGGTGCTGCATGCACAAGGATTTAAACTGTGTCAAAGGTGGTGCAAAAGCGATGGCAGAAATGTGGACCAACCTAAAGAAAACACCCCCACGGCTCCTTGCAAATAAAGACAATGCTGCAGTGCTCGCCAACCGATCTTCTGGAACCAAACAAACAGCAGCTGAGAAACAAACAGAGGAGGTGTCCAAACGTGGTGGCGTTCATGCTACAACACTGGGCGGGATGATTTTTAGAAATAAGGATACCAAGAAGGGACAACAAAACACCTACATTTGGTACATGGAACAGCACATTGGTCATTGCGTCCCATACCCTGACGTGAGCAACACACGATATGGATTGCATGGTGAAGCAGCCGCGGTGATTCTTGTCTATCTAAGCCTCTTTCTGTCCTTTATGGAGGCAATCCGTGATGCAAAGGATAGGCCTGGGGAAACAAACATTGAGAAAAACTTTGCTGCTGCTATCAGGGATATACCAACTCTTACCAAACTCTGTGTCCTGGCACTCTACAACAATGCCGTTTCCCGACCATTTATGCGGCACGTCAGGACACACAAAAATCTCCTGAAGCTTTGTGAATTTTTCGAAAAAAGGCGGTGTTTCTTCAATCAATAATCGGCAAGCCAAGGCTCTGGACTGGCGACAATGTATCCCACAAAACTGGACACCTGGATGGCGGAGAATGGGACAATTGGTTGTTAAAGGTGTTAGCAGCTATCAACGGTTTGAAAGCGCAGCTTACAGATCTTGACGAGGCAGTAATTGCCTTTGTAACTGGAGCTCGGGAAACATTTGTCGAGAGGTTCTCCGACGAGTTCAAGGACGGTGGCGACATTGACAAGATGACGGAATCAGAGCTTGACACACTCTACTTCTCTTCAACCAATGATTTGAATGAGGGTGGCTTGGGTAGTTGGAGACGCGGTCAGGCAAGGCGACCAGCAGAAACCTTGTTGAAGTTCAACGCATCCTTTATGGCAACACGGAATGAAACGGAGAGCTTCATGACACATAAGCTCACAGAAGAAGAAGACCAGATTTACCTCATGCAAACGGCTCGAAAACGCAATGAGAGCGGCCACCAGAAAGCGCTTAAAGTTGCGCAAATTCGAGCTGATGAGGATAAAATTGCAGAGAACAGGAAGAAGGAAGCACAGGGCAAGGAGAAACGCGAAAAACGGGCCAATGCTCTTATGCAGGTAGTCAAGGTCCTTGCTCTCACGGACGCTGACATTGACAAGCTCAAATCCAATGCCATTATTCTTCAACTAGAATGTCATCGTGAGATAGAGAAGCTCAGGTTGACAGCTGTCAACATTGATAGCGCGAACGGGGACTCGGAAACCGCGGTGGAGAAAATACCCATGAAAAGCCACATGAAGAACAAAGCACAGAGAGTACACGAGCTGAAGAAAGCAGTGATTAGATTTCATGCGCAAGGTGAGACAAAAGAAACAGCGTACCATTTACTCTCTCAGGCTATGGAGACTATCAAATCTACTGGGGGGGATCACCTTTATGAGTCAGACAATAATGATTTATAGTTTATATTTTCTAGACACCCTAATCTACATTATATCCACTTTGAATACTATTCTACGAGCAAAATGTGCTTGCAAGTGACCTGTAAATCGCGACAAAAGGTGATTTGCCACTTTTGAGGTGGCTGTGCCCTGACTAAGCTGCCGCTTTCAAATGCGGACGGTGCGCCTCTCCATTTGAACCGCGGCCTGTAACCGACCGATTTGGTGGGCACGTGTTCAACTCATCTGCAAGGGTCCGGGCCGGGTCAGCGACCTACACCGCCATTTGTTCAAAATGTGATGCAAGTGTTGCTCGAAATGATGAGTGTGACGTGAACGCCCAACATGGTCATAAGGTGACATCAATGTCACCATGGGCTGGTCTAGATCAGCCCATCGTTGCGTGTGTAACAGGTTAATCTCAGCTGTGACTGATAATCTGTGGGTCAGCTTGCAATGCTCACAGCTTTTGACTTTAGCCGACATGTACAAGAATCTCATTTATACATTTCTCGCTACCTAGCTTCAATATCCACAGCCACCCAAATAACATCAGTACCATTATGTCTCCGCCATATACTGCAGCCTAGGTAGATGGCCGACCCTCTATATTGTCTTTGATCTTGTTGCCCTGGCCCCGCTTTGGCTTTTGACTACCACTGCCTACTGTTTCCTGCCCCGGTACACCACCCGCATCACTCTTCTTCAAGACTGCAGCTTTCTTCCTTTCTACCGCCTTTATAGCTGTTGCTGCCTGCTTTGATTCTTGGTTGACATGGAGTGTTTGAGCAATTTCATCATGGTGTACTTGACGATCTGCAACAAATGGGACTAGGGCTATGAGATCTCTTGGAAGGATTGCCCAGATGAGATGTGCATTGTGGAAAGCATGGGTATTGATCAGGAAGCAACTGACAGGTTTGTGTTAAATATATGCTTCCATTACACCTGACTCCACACATTCTTGCAGTACTGTGCGCTTGCCAGAAGCCATACAACCTGCATGTCAACAGTCATGTTGCACATTATATTCAAAAAGGACGGCCTTCAGATCAATGTCAGTCAATCAAGCATTGTACAAATTGTCAGATACTGACCGTTGCGGGAACAGCTAGGACAGATTTTTCATCAAGGCAATGTCTGAGGATTGGCATTCCAAACAGAACATGACAGGAGGCACTGACTCCAAAGACGTCCAATGATCAATGTTGTTCTGCGATCCAGCAACTGGAGGATGTCAATAATTTGACCTGTGATTGGAGGTTTGGATTCAGAGTTCTAGTCTTAGCATTCAGCTAGAAATAAGGAGCAGTGGCCCGGTGTGTATGTACCGCAAAAGGCAATCTAACATAAACTCATGCTCCAACTCTACACTAATCTTGAGAATTTGCAACAACATACTTTCCATGCTGCCAGATGTTTGCAGTTGATTTGGTATCAATAAAGTTGGATGCATTCAGGGCGTTGGCTCCAGACGTCTTGCGCCACTTAAATATGCCAAGGTTGGATCTTCTTGTTGTTACCTTGTTGCAGAGGAGATAGTTTCACTGTAGCGCAGAAGATTAGAATTCAATTCCTTCAAGAATCAAGTAGATAAATTCAAGCCAACTGACCAACAGGAAATATGATATTGTTTGAACCCCATCCAATCAATGTCCGTAGGACTTTGTTGGTATCAATAAAATTACAAATTGAGGATCCTGACTGGGACCAGTGATCTGTGTCACCTTTTGACACCTTCCACCAACCTCCTGACATAATATGTTTGATGGTTTCCTATTCTGCAAGCTGATGGGCAACAAGATGGTTCAACAGGATTGAACAGTATTGGAAAATGGCATTGAAACACTCAAACACTTCAGTAGCAATACCAACAAGTGGGCCAAATCAAAGGATATCCTCTCAAAGATGGCTGAGGAGGCAATATTTGATTTTGGAATTGATCTTCAAAGGATCAATAAGGGCAGCAATATTGAGTGCATTGGCCGCAGCAATCTTGACATCCAGCTGATAGGCCAATATTTAGCAATGTCAAATTGAATGCATCATTTTACAGTGAAATTGAACTCACAAGATATTTGTAAAGGTTACGGATTTTGGGAAACCAAAGGAGAGCAGCTAATTTGCCAATTGCCTTGGTAAGAAGAACCTGGGTGCTATTCACAAGATTGTACACATGGAATGTGTTTACTTGGACCAATGACTTGAGTTGACGGCCAATCAGGAAATTTGCATAGGGCATAATATAACTTGCTTGGATTGGCTGAATAGAAAGACCAGACATATCAGTTGCTTGTAATCATGCAGAATACTGCTTTTGTTGTGCAACTGTCCATGATAAATGTGAGCCATACCAAACATACTTCACCACACCAAGTAAAATTGTGTGCAAAATTTCTACAGGAGTATCATGAGAGGGATCAAATCCTATCCATGAAAAATGCTCCATTAATTCTCTGAGATCGAGATTCAAGAGTGAATACACCCGGCATAGTCAAAAATGAGTTGTAAACTGCCAATTTATTCTTATTGACCCATAGCATCAATTCCATCTGAATTTCTTTGACTGGCCGTAAGGAATGGAGTTTTTGCTTTACTTGAGCTCTTGCAATGAGTTTGTCTATCCAATGTTGGCTGAAAGCATCCTTAACACCTGTTTTTGTCTGCAGGGCCTTTACATCTTGAGCAACAAGCTTCTGACCCGTTGCTACGGGCGGGGGTTTGCTTTGCTCACTTGGCTCTGCACAACGGGCCTTAAGCTTGCCGGGGTTGCGCCCCTGGACCCCTGCCTGTCTCAGTTTATCCAGTTTCTTTGTTTCAATATAACCAAACTATGATTGTTATAATAAGTACTGCTACTGTCAAGCTACTATAGTTTATAATGTGTATGGCATAAGGCATATGACAATGCAAGCTTGGAGAAAAATGCTAAATCATTATCAATCAATGATGACCGACTTGTATCTTATCTATGAGGTCAGGACATAGGTCCTACCCAAGGGAACCATGGGTGTGGGTTTGGGTCTGGCTTTTCTTGCCTGGTCTAAACCCATACTCCCAGCCATGGGTTGGCAGGTGTGTGGCAGCCCACTGCCGCAGAGTTGGAATCACAATCATCAATAACACTTTTTTTGGATCTCAAGTGCCAACCCCATGCCAGTCACCTTATTGCACGGCCATGTGCACTCACTGGATGGCAATGCACAAACACACAAATAACACTACAACAAACACAATAAGGCAGAAGTGGGCAACTCAGACAAACAGTGCCATGGGCAATGGGACAGTGGGCAATATAGACAGGAACAGTGCAGACAGTGGCAATGTCCCATGCAGATCTTGAGATGTCCTAACCTGTTGGCCCAAACTCACCATCAAAAACTGATCAGAGGATAGTATCTAGAACATGAGGACATGAGGATTAAAGAAGCCATAATTAACAGCAAGTCCCTTACATTGCTTGTATATTGCCCAAAGATTCAGGTGCAGAAAACACAGAAAAAAGGTCTTTGAGGATTTAAAAATGACCAAACAACAACCAAAAAAGCGAGGGAAGGGGACTTTACTTAGGTGTTAAAACTGCTTAAAGTATTGTAAATAGCATACAGTCTTTCTGTAGCTTGAGAACATTTCAAAGAGCCCACAGCAATTGCAATGTTGCATTGACTTTGCATTGACTCATGGATGGGTAACTAAGAGTGCTGTCATGGTGTATTCTTGGTCAATAAAAATTACGCCAAACTATCATACAGTTTGCAGTTGCATTACATAGGTCAAGGCTGACATCCATTGGTGAATAGGCTTGCATAACCCAGGTGTTGCAGAGCCTATCCAATGTCTATCCTTATTTTACTGTAAAGACCTGTAACCACAACTTGCATGGGTCTAGCCTCCATTTTGATGCCATTTACAAAATATAGATATAGTTGTTCCACTACTTAAAATCAGTTGTTGACATTGTTTGAAAGCTATAGACATAGGCATCTGTACTTGTACTCTTGTGGGTATACTTAGTCAACCTATGTTGTTTCCTGCCTAAAAGTCTCCCAGATAAAGTCAGATAGCATAAGTCAACCCAGATATTACCCATGCTCAAACACCTTCAAGACATCAACAAAAACCCCAAATTTACGACCAAAGAATCAAATAAAAGTTGAAAAAGGTGGCTTGCAGATCATGAGGACATGTAGGTGCAGACAATGAACAGAGAACACTGGTAAGAAGATTCTTGGGGGCTTTGAAAGACCAAAAAATCGAAAAGGGGGTAAAGAATTAAGTCTAAACTGCTCAAAGTGCTGTTTATAGCTTACAGAGTTTGAGAATGTCAAAGAGTGGCAGGGGCAATTAAGTGTTGCATTGTTTGTTCTAAAAGCCTTTGCCTTTGACCGCAGCACAGGCTGAGATTTCAAGGTCCGCTTATTAGGTAACATTATTATGTCAGCAAGGGCAACTGTGTTTTAATATATAGGATAGGATAGGATATAGGATAGGATACATTTGGGAAACTGTGTTTTGGGCGTATTTCATCCAGATTTATCTGCGTAAAAATAGCTAGATCAGTGGAATAAGTGATATTGTGGCTAGTTTGCAAATTTGGGACCCTAATGTTGCTTCAGTGACACAAATACAGTTGCTAGATCATGCATCAACCCAAATTGGGCAATTTTCTTCTTTAATTGCACGATTCTGAGACACTGAGTGTACCAAATCATCCCAAACTTTGCAGCCACTTAGATACATACAAGTACTGCATACGTATAGAATTTGATAGATTTACAACGAGATTTGCGCCCGAGAACCCAATTTGTGTCAAGCAGGTGTCGTGAGTCAAGGAGGTGTCCTTACAGGAAGAACGACAGTGTCGTCAGCCGCTGCAGCGTTATGTTGTCCTGGGTTGAAATTAAAGTCTTTGACCATGAGATAAGTAAGTTTTCCATCGATCGACTGGATCATGGAGACCACCCAGGATGGTGCCGACATTGAGCCAACCGGATATATCTCTAACAGGCGCCGTGGGCTCATTGCTGGTATTTGTCCTTGTATATCCACGCTAGTCCTACGTCACTATAACCCTGCTTGACTGCTGCGCGGTACCACCGGGCCGCCTCGTTCTTGTCCTTCTTGCAGCCCTTCCCATTGGCGAGACAGAAGGCGAGATCTCCCTGGGCATCGCCGTCTCCCAGTCTCGCTGCAACTGTATAATAACTCTGCACATCGTCAGCTTTATTCCACACTCCAGGTAAGCACTCACCACGCCCATCTTCTGGTCCTTTGCGACCCCCCACCCGTGGAAATAACACTGCCCCACCTCATAAATCGCCAGCACAAGCTCAGTCTGCACCGCACCCGCATCCACATCCCCGCCCACCCGCACCCTCTCCAGATCAACCACCGCGCTCTCCGCCGCCTTCCGCAGCCACCGGAACCCCACCTTTTCGTTCTTCGCACACCCCCACCCGTGCCGCAGCGCCAGTCCGTACATCAGCATCCCCACCCCGCACCCCCCGCTCTCTTTCGCGGATCGCTCGAAACACCGCGCCGATTCTTCCAGTCGGTTCGCTTCGTGGTGCTGGATACCCAGCTGCAGGTAATCCTGCGGTGTCCGTAGCCCGCCGCCACCTGCGCTTTCTGTCGTTGTCGGGCTGCGATTCGGGGTGGGCGAGAGAAATTGGTTTGATTGTTCGACCGGCGGTCCGCTGCCCTGGCTCCCAGTCGGTGATGGCATCGCACTGTCATAGTTGTAGTACGAATACGCAGAATACACACTAACCGGCGACGACCGCTCACCGCCCCGTTTCATCCCTGGCGGCTGGATCGACCCATTCCCCTCCATCACAGACGCATTCTGAGAAAGCGGCGACGGTGACACACCCCGCCTTGCATTCTCCATTACAGACGCATTCTGAGAAAGCGGCGATGGCGACACACCCCGCCTCGCACCCTCCATCACAGACGCATTCTGAGAATGCGGGGACGGTGATGGCGACGGCGACACACCCCTTCTCGCATTCCTTTCCAGCACCTTCATCTTCCCCTCCCTCATCTCCTCCGGCAGCTGCACCGTCACCCTCTCCCCAACCACCTCGTGCTTGTGCGCCGCCTCCCGCACGGGCCGCGAGAAATTCGCCGTGACCGGTTTCACGATGGGCGTGCGGCCCCCGCGTGTGTGTTGCTCGGGGGAGGGGGAGTAGGACAGAGAGTCGGAGGGCGAGGAGATGACGAGCGCTGGGATGGGGGAGGAGGGCGAGGGGGGTTGGGGTTGCGATTGGGATAGGGCCTGGGATGGTGGCTGGTACTGGTAAGGTTGTTGCTGCTGCGATGGTCGAGGGTCGTTCGAAAGAGCCCGCGAATACGTCCCACCCGTGTCCGTCGACCGCCACGAATCCCGCAACGCCGGTCCCTGCCCCTGCCCCTGCCCTTGTCCTTGTCCGCGCCCCATCTGCATCGTCCTCTGCGAATACACACTGCTCGTATCATCGTCAAAATACCGATACCGATAATCACTCGCCCCATCATCCACCCCGCCGCGCTCCCCCGAGCTGCTCCTGCTCCTGCTCGACGCCGTCGACGTGCGGATCCCCGACGTGTCCGCGTACAAGTACGAGGTGTCGTCTGCGGAGGACGCCGTCGCGTACGAGTCCCGCGCGAAGTGACTGTGTAGGAGGGGGGAGTGCGGCGGCGCGAGCGGCTGGTTCGCGCGGGCTGTGTCGAGGTGCGAGGGTTGGTGCCGTGGGGGGGTGTGGTTCATGTTGGTAGGCACAGAGTCGACGTAGATGTTTGGGTTGGGGTCGTCGGAATAAGCATATGCGTAGGCTTCGTCGGTATAATTATTATAAGCATCCGCGGTCGGGGTCGCAGTATCGTGTGCGTGTCCATACGCATAACCCTGTGCGTGTGCAGGTTCGCCCTGCTGCTGGTCATAATAAGAAGCGTACTGCCCCTCCTGCTGATCCTGCGGCTGCGGCTTGAAATACGATACCTGCTGCTGGAACTGCTCGCGCCCAGCAGCTGCCCCGCGCATCCTCCGCGACGACGTCCGGCGCACCAGCGTCGCGAGCGGGGACTCGGCTTGTTTGATTGAGTGGGACAGCTTTAGGTTCGTGTGCAGGTTCGTGTGCAGGTCCGTGTCTGTGTTGGTGTGAGGGTGCGGGTCGGTGTAGGGGTTGGGATTGGGGTGAGCGGATGAGGTGGAGGGAGAGCTTTCGTTGGAGGAGATGTAGGGCATGGGCCCTGCCATCATGTTCATCGTGCTTCGCTTAGAAGCTTGCAATAAATACAAAGATCAAGTCACTCCTGCACTCGGCACTCGGTTAGATATATCTGCGGACAAAGGTGAGGTGAGGAGGAGAAGGAGGAGGATGGCGGAAGGAGGAAGAAAGCAGGAAGAGTGATCATGATCATCTGCAGTCCTTGGTCCTGTCTTGTCTTGTCTTGTCTTACTCTTCGCTCTGCCATGCTCTGCTGAGCCGATTATTTTCCAAAATTCGCATCAGGCATCAGCTTGTGCTCAGCTTCCGGTGTTGTTGTCAAGGAGGTCAAGTTTGGGTCAAGTAATAAGCAAGTTATGTATCACTTATTACGTTTAGGTGATAACAGTAATTACACTGTGTCAGGATCCCGGTTGTCATCGCGACCTACTTATCACTACTCTATGTGGGCTTACTATCTCCGGTGGCTTGCCGTTGGCCATCACTGACGAGTCCCGAGGCGGCTCAGCGCTAATTATGGCTGGAACCATTGCGTGCCTCATCTCTTACCCGGAAGAACAGACCAGAGAGAAAAGGCGGATGATTATTACATCGCGACGCGACAGTGGGGAAGTTAGTACATGTTGCACAGTAAAGTTGACATTGTGTTGTTGAGTCAGTCGACTCGGCCAATACTCACGCCAAGTTCTTGGGTAGAAACTGTGGCGCATTTGGCTCTGGAACTCGTCTGGCCGGGTGACTATTGATTGCGCCGGCAAAACCTGAATAAATAAAACGAGCAAGGCTCCACCCGGAAGGTTTTCTCAAAGTCCATAATGAATCAGGCATTCAGATCCCGTCAACACATGTAAATGGGTATCAGCGCTCTCTCTAAATCCCCACCCTCCTCCTCGGCGTCTGCGTCACGCGCGCACCAGCGCCGATACCAGTGTGTCTCGGGGTGCCGGGTACAATGATCTTCGCTTGGCTCCCGCTGGCCGTCTTCACCGCCAATGCCTCTTCTGCTTGTTTCTGCGCAGTCCTAGGGAAACGTGAATTGGGTCAGTCAACCTCAAAAGCAGAAGAGAGGATAGGACTTACTCTTCTCGTGCACGAGCCATCTCGGTTTCGATCTCCGCTTTCTTCGAGAACTCGCGATCGGCTTGACGTCGATTCCCCCGCTCGTCAAAGTTCTTCTCCTTCACCGAATAAAACACCGATCCCAACTCAGCTGCAAAAAAACCATGAGCCCGTAGCACAGCGACGCCCAACACCACAAGAAAGCACTCACCCAACCAATAAGGGTCAATGGCAGTCACTTGCGTCATGTACTCTTTCGAGGTCAAGATAAGCTCATGGTACACGATATGGGACGGCGTATCTATGCACGACATCTTGATCAACAATCATCGACGCCCCAAGATGGTGATGGAGACTCACATCCCAAGCCGTAAAGTGCACTGGTGGGGTGCAGGTGAGTGGGCAGCCCCGATCGGATGTTGACAAATTCTCCGATACCCTTGACTCTCGCTGCTTGGTGGAAGTAGCCTGCCGTAATCGCTTTCCTGGGTAGCGGCAGCGGTTGGAGAGTGGCGACAAAGTTTCACTAAATACGGGGACGTACCTCAGAATGTCAAAGTCAGTGCCGGCAGATATAAGCTCCATCTTTTGAAACTTCATGATATCCTCGAGTTGGACACGGACTTCTCGTGCCTTTCTGAGTAACTTTGGGTGCAAGAAGTGTCGCATTCCCCAATCATCACGATACCTACGGCATGCCACAATCAGTCAAAATGTAAATATAGAGTGCGCTGATAACGAGACGCGCACCCATGGCTCTTCCACTGATTAAACACATTCAACAGAGTTAGATGGTCACTTTCGGGCACATTGAACTTTTCTCTGGCGGCGTCCGCTTCTTCCATTCTCTCCTTTGGTCTGTAGAATACGCTTGGCACGGAGAGCATGGACACGATGGTCAGCATTTCGGCAGAGCATCTGTACTCGACCGATGCGATGAGCATCTTCGCCATGGACGGCTCCATTGGGAACTCGGACATCTTTCGTCCAACGGGTGTCAGATCACCAACGTTGTCCAAGGCGCCGAGGACCCAGAGTTGATACATGGAGTTCAAGATGTTGGCCTGAAGAGAGTTGATTAAGATATGATAAGGTTATGCAGCGGGGGCGGCTCACCTGCGGTGGCGGGTCCATGAAATCAAACTCGAGAAGGTTCTTGACACCGAGTGACTTGAGTAATAATACAGTATTTGCGAGATTGGTTCGTTGAATTTCCGGAATGGTGGCTTCAAATAGCTCATTTCTGAAAGCCATCTCAGTGTATAATCGATAGCAAAATCTACAACGTAAGCACATGAGGATATGACCTGTTGATAACAGAAATTATGACACTCACCCGCTCCCAGTTCGCCCAGCACGGCCAGTCCGCTGATTGGCATTGGCCTGGCTAATGGGGGTAATTTGGAGGGCATCCATGCCGACTTTGGGGTTATATACTTTTAGCTTGGAGTAACCTGCATCTACGACGTATAGAATACCATCGACTGTGACAATGATAAGTAAGAAGACACGGAGGGAATGAAATTTGCGCACCTGTCAATGAGGTTTCCGCAATATTCGTTGCTACTATCACCTTTCGTCGGCCGTCACTGGTAGCGTCGAAAATCTTTGCTTGCAGGTCGGCAGGCATCTGCGAATAGATAGGCAGAATGGAAAGAGGCGCAGGCTCGTCCAGCTGCGCAAGTCGTTCTGTATAAAAACATTTCATCGGCCGTAATGCAGGCTTGACTTCATAAACAACGCATACCTCCAACCACTTGACACGTTATTTCAATGTCCTCTTGGCCAGTCATAAAGACGAGGATGTCGCCAGGGGGTAGAGACAGATGGATTTGAAGGACTTGTTTAACTGTACTGTCAACATAATCCTCACAAGGCGATTTGGCGTGAAATATTTCGACAGGGAATGTGCGTCCAGGGATCGTGTAGGTGGGAGCATTGCCATAGAAGCTCGAAAACTAGATGACGTCTCAGTTGAAGATGCTTTGAAACGAGAACAATTCAACGTACTTTGTCGGCATTCATGGTAGCAGATGTTACAATAAGTTTGAGGTCCCGTCGGCGACTGAGGACTGCAAACTCGTCAGTAACATGCTTTGAAACAAGACATATTGCACCTACTTTTCCGTAGCAATCCCATCAACACATCAGTACTTAGCGAACGTTCATGGGCTTCGTCCAGGATAACGACGCTGTATCGATCAAGATCGCCCTCATTCAAGGACTCTCGCAGCAATACACCGTCTGTCATGTCTATTCAAAGCGATGAGACAAGGTCAAAGAGTGAATTTCCAAGAACTCACATTTGATCTTTGTATCCGAGGACGTACAATCTTCGAATCGGATAGCGTACCCAACTGTCGAGCCCAATTTGCACTATGAAAGGCGGTCAGTCGCAGTAAGAAATGGAAAGCACGAAAGACAAACCTCCATCTCTTCGCTGACTCGCTTGGCAACCGACATGGCTGCAACACGCCTTGGCTGCGTACACCCAACCAATCCGTGTTGACAGAAACCATCCTCATATAAGAACTGGGTTAGCTGCGTTGTCTTTCCGGATCCGGTTTCTCCAACGACAATGATGACTATACGACGGCTATGTGAGCCATTTTACTTGTGATAGACGGGAAGATAAACTACCTTGATTTTCTCTGATGACCTTCATCAACTCCTCTCGGCATGCGAAAGCAGGGAGATATTCTCTCTGTTCTTTCAGTGTCCGATTTCTCGCAAAAGAGCTAACACCAGCCGAAGATTTGAGATGCGTAGCAAACTTGGAGTCTCCTTTGTAATCGTCCTCCCCCTTTGCTTTCGCATCTCGCTCTTTCTGCTCCGCCTCGGCTGGAAAAAACAAAGGCTATGTGAATGTCCAAACCTGACGAACAGCCATCACGGCCAAGCATGAACGAAAACAACGTACCTTCAGCTTCAGCTTCTTCGTCCTTCACGCCCATGATGTTGCCGAGAGCCGTTCCACCGAGTGCAGCTAACTTCGCGGCAGCTTTTGCACGTTCAGCCTGCTCCCTCTTTTCCTTCACCAACGCGCTGCCCTTCTTGGAGAAAATAGCCATGTCGCTTGTCGGATCACGTATAGGATTGATGGGGTCGAGTTGTTTAGTGAAAACAGTCCGCCCATCGAGGAAAGGAGGTTTAAGGTCATGGACCATAACATGCACTGTTGACTCTGAGTCATCTTCGAAATCTAAATCGACTGCCTTGCGTGTCGCGACACCAGATGTCACCATTCGGTTAGCTTCCCATAGATCGTTGTCGGCGTTCTTGAATTGAAGTCAGAAATGCTATAAGTTAGAAAACAGGCGACGATCTTACATATTGCGCTTGCCGTGCCGAGATTTTCTTCTGTAAAACAGTATACACGTTAGTTGCAGAAAATTTACGTAGTATATCAACAACATACGACTTGTTTCGTGGCAATCTCGGCTTCTTTCAGTGCGCTGAGGTCCCCATATTGTGCGAGGGGGTTGTGCTCCTCGTCTCCGGCGATACCTCCCTCTTCTGCCCCCGAATACCAATCACGGTCCAGCCTCACTTGCTCATCTTCCCACTCCCTAGCGTCAAGCCCGAACGCCCCATCGTCACCATCTGGACTACCGCCTCGAGCAGCCCTTGGAGTGGGTGCATCCCAACCACGATTCCTTGGGGTGCTCAATCCAGCTCCACCACCTCTCTCACTCCGGGGGGTAGAATCCCATCCAACGTTGGGGACACGAACACTCGGTGCATCACGAGATCCGGAACCGCGAGTACTTCGAGGAGTCGAGTCCCAACCTCGCGCTTGGCCCTGTTGATTATTATCCCTTTCTCTATCATTGTCGCGTTTCCCACCCCAACCTCTATCTCTATCACGATTCAGCCGGCGCTGAAAGTCGCCCAAGCCCTTTGGAGCGTCACTTCGAGGTTCTTTGACGGCGGTTATACCCTCTTCGGCTAAATTCAGAAAAGGATCTACAGAAATAAGATAGATCACAAAACTCACCGCGTTGTTTCTCTTTATTCCGACGATGCTCTTCCAATCTCTGCCGACCCACTTCTGAAAGACCACCAGGATGGGACGGCGTTTCTTCACCCCGTTGTCGTATGTTGGCTGATCTTGGCGCAGGGAGGCTCGGGACTACGAGAAAATGAGTACAGGTTCAACGCAAGGTGCATTCATAGTACCTTTGAAGAAAGGTTCGTCTCCATCATCTAACCTCGGCCTTTTCCTGCTTCCCTCCCCATTCGCGGACCCATTGGCAGCCGCAGATCTCTTCTCCATGGCCAATCGATCCAGTCCCAACAGTGATGTCCTTGGTGTGGGTGGTTCCAAAGGCCTGGCTGGTTGGCGGAAGGTATGACGCTAAATGACCTTCGTCATGAGTAAAATACAAAAGACATATATCTGTAACGTACTGTAGCATCTGGTCGTTGAAGTCCACCGGGCCTTGCAGGTTCAGGTTCGAGAACATCACTGTCAATGACCGTAATGCCTTGAATTGGCTGGGGGGCAACGCCGGTAGCCTCCTGCTTAGCATGCGACAAGATTTCGGCATGCAGCTCAGCCAAAAATGAATCCTGAAACTTGCCGAAACTTTTTGCCGCTGGAAGGTTGTGAGAGACGTATACCTGGTGCATGTAACGTGGTATCTTACCTGTAATGAAACCATTTGCAGTGTTGGTTTTGGCAATGTCAATCACCCTATGGGCCAGCAAATCATTTGGGTTCAACGTATTGAGAGCCCGCGACAGCTTTATGGCGATATGGTGATGAAATTCATCGTGATGGTCGTTCGGAGACGCCATTGCTGGAGATGGTTTGAGAGCAAGCTTCGGAGTTGGAAGATACTCCATTAATTGTGCAAACAGTAACCTTCAGCAAGCAAACAACCGTCAAGCGCGACTCTGATCATGAAAGATTATCATCTTCTAGGCTCTTCGTTTCTCAACCAAGTCTACGGAATTGTGATTCTCGTGCTGCACGGTGCAAAGGCTTAGAAATTTCTTCATGACTTATGCCCAGCAGCACTGCTTAAACTGTGACTATGATGCGACGCAAAACTACTTGGTCGCTTGATTACTTTCGCTGCTCGAGGGACACGCGTTCATCTATTTCGGCTTTCTCTACTTCTAAAAAACCTTGAAACTTTATCCAGCACACTGGTGCTCATACCATATTTGCTTGGCTTTGCTCGGTTGGTCATGCTATCTTGGCCTTGTAGCTCCTTGTCGCAAAATGTGTCGTTCGATCGCTATGGACTATACTCTCGAGGCAATAAATGCTCCTAGGTTCAGTGAATACCATGGATGGAGGGTTGCTATATATATTAACGACGAGCATCACAAGCTTTAGGGGTCCGATGTGATGCTCGTAGTATGTCTCGCAGAACGAACAAAAGGTTGCAAGAAATCCTCGTCAGTGAGCAACACTGACTCTTCGCTCCACTATCCACTACCTTCAAGCAGACTTTTGCCTTGGAATCTCAATCCCAATGTCTAAATCTCCAGCAAAGTCTCCGTCAACCGCCAAACAGGAGTTTAAATCAAACCGAAAGATTGTCCGGCGCATCCGTCATGTTGCCGACTTTCGAGTAGATATGAGACACACGGCGCTATCTAGTACACCTCACGAGACTTACGAGATATGTGACCGCACCGATAAGCTGCATGTTACCTTGGTGCCACCCGCCACATTTGTTCTGCCCATGATTTTGATAGGCTTCACGGCACTCACATCCTCAGATGAACCCGCTCCCATCAATCGGCCATATGGAATGCAGTCAAACGGACACACACTGTTCTCATTAACTACAGTGTTTTCCCGATGATGAACGATGTCCTGTCAGACCACCATTCGCAGCGGGACATTGGTCAAATGAGAAAATCACGGACTCAACTTTAGAGCGCGAGATACCGGTAAACCCACGGCCACACAGAGAGCGGACTTCTTCCGATCTTCCTTCCACTGGCAGGTACCGAAATATGAAAGGGTACAAACTGGTACAGACCTGGATAATCTTGGTCTTGGCGAGTGGGCTCTTTCCTTTGGACGTTCATTTTCAGGATGCAATTCCCCGAGTTGTAAATCCATCACGCCATTCCCCGCTCTGATCAAGCCCTACTTTCCCCGCATGCGTCTTCCGATGGATTTAGCCGTGACCGCAATCTTGTTTTGTAATTTCAGTCGAAGTTGCTCCATCCTAGCGTATCTGCGAGTAACTCGCTGGTGTTTCGACGCTGAGCATCAGTACATTAGATATGTCATCATTCCGTTTCTCTACTCTTGCAATAATTGGCACTCGCGTGTGCAGACCCGTTTCCCTTTTCGTTAACTCAGTAATGACGTTACTGATCAATGACTCTAAAGTAGCAATCAGTCGGTGAATCAATAAAAGGGCAGGCAGCGGCAGGCCGGAGGCGTGGTACGGGAACAATCCCCAGTGGGCAGAACACGTAGATCTGCCAATGGCAGACAACACATTGGGTATTGAGTACGAGATTCGCAGCCACTGAACCGACGGCATCTACATCCATCATATCGGTAACGACCGACCGTTCAGGCTCGTTTACCTGAACGGGGCCCGACAGGGCCCGCTCCAGGATCTGTGTTCCAGAGAGAGGCTTTGGTAGGATCGATGAAATCATTCACATTATGCAAATAAACAACCAAGCTTTCTCGGACACCTGACCGTTGTAAAGCTCGATGTGAAGTGCATTGCAAGCAACGACCGTCTGCACATGTAGACACGTCCCCACTGTCCATACTCATGGGGGCCTTGTAGATTGGGCCGAAGTATGTGCGTTCCCCACACAGATTTCCGTAAACTTTTGCTAATAGCACCGACCCATCCAGGCCGAAGTTGTATCAGTGATCATGAGCGAATCTAGGATTGTGACATTGCTAACAAGACGACACGCGGGGTGGCGTGCAACCGTCAATGCGCCAACATGACCGTGATTGCTTGAGTGGACGTCTGTGAACATCCCGAAAGAGCCCAAATGGCTCTCGGGCGCAATCTATGGTGGTATGTATCCCCTTGCAATCGGCTCCGGAACCAGGCGAACAATCCAGACATTCTGGAAGGCACTTCATCAATACAGGCGTATATGTACGGGCCTGTACTCCGGAAATAGAACACCTACATAATCCTGCAACTGGCAAGGAACATGCTCGTACACAAGCAAGATTTATGTGGCCATACCGGAACACGAACAGCATGTTCTCAACGGACGAACGTCCCGGCTATCTCAGATTAGAAGACTGCATGAAATTCCCATGTAAGACGCACCCGACACATAATCACGGCCAAATTAAGGCAGGCAGCCATGTTGAAAACATGATAGCGTGGGCGCTACGACTCCTTTGGCGGATGATGTAATGCCTTGAATTCAAGGTCACAGGCGTGCTTAAAAAAAGTGACGCACGCTGTCTTTCAGTATGGCAATAAGCTCCAGACAGCGTGGAAGGACATCAGGTCCTTTCAAAAAGGCGCTGTTGCGCCACAAGGGCCGCTCAACAAAATAGAGTAGATACTCAATGTAGAAGGGTCAACTCAACCTCGTCCTCGGACTTCCTAGTGTCGATGTGGGTCGTACGAACCTGGTGAACGAACCTGGTGAGAAGAGCCCTTCCCCGGATCGCCTTTCTGACCCAGAGGTTTGGACGCCGACTCTATAGGGATTAGAGGCGGTGGATACCGCCCACACAATCACAATGTGCTTAAACAACAGCCGTCAAACCTGGGGAACACTGAGTGAATTTGATGTTAGTGATAAGGCAGAGAAACCTCGATAAAGAAGGCTGAGTGAAAGAAGCATGAAAAACAAACGACAGAAACGGATCGTTTTTCTCGACATGTCGGAGCCGCTCGCGAAGCTCTGTAAAGCTCTGGTGCAAGATGGTTACAAGCCGCCCAAAGTAAAAATATCGACGAATAGAGGCTCATGAGCAGAATGGACCTGATTTATCCGAGAACCAGCACTCAGGAAGAATCTTGTCACAGTGTGTGTGTGTGAACCATCATCATTGTAGGTTGAAAGGTTTTCGAGAATTCGTCGATGGCTGATGGGTCCTTGCATTGCCGCGATGACAACGCAGAAGTCGGGAAATAAGCGAATCCAATCAGTCATTAGTATTCCAGCATACCAGCTAAACCACAACATTACAACACCATCTATAAGATATACTTTTTCTGCTCCTTGATGTGAGCATACCCGTCCATCTTCGGAGGACGGCCATACCGAGGCTCTTCCCGCTCTAAAAACAGAAGAAAATCCGTCAGGAGGTTTGCCAGCGGGGTGAACCTTTGAAGTGGAGGACTGACTTAGAATATCTTTGTATATCGCAGTGACATCCTCGTCCCAAATCTCTCGCCACATATGCCCTGCTCCCCCTTTAGCACCGCTCAAATTCCATCTCCTCATAAACTCCCGAATGTTGAAGCCAAAACGCTCTGTTTCTGACACGATAGGAATGTCCAGGTGAACAGAGGTGGGTCCCGTGGCCCGCGAAGCCGCGGTAAGGGTATACTCGGACGCCCCTAAGGGAGGCTGTGGGAGCAAAAGGCAAATGTACCGGTGGTACGGTGAACCGCGCTGAGGGTGAGGAGGAATATAACGGGTGTGTGTATTAAGGTTTGGGATCCGCGACGGTGATGATGCCGAAAGAGCAATATTTGGCCTGTGATGGGAATAAATATAGTGGTTAATCAAAAAAAAAAACGTTCTTACTTCATCCAGTGCAAGTATGTTGTGAAGCTTTCGGATTCGGGGTTGGGAACATCTGGAATAAGGATATTTCATTGATAACCTGAGTGAAGCACAGAGGGGGAAAAACATACCAGGGTCCACAAGAAGCATTGTATAGAGTCTCTCATCAGCATGGAAAACATTGACATGCAGTTTGGGAGCATCAAGTGTCTGTTTCGGCTTCAGGAACGCGCCTGGTTCAACAGCTTTTCGAACTTTCTTCGACTCGAGGAACTCGCGGGGTGTGGTACGAGCGACGACGTGGAGGTCGATGTTGGGGTTCAGTTCTGGTAGAACATCGGGCACCACATTCATTTGATACAGGCGTTCCATCTAGCACACATTGTCAATTAAGACAACACAAATAGAATCAAGTAGATGCAGACCAGTAAATGTAGGGCGCCATCCTTTCGCCATTTCTGTTCTACAAGGTGTCTGTGCTCGATTTTCGACATGTCAGCTGAAACAAAGTATCCGTGAGACATGTAGAGAGCAGGAGGAAGTGTAGACCAACCCATAGCATTATTGACCTTCCACCTCACATTCGGCAAATTAACCTCGCTCTGCACTTCCACTATATGTAGCTTCTCCAACATCTTCTCCAACTCCTGGTCCAGCTTCTGTAACTCTTCTTTCAACTCCAACCTCTTCTCCAGGGCACCCTCGACCTCACGGAGACTATCCATCTTGGCCTTCAACTCCTGATATCCCGCCTCCTTCTCCTTGATATTGATGCGCATTTGCTTCGCCTCCAACTTGAGATTCGCACTGTCTCTCTTAAGCGTGGAGAGCGCGAGGTCGTATGCAGGTACGACACCCTCTCGGAGTGGACGATTCCAAGACCGTGGTGTGTCAAAAGAGATGGAGGGTCGTTTAGGCGGAATCTTGCGTCGCTTTTTCCTATCCTCGGTCGTACCAGTGACCCCAACTTCTCCATCGGTGGATGGGTTCTTGCTTGCCGCTGCATGGTCGGGTTCGGACGACTTCGCCTTGGAGGGTGGAGGTTGAGACGATTCGGGGGTGATTTGGGAGGAAACAGTGAGAGTAGCGTTTCCTCTGGCAATTGTGCTAAAAAAACCTGGAACAGACGAGGGTAGCCTGCGAAGTCCAAACATTTTTCTGTTGCTCGTGGCGTTGCTGTTCGACTCGGAGTTGATTTTTTCTGGACGCGACACATTTGTTTGTCGCAGCTTGGCTCCACCCCCACAACAGGCACAGAGAAGGCATTCACAGCTCGGTTGACGCGCAAGTAACACCAAGTCAGATGCAATTTCATGAACAATTGATAAAAGACAGCCACTTCTAATTAACCACAACTCTACAACACAAGCAAGTATGTAAGGAAACAAGATAGATGATTAGTAATGTGGGGTTTCGATACTATGGTACGGTGTAACAAAACCCATCAACAGCACCCTACAACCAAGAATAAAAAAACAGATATGTGACTAATAAGAGTAGCAGCAGCAATCTCGACAAGAGAAGCTGTAATAGATAATAAGTGATAGGCATATTGTGTCGGCAGCGAAGAAAAGTAACCCATTAAGGGGTGAATGGCGGAGGCAGTGGGGTAACGCGTGGTTGGGATGGTATAAGCAGAAAGAAGGCAAGAGATATAGCACAGCGATGCGCGAGGTCAGCCAGGGGTAGAGAGGAATGGAGGCGAGGGGAAGCAGGCATGGATATGGTTACAGTGGTCGCAGTCGAGCAAAAAGGCAAGCGATATACAAGTAATAAGGATATGCAAGTGACAGCAGCAGGAGGAAACAGACAGAAGGGCGGGTTAGACGGGAACGATGGGAAGGTGGTCGTGGCCGTATTGAATGGTGGAGACGGCTAAAGACGGAGAATGGAAGATAGGGGCATGAACGGTAGATAGTACTTTTCGAGATTAGAATGTCGACACGTTGTATGGGCTTCTGGCCATCATAATCGGTTCCGGATCCTTCGGGAAACGGTATTGAAAATCACCGTCTTTGACGACAGGGTTCTCTCTTCGTTGACGTTCAAGCATCTCTTCGCGTTCCATTTCTATCTCGTAGGGAGCCTTGCCGCCGGGAATGGGTTGTCTGTACCCATCCATGACAGGGATTTGTTTAGGCTCCCAGCGACCGCCGCCGGTAGCCTTGCACAGAAGGCTTGACCGTCTCAACGGATAGGCGTCAAGTTCGCCATATGAGCGTTCAAGATCCTGAGGAAGCGGCAGATGGGAAGTACGCAAACTGACACGCTTGGATCGCTGGGTGGGTGCGCTGTTAACAGAGGAGTGGGAATCGAGACTGGAGACACTGGGAGTGTTGCACAGGGAGTGTGTTCTGCGTTTGAAGGACGGGGCGACGAGGTGCTCAGAGATGGGCGAGCTAGAGATGCTGCTAGAGGCAGAAACATGGGGATTGGGCGAGAGAGGGAGTTTGAACATGGATATTGGATGAGAGAGGACACGCTTGAAAGAAGGGCGGATGACCTCGGGGGTGTGCGGGGTTGTAGGACAACCGTGGATCTGATCCCAACAGTCTTCGCAGACGCGGGAGTCAACTATGGGGGAAGTGGGGGATTCAAAAGCAGAGAGGGGGATGTTGCGGGGTGGTTGGAGGAAGGAGAGATTGGACGTGTCCAGAAGGGGAGTGGTACGCGAAGTGCACGCGCTGCAAAAGACTCCGCCGCATTTGCGACAGTGCTGTAGAACAAGACCCTGTCAGCGGACATACGGCTGCAATGGAAGAGAAAACATACGTGTTTGCGGTCGAAGAAGGAGAACTGCACACGACAGTAGAAGTTGTCGCACATGGAGGAAGATGAATCGGGCTAAGTGGTTGACATATGAGCTATGTGGCGGTGTGAGATGGGTGGTGGTGGCTTACCTTCCAGAGGTGCTTGGGAAGCAGCACGGCTAGGTGTTGGTTGGGGCGGTCAACATCGATGGAAAGGTCGAGTGATGGTGCCGGTAAATCGAGGAGACTGGATGAGGAGGAGGAGGGTGAGCTGTGGGAGAGGGAGGGCAGGGACAAGGGGGATGCTGTGGGAGAGATATGAGTATGAGTATGAGTAGAACGGGTAGAATGATGAGGACTGGACATACATGGGCGGGAGGAGGCCATAGTTTGTTGAGTTTGGGATTGGGGGAGTAGTAGTTGGACATTTGAGATCTGATGATGGTTATATTCTCAAAAGTGAGTGGGACGAGGAGCCGTTCTTGGCAGATCTTAGATCCCGTCCATATCGACGTTTCATCGGAAGAATCGATGGCCATATGTAACTCGGTCACGGTCACGTAACCATCCCCGCGCCAGCGCATGTCCTTCCACTCTCTCTTCACTCTCTGTGCATGCGTAGAATCAGCTTGTTTCTTCCCACTCACTCTCCGATGTTCCTCCTCGTGCTCACTGGCATCTCAGGCATTCCACCTTTTCCTCTCATCCCATCGGATCTCCTCTCCGGCGCTACCCTCAACCATCCGCAGGGTTGTTCATCCGTGCCTAGGAATTACCGCCTTCCCTTAAAAACATGTGTAAATACTCGTAGACACGCTGTCAGGTATTCCCATTCGTTTTCCCGACCGACTCCGCGGACACAAGCTTTGCTCCTTCAGAGTTGGAACTCTACCCCAATAATCAATCCTAATCCAGGCTCCAATGAAGCGCTCAACCGCTGTTTTTTTTATCTTCGAAATCGTATTTTACGTACCGACGTCTGCCGTCTGCTTCTCTGACAAATCCCTGAAAGTCGGTGTCTGATCCCCAAAAAAGGGTGCTCGGCTTCCGTTTATTGCCACGTGCTTCTCATCCCGCTTTTTCCTCCTCAACAAACTGCCGCACACAGCGCGTGCGTCTGCTTGCGTCGCCATATGCAACCACACAAGCCTTTTCCTCATATTTCAGCCATGAACATCGTCCTCGCATATCCTATGTCCGCGAGACATTTAGATCGAGGGGGCAGTGTTATTGACGTTCTTGGGCTCGAATCCTGAAGCTCCTGTTTGATTGATACAATATACACTTCACTACTCCCATCTCGACATAGACTGCGACCAATTTCACTTTGCCATCTCCATCGACGTTGCGCCAAATGATGCCAGTATCCAGATGATGTCGCGTCCATGAGGGTTGACTAGTGATTAGCGGCTAGTACCTTTGAGAGTCGTTGTAACGTAACCGTACGACTTCGATTATCATATTCATGACCATTGCCAATTGGCTTTACCCTCTCATTTACTTCCGTTCCCGTTGTGCACATTGCTCCGCTCGGCACTTCACTGGCCTTTCTCACTGCCGCCTCACGATCGGTCTTTGACCAGTGGTGTGCTCTGGATTCCAAGTGAAGCCGCCTCGGCAGTGCAGGTGTATAGCAAGTCCTGTCGGCGCCTCAGTAGCCGGATTCTGTGCACCAAACCTGCATGCTAGTGGTGCTCAGTCTCTCCAATACCCGGTTCGTACTCCATTCATACGTACGCCGCAAGAATTCTCACAATATCAAACCCCATCCCCACCTTCAGCCGCTCGCGCCTCACGAACAGTATGAGCTTCATCAGACAAGACGTTTATTGAATTCTTGGGCCTTGCCCGAAATCCCCAATAAGCATCTGCTTCTGAAGATTGTATAAGTAATCTTCGTGCATATCGACAAACTAGATGTTGTCCATCAAGGAAATAATTTCGACAAGTTCCTTATGCTTTTTTATAATCAAGAACTGATCTACCTCCTGAAGGCTGGAAGGCTCAACTCAGTAACATAATACAAATGGAGACGGCGCTTTCTTCCCTCAAGAAGGGTCATCAATATTTGGATCTGCTAAGAGATGATTTGAATGTCACGTGGAATCAACCGTTCATATCGCGGAATCGATGAACCGGTTTTGGCTTTCTCAGGCACCATGCAGCACAACTCGCAACCCTGAGCTAGAGAATCTAATGGATCACAGATGATGGCCATTGACTTTCCGAGTTTCTACATACTTGGTCGCAAGTACTTACCGATTTGCATGATGCTTTCTGAAGGATGAAAGGGATTCCTTGTTAGCTTTCCATCCAGTCGAACACCCCTAGCTTCCGTGTCTACTGTCATCCGGACAAATCAACGTCGCAACCTGGAAACAAACTTGTCGTCATTCATAGCGTTAACTTATCTGCCATAGACAGTTGGACATGAACATTCCCTTTCAATGACACCGATTTTGTTCGACCTGTCTGCTCAATTGTGCAGTCTTGAGTTCGTGCCGACTCCCGAAGCATATATACCTCTGGTTCTGAATGCCTACGCCGTAAGCACCTACATCCCACAAGCAGACAAACCCGCCACAAGCCTTCCATAGCGACCCGGAAGATCCGGGTTTTTTTGGAATACCAATTAGCACAAGCTCAATACTATTGGAGCAAGGGAGGTCAGGGAGGCTCTGCCTGAGTACTCGCCCACCCCGACGGTATCCCTGAAATGCCAACCTGATATGGCATCGAATATGTATGTTTTGCGCCAAACCTTTTTCAAGCCGCGTACGACCCACCTCGCCGCGCCGTCAATCAACCATTTCCGGTTAGCAAGTATCTGTGAATGTCGTCAAGCCCTAAAGGTTCGACGAACGTTTTCACAGTGCGGATCGGCATCCGTAACAGTATAATCTGGAATCAATAGCTTGATTCCACGTCAACTGTCTTTTTGTATGTCAGAAACAAAGAAAGAAGTCTATCATTCGCCGCCGGATGCCATCCCAGGGCCATCCTGTGTGAATAATAATGCTTTCCTGGAAAATGAAAAGAGGCCGCAGCAGGGAATATACAGTAAGTAACCAATTCGGAGCGTACAACATCATCCACTTTCGAATTCCCATTCTTGTAGATGTTGGGCTCTGTTCAATGGAGTATTATTTGGTCGTAGGGGCGTCAGGTGTGGGTGGCGTTAGGAGCAGTTGACGTATTGAACCCCAGAATTAGGTTTTTTTTTCGATTGCAATGCAGATTTCGTCCACGTATACTTATGTGATAAGTGGATAGAGCTAATGCAAATGGTGGATGCCCGCTTAGGAACTCCAAAGTCGTCATAATTACATGGGAGAGCCATTTAGCTAGCTTGAAGAGATAACGTCAAATAGCGGGGTAGAACCACCGACATGTGGACGAGGAGTCGCGACTTGAAGCTCGGGTAGTGTGGATAAGGACTATGGATTTTCATTTGACTGACATCCATATCTACACCCCCGAAACTTCGCCATCACACTTTGTTCCTGCGCTACTGCGTCCACGGCATCGGCATCGGCTTGGTATGTTCCAGGAAGAAAGGCTAATTGTATCTGACAGTAAGATGAATGAAAATGTCGAAAAGTTACTTGGAGTATCAGAACCAAGGTTATGAAAAGTATTTTAAAGGTGACGAAGAACGATGTGCCTTTGTTCACTTTTGTAATCTGTTTGTCACGGCGGCATTGACGGAGGAGAACTTGAAATAAATATGGAAGAAGGCCCAACTGGGGAGCAGCGTTTGTTCTTGTTGTCTTGATTCTATCCAGCTTTATTTCGATCGGTGACCTAGTTTGGCGAGAGAGAGAGAGACAGAGAGATGCTGCCTCTCGCTCTCTCTCAACCTGACGTCGTTCTTCAACAATTTATGGACATCAAAACATGTAAACTTCATCAGAACATACATAGGTGATTTCATTTTAGACATAACCCAGCTTTACGTCACCGAGCAATTGACTGGAGACCTGCATCAATCACGAATTGTCCAAGACCTTCCTTCATGCGCAACGTATACACTGATCGCTTTTGTGATTAGCTTTGTTTTACAAACAGATTATTGAGTGCTATTGCAACAGTCGCATTACGACAAGTTTGAACTAACGTTTGTAATTGTAAGTAAGTCCGTCTGGCATTCCGTTGATGCTTGATCTCCGACTTTGATTCTCATTCCCCTTGTCGAGCCGTATATCAACTGTTACTCGCCGGCATCCTGATTTGAATTATCATTCCTAAATGAATGCATGTCAATGATCTCGTCTGTCTCTTCTGAGTTCACATGTCCAAATGGTTGACACTCGAAGTGACAGTAGGATTGCATGCAAGATCTCTGTCAGCATGAAAATGACCTTCCGAACTTGAATGCTCCCTCTCGATTCTTGACAATTTGACGGGAGAGTGCCATTGATGAACCCATCGTCGCAAAGGGATAATTAACATGAGGACGCATGCCAGGATTCAGTATGGTAGAAATACAGCGAAGATACCTCTCGCCTAAAATTTCTCTGACGGAAATAAGAAAGAGCTTGGCAATCAAGAGTCTTTCCTGCTTGCGTAGCGTTCAATCACGCACATCAAGGTTCCACGCTCCATGTCATCTAAAACATATCGCTCAGCATTGCTCCGAGCTCGCTTTTCATCCGCCAGCGCCCCCATGGCGTGCGCATGATGAGATTGTTCTTTGTAGCCGTCTCCCTGCTCAATATTGTCGCATGCCGAACGATAATGCGTGTCGAATTTGCCGCCACTGGAACATGCTAGATCTACAGTGTGAGATTAGACATCAGGCTCTCTATCGTGAACCATACCGGACGCTTTCACACCATCATTCACTCCAGGACATTTTGAGGTATCACTGGAAGCAGGTTGGACCCCGACAGCGTTGGGGGGAAGCGCGCCATTTAGACGCCCTACTTTCCCAGGATTCTCCGCAAAGTTGGAGGTAAACGATTCTATTTTGACATTGACGAGGAGATCGAATAGATTCTGTAAGATTGCCTGTTTTGCCAAGTCTAGATCCACGGCGTCCTTGGCCAATCTTGACGGGCAACTGTCCTCGATTCCCACGAGACTATGGAGGACACTACAAAGGTACCAAACAGCGTCTTTCACAGCTAGCCGCAGGACTCGACCAGACTTGTCTAGCTTGAACCGGGTTGTTTCATTGTGATTGGTCAAACCTATATCCAGGCTTTTGTTCGTGTCCTCAAGACTGGTGAGAATAGAGTGATCTGCATTTAGAATCCACCTGAGATGTCGAATGGTCTCTAGCATTAACAGATCCCGCACGAAAAGTAAATCCGAGAGGTAGTCGTCACCGGGCAATGCATCCAGTTCATGTCCGGATGTCGTGAGGCACGAGAGTACATTCCTAAAATAAGCCATAGTACTAGGTCGCGCGTCAACGAAGAGAGCCGGCTTCGCAAGCTGAGTCTTAGCACTTCCAGGGTCGTCAGAGCTTCGTTCGGAGGGCTGGAGAATATACTGGAGAGAAGCTACTGAAAGCTTGAAGAACGAGTGAATTATGGGTATAAGAATGCATTGGGACACTTGTTTCAATAGGAGACCCAGAGGTTGACCATCGGATTGCGAAGCGAGGAGCGGAAACGAAGTTTCAATCACGAATAGGGTTACGTCGTTCAGTACTTCTAAGGAATTGAGATCCAAATTTGTAGCCAACACTGACACCAAGGAGCTGTTAGTTGACTGTATCGCATGGCGCGTAACTGAGATAAATGTTTTGGTTGGAAAATCAGGACTGTCGTGCAAGGACGCCAGTTGGGCAAAGTCATCCATTGCGCTGAACAACGGTGATGGATTTTGCGAAGAGGTTCCAAAGATGTCGTGGTCTAATCATGGATATGGCACTGTTGTGAGCAAGACTTTTTGAGCACATACCATTGAGGAATGCTTTGTTTTTGGCGACGAAATCAGCAAGATATTTAGGGGCGTTCAGCTTCCTTGAGGAATTGGCGGTCGTCGCATTTTTTGTTTTCTTCTTACTGGAATCCCCGCGATCTTTAGATATGCGCGTAATATCCAAATTCGACAAAGAGGAATCTAGACAAGATTCTGCCGGGACAGCCAACTCCACTGGGGTTTTGTTGGCTGCGACAAACAACTCTAACATGTGCAACCGATAGATATTTTTTTCAGTTTCGGCTTTCATCAACAATGAGAGCACATACTAGTTTGCGCTGCTTCGAGTTCTGTCTTCAAGTTAGAAACCTCTCTTTCTCGTTCGAGAGCATAGTTCTTCCAGAAGCTGTCAGATCCTATGGGAGAAAACCTGGATCTTAATCCAACTATATATGCTGTATTTTGCATGATATTCAGTGCCCGAACACTGATAGGCTTGCTATGCACTTACAAACACATGTCTGGCCAGGATCCTTATGCTTCAGAGCAGCGAGAGCCTGGATCAGGAATGCAACGCCCATTGAGATGTGAGGATTTGATGAAGCGAAATAGACTGGCAATAGCAACGCGTAAGCGGTCCCTATCTAAGACCATGATTGTAGGCTAGACCTAGATTGTAAAAACGAGCTGTGGATTCAGAACCACGATATCATACAATTGTTAAGTATAAGGGAGTTGGTGACCGATTTTTTTTACATCGTCATGACCCGTGACTGATCAGTTCGGGGCCAGCTGGCAGGCAGTTGGGCAGAGTCTGGCCCAGATACACCATGCTGCAGTCGATACTAGCACGGGGATATGTTACAATGATATAGAATGCTACGCAGAGGTTGAACATTATCAGAGCTATCCTGCATGACGACCATAGTGAACTGTAGATGTTCCGTACGACAGCTCGATTAAGTTTGGCTTGTGCTAGGTAGGAGAGGCATATAGCTCCCACGAATTGTTCTTGAAAGCTTATACAAACCCATAAACCGCGGGTTCGCCTAAGCTTGTGCTCTCCCTCCGGCGTTGAGTCGACAACCACAGGGAACTAAAGACAACAGTATTTCTTTGTCAGTGTACACGATCAAACCAGACAAATTAATAATTCAGGTATGAAAAAATATCCTCATCCTCCACGAGTCAACTGGAAAGAACATGAAAGTACATGATAAGTTGGTTATGCAGCGAATTGCGCTCCTCTTACATCTTCAACGACATTTGCGACGACATTATCGGAAAGATGAAGGAGTATATGCAGTCATTGAATGTATTCTATTGTTACGATACACGATCATCGCGTCTCTGCGACAAGTATTATTGAGTGACAAAAAGGTAGGTAAGACAGGTAAGAAAACATACCATCATCCAAGAAGGTGAGTCCCACTTCGCGCGATATTCGATTCTGAAATGTCAATGATCGCATCACAGGGGAATCTTCCAGAAACGACGCTTGACCTGAAGTCCTTGGCCTTGAGGGTGAGTGGAGAGCCCGGCGTGTCGTCGAGCTTGTACCACTAGATTTGTTGCGGCGGATAGGTGATTCGTCGGTTGGGTACATCCTTCCGAAGTTGTCATGTACTGGATTGTGATTGCCAAGGCTGCTGTCATCCAGAGCTGCTGAAAGTGTACCAGGTCCCCCGAACGTCTTGCCAGGTAATCCACGTCCGCTAGGTTTCGATGGTGTATTAAATAACCCGTGCGCTCGGGTCGGCCATATATTATTCTTGGGCGTTGCAAATGGGGCGGTGAATTTGATTCCGCGGGATGGCGTTGACGTAGGATCAAACGGCGACTCGTCGTAATGGTGACCATAACCATCCAAAGGCCCAGGAGTGCTGTATATTCTCGCTACCTGGTTATAGTGCTGAGGGGTAGATGGGCCAGGTCTGGATGATTCAACCCAGGAAGACAGGGAATGGGTCGTTTCAGGATGGCTGTAGGTCATTCGGGTGGGCGTCTTCGGTGCTCTTGCCGAGTGCCAATTGGGGGAATCTTGCAACGACGGCTGGAAGAAAGGGGTGTCTGATGAACGACGGCTGCGAGGCTCGTTATCGGTAGGTGCAAATGTAGGTTCCCTCGTGATAAGCATTTCTGGCTCTGGAGACGGCGATCGACTTCTAGCAACACAGCTTCGACAAAACCAAGGGTCCTCTTCCCTTCCCAGTTCTGCGATGTGTTTGATACCGATGCAATGAAGATGATACCATGTCTGACATGCGTCACATTGCACCAGTTCCCGACCGTCATCTTTGCCACTGCAGATGCAAACCACTTCATCGTCTTCGTCATGCTCCAACTCTCTGCGTCTCTTCTGCTGGCGATAGGACAGTGTGCGAACGCTTTTTTTAGATAGTAAGGCAGCTCGCGCATCGGCTGGATCACTGGGAAACAAATTTCGTTTACTCGTGAAGGTTTTGCTGTCATGCGAATATGCCGACAGCGGAACCATTTTCCCGCGTCCCATCTTGATAGGTGCGGGTCGTTCTGAGTCTGGTTCATAAACCATTCCCCAATGTGAACGCGATAATATTTCCTCATCGTCGTTCGCCAGCTCATGGACTTTGATATCGGCATCATCCTCGTCGTCAGAGTCGCGATCCAGAAATCGTTCAATCCAGCGCAATTTCTCCTCTTCCTCAGCTTTGGCTATTTCCACGCGCTCTTCTGTTCTCAGCCTCCAAGGAAATTCCGTGTCCGGCCAATTTGGTTTCTCCACACTATCATCCGCCACTGATAAGCCGACAATTTTCTTGTCAACGGACCCTCCTTCTGCACCCTTCTTCTTACGTCGAGCGGCACCGCGCTTTTTGCTTATCGAAGGTTCAGGACTGCCTGGGCAAGTGTGGTCTTCATGTGGGATGTCAATCAACACACGCCCTTTTCCCTCCAGTTCGACAGCGCAGAGTTTTGTGTTTCCACGGCTTTGTTGGGACCGGAAGGCAGCTAGGCGTTTTCGCTTCTTAAGTTCCTTCTCAGTGGGAGATTCTTGTTGTACGTCTTCAAGCCGGCTGACAACGTTTGACGACCCAGCATGGCCAGCGGCAGGAAGAGATAGTGGTTGAGGTTGGCGGACCCAATCAGCCGTTCTCTGGAAAAATCATGTTAAATGAGCGATACACATAATACTTGGAACAACATACATATCGCCCATAGCCTCCAGCCATCAAACTCTCTTCAAAGCTCTCTTCTGAGGTCTCTTGAAATAACTTCAAACGCCTGCCTTTATTGGGGCTCTCCATAATACCAACGGCTAAGACACGGTCTTCATCGCGGGCGTTATCAACGTCGTCGAGGGCGCCTGGGTCTGCTTCTGACAGGGTACGCTTGGTACGCTTGAGGTATTCGGGGCGCCGTTTCTCTGCTTCTAATATCTGCGCAAGTCTGTCTTCCTTCATTGCCCGACGAATACGCTCCATTTCCCCGCCCACGGCAGGAACAGCGGTTAGATTCAGCTGTTGCGCAGGCGACATGGGCGGCGTGGATATTGACGATCCAGTGACAGCACTGGAGTGAGAAACAGTGTTTGAGATGGACGAGAAAAAGACGTCGTTGACAAGTGTAGAAGAAGTATTATGAGAAGTGCTATTCATGTCCATATTTCGGTCTCCAATGGAGAGTTTTGCCATGAAGGGTGAGGAAAGCGCCAATGAATGACTGAGCGGTTCTGGAGTTGAAGAAAGGGGTGATGAAATATGCGAGCTTGGTGCAATAGAAGCCGATATGGGTATTGGAGATTCTAACTTGACACTGCTGGAATTTAGTCTCTGTTCTGCATGACAGGTTCAATGAAAGCAACATACAAAGAAGAAGTCGCCTTCGGAGTTGTGAACGCTTGGGGTTGCAACGGTGTTCTGACAGGAATGAGCAGGCGATTATCGGCAGAACCGATGACTTACAAATATCGAGGTGTCGCTGTATTATTGGATCGAGTCGGTGACCCTCGTAATAATTGTGGGCTAAAGAATGAGGCTGAGTAATAAGGTACCCAAAGACCTAATGTTGCCTGACCTTGATTCGGGTGTCATGCATTGCTGATAATGGGATTGCAAACGGATTGTATTGTCTTCAGCGGCACTAGCAAAGGATTCAGCTTGAACGTTGGGACACCATTCATGACGTTCTCTCACATCCTCTGATCCACCAGACGTTGACCACGCGAATTCGAAGACGATGGCATGTGCGGCAGTGTTCTAATGTGCCATTAGCAACCTCTCACTGTGCAGGACAGAGTTCGACACGCACCCATGTGGAACTGGTGAATCTGGGTGGACATTCATATACCGCCCAACATTATTTGGACTGATGAGATTAGTTCCTTAAAGGTCCAGATGTTTGACAATGGGAGCAGTAGTACACACCTCTGAGGTGTTGGCAAATGGCTGTACTGCCTAGTGGTGAATGCGGGAAGCAGGCCATCTGTATGTTCACAACTAAGTAGCAATTGTTATCAATTCAAGTTTCATGGTGGATCAGAGGTTGAACCAGCATACTTTAACCCAGAGTCAGAGCTTGAGGTTTTCATTCGCTCCTAGAGAAAGACTAGAGTAAGCAAGAAGGTGGTTTTATATGCTCGTCCAAATGAATTCGGAAAGAATGGCGAAGTGTGTTTCAAAAAACTGGAGGGGAGGCTGAGGATGTTGTATGATGGCTAGAGAGAGTCAATGAAGTATTATTGAGGGGTTTTTTGGAGTGGTGTCGCTTGTAATGAGTAGTAGTGAGAAGATAAGAGAGGAAACAAGAGGTGAGAGTCTGAGACTCATTAACGATGTTCATTTCTGCAAGGGGTTATGTAATCAATAATGATGAATCTGTTCCCGCTCGTCCCTGACTAAAGTCATCTTTGACCATAACCACCACATCCCCAACTCTTAGAATTTTGCGAGATGTCTGAACGTAAAGGTAATACTGCACCAGACTTTCTGCTGAAACTGTTAATGATGGTTTATCATAGTCCTCAACAAATACTTTCCTCCGGATTTCGATCCGGAACTCATTTCGCGGAGAAAGCATCCCAAGAATTCACAACAGGTTGTGCGTCTTATGGCACCGTTTTCAATGTGCGTCGCTCAGATACTGCTTGTTTAAGATATGAACGACCTACAAACATCAATTTCAGGCGATGCAATACCTGTGGCGAATATATCTATAAGGGAAAGAAATTCAATGCGCGAAAGGAAACCGTAGATGGGGAAGATTACCTAGGAATCAAGATCTTCCGGTTCTACATCAAATGGCAAGTTATTGAATTGTTCGTGCTCCATATCTAAACCACCTTCTCTAGTACACTATGCTCAGCCGAGATTACGTTCAAAACCGATCCCATGAACACTGACTATACCGCTGAGCACGGTGCTTCAAGGAATTTCGAACCTTGGCGGGACGAAGGTGCAGAGGAGGAAGTAGACCGACTGGCGAAACTTGAAGAGGAAGAAAATAACCCCATGAAGGTGCTGGAAAACAAAACGGTCGACTCTAAACGTGAAATGGATATCTTGGACGCACTGCAAGATATCAGAGCACGAAATGCTAGGAACGAACGTGTCGGACAGTCCGATGATCTTCTCGCTCGCATTGCATTGGAGGAGGTTGAGAACGAAGAGGATGCAGAACGCAAACGCCTAGAAGAAGAGGACGAAAAGTTGATTCAGGAGGTCTTTTCAAAGGTACCTGCTTCTGGGTCGTCAGTCGTCACAGTCAAGCGAAAGGCAGACGATCAGGAACCACTGCCACACACCCTCCTGTCCGAATCAACACGCTCATTGATAGCTTCCCAGTCCATCCTTGTTCCGGCCACCAAGAAACGGAAAGCTGTGGGGAAGAATACATTGGGTATCAAAGTTGTCAAGAAATCAGTCAAACCCATTGGACAATGAATGAAAGTTCATTCCTTAGTAATTGACATCCGTTGGATCTTCTATCTCGATCTTTAGAGTTGAACTTTTGCCAGCTGCGCGATCGACACGACGGGCGGACAGCATTATCGTAGCGCAGGTTTCCCTCACAGTATATCATTTGTGAAGTGCATCAAGGGTAAGGGCATAGTTGTCATTGGGTAGAACATAGGTCCTGTCATGATAATCGTATTACGTTCTGAATGTACATTATGCATACAGTCACAACCTTGAAGAGGGGAGAATGCTACAGATAAAAATAAAGAACAGACGTTGACGGTAATAAGTAAAAGGAGAAAACAAATGCATTTTTATGCTTTCTAGGGATTGAGAGAAGAGGGCAGCAATGAGGTTAATTTACAACTGCAACTTATCATCGTCTTGTGCGTGAGCTCCTTGTATGTCCGCCATGCGAACTCTCAAACCTCTCTTTAATCTTGGCATAGCCTTCACGGTCTACTCTATGAAGATAGTAGGTTCCCCCACTGTTGCCCCAGGAAACACTTCCGGAGTGGTATCGCTTTTCTGTAACATCGAAAATGGCACTGATATCGTCGACCTATAAAACTTCAGATCTGTGGCTGAATGCATGGATGAGGAGCAGGGACTAACATTGCGTTTGGTCAACCTCGCGTTGATGGAACTGACAAAAGGCTTCAACGATATCACGATGGCACCTTCTTTAAGATCCAAGAATTTAGGCCTCAGGGCCTCATTCACTATCATAAAAAGTCAGAGAACGATCGCATACGGTCCTCAGATAATGTACTCACAGCTCTCTTCGAAAACCTTGTTATCAACCAAGACAACATCCGCCTTCGATATGAGCTCATCTACGCGTCTACTCGTCAACATGTTGCCCTCTTCTATCTCCACCTCTCCCATTTGCACCCCCCACATCCGGCAGCGTATCTTGATCTGTTCAGACACGTCTCTGGCCACCCGTGCGGGATGATGCATCAGTTCAATGCCGTAGCTCCTACACCCAGATTGCAAGCTCGCCTGAACGACGACATTCGCGACTCCACTTCCTAGATCCAGAAAAAGGCTGCCTTCGTGTAGCTTGGTGACTTGTATCATCTCATGGGAGAGTGTCGGCATGAGCTCCCCGTATACTGTGCTCGAAAATGCTTCGTATTGCTTGAGACTTGGCACGTTGGGTCCAACGGTTCTCTGATAATTTTCATCGATGATCCGCATGAGGACTTTCTTGGGCATGCCCGTCTCCGTCCATGTGTCGACCATATCCATCATGGTTGACGGCTGTGGATCGTATATGTCAGTAGGGACCTCTGGATACTTGAACGAATGCAAGAGTGCGTTGATCTTTTTCATAGCGGCGAGGAAAAGCGGACCATTTTGCAGATGGATGGCACGTTGGACTGCACGAAGAAGTGGAGGGTGGTTGGACCCTGACGAGGATGAGGTAGACGAGAGCGACGTTAACGAGGAACTGGAAGATGTAAGGGAGCTAAGGCTAGAAGTTGAGCTGCTGCTTGCATTGGAACAAGGCGGCGAGGGGGACGGGGAAGGGGGTGGGGATACAGCTTCCGATAGAGTTTCGTTGGGTATAGGGCCGAACTTGGCCTGTTGTTCAGGGGTGAGATAATCTAAATGCAAGAAATGAGAATGTTGTTTCTTGACCTAGAGCGAGAGAAGCACTAACACTCGACTATTGTATACAATGTCCGTTCTAGATCCATGATTGGATTATAATGGTCTTTGTCCTTGGGTGCGAGAAGGATGAATCTGGAAGAAGGAAGAGTTTAGAACAAAGAATGCAAGCACAGGGACGGACTGGGTGGTCGAACAATGAGTCTAGCTCGCGACCACAGCAGTCGGTTTACACACAATTGATGCAAGCACCATTTATCCGAGTCAAGGGGTTTAACCAGTCTCTCGACAAGACGGCAAGGCCCTGGCACAGGGTTTCCAACGATGATCCCCTTTGGAACCAGATGCGAAGTACCAACAATATGGAAGAAGGAGATCTTACCTCTCTGATGCACCGGTATTAGGATACTCAAGTTCAACGACGGGATAGTTAGTCGGATGTGGTGCAAAAGACTCGTCGGTCAGGTCATCTAAGTTCTTGAAATCTGGTGAGACAAGTACGTGAGAAGATGAAATTCATGGGAAATGGATGTGGCGACCCACAAGACTTGTACGACTTCATAAGTCGTTTGACCACCATCTCGGAGCTCAGGTGAGTGTCCCCTGGAAACCCTTGCTCCGGTGTACGCCACCGACGTCTGTTGGCTGGGATTTCAGGCTCTGGCGCCGGGAATAGTGAGGTGGAACGTGAGCGACTGCTGCGGTAAATCGGTTCTGGAGATGGCGGAAGTGTACGCTGCCGGCTAGCAGCGCGCGAAGACGCTTTGGAAGAGGGATTGCTCTTGCGTTTGACGGGTGGCTCTCTAGCGGAAGCTGTGCGCAGCCTTTTGACCTCCCTGGGAAGCGCAGAAGGACCTGCCACAGAATTTGTTGGGCTCTTTCGCTTCCTCGGCGAGGTCGGGGGACTGGAGAGTGGAGAGGAAGTGATAGAAGAGGTTGGAGAAGATGATGGCAGGAGGGATTGGCAAGAGGTTGAACTGCTACTGCGCGGTTGTGCCACTGGTCGACGAGTAAGACGCGTTGTTACAACGACGGACGACGTGGCTGACGCGCCCGTTTTTGTTCCCTTTGCATTTGAAAAGAAACCAAGGTCAGCGTTGGACCGAGCACTCGGCGAAGACAGCATTACAGCGCAGAGAATGGGGGCTGCAACAAACAACACCCTTTCATCTCCTCCTTCCCTGGTGGCTATGCTGATTACCTATTCGTTCTCCGACTCAACTAGACCCTTTCGGAGACCCAGACTCAGGAGAAATTCAACTCCGCCGCGTTTTTTGAATGCCGCCTTTGGTGGTGAAAGTTGAAGACAAAGGCAAATTATATTCAAATTGTAGTTATCCACACAGAAGGTAGTGCAATGTAGTACAAGGAAAGCAGTAAATTCCAATACTTACAGTGGCGTGCAAAAAGAATGCACGTGATGACTATTTACGCCGTCGAAGCTAGTATTTCTCTGTTTCCTCAATACTTCCTCAATAAAACAGTTTTATATTTAAGAAATCTATTCTGTATATACTACAGATGCCACGGTAGAGAAATTGAGCATACCAGATCGTTGTAGCCCAATGAAATGCTTATGTCATGTTTAATGGCCGTGGGAACTTCAGTTGAACACGCGTACGCGGAATGCATCTTTTCATTGTCTGACGTGTATTTCTTCCAAATCTCATTATCCGCTAACGAAACTTTCTCTGCTGGTGCCTCTACTACTAAGACACATACATCCTCCATGGTTACTTGCACTCCAACCAAAAAGGCTGCTATCTACCACTTGCGCCAGGAGGGGAAAACCTTTGGCGAGATCGGGAATATGCTTAGTCTAGACCAGAGTGTCGTCTCACGAAACTACCGGAAACTTGAAGAGCAAGGCCCAGACCCCGATTTCTATGCACGAGTACCAATTCCTGGTCGTCCGAGGGTCATCACACCCCATGCGGAGCGTCGAGCACAGAGGCTCATCACATCTGGAGAGTGCCGTGATGCAACAGATGTCCAACGTGAATTATTTCCAAGGTTGGATCCCTCAACAGTTCGTCGAATGTTCATCCGGAAGGGTCTCCATGGGAGGATACGCCGAAAGAAGCCATGGCTGTCGAAGAAACACATTTTTGGGCGACGTTGCTGGGCGCGCAAATACTGTCGCATGCGCGAATTCTTCTGGCGCAAGGTGTGGTACTCAGATGAGTCCAAATTCAACCTCTTTGGATCGGATGGGAAGCTCTACTGTAGGAGGAGGCCTGGTGAAGAATTACTGGATAGGAATGTGAAAAAGGTGGTGAAACACGGAGGAGGGAGTTTGATGGTGTGGGGTTGCATCTCATTTCACGGGCCAGGGCGGCTTCATCGGGTCGAAGGTCGCATGAATGCAATTCAGTATGTCTCCATATTGGACGAGTCATTCCTTGGTTCCCTTGAGGACCGAAAAACACGTCCTCGAAACATGATATTTCAACAGGACAACGACCCAAAGCATACCTCAAAACTTGCCACAAAATGGTTCAAAGACAATAACATACAAGTACTTGATTGGGCGCCCTCTTCTCCGGATCAAAACATCATAGAACACGCCTGGGAACACCTAGATCGCATGCTACGTGCTAGACCTGTCAAACCGAGCAATATAGAGGAGTTGTGGGTTGCTTTACAGGAGGAGTGGGAGAAATTGGACATCACATATATTCATAAGTTGTATTCATCAATTCCTCGCCGTGTTGATTCTCTTCTTCGAGCACGTGGGTCCTGGACCAAGTACTAGCTATGTACCAGTAATTGAGACAATCAACGTTGATTCTGTTGAATGAGGGCCTCTTCTTTTTGATGTCTTTCTGGGGAAAATAGCACCATTTCAATTTTGACTCTCAACATGAGAATTTGACCTTATTTAGATTTCTGAAAACATAGGAAGGTGTACCAGTATCTAAGTTATATCTCTATATCATTTAATGTAATCAAATTACAGTTCATCAGTGTGTATTCGTGAACGACCTTCATGATTGCCCGAATGCGGGTCACGTGCATTCTTTTTGCACGCCACTGTATGGATTGTGAGTAATTGATTTGTATCAGGAGAAGCATGCCTGTATGTACCATTCAAGGTCAAACTCTATAAACTCTCTTCAATGGCACAGTGTTGTCATGACTGCGGTCTGACTGAGTCAGACTGTGACTGCAGTCGCTCTGACTGACTACTTGACTCAAGTCCAACTGATCAAGGGTCTAAATGTTTATGTAATATTACCATATGCAGTACAATCAATTGGGAACACTATGTATGAGCAAAATGCTAGCAAAATTTGGACATGGGCAGGTGAGGGCAAGGGCAGGAAATGCAGTATATATTTTGGGTGTCTGCGGTACGGAACATCTGACCATTGCCAACCTTAGCCCCAGCCTCAGCCTCCAACAAAATCTTGCATGCCTCCATTTCCTTTCCTAGTTCTCTATCCCGCCATTCCAAAAGTACTTCATTGCCTGTGCTGACACCCCTTCATGGTTGAATCCGGTCCGATATTTGAGAGGCTTCTCCAGTGGTATGGAGATCTTTTGCACTGTGGTGACTTAGGCTAGTAGGTGTGTGTTAGATGGAGGAATTGTGATGGTAGATAGAACTGGTGGTGGCAGGGATTGGGAAAGAGGCAATGGCAGATAAGTCATCATTAGTGGCCATGCTCTTGGCAATGGCTTCTGCAAGAAGGTACAGTGATAATTGGGACAAGCAGTGCACCATGCATTCTTGTTGGAGTTGTTATTGCCATACATTTTGCCATCTGTTGTGAAGAACTCCCAGGTCCAGTGTTGGCTCATGATGTCAGAAAGGAAGTAAAAATGCACATCTCTGTTTATCAGATGTATGTACATGTACACGAGTTTGCATAAGGCGAGTTGGCAAGGAATCTTATATTTGAGAGTTCACACTGCCGACTGCCATGACCCATCTCGACTCTGTGATTTGAAACAACACGTGACCTCTCGGGCCGCTTGCCTTGACTAGTTGCGACTAGTCCGACTGGTTGAACTGACTGTTGTGACTTGACTACCTTGACTCACAGTCACATTGACTTGTACAACACTGCAATGGCAAACCTTTGCCAGGTCACATTGTGCAGTGCTGCACTTCTTTGGCAACATCATTTAGAATGGAGGTTTGCATAGAACCCAAATTGATTCAGTATCTGCTGTTGAGGTTATGAGACAAGGACCCCTTGTTGATGAACCAGTGAATTCAAGCTGAATGTGACATGGATGATTGTCCTTGCACCTGTCTGGTGTAATGAGTTCTGGTGAGGACATTGGCAGGGACAGAGATGGGTTTGTATACTGCAACCATCCTTTTCTCTTGCCTCTATAGTGGCCAAACTGATAATGGAATCAGCCATTGTGAAAGCTATTTAGACAAAGTGTCAGTGTTTGAAGTAAAATAACATAGACATTTCCTTACCATCAGAGCTGGAGGCTGTTTCAGAACCATCTCCTTCAGTTTGAATGGTATCAAGATTCTATAAGAAAATTCTCAGTTGTTAGTATGTTGTCCAATCATGATGATGATGTTGAACCAATGGTACTTGTACTTGCCTCAAAGACTATACAGTGGAAGCCAAATGTGTCCTTACTAGCCTTGAATATTCCAAGCCAGCCTTGACACTCACCACCTTTGACCACTGTTTCTTACATTTAGTGTTTCCATGGTTTGGTTCTGAACTCAAACCTGAACCAATCCCAAACTGGACCTGCATCCGGTTCAAGCATTGGAAAAATGAACAACTGAAAGCAATGTTCAGTTCAAAGTTGATCCAGGTTTGAACGTGAACCGGTGAAAGACAATAAATGCAATTTGATTCTAGTGTTTTTGGTCTATCCAAAACACCAAACACAAATTCTTATCCAGAGATGCTTGGACTAGACTTTAAGTCAAAGCTATCCCTGTTGAGTTACTGGGGGAGTGGTTTGTTGGTTATCTGGTTGGTTATATGAGAGCCTCTGTGGTGACACAAAGGTTTGAGAGAGGTGTGTTGAGGTTTGACTTTACCAAGACCAATATTTTATCTCACCGTTTGATCAAGGTATTAAAAATAGATTCTACTTTTTATTTCTTTCAATTCTGTTTCTCTTTTACTTTCTCAATCTCCCAAAAGTCTTGATCACGGGTATCAAGACTGGTTTTCTATTCTTTCTTGCCAATTGCAAAATATATACTCAATGAAGTTTTCCATAGAAGTTTTCGTAGAAAATTTACTTTACAGAAAAAGTATAAATAGTCACCTTAGACATGAACACCCCTCAGTTGTTGAAAATTTACTTTACAGAAAAAGTATAAATAGTCACCTCTCAGTCGTTCTAACACCTTTGTGTTTGACTGAGGGTGAGTTCTAGTTATCTTTACCTCTCAATTACTTAGACTAATTAACCATGTAGATATAATTCTCTACAGGTACATGAATATCACAGTTGTTCTAACAACTTTGTGTTTGACTGAGGATATAATTCTCTACAAGGTGGAAGAAATAGAGAGAGAGAAGAGATAGACTTGGACTTGGACTTGGACTAGAGAACTGGGCTAAAACTTGCTTGTTCTTTTTTTCTAACTAGCTACAGTACTTATACTACCAGGAATCCCATGTGATAATCAAAAAGAGTCCTCCAAAAATAAGCAGTAATGTGTCAAGAATGAGTCAGAACATCAAGAACACTGCCTCCCACATAGCCTTGCTAACAATGTGACTACCCATCCATCAACATGTGAAATAGGACTGTCCAATGGCATAAAGAGAGCCTGTGAATTCTCAGTCAGCCTCTGAGTCATTTGTCCCAAAAGGCGCAATCTCTAACGTGATGTAATGATGAATGACACATATTATAGCGGATGAATGACACATGTCCTGGTGGATGATAAATCTGCACTGCCTTGTTGTCATATCCCACAAATAATCATATCCTTGGCTTATAGATCCATCTAGACATGGTCTGGCCTGTGATCACATGCATATAGGTCAGATGCTTTGGATCAAGCAGATTGTCAAAGGGATGTGGGGGATGTTTCTGAAGGCATTCTTGATAGGAGTGTGCTAATGTTTTATTCAATGACACCCATGCTTGAGGAATAGCCAATCAAATATTCTGTCCAGTGAGGTAGAGTTGGTGGTGACTTCAAACACGATAAATCCTTAGAGAAAATAAGAGATTCTTTGGACTTGTCCATGTGCTGGGATGCGCTCTTTGGAATGTGGGTATGCAAGTGATATTTCCAGTAGAGAACCAACTTGTATGGACTCAAAATTATCTTGTCAAATGATGACCCATGTCTCCTGGGCAACATAATGAAAGGTGAGGTGGCAGGAGCATATACAATGATGACTGGGATTGGGGATTGAGGAAAGAGCCTGCTCCAAAGAAAAAGACAAATCCCAGAAAAGAAATGGGTAACATGAAAAATGATTGAGTGCATGATGACAATAATGGTGGTTTGTGTTCAAGGAGAAAGCCCAGAAACAAATGCTTGAGCTGGCAATTCAAACATTTTGATGCCGGTTGAACAGTATCCTTGTGAGTTCCACGTTCAGACACAGTCAAGTGTCATTCCAAAAGCGGGATATCAGATACTTGATATGGGCTGTGGACCAACTTTGAGATCTACAAGGCATAAAATGTAATTACTCCTTAAATATTCAAGTATGATATGCTTTTGTCTTGCAGAATTTTTTACTGACCATATAAATAGATTGTCAATATGCCTAACCTTTGCATAATTGACTATGGCTTTGGCTTTACAGGGAGTACCCATGACTCAATGGCATGGGAGAAGACGCAAATCTTTCCAGGAATATGAAACCATATTTGAGGAGGTTGATTTCATTTGGGGTGACTCTGCGTATCCGGTATGTGAATCTTACTTGAACATTTTGGGCAGATTTTTTAACGTTCATTTATCTGTATATATTATATCCAAGTCTGGGTCATGGCTCCCTACAAAAAGCCTGACAGTGATATCCCGGGTAACAAGATCTTTAACAACCAGGTATCTATCAATCAAATCTGATCTGAACATGCAATTGGTATCTTGAAAGGGCAATTTCAATCACTCAAAGGACTTTGCGTGAATATAAAAGACGAGAAGACACATAAATTTGCCACCTACTGGGTTGTGGCTTGCATTGGGGTTCACGCATTTGCCATGAGAGGCAAAGCAGAGGAAGCACATGACAACAGCAAGAATGATGACTCTGGATATGAGGACCCGTTCATTGAGGAGGGTTTGACAACCACATCATCATTGGAAGACTTACAGCCAGCAGTTACCCCTCAAATTGCACGTTCTGGAACACTTGCCGCTGCCAAAAACAAAAGGAACACCTCAAGAAAAGGTTATTCCGGTGGAGGGATGCACACCGTGAGAGACAGAGAAGGGAATATGACAATAGTGAAGACTTGGATGATTGAGAGGGGGTGTTATTGACTAGTATTGAAATTTATGTAACTGTCTTTGTGTCTGGCTTGTTAGGTTGAAGCAAAGTATTTCCTACTGTCGCAAATTGTAGATCTTCAAACCACTGATAGTCAAGTGGATCTCCGGCCTGAGCCACATCAGAGCCATGAGTAGATTGATCTTGAGAGCGACCAGCTTCAGGCTGAAAAGTCATCATCTGAGTTGCGGGGTACTGATAGCTGGGCATCCCTTGAGCCACATTGGAGCTGTGCATGGAGTGAGCTTGAGAAAAACCGGTGTCAAAAGGACTGGCTTTGCACTGAGATGTCATCGTCCAAATTGCAGGATACTTATGTTGAAGCTGAAGCCTCAAGACTGCTCACTTGTGTTTCCGCCTCCTTTGCTCCTGATCTGCCTCCAACTTCATTTTGCATTCCTCTGCCTCCAACCTCTTCTCTTTGGCCCTCAGCTTCTTTGTCTCTAGCTTGTTTTTTTGCTGCCCTAACGTAACACTTGTGATTGAAGCAACTTTTTCCCTGGCCAGGTCAAGCTCCTTCTGACGTGTGTGCTCTTCTACCCATCATGAGTTTGGGTGAGACAGTACTCCATTTGTTTGTAAATTCATTTTTGGCCTCCATGTTGATATCTTCCTCTCTAGTAATCTCTTCTCTAGTTGTACCAAGCACTGCAACATACTCCTGGGTTATTAGTGTCATCCTGATAATATTTGAGGTGAGTATCACTGGTACTAACTGCGCACAAACTGACACTCACACCTTGATTTGGTTTTTGATCTTCTTGCCCCACATGTTCTGCAACTTTCCGCAAACCTTGGCGTTCTTTTTATCCAGAGCCAAGGATATTGCCTGAGCATAGTTGGGATGTTTAGAAAAAAGCGCCTTGGCTACCTTCCAGTGCCAGTGGTTCTTCTTGGCACCTCCACCCTTAGCTGATGAAGTGTTGCCACCTGGTGCTGGGAACAAACCCTGCTTGATCTTAGGGTTGTTGGTTATTGTGCTGATCAGCTTCTCAGAAATTTGAGATCCCTTCTTCCAGCTAGAAACTGCGGTTAAACTTTCTTCAAGTGAGAGCAGCAGTAGCAGCAGGACATACTTCACTTTCTGGTATGCCCCAGTTTCATCTACAACCTCAACCTCCTCCTTGTCACTCTCAGGCTTAGGATCAGCCTTCTTCTTTCCTTTATCCTTCTTTGCAAGTTTTTCTTTGGTGCTGTCTTTGCTTTTGTAGTGTTTCTTTTCTTGAGAGCCATGGTTTTTGAGTCTCTAGGAGAAGGGAGCATGTTGGCAAGAACTTATGTCTCAAAAGGAATCTATAAATAGAATTTATTTTCAAATATGTAAAAATGCACTATCTAAAATAACAAGAGTAAGAGGAGAACCGTGAGCAGTACCAACAAGTCCAAAACCCGGTTCTGTGGCAGAACCAACCTCAGAGGTGGTTCTGCAATGGTTCTGGTTCTGCACTTTCTCACGGTTCTGGTTCTGAAAGCATCTCCAGAACCAAAATCAAAACCGACTCAGAACCGGCCCAGAACCAAGCACTCTGAACTCGTAATGTACAATATTGACTTGATTGGATGATGGAAAGAACATATTGATTTAATGAATCTTGCAACCAATCAATATTGGTGCATGACAGCGGGTTGCCAAACCATTACATAATTGTATCTCAAGGTCAATGATTCTTCTTATCACATAGTTTTGTATCTTCATCTTATTAACTGACTTACAAGATGCTCAAACTCTTCAACATCTATGATTTGCACACAGGGGCTGATCATCCTCAACTTTGAAAGTTACAGCATGGTTTGTATTACATCAAGACCAATTGCAGCTGCCCTCCTCAAAATTTTAACTGGCAAACAACGGGATTGGCAATGGAAGCAGTATTTCCTGAGAGAGGAATTGGTGTGTGTGATGTCAAAGGGTCACTTATTAGCTCACATATATATGCAGCAATCAATACTTTCTCTTGTTGGCTTGGGTGCTGTGGTTGACCAAGGGTTGGGGATTCCAATCCTTACCAGATCGCTGGCAGATAGCCTCATGTTTTGGAAAAAGGATTCTCTCACCATTCCATTCCATTCAAGCATGTTGGAGGCTCTAGATGCTGGTGTTTGGTCAGATGACGTGTGCCACTTGGTATAGAAATACACATTTGCGTGGTGGAATCTTGGCAAAGAACCCAATGCCAATGCCGGTGCCAATCACTTTCTTACCCTTGATAACTTGGAGTCCGCCTTGCAGTTGGATTTCCAGTATTGGCATCCACCACCCTTGGCCAACGCCAACACCAGTGCCGGCAATGCTGCTTGGGATTTTGCTCAAGCACAAGGACTGAATATTGAGGAACCCCGTCCCCACTATGCTCCACACAACAGTGGACGCACACTTCCAATTTATCCCAGTATTCCAGGACTGCAGAATTCACCTGACCCAAGTGCCGGCAATAAAAGCAACTTGCGGGAGATGCCGTTACCAAGATTCAAGCCATTTGGAAATGTGCAACATCACTTGAGACAGCTGCAAAAAGCCATGTTGGCCTTGATGTCAGACACACTTCCAGCCTTGATACACTGCATGAAGCTGTACTATCCAAGGAGTTAAATGTAGTATTGGTGTTGGCACCGGCACCGGCACTGAATCCTGAGCTCAAATATCCCAAGACAGTGGGGAATGTCCAAGTTGCAAATCACAACACATGGCAGGATTGAGCCACAGTGAAACCCTTGGGGTAATTGGACAGAACCACTTCCCCTTAGGGTAGTACAACCGCTCAGTTCTTGTCATTTCCGTCTATCCACTCTATTCCTTCCCAGACGCAGAACACTGTTGCTGACATGATTGCCAAGCCTCCCAGATCTCATCCTTTACCCTCCAATACCGATTCTGGGGTTGCCACTGATACCAAAGGCAAAGGCAATTGCAACAATGAGGACAATGCCAACACCAAGGACAATGCCAACAATGAGGACAATGCCGCCGCCAAGGGGAATGCTAATGCCAAGGAAAATGCCAATGCTGAGGCAAGTGACAACAGTGAGGACAATCGTGACAACAACAACAATGACAACAACAACAACAATGACAACAACAACAACAACAACAACAACAACAACAACAACAACAACAACAACAACAACAACAACAACAACAACAACAACAACAACAACAACAACAACCACCGCGCACAGATCCAAAAACCACAGTTTGAGGTCTCCTCGAACAAAATTGACACCATTCACTTATTAATTAAGACAATACAATCATCCATTAAATCCCAACACACGTACAAATTTTTATAGAAAGAATCGTCGAAATCACTTCACAGCAGCCATAACGGCTAAATCAACCAACTTTCTCGCACAATGAGTGCTTTTGACAATCCTGCAACTGCAAGAGATAATGGCAATCCACAAACTCCCACCCATCACCATACTTGAGCCACCCCTCCACCCTTCTCTCCTTGTACTCCACTACGCAAACGAGCCCCCCCTTCCCAAGATTCAAACAAAAATGGCATCACCCCCATCAAAGATGTCACTCTCGCCTCAGGGGCAAGCCTGATTGTGCGTGGTGTAGGAGCCAACAAGAAGAACTCCGACCCTGTCAAACTAATGAGCAAGGCAATCACCAAAATTTGAGCAGGAAATCCGACCCTCACCCCAATCATTGTCAAACCGTTCAACACACGCAATGATTGGATGACCACCTGCTACATTCATATGGATCCAAGCATCTCATCCAGAACACCCAAATCTGAACTGCGAACTGACCTCCTACAGCTCTGGATGAACAAACTCGCCGTCTACAATCCAAAATGGCATGTCGCGTGGACACCTGCAAAACCCGGTCAAGATAAACGGATGTGGGTACAATTCCCGGACCTCAATGATACCTGTGATCAGGATGCAGCAAAGGACAAGGCACTCCAATGGGCAAAGACCAATAGCTATACGGTGTGTAACTCGTACTTTAACAAAGGAGGCGTCACTCTCACCCTTGCACAACCCCATGACATCGACTCTATCATTCAACGGGGACAAGTTACTGTCAAGGGAATCAACGGAGCCACTTGTGTAACCCCCGGACGCCAAATCAAAATCCAAAACCCATTCGAACTAATTGTTATAGGGCCACTTTTGGAATACGAGGGCCTAGACAACCTCATCAAACAATGGCTGGACGAAGAACTCCAGGACAACGGAGAATCGATGCTTGCAGGCTTTCATACACCGCCAAATGAACGCGAAGCTATTGTCTTCCATATGACAATGTGGGCTGCCACCGCAAAAGTTCTCAGCCCTGCCTGCCAAACTGCCTTTCGAAACGCTTTCACTAAATACAACATTCTCACTCCCCAAATGCTCTATGAAGTCAACACCAAGGCAATCTACAGAATTAGTGGAAACCTCCGAGAAGATTTTGCAAAGGGAGCCGACTCAATGAACAAGAACCTGCAAAACCTCACCCAACGCATAAACGACATGGAGCAGCAACACCAACAACAGTACCAGACCACTCAGCTCCAGCTTACCGCAGTCACCTCGTCCCTTAACACAATGACTCATGCCATTGACGGCCTCGAAACCCATGTAGTCAACACTCAGTGCGCCATTCTTGCTCAATTGAGGGAAATCGGGCTCTCATGCAACGTTGCAGACACCACCGCCAATATCCAAACTCTGCAGATGCACATTATGCTTGAAAACAACCCCAAGAAGAAGAAGACAATGGAGGACATGCTCGAGACGATGAAAACGCACAAAACAAAGCTTAAGGCAACGATTGAGGATGCGTCTAATGATTTCATGGCCATTGTTAGCCATTCTGTCCCTCAACTGACTCAGTCTGCTGCAGAAACCAACCCAAAAGCCACGACAATACCTTTGACTCCGACTGTACCTCCAGGTATTACCCAGTTGCCACCAAGGCTGTCCACTGGCCATTGCCATACGTCAGGAACGTCAATCGTAGATGCCAATGAGACCAAAAGCAATGCTCTGAAGAGGCGACGACTCGATTCCAAACATGTCAGAGACCGCCAAGATGAGGATATGGGATCATCTGTACGTCATCACATTCCTCCTAACGCGGGCAAATTGACGGTGGCTCATGACAGGATCTCAGTCACCATGATGAATGCAAAACCTGCCCATCAACGTGTCCAATGCGTGTTCCGTGGAGTTTTTGACAGGCTGAGAGACCTATGCAGTGACCGTCATAGCTACACCTCCCTATTTAGATCCTCAAAAACCCCCCAAAATATGAATTTGTGTTTTATCCTTGGCTTTCTCATTGTTGCTCTGATTCTACTTCCAATGGCAAGTGCAGCAGCTCCAACATCAACTTTGACTTTTTCAATATATGCGCTCAATGCAAATGGCCTGGTACAACCGCTCAAACTCAATCATATCAACAACGCCATAAGAACCCTCAAGCCTCATATCTTTGTCATTGGAGAAACAAAGACACAGTCCAAGCTAAGCAAATCACTACCTTTTCTCGAGTATGATATCTATGAAGAGTCCGGCAAGCGCGCTGAGAATCATCATATATCCAAATGGGGAATTGTGATGGGAGTCCGTAAAGATGTACAGATTGTACAACATGTCGCGCTTAATCAGACATCCCTGAAGGGGAGAGTGATAGCACTGGATGTTGTTCTTCCAAATACTGGTGGAAACTACTCTGTACATTGCATGATAGGTGCTTATGCACCATGGAACCCTGGGGCCAATGATGGAACACAACCATTAATAAGATTAGTTGTGTCTTCAGTGGTCTCAGCAGCCTCTGGATTCTCCTTGAAATACTCTCCAAGAATGAGTTGTAACTATTTTATTATTAGAAGATTATAATTCTAAAACCGGTAGTTAGGACTCACCTGATGTGAACAACATGGTGGGCCGGACACTTCAAAACAAGGTTCTTTCTTCCTCACTGACTCCCACCATTGTTATCACAACAAAAGGCAGCAATCACAACTTGTCTTTCCACCCATCCAATGCCAAAGCCGCATATTCTCCCTTCAACTCTTCCTTCAACCACTTTTGAACTGCAACATCTGCTTTATCAAGAAGCTGGCTGGAGATTTGCTTGTGGAGGAGCATGACATGGCCTGTGGTGAATCAAAAGAGCAAGAAGAGGATTGTTACTTCAGGATCCTCAACCCATTAAAATGGCAGATTGGCTGACAAAGGCACTGTTTGCATACAATCTCCTCTTGCTCTGGAGTGAAGAAAACATCAATGCCTTGGAACATCTTGAGCAAAGACTGCTTCATGGATGATTCAACCCATGTAAGTACTTCTTGCCTTTGTCTTTATCATCACTCCCAGACTCTTCCCGCTCTCTCTTGCATCTTCACCACTCTTGCAGTCTTATGTGCATTGGAAGATGCATTTGGACATGGGCCACTGCCACTTCTCTCAAGAATATGGGCAACCATTGAATATTGGACACCAAGGACCCCGCCAACATCTGCTTTACAAGCTGTTGGAGCTATGTCAGAGTGTTGCCAAAAGCTTCATTTAGTAGGTGATATGTACCTTCCACTATCCATGACTCTGACAGTAGCTTGAAATTTACAACCTCATCCACTTTCACTGTGGTACCATCAGGCCGTCTCTTTTTTATGCATCTGCAACAGTGCGCGCAAACATGAGATCTGGTCTACAGCCTTTTGCAAGGGGCATAATTGGTCACAACACAAGGCGAGGCGGCACAACAAGGACAACAACAACAACAAGCAAGGGCAATGCAAGGCAAAGGACAACACAAGGCAAAGGGCAAGGCAAGGCAAGGACAAGGCAAGGACAATGTGGCAAAATGGTGCGATCCAAAAAATTATGTGTCAGATTCAAACAATTGGTGGTGCGGTTATATTTGAGAAATCAAATCAGACTCATCACGTATCGCTGAAGGCAATGAAACATCATGCAAAGACTTGGAAAGCCTATGACAAGCTGTTAATGGCACCGCAGATCTCATTTCTCAGATATCTTGGTCAAGAGAGGCAAAAGTTGCACAAATCTCTCTATGCAGAGAGAGCAAAAGAGATAATGTCACGGGCCAAACAGTCAGATAAACGCCAGATTTTTATGGGTTTAAATGGATTGACCAAAAAGATGATACAATCATCAAACTTTGTTCCCCTCCCATTTGCGATTAATGACCTCGATGACTCTGATAAGCTTGTATGCGACCCTGAAGGGGTTAAAGCTACAACGCGAGAATATTTCACCAGACTCTATGATCATACCCAGAATTCCGAGCCTTCCTAAACCATGGCTTCTCACAAAATCAGTGGTGGAAGTAAAGCAGCGGATCTTAAAAGACAAATTTCAATGGCCAAAGAAGGCGACGCTGGCTGATTTTTGTGCATTGATGCGACGAGGAAATCATACTCCATCTCCCGGACCAGACAGATGGGAAAAGTGGACACTCAAAGCATTGTCTGATGATGCGCTCTCACTCATTCTTGATCTGCATAACTACGAAGTCATGCACTCATGTTTTCCGGGGAAAATCAAAGATTTGTGGCTGACAACTATATACAAAAAGGGCCTCCGCACAGATCTTTGGAGCTGGAGGGGCCTATGTTTCTCCAATTTCCTTGCTAACTCACCAATGACATGGCTGAGTCAGTGCCTCATCAAATATGAAAAGCACATACTACCGGATACACAAGTTGCAGCACAGCCCGGCGTACAGACACGCAATCTCATGAGCTATCTAGCTGGAGTCAAATGCTGGGCCACCCAACGCAAACAGCCGGTCTATGCAATCAAAAGAGACCAGATGAAGGGATTTGACTACCTTTCCCCTGATGGATTCTACGATGTGATACATGCTTATGGTCTTCCTTCTGAAATAATTGACATTGATCGTGCAGCGCAACATGAAGTCAAGTGCTTCATACAAACTGCATATGGAGCAACCATCCCAATAACAATATCGGGTGTCAGTAAACAAGGGGGCCCCATCTTGCCTCTCAAATCCACGTTCACAACGAGTATGGGACACTACTACCTATGTGACAAACTTGAAGCCAACAAAGATGCTCTGATAATAACATCATCAAGTAAAGAGCGCAAAGCCGCATACCAGTGACGCAGATCACAGTATTCTTATTGCAATGGTTGAAGCTACTGATGACTCATATATGTTTTCAAAATCAGTAGAGTCACTGCAAAGAAACACGCCGACCATGGAACGGTTTCAATATGCATACGGATGGTTAACCAACTGGACGAAATCAAATGCATACATTCTTGCCCCCATGCCAGGTATAACATATGATAACGGAATAATGTTTGATTCAGTATCTACGGCACACAGAGTGGACCCAATGGTAGCAACAAAACACTCAGTAATACTGATCAAAGACGACATGGACTTCCTCAGGGCCAAGGTCAACAATCCGACGGCTCGTTTCAATGAACTGAAACAATTCATTGATGACTTTCAGTTCCCAACTGTGATAGGCCGCCTACCAATTACCATCATACGGAAGCTTGTTGCACAGAATATTGTATCAAAGTGCCAGGCATTACTCTCTCTCCAACCCATTATGCCGCCAGATGCATGTAAGCTTGACAGGCTGATCATGCAGAAAGTCCACAAGACACTAGGCTTTCCCTTCCAACCATCAACGGACATTGCTACCTTGCCTATAGCCCTTCATGGATTTGGCTTTCCATCGATTTCGAGGATCAATGTGTGCCTCTCAGTTGAAGGGCTTCATTGGGATCTCAACCACCATATTCCGGCTTATCGAGACATGGCACTAATCACATTGGCAGATTGGACATGCGAGAAAGCTAGATGCGACAACCCCATCAATGGAATTGGCCTGAAGAGGAACTATGGACAACAGCTGAAGAGCATACCGGCAGGATGGATAATAGCTCAGAAGTCAATGGCAGAGATCTTGCTGTTGCTGAAACGAACAGATCAGTCCGAATTAATTCAAGGTGACGTGTCCATCTCGCATATTGTTTCTATCTGTAATCACAAAATCCCTCACGAGAAAAGGACGGTCAACGGTAACACAATCTTGTCTCTGAAGAAGAAGATGATCACCTCCTTGAAAGACATCGGCAATGGATCATCGATCGAGATGGGAACATCAAAATTGATATTCGAAAGCGCGATATTGACAGCAGATGGACTCAGGCCGCAAAGACAAACTGGACAAAGTTTACAAATATGTTGGACAAATACTTGAGCATGGACGACCTGACGCGCGGAATGCCTGACCTAGCGATACCGCGGGACGTACATGAACAAAGAGCCCAATGCTATATACAAGGACTAGCACGTACAAGCGGATTACCAGGATCGACTTACACTGACAGCAAGACATGGGCAACAGACGGATCAATGTTACCTGCCTCCGCCGGACCCCTAGACCCCAAGACCATCACTGGAGCTGCCACTGGGACTTTGTCATTAGTTATGAGAGTCCCTGGCCGTAATGTCTCAATTCTTCATGGTGAACAGCTGGCATTGATAATAGCTCTTCTAGTGGCAGGATGCTCAGACGAACATCAAACCACAAATCGGATACTTACTGATCATTTGAGCTCAGTACGACTCATTGACGACAGTCAAAGCAATATATCTCAAGTACCGAGGCTACGATTCATGAACGGCAGGTCCTACTATTGATGGATCCTTTCAACGATCAGCAGGCATTTTCACGGCAATATCAACATTACATACACACCAGGCCACTCAAATGACAGATCGACGGAAGCATGCATGAATTCCGAAGCCGACCATCTTGCATCGGCGTTGCAAAAATGCTTCAAAGATCTTCCAGAGGCACCACCGCCAACATTTCATATGAACAAATTCACATTCCACCACCCAACGGATGGATGGATAGAATCAAACATCACACAATACATTGGAATGCATATGGAGCGACTATCAGAGAACAGGCTACGCCAGACCCATGGCCAACGGATACCCACCTGGGGGCATGATTCCAACCCCCCACCCGAATATCCATACATCAAAGCAGCCTCTGCTCATTCCGCTGCAATACAGCTATACATGCGATCTGGACAACTCGCAATGGCAGATATCCTAAAGAAACGAAACCTAATCAATGACGACCAATGCAGACTCAGGTGTGCTGCGACGGAATCCCCGAGACACATATTCCTGAAGTGCCCCCAATACAAAACGTGGAGAACCAAGACAAAGGACGAGGTCGTACGGAAGACTGAGCTGAAGGTGGAAACAATGGAGATAAGAGGGCCAACAAAGGAGAACCTCATACGAGCAGCTAAGTCACTCTTTGTGGATGATGAACTTGTATGGCCGCTACATGTCTCGCTCTATTATCTAGGTCAGATCCCAAGCATTGATACTCTGTTAAAAGACTCAGCAATGACGGCGATACAAAAATTACGCATCAAATCACATATCTCGGCAGACTGGCACACATTGTCCATATGACTTGCAGGCAGGATTTTTGGGGATTTCCAGAAACGAGTCGCCGTGTTGAATGACTGCCCACATTGCTAATATATTCAAACCACAGTCTGGTAGCTTTCCCCAAGAGGGTTTTGACGCACCCAGTACTGATGACTTTTACTCTGTCTATTCTCACCAACTCTCGTTAAATCATTTTCATTTTATACCTCTCCATACATTCTACATACCTGAACGGTCTATCGAGGTCAGTGCTTACCGGCCTTAGTCTCTTGTAGACGTAGATAGATGTCACTTTGTAACAATTGTAACAACAACAATGACAACAACAACAACAATGACAACAACAACAACAATGACAACAACAACAACAATGACAACAACAACAACAATGACAACAACAACAATAATGGCAATGATGAGGACAATGCTGACACAGGCAGTGCCAATGGTGACAACAGCGCGGATGCCAAGGATAATGCCGACCAAGATGACAATGCCAATGCCAAGCCCAATTGTCACAAAGATTGTGCTGCACTGGATGCTGCTCTTCAAGCAGCAGAGGTGTAGAGTGATGATGACACAAGTCAGGAGGATGAGCAGGAGATTACAGCAGCAGATGTTCTGGCAGCCTGGGCTGCATTAGGGTCTGAAAGTGATGACCACCACTCCCAGGGTACAATGGATGTCGATCAGGATCCCAAAGACACAGCTGCTCAGGCTGCTCAACTGCTATTGCATGATGATTCTGACAGTGACAAGGCCTTGGACAACAATGACCCGCTGATCTCTAACGCTGCAACCACAGCCATGGTTGCAGCAGCTTGGCAGAGTGACTCCAACAATGATGCCAATGTCAAGGAGGTGGATCCCGTGCCACCTGATGACAACAGCAATGCAGCACTTACTTTGGTTAGTCCTTCTCAAATCACTTTGCCCTGTTGCCATTATACACCAGAATATTTAAGTGCATCCTGGCTGTCAGATGCCAATCACCATGACTTAGAGGAAAATGACCGGTTTAGACCAAGACCGGTCCAAAGACTGCAAAAGACCGCTGTCATTGGTCTTTTTTGGTCCTGGTTTGGTCTTTTGAGTTTTAGGGAATGTCTGGACCGGTCTTGGTCTTGGTCTTGTTGTTTAGGGCCTAGGGATTGGCACGGGTAACCCTGGGGTTTTCCAGAGCTACCTGTACCCCAACCCCAGAAAACCCATACCCGCACATATGGGTACGGGTTTTGGTGGGTGCGGGTTGCGGGTTTAATGGGTGACAGGGATTAATAACAAGTTTGCATACAGTACTGCATGTAACTAATCTATATAACCCACCTCATCCCATTGTGGGGTACGGGTTACCACCGCACACATGGGTAGGGATTTAGCGGTACAAGCAGGACCCAATAACCTTGCAAACACAGTGCCCACGTTGATTGACGTAGCCTTGCCCGATTGCGAGGTTAGCTAAGGGTGTTGGGGTGGATGGTTAGGGGTTTGTTGTCGTTGCCATCATCTTGTTGTGGTCCTCAGTGGGTGACCACATCATTATTGTGGGGTCGAGGGCGGAAACCACAAGAGACGCCTCGCAAATGCACTGCAAGACGTCAAGTGATGTTGCAGTGATCATTGGCGAGGGTACTTATTGTGGCTGGTTTCACGCCGTCCGCCGCTGCAGGAGGTGGAGGTCCACACCTCGTCGGCGAGGAGGTGTGGTGTGGCGGTGTTCACATCGTCCAAAGGTGGAGGTGGAAAATACCTCTTGTTGGCGAAACAAGAGGTGGTGCGTGTTTTGCGTCATCCGGCACCACAGACAAGGGAGATCCACCCCTTGTTAGCAAAACAAGAGGTGGTAGGGCAAATTTCAAATGAAGGAGGGAGGGGCCGTCACCAGTACACATGGCATTTGCTTACCTTAGTGTCTGGGCCTACAATGTGACGTCGGTGTAGTAGGAAGAGGCTGGATGGGGAGGAGGTTAAATATTTTGACATTATGTGATGAGATGAGTGACGTACCTAGCGGGCCTCCCACTTCACGGGTTCCCCTCAATGTCCCATGCGTCCTACACACCCCAAATGAATTTACTAACCCCAATTTAGAAGAATTGCAGCCCACATCCCTTTAGAATGGGAGGGGCACGAGACGGTCGCAATGATGGCGCCAGGTTGGATTGGTGGTGGTCGTTGCGTGGCGTTGTTTGCACCGTCCAAAGGTGGAGGTGGAAAGTACCAGTCGTTGGCAAAACTAGAGGTGGTGGTGCGTCTTTTGTGTCATCTGGAGATCCACCTCCAACGAGAGGTGGTTGGGCCGGTTTTGCGCCGTCCAAAGGTGCGGGAGGTGGAATCCACCCTCATTGGCCAAAGGTGTCGTCCTTGTCAACCCCCATGTGTACATATGACTATGAACCGGTGGTAATGGCAAAGTGGGTGGCTAGCACAGCCGTGTGGTGTGTGATGTGGCACCGTTAAAGGCGTCCAGCATTGGCAAGGGTTAAGGTAGGTAGGGGTACCTGCAGCGTTGTGTAAGAGGGGTTTCAGGGTGGTTGCAACTCACCTTATGGGTCTCCCCTTATGTGCTCCTCCCCTCGGTGCTCGGCTGGTGCTGCGGGGTGGCGAGGTTGTGGCAGCGGCGGCAATGATGAGGGAGAGGGGAGAGCCCTCATGAATTTGTCTCTTGGTTGTGTTTTGTTGTTGCTGAGTGTCAGAGAGGTGAGAAGGGACAAGTGCAAACAACAGCAAACCCCGAGAAATCAACAATCAGAAAATTTCAAGCTCCGCCAAACCGGAGCAAAAACCCGTTGACCCGGCTCCGGGGTATGGGTTAGCCAAGGGTCAGCAAATCCCAACCCCGACCCCGACCCCAGAGCAACCCCAGCATCTACCCGGCGGGTTTGCTCTACCCGTGACAATCCCTATTAGAGCCAAAAAATGGACCAGACTTTCAAGCACTAATGCTACAGTACTGCCCTTACAGCAGAAATCCATAGAGTTCTACAGAACCAACACACTTGGCACCTTGTAATTGTTCTACCGGTTGAGTATATTGCTACAATTTAACTTACCTATGTATTGAATGACTGTTTTTGATAAGGCATCCATTGTTGTCATAGGCAACTACTACAAGATTTGGAGCAGAACCATCTTGTGGTGCAGGATTGCAGTATTTCCAATAGAGATAGTCATCTATGTGATATTAGATATAGTGATATAAGTCATCAATGAAGCAACTGGTTGTCTGCCAAGTGTTCCAAGTTCCATTGCTGATGGCAGTCCTGAGTACTACACAACCTTTGTCAATGCAGATGTCTGGCCGGGAGTCTTCCGTGGGATAGGCTTTTTGCAAGAAGTTCAAGATACTTGTTGGAGACTCAGCATTTGCAAGCTTTGCCTAAGCAATAACTGTACCACAAGGTGCACAGATGGTTTCAACACAATAGAGTTTGGAAGGACTGAAGTAATGGTTTCAAGGACAATCTGGTGCATCTTCATCATGTGGCTGGATATTTCCTCTAGTAGCTGGTTGCCAAGGTAAATTCTCTGCAGGTCTTTGTAGCATATACCCCACCTAAGCTAGACTTCAGTGACTATAATGCTGAGTATGGTTTATCCCATTGCTGTCTATGCAAGTGACAAGCTTGAGTTGGCAGAACTTTGTTGTTTTGACACCCTTGCACATGGCAAAGTGGGCCTTATTGATGCTTGTACAAAAGACACCACCACATGCACTCTCTAGATCATCAGTGCAATTATCAAATGCAGTGCTGAAAAATAATAAGCACAAGTTGAATTCAATATTTACCATAGTTCCTATCATAATACCATCTATCACCACCATCTTTACCACAGTAGTTCTAGAAGAAGACTGAGCTGCAGAAAAATTCTGGCCACCTGCAAGTGGAGGCACAACTCTGTTGTCATCTTCACCCACTATTCTACTTGTGGTCCACAAAAGTGTCCAGACACAGTGTTCTGCCACAACGGTGGCTTCAATTCCAATTCTTTCTTCTGGGTTTGAAGACATTATTGAATGTAGAAAATCCCCAAAATATCATAATATTCGAGTGATTTTTGATTGAGAAACAAAGCTATTACCCTGTCTAAGCTTTAAGGGAAATTCTAGAAAAAGATATTTATGGGCCAATTCTTTTACAGCCCATAGATGACATTAAGCACAGTATATTATAATAAGACCTTCTTTTGTTGAGGAGATATAGGCTGAGCAATATGCCAAATATTCTGTGAAAGTGATCATCATAGGCTAAAATACTGCACTTTGAGCCTTCATATCTCAGCAAGTAATGCATGCACAACCACAATTCAAAATTTATCATATTCAGGATATATACACCTTTGTTCTCTCAAAAGCACAAGGAGCAAAAAAAAATCTCACAAAATTCCCTCATCAGAAGAAAGAGAAAAAGGCCAATAGCAAATTCATATTTATTTAAAATATTTCAAAATTTTGAGGATTTGCTACATTGAATAGTGTCTTTGAACACTTAAAAAAGAATTGGAATTGAAGCCACCCTTGTGGAGGAACAGTGTGTCCGGACACTTTTGTGGACCACGGGTGGCAGGATCATGTTGTGCAAGATGGTTAATACCATCAGAAGTATGTTTATAAGGTTTGGGTGCATTCTGAACATGCATGGCCATCAGCAGGCCAGATGCGGCCCTTATCACCCAGCTTTACAAAAGCTTGTCTTGTGATTTGATTTATATCCAGATTATCCTTGAGCCCTAGATGCACACCATATACTGGAGAGATTGTCCTTGTAGACTTCTAAGCAAATGCTTGCCAGACTTGTTGCCATGTGATAGTAGTAGATGTTGCACATGCATTTTTTTTCTCTATAATTATTATTCCAGAATTCTGTGTATGCGCAGCAAAAGCATGGAAAATGTACATTCCATTAAGAAAAGCATTAGAGGAGACTCTACTCACCCACAGACCATGTCCTACCTTGAGATAGGTAGCAGTGCTTAAATAAATTTTGTGGTAGCCACGCCACTATTCTCAGGGATACATTCATGAGTAGGTTGTCTTGCAGTTGGTACATATTCCAGTCAACAATAGTTGTTCCTTTGATCATAGTCACCGGTATATCTCTAATCTTTGTATGCTGTAGAAGTCCATGTGGCTCACAAATTGTATCCTCACAAGTCAAGGAAGTAGGACAGACAACTATAACTGGTTTGATAGAGTCATGAGACACAAAGTGTAGTTTTTCCAAGAATCTTTCCTCCTTGCTATATGGGCTTAGTTCAAGATTTGGGAAAAGCTATCAAGTTTAGATGCAAGTTGGGTAATGGCAGTGCTGTCTCCAGAATCTTGAGGCTGTTCAGATTTTTTGAACAATTCTAAGGTTTCAGATCCTAGGTGTGACTGTAGAGCATGAGCCAAACATTTGATCCAACCAGATACAGAAGTCACATGTTCTCCAGGAAGAGTAGGATGTCATTGACAAGCTTGGAGATTACAAAGATCATGGTTGTTGGTCAATGTAAACAGAACAAGTAGAACAGTTAACAGAGACACTGTAGAATTAAAGTTTGATGCTACAAATTCATTGAAGACTTTGAATGAAATATCAGGGAAGTTACCCTGCAGAGAAGTAGCTCAACAGTAGGCAGACAGACCAGGAAGAACAGAATTGAAAAACGAGATAATTGTTGCAGCCAAGTAGTAAAACAGCAAGTATCCATAAGAATATATAGCTAAGTCAAAAAAAAATAGAAGGATGATTGAAAATAATTCAAGACTGTACATAAAACCTACCTGATGGTTTTCTTCTTGTGGCTCTTCTTCTGCTCAGGATCCTTTGCCTTTTCCTTTCCTTTCCCTTTTGCTTTTCCTTTCCCCTTCTTACTTTCTCCAGCAGCAGCAGCATCCTTCTCCTCTAGTTCCACCTTGTCATCAATCCAGGTCTTGAGGTCATTGAAGTTGTATAAATTTTTCTGGTATTCCCCACAGCTTAAGAATAGATGGCACATCTTCATCTCCAGCCAGCCATTTGGTCATGTCTAGATAGTGTTTGCAAGCCTTCTGAACTGCTTCTGGTAGTGGAAGTACCAAGTCTGACTCATATCAATTTTCATAAAGCAAAGTACCCTGAGCCACCATAGAGTTGTAGACTTGTTAAGCCTCAAGACAGGCTTTCCATTTGCAATATGCAATCAGACAGAACAATCTGTCTGTTCAACAAGATGGAGGGGAACACCAAGAGCAACCAGAAGCTGGGACTTCATAGAGCTCAATGTAGATAATGCAGGTGTCAAAGAACAAGACTTAGCAGTGTTAGACACTGGTGCCAAGCAACAGGCAGTAGAGAATGTTGCCAAGTGAGGGGAAGCAACACCCAGTTCATATGTATTCTATGCAATACCAGTACTTGGGGTTATGTGTCAGTTGAGTCATGAGTCAGCCTATACCCGCCATTCTTCTTGTCCCATTCAACATCCTCATCATCCACAATGGCTGAGTCATAAGGACCTTTTAGTTCCCACATGTTACCATCACAAACATAGACACACTGGTCATTCTTTGGAAAATGATTAGAATGTGTGATTTGAGAATAATTTATCTTGACTTACTAGCAATGTGATCATAAAGGCTGCCCATCTGTTGGAGAAGAGGGTCAATTGTTGCAGTCACCCTGTGTTTAAAAAAACATCTTGGTTTTGCACCCTCAAACATGAAGTGGACAGGGTCGTCAGAGGAGAGGTACAAATAAACCTTTCCAATGATGGGACTCATCATCTTTGGGACACTCTTATCCTGGTCTGCATGGTTGAACATGTTACCATAGGCATGACCACGTAAAATCCCCCCAGTTGTATGGGATGAGCCTTCAGGTCAAATGGAGCGTGGAGGGATGCTCTAGAGGCTTTATGTGTATATCAAATCATATTCTATGTTAGTTTGATATATGAATAGATAAGCATGCTACAGAAGGGATGCCGGCAACATCACCAGCTATAGCAACTTGCTCAACACTTGGGAGTGGTGCCAATAAGGTGGGAGGGGGCCATGCTTGATGGTTGAGTGGAGGTGTGAGTGCCTGGGGGTGCCACACTTAATTGTAATTGCAGCTGGAGTGCTGGCGGCACTTGCAATGGGGTGGAGGGCAGCATTTACAGCTATAGCCTTGACATAGGTGCTGGCAGTGTTTTCAGCAGGGGTGCTGGCGGCATTTGCAGCAGGGCAGGGGCCAGTGGCCTTGACAACAGTGGTAGCAAGGGTGTGGGCAGCACCCTGGTTGCTGTTTTTGTTGTTGTTGCTGCTTGTGCTGCGGCTACTGTCATTGCCGTTGTTGCTGTTTTTGTTGCTATTGCTGTTGCTGTTGTTGGTGCAGCCGCCCGTGATGGGGCCTTGGAGGTGGCCACAACCTTTGTGGGGTTGGTTTTTGCGTCAGAGCGGTAGGCACAGCCCAATATGGCAACAGCGGGAGGGGTGGAAGGCTGTGAGAGGGCCGCAGAGCAAGTGCATGGGGGAGAAGCTATAGGAACAGCACTCTTGACAAGCACACAATTTAGTTCTGTTGGTGAAGGGTCAGCAGGCGGCATGGGGCAGGGGACAATCTGGGGCTTACTTGGTGAGGTGGGAGGGGGTGCCGGCTGTGTTGGCAGCCATGTCCTCTGTTGCTCACTGAGCTGTGGCTCTTCTGGTGGCTGTTGGGGATGTCAGTAGTAAAAATAATGGGCGGGGGGGCTTATCTGGCCAGATTGGTCCTCTTTGTCTTTGGCATCCCGCCCTCCCTTGTACCTCTGAGCCCTTCTAACCCTTGCCTTCCCCCCTTTTGGCTTTGCCTGTGCGCTGCCCTTGCCCTTGCCTTTGCCCTTGCCCTTGCCCTCACCCCTGTCCTTGTTCCTGTTCTTGTCCCTGTCCTTGTCCTTGCCCTTGTGCTCCTCCTTGTCTGTGTCCTTGTCCTTGTCCTCACCTCCTTTGGCTCTTTGCTTCCTTGCTGGTGCATCCGTGTCTGTGTTCAACTCCTGGTGCTTACACCTGACACTAGGTTTGGTGGTGGGGCCTCCTCCCGGCCCACCTGTGTTGTCATTCACTTTTGCTTGCTTGCTGGCCTTTGCTGTTGCCTTCTTGTGTGTTGTTGCAGGCATTTTGATGTTGTGATAGTGGTGGATGGTGGTGGTGGTTGTGTTGGTTGGTGGTGGTGGGAGCAGCGGAAGGCAACATTGCAACACAACACCTGTTTGGGATGGGTGGCTGTGCACTGGGCCGCAAACATGTATATTGACAATTCTCTCTCTGCACATTTTATTTTTCTCATCTAAGATAAGATAAGGGTGTCAGTTTAAATTGTAATCTTCTCAGACTCTGCTTGGACTCTGCTTGGATTGGCATGGTCCATTCCAACTGTGGAGCACAAGTTCCCAAGCAGCCTTTGCCTCACCATGGCCATCTATCTAAAATATAAAGAGCAGAGTAATTAAAAAGAGTGCTTTTTAATAGAAGATACTTACAGTCTTTTGCAGTGGCCTCAACCTCTCAGATGCTGTACAGTCCAAGTTGTACACCATAATCCGGGTATTGCGGGCATTGGCACTAACAGCTGAGTCAATGGAATCAAGGTGATTGACAATACCCATAAGTTGTTCCTCAATTCCTGTCAGTCAACCATTAATTGCTGCAAGGCCCTCATTGAACAGTTGCAGCTGATGGACTTGGTCCATGGGAGTATATGTGGCCGTGACATTTTGATAAGATATCAAGGAACTGACACTAATTGAAGGTGAGAAGTATGTATGTGCTGATTTAACAGCAAGAGTTGGCACTCTCAGTAACATCAGGCGTGACCGAAGGCGGACCTCCAAAAGCTTCAAAAGATTGGTGAGTCAAATAAATTGAATTATTAGTTGGATTCAACCAACTCATTAGCGTCTTTGAAGGCTGTTGCCACAGATTGAGTGTGAAGAGAATTGCAGAGATCAAGAGGTTGACCTGCTACAATTTGTGCCATTCTGATGGTAAGTAATCAAGGCTGAACAAACTGTTGTGCGTGTCATAGTTCATTTCCAGAGGATGCAGACAAATAGTAGCAAATATACAGTAAACCGCTGTGGCATTGGTTTTTGGCTTATCAGATGTGGTAAACAGAACACCATTAACACAGACAGCTTTGCCGCCCACTCTGGTCTGCTTCCCTGTGGCAGGTGTGCTTGATCAGTTGCTTCATCCTAAGTATGGATCCATCATTCATGGGAGGCGTCATTTTGATCTTTGTGGATCATGTGCAACTAAAGATTTGGGATCACCTGTACAAATAGGGGCAAGCCCCTCCAAAATTATGACCGACAAGAACCTTTGAAGAACCTAGTCTAGTGGGGCAGTGCTCATTTTTACAGAATCTTATGCTGGTAGTTAAATAGCTGTGAATAGTGGAGCTATAATATTTGTTGTTATGTTTAATTATTTAGGAAGTCCAGAAAAATCAAACCAGCAGACTGGCAGTGCTGGCCTACACTGTACACAACATGTACAAGACTCCAGGTGAGGACCGTGAGTCTGGAGCCTGAGCACATAGCTAAAGATGCCAATAATGTCTCTAGAACTGTACTCAAGTATATCTTTGGACTTGGTCTTGAAGGGCAATGATTTGCATAGCTAAAGTTGTTCCCAGTTAGGTTGGGTTTTGGGTCCCTATATTACAGTGAACAGTAATGTTTATGGGGAGGTGCACGGTCACTTTGGGACTGGTGATGTTTGTACATGTTTTGCTCCTGCCAATGTCTTACTTAATCTGCATGGAAAATGTATATTTTAAGCGGAATACCCCCCATTAGCCTTAAATTTATACCCATATCAGGTTAAAAAGTTATTCTGCTGGGGGTCCTTGGTGTGGTTTTTTGATATTTGCGCTTATAACCTCAAATCTGGCACAAAAACCTGGCTTAGAGATGAAAATAAAAAAAAGTAATGCAAGGAACCCCAAGAGAACTGCTCAGAAAACATTCTGAGCCACTCAAAAAGCCAAGAATTGATCTGACAAAGGAGAGAAATCACTTTAGTTAAAGCACCGCAAAAACCTAATTAAGTGATTACATAACACATGTTTTGGACGTGTTGAGGGATGCGCAAGAGGCAGAGAAATGTGTCTCATCTTACTTATCTTATCCTAATATTTCTAATGAGCTGAGAATACAAGAAAACCTGAAAACAATCCAGGAAACACTGCAAAGCTACAGCTGGAAACCTGAAAAAAGCTGATGCTCAGCAAAGCCACAGAAATCCTCTTGGAGAAAGGACAAACACCATTCCATTGAGGATACCAGAGTTGAAGAAAGCAGTGGCAAGATTCCATGCAAGAGGTGAGACAAAGGAGGAAACAAATGAATTACTCAATAGGGTACTGGAAACTAATAAGCAAGGAGGAGAAGATCACTTACATGAGTCAGATAATAATAATTTATAGCTTAGAATTTTATTTACATATTTTGAATACTTAGGGAATGCTTCAACAACATTATGTACTTGAATAATTGCTCAATGTTGTTTTGTATGCGCGGAGAACATGATTTGGCCGTTTGATGTGGCTGTGTAATGACTAAGCAGCCAAAATCATTTGCGGGCGGTGTGCCTCCCCAATGTTTATCAATTTTTCTAATTGATTTCAGATTAATGTAAAGAAAATGACACAGACACAGTGCAAAGCCCATAAGACTGGCTGCTTGTTATTTTGTTCCTAAGTAGACAGTCATTTCTACTAAGTACAGCAAAGGGTGAGCATTAAAAAAGCTTGTGAATTCTACCCAAGAAATCTATTTGGTAAGACCCCAGAAACCACTACCACTACCACCACCAGTTAAGTGGAATGCTAAGCATGTTCTTAGCTCATGCTACAAGATCTAAAATAGTCTATGAGTAAACACTGCCTATATACATTAGAAATAGGTTGCATGTATCAAAGTAGAGCTACTAAGCCTAGTAATAGATTATTCACAATAAAGTCAAACTACTAAGACAAACATCTATATACACAAAATGACAGGCATTGCAGGAACTCAAGTTTTGCATACATTTTTGGTCGTGGGAGGTTCCAGAGGTGTTGCATTAGCTTTCATTTACAAGCTCAAGGCTTTAGTCGTGCATTTGCAGTAGATGGTGGAGGTTTTGGAGATGGATGAGTGATGGATTGGACAAGAGTGTCAACCTGCATATCAGGAATTGTGTCCGCCAAGCAGATTCTAATAGCAGTGAGTTTGATATAGCCAATCTGCATGTCTGACAACATCTTCTCTGAGGATCTTGACACCGGTTCCAGTGTTATGGTTCTAATGGATAGGGTGGGCAGCCTGGATGTGCTCTGGCATGACATACTTCCATATGACTGGATATTGGTTTGTGCTCTGTGCTTGCAATGGTGGACACAGCTTGCAATAAATAGCTACATTGGTGGATGGTGTGTTTTTCAAGTACTTCCTCACATGGCCGGCCGTAGCTGAAGGCATAAAACCAAGAACAAGTGGATGTTGCTTTGATCATCTTGCTGGTTTTTGTAAGCTCTACACTGCAAGTTGAGCCTAGGCAGCCACAGAAGCTGCAGGATGTTGGCCTAATATCAGGCTACTCAATACAATCAGCCATGAATATCAGGAACCACAATGGTAAATAACACACCAAAGTATGCATGCCAGGATCTGCAACATTGTTTAGGGCCCTGAGAATGTGAAGACCAACATGAGCACACACATTTTCTGGCTCTAGTGTTGTTGCACATTAGCATTTCATCTTCCCAATGTGTGCTTTCTTCTCTATTATTACACGTGTAGCTCCTTCAAGCACAAAATGGGGGGATTCTATGGGAATAGATTGAGCAAGTAGAAATAAAGAGCACAATGCTTCAATAAAACTGGGGGCTGATCTTTGGAAGAGTCTTGCTTGATAAGGAAATGTTGAGCTTGCCAGGTACTTTGATAGCAAAAGAATTATAAAGATGATAATAAGGCAAAATTTTGCTTGAGCAAAATTTTGTAGTGCGTGGTGAGATGCAAAGAAGTGCAATCTCACCCACTGACTCAGCACACAGAGTCAGTCACATTGTCATTCATCTGTGTTTGCTGTTTTTGCTATGTTAAGTAACTTTTTTACAGCTCTAGATCAACCCTGGGCAGAAGCCACCACTACAGACCTCATACCAGAGTGCTACTCATCCCACCTTAGCACAACTCAGAAAAATTTGAGAATTCTTGGCATCTACACACCAAACCCTACAATGGACAACAAGGCCATGTGGATACCCTTGCAAACACCCAGCCCCTGACATAATGCTTAGAGACTGACTTCAACCTAGTTGAGGAACAAATAGATAGACTCCCCCCACATAAAGACACACAGAGTGCTGTTGCATCACTAGCAGCATTGAAGAGAATATTCAACCTGCACAACGGTTGGAGACACAAAAACCCTGATAAATTGGCATACTCCTTCAGCCAAGTAGCAACTGGAGCACAATCACACATTGACCAGATCTATGTCTCCACCCCAATATGGGCCAAAGGCCAAAACTGGGACATCACCATACCACCTCTCATGACAGACCATAACATAATAACAATGGAATTTGGTAAACCCAGAGCCCCCTAAATTGGAAAGGGTTGCTGGACTATACTACATCCCTTCTAAAAGATCAGACACTACTAGATCCAATGAAAGTACTTGTTAGAACATTGAGTTCCAAGGTCAACATGTACAAAGAAGCCCAACACTACACAAATACAAAAAACCCACAAACACTCTTTGCAGAATTCAAAGCAGATATTATGACCCTTACACAGAACATTCTAAACCCACATTCCAAGAGCCACATCTCACAGTTACACCACATTTCAGAAATAACTCTAAACAACAAAACCAAACATAAAAGCAAGCAGAAAATAAAACACTATTTGAAGAGCATATCAGACAACTCAAAGTAGAATGCCACATGAAAGCCCAAGACAATGTGGCAGCCAGAGCCCACTTGGAAGGTAAACAAAATGGAAAATACTGGATCCAAACAAACAAAGAATGTAAACCCAGAGACACAATACCTGCCCTGTGTAAACCAAACCTTGACATAAACAACAAGACCAAATCCTCTAAAATAGCAGAAATAGCTAGGATGCACCACAGTAACCTCCAAAATGAAAGAACAGAACATGGAACAGATGAACTAATACCAACAATGTCATCAACCACCTACAAATACAAATATCCTGTTGAAGTGGGCGAACGAGGCGAGTAGTAACGAGCCTATGTGCCGAGTATTAACGTCTCAGCTCAACAGAGTGAATAGCAACAAGGAAACTGAAGTCCGAAGTTAGGAACTTAGGTATTGGTGATATCTAGTGTACTACTCACCTGAAGTCCGAAGTTAGGAACTAAGGACTTCAGGATGCTTCTGGAGCGAAGTATAACTACTGTGACATGTAACTGTCAATCACCTGACATGAGAGTCACTCTAACACCCCCCCATGATCTCGTATGTCTACAATGAAGAGATGGAAAGAATGAATGAAAATAAAACAAACTAAGGTAAAATGCCCATTTGTTCACGACAGAATTTGACTTTAGGCGCTGGTACTGCCTTGGTGAGGTTGTCCGCAATCATCTCCGCAGTAGGAATGTAGTTTGGTGCAATTTCGCCATAGTCAACAGTGTTGCGAAGCCAGTAGAACCGGAGGTCAAGGTGTTTCATTCTACCATGGTGTTCCGGGTTTTTGGAGACTGTGATCGCGCTCTGGTTGTCCATCTTGAGTGTAGAGGCCTGTTTGACAGGATAGCCAAACTCTGAGAGAATGTGTCGCATCCAAATGATTTCCTTCCCAGCTTCAACTGCAGCCACATACTCTGCTTCAGTGGTAGACAGTGCTACAATGGTTTGCAACTTGCTGCCCCAGCCAATCGCACCACCAGCAACAACTGTCACATAACCACCAGTAGAGCGTCCAGTATCCGGACAATCACCATGGGAAGAGTCTGTGTATGTGGTGAAGAGCTCATCACCAACATTGTTGCCAGAGTATGTGAGTTTGTGTTCAATGGTGCCCTTGACATAGCGAAGGAGATGCTTCAGTGCCTGCCAGTGTTTGGGGCCAGGATTTGCATTAAAGCGAGCAAGAGTGGAGACAGCATGTTGGATGTCAGGGCGAGTCATAGTGGCCAGATACTGAAGCAAACCAACTGCTGAGAGGTAGGGAACATTGGCCATGATCTGTTTCTCCTCATCTGACTTGGGAGCCATGTCATGCGATAATTCGAGTTTTGGAGGAAGGGGAGTGAGCACAGGATGGCAGTCACTCATACCATACTTCTCCAAGGTGTCAACAATGAACTGGCGCTGGTGCAACGTGATTGTGCGAGTAGAGCGCAGTCTACCCACTCCAACACCAAGCAGATACTTGGTAGGGCCCAAATCGCGACATTTGAAGTGTTGGGAAAGGATCTTGACATACTTGTCAATGGCAGCAGTGGATTTTGAAGCGAATGTGATATCATCTATATAGATGGGAACAATGATCCTGACTTCGCCATTTGAGTAGACATAGACAGAGTGGTCAGATTCAATGCGTTTGAAGCCCATTTCGCTGAGAACAGAGTGCAGCTTCTTGTTCCATTGACGAGCAGACTGTTTGAGACCATAGAGCGATTTCCAGAGTTTGCAGACTTGGTGAGGTGCTCCAATGTGGAATCCCTCTGGCTGCTTCATGTAGATCACTTCATCCAAGTCACCATTGGGGAATGCGGAGGTAATGTCCACAGAGCGAAGTTCCAGGTCCTCAATGGCAGCTAATGCAAGAATGAGGCGTAGAGTTGCAGGACGGAATGTGGGAGCAAAGACTTCGTTGTAGTCAATGCCAGGACGTTGAGAATAGCCTTTAGCAACGATACGAGCCTTGTAGCGCTCAATGGAACCGTCCGCATTGCGTTTGACCTTGAATACCCATCCACAGCCAATTGCCTTTTCACCAGAAGGTAAATCAGCGATTTCCCAAGTCCCATTGTCGACGAGAGTGTTGTACTCAAGTGTTGAGGCTTCGCGCCAGTGAACGGACTGGTTACTTTGCAGTGCTTGTCTGAAAGTGCGTGGTTCACTCTCCAGAGCGGAATTTGCGAATTCAGCTGCATTGTCATCAGAATCACCTCCATCGTCGGACCAGATAACAGGAGGCTCATCAGGAACCTCGTGACGGTGTTTCACCTTCCACCATTCACCAGTAGGACGCGAAACGCGTGTAGTGCGTCTCAGCAAGCGTTCTGGATCAGGTTGAGGCTCAACAAGTGGTTGGAGCGACTGGTGGCGTGTATTGCGACGTTGAGCTATTTCTGGCTCAGGAGATCGTTCTGGAGTGGAATGAATGGGAGAGGGAGGCAAAGAGGGTGATTTGGCCTTAGGAGAGTGCAGAGGTGTTTCAGGAGGTTCTGGATGTTCAAATGACTCTTTGGGAGCATCTGGCACTGTTTCGTCGCTATCCCCCCCAGAATCGAGCGCAGGTGCATGAGTGCGAGGCTCCGGCAGTGAGGGAGTGCGAATGGGAGTGAGGTCGATTTTTGTCGACTTGGGCATGCCAGAAATCCCTGGAAAGACGCGTTCATCGAACTCAGCTCGTTCTGAGATGATGAACTTCTTTGTCTGCGGGTTGTAGAACTGCCAGCCTTTGTAACCGCTAGGATAACCTACAAAGATGCACTTCTCCATGTGTGGCTGCAAGGACTTGCGCTTATCTCGCTGTATGAAGACATATGCAAGACAGCCCCAAATGCGAAGATGTGACATATCCGGTTTGCGCTTGTGCCAGCCTTCGTATGGAGTTCCCTGTGGCAGAGACGACGTAGGGAGGCGGTTCCAGACGTGTACTTGAGCAGCGAGGCAGAGGCCCCAAAACGACGGAGGTAATCCAGCTTCAACCAACATTGCAGTAATATCATCTGCCATGGTCCGATTTGCTCGTTCTGCAACTCCGTTCTGTTGGGGGCGGTTTTGCGTTGTATGGCGTCGTACAATGCCGCACTGGTCCGTGAATCTGATGAAAGCCCCAGACATGTATTCACCTGCTTTGTCGTTCTGTAGAGCTTTGATTTTCGCGTTGAAGTGATTCTCAGCATATGCTTTGAATGTTTTGAAGGCTTCAAATGCTTCGCTTTTCTTCTTGAGCTTCAGGACGCCTCGGAACGATGTGCAATCGTCAATGAACGTGATCCAGTAGCGGTAGCCTTCACGAGTAGCGACAGGGAGAGGACCATGCAAATCACTGTGAATGAGCTCAAGAGGCATTGTGGCACGAGATGGCGACGTTGGGAACGGGTTGGAGTGCATCTTGCCTGCTAAACAAGGCTCACAGACCGGATCTGGTTTGTCCTTCGATTCAATGACCATGCCAGTAACCATACCCTCGCGCTGCATCTTGGCGATATCTGCAAAGCTGTGGTGACAGCAGCGACGATGCCAGAGCGAAGCGGTGAGTGGGAGCGTTGAAACCCAGTGAGCAGACTCAAATTCCGGTTCTGTGGTTCCTTCCAGAGTTGCACAGTTGCTGGATGAGATAGGCGCGCAGAAAAGCGTTTTACCATCGCGTTTGAAGTCCATGGTATCAGAGTCAATGTTGATCTTGAAGGACTTGTGCTTAGCAAGGTAGAGACAAGAGAGTAGATTATTGCGAAGTGAAGGGACATGGAGAACACGTGAAAACTCTACAGGCATCGCTGCCTTTCCTCTAATAACTGGGTTAAAAACCACAGATCCAACCCCAGCAGAATAGACAATGCTGTGATCTGCTAACTTGATCGGTATGCGAAGGGGCTCATAGTTGCGCACCCAGTGACGGTGGGGGGTCATATGAGAAGTCGCCCCTGTGTCTGCAATCCAATCGAAGTCAGGAGGAGTGGAGGAGGATGTAGAGCGAGCACTTGCGATTCCAGCGAATTCTGAGACAGAAGTGTCTTCAGAGGTGTTGTTGGCATTTTGAGCGTTCTTGGCCTTGTCCTTGCCCTTTCCGCGGTTGTTGCGACGATTCTGGGCTTTGTCGCGTGCATACTGCTTGCCACGGTCATAGGCACTGCACTCGTGGATTCTGTGACCTTCCAGGCCGCAGAAATCGCATGTGAGCTTCTGGAGAGCGGATGACGATGCAAGGGCACTCCCAATGCCTGGCATGTCCGAAGCGCGACGACGACGTTGGATTTCCTCTGTTATGAAGGCTGCCTGAATTGTGGACCTGTCCAACTTGTCCTGAAGGAGCAGGGACGAAACGAAACCGTTGTACTCTTCTGGGAGAGCTCGGATCATCGCCATGGCTGCGAGTTCATCGTCCAAATGGGCCAGAGTGAATCCACTGGTCCGGAGATCCTGAATGGTGTGAATAGAGTCGTCCACTCGGTTGATTAGAGACTGTAGAGTCTCGTCTTCATGCTTCCTAATTGAAAAGAGGTCGTCATAAGCGTTGAACCGTGTCCCAGGGCGTCTCTGGACGTGTACATCGCGTAGGGCGTTCCACATCTTCACTGGATCATCCTTGATGCCATTGAAATGAACCCTCTGACTGTGTTCCACCATGAGATATATCTGCCCAGCTGCCTTGTCCGCTTTCAACTCCCATGCTTCCAAAGCGGCCTCCTCAGTCGATTTAGGCGGTGAGGACACTGTAGGAGCAACCGATTTCCCCGAAACGATGCGTTGGAGGCCAGTAGCGCGTAGCCAGGCCTCCATTTCGCCAGACCAGGTGGCATAGTTGGTTGCACTGAGTTTAGCGAAGTTGGGAGCAGGTGTTGACATTGTGAGTGATAGGGAGTGGAATGTGCGTGTAGCGACTTGTAAATGAAAGGAGTGGTGTATGAACGTGCGACAACGTGGCACGCAAAGTTAAACGAAGAGCGAGTGACGATATGACTGGCAAAGGCGAAAATGAGTTACTGGTGCGCTCAGAGGCCGGGGCCCATAACCTGTTGAAAGGAGTTTTTGACCAGTCTTGGGTTTGAACCAAGGACCTTCCCACTATCCGGGTGGACTGCTCTAACCACTGAGCTATCCAGTCATGTTGGGTTATAGGTAGGTATTATTAACCTAGGTGTGGTCATCCACTTGGATTCCATTGGCACATGCTACATAGCAGAGGTGTGGACATCTGCTTGGGTACACCATATTATTCACCATGCAGAGGACTAATGTCACACTCTAACATATCCCACTTGAGAAAGCAACCTTGCAAAATTTATCAAATACTCCAACATAGAACAAGCTTTCCAAGACCTACCTACCAAATGGAAAAGCAGCAGGCATTGCAGGCTCCTAAACCAGCCTCTTGTATTGAGAAACTCCTTACAAAATAAGGATAAACAGAACTGAAGATGAGGAGTCTTGATAGAAAGGCTGGCACAACTTGGCACAACTTGGACTTGGTGATCCTGTGCATACCTACCTATAACTCCTAGTGTAGGGAATATGTTTAATGTTCTCAACAGTAGTATCTCTTTTGTTTGTCAGTATTTTACTTACCATATATGTGACCGTCAGTCACATCTGGAAAGGATATCATTAATTAGTCTGCCAGTGACAAGTTGCCCTAGAGGTGTAATTGGAAAAATTGGTCATTCCAAGGTTATTGGAGTCAAATCTGTGAGTTTTTTGGGCCAGGGTTTTTGCACATGATTTCTGAAAGGTTCCCCAGGGTTTCCCTCTTTGGGAGCTATATCTTACATGCTGATCATGCATGGCTCAAATTCTATTGGAGTGCGTTGGCTCTATTTCCTTTGCGCACTCTATGCTCCATCACACTCTCCAAGTTCCATCTTTTTGATAATATCTAGACATTGCTGACCTCTTTGTTCTGAGTGATGAGTGAAGTCCTGCTGAGTTGCAATCATCCACAACCCCTTGGAACAATGCTTGCCTCCCAGTCTTGCACCTCATCCTCTGCCACATCTGCATCTTCCACACAACCCCTTGATCCAGTGCTTGCCTCCAATTCTGCACCTCATCCGCCCCGCCAAGGTGAGTATTTCTTCTCCTAGATTATTCAGCAATTTCTGCTCATTTATCTATTTTCAAAGTGCTGCACTAGGCTACCTCCAGCTGAGAACCACACAAATTACAAACTAACCCACCAATGATTGCAGACACACACTGCCCTTCCCTTGGAAAAAATGTGCACACTGCATCATCAGGCGGAGGTGGTACACTTCCCGGCCCACCAGGTGAGATCAGGGTAGCCCAGACAAACATACCCAAACCAACAACACTTTGTTGTCGGCAACCGCAAAGCCAACTTGCAGCAGCTATCTCATTCTTTCACCTGCTTCCAATTCCATCTTGCTCTCTTGGTCACACTCTCCAAAGGCACAAAAAAGCCTGCCAACCCTTCCATGCCACAACACATGCGCTCATTGTCTGCGGTGATTTTGACAGCAACACTGGGCTGTTTGCCTCACTTGCCAACACCTCCATCCAGCCACAAACCCTTTCTGTTGCACACCTATAGGTTCACGGACAAGGGGATTTGCCGCTGGGGCTGAACAAATACACCAACCAACCATCCAACAGTGCCTGCCAGTGTTTGGGGCCAGGATTTGCATTAAGGCGAGCAAGAGTGGAGACAGCATGTTGGATGTCAGGGCGAGTCATAGTGGCCAGATACTGAAGCAAACCAACTGCTGAGAGGTAGGGAACATTGGCCATGATCTGTTTCTCCTCATCTTCTGACTTGGGAGCCATGTCATGCGATAATTTGAGTTTTGGAGGAAGGGGAGTGAGCACAGGATGGCAGTCACTCATACCATACTTCTCCAAGGTGTCAACAATGAACTGGCGCTGGTGCAACGTGATTGTGCGAGTGGAGCGCAGTCTACCCACTCCAACACCAAGCAGATACTTGGTAGGGCCCAAATCGCGACATTTGAAGTGTTGGGAAAGGATCTTGACATACTTGTCAATGGCAGCAGTGGATTTCGAAGCGAATGTGATATCATCTATATAGATGGGAACAATGATCCTGACTTCGCCATTTGAGTAGACATAGACAGAGTGGTCAGATTCAATGCGTTTGAAGCCCATTTCGCTGAGAACAGAGTGCAGCTTCTTGTTCCATTGACGAGCAGACTGTTTGAGACCATAGAGCAATTTCCGGAGTTTGCAGACTTGGTGAGGTGCTCCAATGTGGAATCCCTCTGGCTGCTTCATGTAGATCACTTCGTCCAAGTCACCATTGGGGAATGCGGAGGTAATGTCCACAGAGCGAAGTTCCAGGTCCTCAATGGCAGCTAATGCAAGAATGAGGCGTAGAGTTGCAGGACGGAATGTGGGAGCAAAGACTTTGTTGTAGTCAATGCCAGGATGTTGAGAATAGCCTTTAGCAACGATACGAGCCTTGTGGCGCTCAATAGAACCGTCTGCATTGCGTTTGACCTTGAATACCCAATTGCCTTTTCACCAGAAGGTGTCGGACCAGATAACAGGAGGCTCATCAGGAACCTTGTGACGGTGTTTCACCTTCCACCATTCACCAGTAGGACGCGAAACACGTGTAGTGCGTCTCAGCAAGCGTTCTGGATCAGGTTGAGGCTCAACAAGTGGTTGGAGCGACTGGTGGCGTGTATTGCGATGTTGAGCTATTTCTGGCTCAGGAGATTGTTCTGGAGTGGAATCAGTGGGAGAGGGTGATTTGGCCTTAGGAGAGTGCAGAGGTGTTTCAGGAGGTTCTGGATGTTCAAATGACTCTTTGGGAGCATCTGGCACTGTTTCGTCGCTATCCCCCCCAGAATCGAGCGCAGGTGCATGAGTGCGAGGCTCCGGCAGTGAGGGAGTGCGAATGGGAGTGAGATCGATTTTTGTCGACTTGGGGCCACTCTTTGGGAGCATCCACTGTTTCATCGCTATCCCCCCCAGAATCGAGCGGTACATGAGTGCAAGGCTCCGGCAGTAAGAGACTGTAAATGGGAGTGAGATCGGATTTTGTCAACTTGGGCATGCCAGAAATCCCTGGAAAGATGTATTCATCGAATTTTACCATTGCGATTGAAGTCCATGGTATCAGTGCAACCAACTATGCCACCTGGTCTGGCGAAATGGAGGCCTGGCTATGCGCTACTGGCCTCCAACACATTGTTTTGGGGAAGTAAGTTGCTCCTACAATGTCCTCACCACCTAAACCAACTGAGGAGGCCGCTGAAGCATGGGAGTTAAGCGGACAAGGCAGCTGCGCAGCATTTTGAGCGTTCTTGGCCTTGTCCTTGCCCTTTCCGTAGGCGTTGCGACAATTCTGGGCCTTGTCGCTTGTATACTGCTTGCCACGGTCATAGGCGCTGCACTTGTCATGTTTGTGACCTTCCATGCCGCAGAAATTGCATGTGAGCTTCTTTCTGGAGAGCGGATGACAATGCAAGGGCACTCCCAATGGCTGGCATGTCTGAAGCGCAACAACGACGTTGGATCTCCTCTGTTATGAAGGCTGCCTGAATTGTGGACTTGTCCAACTTGTCCTGAAGGAGCAGGGACAAAACAAAACCGTTGTACTCTTCTGGGAGAGCTTGGATCATCACCATGGCTGCGAGTTCATTGTCTAAATTGGAGTGAATCCAGTGGTCCGGAGATCCTGAATGGTGTGTGAATGGAGTCTTCCACTTGGTTGATTAGAGACTGTAGAGTCTCATCTTCTTGCTTCCTGATCAAAAAAAGGTCGTCATAAGCATTGAACCGTGTTCCAGGGCGTCTCTGGACATGTACGTCGCGTAAGGTGTTCCACATCTTCACTCGATCATCCTTGATGCCATTGACTCTGACTGTGTTCCTGCTCACAAGGCCAACAACACCTCTGAGGACACTTCTGTCTCAGTGCTCGCTCTACATCTTCCTGCACCCCCTGACTTTGATTGGATTGTAGACACAGGGGCAACTTCTCATACGACCCCCCATCGTCACTGGGTGCGCAACTATGAGCCCCTTTGCATACCGATCAAGTTAGCAGATCACAGCATCATCCATTCTGCTGGGGTTGGATCTGTGGTTTTTAATACAGTTATTAGAGGAAAGGCAGCGATGCCTGTAGATTTTTCATGTGTTCTCCATGTCCCTTCACTTCGCAATAATCTACTGTCTTGTCTCTACCTTGCTAAGCACAAGTCCTTCAAGATCAACATTGCAGTCTCTAATCAACCAAGTGGAAGACTCCATTCACACACCATTCAGGATCTCCGGACCACTGGATTCACTCCAATTTAGACAATGAACTCGCAGCCATGGTGATGATCCAAGCTCTCCCAGAAGAGTACAACGGTTTTGTTTTGTCCCTGCTCCTTCAGGACAAGTTGGACAAGTCCACAATTCAGGCAGCCTTCATAACAGAGGAGATCCAACGTCGTCGTTGCGCTTCAGACATGCCAGCCATTGGGAGTGCCCTTGCATTGTCATCCGCTCTCCAGAAAGAAGCTCACATGCAATTTCTGCGGCATGGAAGGTCACAAACATGACAAGTGCAGCGCCTATGACCGTGGCAAGCAGTATACAAGCGACAAGGCCCAGAATCGTCGCAACGCCTACGGAAAGGGCAAGGACAAGGCCAAGAACGCTCAAAATGCTGCGCAGCTGCCTTGTCCGCTTAACTCCCATGCTTCAGCGGCCTCCTCAGTTGGTTTAGGTGGTGAGGACATTGTAGGAGCAACTTACTTCCCCAAAACAATGTGTTGGAGGCCAGTAGCGCATAGCCAGGCCTCCATTTCGCCAGACCAGGTGGCATAGTTGGTTGCACTGATACCATGGACTTCAATCGCAATGGTAAAATTCGATGAATACATCTTTCCAGGGATTTCTGGCATGCCCAAGTTGACAAAATCCGATCTCACTCCCATTTACAGTCTCTTACTGCCGGAGCCTTGCACTCATGTACCGCTCGATTCTGGGGGGATAGCGATGAAACAGTGGATGCTCCCAAAGAGTGGCCCCAAGTCGACAAAAATCGATCTCACTCCCATTCGCACTCCCTCACTGCCGGAGCCTCGCACTCATGCACCTGCGCTCGATTCTGGGGGGGATAGCGACGAAACAGTGCCAGATGCTCCCAAAGAGTCATTTGAACATCCAGAACCTCCTGAAACACCTCTGCACTCTCCTAAGGCCAAATCACCCTCTCCCACTGATTCCACTCCAGAACAATCTCCTGAGCCAGAAATAGCTCAACATCGCAATACACGCCACCAGTCGCTCCAACCACTTGTTGAGCCTCAACCTGATCCAGAACGCTTGCTGAGACGCACTACACGTGTTTCGCGTCCTACTGGTGAATGGTGGAAGGTGAAACACCGTCACAAGGTTCCTGATGAGCCTCCTGTTATCTGGTCCGACGATGGAGGTGATTCTGATGACAATGCAGCTGAATTCGCAAATTCCGCTCTGGAGAGTGAACCACGCACTTTCAGACAAGCACTGCAAAGTAACCAGTCCGTTCACTGGCGCGAAGCCTCAACACTTGAGTACAACACTCTCGTCGACAATGGGACTTGGGAAATCGTTGATTTACCTTCTGGTGAAAAGGCAATTGGCTGTGGATGGGTATTCAAGGTCAAACGCAATGCGGACGGTTCCATTGCTACAAGGCTCATATTGTTGCTAAAGGCTATTCTCAACATCCTGGCATTGACTACAACAAAGTCCTTGCTCCCACATTCCGTCCTGCAACTCTACACCTCATTCTCGCATTAGCTGCCATTGAGAACCTGGAACTTTGATCTGTGGACATTACCTCTGCATTCTCCAATGGTGACTTGGACAAAGTCATCTACATGAAGCTGTTAAAGTGGGCGAACGAGGCGAGTAGTAACGAGCCTATGTGTTGAGTATTAACGTCTCAGCTCAACGGAGTGAATAGCAACGAGGGAACTGAAGTCCGAAGTTAGGAACTGTGATATTGGTGATATCTAGTGTACTACTCACCTGAAGTCCGAAGTTAGGAACTAAGGACTTCAGGATGCTTCTGGAGCGAAGTATAACTACTGTGACATGTAACTGTCAATCACCTGACATGAGAGTCACTCTAACACCCCCCCATGATCTCGTATGTCTACAATGAAGAGATGGAAAGAAGGAATGAAAATACAACAAACTAAGGTAAAATGCCCATTTGTTCACGACAGAATTTGACTTTAGGCGCTGGTACTGCCTTGGTGAGGTTGTCCGCAATCATCTCCGCAGTAGGAATGTAGTTTGGTGCGATTTTGCCATAGTCAACAGTGTTGCGAAGCCAGTAGAACCGGAGGTCAAGGTGTTTCATTCTACCATGGTGTTCCGGGTTGGAGACTGTGATTGCGCTCTGGTTGTCCATCTTGAGTGTAGAGGCCTGTTTGACAGGATAGCCAAACTCTGAGAGAATGTGTCGCATCCAAATGATTTCCTTCCCAGCTTCAACTGCAGCCACATACTCTTCAGTGGTAGACAGTGCTACAATGGTTTGCAACTTGCTGCCCCAGCCAATCGCACCACCAGCAACAACTGTCACATAACCACCAGTAGAACGTCCAGTATCCGGACAATCACCATGGGAAGAGTCTGTGTATGTGGTGAAGAGCTCATCACCAACATTGTTGCCAGAGTATGTGAGTTTGTGTTCAATGGTGCCCTTGACATAGCGAAGGAGATGCTTCAGTGCCTGCCAGTGTTTGGGGCCAGGATTCGCATTAAAGCGAGCAAGAGTGGAGACAGCATGTTGGATGTCAGGGCGAGTCATAGTGGCCAGATACTGAAGCGAACCAACTGCTGAGAGGTAGGGAACATTGGCCATGATCTGTTTCTCCTCATCTTGTTAGAGTGTGACATTAGCACTCTGCATGGTGAATAATATGGTGTACCCAAGTAGATGTCCACACCTCTGCTATACAGCATGTGTCAATGGAGTACTCAAGTAGATGTCCACACCTCTGCTATGTAGCATGTGACAATGGAGTACTCAAGTGGATGACCACACCTAGGTTAACACCTATAACCCAACATGACTGGATAGCTCAGTGGTTAGAGCAGTCCACCTGGATAGTGGGAAGGTCCTTGGTTCAAACCCAAGACTGGTCAAAACTCCTTTTAACATCCAGGCCTAAGATGGGCCACTGATAGTTGTTGGATGGTTGGTTGGTGTATTTGTTCAGCCCCAGCCTATGGCAAATCCCCTTGTCCGTGAACCTATAGGTGTGCAACAGAAAGGGTTTGTGGCTGGATGGAGGTGTTGGCAAGTGAGGCAAACAGCCCAGTGTTGCTGTCAAAATCACCGCAGACAATGAGCGCATGTGTTGTGGCATGGAAGGGTTGGCAGGCTTTTTTGTGCCTTTGGAGAGTGTGACCAAGAGAGCAAGATGGAATTGGAAGCAGGTGAAAGAATGAGATAGCTGCTGCAAGTTGGCTTTGCGGTTGCCGACAACAAAGTGTTGTTGGTTTGGGTATGTTTGTCTGGGCTACCCTGATCTCACCTGGTGGGCAGGGAAGTGTACCACCTCCGCCTGATGATGCAGTGTGCACATTTTTTCCAAGGGAAGGGCAGTGTGTGTCTGCAATCATTGGTGGGTTAGTTTGTGTGGTTCTCAGCTGGAGGTAGCTAAATGAGCAGAAATTACTGAATAATCTAGGAGAAGAAATACTCACCTCGGCGGGGCGGAATGTTGGCCAGCGGCACAATTGCCCTCTGAACCCTATTTCCTTGTGAGGGTTTGAGCTTGTTAATCTGGTACATCATACCGTTGCAAAAATACCATTCTATAAAAGCCAAAGGATCTGCTGGCCATTCCGCTGGAGGTGGACGGGGCCCCAAAGATGTGTCTAAAATCTGCGGCAGAGTGAATATTACGCAAACACACCCAATATGTGTTCCTATAGGATAATGATCTATTGTCAAATGAGAAAAGAACAAGTTCTTGCCTGCAAGCCCTGTCAACTAAGCTTCATCTTTGGTGACTACGACGGTATCAAATTGCCCATGTGGAAATTTTCTGGATTTGGGGATAGCCTTGACAATATTGTCTTCTTTGCCCTCTTCATCATAAAGAGCTTCAGGATGAAATTTGAACATATTGTAGACGTTGACCTTGCTGAATGGAAGGGTGGTGGCAATATCAAGCCGACGGTTTGATGCAGGAGAAGTAGTGAAGGTGTTTAAATAGAGTTTAAGGTAGTATGAGAAGTTGGAGGCGTTGTGCCTCACCTCCACAGAGGATATCGGACAGTTGGGATGGTTGGCGGACTTGGCAATAGATATATATGGTTTTCCCTTGATAGAGCTGGTAGGAGGTGACGCAGCTGGTGTCCTCAAAGGTTGGAACCAGGAGATCTTCTCTTGCCTAGATAACAATCATTTGAGGAAACTTGTCACGTTGATTGGACGCCCTCCAGCCTTCCTTGCCAAAATTGATGTGAAGGTGCTCGAACATCTCTGTTGTAGTTGTTGGTGGTACCAAAGAGTTCAATAGAGTCGATATAATGCTGCAGGGAGTGGAACTTGGGAATATTGAAAGTCCTTTCGTACCAGCGTATCTATGAAGTAGTGGTGATTTTTGTGAAAATGGTGTAAGGCGTCTCTTAGGTAGTCCAAAGTGATGGTGTCATGAGTCGGATACTGTGCAATATAGATAAAGTCAAGAAGAGCAGTAAGAAGAGCGGTAACGGCTTGAATTCCCAAGGTGGGCATCTTTCCAGTGAGGCAACCAAGAAGAATCTTTGCCATGTTCTTGCACTCTGGTCCAGATATCTGAGATAGAGTGGAAATCCCATTCTTGAATTTACGCAGTCCATAACCAAAGGGCAGGCAACAAATGCTTCAGCGGGAGTCAGAACACATTGGCACCAGGTGACAATATGTTTGAAAACTCTTTGAACCAGACATTGTTCTGGGTAGTCAGCAACATAGCATGTGAGAATGCGGAAAATGTCGTGAACGGCCCCATCAGAGCTCATCATCTGAACACCTTCATTCCCAGCTTTGATGAGAGGCTCTAGACTCTAGAACTGTGCGCATAGATTCATAGAAGACCCTCTGAACCCTGGACCTATGCTCAAGTTCGGTTAGCCTAGTACAATCCATTTTATCCACAGAGAGATATGTGATCAGTATACATGCGTGCTGGAAGGGGTGCGCCTCATGGCTTTAGGTATATTGCCGATAGTGAGATAGACAGGGTAAGCAGACTTGTTGCCAGAGAATTGTGTGAGCTGGGTCTTGTCAGTGGCAATGATCACTGGGGCTAGCGTTGCACCCGGTGGCAGCTTACTCTTTGTGGCACATTAGTTGAGTGGATTGGGAGTTAAGATGATCTCTTACCTGCAAAACATGCCACCATTTTGCTGTCCACATCTCATTCAAGATGCGGGTTTCCTTATCAAAACCTTTGTCGGCCCAAATTTCACTTGGGGACAGGTTTGTATCCTTCCAAAGGCTGTGTATAGCTTCTATGGGATCCCTGTACCGGATGGTAAAGATGTTGTCTGGTGAATCCTAGAATGACAAATGCTTTGTCTGCCACTCTCCAGCCTTCCCCAGCATGCCATCCAGTTTCTGATGAAGCGCATATATTGTGAAAGGACAGCCCTAGCTTCTCAACCACCTAATAAGCAGGTCAAAATGATAAATATCTTAAATGTTTACAAAGACTCACCCCTGGAATCTCCAGTAATCTGTTGAAGGCGCTATGACCGGGACCATCCTTCACGGCCCATTGTGCCACCTTCCAGTCCAGCTCCGATAAAAAAGGAAAAAACGGGTTCTCCCCCTCCATTGAGATGTCTCCATCACCATTCTTGATACCCTGGCCGTTCTCTTTGCCGGATTCTACCAGCATTGTTGTGCTCAATGACTACACATGTATCATCATTGTCGTTGTCAAGTGTCCTGTGTCTATATCAGGATGCTCCTTCTTGTATTTGAGTAGCTGCAGTTTGAGGACCCAGGCCTGCCTCTGAAAGAATGGGATTGTTGGAAATGAAGTGAAGGTCGTTAGGGGATTGGTATATTTTGTCCAGGTCAAAATTGATATTGGGATTGTTGAAGGGGTTGAAGGTTTCCCAGTCTTCCTCTGGCAGATTGCTAAGGCCATCAAAGTTCTGATCCAGCTGTGCAGGATTATCAATGTCAATGATGTCGAGCTCTCTCCTTTTTCCTTTCATATACCATGCACAGGATTGGGCCAAGCTCAGATGAGAGTTCACAGCACGGGAGGTGGTTGACTAGAGTGAGTGTTACAACAGCAAGACAGCAAATGATATTAACATGGGTATTGATATGCACAGGGTATATATCTAAGTAGCATGGACATTAAGAGTGAGAGAGAATGTATGAGAAAAGAAGGAGATGCACATGAGACACATCAGATTGCACCCTCAGCTGACTTCCTCCCCAATCACCAACACCAATGACAGCTCTACCCACAATTAACCAAGTTTCTTTCGACACTCTGAGACGAATGAACAGAAAGATGACCATAATTTCTGTAGAGACCTGGAGCCTATAAGAGGAATAAGAAGCACGTCGTGAATTGTGAGAGAAGAAAGACCTCATGACTATGGCAAGACTTCTTGCTGATCCTGTTAGAGTGACTCTCATGTCAGGTGATTGACAGTTACATGTCACAGTAGTTATACTTCGCTCCAGAAGCATCCTGAAGTCCTTAGTTCCTAACTTCGGACTTCAGGTGAGTAGTACACTAGATATCACCAATATCACAGTTCCTAACTTCGGACTTCAGTTCCCTTGTTGCTATTCACTCCGTTGAGCTGAGACGTTAATACTCGGAACATAGGCTCGTTACAACTCGCCTCGTTCGCCTACTTCAACAGGTTATGGGCCCCGGCCTCTGAGCGCACCAGTAACTCATTTTCGCCTTTGCCAGTCATATCGTCACTCGCTCTTCGTTTAACTTTGCGTGCCACGTTGTCGCACGTTCATACACCACTCCTTTCATTTACAAGTCGCTACACGCACATTCCACTCCCTATCACTCACAATGTCAACACCTGCTCCCAACTTCGCTAAACTCAGTGCAACCAACTATGCCACCTGGTCTGGCGAAATGGAGGCCTGGCTACGCGCTACTGGCCTCCAACGCATCGTTTCGGGGAAATCGGTTGCTCCTACAGTGTCCTCACCGCCTAAATCGACTGAGGAGGCCGCTTTGGAAGCATGGGAGTTGAAAGCGGACAAGGCAGCTGGGCAGATATATCTCATGGTGGAACACAGTCAGAGGGTTCATTTCAATGGCATCAAGGATGATCCAGTGAAGATGTGGAACGCCCTACGCGATGTACACGTCCAGAGACGCCCTGGGACACGGTTCAACGCTTATGACGACCTCTTTTCAATTAGGAAGCATGAAGACGAGACTCTACAGTCTCTAATCAACCGAGTGGACGACTCTATTCACACCATTCAGGATCTCCGGACCAGTGGATTCACTCTGGCCCATTTGGACGATGAACTCGCAGCCATGGCGATGATCCGAGCTCTCCCAGAAGAGTACAACGGTTTCGTTTCGTCCCTGCTCCTTCAGGACAAGTTGGACAGGTCCACAATTCAGGCAGCCTTCATAACAGAGGAAATCCAACGTCGTCGTCGCGCTTCGGACATGCCAGGCATTGGGAGTGCCCTTGCATCGTCATCCGCTCTCCAGAAGCTCACATGCGATTTCTGCGGCCTGGAAGGTCACAGAATCCACGAGTGCAGTGCCTATGACCGTGGCAAGCAGTATGCACGCGACAAAGCCCAGAATCGTCGCAACAACCGCGGAAAGGGCAAGGACAAGGCCAAGAACGCTCAAAATGCCAACAACACCTCTGAAGACACTTCTGTCTCAGAATTCGCTGGAATCGCAAGTGCTCGCTCTACATCCTCCTCCACTCCTCCTGACTTCGATTGGATTGCAGACACAGGGGCGACTTCTCATATGACCCCCCACCGTCACTGGGTGCGCAACTATGAGCCCCTTCGCATACCGATCAAGTTAGCAGATCACAGCATTGTCTATTCTGCTGGGGTTGGATCTGTGGTTTTTAACCCAGTTATTAGAGGAAAGGCAGCGATGCCTGTAGAGTTTTCACGTGTTCTCCATGTCCCTTCACTTCGCAATAATCTACTCTCTTGTCTCTACCTTGCTAAGCACAAGTCCTTCAAGATCAACATTGACTCTGATACCATGGACTTCAAACGCGATGGTAAAACGCTTTTCTGCGCGCCTATCTCATCCAGCAACTGTGCAACTCTGGAAGGAACCACAGAACCGGAATTTGAGTCTGCTCACTGGGTTTCAACGCTCCCACTCACCGCTTCGCTCTGGCATCGTCGCTGCTGTCACCACAGCTTTGCAGATATCGCCAAGATGCAGCGCGAGGGTATGGTTACTGGCATGGTCATTGAATCGAAGGACAAACCAGATCCGGTCTGTGAGCCTTGTTTAGCAGGCAAGATGCACTCCAACCCGTTCCCAACGTCGCCATCTCGTGCCACAATGCCTCTTGAGCTCATTCACAGCGATTTGCATGGTCCTCTCCCTGTCGCTACTCTTGAAGGCTACCGCTACTGGATCACGTTCATTGACGATTGCACGTCGTTCCGAGGCGTCCTGAAGCTCAAGAAGAAAAGCGAAGCATTTGAAGCTTTCCAAACATTCAAAGCATATGCTGAGAATCACTTCAACGCGAAAATCAAGGCTCTACAGGACGACAAAGCAGGTGAATACATGTCTGCTGCCTTCATCAGATTCACGGACCAGTGCGGCATTGTACGACGCCATACGACGCGAAACCGCCCCCAACAGAACGGAGTTGCAGAACGAGCAAATCGGACCATGGCAGATGATATTACTGCAATGTTGGTTGAAGCTGGATTACCTCCGTCGTTTTGGGGCCTCTGCCTCGCTGCTCAAGTACACGTCTGGAACCGTCTCCCTACATCGTCTCTGCCACAGGGAACTCCATACGAAGGCTGGCACAAGCGCAAACCAGACATGTCTCATCTTCGCATTTGGGGCTGTCTTGCATATGTCTTCATACAGCGAGATAAGCGCAAGTCCTTGCAGCCACACATGGAGAAGTGTATCTTTGTAGGTTATCCTAGCGGTTACAAAGGCTGGCAGTTCTACAACCCACAGACAAAGAAGTTTATCATCTCAGAACGAGCTGAGTTCGATGAACGCGTATTTCCAGGGATTTCTGGCATGCCTAAGTCGACAAAAATCGACCTCACTCCCATTCGCACTCCCTCACTGCCGGAGCCTCGCACTCATGCACCTGCGCTCGATTCTGGGGGGGATAGCGACGAAACAGTGCCAGATGCTCCCAAAGAGTCATTTGAACATCCAGAACCTCCTGAAACACCTCTGCACTCTCCTAAGGCCAAATCACCCTCTCTGCCTCCCTCTCCCACTCATTCCACTCCAGAACGATCTCCTGAGCCAGAAATAGCTCAACGTCGCAATACACGCCACCAGTCGCTCCAACCACTTGTTGAGCCTCAACCTGATCCAGAACGCTTGCTGAGACGCACTACACGTGTTTCGCGTCCTACTGGTGAATGGTGGAAGGTGAAACACCGTCACGAGGTTCCTGATGAGCCTCCTGTTATCTGGTCCGACGATGGAGGTGATTCTGATGACAATGCAGCTGAATTCGCAAATTCCGCTCTGGAGAGTGAACCACGCACTTTCAGACAAGCACTGCAAAGTAACCAGTCCGTTCACTGGCGCGAAGCCGCAACACTTGAGTACAACACTCTCGTCGACAATGGGACTTGGGAAATCGTTGATTTACCTTCTGGTGAAAAGGCAATTGGCTGTGGATGGGTATTCAAGGTCAAACGCAACGCGGACGGTTCCATTGAGCGCTACAAGGCTCGTATCGTTGCTAAAGGCTATTCTCAACGTCCTGGCATTGACTACAACGAAGTCTTTGCTCCCACATTTCGTCCTGCAACTCTACGCCTCATTCTTGCATTAGCTGCCATTGAGGACCTGGAACTTCGCTCTGTGGACATTACCTCCGCATTCCCCAATGGTGACTTGGACGAAGTGATCTACATGAAGCAGCCAGAGGGATTCCACATTGGAGCACCTCACCAAGTCTGCAAACTCCGGAAATCGCTCTATGGTCTCAAACAGTCTGCTCGTCAATGGAACAAGAAGCTGCACTCTGTTCTCAGCGAAATGGGCTTCAAACGCATTGAATCTGACCGCTCTGTCTATGTCTACTCAAATGGCGAAGTCAGGATCATTGTTCCCATCTATATAGATGATATCACATTCGCTTCAAAATCCACTGCTGCCATTGACAAGTATGTCAAGATCCTTTCCCAACACTTCAAATGTCGCGATTTGGGCCCTACCAAGTATCTTCTTGGTGTTGGAGTGGGTAGACTGCGCTCTACTCGCACAATCATGTTGCACCAGCGCCAGTTCATTGTTGACACCTTGGAGAAGTATGGTATGAGTGACTGCCATCCTGTGCTCACTCCCCTTCCTCCAAAACTCGAATTATCGCATGACATGGCTCCCAAGTCAGATGAGGAGAAACAGATCATGGCCAATGTTCCCTACCTCTCAGCAGTTGGTTCGCTTCAGTATTTGGCCACTATGACTCGCCCTGACATCCAACATGCTGTCTCCACTCTTGCTCGCTTTAATGCGAATCCTGGCCCCAAACACTGGCAGGCACTGAAGCATCTCCTTCGCTATGTCAAGGGCACCATTGAACACAAACTCACATACTCTGGCAACAATGTTGGTGATGAGCTCTTCACCACATACACAGACTCTTCCCATGGTGATTGTCCGGATACTGGACGCTCTACTGGTGGTTATGTTACAGTTGTGGCTGGTGGTGCTATTGGCTGGGGCAGCAAGTTGCAAACCATTGTAGCGCTGTCTACCACTGAAGCCGAGTATGTGGCTGCAGTTGAAGCTGGGAAGGAAATCATTTGGATGCGACACATTCTCTCAGAGTTTGGCTATCCTGTCAAACAGGCCTCTACACTCAAGATGGACAACCAGAGCGCAATCACAGTCTCCAAAAACCCGGAACACCATGGCAGGATGAAACACCTTGACCTCCGGTTCTACTGGCTTCGCAACACTGTTGACTATGGCGAAATTGCACCAAACTACATTCCTACTGCGGAGATGATTGCGGACAACCTCACCAAGGCAGTACCAGCACCTAAAGTCAAATTCTGTCGTGAACAAATGGGCATTTTACCTTAGTTTGTTTTATTTTCATTCATTCTTTCCATCTCTTCATTGTAGACATACGAGATCATGGGGGGGTGTTAGAGTGACTCTCATGTCAGGTGATTGACAGTTACATGTCACAGTAGTTATACTTCGCTCCAGAAGCATCCTGAAGTCCTTAGTTCCTAACTTCGGACTTCAGGTGAGTAGTACACTAGATATCACCAATATCACAGTTCCTAACTTCGGACTTCAGTTCCCTTGTTGCTATTCACTCCGTTGAGCTGAGACGTTAATACTCGGAACATAGGCTCGTTACAACTCGCCTCGTTCGCCTACTTCAACAGATCCTCCTTCTCGGAGAAATTAAGTATAAATGGATAAGAATACATAAAACAAGTGGAAAGGCATGAATACGCACCATAAGGTTGCAGTTCACTGGGATGGACATATGTTAAGTTTTCAGCATCAAACAACTCCTGTAGTTTCTTCTTCTCAATCTGGTCCATCAGCGCAAAGATCTTCTTCAGTTGTTCCCAAGATCCTGTGTCTGCGTCATGCATGCTGAGTTCCACGGTGCGTCAAGTTTCAAAACCGTTTATGGTGGGCAAATCAAGATCTAGATGAGATATTGATGTGGGCAAATTGAAGTATCAACATATTGAGATAGCAATTGTGATCTGGGAATAGAGCATTTGAGGTATGGGTGGGCGTATTGAGGATATGTCTTACCTGAGAGTCTGAAAACAGAGCAAGCAGCAAAAGAATGGCAAGTAATAGTAGTGGTGAGTGGGCAAGTGAGCAAATGATGGTGGAGCAAATGATGGTGAGCAAGTGGGCGGCAACAACAAGCGGGCAGCAACAACAAGTGGGCAAGTGAGCAAGTGACGGTGAGCGAGTAGGCGACAATAATGAGTGGGCAATGAGTGGGTGAGGGGTGGGCAAGTAGGTGAGTGGGTGAGTGGGTGAAGGTACTGGAATAGAGATCTAGGGATAGAGCCTAGAAACGCTGAAGCAAAGCCGTTAATGTTAGAGTGTGACATTAGCACTCTGCATGGTGAATAATATGGTGTACCCAAGTAGATGTCAACACCTCTGCTATATAGCATGTGGCAATGGAGTACTCAAGTGGATGACCACACCTAGGTTAATACCTACCTATAACCCAACATGACTGGATAGCTCAGTGGTAGAGCAGTCCACCTGGATAGTGGGAAGGTCCTTGGTTGAAACCCAAGACTGGTCAAACTCCTTTTAACAGTTAACTCAAGGGGTGGGTGGGCAAATCAACAGTAAGACTTACAATGGCAAGGAAGAGAATCAAGGTAAAATTGAAAATAGAAGGTGCCCTATGTATCAGGACAGAGGAGGAGGCAGGGGTAGCTGAGCAAAAGACAGGCCATGCAGCCAGTGTCGATTGTGGAAGAGATTGATCTAAGCAAAGATTTTGCCCTCCCAGCTTGTGCATGGAATCCCATGGTCAGAGCGCAAATTTGTCCAAGTCCATCTGCCATGTCCGGCGTTCTTACACCCGACGAAAGTGCCGCTCTCTTGGCCTACCTCCGTCATGATCACTCTCTACCCCCCGGTATGCGCACTGTCGCCCAGAAGTTGGAAAATTTGTTGAAATATCCGGCTTTGGTGAGTACTTACTGATTAAACCTCGCTACTCTTTTTCTTGAACTTGATCAATTGAGCAATTGTACATTGTAACTGTGAGAAAACATTGAAGATTCCCATGGTTGAACTTTCTCGGGTATCTACGCCTTTCACTTTCACTTTCACTCTCTCCTCCTTCTGTTCTTTTCACCTCCTTCTGTTCTTCTATATGAATACTCGGAATCACAAATGTAATAACAGCGAGAACACTCCACCTGCGCCAGCTAAACGCTCTTGCACTAGAAAGAAGACAGCCACCCCAGAACACGACGGAACCAACCAGGCTGTATATAGCAATGACTGCTGAGGACTTGGCCTTCCTGTCTTGTAACATGGCCGCAACCAAGTCAGCAAATAAAGCTGCTGAGAAGGCGGCTGAAGATATGGGTAAGTGGTTCAAAAATTTAGCCATATCCAATTCTACTTAGCTTCTCTTCTGCAGATATTGCCGCTTGCAATAAGCAGCTCATGGCCGAGGAAGCAGCTGCAGGTAATTTTGAAGAGGAGGCGCCCCGAGCTACCAAGCGCTCTTGACAAGCTTGTCTGGATGCAGATGAAGCCCAGATGGCTTCTTTTCTTCAACCCATACAGCCACCTCCTTCAACCCCTTTTTTGCCTCGCACCTCAGGCAACACCAATGACAATGGCTTTGAAGATGAAGATGACAATCTGTGTTCCAATGACAGAGAAGATGATAGTGGACCTGAAGACGATGACATCCTTGATGACGCCTCTCAGAGTGCTGCAGACAGCAGCGTCACTGGTGACTAGACCTCAAATGGGGTGAGTAATCTATATATGTCTTTTTGATACACTCTAACTACCATTCAGTTAAGTATTATCAATGTCGATGATGTGAGCTCTACCCAATCAAGCAAGTCTCAACGCACCACACCAAAGTCCTCCAAGCAGTGCAAGTCCTCTGGCGCCAAGACTAACCGCAAGGTGACGGAGCAGATGCTCAGCAGCACAGTCCTCCCATTGGCAAAAGCTTCAAAGGATGCAATGAGGACTAAGGTAGTGTATGGTGATGTCTTTCCTCCAAATGATGTAGCAGGTCGTTTTGCATATATCTGGGGCCTCATCAAGGATACTGCAAAGGGCAATAGCGCTTTTCAGGATGCTTTACAAGAGGCCTCAGACGATGAGGATGTCAAGAGAATCCTTATGATCTTTGTATGTTACCATTTAATCTCTGATAATTTTAATGACTTTTGCTCAGGTTATGTATGGCAGAAATGCCATGTTCAACAGTATTGTCAGCAAGGCACAGTCAACGGTCGAAGCCCACCACAAACTGGGGGGGACGCTTGATAAAGTCAAGTCTGATGTTGACTGGTTACTGGAGGACACCAACTTCATGTATGGCAACATTGATTTAGAAGTATGTCGCTAGTTTAAATGAGATGCCTAACCATTGTATATAGAATCAAACCTTCAACAACAACAAGCCTTTTGGATGTGAACTCATCTTCAGCATCATTCAAAGCCAATGGTTTCCTAGCCCCCCTCGCTCCAAATCTGACTCCTCCACCACGGCACGACTCTTCAAAGACCAAATGTTACCTGTCTCCATCATTATTCTGGCTACCATTGCAGTATGGCTCTTCTTTTCATCTGATATCTACTACAGTTAATCAAAAGTTGTACAGATTGAGCACGGCTTGAAGGAGTTCAGCATGGAACGTCAGGGCATGTTTGACTTCACAGAAACTATTGCTAAAACAAGGTGTGTCACCTTTCTATCCTAGTTCTTTCACTAACTGTACACTTCAGCTATCATACTCATTGGAATGCTTGGAAGCTTCTTGAAAACACGGCGCAGAAATGGACAGTCTATTGGCCTAAACATCTTTTCAAACACCTGATGTAAGTCATTGGTCTTCTGTCTTTGTTTTCTGGTTTAATCTAAAGAAAAACTAGGTCAAAATCTAACATCCAGAGTACAGTCAACACCTGTGAAGCATCTGCCAAGAACATTGCCAAGGTGGATAGTAGGGAGCTAGAGAAGATTGCTGAAGAGGCCTAGTTGAATGTGTTGTGGTTTTTTGGACGATTTAATTTTTAGCAATTTTATATCTATTCTAGAAAATAATAGTGATTTCCAAAGATTCTAATGCTCAGAAAGCCACACAGGAATGAAAAGACCTAAAGATACAAGACCTCTAGAGCGCTTTAGGACAGCTTTGAAGCATCCTGAGAGTGTTTTGGAAGTGTCTTGAGGCATTCTGGGGATGCTGTCAGGGTGTCCTGGGAGAGACACTCTCTGAACCTTGCTCTGGGAGCGCGTGAGAGCGCTTTCAGTGACTTGATTGATCTGGCATCTCTGTGTCGCTAAGACAACTTAGGACAGCCCTGAGACACTCAGGGATCAGATGCATTTTCCTGATGGAAGTCCAAAGTTAGGAACTAATAATATTGGTGATATCTAGTGTACTACTCACCTAAAGTCTGAAGTTAGGAACTAAGGACTTCAGGATGCTGCTGGAGCAAAGTATAACTACTGTGACATGTAACTGTCAATCACCTGACATGAGAGTCACTCTAACAAATCTTTAGCTGCACATGATTAGTGTTTAGAGGTTCAGTTGCAACAATTGAAAAAGACCGCAACCCAACTGAACTGCAACTGATAGCAACTGGACTTTAGGTTCAGTCGGAGCAGATTGAAATACAAAGAATGCAGTCCAGTTGCAGTCTTTTTGCGGTTGTCGACCGGTTGCAACCGGTTGTGGCTGTGCTGCATATATGCCCTTGTAGCCACGTGTTTCCTCGTCAATTTGAGCCTTGGCACAACCAAATCGGGCCAGAATTGATGGAGTTATTGCCAAAATAGTATTTGCTCATCCTGAAATTGATAGCAACTTTGATACCTCAATAACTTGGTCAATTCTTATCCAATTTTCATGTATCAGGACTTGATTTGAAGCTCTCGGGAAGCCAAATCGGCCGGGATGGTTGCCGTGCCAGTGACAGGTCGCAACCGGTTGCATAACTGGTCACAACTGCAAAAGACCGGTTGTTATGCGTTCAGTTGCAGTTGCTGCCATTTCTGGACATCAGAGACCGGTTGCAGTCCCAAGAAATCTCAGATCTGGAAATTTTGGCAGTCCGGCAGTTTGGCAGTTTGACAAATGATTGAAATTCCTAAAACGGGTAGTCCACCGCTCTGAGCCTCTCCGTCGCCACTCTGAGGCCTTGCTGAGGCCTTGCTGAGGCCTTGCCGCTGCAATCGTTCAAACTATGGCATGTATAATACGTAAATACCTTCTTATAGTCAGGAAAATCCCTTATAAACGGGGTGAAACTAGTCAAGGGACTGATGCACAACTAAAAAGGCCTGAGCTGTAGGGCTAAATCAATTAAGAACAACTGCATATCGTCACTCTGCCTATCTAAGGTGCTTTACTTGAAATATACGGACAGGCTCATCACCTTCAGGGCTTCGGATTGGTGTGTCATGACGCAAATGACTAAATCTAAGTCTTACAGACTCTGAAGACAGCTGCGCAGAAGTTATGGTGCAGTCTTTGATACGGCATTGGGTATGAAACTGGCAGTAACTGGAAACTGTTTTACCGGAGCAAACCATGGTCTACATAGTTGCAGAAAGCAATTAGATTATTTCAGGTGAGCAAATGTGCCAGAGGCAATTGAGATTCCTGAAATTTGATTCAGTCATTAGACGTCCTTGGAATTAATATTAGCACATCGTTTATTGAAAGGTATAGAAGTGGCGGTTGTCCATAGCAAAGCCGTATCTTACAATGAGTGATATACAGGGACTCTTACCGCTTCTTGCATCGGCTAGGCAGCCGCCTGTAACCTTTGCGCAACTTGTTCGGTTCATTGCCTTTGCATTGTGACTCCAAAACGAGGTGCTTCTGGTACAGCCAGGATCCTTCCAGCTTGTTGGTAACTTATGTCCAATCCTTCCGCCAAGCATCCAGGAATTTATTTCTGCAGCCTGTTTCATCCCTCTTCCATCTGTCAACATCATCTGGACCTTTCTCGCACAAACCGCCTGGACAATTGACCTTGACATCACTCCTTCAAGGGGCCTGAATTTACCAACAATTTATGCACAACATGGACATTCTCGAGGAATCAGTAAGACTCAGCCATTTCTGACATTATTTCTCCAGGTTAATATCTATATTATTTTCTGTAGCATTCCGCACAATTTTCCCTCCATCGCAGCAGTGCACGAACAAAAGCTGCAAGCGCTTTCAGCACCTGATGCTCAAGAAAGCGGAGTCCCAAGAGGCAGCTTGATTTACAATGGACCACGGAGCCGTCCCAGTGTGGCCGGTTCACCTTGTATGTGAATGTACGCATTTTCAGACATATCCTTGTCCAAGATTAGTATTTACACATTAGAACCAGGTTGCAATGTAAATTATCATCACAATTATCGGGTCTTCAATGGTCAACGGATTTATTACGATGGTATTCCGGAGCTGTTGCAGATCGGTGAACATCAATTTGCGGAATTGAAGCTCGTCAGGATGTGGATCATGATGATGCTGCTTTCTTGGACATCGGCAACAAACTGTGCTTGTATTTACAACCTGGGTTTCTCTGGACACAATGTCAAGCCACCAAGCTGGCAATTCAAGTTGGAGACCACCTCTGACCAGTTTTACAATGCTTTTACAATTCTTTCACTTCTTGAAGACTGCCAATTTCAGCGGGCAACCCTGGTTGTACCTCATGGAGGCCCTGCTAACGAGTGCTTCACAGAGGCTGTACGTGCACGTAACGACCGCTTCCGACTCACTGCCCAGCCGGTTCTCCTTCACTACTGCAAGAAGTGCACTCGTTTTTATGATGCGGGTAGGTTTTATTCACAGAAAATGTTGACCCTTCACGGAACTAATGATATAAAATCCAGGGAAGAAATCAAACACGCTTGTTATTGACGGTGTTTGCAAACGGCCATCGATGCTGTGGAGTGTCAAACTGCAAGATACTGATACGGAATAATCATGATTGCTTCTGTCCGGCTTACTCTCACATGCGGGGCATTTGTGCAATTGTTAACTGTTCACTTCCTGTCGCTTCTGAGCCACCTGGAAAGAAGACGTGCTCCTTACCCAAACATGAGGCCATTGAGAAAGTTCACAACAGCCGTGGTCAAGCTTGCTTCCAACTCAAAGAGCGCCAGTGCCGTGCTCAGGTTGCTCATCCATGCGACGCACTGCCCGTGGAAGTCACTGATATCTCCGAACTCGTCAAGGATGGGGATGTCATGGATGATTTCGAGTTTAATTGCAAAGGCCTCCCCATCCCTGTACTAGATTCAGCACCGACTGCAAAGAAAACACTCCGCGCTCAATTTGGACGGAAACAAACTCACAACGAGCAATTGTTTGTTGCTCCCTGTGGCATGATCATTGCGAGAGAAACCTTCTATCATGCAGAAGCAATTTATAGTGTCATTGTGAGCCCTTTATTTCTTTTTTCTTGCCGAGCTAACTTTCTATCGACAGGAGATGATCAAGAGGGTTTACCGTATTCCTGGCACCAAGCCAAACCACATCTTCTTCAACAATAACTGCACCCTTGGAAAGGCAGTTAAGAATGACCCCTTCTTCAAAGATATTGCACTCACCGTTGATGTCTTTCACTTTAAATGCAAGCACAGCGAGAAGGATCAGTTTTGTCAAGACAATTGCAATCCAGTTGCTTACCCAGAGCTTCTCGGTGAAGATGACAAGCAATGGTATTTTAATTCTTCTGTTGCCGAGCAAACAAATAGCTGGTTTGGTGGGTATTAGGCTATATGTCGCGAGATGCGCGTGGATCGTTACAACTTTTTCTTTGATGAAATGATCCGCAGACGCAACATAATGACCCTGGCGCGGCTCACAAAGGAGGAAGGAACCAACCCAGGAACATGGCCATTCCCTACCTAGACTTCTCTACTTAGTACAATTTTCCCTCATGTATATGTTTCGGGAGGTCTACATTTATGAATTATGACTTAGCTATAGGCTACGAATCTATGGTGGACAGGAAGACTACACACTGATACTACAAACTTAATGTTGTACAGGAATTGACAAGGGCGGCGGTGAAATGTAAGACAGCTACAATGTGAAACGGACAGGGAAGGGGTGACATGGTACAAGATGGTTGGAACAATACCCGAGTCTCTTGTAGGCGTAGATAGATGTCAACTCCTAACAATCGTAACAAAAGAAGAGTAAAACTTATCACCTCACTAATCAATTTCAATCACAGTGACAGCCTTCGCTTGGGCCTTTTGTTCTCGACGAGCATGCTTCACAAAGGCCAACCAGAGTCCCTCCTTGCACCGCCCAAGCTCCATGAACTCCTCCCTTAGAGACCTAGATGACTTGTTCCAGAGATCCCTTTGGTTACTGAACGTTGACGCAATGAAGCGGACACCGGGAAAGCACTTTGTAAACACAGTGCGTTGGGTGTTGGCGCGCTGGTGAGCCCGATGTGTGCGGGAACTGCATTTACGCATACAGTTACCAATGTCAATGGTGTAATAATCCGCCGGCCAGTGCTTCTCATTGCCATCGTCATCGATCTCCATGGGGTCATGAAAGCCTCCTGTGCCACCGACAGGAGAAGATTCGCCTTGAGAAGGCTGCGACAGGGCAGGCGGAGACAGTGTGGGGTTGGCAACAGGCAGCTGAGAGTACGTAGATTGAGAAAGCGATGTGGAAGGAAGAGGTTGTGGGTAGGAATAGGGTGGTTGTTGGGAAAGATTTGACGGCGACATCAGCAGAGGAGGCCCTTGGGGAGAGGGGGAGGGAGACATGACTTTGTGCATCTCGCAAACATACGAATGTTTGCAAGCCAAATGGAGATGGAGGTGGGGTGTCAAGTTCTGAGGTTTGGCGTCGAGTGACTTGTGGAAGTCAACGCATTTGCGAACCAATGCATCCTTGAGGAAAAGCCGCTGTCCTTCGCAAACCTCCATGACGTAACCGATGTCAACCGCCACCCAGTCCTGAATATTGTTCTCATCGTACATCCTCAAGTTTCCCTGTTCGCTTGCTTCTAGGAGTCCAATGGCGGCAAGTAGACCAGTTGTGATTGTGAGGTACAGCCACGTAAAGTCTTGAAAAATCTTGACAGTGGGGGCTGTGTCCTCGGTTGTCCAAGGGTAAACAGCGATGCGCTGCTTGGCCTTCTGTGCTTTCTCCTTAAGCTCTGCATCGAGGACTGTCTGGAGGCGCAGCTTCTCCTGTTGATCAGCGACGACTTGCGTGAAAATTGGGCGGAGATGGTTGGCAAAGCGAGGATGGGCTAGGGCATCGGTGACTTCAGGAGATGATGAACAGCTGGCAAGGGGGACAGAGGACAGTGGTTGCGAGGCGGCAGCATCAACTATGGTGGGGACCAAAAGGGGAGGTACAACAGTCTTTGTTACAGTCGCTGCTCCCGTCGGCTTATGCTTCTTCGAAACACATTTGCCTTGGCGTTGCTCAATGCAGTGTTTCCAACACATGCCACTCAAACAGTCGTCGGCAAGGCGCGTCTGTCCGCAGCCCCAAACTGGGCAGTGGCCAGCCGTGGCAGGCACAAGGGCAGTGGAAGGGAGGACCAGAGGACTGGCAAATACAGGCTGAGAAGGGAGCTTGGGGGACACGCTTGGCGACCTTGACGCCCTCCGGATAAAGGAGCAGCACTTTCCCTCCTCGTTGATACTGTGACACTGTACGGTTCTCAGGTCAGTGGTCAATTTGAAAAAAAAACAATAGCATTATACGTACTGTTGCATATAGGACCCCCTTGTTCCCGTTTTTGTCTGTTTTGCACGGCTGGAATTTGACAAAACGCCCGCAATTAATGCAGTTGAGACCTTCGAGAGTTGAATTGAGGTCTGCTAGTCCATGTAGAGCCATATTAACAACAAGAATAGATGTTGTAAGTAGAAAACTGTGATGTGGGCAGGAAAAGAGCAACGTGAGCTGGAGTAGTTGGAGGCTACATACAGATGACCCAATCAGTAAAGACCATAGAAAAGAAGAGAGAGCACTTACAAAAAAGAGAACATGATCACATACTTTTTGTTAAGGCTGAGGAGTGGAGATTGCAAGAGGGAACCAGTTGGAAGGGGTGGAAAAGCAAATTCCTGGGTTATAAACCTCTACAAAGGCGGTAATACACCATTCAATGAGCGAATAACATGTAAAATGCGCAAGAAATGACGTACCAGAAACGACGAATAGTGAGACATTGAGCTGGGGGGCTTGCTCAAGAGCGAGAGCCACATTGAAGGTCAACAAAAGGTCACACAGTTGAGCGGATACGGTGTGAACGTTTGACGAGAGCCAGGTCACTACGGATGAGCGGATACGGCGGGCCGTGACATGCCGATCATTTGTTGAATTGCCGAATCGCTGAACTGGCAAAATTTCCAGGTCCCACATGCCCTCTGCAGTCCGGTCTTTTGAGATTTGGGTCAAAAGACCGGACCCAACCGGACCTTCAAACACTACACATGATCCACAAAGATCAAAATGACGCCCTCTGTGAATGATGGCTCCATACTTAAGATGAAGCAACTCATCAAGCATGCCTGCCACAGGGAAGCAAACCAGAGCGGGCGGCAAAGCTGTCTGCGTTAATGGTGTTCTGTTTACCGCATCTGATAAGCCAAACACCTAGGGAATACCACGGGTAACCCTGGGGTTTTTTTGGGCTACCCGCACCCCGACCCCAGAAAAACCGTACCCCAGTACAGGGGTAGGGTTTTTCTGGGGTCGGGGTCTGGGGTCTACATCATTCAGCGGGTAGAGAAACCCGCATACGGGTATATAGCATAGTAAGGCTTTTGAGAACGGTTACAAGAATACAGATCATTTTTTAGAAAATTTATACTTTATCCCAATTCACAAGAAGCTTATCTTCCTTCCCATCTACCTCAGGGAGCTGAGTGGCCGCCTTCACATCAGCATCTTGCACATATCCCATTGAGCTCCATACACCCACACACATCAAGGCTCGCGTTGACTGAACAGAGAGACGGTTACGGATGTGTGAGAGAACAAGACGACCCTGGCTAAATGTGCGCTCCACATCCACGGATGTAGCTAGATGAATTGGTTCAGTTATACTCCAAACTATGATAATGTAACAACGTACGTGGGATAGAAAGATAATCCATTGCCATTTGATGAAGGCGCGGATAAATGTGCTTTCGTTCATACCACCAAATGAGGGCATCCTGTACATCTTCTGGGTCCGTGCTCAGATATCGGTCCAGCTCATCATGAAGCGCCGAAGGTCGAGGGGCAGCGAGAGACAGGAGGGTATCAAAAATATTTGTTGATGCTGCGGATTTTGACTAAATCACAATAAAGTTAGCACAGGGAGCAAACGAATAGAAAAACATTCACTTTGTGAGGGACAGGGAGCTCTTTGATGTCAAGTGAATGATACGAGCGATTGAATTCTGTCTGTACAATATTTTTGGCAGCATCAATCCATTCTGGCTGCCAATTGACGTCCTGGAAGTACTGCAGTTTGTGCCGTGGATGAAGGACTGAAGAAATGAAATAATACTTAGAAATGACTTGTAAAATGAATTTGAACGCACCCATAGCAATCCTATAGACCTCGGAATGGTCTGTTTTATTGTAATAGCGATTGAGAGTCTTTTTCCCCATTGCAAGAGCTGCTTTGAGAGCAACGGAATATTTGGCGTTACCAATGGCTGTGGCAAGATGGGAGTCGAGATGGTCCATTGCTGGAATGACAGTTGCAATGCTGGTACCACTTCGCGAGAAAAAGAGTGTTGCGTCTTTGAAAATCTATGTCAAAACCATTTGAGGTATACCCAAAATATTAGAAACATGGAACATACTGCTAATACATCCCGAAGATGCTTTACAATTTCCCATTCCTTTTCCTTCAGCTCGTAGTCTTGCAGATTCATTGATCGATTAGCAGTTATTGCGTCGAGTGCTTCACGAAACTCGCAGGCAAAATCGACCATATCATATGTTGAGTTCCAGCGTGTTGTTACATCCCGCGGCATCATTTGCTCGTCGAGTTCAAGTTCTTCGAGAGTAGTAAACCATTGAGGAAGGATGAGAGTAGATGAGTTCTTGATAGCGAACGCAGCCTTTCAAAGCTATGGCAACACACGCGTGACTTATGTGACGGCTGAGGTAAACAGACACGCAACATACCTTGGTTAGCACCAAACGAACAGGCTGAATGGCCTTGTCCAACTCTGCTTTCTCTTCCTTCGTCAGTGTGTTCCGCTCGTCACTCCACCCCTCCACATTATCATCCTCTTCTTCGTCGTTCTCTTCGCTATAGAGAGCTTGATACTTTGCTTCCTCAAGTTCAATATTGCCAGCAAGGCTGAAGAGTGCTTGCAATGCGGCATCGGCAGTTTCTTTGTTGGCTTTTGGTACGTCAAATAGTTGAAGGATACTCTTGACAACGAGGTTGAGGATGTGTGCAAAGCAGCGCGTCTGGTTTGCGGCGCCTGGAAAATCAGGAATGAGCTTGGCAAGCTCAGCAATCATTGTATTGTTGTTGGAGGCGTTATCACAGGTTACGCTAAGGATCTGCGTCTCTGGTGAGCACCTTTTCTTCCTTCAACATAATACTGAATGATGTCTTACTTTACCCGAAATCCCAAAGTCGTCAAGAACCTTTGCAAACGCCATCGCCAAGTTAATCCCTGAATGCAAACGTGCAACTTCAACAATATCAAGAAGCATCGATACTGGGATGCCTTTGTCTTCGAAATGGACAGTGACCGCAATGTAGGCTTTGTGGTTGGGTGACGTCCAGGCATCAGTAGCAAAGCTCAGGGCACCTTTGTACTCCTATAATCATGATCAGTAAGTCTTCAACAATTGCTGTATAACAATCTAACCTGGAGCATTTTAGCGATACATTTTCGAGCCCGAATGAACACATTCTTGACATTGCGGGACACCGTTTGCGGCGAAGGTATGTGATAGTTGGGTTGGCCGGTCTTCATCAGACTGACGAATCCCCGATCCTTCACAATGATGAAGGGTCAATTGCTTTCAGCAACCCAGCGCACGATCTCGGCTCTAGTATGAGCAATTAGAAGGAGGTTCTGTGCTCATAAGAAAAGGTGTGTACCTAGCCTCCGTCTTTGTATGTTCACGATGAGAAAATGACACCTTTCCCTTGCCAATCCGTGCAAATTCAGCTGTTATGGATCCATCACGCAACTTCATCTTTCCGAGTGCTTCCCATGCACCTTCTAGATCCTTTGTCGCATCTGCAGCTTCCACCGCCTCATCTCCCCAACAAAATTTTGCATGCTTACGAAGATTGCTTGTGGAGTTCGCGTCACCCTTGTCCAAGAAACGACGCACATCACGTCCATTCTTCCCTTTACACCCAGTGGCTTGGCACTCGAAGACGTGATAAGGACGTCCATCCTTTTATTCAATCCGTGGGGTTTTTTTGAAGAATACATAGATAGGTGAAGTCCATTTCTTTGACATGCGCTCTATGCTTCATCATTAATTATAATCATTTGTTGACGGTTTAGATACGCACTCAGCTTCGCCTCGTCATCCTCCTCAGGATTTTCAACAACCTCCACGTCATCATCACCTTGCATCGCCACATTTGCATTGGCCCTATTGTCATCGCCAGCGTCTTCAAGAATATGGGGTGTCTTTCGCTGAATGATATCTTCAGGGATTTCTTCTATCTCAACAGAATGAGGGCGCTGTTGGGTCTTCGAGCTCAATTTCTGGGTGGTTGATTTAGTGCGTTTAGTTGCTTCCTTCGCATTATCTTGCAGTGCTGACACTACTTACCTTTGTTTTCTTGGCCTTAGTGGTAGCAGCTACAGGCTCTCTGTTGTCGTCAAGACGCGCTTTACGTTTGCGAGGGCCAAGGTCATCAGAATGCAGGTCTGGGGATTGCTGAGGCATGGTTGTGGGATGGATGTCTCAAGGAGTGATTGGGTACTCGTACAAGAGTGAAAATTGACGGGGCCCTGCTGAATACTGCACTTCCTAGGGGCTGCCTGTTCTATTGCCCCCGTTGCTACCTAATGTATCCAACTAGTGTATCTACTGCCAGCCTGTCCTACATGTGTGGATCCCCGCGGACGACAACGGACAATATATTAATTTGCCTTTTGCGTGCGCCCTTCACCGTGCACCCGCCTCTGGGGTACGGGTTCTACCAAAGTAAGGTCTACTCAACCCGTGCCCGTACCCCAGCCCGCCGGGTGCTACCCGTGATATTCCCTACAAACACCAATGCCACAGCGGTTTACTGTATATTTGCTACTATTTATCTGCATCCTCTGGAAATGAACCATGACACGCACAACAGTTTGTTCAGCCTTGAGTACTTACCATTAGGATGTAGACTCGCTACCAGTCCTTTGATGGGATGTTTGATTTCTCGGTAGGAGAATTGTTTGTGATTTGTTGTGGCTTTGTTGTAGGGACAAACATTAAGCGGGGTTTGAAATCAAGCATTACCATTAAAGGACTGGGAGTAACCAAGCCAGTTTAGTGGAGTGAGCCTTTTGTGACATGGACTTAGAACAAAAACATGCATTTTGCACTTGTTTGCTCACAACATCACAAAAAATTGTCCCTCTTGACTTATGTTCAATCACATTTTCTCTAAGAAATAACTTGATTGCACACTACTTGAAAAAACAAAAAAAATCAACCTAAAATGGACTTTGCGCCCAGAATGCTATTTACGAGCTTGATGAAGGGCCGAACTTGGGTTTTGGCGGATACTGGGGTGGTTGGAAGGCTGGGAAGATGTTGGAGGAGGGCTCTGTGGCCATAGAGAGGGATAATAGAGCAGACTTGGGCTTGATATAGCAGCTGGGGAACTGGATAGGTTGAATCCATGGCTATAAGGTGAGTATCCAGGTTGAAGGTACCCCAAATAAGGGTTTCCGGCTAGGCTATATTGTTGGTGGGCTGTTGGTCTCTGGAACCATTGCTCATAACTAGTCTGTGTGTAAGTCCGCAGAGTTTGCAGTGTGAATTGGAGTGGGACGTGCACGCAAGGAAGAGAAGCCGTGCGGGATTGACAGCTGTGGGAGCAGGCGCCTGATTTGGTTGAAGTGTCGTTTGCAGACATTTCACACCACCTAACTCCCTCTCATTACCCTGTTCCGCATTGTCCTTGGTAGCCCGTTTTGCAGCAGCCCTTGCTGCAGTTGGTTTTGGTTGTAAAGGAGGTACTTTGAGATTTTTCAATGTTTCAAGCAATTCTCCGCCGTATCAACTGAACCATTCCCATGTTCCTCCCAGAGCGCCCTCAATAACGTGATTGGACCAACCAGTGCAAGCCTATCAATAGCTGAATTGCTCAAGATGCCAGACAATGCAAATAACGCGTGCGCAAAGTTGCAAGCCTGTATTCCCTTGCGCCACTTGATGAGCGGCAGTGCGGTTGGTTCATGCCGCATGCCAATTCTGAGGCCGGACTTTTGTGCGGACATCAAGACTGGGGGTGCTCTTGTGTAATTGAGCAATTTGGGGCTGCAGAGATTGCAGCATGGCACTGATAGCTCTGCAGACTGGTAAGGCCATGCATATATCTAGGATATTCAGTGTAGAAATTACCTTGTACGTTGTTTTGATAGATTAACTGCAATATTTGCTGAATTTTCACATATCCCTTGAGTCTTTGTCTTCCCTTTTGCATTGCGCCTCTTGTTCTGACCAAAATATGCTTGTAACAGATCCACTTGATATACCAATTCCTCAACAAGAAGAACTGCAAGTCCTATTCTCCCGGAAACGTGCGTCGCTCAACCAGCACACTGGATAAAAGCCAACACCAATGAAGGCAGCTTCCATTGGACCACAGTGTCAATATCAGGTATATTACATCCCTTCATGCATCATGAGCACCATTTGTCCTAATTTATAATTGACGTACCATTCCTGCCGCATCCGTGGATATCAAAATCTGTACTATTCCAGCTCAAAACAGATCCATCAACTGTTCTTGGTTCTGTGAGGAAAAGACGGCGTTGTAGTTGTATATCACTTCTTCTTGCCGGAAGGAATTAGGTAGCAGTGAGTATAGATATTCTGCAATCTCAGTCCCAGTGCTAACACTATCCACATAGATCCACGGCTTCTTGATCTTGGCTCTGTCCTTGACATCTTTTGGGATTACAAACACGTCAAAAGGTGCTCATTGGATGTTGCATGGCCCAAACAACCGAAGACATGTTGAGGCAATCATTTCATATTAATGTAAGTGTATTCCTTCAGATTGTATTGAAGCTTGATGAAAACATCATTGCATACACATGCTGGTAGTGTTGCCAACATTGCAATCATTGGTGTCCCTTTTGGAATGAGCGTTTAGAGGATGCCAAGCAAGCCATATATTTTGCAAAATCCAGAGCCCCAGACCAAGAGGTCCCAAAGACTAAGGTTGCATGTTTCCATATACTCAAATACTTCCTTGAGGTGACCTTGTTTCATTGCCCCATTATCCTGGGTTTGCTGCTCCTTCTTCTTCTTTAGTGTTTGTGATTGCGCTTTTTGTGACTTCCGTTTACGACCAGCAGCTCTCTCCTGAACATTTCTGGTAATTAGACTACTTTGGAATGGCCCACTTGAGGGAGGCAATGGATCATATTGTCGGTTTGTAATGAGTGTGGTAAATATAGGAAGTGGCACAGCAGGGCCTGAGTCTTCGTGGCCAGACTCCTTGAAATCGGGCTCTGAAAATTTTGTTGAATGGATGCTTGTGTTGCTTTGTGAGTCTGCATCAGATTTCATTGTTGGTGAAGAGAAAAGATGCATTTCAGAAATGTACATGAGATGAGCTCTCAGACATATATTGGAGCGCTATCAGGGGTATTTTACCACTTTAAGCTGTGATCAATATGTTAAGTAAGCCAAGCGCTTAACACTACAAACTTTTCTTGATCACTCACAGTACTTCTTCATGTCCAAACCACCCTGCCATTCACAAGCCAAAAACGCGAATAAGCCACCACCCTCTGCTCAATGTGGAAAATTGGGATGGAAAGGTGTCAAACTTAGTGATCTAAAAGACTTTGCTCAGAAAATAAAAAATTGCTTTGAATGGGAACACACACCTTGTGAATTCCAGCTTGATGCTATCAAAGCTCAGCTTCTACAAAAAGATGTCTTGATCCATGCAGGAACTGGTTCAGGAAAAACAGCAGTTGCAGCGGGGCCCTATGCACATGAAGCAACAGAAGGGATGGTAACATTTCTAGTATCTCCTCTTATTTCACTCCAAGAAGAACGGGTATAAAATCATAAATATATTCAAAGCACTACTAATTTATTTTGGTCAAAAGATGCAAACATTTGAAAAAGAATTTGGACTTACAGCTACAGCGGTGAACAGTACACATGGAGGATGTTCTATTGATGTCATGAAGGTCAGAATAGACGGTTTTGTTCAATTCATGGAAGCTTACCTGAGATATAGAATATATGCACAGGAAAATGGCGCATAGTCATGATATTGCCCAAATAATCCTCTCACAGTGGTTCATATCAAATGTTTTGTGTAATGCCAAATTGAGCCGTCAACTACTCTCTATTGTTGTGGATGAAGCACATGTTGTTTTGCACTATGTGTTTAATCCTGAACACGGCCAAGGACAAGTTTGTCATCATCAATTCTTCAATGCCCATGGCCATATTACTCAAATACTTAAGTGGTGGATATCTGCAAAGAATAGAAGCCAAATAGCATAGGGAGAAGTGTTGAATGACAATCAGACACAATTCTAGGATTTTGGTGAGAAGCAAGTGACATTTTTGGGGGACAAAAGACTCCTTGTTCAAGAGGTTCTCCTGCTTGAGCCTCCAAATGACAAACCATAGACACTTCCCGTCTCTGAAGAGGTTCCTACCACGAGTCGAATTTGCAAACTTGTGGTCAAGCCACTCTGTGACTCGGGGTATCTCGCCAGTTGTCATAATGGAAAATAGGCAGACATTCAGCATGAGCTTGTCCAAGTCGCGCATCAAAGTGCATATTGCAAGCATATTTGGTTGCATCCTCCCATTCTTGGATTGGAAGAGTTCACGTTCATCCATCAAGCTTTTCAGAAGGCACCTCTTATCTTTGATAAACTTGGCGTCGCTCATCCAGCTGTAGCCTTTTTCCTCATTTGTCCAGTCATCCTCGACTTTATCTGGAATGGTGAGCCCAAAGTTCTGACCACGGCATATGGTACTGATATCTGCGATGATCTCTTTCCCCAACTGCTTCAGTGCGGCGCTCTATGTTGGGATATCAAGTGTATGCTATCAGAATGAAATCTTTGAACCATCCTCACTGACACGAGTTGTTGGAGGTGCGTTTTTGTTCATCGCAAGGCTGCTTGCAAGGCTCTGGTATCTGGCGCAGTAGCAATAAGGCAATTGGACGCCAGGCTCAAAGTTTAGCTTTGTCTCATGGGCGACAGCTCTGAAAAAGTGAATTCAGGCACCACTCTTAGAACACGTCTCCTCCCAAAAAGAGAAAAAGACCGACTCACTTGTGTGCGCCGTGGGCAAACTCTTCTTTGTCTTTGTTACGCAAATACTCATGCAGCATAGCCCCTCGGATGTGATAGTAAAGCATGGCAAGTTCCAGATACAGTGAGAACAAGTTTTTCGGTGAAAGGCCAGAAAGAGTTAGGGTTAGGGTTTAGGGTTAGGGTTGGCACAGGAATATATTAAAAAGAGGATTGCCCAAGAGGCACGTGCAGCCACTAACTCATGTAGACTCCAAACTATGCGCCAAAACCTTGACGTCGGCTTTGTGAATTCATTTACATTCACTTTGATATACAATCTTCTCAAATACAAGCTTGCACCGGTGTCAATGAAATCCTTGAGTCCCTCACAACCTCTTGGCACGCGCATTTACATGGTGAAAGGCAAAAAGAGCAAACTCAAATTGTAGGTTCTATTCTCTACAATTGATCATCTTTAATGAATTATAATTCCAGGTAACAACCATGGTCATATTGGCTTGTCTCGGAGAATATAGTCATGCAAACAGTATTGCTAAACAAATAATTGCGCTATATCTGTATGCTTCTGGAGCGCAGCGTCAAGTCATCTTGGTCTTGTCTTTGATGGAAATATGTAAAAGCTATACAAAACGCAAGGGTGGTGAATTGATTGTCTCAGAGCAGAGTGGAACATTGCACAAGCTCTTGGATCTGTTGTGTATGGATGCTCGTAATATTGCGGCCACCGGGTTGTTCTCTGTAGTTTATGACGACATCAATATAAATGTGCAAAGTGCCAAGCAGATTATTGGACGCCATGATACATCTTTCATCAATAAGAAATATATCTTGTAAGATTTTAAAAGCTAAGATTAGATTTCCAAGAAAATGGGACCTGTGCTCACTGTGCCTGAATGTAGAACTCACCAAAAGCGGGATATCTGATACTTGATATGGGCTGCAGATCAACTTTGAGATCCACAAGGCATAATATAATGTACAATGTTAACTTGATTGGATGGTGGAAAGGACATGTTGATCTAATGAATCTCACAACCAATCAATATTGGTGCATAACAGTGCGCCTTTCCCATGACTGTGCAGTGCATGCGCTCAATCCGTCCCATATGGGCGGAAGTGTAGGGTGCCCCAAGTTGTTGTTGGATCCCCTTTGATTTTAGCCAGACATCCATGTTGTGACTCTAAGTTCACCATCAAATCATATGCGGATAATCTTGACCTTTAAACCTGTCACTAATTTGTGCGCGCACATCCAAGCCTTGAGTTCTGGGAGCACATCACTCTTCAGCTTGAGGGGAACAGACCAGGGTTTGCTCGAGTAGTTGTCAAGAATATTCATCACATAGATTGTGCCCGTCCTTAATGTTAGCCTGTTCTGTTAAGTCTATCCAAATAATTTCCAATCTCTCTTTTGCTCCATGTCCCTCCTCCTCCTGCCGCACCTTGAGAACCGGTTTCCTGGTCTGTTTTCCAAGGATACAATTCTTGCATCTAGGTGGTTTGGAGGGGAGAGTGGTAGGTGTACCCTCAATCATTCTAGCCTTAACCATTGCCATAATTGATTGATAATTGGTGTGGCTAAGGCAGCAATGCCAGGTGGCAAGACCGGGTGCGTGTTGTGCAACAAGTGAGTGCCCTGCTGGAGCGGAGTGGAGATCCAATGTGTATAGTTGCTTCCCGGGGAATAGATTTGCGCTAGCAATGATGGTGTTGGAATTTGAATGGCAGACTGTGGTGCCATTCAAATGAGGTGATTGCATTGGAATGGAATGATAGGGCACTTATGGATATAACGCGGACAGAGGACTTGGGGACATATAGGACATTCTTGAGGATCAGGTGAGTCCCATGTGAAATGCAAAGGCAAATTTTGCCTATGCCAATTGCGGCAATTGAGGATCCTCCAACCCCCTTGATAGGATATTTGGGTATGGATTTGGGCAAATAGAAGTTGGATTGCAATGGGGAAATATAGACTGTGGTGCCAGAGTTGAGGAAAAATGGGTGCTGTTTGATTTGAACAAATGTAGTGTCAGGTCTTTGTCAGGTATGGGAGGTGGGTCAAAAGCGTATTTGTAGAGTCCATTGAGGACAAGTTGGAAATTGAAATTGCAGGCCCAGCTTGTGTATAGTCCATTGTCTTTGTTGAGGAGGTGGCCGGCATATTTGCCAATGCCCGTAATTAGTGGGACGGTGCAGGTGCTGGTTTCCATCAACACGATGCCTCTCAGCAGCAACGGCAGGATCCATAGGGGAGGTAGTCATAGGTGTAAATAGATAGTAGCACATAGGTAGCGTCTTGTTGCGTACACGCGCCAAAATGCAACTTAGGGCAGTCAGCCCTGATAAGATAAGATCCGGGAACAATTTGGTCCTGGGTAGTATGCAGGCAGTTGGCCCATTGGTGCAGATCAGGACTCAAGATAATAGCTTGGCACAATAGGTGTACAGCTAATAACACATAACCTGTTAGAATCTGACCTGTAGTTAGAGGTAAGGTATTAGATCTACAGATGTGGTCAGTAAGTAAGTCTAGACATCAATATGCAGTGGCTCACTCCTAGTTATCTTAATAGAAGAACTAGGGGCAACTAATGTATGTAGGTAGGTATATATATGTATAAGAGTCCTTTGTTATAATGAGATAAAGAGACAGTTAGATAAAGATGAAGATTATCTGATAAAGAAAAGCTTGCACACTTATGGTGCTCATCAGATCTCAACACATTTTGCAATGATCAACACATCAACAAGTCTCTCCCCTCAAACAGCTTCATGCACCTCATCAAACCTCTCAACCACTAGTGATCTGCTTCTATAGCGCAACTGCACATGGGTCACTCACCTCTAAACCAACACCTCTTCTGCATACACCACTCTGAGACCCCATCCTGCCTGCACTGCCAAGGCCTTGCAGTTGAGACTGTATTACTACCTGATTGTTTGTCCTTACTACCAACACAAGCACCACCACTGCCTCCCCTGTAAATGTAAGAGAAAAGCTGGGTCTATCTTATACCTCCTAACAAGCCCTGATGCCTTAAGACACATTATCAGATTTATTCACACAACAAAAAGACTCAATTCAACAGCAGAATTGGCACACCTGCAACAGTCCAAACCACCCCATACCAGCCATCCATCTCTGTCTCTAACTCACAATAGCACTTGGTACCTTGACTCACTTCAAACCTACTACCTCATCTCCTATCTTGGCTGGGTGCACAACTGTGCTACTTGTTACCTCCACTGCTTGCACAAGCAGGCCCTTGTTGCAACCACCTACAAACATGATCCATGTCAATAAAGCTCCAATACCTCAGGGACTACCAGGCAGCGTGGCCTAAAATAGCATAGATATACCAACTTGCTGATTCTCTGCTTACTGGGAGAGTGTAGTACCCTGTGTCTTGCATAGCTTAAGTAGCTCTTGTATGTCTGTACTGTGCACCATGGAGGCAATGCCTCTTGGCACACTAATACTAATTCAAGAAAAGAAAAACACAAAAAAACATGTATGGTCAAAAGCAACTAGTCATTGTGCTGGAATATCCAGGAGGGAATGCTAATGGGATGAACAGTTCCTGGTAAGGTATGGGACTTGCATATCTCACTAATGTTGCATTGGATTGCTTTTCCATGACAACCCTGTCCAAATCCAGACAACTTCACTTAGAGAATTTGTGGAAGGGGGATGGTACAACATTAGAGCTGTTATTGTGGAATCTCAGGCTCCTGAGAATTATAAATATACAACTTCAAAATGTTTCTACAAAGAATGGTAGCAAGAACTCATAATCTGATGGACCAGATGCATTTTGAAGACTCTTGCTCAAAAAGCTCATTACAGTGGGATCACAAATCTGTAGTCTCATCCCCATCCTCTCCCACTGAAATTTGTCCCAATCGGGACTTCCCATCGTGAGAGTCTGGGCTCATACCAACAAACTTGGGAGGACATTGGTGTTCTTGGCAACCGTCGGGCGTATTGCCAAGGCTGATTAGGTCGCTAATTAGCTTATGTCATTGCTTTTACCATCCAATCAATCGTGTCTCTGTCCTGCCTCATCCACTACCTTCTACCTCATGCATTGCTATCCTGTCTGTCAATGCGCTAAAGGTCTACCAAGGCGCTCAGAAGATGATGAAGAATTGGATGCCCACGCCACATCACCAGCAGCCCATTCAACAATGGCAAACTCGTCTTCTGTTGCAGGGGCTGATTGGAGTGAGGGGGAGGAAACATCGGGAGATTCCATGCACTGGGAACTCTTGGGGGAACTCTTATTGAGTAGTGACGATGAAGATACCAACTACGTGGATGAAACAGCACCGGGAAAGTGTCGCTCCGCTATGACCAACAACCAGAAAGCACGTGAAGTCCTCCAGTTCATGACCACCCTCCCCCGCTATTCCTTTCGCACCTTCCTCCTCTCCATATTCCAGTCAGGCGACCCTGTAATCAAGAAATTTGCCAATATATTCCTTTCTGATAACTCTCATCTGCAAGTTATGGATACATGGTGGGATAGATGTGGTGGAATGACACGCACCAAGCCCACAAACCTGACTGCAGAGTGGGTGATCAACCGGGCAGCAGCAGTTGTGTCTAAGGAAGCAAGTTGGCTCACAGATCGAGCTTTGGAAGGCCCATTCTATGAAGATGCAAAGGTCCTGCGAGTTTCCGCTACCAATGTGTCTGTAAAGCTGGTCAACAACTTCCAAATCTATGGTCTTTTGGCCAGGTATGAGAGAACAACACCTCATCTTCAGTCTATCCTCAAATCTGCAATTGGGAAGGTTTGGAAAGACAACAAGGAGAAAAATGAAGATGCCAGGGACCCTGATGCAGTGAGTTTACTCCGTTATCTGTTGTTGTATCCTTCTTAATTGCACGCAGGGCCGGACTCTCGCAACATCAATTGTACTGAACCTCCGTAGTTGGGTCACCAACTATCACGGTGTAATGAACTCGTTGCTGCTGTGGGATAACCAAGTACCCAAGTGCCTTGTTCAGACCCTCAATAACCTTGGGATGACCGTTTTGTATCCTGCTCAGTGTTGAGTGGTTGCATCACTTAGCAAGAGTTCTGTCCAGCTTGCGCAAGAGGCGGCCAACAACCCGACAAAGATCAAGATGTTTCTGTACAACAACTTCAACTGGATCAAGAAAACGTACAAAGCCTCAGCTACACATGGTTCAGTCCAACACGACAAAGTCTCGGCACTTCTTGTAATTCTCCCTACTCCCTCTGGTACCGCCACGGCAAAGGAGCTAGTTGACATTTCTGCGTTTAAAGCACTTGAGGGCACTTGACACAACCTCCAGCCTCCTCAGAAGTCCCTTGAGGACATCATGCCTTCACTGGAGGATCACCACACATTTTGGCGCAATTGTATCTTGCACATAGCTTGGGTGCTTGTTGACAAAATAAAATCCCTTTCCTATCTTTCATCACGTCTGCCCAAATTCAAGGATGTCCATGCAATGGAAGTCACAAAGACCGAAGAACACTATCTACCAACTTTTGACCAAGAACAAGGCTCAACAAGGGGGAATATGGTGGTGCTTGAGCACTATTTTCAAGACGTCCTTGGCATACCAAAGGCAACATCTGAAGACACGATGTCCACTGTGCTTGGCAACTGGCTCACCACTGCGCGTGACCGTGCAGCACAAGATCAGTGTGCTGTTGACCGCTCTAAGGACCGCTTTGACCACCTCTCGTCGTTTGCAATGATCAGTGGACTCATGCATTATGGCTTGAACTTTATGAAGGCAATGGGAGGGAATTTTTGGGGTACGACTCAGGACCCGGTGAGCCTGACAGCACTGCAAGACCAATTACCAAATTGTGAGAATGTTCAACCTTAGAAAGTTGACTACTATGCCTGGCAACGATTCCTCAACGTGATTATGCAAGGCTTAATGCTACATGCATCCACTGTCCTGCTGCAAGCTTCTGGCTGCAAGGATTTGGAGGAGAACTCAGGACCCGGTGAGCCTGGCAGCACTGCAAGACCAATTACCAAATTGTGAGAATGTTCAACCTCAGAAAGTCAACTACTATGCCTGGCAACAATTCCTCAACGTGATTATGCGAGGCTTAATGCTACATGCATCCACTGTCCTGCTGCAAGCTTCCGGCCGCAAGGATTTGGAGGAGAAACTTGCTCCAATAGATCTACAGTCACTCCTTGCGCATGCAGCCCAGATTGTTGATAATTATGTCTTGCAACCTCCAAGCCGCCTAGAAGCCACTGGTGTCAAGAAAGTTCCAGGGAATAGCATCACGGGGAATGCAGTCCTCCTCTTCCACAGTGTCATGACTGCAACGGAAATGCAGAGTGCGATAAAATTGGGCCACATGGGGAGAGTTGTCCGGGTCCTCAAGATATGGCTTCCAATGTCTTATGCTGCAGGGAGCTACAATTATGCAAACAAGACAATGGAGCTACTACACAACATTATACACGACTGGCCAAAGCCATACACCAACATTGCCCGTGACAGAATGCTTGTAAACCCTCTGGGAAAGCGAACAGGCTTCAAACCAACTGATATTTGCGTCAAGCATCTCAATGATCACATCAAGGAGAAAGCCCATGGCTCAAATGCAACACCGGAAGTCCTTGAAGTGATAACTCCTGCCATGGGTCACATCTCGCAGTTTATGGACCAGTTGTTTGAAGACCTTGGTGTTCAACTCCAGAATCAACACCATGCTCACGTACAGCAGCACTGCGACGTCCAGCTCGTTGCCAATCACCTTTCAACTCATCATGTTTTCAATTTTGCGCTTGACTCTCCTTCCTCCCATTCTGTGGTTGACCTCTTTGCAACTGGCCTTGTACGACTATCAGGAGAAAACGGCGGTCATGCAAAGCACCTACTACGACACAAACTCTGTCTTTGTACACGCCATACAACTGAAAGTGCCACAAGCACATCAGCTGCTATGAGTGACACTGCAACCAGGGAGGCTTTCTGGGAATTGGAGACAGCGCGGGATGCTCAGGTGGTCGATTATCAAGTTACTAAGAGACGGACTGAGCTGGAGGAGTTTGCTGAAGAATTGAATGATTACAACAATGTATTAGACAATTAATTAATGAAAGTGAAACACAGGAGGGCGGTAGAATGGTAATAGAATATATCAACTTTGCTGCAATTGGAATTGTGAATGTGAAGAGCGGGAAGGGGTAGTAGTGGTATATCATTTGCCCAGCAGATGCTGGGGTACGGAGCTGGCTTGGTAACGGTAGAAGGAATGGCTGGAGCAAGATTTTGTACTGGTAAATTGGGGTGGGAAGTGTCGGATGCAAGGTCTGGGTAAAGCTCCAGCTTGATAGCTTGAATCTTCTGTAGGAGCGGCGGCGCAATGGCCGTGAAATGGGGTATATGGGCCTTCTTGTAAATGCAGTCTGTTGTCTTAATTGAATGTATCGTTTTAGCGAGTGCCTTGATATCTGCATCGCATATGAGATGGTCGGCACCGTAACTGAACCATTTATTCTTCCACTTGTGTGTCCATAGATTGAGCCTCCATGCCTTCAGCTTATCTATTGCAATGGCCTGCTGTGCTTCAGACGGTGGTGTCAGACCAGTTACAGCTGGCGCTGCAACAGCTGGTGCAAGGTTGGTGACTGGCATCCAGGTGAACGTGCGGATGTTGTTGAGAAGTGAAGGGTTGCAGTGAGAGCAATGTGTGCTGCATGGGATTGACAGCCCAGGGTTCTCGAGCCATTTATTTGTCATCATCTCATAACAGGTGGTGTTAGAGCAAATGTCATCCACCAACCCTGGGTCTTTGGAGCCAGGTGCAGCAAGAGAAGGGCCGGTTTTGACAGATGCCATTGACTTCTCAACCAGGAGAATGCCAACCGCAGAATTCCCTGTTGTGCGTGCACTCCTCCCACGCCGCTGCTCCCACTGAACCAAGGACAGGTCCCTGCAGCAGTACTGAACGGCCCATTTGACATTAGGGAAGTCCATTCCCGCCCCCACCTTGTCCGTTGCAAAGAGAATTGAGATTGCACCAGACATGAAATCCCGGGTACACGACTCTTGGTGGCTCGTTGACAGGCCAGCATGGAGAAGGTCCACAAAACCCATGTCGAGAATACCCCAAGCCTCCATCCCTGCTTTACACCACCAGAACGCCTTTGTAATGCGCTCAATATTGTCACTATAGATGATGGTTTGAGGGATTGATGCCGGATTTCCGTTGAGAGGAAAGATAAACACCAGGTCGTTGAACAAGATGATGTCAAATTGCATGAACTTGATAATTACAGATAGTTCGGCACAGAAGTTTCCTTTGTGTATTAGATAGTAGTTGGGCTTGAGACCAACACATGAAAGGAGTGATTGGCGGTAGACGGAGGGGAGCATTGCAGAAAGCACAATCATTGGCATGTCGGATAGACCTGCAATTTGCCAAAGTAAATGGAGGCAAGCATACACAGGCCGCCAGTGTTGGCTTTCATGCAGGGTGTATGCTTTGTCAAGATATATGCCAGAGAGTTGGGCTTTGAAGGATTCGGAGTGGAGGAGATTGGCAAAGGTGGGGGTTTTGAGCATCTCAGCACAGACATACACAACAAACATGCCGGCCCCGTGTGCGATCTCCTCTAACAGCCCACGGCTCTTATTCTTCAAGTGGACAAACCGACTCTTGAGTTTAGTACCAGCAAACCTATGTGTTGCATAGCCATCAGCTTGATGTTTACTGCAGATAAGTGGTGATTGACTCATCAAAGCTCCCCTTGATGTCCCAAGCTTGTGTAGGGCACAATCACCAGTGAGACGCCGGTTCCTTGGGCAAGCAGTGGCAAGACCCAAACCAGCGACTTGCCTGACCCCGTTGGTGATATGATGCAGAGGTCCCGGTTGCGATTAACAATGTGGTTGGCTGCTTCGACCTGGAAATCCTTGAGGGACTGGTCCTGGAGCAGGATGCCGTGCTCTCGCATGAGCTTGTTCCATTGGCGCTCCTCAAGACTTGCCATTGAGGTCAGCTGGGAAAACTGAGCGAACGTAAACGGGGCAAGTTTAGAACATCCCCAATTTGCGCCTGTGTACACTCCCTTCATTGATGGCTTGACATTGGAACCTTGCAGGAAACCATTGATGTAGTTAGGGTGTTGCTTCTTCTGTGGTGCGGATGGTTGAAATAAGGGTGTTGCAGGCGGTGTGAGGGGTGCAAATGGGACTCCTGGGCGTGTTATAGGTGTTGGTGTGCTTGGTGCGAAGGGTATATCGAGCAGGGGACCTCCAGGAGTGGATTGTGGGGTTGGGAGGTTGGGACGGGGTGGTACATTCTCTTTGGGGGAATTCCATGGTATTGTGCATTGCCTTTTGCTTGGAGGTTTGTTCAAAGGAGTGGAAGGGTTCATTTGCAAAAGAATTCAAGGGATAAAGTGGTATTAGGGCATGGATTATAGTACAGGAGGTGGTGTAAAGATATAGGAGGTGCGATGCAACGACTTTGGCGCATCAAAATCTGCTTAGTCATACCTTGGTCGCAGCTAATCAGCCTTGGCAATACACCCAACGGTCGCCGAGAACACTGAAGGCAATGTCCTCCCAAGTTTGTTGGTATGAGCCCAGACTCTCACGATGGGAAGTCCCAATTGGGACAAATTTCAGTGGGAGAGGATGGGATGGGACTAACAAATCTGACAAAAAAACACCATGCCACAGCAAGATCAATCCAGAAGGTCCCTGTAAATCAAGATCTCTGACTTAATTCAATGAAGAACAAGCACAGATAGAAATTGGAAAGCATCTAACAACACTAAACTATGTGCACCTTCTCAAGCTCATCCATCAAAGTTTTCAGCAGGCATGACTTGGGGTTTAATGAGTAGATTTGTTTGACATATCCCTAACAATGCTCTATAAATCTTAGCTTGCAGTGGAATTTTAGTAGACACAAGACACAGAAGCCTTGAATTCTGCATGCAGTTTCTAGAATTGATTCAACCAATCCAAAGTCAGGCTAAGTATAAAGAATTTAAATGTCAGCAACAATTGTTTGTTGCCTTGCACTTGCCTCTTGCACTGTGGAAGGAGTTTCAATGCGTTCAGAAACCCGCATTCCTCTAGAATACACACCATCCCTTTGAATGCACCAGCTTGCCCATGGTCAGGTAATAAGTATAGCGGCTGAGCACTGCCATCTGCAAATAGGGCATTGCACATTAGAATCTTGATCTTAAAATGCAAGGCTTTGGAATATTCTTGGACATCTTCTGTGCCAATAATGAATCTTCTGGGCACTTAAAGTGAGTAGAAGCATTGTTATAGATGAAGATATGAGCCATTGACCTGATACAATGTTCTTTGCCTTGTCAAATTGCTCAATTATGTCATTGCTTGAGAAGTATCCATCTTTATTTTTGCTGAGTCTCATCATCCAATGCACCAAGCAATTTCCCCAGAAGACATGATGATGCACCCCAAGCATTATACATTTGGATTGCTTGTTTGTATAGAGTGCAGGAAGCCCCTCCATACCCTCCATCTATGATTTTTTGAATAATTTTTTGAATCTGTCAAATCCGGGATTGGTGTGTCCTTTGGCTATTTTTCTCTTTGGTAAAAGAAGCTCTGTGATGTTGTTGAGTGCCATCTCTGCTTCCAGAATTGATGGTGCTTTTTGATTTTTTTCCAGAAAAGGTTTTCTATGTCCCAAAGCTGGTCTCAGATTATTGGTGGCACTATAACATAAATCACCTAAGACTGTGTAAATTGATCAAGTAGATCTTCTCTGTCAGCATGAATGTTCTGGATCTCATCCAACTCTGGTGGCTGATCTTTGTCATGGACATATCTGGAATGTTGTTCTTGTCAAATAAGTCCTCAAGATCAGGTAGAAAGTAGTGGTCTGGACTTTCAATAGGGGATATTGATCCTTCCAGCTGGAATATGTGATGACTCAATACAGTACCAACTGTGGCACTGCCTTGTGAACTACCCAGGCCTTTTGAATGGCTCTTTGCTTACTAATTGAGTTGTCTCACATGCCAATAACGGATATGGATGGAAGAAGACTTACTTGGCAACTCTTTTTAGGTGGAGTGCTTGGGTGATCCTCATAGTGCCCCATTTCCATGCAATTCAATAAACTACTCTATTTTTACATGGTTTTGCTGCATTTGGGCACTGCCACACCAATCACATGACATTGGCAGGATATATGAGTCTCATACCTTATCAAGAATAGGTCCTGGATGAGGGTTTTATGTTAAGATGAAGAAGGCAAAAGGTCACATCACCTTTCAGCAGGATGACACCCCCAGTTATACAAGCAAACTGATGCAACAATGGTTCCACTTAGTGTTGCTGCTGAGCTGAGCTGGGCTCACACATTGCGAGATGAGTGCAACTGAGCTGTGCAGCTTGGTCTAGTGAGCCCAACTCATGAGCTGAGGTGCTTTGTGCACGTGAGTGTGTCAATCTTTGGGCAGAGCAGCTAATCTTGCAAAGAGGTGCAACATCTCCTTGTTGGTCTCAACCACAATGTACCGTGTTCCGCTCTGTGCAATGTTAGCCTCAATATACTGCATCTCCAATATGGCAGGCCACGAGTTAAGAAATTTTTGTTGCATTGGCATTGAGTGGTTTGAAATATCTAAGTTGAAGAGTGGTTAAAAGGAGGCAGGCAGCACACATGTAGATGTTCAACTATATTCCTCAACAATGGATGGCTTCAACACACTTGCCTATGCCCTTTGCCTGACAACTGTTTCTGTTCAAAATAGCACTGTACAATCCAAACAATTATCCATTCTCACCTCCCACTCATCCACCAAATCACCAGCTTCCACAGGCTTTGGTTTCAGGACTTGGTCCACCACAGCACTACAGATATGCATACACAACCACCTTGTAGTCTCACCCTCAACAAGCCCAACAGCAATTTTATTTGTAACCCTGTCATTCTCAACTAAACCCTTGTCCCAATCTTCACAACGGACCGCAAATTTCATATCATCCCCTCCCACATCCAATCCCAAATCCAATCCCTTTGGCAACACTACAACAGTGATTGTCAATGCACCTCTTTGCCGCCTAGAAGGCCATGTAGGTAAGCAAACTCCTCTGGTGGTCTGGTTAAAAAGAAGGCTCTACCATGTTGCTGCCGCAATGCCCACTTTGCCAGTCACTGTTGGTGTTGGGCCATCATAGCCTTGTAATATGATTTGCTGACTCCCATCACATGACAAGCCCATTGGGCTCATGAGCTCAACTCAATCAGAGCTTGGTCAAACGAGCTGCAATGAGCTCTTCATGCTTAGCTCAACTCAACTGCCTCAGCGGCAACACTAGTTAGTTCCACTTCTGTTTCACCCACCCTCTTTTCCAGACCTTAACCCCATCAAACCTGTTTGGCATGAGCTCAAATCCAGGCTTCATGCTCTTCTACATTCTCCTAGCATTTCCAATGTAAAGCCATAATTCAAACTGCTTGGCACAGAATGCCAATCAAGGACATTAATCAGCATATTAGAAGGATGCTGGACCATGTTGAGGCAGTTTTGAGGCAAATGGTGGTCATACAAGATTCTAATTTTGTGTATATATTTTAGTGCATCTTTGAAACCTCTTTGTACCATTTTATCATGCTTGAGTTCATTCTAAGCCACAACATTCAGACAACTGTTGAAGGAGAGAACAATCTAAATGGTAAATATTACATAATAATAAGCAGGCACAAGTACTCAAAACAGCTTTTATTCTGCTTCAGGTTGTGTTCCAATGTGTGCCTGGACTGAGGTAAGGAGCCGGTGTATTGTTGTAAGGAATTTATACACTGGCTCAGAGCCAAGTGATCCCTTAAGTAACATTACATGTTTGGAAACAGCTCAGGGCCACTATGTGATTGAAGTAAATGTGCATTGCTCTGAGCTCTGAGCACATACACATTTGACTTCTTTTACTCTCTTGTCATCCCAGGCCAGTGCTCATTGAACTCGAGGACACCTCTAAACTCAATCAAATAATTAAACCTTTGTTACCTACCTCAAGGAGTTTGGATGCTGATCACAATGGTAAGGAGGTCATGTGCCCATAGTATATATGGTATTTTAATAACCTGTATGTAGTACAAACCCTAGTTGTTCTGACCTTGGAACCAAAATACTTGAACTCTCCCTCTCTCTCTCTCTCAATTATTTCAGGAAACGTAGCCTTCCTTGGAACACATAATAATGTTATAATAAGAAATCACATAATTTTCACATGAAGTTACAGAGTACCACCTCTAAGCTACAATGCAATGAGCAGATTATGATGCAAAATGATAATTGAGCATACCATGAGTTTATAATTGTTGTGCACCTCTTTGATAAATCCATATATGTCTCCATCTTCATTCAGAGTACTGACCAAGATCAGCATCGAGGGGAGGTGTGGTGACGATGTTATCACTGTGGCGCATATTAGTGAATGAACAGGGGACAACCGTACACATTCACCTTTGTAGGCTCGATTTGAAAGGTCGATGACAAAGCTTGCTTCGCGATTTATCTCGTCTTGATCGATGTTTGAGAACCGGACGAGAAGCCGATCCGCCTCCACGCCTTCAATAAAGCATGAAAGTCGCCGTTCACAAGCTTCAAGCTCGGGAGGCACACATAAGGCATGGGAGCTAAGGGTAGAACGTTCCTTATTCTTCTCTATAGTCGAATCAACGAGAGTATTTTGTGGCTAAGATATGGGAAACATGCCTCTTCGTAAATTTTGGGCTATGGCTCGGTAGTGTTCGATATCAGCGTCGATGGACGCACATTTGTCACGTAGGGCTGCTAATTGACGCTTGAACGCAGCGACCAATAGTTCTGCATCCTTTCGTTCGTCCTTCTCGCGCTCGAGGTCTAGCAAGGTCAGATTTGAGCCCACAGTGTTGATCAACAGACGACCTACGCGCCACAAGCTCGATCTCTTTCTGTTTACACTGACTCGTCTCTGCCTCCACTGCTTGTGTTCTCTCAGATACCTTCTTTCTTTCCGACGCTTGGTGTTTACGGCGGTCTGAAATGGTCGTGATCGCCCGATTCTTGTAGCTTGTGAGAGCTTTCAGGAAGTTGCGCGTCGAGTGTTCGTATACGTTCAGTCGAAGATCAATGTTGGGGTTCTGCTGTGAAAGAATGGCGGAGAGATCTATCTGTGGCAGGCGAATTCCGTGTGCCATTGTCTTTGTTGGTAAGATTGTACAAGAAAGCCTGAAGCGAAGTCCTGAACCATACGCGCTTCGACGTGACGGTCACGTGACTGTAGGTTCGCGTCTGTCACTGGTCAGTGTCAGCCAAGGCAATCTCTCTCGTCCATTTCTGACTTATCTATCATTGAAATGCGCTCCAATCGTTCTCAGCAGACACCCACATCTGGCCTTCCAGTGAAACTGTCCAAGACCAACGTTACGGAGCCTCCATCGCCATCCAAACACATATCGGGACTTCCTGAGCATAAAGAGAATGGCTCTTCCTACTACCGCGATGTCCATATGGATACTGCCAAAGGACTAACCACATTGCAAAGCTACAACGACATCCGCATGGCAACTGCTAAAGGACATCATTTACACGATGATATCATGATGGAAACCGCCCGAGGAGGGAATACTCTCAAGCAAGGAGGTTTCCAAGTATGGGAGCGGGAACTACTGGAGAGCAGTGAAGTTAAGAGGAAGGCTACAGTTGCGCAGCTCTGTGAGTGTGTTCAACCAACGCCGGCGAAATGTGGGCTGGATTTGATAACATTTCACAGATTTCTTAGATTATTATTTCCAAACATTAGGATACATTGCTGCGCGCAAAGATCGGCGAGCCAAATTCGATCAAGATACAACCGCCCGCGATCTAAGACCCGCAGAATACGCCAAAGAATTCAAATCATACTGTGGTCGCGAACGCGTTATTCTCCGCAGGCGGCGGACAAAACTAAAAGTCGATCAATTCCACATCATCGCACAGGTTGGGCAAGGTGGGTATGGAGAAGTCTTCCTGGCCCGGAAACAGGAATCCGGAGAGGTTTGCGCTCTCAAGAAGATGAAGAAATCTACTCTGTTCAAGATGGATGAGGTACGGGAAACCTTTGTCCACCCATGAGTGTACTGACAGGATCTATAGATCCGTCATGTCTTGGTCGAACGTGATATCTTGACGGCTACAAAGACGCCTTGGCTTGTCCGTCTTCTATACGCTTTTCAGGATCCCCACCACGTATATCTTGCCATGGAATATGTTCCCGGAGGCGACTTTCGCACCCTCCTCAACAATTCGGGAGTCCTAAAAGAAGAGCATGCACGATTCTACATCAGTGAGATGTTTGCGGCAGTGAATGAACTTCACAAGCTCGGATACATTCATCGTGACTTAAAACCCGAGGTGTGGTTAATTTCATGATCCAGAGACCGAGAATACTCAGGTTTCAAAGAACTTTCTTGTGGATGGCACGGGGCACGTCAAACTGACGGATTTCGGCCTTGCAACTGGCGCCCTGAACCCAAAACGTATAGAGTCCTTGAAAGTCAAGGTTGGTTATTTGAATGTCGCTCATTTGCCCTGTGGTGATCTTCTCCCAGTTGGATAAGGTCAAAGATAACCAAGTCATTCACCGTTCAACCATCGAACGACGATCTATCTACCGATCCATCCGAAATGAGGATCCACGGTATGCAGACTCAATAGTTGGCTCCCCGGACTATATGGTACTTCATTCATTTCCGGGGGACGCCAGGCTTTGCTCAAATCCAACATTTTAGGCTCCAGAGGTCCTGCGAGGCAAGCCATATACATATTCAGTCGACTTTTGGTCTTTAGGTTGCATCCTATTCGAGTTCCTTGCTGGCTTCCCGCCTTTCAGCGGTAGTACGCCTGAGGAGACATGGACAAATCTCAAAAACTGGACCAAAGTATTACGCAGGCCTGAGTACGACAAACCCGAAGACCTAATATTCAACCTCAGTGATGTAGCGTGGGATGCTGTTACACGGTGACTAGTCTCTCTTCAAACAGGCGGACTCTTGCTGATTAACACCGTCCTTCAAGACTCATATCCCATTCTACTGTTCGATACTCGACGCTCACCCATTTGAGCGACCACCCTTTTTTCACCAACGTCAAATGGGAAGATCTGCGATCCGTCCGTGCTCCCTTCGTTCCCGCTCTTGATTCCGAGATCGACACGGGCTATTACGACGATTTTACTTCGCCGGAAGATATGGCCAAATATGCTGAGGTGAAGGAGAAACAGAAGAACGTCGACCAGGTCAAGGAGAAAGAGGAACCCTTCAAACGGGGGGTTTGGGTTGGATTCACATTCGGCAAGAATGGTCCTGGGGTAAAGGCCAGCGCAGCTGGGGGCTACGATGACGGTGCGCTTGCAACAATATTTTGAGGTTGTATTTCTTTCCCCTCTTTTCTCGCTTGTGCACCCCTTGTAAGTATACCTTGTATGAAATTAAGTTCTGATCGCTGTCTGTACCTTTCCAGGAACGACTCAACATACCCATATTGAGTAGAGTTTGTCTTGATCATTCATTCATTGTACTGTCAGCGCCAAGATTGCTGTGGCTGGACTTACTTATTCCAACTTACCAACTTATCTGATCACGATAACGAACAATATAGAAGTAACAAAAGAGGCGAACAACGCCTGGGGCAACTAGTTATTCGCTCCATACAAGTAACATGAAACACAGGGGTGTTCGAGACACATGCAGCAGACAACAGTTCGGCCACAATGCAACAGCGAACCTGGGGCAATGATGAACAAATAAGGCAAAGCAACATGATCCTATTATAAGAATATAAGTGGTGGAAGATCGAGTACCCGAAGGCGAATGATTAGTGGAGTCACTGAGTGGAATACCATTACGGGTCAATGTATGTGTAAAGAGTGTGTCAGATGCAGAAAATGTTCCAAAAGAAAGCTCCACTCTACTTCAATGAGAGTGAAGAGAACGAGAGGGGGCATGAACGAGCATAAAAGGTCGTTGGAGGTCAAAATAAAGGGGAGTTAATGAACGTAAAATACTGTTAGGGCGTGAGTCAGTACAGCTTTGAGGCACGACATCGGAAGGCTTACTAGCATCATGTGAAACAAACCAGAACGGTGGGTGGGATTGAATGGAGTGATATTCAATATCTGCGGGTCGAGGTCATTCGTTGAGCTGGCATCCTTTGGGTCGCTGGCATGAGCCATTCCTTTCGTTCATACTGTTAAGTTAGGCAAAATCGTGAGTTCAATGCAGACTAGGAGCGGGTTGGATGGGATTACCTTGGGGCGCTTCTCAAGAGTATCCTCTACCATGTCAGTATCAGAACTGATGGACTTGCGTTTGATCCTGATCATGAGCGTAGGAAGTTCTTCTGTCGTGACCTACATTCACGATTTGTCAGTTAGTCTCAATTGAAAATGATGGAGTATACATATGATACTCACAGGGGGGGTTTCAGGACCGAGGCTGGAGCGAGAATAATCTGATCCAGATCCAGAGCTAGAACCGCTGGAGGTATTTGAGCCCCAACTGAGTCTTGAAACGTCAATGGGTACATCCAACCTCGGACGAAGGCGTCTGCCTCCCCCATTAGCGCGAGCAGCGACGGGAGCACTAGGTGCGGTGGTGAACTGGACGTGATAGACATCGTTGTCTGGCGACTCTGGCGACACAGCAAGGTCCATGCCCTCCTCGTAATCGGAACTGTACGTGATGCCATTCTCTTCTTGCTCGACCTCTAATTCTTCCGAATTGTCGGTGACGGTGGACCATCGGGAGGTGAGAGCACGCTGAGGGGCGCACTGGACTTCTCGGGAAGACTTGTCGGTAAGTGACACGGTGGAGTAAACCGATCCAGCCGAGAGGATTTCGTGCAATTGTTCCAAACGTGCCGCAGCTCCAGATTGAGGGTACTTCGGGATAATACACCTCAACATTGGGCGGGCTCTAACTGTTACGGAACGTCCAGCAGCAGCATGTGTAACTCCGCGGTCCAACACAGGAAGGGGAATAGTGCTGATCTGCGCGGGGTCAAGTTTGAGGGCCTTCTCAATGGAAACCTTTAGTCTCAAAGCATAAGCGCGTTTGCGGGCATGATACGTGGGACGAATGGAGGAGCGGACAGAGGCGGCGACGCGGGAGTAGTGTTCGTTTGCCCGGCGTAGGATGAGCAGCATATTATCCACATGGCATGCTTGAAGAGCGGAAGGAGACGTCGTGGATGTGGTGGAAGACATGACAGATAACTATATGGGAGTAGGAAAGCAAAAGAATAGCGAGAGCGTCGAACAACGAGGATAGAGGAGAACAAAGACAAGGACGATGTTGAGACTGAGCGTTGTTGATCTTCGTTCAAGTAGGGAGCTGGAGAGAAAACACGCGCTGCGTGCAAGGGTGGAAAGAACAAAGAGAGAGTGGTGAGGAAACCTGTGAAGAGGGAACAGCGGCTCGAGTCTAAAGTACCACCAGAACAAAATCGCTGAGTTATAACATGAAAATCCTGGACCCACAAATTAGCTCGAAAAGGCAAGCAAACACAAAAGAGATCCCGATCAGAAAGGTTCCAATTGTTTGTCACAGGAGAAAACCTATCACCATCTAGAACAAGACCGCGACAGTAGGGCGTCAATCATTAACCCTGTACGCGACAGGCAGATGAGATCGTGACGCAACTTCCTTGTACTTTTGTTGTCTTGCTGGTTCTGGAAGGACGCAGCCTTTCCTTTTCCGGAAGCGCTATTGTTTTCTGCGCCCACGCTAAATCAGCACGTGATCTCCAAAAAGTACGAGAACCATCGTTGTGTGTCGCGGTCAGATTATAACGCTCACGAGTATCAGCCACCAAAGAGCTTAAGCGCCTACCTACATCAGTCGACTGATTGATCGAGAAGGTCAATTGTTCTTTGCCTCCGATGTCTACGAGTGCCCACAAATTAGGTCAGATGGCTCTTGTATTATCGGCTCCGCCAAGTTGTTTTGGCTTACGGAAAAGTACAAGCCAGGTTCTCTCTTGTTCTGCCCTGATTGCGGGACATTGTTGTCACTGCCGCGAGACGGTGAAAGGGTTGTGATTTGCGAACAGTGTGCCCACGAGGAGCCAGCCAGTTGTAAGTAAAGTGGGCCTTAATTCTGCTATGTGATTTCACTGAGCGTTGACAACAATTCAAGCATACGAGAATGTGATTATAACAACACGTTCCGACCCTGAGGCGTTTCCTTCTGCACTGAGGCAAAAACGGAAGACTCAGACGAAACACCATGAAACAGGAGATAAAGGGACACTGGTGAGTGGACATGCGTTATACCGCCTGCGTCGTGACATTGACTGATGTGTCGAACAGGTGTCAGAGAAGTGCCCATCATGTGGGCATATGGAGGCGCACTCGAAGGAAATGCAGGTAAGCCTTATATGAATCCAAGATATGTATAAGAGATGACTGTGATTGCAGCTACGAAGCGCGGATGAAGGGTCGACAGTATTTTACACGGTAAAAGTCTCTTATTCGCTGTGCTGTCGATTCGACTGACGACGTGCAGTGTGTATCATGCAAGCATGGATGGCGGGTGAACAACTGATGGTGATTGAATTACACGTATACACCTGCTGAGCAGAAGAGTGCTACAATGCCGAAGCCGCCGAATACGCTGGCCACTGTAGCGACTGTTGCTTCCCAGATAGGGAGAGTGCGTTTTGGGAGTCTAAATACGAGTTAGTTTTGTTCGTGCAGGTGCAGGAAGAACACACGTTGAGAAGTAAAAGGCGAGAGCGAAAGTGGGAATGAGGGTGAAGGCGGCGAGATAGGGCAGAAAGGAGGTCGGGATTATTGGAGCAAAGGCGGGGAGGGAGTGGTGGAGAGCCTGCGTAATAGGAGTGAGTGGTGAACCCATTAGCGGAACGGCTACGTATTACCTTGAGTTGTTGGTAGTCGTTCATGATGTAGCGTGGAGTGAGCGTTGCACTCCGAGTTGCTGACGTACCAGTGAAACAAACACGTGTCATCATCCCATATCAACCCTTTTCTTCAGCCAGCTCTTCCAGACAACCACCACCACAACCACCCCACGATTATCACAAACAATGTCCGCAGCGCAACGTGTACAACAACATCCCGCCTTCGTTCAAGCTCAGAACAAGGCTTCATACTACGTTAACCAGCTCGACAAAGAGGTATTCATCCATCAGCCGCCTTTTCCCGCAGCGTCACAGCTGACTTTTTCACCCAGCTCACGAAATACCCCGTCCTCAACAACTTTGAGCAACGCACACAGGTTCCAAAAGCCTACGCTGTTATCGGCGGTCTCGTCCTCGTCGTTTTCCTCCACACCTTCAACGCCCTCGCCGCACCCATTTCAAACCTCGTTGGTTGGGGCCTCCCCGCTTACCTCTCATTCAAGGCTATCGAATCACCCTCGCCTCATGATGACGTTCAATGGCTCACATACTGGGTCGTCTTCGGATTCTTCAACTTCCTAGAATCCTTCGCCCTCCGTATCGTCCTTTACTACGTTCCCTGGTACTTTGCCTTCAAGTCCCTTTTCATCGTCTGGCTCCAACTCCCTGCCTTCCGCGTAAGTCTTTCTCTCCTCGACGCGTTGTCGTTCCGTCCTGTCCTGTTGTGCCACTTCCACCGTGCTTCGTGGCTATTCTCGTCATATCGCTTTTTTCAGCTTTGCTTACTTTATCCCCATTTGTAATCATAGGGTGCTCAAACGGCGTACTTCAACGTCATCAAGCCCGTCCTCGCCAACGTAAGCTCTTCGAGCCGTGTCGCTGCCCCAGCGACTACCAACCCCGAGTCGACCCCTCACTTCGAGTAATTGTAGAGACGTTAGCAGTCGTAGTGACTTCTTCAAATATCTTGTCACCGCCTTTCTTTCTCTCTTCGGTTCTTGGTCGTTTCTTTCCCCTTTTTATGCTCCACCTACCTACCAAGCTTTTAACGAATGTCGAAGGTCAAGCTTCTGCTTTTCATTCCGATTCTTCGTTGAGGTTTGACCATCAACTATAGATCTTTCATTGTCCTTTATACTACCACCCCGTCCTTGCACCTTCGCGTTAGTTAGCTCGCCTGTCCTTGGACGGCGATGTACTTTACCATCGACGTCCTTCATGCTTTTACGAATAGTAAACGGATTTTGCAACGCGTAACGAATCTCCTTCGACAGTGGACAAAACGGTATAATCCCACGCACGGATCTATTTCTTCGTGACGCAACCTCTTGGCATGACAACGGGTGCTGATTAGACAGAATCGGCTTCTTTCGGCCACTCCACGGAAGCTGATAATTACTAAGTACTTACAGCCGACGTCTCAATATGAATCTATTTCCAATCCATCGCTCTGCAGATGGACGCTTGTTATAAGCCATCTACGCTCATAAACCGTAGGTTTTGGTTAGAATACACACCAAAATTTGCGCGGGTCTTGCCCATCGCGACTGGATTGACGGCCTCATGAGATCGAAGTATGAGCATACTCTTGTAGGTGGACCAATGCATGGTGAGGCTTACCACGGTGAGAGGGGTACCTGAATTGGAAGCGCCTTGGTATGAAAGCGTTGGCGACGCGACTATGCATGCATTTATCTGAGGTCCGGTAGATAGCAAGACAAAAACCCTCTTCACCTCAACCGCAACGTTCACGCCTAAACTACCTGTTTTACTACTTATAACCTTAGAGTCTACTTCGACTACCAGATAAATTTCCCCGACATCCCGGAGCTCTATGACAGCAATCTCCTCGACGTTCTCATTCCCGCTGGAAATAGTCGTTGATTGTGCTGCAATTCCATACTCTCATTACCCATAACAAGTCAGAGCCGTCAGAGCGTATGGATTATGAGGGGTTGGACTATATGAATGAGAGAAAGAATTTTACTAGTGATAACCTTGTGGTAGAAGTTCGTGTACAATCATAAGCTTGCTCTCATGAGAAAACTCAAGAATGATTCTGAACAAATCCGACCGTGATCCTCTCAAGTTGATCAAAGATCTTCTGGAATCTCCTTTCCCCCTGCGCCACTAATGAGACTTCTCATCCGTATTGCCGCTCCTCGAGCTCGATCGGACGAGAAGTTATTGGCAAGACGGAGCATAAGGCCAGAATTAAGGCCCATTGTATCGATCCGCAGCACGCGAGCCTAAAATGCGTCTGGCGTGAGCCCACATGTCGGATAACAAAGGATAGCTCAGTTTTGGAACACGAGTGAGGGTGGAAATGGTGATAAGGTCATGAGTTGCCCATCTACTATGCGGATTCTGAGTAACAAGACTGTAACACGATACACGATACACGATAGCACTATAATGGGATGCAGCCAAGAGAGGACAGAATAGCTGTCTTATGACCGATTGAGTCCATGTTGACAAGGGAAAGCGATAATCCGCCGCATGTGTGTATTCAGCGAGATAAGATTGTTGGGAGTTGCATGTGTCCGAGTGGGCGTGTCCAAATGAAAGAGTTGAACAATTCTTAAGGAGATTTGAAGGGACCTGGTCGTCGATGATTTGAACATTTCCTTACATCAAGTGGATGTAAATGTTCAAGTCCCAAAATCCAACAAGGACTCGAGCTGAATAGCCACTGCGAGTGTTTTAGAGCTGATACGGCAAATCGTCCAAACAGTACAATCCAACCCAATTACCCCAGTCGTGCCGCACATGCGGAAATCTATCGCCATTCGGGGTGGTTGGATGATTGTCTTCAAAATATTCCCAGACATGAAATGACTCGAACAAACCGCATGATCCTGGTGTCGATAAATGGGATCAGGACGAGTCTTCTGATACGGCTTGTGTGCTGATCAAGCTGCATGTCGAGGGGAGCTGGCTTGAGCCAGCACAGATGACCGTGGATTCATTCGCGTGTAAGTTGGTGTACATAGCTGCCGCTTGGTTACCGTCAAGTTGCTGTTCAAGTTCGCGTTCGAGCTGTGTGAAAATGTGAATGTACGGTTGAATTTTCAAACGCCGCGGCGTCGTGATTTTCTGCCTCGTTCTCCCAATCACAGTGAACAGACGCGCTCTGAGGATGCCCAACTACTCGCTGGCGGATAGATTCCTGCCAGCGCGCGTACTATCTTTCATCATGAACAACCTTATCCAACGAACACAACGTGATCAGAAGCCACCTTGACACCTCTGCCGATAACTTCGAGATAAAAATAGCCAGCAATCTATCCACTCGACCATATGTACCAAACGCTTCCGGACAAGGGTCGCGCACTGTCCGAAACTCAAGGATGGCCTTGGGATACAGTGGTCCAACTATGCAGTCTGAGGCCCACGTCTCCTCCGTGTAACTCTGGATAGACCTTGAAGGGCCGAATACGAATGGCTGCTTACCCCACTCCCCTCGGGATTCTACTGGCGAACACTGTTCTTATTTATGATTCTTGTCAGGATCGGAGAAGCCGCATATCATAAAGCTTCGGTCGGGTAAGAGGGTACGGTCAGCTGAACTCGTCTCCAAAAATATCTTCCACGAGCACATTAAATATGCGGCCAGAACGCTTTTCACCGCTGGTTCTCCCCTCCCCTCTTTCTTAGCCGGGCATTCCCTCTCGTATAACTCAACATGACTGATGTTACCGAGAAGGGTTATAACAGTGGAAGCGATACCGCCAGTGGGTCGCAGATTGCGATTTATGAGCGCCCGAAGGGAATCAAAGGGATTTATTACCACCCGATAACGCAGGTGTCTATGCTGGGTTTTGTGTGTTTCATGGGCCCAGGTATGTGCTTGTTACAAACGCCGGTCACGGAAAACTCAGAGCCTGCTCAATTTTTTAGGCCTGTTCAATGCCCTCACGGGTTTAGGTGCTGGTGGTCAAGTTGATAATGTCACGAGTGCAAATGCCAATGCCACGCTCTATTCAACTTTTGCTGTTGGCGCGTTCTTCTCTGGGTAATCCTTGTTGATCTTATCAAGCGCCCGTCGATCGCTGACCTTGACTTTGCAGTTCCATCAATAACAAACTCGGTTCTCGCTTGACTCTCCTTCTCGGAAGCACAGGCTATGCTCTGTACATCGGTGCCTTCCTGTACGTTCCGCTCCGTTTTTTCCTATCGACTCGCAATCCTAATATCTGAATTCAGCGCAATGAACATTCACCCACACGCAGGTGCATTCGTGATTGCTGCTGGGGCCGTTCTAGGTATCTGTGCGGGTTTGTTGTGGACAGCACAAGGATCTCTTATGATGGCCTACCCGACCGAAAACCAGAAGGGAAAGTTTATCGGCATCTTCTGGGGTATATTCAACTTAGGTGCAGTGGTTGGTGCTTCCGTGTCTCTTGGACAGAACTTCCATTCAACAGTGCGTTCTTTACCTTGTTGCAATGTTCGTGACTTATTCGATAAATGTTACACAGAGTAATTCTGGTAAGCCGCAATCACAAATGTATATAAGATTCATTTTCATCAAACTATTCGCAAACTACAGTCGGGAATGGCACATATGTGAGAAACTGCTCGTTATTCAACATGAGCCTGTGCTGAACTCATTTGTCCGGCACCAAGATTGGCTTCCTCGTCCTGACACTGATCGGTGTCACTATTCCAATGCTCATGGCCGACCCTCAGAAAATGATCCGCACCGACGGTACCAAAGTAACCAGTCCAAGGCACCCCTCCTGGAAAGTTGAAATCTACGGTCTTTGGTTAACTCTAAGGACCGACCCGATGATCATCCTTCTCTTCCCAATGTTTTTGGCTTCTAATTGGTTTTATACTTGGCGTTGGTCTATTCCCTTGACTTCTTCCCATTCATTGAACTTATGTCTGTATGCCGCAGAATTCAATGAATATAATGACGCCCTATTCAACATCCGCGCCCGCTCGTTGAATAATCTAGTTTATTGGCTATCGCAAATCGTTGGATCTATCGCCATCGGTTTCCTTCTCGACCAAAAGTCTATCTCCCGTCGGGTGCGCGCCTTTTCCGGCTGGGGCATCTTATTTGCCATGGTCTTCATTGTCCACATCTGGGCATTTTTCTATCAGAAGTACGTTGAAGCTTTCCGCGATAGAATCTAGAACTTAGAAACTGACTGCAACCTTACAGACAATACACAAGAGAATCCCTGCCCCTCGACTCAGCCAACAAATTTGATATTTTTGATCACGGCTATGCTGGGAGAATAATGGTGTACATTTTCTGTGGCCTCTTGGACGCTATGTGGCAAACGACTGCGTACTGGATCATGGGGTCAATGTCAAATGATCCCGCTAAATTGGCGCATCTTGCCGGATTTTGTATGTTCTCACCCCTTCGTCTTCATAAGCCTGTCTGACGTTCCTAATCATCTCAGACAAATCAATCCAGTCGGCAGGAGGAGCAGGAGCATGGCGAGCTGATGCAGTCAAGACCCCGTAAGATTACGATCTTCGAGTTGTTGTTGCACATTGCTGAAATAGACTTATCCCCAGGTTCATGAACATGTTTATCTCCACTTGGGTATTGCTCGTGGCAGGTCTTGTCTTTGCGCTTCCCATGATATACGCACGAGTCAAAGACCACACAGACATTTCTGACGAAACCCTGTATGCCTCTCTATCTTTTCTAGAATTTCTTACCGTCACTGATTTCATTCTCAAGTATCCGCATGGATGACTCTGGCCACATACTCAATGCAGACCAGATCGCACGTCGTCGGGTGGAGGAGAAGTGATACTAAGCGCCGATGATAAGCGTGTAATTACCGTTGAGACCACACGAGAAATATGATTTGACGACTCAGAAGGTTTATTGACCTGGAACGAACCGTAGACTCGAGGATTATACCCAGCTCGCATCTATGATCAATGATCATGCGTGTTCGGCATCCTATGCCCCAGAAATTTCGGCCTAAGACAGCCTAACAAGCTTGTGGATTCAATGATTCAATTCATGATCATGGACCAAATTGAGTCCCCGGGCCTGGTGACAATTTTGCATATTTGTGCCTTAGATGCTACTCCAGTCCAATAAAGTATATGGCACACGAGAAAGAACTATTAACGCGTGTTGCTGCCTGATGCTGCACATGACAAAGCGTCGAGGAGATTTGGAGGAGATGCCCATAAGATCGAAAACGAAGATGACTATCAAAATACCCAGGATCGAAAGACGGAAGGCGGTAGCTTTGTCGAGCGAGTTATCCGACAATATACTGCTATATAGCAGGCCTTATGTGACAGGTGCACAATCTCGAGGCCTCGGCTTCTCGTTATCTCTCCAGATCTCTGCTATGTACATGGCACTGATAGCGTAATCAGAGAAGGCGAATAGCGTCCTGGCTTGGCTGGGGCTTCTACGTTAGGAGATAAACTGAAATAAAGGTTCCTTCCGATATCCAGTTGTTGAGATAAAGATATTTGAGTGAGTGTATGCTTGTCTGCGCCTGTCTGCGCATATGTATGGGGCCCATATGTCATGAACTGTCGTGAACCTGCAGGTACTGGATGCCCAAGCGAGAGTTTCATATGCAGAGTGTGATACGCGGTCATGTTCGCAGGGGTTGCGAGGGTGCGTTGTTTTGGTAGTGATATCATGAGGGAGGTTCAATATTCAATGCAAGCTTGAATCCTTCGTCCTTGGGTACATTGGGGCCGGCAAGGTGCTCATTTGAGACCGCAAGAAACACGTCTCTAGATTGTAGTTTCTCGTTAAGAATTCGATTGGATTGGAGTTAGAGCTAGTTAGAACTAGAACTTGAAACTGAAGAAAGAGTGTTTAGACTCCGCGGCACTAGGAACCATGTGCTATTTCTTGTTTCCCTCTCCCGATCATGGTTCTTGAGACCCGTAAACTCTTGTCAGTCGACCATCAAAACCACATTAGTCCTGCTGAGCCCAAATCCCCCGGATGGCACTGGTCATTTGTATCATCAGACTTCTCTCTCGGGGATAGCCATATGATGGGATATTGCTAGATTCATGCCTGGCTTGTGCTGCATGCCGTGACAAGCATGGCTGGACTGAATGCAAACAAGCTTTATATGCCTATCCGAACAGAGAAAAGTGTTCAGCCCCACCCGCTGCACTTTCAGGCCTCCTTCAGAGCGCTGACTTGACCATCTCAACCATGGCTGAAACCGCCACAACTCAAGAGAAAGAGTATGGCAGTGGGAGTAGTGATGACTCTGGTTCACAGAACCCAGTCATCTACGAACGACCGACGGGTATCAAAGGAATCTACGCGCACCCTGTTACCCAGGTCAACTATCCTTCTTATGTTCTTCAGTTCAAGTGTTGACTTATGTCTGGGCTTAGGTGACCATGCTCGGTGTTGTGTGCTTTATGTGTCCAGGCATGTTTCATCAAACGTCTTGTGAACATAGGCTCGAGCTAAACCTCTATGATAGGCCTTTTCAACGCCCTGAACGGCTTGGGAGCTGGAGGTCAGGTTGACACGAAAACCAGTGCAAATTCCAACGCAGCATTATACGCTACGTTCGCGATCTCCGCTTTCTTTGCTGGGTCAGAAATGTTTCGTTCCTATTGCGTCTCAGTTCTGAAAGAGCAATTCCAATGCAGATCGATCAACAACAGACTTGGATCTCGTCTCACTCTTCTCTTGGGAAGCTCAGGCTATGCTCTTTACATTGGTTCATACCTGTAAGGGTGATTTTTGAAAATTGGACGATGTTACTTACTTTATCCAGGGCTATGAACATTCACCCTGGAGCAGGTGGATTTGTTATTGCTGCTGGTGCCATCCTCGGTATCTGCGCTGGTCTTCTTTGGACCGCCCAAGGTTCTCTGATGCTATCATACCCCACGGAAAGCCAGAAAGGAAGATTCATCAGCATCTTCTGGACTATCTTCAACTTGGGAGGCGTCGTCGGTGCTTCTGTGTCGCTTGGCTTGAACTACAAATCCAACGTAAGAACCTTACCAGATTATTTAAGAACATAAACTGACTTCAAGTTTCGTACAGGCCAATTCGGGTATGATTAGACCTGATTTCTGGAGCTTGACATTGAACTGACATCCGCTTCATCAGTTGGAAACAGTACTTACGTAGGTGGATTCATGTTGCAGCCTGCCTTCCTGTTCTTATCCTTGCAATACAGATCGCCTTCCTCATTCTCACCTTGATAGGCTCGACGATTCCATTCCTCATGGTGGATCCGCAAAAAATGATCCGCACGGATGGCACGAAAGTTACCTCTCCTCGCCATCCCTCCTGGAAGGTGGAAATTTACGGGCTCTGGGTCGCTGTCAGAGACGATCCATTAATCATCATGCTGTTCCCCATGTTTTTGGCTTCCAACTGGTTCTATACATGGCGTAAGTTGTGACCTAATATTCCTACTTTCACTTGAAGTTCACCTTGCCATCAGAATTCAACGCATACAACGCTGTTTTATTCGACATTCGCGGCCGCTCGCTCAACAACCTGGTTTACTGGATTGCTCAAATCATTGGCTCTCTCATAATCGGCTTCCTGCTCGATCAAAAGAAGATCAGCCGTAGGGTCCGTGCCTTCTCTGGCTGGGGCGTCTGCTTTTTGATGGTGTGGGTTGTTCATATCTGGGCCTACTTTTACCAAAAGTGCGTCTCCTTATTCTTGAAGGGTGTTTTCCACCTGATGACAATTGTCCTTAGGGATTACACGAGAGCATCTGTCCTAACCGATCCCAAAATAACCATTGAGTCGTCAGGATATGCTGCCTATATCTGGCTATACTTCCTTTGCGGTATCCTCGATTCCATGTGGCAAATCACTGCTTACTGGATCATGGGAGCGATGTCCAACGATCCAGCCAAACTAGCTCACTTCGCCGGATTGTGTACGTCGCCTCCCTCTGGTTATGATGCACGCACTAACCATTGAAATCATGGAAACAGACAAATCCATCCAATCAGCTGGTGCTGCCGGTATCTGGGCTGGAGATGGTGCCAAAGTCCCGTAAGTCTTAACTTGGCCAATCTCGATTTTGCAATTTAATATTCGCAGATTTATGAACATCTTCGTTTCCACTTGGGTTCTCCTTGTTGTGGGCTTACTGTTCGCACTTCCCATGCTCTACTTGCGCGTCAAAGAGACTACCGGTCTTGCTGACGAAACACTGTTGGTCCCAGTTCTACTTCCGATTTCTACTTCACTGACATACCTTTCTCCTCAGTGCGCGGATGGACGATTCCGGGAAAATTGCATCTGTCGAAGAAACGAAAGGAATTTCGGCTCAATCTGAGAAAGCATGATCTTTGTCGACAATTTTTCGAGTAAGAACGGTATATACTCCATAGTTAATGTCTTGATGATTTGTCTACTACAAACTCCTTTGTTGTTCTTTTGTACGCATTATCTAGTTGAACGATATACAAATTTGTGCCTTTGGCTTTTTGCACGCCTGAAATTAAACAAGGTTGAGCGACGATGACGATCGGGGACTTGTAACTACCGGCATTCTCGGTCCGTCCATTGATCCCTCCGACACAGCGGTTGGGACCTTAGCACACAACACCACAGCCAATCTAAACTTATCTTTGATAGCGTTGGAACATACTTCCACAATGGCTGATCCTTCCACCCAGTCTAACTACCTGGACATATGCACCGAACAGGTAGCTTTCGACTGGAATGTCGATTTTCATAAGAAGATAATCAATGGCTCTGCAACCCACAAAATGATAGTCAGGAAGGAGGGCGTCAACGAAGTGATGTAAATGTACATCTATACAAACTTTCATCTTGGCTTACAGGCGGATCGCAGCTTTGACACAGCTGATTTGGACATCAGCACTATCGAGGTTGATGGGAAGGCTACTCAAGTTTGTCCTTGACGATCAGAACTTCTTGAAGAGCCTGACGTCGAGCGTCAAAATGTTTAGTTTGACGTGAGACCCAAGCATCCAGTGATGGGATCTGCCCTTCACGTACCCCTCCCCAAAGGCCTGAAAGTAGGCTCACTTGTGACTGCGACTATCAACTATCGCACCACCGAAAGCTGCATAGCGCTGCAGTGGCTGGAGAAGGAGTACAATCAATTCCACATCACGTTGATGGCATGCTCATCACATTGTCTAGGCAAACGCAAGGGAAAACGTTTCCGTACCTGTTTAGCCAATGCCAACCAATTTACGCTCGTGCCCTTGCACCACTCCAAGGTAAAGCATTACCACCACCATTGCTTCGATACGATATTTGATACATGCGTCCCTAAATTGCAGACACGTCATCTTCCAAAATAGTGGGTAGAATTGACATCCCCGAGCTCCTAGTCCGTATAAGTATACCAACTGAAGCCCCATAGAGATACACTGCGAAAGTCTCCTCTGTCCTTCCGGTGCTGCTTTCCGCAATACGGGTGTCGCCTCCATCAGATGGTCCTGCTCACGGTGGAAAAGTAATCGGCAAGGACCTCCTGACTTACGTCTACAACCAGGTACAGAACATCATTTCGCATTCTTTACTCAAATTAATTGCGATGAAGCCTGTTCCCATTCCACCCTATTTGATTGCCATTGCGGTAGGAAATGTTCAGTACCGCGCTTTCCCCAAGCCCGATGGCAAGCAATGGACAACTGGATTATGGGCGGAACCCGAAATGATCGACAGTGCTTTTTGGGAGTTCAGTGAAGATACTGCGAGGTAATCCCATATCTGGCGGCCATAAATTGAGATTCAACAACTCCACGCATCAGATTTCTTGCCGCTGCAGAAAAGCTCGTTATCCCTTACAAATTTGGCGTGTACGATCTTCTCGTACTTCCTCCTGCGTTTCCATATGGCGGGATGGTAAGCTTTCTTCCAACGGGTTACATGCCTGCAAAATTACTTACATATCCCAGGAAAACGCCTGCTTGACATTTTTGACCCCGAGTAAGTTTTTCGAAGGGATGGTGACTTGGATCTGACGACCTATCCAGCTCTTCTGACGGGTGACAGAGCTCTCGTAGATGTGGTGGTCCATGAATTAACTCATTCGTGGTTCGGCAACGGTGTCACGTATGCGCTACATTCCACTTTTCGACCTTGCCTCCTTTATAATGCGTCATATCAGACATGCAAATCCTTCCCACTTTTGGCTCAATGAAGGCTGGACGACCTACATCGAACGACTCCTTCTTCAGGTTCTACATTCTCCCGCAGAGAGAGGGTTCTCTTTTGTCATCGGACAGAAGGCCTTGGTTGACTCGCTAAAGTTATACGAAGACCGTCCGAAGTATCAACGACTCGTCATTGACTTCGAGGTCGGCGAAGATCCTGATGACGCGTACAGCAGCATTGCTTATGAGAAGGGCGCCAACCTCATCCTTCACCTTGGTCAGTCTAACAATTATACGGCGGTGCAAAATTGGTTTTGATTATATAGCGCAGAACGGACGTTGGGTGGTCTTGATGTTTTCATACCCTATATCAGGGACTACGTCGAGACCTACATCGGTAAAAGCATCACAACAGAGCAGTGGAAGGACCACCTATACGGATACTTCACAAAGAATGGAGGCCCCCTGAAAATCAAGGCTCTCGACAGCGTGGATTGGAACGTTAGTAATCGATATTGGTGTCGACGAAGTTTTTCTAACGCTCCAGACAGGCTTGGCTGTATGGTGAAGGCCTGAAGCTGCCCGTGGAGATGGAGTACGACCTCACTCTGGCTCGGCAGGCATACGAACTTGCAGAGAAATGGGATGCCTCACGCAAGACCGAAATCTCCAAACTTGAATTCAAGGAGTCCGACTTGAGCAATTTCAACACCAACCAAACCAGTTCGTACACCAATGAAAAGTATCGTTGACGCTGTCTCACAACCGTCTAGTCGTATTCCTGGAACGCCTGCAAACGTATGATGCCCTCCCATCTGATCTTACTCTTCACCTTGGAACTCTCTATCGCCTTTCGACGACTCAAAACGCAGAGCTGCGATTCCGTTTCTACCAAGTGGCCCTCGCCGATACCTTATCCCCCGCCGCCACATCCCTCGCCATCGAGGCTGCCAAATGGGTTGTTGGTAACGATGGCACAGGGGTGATCAAGGGTCGTATGAAGTTCTGCAGACCCGTGTTCAGGGCTGTTTCAAAGGTTGATCAAGCATTGGCGATTGAGACTTGGGAGAAGTCGAAGATGTCATTCTTCCCAAGTATAAGGAAACGTATTGAGCAGGTATGTGATTTTCGTACTCGATGTGTATCTCATGCTTCGTTGCTCATATCTGGTACCTTACCTGCAGGATATCGGAATCACGGATGCGAAGAAATAAGAAGAGAAGAGAGAAACGAATGCAGGCTTTGCATGTATGTAAATGTATCATGGTAAAACCATAAAGCAATATCGATTGGTGCCCATTACCTACTCAAGTACACGGTTCTTACTTGAAATTACCCCAAAGATCACCAAAAGCATCGTCCTTCTTCTGGGCTGCCGGTTGAGAAGCGAACGACCCGAACAAATCCTGACTGGCAGGTGCAGCAGCATTACTCGCACCAGAACTACCCCACACCGCGTTTGTATTGAATAGATTGGCTTGCTGTTGCTGTTGAATGTGAGGTGTCGGAACAGCCGCTGGAGTACCCCATACATTTGTTTGGGCGGGTACTACAGGCGCTGCCCATCCCGACGAGGCACCCCACATACCTGTCCCGTTCATGCCAGCCATGCTCGTCGTTTGAGCCTGCTGTTGCTGGTGCTGGAATTGTGGTTGCTGTTGCTGCTGGGGCACACCTCCCCAGTAGGCAGCTTGATTATTGAATTGACCAAAGGCAGCAGATGAAGGGGCAGGAGAAGGTGGATGGGCAGAGAACAATGACAATATGTCTTGCTTCACGTCCTTTTTCTGCTCTGGAGGTGCGTTCTGTGCCACGGGCGGGGCATGGAAGTCTAACGAAAACAAGTCATTCTCGGGGGCAGATGGTGCCTGCTGTTGCTGCTGTGGAGGGGGTGCAACTACAGGCGCCTGGATCCCATGCGCTGGTCTATTCGTGTAATTTGACGAGAGCAGCTGGTGTGCTACAGGCTGACGCGTCGTCGCTGGAGCTACTGCTTGACGCCCAGTTGAACTCGAGAGGCTGTGTGATGGTGCATGGGTTGGTCGTGAACTTGAATAAGGCGGGGCGGCAGCATGTGGCGGGGAAGAGGCGACGGGTGGAGGTGCAGCTGACGCTGAGCCCATTTCTGTGTCTAGCGTGGATGGATCAAGGGGCAGGGGCCCGTCTATCGCCCATCTACGCATTTCGTACTTCGAGCGGATGAAGGATTCCATTTTACTATGATACAACCAAGGTCATTGCTGATCACAGATGAGACGAAACATTATGATGGCGCACTGTTCAGGAGGGGCGTGGCCGGCTTTCAAATGAGCTTCCCAGTATAGATTTGCGAGATGATTGCCCCACTTCTGGATGTTCTTCACAGAGCGGAATGTCAGCACGCCTTGCTCATGCCGAGCGTTACAAGATATCATCATACCTGCATCTGTTCGGGCGTCCATGTATCCAAGTCCACCGATTTGACCTTGCTTATATGTGTACCCATTCCTCGATGGATGCCTGAACACCGGATGCATAAGAAGACACCACTAAACAGAGATGGTCAATATTCGTTCATACTTCTTCTGGACGAAAGGTTACACACAGATTCCAGGACGCCCATCGAGGATCTACAGCAAGTCCCCGCAGTCAGCTCCTTGTATCTTCGAACGTATGAACCTAAGAGCGCACCATTACGTTTGCAATCCGCGCATACTTTATTCTCCGGTTTCTTGACCAACTCACGCAGTGTTCGCGTGAAACGTTCTGTAGTAGCCTTGTCCTGTCTCGACATGATGGGATGGAAGAAAGAGGAGATAGCCTCGAGGTAGTTGGATGCTGTAGATTTAAAAGACGAGTCACTAACAGCAGTGTGTGCTGCGACTGCTACATAGCAGGTTCGATGCGATCAGTAGATTTATGGAGGGTGTTGCACAACAAGGATAAATTTACAGGAATCTAAAGGGCGCTTCCCCTTTTGACAAAGTACGAGAAACGTCTTTATGAATGCTGCAATGACGCGATCCGATCTGCAATACCTATTCAACAGTACAACAGATATCCTATTCAAAGACTGTATCTCAGGAATAGGAATCAACCAAGAATCAACTTGATTGATGGCAAGGATACATCCGGGCCGGGACTGCGCCTTCATTTCAAGTGACGGTCTATGACAGTGTGAATGGAATCATTGGCGCTGCCATTTTGATGCCATTGACATGGAAAGTGTGTTCATTGAACACAGGGCGCGTGTTGCGACGCGACCGTACGGCAACCGGATCTGCAATACACAGCAGGACTTTGGCCAGCGCATTCTCGCTTGCATGCAAGATCGTATGTCTGTGGAGTTTGGGAAATGCCGCGACTAATGCTCTGATGTGTGTATCTGGAGACAAGTCGATAGACGTTTGGCTGCGTTTAGTCAGCGACAGCGGATGTTTTGATGGTGTAATGATGATTGCCAAGGATCTGATACCTATCTTGAAGAAAAAGGTCGTCGATGGTTAAACTTGACCGGTAAAGGCATACCCAATCACATATCGACGCGTCGCGGATGGTCCGCTACGAGGTCACCAGGCTGTGCAGTGCTAGAGAACGCCCTAGTGGGGTGGACAAATCATTGCAATCATTCCCAAGTGCTGGTAAACCTATTCTTATTCCCATTCAACTGTTTCGTATTTTTGGCCGGCACTGGAAGGTTTGAGAAGGGAAGATAGGGCGGGTCGGCCGGCTGTTTGTCCCCGAGTAAATACCTGCATGCAGGAGAGACCGAGGTATCAGAGCGCGACGGTAGGCCGAAGACAACCATATCGAGGATATGTGCGTTGCGGAAGTTCACCGTGGTTGTTTAAAGGAGATTATGTACAGAAAAGAGGACAAGAAGAGCGAGCGACGCGTAGGCCGCGCCTTCCAATAAGAAAAAGAGTAGAGGATAAATGACAGAAGGGGAAGTAGTGGATCTGAGGTAGAATTTTGAGGAAAAGTAGTGTACACGTGTGATTTGAATTATTTTGATTGTGGCTTTGTGATTGCAACAGATTCAGTTTCTGCCTTCCTCGTCGTCGTCCCAAGTCGTCGTCGTCGACAGCGTCCTCAAAGCATCCTTTTCCTTGACCTGTCCGTATTTCTGTCAGTCTGCTATCTTATCATATCGAATGTCATCACGTCTCACTTTTTTTGTTCCAGCGCGTGCGGGAGTGCACGGCTTTTGAAACCCTCCTTGATCACGACACGCCCAGTTCATGGCCGTTCTGGCAACTCCTGACTGGCGATACCCTCAAATGGACCAGAATGCAAGCCCACGATCTCGTTCATCTCCAGCCAACGACGCCGCATCCCATGCTCAACAACAACAAGGACCTCCGCAGCAACAGCAACATCACCAGCAGCAACAGCAACAACAACAGCTCTTGCACCAGCAACAGCAACAGATGTTGCTCGCTCAACATGCTCAAGGCTCTTACACTTACCCGGCCCAGCAGCAGGCTCAAGGGGGTTGGACGCCGTCCATAACAGCGACCCCCTTTTACCCTTCCTTTTACCAAAATCACCAGCAACAGCCGTCACCGCAGCAGTATCCTTCTCAGATACCCCAGCAGCCGCCCTACTACGACCCGGCTAATGCCCAGCTGGCACAATGGGCTTATCAACAAATGATGTTCAATGCCCAGCATGGCTTCCCCGCCATCCCACCCCAACATCTCTCCCCATCACAGCGCCCACCCAATCAACCAGGCACTCCGGACTACTTCTCTCAGAACCAGATTGCTCCACTTTTCAATCCATTTCCTAGTGGTACACCTCCCCCGCATACCATTAGAGGTGGTGCTGGCGACCATAATCAGGGCCAGGGGCAGAATTCCCAGTATCCCGGATATCACCCTTACAGACGGCCGAACCGACAACAGTCACAGCAACCTCAACCTTCGACTGATACAAGTGATTGGCGTTCACAAGTTCCTCACCCACCGTATGGACGCCCTGACGCTTCAGGCTCGAGCTCTTCCGTCAATTCGTCTACCAGCCAACGACAGCGTACTAACAGCAATCAAAGCGGTCACAGTAGCGGCCATTCCAGCGCCCGCGGTCATGCCTCATCCGGCGCTGTATCAACGCCAAGCTCGACCAGAAACTCGCCATCGCCTGCAGCCTCGTCCTCGGGATCGTCGGCAGCCCCCAGTCCCCTTCGTACACCCCATCACAGAACCAGTTCGGCCTCCTCGTCTACTTCCACAGCCACCACCACGTCAGCACGTCCTTCCGGATTGACGCCGTCATCGCCTACAACCGCTGCATCTACGTCAACGACGACAGCTACCTCTAGCGGGTCCGCCACTCCCAGATTAACACGTCCCTCGCCGCTGTCACAAGGCAATTTCACGGCATCAGAGAAGCGTATGTCAAGGGATGATATTGATTTGGGCACCAGTCACGAATCGCAGCCGACAGCTAATATGATGAGGAGTGGGGGCTTAAAAGGCCGATTGCGAAGGGCGCTTTCCTTCAATGCTGCACAAACCTTGAGAGAGGAGGAGGCGGCGGCGGCGGCGGCTGAGGAGGATGACGACGAATCCATCAAAGCCTCTGCACTCAATGGTGCTGGCTCGAGCAAGTTGAAGGGCAAAGCGGCCACTCCTACCATTAAAGTGAACCCTGCTGTGGGGAAGACAGATCCGACGTTACCGAGTCCAGCCGGAACCAGTGGCGATGAATCTGCTTCGACGGCAGCAACAGTTCAAACGGCCAAGAAGAAAGGTCGCGCTGCCTCCTTGTTTAACTCGAGGTTGAACGCCAGCACGGATAATATTTCTCTTTCTTCGACTGTTAGCAGTGCTAGTGTCATGATCAGGAAACTTGGTGCAATGGGTAAGCTTGCGAGGAGGAACTCCTTGGCTGGTATCACGTCCTTGTTCAAGGACAAGGACAAAGACAAGGAAGGTGGTGATAAGGATAAGAAGGGTAAAAAGAAGGACAAGAAAGGTCCTTTCGGCGCCAAGGGTGAAGCCAGCGAAGCTAGTGTCTCGCACGTCACAGCAGAGCTGGACAGGATGGGCAGCGGAGCTGATTGGACTGTGGGCAACGAGATGAATGGGTTGAGTCCAGCTGCTAAGCTCGCACGACAGCATACGTTGAAGAGCAACGCTGAGGCCGCTGCCAAGGCTAAGGCGAATCAGGAGGCTGCTGCTGCTGCTGCTGCCACTGCCTCTGCAGCAGCTGCTAGCAGTAAAGCAAACGGCGCAGGTGTGCCAACATGGGATAGGAACACAGCTACACGACAAGGGTCCGCCTCACCTGTCAAGGGTGGCGGAGGAGTACGGATCAACGAGGATGGGACACGGACGCTCATCGAGGACGACGACGAGGACAGCGAAGATGGGCATTATCGCAGTGGGCCGCAGCCGCAGGGGAACCAGAGCTTCCATGCGGATGGGTGGGATGATGACGAGGATTGGGATGTGGATGGCGATGTGGATGGCGACGAGGACGTGACGATCAGAGTCGGGATGGAGCAGAGGAGCAGTGGTGAGGACGATAGGTATGAGTTCGGCGGGTTCCAGCAGCAGCCGCCTCCGTCGGATGTGGAACCTTGGGCTGTAGATGTGAGACGGAGCGTGGAGAGGACGAGGAAGCCTGCAAAGGGCATTTTGAAGTGTAAGTTCTCAAACCTCTCCCAACTCCAACTATCTCTATCAGTTTTGGAAGCCATGATGGATTAGATGCTCATGTCGATGTTATACAGACGCCGATAGCTATGACCAACAAGTATATCTTGCAGGTCACGATAACCCCAATCAACGTGCTCGGTCCAACTCGTACAATTCACCTGCGAGTGGATCAGAACTGGGTCCGCTTGCCCGAATACCCTCCCCGGACCCAGACCATATTGATGGACTTCATCGACATGGACTGCATACCCCTTCTCAAGGATCAGTAGATACCACACCACCTCTATTACCCCCATTGTCCTTTGACTCAACGTCTCCTGTCACCCCTACGTTCAGCACAGCAAAAGATTTACCTGCCACGCCTTCCGCGGCATCGTCGTTGTCCACTGGCGCTTCTTCCCACCACCAAAACCGCTCGCCCTCCCCAGCTCCGGGTGACAGAAGCTCAGCCATCTTCCAACACCCCAACTTCAACTCTTCCGCTCCTGCCCTTTCGACCATGGGCTCTGCCACCCCCACCTCGCCTCCGACACTGACGCATCGGGCGGCGACGACGCCGAGCAAACGTCTTGTGTTTGCGAGTAATTTGTCGGTATATGACACGTTCTCGGCCAGTGTGTATGACAGGAGGAGTGAGCCCGCGACCTGGAGTCGGTTAACCCCTGCCCTTGCGCAGAGGATAAAAGAGGAACTTAATTCCTATAAAATGGAGGAGATGGAGGTGCATGCTGCTAGCCGGATTCAGTACGTTATTCCATCCGCTTCTCAATTCCACGAAATGGCGCTAATGACTTACTGTGTGTAGCACCCAGTTTTTTGTTTGATCAGAACGATCTATGCCGTCCTCCAGAACCACTTAATGACTTTCTCTCCTTTTGGATCTCCATTTTATACACTCATGACGTCTGCCTTTCCTCATACATATTTTGCCAGCGACGCTGGTCCGATCTAACGTAACGTCTTCTCGAATACCTCACTTTTTTCTTTTTTTTCTTTTTCTATTACGCTCTCTCTTCCCATCGTCCTTGTCTGCGTTCTGTCGATTTCGATCTTACCTCTCTGTCTTCTGGAACTGAGCATTTTATCCTCTTCGTACTCCGAACCAAACCACCCCCCGCAAGCAGTTTATTATCCTACATATATACCCGCACATTTCCAATCCAACCCTGTCCAATCCTGCCCAGTCCAGTCCGACCCAATGCCGTCCGTCTCGCATCTCAACCCCCGTTCGTTGCTTTTTTGTTTTCTTCGCTCGACGACCGACGACCTCATGATGACGACTCGGCGAGACAGACAGACAGACAGTCACTGCACTGGCAGAAGCGGCAAGGAGTAGCGGACGCGGCGGAGTGGGCAAGTTGGGTACTACTTGCCCTCCATTACCTTAATGTTGCTGTTGTTGTCAGATCCTCCGTACATTACTTGCTTGTTCTCAGTACGAATTTCATCCCGATCACCCATCCACAGCTATTCTCTTTCTCTTTCTCTTTTCGCAAGCCACATTTCATTTCATGTTTATGAAAACCCTTCTTCCGTTCTTCTTCCTTGGCTCTCCCATGTTCTTCCGCTTCCGCTTCCTCTTCCTCTTCCTCTTCCTCTTACTTTTTTGTTTAAATTGACTTGCAACGGACATGATTCAACAATATGCAGTACCAAGTCAGGTTCATCCATTCCACATTGCACACACACACCACACCATACACACATGGCCACCACCACACTCACTCATTTACTATCCATCACAAGTACATTCCCATTCCCATTCCCATTCCCATTCCCATTCCATCCGTCCTGTCCTGTCCAACGTAAACTATAGTCTATCGATATCGTACATTTAAACTTGAAAAACAAAATCGACCAAAGTAAAGTTTCGAATCTATTTGTTGTGGAAGTTTCTGGTTCGCGGTAAACAACAACCTGAAAGGCAACATAATGAACAAGGGAACATAATGAACAAGGGTTGCCTCCGGGTGCGTCCTCGTATTGCGTGCTTTTGTTTACAGCTCCATAGCCATAGGCGGGAGGGACTGGACCAACCATTCTTGCGAGTCGATGAGAGGATCAAGCGAGGGATGGGATGGCTGGTCAAAGGTTCGCGCAGCGGGTATCGTTCGTTCGTTCGTTCATGGATCGCATCCAAATCGAAAAGTTCCGAGAAATTCCTCGAAGGGCTATGGACGATTCGGAGAGTGGAAAAAGTCAACGCATATGAAATGCCTGCAGAGGAGGGGATCCTCTTCGTCCTATCTTATTGACTGTAGATGCAGATGTCGGTTTTTGGTTGGCCAATGAACAATACAATACAATACGGTCAACTGGACGAGTGAGTTCGTGAGGCTGCTTCTGCTTCTTTGTTTCCGCAATCATTTGAGAGCTCAGCCACAGGCCAGGCCAGGCCGGATAGGTATCGCGCACCACAAGCCACAAGCAAGTCGCAGGGTTAATGACCATCCATGCCTTTAGGTGTTTGTGTTTGAGGTATGAGAGGGAGAGCATGCCCAATGCAAGCACTTTCTCTCTGCGTCCGCCTTCCGGGTTCAGTGTGAGTCTGGCAGGTGGTGGTGGAGACGTAGACGTAGACGGTACAGGGGACGCGAGTGGTTGGTTGGGAGTTAGAGTGCGAAATACGAAGGTGGAGAGAGGAGCGCGCTCTGCGTCGACCAACGCTCCTCCGAATGCAGCTGGATCATCAAAGGCACCCGCATCTTTCTTGGGTCATAGCCTCGTAACGAACGGTGTGCGGTGCTCCTGCTCTGTTCAGAAAGCCAAAACCCGCAAATGCTAAATGATGCCAACACCATTCGGACGGATTTCTTTCAGTCGCTCATCCCGGACACCGGGCACACCAAAATCCTCCAAGGGAAGGAAGTGGGAAGTGGGAGCAATAACGACCACCTGCGACACGATGCGATGCGATGGTCACCTGAATTTATCTCGACAATGAATGGAATGGATTCGCGCATGCAGCAAGAAAAGAAATCTTCTTCTTGGCGGAGATCCGGCGTAGCGCCAGGCGCTTAGGAGTCGGACGGAGACGGAGGTACCAGGGCAAGGAAGGAGCTCAAGAAGGGAGGATGGATGGGCGCGTAAGTTGACGGCAGAGGGGATTCTATTGAACGGGTTATCAAATGGCATAGGGTTATCAAATGGCATACGGCGGGGTGCAACGGTCGCCTGAGATAACTGAATGAACCGTGATTTCGAGGCGAGCTTGATGCCCGACGAAAATGAAAGCGCTCGCGGGCGATCCAAGTGACGGTGGTTTAACGAGGAGGGCGCTCGCACTCGTTTCGGGGGAAGATCTCATTGAGGAGTATAAAGGTGGGGCAGACAACTGGCGGGTGCAGTAGTGCGAGGGTCGTTTCGTTCATGTGAGTAGACGGAGATGAGATGGTAGGAGTACCCATGGGATGAAGCAGATCCTTCCAAGACCTGCGCAATATTCGCACGTCCCGGGATACCTTTGTCGTCCGCAGGTTCATAGGACTCTAGAGTCGATGCTATGCTAGAATCGCAACCTATCGAAAGCAATATAAGCACCCCCACACCACCCACACAATCACCACAACCAGTCTCCCTACAAATACATCCCATCCCCATCCCCATCCCCACCCCATCCCCCTCCCCATCCCTCTCCCTCCCCCACCCCTCCTCTCATCACTCTCATGCACCTCAACCCTCACCACCAGCCTCCACGGCACCAACACCTGCCCCACATACCGCCCATCCTCACTCACAAGCACACCCCCCGCACGCGATACTCCTCCGCATTGACGAGCACGACGTTCAGCGGCGCGTCCGTCCCCGCGAAGGTGCCGAGGAAGATGCGCCCGTCGGTGGTGGTGATGCGCAGGACCTGGCGCAGGAGGGTTTTGAGCGTGTGCAGCGCCGTCGGTGGTGGTGGTTTGGTGGTGGTGTCGGGCTCGGGCTCCGGCTGCGGCTGGGGTGTGGGGGATGTGGGGAGGGAGAGGGAAGAGAGGGTTGAGGAGGGGAAGTATGGATCGAGAGGGGAGGAGGGGGAGGAGGGGTGTGCTGGAATGGGAGGAGGGGTTTGGGAGGGAGGTGGTGGTGGTGGGTGAGAGCTAGCCATGGGTGCTATTTTTAGGTTTGCGAAAACTGATAAGATCAGAGGAAAAGGTTCCGCAATCAATTAAGGACTGTGCTGGGAATGCGTTCGTTATTAATCAGTCCAGACGATAAGATGGTCTGGTTGGGATGGTCCTGCACATGGCCAGAATCGCAATCATGTTATACATAATAAACAGTCGATAATTTCATCTTCAGGTCATATTGTTGAATAGGAGACGAACAAAATCGATTCATCTAAATATCACAGAAATAAATTCAAGCCAGCACAGACGCGTCGAAGCTACTATATACATGAGGAAAATGGCAGATGGTAGGGTACAACGAAATTGTAACAGTGATTGCCTCCGACTGGGTCGGCCATCTCGGATCGATGGTACTGAAGCTGAGGTGTCCAATCTACAGCAGCGAGTCTACTTTAGTAATGTACAGATAATAGTTTACAAAATTCTAGCACAAGCAAAAAAATAACACCCGCTTTTGCATCCCATCCCATGTTTCATCAATTCCCCCTCGTTCACCCCTGTTCCCCCCACCTCCAATCGCCAATCAATCATACCCCTCATCCCCACCCCCACCACCTTCACCCCACCCCCCTTATCCCTAACCCCCGCACTCCCCAACTTGCCCTTCCCCCTCGCCTTCCGTCCCCCAAGCTCCTTATACATCTCCCTTGCCTCGACCTTGCCCAGCTTGCCCCCGCCCTGCGCCTCCTGGCGCCACTGCTCCTCCTTGAGCTCGCGCGGGGTCTGGTACCCCGATAAGGAGGGGGATGCGTAGCCGGAGCCGGAGCGGGAGAAGGAGGTGGATGTGGGGGAGCGGTCTTTGGCTGATTTGAGGTAGACTTGGCGCTAAGGGGGTGGTAGTGATTAGATGGTGATGAGGGAGAAGATGGGGAGACGGAACAAACCCAATTTTGTTTGGACTCTCGTTTAGTCCACTTCCCAGGGGGCAAACTATCATCATGGAAATTCTCCTTCCTATAATGCTGAAACCAAACTACCCCGCCCCAATAAAAACCCATCAGCCCGCACCCACCGCAACACAAAACACCCAAAACGCACCATAATTCAACGACTGGCTCCTCGCCCACTTCTTGGACACCAACGCACACTTAGCCAGATCCCTCACCGCAAGCCTCGCAAAGACCCTCTGGGTCAGCTCGGTCGGGAACGCCCTGAGCGGATCGCGCCGAGTGGACGGAATGAGGAGGGGGCCTTTTATGGGGCGGGTTGCGTTGCTGCCGCGGGTGGGGGAGGAGGGGCGGGTGCGGGCGGGTGTGCCGGGGAGGGATACCTAGATGCGATTGCGATGGGGGCGATTAGCGGGAAGGGAGGGGGTGAGGGGGATGGGAGACGTACGACGTTGACGAGATCGTCATCTGAATCGTCCTTCTCCTCATACGCCGTGCGTGTCTTGGCCGACAACCTGACATTATCCAACCGTCTATCGATATCCTCCGTGTTCGATCTAAGCACATCCTGCAGCAAACTCATCCTTGCTGGCACTAATAATCGCAGTGGTAGTAGTAGTAATAGTGACACAGCAGTGCCGTCCCAGAGAGAGATAAACCCAGATCGCTGACAAACCACCCAATGACATCATTACACATCACATCATACACTAACAAACAAAGTCCATATGCCCTTCGCATACCCCACCACCTCGCTCGCACCCAGCTTGCTGTCCCCGAATATCCGGTCCACAAACGTGATCGGCACCTCCCCAACCGTATACCCGAGCGCCCGTGCCCGCACCATCATCTCCATCTGGAACACGTACCCTTTTGAGACGGTTTCGGTGATGATGTGTCGCAGGACGGGGAGTCTGTACAACCTGCGTCGATGCACTGTTAGTATTGAGGGGTAGAGGGGAGAGGAGGGGTACCTGAAGGAGCCGGTGAGGTCGGATACACCAGGGTTGAGGACGGTGTCAGCGAGGAAGTTGGCCCCGCGCGAGACGAGCTTGCGCTTGAAGTCCCACCCGTGCACGCCGCCGGGGAGGGCGTCGACGGTGGCGGGCTTGGACGTGGCGCGGTATCGCGTGCCCGTGACGATGTCGAGGTTGTGTGCTTTTTGGAGTCTGTGTATATGCTGTTAATGTGTTTCGCGAATGTATGAGAGTTGGTGTACCTGATGAATTGGGGAATGAATTTGGGCTGCGCAGTTTGTGGGTTAACGCAAGTTGATTTTGAGAGAGTAGGGAAGACAGACATACGTGATGAGAGAAATCCGCGTCCATGATAATCACGAAATCGCCCGTCACGAAATTCAATCCATGGATATACGCCGTCCTAAAAATCCCATTCCATAAGCTCATTTCCCTCTCTCCCATCCCAAAACACATACCCCAATCCGAGTTTCCCCGCCCGCGGGCGCAACAACTACACCCCCAGCCTCATTAGCCAATGACTAGAAAACGAAAGGAAAGCAAAGCTGAGCTCAAGAAAGCAGACTCACAATCTTATCCTCCCCATACACCCCCGCCAACTGCCTCGCCACCTCCTGCGTCCCATCCGGACTCGCATCATCCACAACCACCACCTCCCAATCCAACTCCCTACACCCACACCCACATCAGCCTCTCTCCCCAAAACCGCACTCCAAGCAAGAGAAAGAACGCACTGTTCGGTAAAAGTCCTGGCCAATAACCAGACGATGACGGGCAGGTTCGCGCGCTCGTTGTACGTGGGCAGGATGACGCTGTATTTGTGCGTGTCGAGGGAGCGGTGGGTGCCTTGCATGGTGAGGGATGTGGGGGATGCGAAGGGGTTCATGCAATAGTGTAGTGGTTTCGGTTGTTGGCGTGCGTTTGGGTTTGGTCAGGGTTGGTCAGGGTCGGGGTTTGGTTGAGTGCTGGAGTGCTTGGGTGGTGTACAGGACGAAATTGGTTTGGGCGTTTGTGTTTCGGGATTGGGATTGGGAGAGATTGAGATTAGAGAGCGAGGGCAATGACTTGCATTGATTGGTGTGGTCAAATAACGAAAGTGATACTTAGAGGAACTCCACGTGTCAGAAAGTCGGGATCTGCCTGTCCCATTATGGTAATCCTAGGAATAGCAAACCTGCTCAATAAGTACCCTAACACCACCACCACCTAAATAAATGCCGGATCGCGGCCAAAATCGCAAACGCAATAATAATAACACCGTCTATATTCGCCACCTAGAGCCTTGGATGATGTCGCCAACCACCGGGTTGGATGAGCAAGAGACAGAGCACGAACTGCCCGCCATCTCAAAACCCCCATCGGCCACTCCAAAGCCCAATCGCCCGCCTACATCGCACGTAAGTCCCCCTCCCCTCCCTCCCCGCATCTGTTATTCCTTTCCTCTCCTCACACACTAACTAACGATAACGAGATAGAGAGTAACTATCTCAACCATCACCTCCGAAGACCTCAAGCACGCCAGCGTCCTCAGGCGCCGCCTCTCCTTCCAGCCTCTGGAAGTATCCAAGTTGGCGGGTGCGCTCCCCCCCAGCGCGGAGGGTGAGATTGCGGATCTGTGTGCGAGGGTTAAGATGATCTACGCACGTGTGAACATGGACGTATGTCCCTCTCTCTGTCTTTCTTAATTCCGTTTAGCGGACGAGGATGAGTAAAGTAATTGACACTTGCCAAGTACACAGTACCCCGCAGGCCAACGCATGATCCTCGACGCCGTCCTGCTCGCCTGCACGGAGATCGCCTTTCTCCAACACCGCAGCATCGCTATCTTCCCGTCCATGCGCTTTCCTCTCCCTCAAGGATCCCTCGCACACGGCGACGCAGACGAAGTGCGGCTCGTAAACCCCCTCTCCGGGGACGAGATGTACGTGAGTGGGGGTGCTACGGTCGATTATGGTGTTATCGAGTATGACGATGTGCACGACTACAAAGGTGCGTAAGCACTCGTTTACTCGCAAATCAAACGCGGCGCTGAATGGATGGAATGGACGGAGAAAAGATCGGTTGCTCGTGCCTGGGGGGAATAGGGAGGACGTATGGGATATCGCGGAGGGGAGGGTGTTCTTCTTGATGCAAGCTGGGCACCAGAGAAGTTTGGTGTCGCATATCCCTGGAGCCGTCGCTCACGCAATCGTACTGCTCAAATCCGCAAAGTAAGTCCTCTCTGCATCTTCCTCTCCTCCATCCGACCGTTTATACCCAATAAACATATTGAATATTAACTTAACATCTATAAATCGATTCACATTGTCGTTTCCTCTTCCAGTCTCCCCGAAGTCCGCTTCGTCCTATCAAACGCCCACACCTGGATATTCTTCATCCTCAAATCCGAAAACGGCACACTGACATACTACGAGTCCGCCGTGCGGCAGCTGAGCCGCGACGTGCTCTCGCTCTCCAGTGAGATTGCGGGCTCGGGCTCGGGCTCGGGCTCGGATATGGGGTTACGCGAGATGGTGCAGCTTTTGTGCGAATGGGTGAGTATTTGAGATTCCTTTCGTCGGGCGTGTATTTTGAGCTGATGGTGCTAAGGTACGGCCTATTGCGGCTGGGACTGGGCTGTTTAGGTTGGAGTAGGATGGAGGGCTCTCTTTGTTGTGTTGGTGAGGAGAGAGTATATATATTCAATCCGCCCGAGTTTGTGTTGCAGCTTTAGGTTAGAGTAGGAGGGAGGGTGCTCTTTTTGTTGTGTTGGTGAGGAGAGAGTATATATATTCAATCCGCCTGAGTTTGTGTTGCAGCTTTTACACTTTACACTTTACTTTTACTTAGGCTGATCACATAATCTTTGTTTTGTTATATTTCAAACCGGTGTGGCGCACCATCGCCATCCTTCTTGTCACTGTCCCAAGAGAAGGCTTAAAACCACTCGCTGTGAGGAATATACCACCTCTACCATCAAGACCCATACATATACACCTCCATATTAAAGCATGTCTTTCTTGACGGTACTCGACGCTCTCGCTAGTGATATTGATATAGTGCGACACTTGCGGTTCAAATTGAAATCGAGACGACGACCTAAAGAAGCAATGATGCCCACATCATTCCCAACTCGTGAAAACCAAACCAAACAATGGCCAGTCAGTTGGGCACCCGTCTCCCAGTCAGCAGCGCAAATAAATGTCTTTCACGACCAAGCACGGGCAACAAGCGCCTTGGAACAGCTTCATCATTTCGACTGCACGACCGCAAACCGCAGCATCTGTTTTACACGAAGGCTCGTATGTGATCGCGCTTCTTGAAGGTCGAGGCGAGTCGCGTGAAGTCGGGATTGCCGCGTTAGACAAGGACACGGGAAGAGTAATGCCTGTGCAGGTCAAATACTGCGGCAGTCTCATCTACTCGTATTGCTCTCTAAAACAAGCATATCTCCCAGGTGGCTGACTGTCAGACCTATGTGAAATCGCTGCATCAAACGCATCTGCGCTATCCTTGTCTTGTGCTCATTCATTTCCTGATACCTTTCTGTCTGCTTATGGTGCTGCTCTCGCACCTACTGGGAAAAGATCCTCTTCGACTTCATTGCTGGTGGAATACATTACATTCGCGAAGAATTTCCCGGTGTGCAGATCGAACCTGTGGGTCGACGATATGGGAATGACGCCGGCGGTGCGCATGCGCACCTTTCTCTCCGCCGGCTGCTGCTGGTTGATATCAACCTTTAGGCCTTGAGTTTGTGCTTCAACTTTGTATCGAAGACGAACGTGAGGGTACGGTTCTGGGAGTGTCTAACAAGTGCGCATATATTCCAATATTCCATGTTGAGATTTCATGGCTACTCGGCGTCTGACTCGGAGCTTCGCCCAGATACTACGCATTATCTGCTGCATGTGCATATTGTTTCAACAGTGTGTTGAATCACACATATACTTCGATGACGTCCCGACTTTATGAGTGAATATACTATCACGGATTACTGGTAAGCAATCAACACCTCGCCAACGTTATCTGTTCCTGCTTGAAAGCATCAGTTCAAACCTCTATCGATGCTCGAATGGATGTTGTGGAAGGTCAGCAGAGGTCACAATGACATCTTGCTTCGCTGACATTGGATTTTTAGAGTTGTTAAATGTCGAAGACCGGTTTACATATGTGCGGACGCTCTGAAAACCCTGAACAAGATGGCTTTCGACAAGTTGATAGTCTCAGAATTTTGTCGCGCATCACTCGCAGTCGAGTGCACTCTAACCCATCTCTTTAGCTTGCCTCATTAGAAGCCAGAGTCACTACAAGCGCCAAGCCGGCATCGCAACGCGTTTTAGTTTAGATTGAATGGGCGACGACGAGTGGCGGGGAGGGTGGGTCGCGTCCGAGTAATATTTTGAATAATGGGTACGTGCGGGGGACGGTGAATATTACTCCGGATATTTTGAGGAAGGAGGTTGGAAGGAGGGTCTCAATATGGGAAGGTATGTCTGTTTGTGCACGGTGGCGACTGCTGAGATGCGAGTATCTATTGAGATTCTCATAGGTCCTCGTAGCGCAAAAATCGATATAACTTACGAGCTCCTTGGGCCTCACACATCAGCCCATTGGCAGCAAGATATATGCAGGTTTCTGTCCATGATCTTCTCGAGGCACTCACCCATATGGCATTGATGGAATCCCAAATTGAAGGCGCAATTATCCCTCCCAATCCCCTCCAGTTGCCTTCGGCGAGCTCGATAGGTTGCGGTCAATCATATTGCAAGTAAGAACCTTGAACGTTTAAAGCTGCTTAAAATTACTATTCAAGGTGAGGAAGATCGATCTTGCCTTCGGCCTGGTATATATATCACTCTCGACTGTCAGGCCCGTAGGTGCCGGCCTGTGATCAGGTGTTATGAGATACATAACCCACTTGGCTCGCAAACGAACCCCTCCAGTCTCCTATCATCATCGAGATGTCTGATGATCGCCAAAAGACTGCAAAAGAGTCCAAAGGGTTTCGCAATCAACTGAAGACTTTCATAGGACTTCGATCGCGCAGTACGCCTCAAAGCCGCTCGGATTCGCCTTCAACCGTCGTTCCCGTGCCCGTGCTTGCAACCGACCAAAAACTTCTGGCTAAATACACCCGCTTTCGCATTCTTGTCATCGGGAGGGCGAATGCTGGCAAAACAACTCTGCTAAACCGGGTGTGCAACACTACCGAGGAGCCATCCATTTACGATCAGGACAAAAATCTAGTGAGCTTGGTCCGCTTATCGTGATATCTCACTCTCATCATTTCTTCATCAACAAGCTCGAACCGACCTCGGAGGTACCGACTCGGTGATTTCTGCGTCTACCTTAGACTAGATGACTGATTGCGACATTGTAGCGCGGGATCCACGATGTTCGTCGTTCTTTTGTCTTCAAGAGCAACCCAGGGTTCATCTTCCATGACTCTCCTGGATTCGAGGCCGGGGGCGAGGAGGAACTTAAGGCCGTGATGAATTTCATACAAGAGAGCTCGAAGGCCAAGGATGTTGATGATCAAATCCATGTCATATGGTGTGTTTCTATGGCTTTCTTTTGCTGTGGCCCAGGTGATAAGGTGCGTAGGTTCTGCTTCAATCCAGATGTGGCGCGCCCTTTGTTGCCGTTAGAAGAGAAGTTCTTCAACGAGGATCGCTCCTGGAACGGTAAGCTCATCCGGATAGTCTAAACGGTTGTCAGAAACTGACAAAATACAGTTCCAGTTGTGGCAATCTTCATGAAATTTGATGATCTCATTAAACAGGTGTATAACAGAGGACAAGACAAATCGGAGAATACCAAGAGGGCTTTGGATACCTTGGAGAAGAAATTCAAGGAGCCTCTAAGCCGCTACAAATTCCAGCCTCGCGCTTACGTGCGCTTTATGGGTAAGTCATTTGTGATTTGGCACGCGATCATGGGACTGATGCCATTTCCAGCTATCCACAAGGATGATGGTAATCATCAGGAACAGGTTGGGGAACTAATTAAACAGACAGCAGCATCAATCGACAACCTCGCACTGAAGATGCTGTTCGTCACCGTCCAACAGAATAACTTGGAAGTTTGTATTGAATGTGCGGTGAACAAGTAGGTTGCCCAGTTGTCCAATCTTTCTGCAACTCATTCTCCACTTCAGCAAGATCTTTGTGTTAACTTCTGATATTGTAAGGTTTGCTAGAAAGCCTAGATGTGTCGCCACTAAAGCAAATACAGAGGGATATGGTTTTTAAAGCTTCATGTTGGTTTGGACACTGCTATATCAAGGTATGTTATGTTTAATGCACTGCCTGAAGTTGAGAGTCAACTCGTACAGAGTCATGTGAGAATTCACTTGGGTGTGATGAATTGAACACACAATGACAGATTTTAGGATGTGAGTAACACAACACAATTATGAAAAGCAACATTAACACATATATTCAGTATGTGGGTGTGATAATGAAAGGTTTGGACAATTATTTGACAAGCAATTCCAAAGGGAAATAAGGTAAGAATTAAATCAGTGGAAGAGTGATGTCTTAAAACTGTGGACAGGAGGTAACCAGCATATTATAGATTTCATTGAGATCACTGACATTGGTCACTCACATTGCCTGCATGAAATCCCTTCCAGCGAGTGAGTGGTATGCGCCTCCTCTGCTTGATATTGATCACTCACATTGCCTGCATGAAATCCCTTCCAGCGAGTGAGTGGTATGCGCCTCCTCTGCTTGATATTGATCACTCACATTGCCTGCATGAAATCCCATCCAGTTTGTGAGTGGTGTGTGCCTCCTCTGCTCAATTTTGATCACTCACATTGCCTGCATGAATTCCCGTCTAGGACGTGAGTGGTGTGTGCCTCCTCTGCTCAATTTTGATCACTGACATTGCCTGCATGAAATTCCATCCAGCAAGTGAGTGGTGTGTGCCTCCTCTGCCAATTCCAATCACTGACATTGCCTGCATGAAATCCCATCCAGCATGTGAGTGGTGTGTGCCTCCTCTGCTCGATTTTGATCACTGACATTGCCTGCTTGAAATCCCATCCAGCAAGTGAGTGGTGTGCGCCTCCTCTGCTCGATTTGATCACTGACATTGCCTGCATGAAATCCCATCCAGGATGTGAGTGGTGTGTGCCTCCTCTGCCCAATTCCAATCACTGACATTGCCTGCATGAAATCTCATCCAGCTTGTGAGTGGTGTGCACCTCCTCTGCTCAATTTTGATCACTCACATTGCCTGCATGAAATCCCATCCAGCAAGTGAGTGGTGTGCACTTCCTCTGCTTGATATCAATTACTGACATTGCCTGCATGAAATCCTATTCAGTATGTGAGTCATTTCAATCTCCATCACTGACCCATTCTCTCATTACTTGTCTAGTTTGTAGCTACTATATTCCATGATCTTTTGCCACTCTATTCATTTGCTTGGACTCCATAGGTAGATGGTGTTCACAAGGTGGTTTTGGCACAATTTGATGTAAGCTCTCCTGGCCTTCTTCACCTCTTCCTCATCTTGATTCCAATTACAATTTCCATAGAAACCGTCTTTGTATGCCTTCATAGGTTTAGTACCCAATACTTTTCCTACTGTGATTTTTCTCCCTCATCCTCACATTTCTAGTCATTGTCATCTGTCTCGAGCATTCATTCTGGCTTGCTCAAAAAGCCTCTACTCCTCTCCAAGGATTTATTGAAGCCTTGGACACTTTCTCAAAAAATAAGCCTGTACTCCTCCACACAACACTGAAAGATTACCTGGAATCAAAGCACAGCAATGACTGGTTCACAATCAAACATCGTCCATCTCTTATTGAATGTGCTGACATTCGGAAGATTATCCTTGATAACCTCCTTTGTAAGGCTGGTTATTTTTTTCACCAGCCATTTGTTGCTGATACAATACATTCAGGTCGTCCTTAACATGTGGCTTGATGTTGGGATCTGCAGACCGCCTGTGTGGGTTGTGCAATCTGAATGCATAAACATAGTGTTGGAATTCTGTATAACTACCATAAATAGTCACTTCATTGTACTCTTCCTTTCCAGATCTATTAGTTGGCAGATAAGATAATTATGGTGTATGTGTAAGAAGTCAGAAGAGTAAGATATTTAATAGTTGTATGTAGTCAAATGTTTTGGTGTCAAGGAATTTATGGGTACAAATAACTTCAGTGTGCCTGTCCTCTCTGCTAAAGGAGCTCCATAACACACACTCTACACATCAAATATGTACCTCTACATCCCTCCCTTCAATGGCAATGTCTATAAACTCCATGCACACCTTTGTGGCTAGCTATTGTGGTGTTGTGCTTGTTCCCATCAATAAATTGGAGAAATCTATATCCAGAATTGTTGAGCTTCCAAATTGCATTAGAGCAACGGTTGTGGGCATTATGAATAGATTCAAGTCAAACTTGTTGGAATTGACTTACCAATTTGTTGGATTACAGATGTGTATGCAACACGTGCACAACACACATGCATGCAGTACTTTACCTTGCCCCACCTGTCCTTGTGGAGTCAAACCAGAATGGCCATATTCCAGTGGATTCCGAGTGGATTCTGAGTGCCCTCCTACATTCCAAGTGGAGTCCAAGTCAGTCCGAGCTCATTCCGCTAATTTTTCAAAAATGCAGAATGGGTGCGGAATGGCCTAAGTAGACTGCAAGCCCAGTCCAAGCAGATTCCACATAGGTAATGGAGGACTCAGTGTAAATCTCAACATGTCCATTTTGGGTCTATCACTGCCATCACACAATTTTGTAGTAGACAAAAATAAACTATATTTATAAGTAACTAATACAGTGGGTTATTGACTACATGAAATACAAAATATGTTAATGGAGCAGCCAACTGTGTCCTTCAACACATGACCGCGCCCGCCTTTGCCACCCCCGCCCACCCTTGTTGCTGCCACCTTGCCACCTTGTCCTTGCCTTGTCCTTGCCTTGCCTTGCCCTTTGCCTTGAGATCTGGTCTACAGCCTTTTGCAAGGGGCATAATTGGTGACAACACAAGGCAAGGCAGCACAACAAGGACAACAACAACAACAAGCAAGGGCAATGCAAGGCAAAGGACAACACAAGGCAAGTTGCCTTGCATTGCCCTTGCTTGTTGTTGTTGTTGTCCTTGTTGTGCTGCCTTGCCTTGTGTTGTCACCAATTATGCCCCTTGCAAAAGGCTGTAGACCAGATCTCATGTTTGTGCGCACTGTTGCAGATGCATAAAAAAGAGACGGCCTGATGGTACCACAGTGAAAGTGGATGAGGTTGGAAATTTCAAGCTACTGTCAGAATCATGGATAGTAGAAGGTACATATCACCTACTAAATGAAACTTTTGGCAACACTCTGACATAGCTCCAACAGCTTGTAAAGCAGATGTTGGCGGGGTCCTTGGTGTCAAATATTCAATGGTTGCCCATATTCTTGAGAGAAGTGGCAGTGGCCCATGTCCAAATGCATCTTCCAATGCACATAAGACTGCAAGAGTGGTGAAGATGCAAGAGAGAGCGGGAAGAGTCTGGGAGTGATGATAAAGACAAAGGCAAGAAGTACTTACATGGGTTGAATCATCCATGAAGCAGTCTTGGCTCAAGATGTTCCAAGGCATTGATGTTTTCTTCACTCCAGAGCAAGAGGAGATTGTATGCAAACAGTGCCTTTGTCAGCCAATCTGCCATTTTAATGGGTTGAGGATCCTGAAGTAACAATCCTCTTCTTGCTCTTTTGATTCACCACAGGCCATGTCATGCTCCTCCACAAGCAAATCTCCAGCCAGCTTCTTGATAAAGCAGATGTTGCAGTTCAAAAGTGGTTGAAGGAAGAGTTGAAGGGAGAATATGCGGCTTTGGCATTGGATGGGTGGAAAGACAAGTTGTGATTGCTGCCTTTTGTTGTGATAACAATGGTGGGAGTCAGTGAGGAAGAAAGAACCTTGTTTTGAAGTGTCCGGCCCACCATGTTGTTCACATCAGGTGAGTCCTAACTACCGGTTTTAGAATTATAATCTTCTAATAATAAAATAGTTACAACTCATTCTTGGAGAGTATTTCAAGGAGAATCCAGAGGCTGCTGAGACCACTGAAGACACAACTAATCTTATTGGTGTTCTTAACCATGGAAGAGTCTGGTGTGTATTCAACAAGATGCAAGCGGAGATTTCTAATCCAACTATCAAAGTTCTTGCATTCCTTGTCACTAACATGACATGTTAGACAACTCATTTCATTGCTTTTGATTGTTTATACAACTTCAAGAATCCCATGCAACAAGCAGTGATCTCACAAAAGGAGGATACAATTTCTGCCCAAGTTGGGGCAGAAATGAACAGGCAGAAAAAAAAGAAACTTGAAGCCAAAGCAATGGCTCACTGTGAGCTTATAGATGATGGAGGATTTTGGCATTGGCTCAAGTCTATTGTCAATGACCTTGAGCTAATATGCCTTGGACTAAATCTGAATCAGCCAGATGTGATGCGTGCAGATCAAACATTTGCAGGGATTGTTTTAAATTTTCAGAAGCACCCAAATCATGGGGTTGCAGCTGGCATGACAAAGAGGGTTGAGAAAAGATGGAAAGCACTTTACCAGCCAATGTTTGTCCTAGCACTCATACTCAATCCTTTTAAAGGAGTTTCTTGCTTTGGTGACAAAGCCACCACCAGTGCATTTACCCTGAATACAATTCTACTTCAGACAAGATTTATCTATTTCATAAATTATGACATGACTGACTGCAGAAACGTCCAGACTTATTGCTGTGTTTGTTATTGTCCTCCAGAAGTTCCACAGACTGAAGACCAGGAGCGCAAGCATAAAATTTCTTGTCAGAAGAAGAAGAATGAGGTCTTGGAAGCATTTTTGAGCTACCTGAGCTTGAAGGGTGCATTTGAGGACTGGGAAAAGAACAAAGAGATGTTCCAACATGCATGTAAGTCTTTTGTCATTTTAAAGCAAATTCAAACTCATGGATCATAGGGAGACAACCCTCTTGCCATGTGGAAGGCCTTTCTGCCAATACCACTGATATCTGAACTTGCAGATTTTGCAATCCTGCTGTTGAATATATCAGTTAATTAAGCAGAATTGGAGCGCAGTTTCATGATTAGAAAAATGTGCCTCAGAAACCAATTGAAGCTTCCAACACTAGAGAAAATAGCAAAGGTCAGGAATACAATAGAACTGGTCATGCTTGATAACTCACCATAGTATATGCATGTATCCCCAAAGTCTGTATATGTATACATATGCATATAGGGTATTTACTGTATATATACAGTAATGTATAGTGTACAGTTAGAGCCTTAGTAAAGACCAAACATGTGTGGGCCGTTAGCAAACATGCCACAACATCAAGCAAATATGCACTGTATGGATTCTTAAGTATTCTCAAATTTGTTCACCGTGTGCACATTCACCCAGCAAATGTGCATTGCATCTTCACTATCTTGTATCAATGTTACCTTGTGATTCACATTGTTTACATCTTGGACTGTTTAGTATACCGCACACATATACTATGTAGCTATTTTTCTGAGTACCTCAGTTGTTTCCCCTGAAAACAACTGATGTGAGCTTTAGTGAATTTTGTCTACACCTTACTCAACAGTGCCAAAACCATATACAATCTGAACAGAAACATGGCATCAAGTAAGGTAGAGGACATCCATGGCGGGCCAACATTGTGTGTTGTTATGTTTTTGTGACAAGCTCGTCCAAATGTGGTCAAGGATCCTCGGAGAAACAATGGAATCAAAATTATTCCCATTACACTACAGATCACACAAATCAGGCTTGACCAAAAGTATGTAGAACATATCTAGAGTACGCCAAAAAGATAATATCAGAAACTGATGGAAAACAAGAATTAATAGCTAATCAGTCCATCAAAGCATATGCGCCTTCCCAAGCTCATCCATCAAACTTTCAGGAAGAACACAAATGTCCTTGGTATTTTCCCAACGCCCATGCTGCTTGTTCCATTCAACCCATGGCTATATGCATCCATGAAACATCAAGATCTGTTTGCAAACCGCTGCATAGACACCAGTGGGACGGAATTCAAAGCATCCAGTGCGTACTTTTCAAGATGATCTTCCCATGATGATTCTGGATTCAACCAATAGATTTGCTTTGCATATCCCCAGCATTGCTCGATGGGATTCAGTTCACAATGGAACTTGGGTAAGAAGATGACCTTAAACCCTTGTTTGTTGCATTCTGATTCCAGGATAGATGGTACCAACACAAAATCCGGCTGATTGAACAAGATGCGCCGGCAACAGCAATTGTTTGTTGGGCTGGTGCATTTGAATTGATTGCACTCAGCAAGAAGCTTTGATGCATTTGAGGAGCCCTGTTCCTCAAGGATAACTTGCATTCCTTTGAACACTCTAGCATGTTCATGTCCGGGTGGAAAATAAAGTGGTTGTGGGCGTCCATCTTCAAATTGTGTGTTGCCCATTGGAATCTTCATTTTTTCTGGCTTTCCATTGGGCTTCATCAGAGGCTTTCCTGTCAGCGGATCCCGCTTTTTTACTTTGATCCCCCAATTTGCACCAACCTTTGGAGTATTTCTTGGCATCTTTTGAGCTGAGATTGCGTCATCTGGCTGCTTGAGGTGAGTAGATGCATTATCATAGATAAAGTAGCCATCTCTATTTTTTTCTGGCTTGTGAATCCGTTGTGCTAAGCTATCACCCCAGACCAGCCAACCAAAATCTGCAGAGATGTAATGAGCAATCATGAGGGAAGCTCCATCACCTTTTGCGTAAGGCTTTGCTGGTATGTCTTTGTAGATCCACAGCCTCTTTTGCCAATCATGAGCATAAAAGATAGTTCCATTATGGAACCAGACAATAGCACGGTGATTAGACGGATGAGGGCCAAATTCAGGTAGGTTCTCTGTTGTCCAGTTCTGCATGTGATCCTGAAGTGCCTTCCACTCAGGCAAAAAGTGATTTTCCCAGTAGGAAACCACATCCTTGCAATCATGGCCACTGACATACTGTCCTTTTTTGGGGGCTTGCCAGCAATATCCGAGGATCTGTAGATAGTGGTGGGATGTTTGTTTACTGATGGTACATGTAGTTCCATGCTTTAATTTAACATCTTTGTGTGATAGAAAATCAGCAAGCTTCTTTGCAGTTATGGCATCACCTAGCTCTTGAAGATAAAGGTTGATATTGTTCACAAGATCTTCATCCACCAGCATTGATTTGTTCCAGCCGCCATAGGGATTAATTGGTAGGCGGGTATATTTTTGAATAAACCACCGTGTAAGTAATCAAAGTTGTTGTGCACAATAGCAGCCACAATCAAAGGAGATAGCAGCTTGACACAAAGAAGGGCCCCATTTGTTGAATGTTGCTGATTTTGGGTTTGTGTAAAAGGAAAGTAAACTTTGCATGCCCTCCATCCTTGAGCGTTTGAATACATCAAAGCCAGGATCAGTATGCCCAGGTAATTCTTCTCCTAAATGCTTGCATCGCTTGGAACAAGAAGTTCTTTGATATCAGCAAATGCTGAGACAGCATGGACTTGTAACAGTGCCTCTTTCCCTGGCCGTACATCTGGAGTAGTGTCAAAGCTTGTAGTAAAACTTGTTGATACAGTAGCATAGCATGTATTGTTGAAGTCCATTGAATAATTGTTGGGTTCTGGGTCCTCTCCATTGATGTTTATGTTGTGTATTTTGTCATCTCCATTTCCATCCTTCCCTGGATCTGGTATGTCTTCATCATCCATCTTGTTGTCTTTATCCTTCCCCGGATTTGGTATGTCTTCATCATCCATCTCATTGTCTTTATCCTCAAAAGGGCCAAGAGGATCTGGGCCAACATTCTCAAGACCTGGCATATTGGGATCATTGGGTTCTGTATTGATTTGGAATTCTCAAAAATGTCAAGCAGGAGCTCCTTTGACAGGCAAAAATGATCCATCAATTTGGAAGGCATACTGCATGTTTTTGAAGCTATTGGGAATTGGTTCTCCATTGCTATCATCATCATAGTATTGTGGTTTTGAAGACTAACATTCATCATAAGTATATATAAATTTAAATACTGTATAATAAATACCAACACTAGCTATTGACCGTTCTGGTGTTTTTGGTGTTTGTGATAGAGGAGCCTTTGCTTTTTTGGGTGATAGAGGTGTTTATTTCCATGATTTCTTCACATTGTTCATTCTGTTGATTTTGGAGCGCTTTTGTTTGCTCATTTTGGATGGTCATAAGGTGTAAGGGGCAATACAGTGTGTTTTCAGTCGTCTTTTAACGCTCACGGATAATGCATGTGCAACACAATATCAGTCTTATTTGTAGATCTCAACATTGTAATTTACCCCAAACTCCTATGCCTGGCCATATGGCAGATCTCCACCAATTTTGTGGGGCCAAATTGTCCATAACTGGGAGAGAATCCCTCAAAAGTGGCCATCTATCAGAAAATGATGAGATTCTGATGCTTTTGGACAATGTCACATAATGCATGTGACATTGGCTTGCCATGGATGTCCTCTACCTTAGCAGTGTTGTAGGGCTCAAAAATCACATACATGGACAACAGGTTAATGATAGAACTGTCATTCTAGTCACCAACACCAGTGCCAATCCTTGATGCAGAGGGATATGATGTTTGTCCAGACTGCAGTAACCGCGTCAATTGCGGCACCATTGGGCTAGACAACCTTGAAAAGTGCCATTGCAGAACAAAAGCCTGTAAGGATGCACAAGCCAAACAAGACAAAGAGGCTAAAAAGAAGAAAAATGGATCAATACAGTCAAAACCCTCATAACACATACCCCTTGGTGGACGGCCCAGGGCATGTGTTATGAGGGGCTATGTGTCTCAAGAGGTATGGTATAAATAGACTCAAAAAATTGCAAAAAAATCAGTAAAAATCCGTAAAAATTGTAATTGTGGATTCTTGCTAAAATACTAAACAAGTATGAATGTAAACTGGTTTTAACTATGATAGCTGCGATAAAATTTATGATCCTTGAAAAAAGTCAGTCAGAACAGTGCCTTTCATTGCCCTTGTCTCTTTGAGGCAGAGCTGCCTATTGAAGGACCCTAAAAGAGCCTCAATTTTACGGGAAAGTGGGTCATTCCTGTCAATGATGTATTTTTCAATGGTTGATACTGCCTTCAGAATTCTGGACAAGGTTCAACTGGACCATCATTGTTGACATCATCTCCTCCGTTGATTGTGATAGTCTCATGTGCACTGATGGCATTGATCACGGCTTGATAGATTTCCTTATCTGTTGTTTTCTGTCACAACATGCAACTTGCAAGCTGGGTTGAGCAGAGATTCAATGTCCATTCTGTTCTCCACCTGCAGTGCTCCCGTAGCAGCCAATTCATCAAGTGCATCCTCCACCTGCCTTTCTGCATGAGCCACTGGATCTGTTTGGACAGGTGAATTATGGAGAAGGGAAGAAATTGGGATAGAAGGCTTAGTGGCAGGAGTGGAGGCCATAGTTGGTAAGATTCCTGCTTTGCGCCAGCAATTTTGGATAGTTGTTGTATCAATGTCGTTCCAGGTCTGCCATTTGCATTGCTTCTAACTGATCAATCTCATAGATTTTTGCAGGTGTTACACCTGCATTGTAACGATTTATGGCTTGTTGAATAAACCGGGCACGGTAATGGGCCTTGAACTTGAAGCATTGTATAATGCCTTGGTCCTTTGGTTGGATATGTGCAGTAGGGTTTGGCTTGAAGTTTTTGACTCTAATATTCTGAATGCCGGAAGGGACAATGTGACCGGAGAAGTTGTCTTGCAAGAGAAGTATTTTCCGCTTTTTTTCTCCAAGTTTGTGGTCCCATTGCTGGATCTAATCCTAATAGAGATGTGTAGTCATCCATGCCTTTGCATTATTTTGGTAATAGAAACCCAGTTGTAAAGCTGCCTTTCTTTGGAATGCTTGAGGGTGTGCGGCTTTCCCAATGATGAAAGGAGGGAGTTTTTTGGACCCATTAGCATTGGATGTAAATGTGTAAGTCAATCTGTTCGTCTTTCCTTTAACTCCCAATTGCTTATGATCCAATAGCCCTTGATCCGGTGCCATCCTATATTTCTGAGTGAGATGTCATGCCAAAACACAAATGAGTTGGTACATACCCATAAAAGAGACCTGTTTCATCCATGTTGAAGATATCAGGTAGCCAATAACCATACTTCTTGATAAGCTCTTGAATCTGTTTCCTCTCCTTCTCCACAGTGTCTGCATTTGCCAATGCTGCTTCTCCATGTTGTCTCATCTCCTTCAAACCATTCCTTGTCTTAAATTGTGTCAACCAGCCATTGCTCAAGTTTAAACAGTTGTCTTCTGGGATGCCAACCAAATCTGCAAATGCATTCCACTTCTGTTGGAGGACTTCCCCAGTTAGTAGAATTCTGTCACTCATTGCTTTTGAAACCCATAGGGACATCATCTGGGAGACCTCGGAATGCTCTGTCTGTTGTGTGTGTTTGGCTGTCTGGTTGGTTTGGTGAGTCACTTGATCCCATTGTTCACAAGTCTTGGCTGTGAAGGTCAGACAAACTTCCTAAGTCTCGACGCCAGTACATGCTTGTGTGGCTGTGCCAAACTGATATCTCCTTTATCTTATCTTTGATTACCGTATGATTACCTTGTGATTGCCGTTATGAATGTTCTTAGAACATTCATGAGGACACACAAGGACTTCACATACTCATACATATATTCTAGCTACCAATTCCGGGGCACCTCAGTTGTTTGTATACAAGCTGAGGTGAGCCCAAATCCTTTGATACTTTTGTTCATACTTACTTATGTGTAATGTATCCGTAGATACTTTCATAGGTACACAACCAATATTACTCAGTTGTTTGTATACGAGCTGAGATACTTTCATATTGGCTTCCTCCTTTACCCATCTCTAAATTAAAGGCTGTTAAATCTGAAGGTTTGGGTAGATGGGTGCAAGGTGCCAAGCTGTCTTTGATTGGTTTTTGCCATTCTTGTGGTGCCAGTCAAGGATTTCAATCTGTTGCTGCAAGGTAGAGTTTTCTTTCTTTGTGAAAACAGGAACCACTGACGGTTTGGCTTTCTCCTTAGGTGCTTTTGCCTCCTTCTTGTGTTCCAAATGTTCTCAAAATATGTGAGTGAGGTTTGACCCCCAGTGGCAAACAGCTGAAAAGCAAACGGAACCACACAGATCCAATTATAGAATACCCAATCATGTCAATTCTGATGACGCCATATCTGCCCTCTCACTCTACTCTCACTCTAACCTACTCTAACCACACCTATCCCATAAATCTGTGGGTGCCTCGGAGATACATATCCTTATCTCAAAATGTACTTAAGATATTTGTGTAACAGGGACTGCCGCAACATTTTGTCATATTTGTCACATCTTTCTGGTCATCAGGAATTAGGACTCACGCCGCCTAAGAGTTTGACCAAACATGGTCAAACAGTCGCGTCGCGTCGCTTACAGACCTGATTTGTAGTAGCTACTGTTTGCGCAATAGAAACAAAATGGCTACACAGAAAAATCTCCCGTTCGGCATGGCCTCTGTATTACCTGAGCTTCAAAATGTCATTCCCCCTCGCAGAAAAGAATCCGTGGATGCAGCACCATCATTTTTCCGGCTGTCCCCAGATGCACGAACCACCATGAACCTGCACATCTCCCAGATTGGGATTGACCACCACAGGCTCAACTACTCAGCAAGAGAACAAGGTGTGTCCCTTATTTATTTATAACACTGCTCAATTTGAAACTCATAATAAATTTGCAAGAGCATGGAATGGAACTGTTCTCGACACTCCAGTTGTACATACCACATCAGAACAACGAAGACGAGAGGGACGTACAGGGTAAACTTTTGATTAGAAGACAGATAGTAAACCCTTGAAGGCAAGATCAGCAAAAGAAAAGGGCCGCTACAAGCGATACACGCAAACCTTCCATTGCCAATGCGGTATGGATCACACAACTGGCCGTTTTGCCGGGAAGAAGTGTCAAATTCCATGGAAAGATGTTGGGTGCCTTTGTTGGATTAAATTAGTCACTGTCCATGATGAGAACCACGGTATTAGTCAATCTTTTACTGGAGAAACAGTCTAAAAATGCGCATATACCCAATTGGAACAGATAACCACATGATTGCAATTGATGAAATTTCGGGTATTTTGGACCATAGTGAGCACTGCAAGGAGCAAATTGAAATGGAACAAAATCTGCGTGTTCCTCTCAGCCCTGAACTTCAAAATTATGCACTGGAACTGCTGCAAGAAAACACACCGCTTTGCCTGCTTCGCTCAAAATGCACTATCTGGGCAGAACAGAGATGGCCCGGAATTCCTGGTGATCTCCATTACCGATATAGGCTCACCCCTCACGATGCATCATCCCTGTATTGCACTATTTCCCGCGAGCGTGGAATCCCGCAGAGATTGGCCGCCGAGGACAACCTTGACAAATGGTTCCGGACCGAAAAACCCCAGCCTCCATCACCACTCCTCATACAGTCCTGTTTTCACTACCAGCCTCACAAAAAAGGTGTTTCTGACCGCTTCAAGATTATACTGGCGACTCCGGAAATGCAAGAAGCCGCCTGGAAATATGGACACAAAAAACAAGTGCTCATGGACTTAACCTTTGGTGTCTGCTCTGCTCGAACTCTGCTTGTTATTCTCATGGCTCTCAACAAGACTGGAACTGGCATTCCAATCTGCTTCATGATGTTTACTGCTTGAGAAAAGGCCAGGGCTACCCACTCTGATTACAACGGTCGGCTTTTAACTCGCCTGCTCAACCTGTACAAGGCTAAAATGGGCCGAAATGATCTTGGCAAAGAATTTGATATCTCCGTTGGGAACACTGACAATGATTCTTGGGAGCGGAAAGCACTCTTGGCAAACTGGAAGGGGATATTTCTCCTTCTGTGCATGTTTCATGTCTGGCAGGCTTGGCGAAACGGTCTCAACAAATCCCTACGCCCGGTTCCAAAAGGGGATGGTCGTCAAACTGTACGCACGCGGATTGGGAAATTTCTGATGAAATTGCTAAAGGACATTACCGGTCACAACAAGGCGCTGGAGCTTTACTCAGAAGAATAGGATTACTGGAAGAAAGAGGGCAAAAAACGGAGCAAGGCAACGAAATGTCAATCAAAGGCGGCCCTGGACTTTCTTGCTTACTTGAGGAGCTATGTCAAACAAAGGGTCTACTGGATGTCTTGGTCCCCTGCTGGAGCTATTGAAGCTGCTAATTGGCTTGGCGTTCCTGTATCTCAGATTGCACGGACAACAAATGCTCTTGAGTCTTTTAACGGGCGCATTAAGGGTGCTTATTACAAACCTTATCAGCACTCTGGCCGGCTCCCGCAAATCAATGTTTGGATTTTATTGCTTGTGACAAAGGTAATGCCTGACTGGTTTAAGGAACTCAAGTCAAAGGCTGAAATGAAAAATTACCTAACGTCCCTGCGACTTATCAAACCACAAACCAAATTGGACATCCCATCATTCCCCTTCCCTGCAACATCTGATGTCACGATTGATACAAGTTTGTCCCATCAATTGGACAGTACTTACCATGACGATCTCATCAAACAATGGCTCATTGACCTCGAAAATGATTCATTCAACTTTGATAATACCTCGGAACCTGACTCAGATGCACCCATTGATGAGCAGCATGCTGATTCTTCAAGGTGAGTTCTAATTTTATTCTGAATCTGTCCCCATTCCAAACAGAATCCTCTCTCACTAGTATTAATGAGGAAGACTCAGAAGCAGCTCACCATCATCATATCAATAATGAAGACCCTGACGTGATGGAAGATCATTGCATTAGCTCCCGGTACTCCGATCATGATTATGATCAACCAATGGAAGCACACAAACAACATGACAGCCTCAATCATCGGCCGCGGCAACGAAGTGCATCCGAGTCATTTGTGGACAATAGCGTTGGAAGCTTTGATGGAATTCTAGGAATTAATTGGCCGTGGGAAGCTAACCAGGTTTGGTCGAACCCTTTTGTCCAAAACAAACTAAGCAACTATATATGACAGACTCAACCAAAATTAACGCGGTATCCACACAAAAATCATTGTCGCACCCATCCGCATCATTGTCCATTGATATAGTCCCAGATTCTTTGGCTTCTGACTTCAGCACTGACGAATCAATCGAGTCTCGACCTCCCGACAGTGAAATTAACGGAAACGGCACTCAAATGGAACCCACAGCACCTCCCACAACCTGTACCGGGCACAAGGACTGCAAGACCATTATTTGCTTACCAACATCACCACAACCATCAAAGAAGTTTGTTACCGATGCAGGGACATCCATGATGCGCCTCCAAGCGGCTGAAGATGTCATCATACGCGAGATTCAAAATCTCATGGAGTTATCACACGACTTTTTGCCTCAACTTGAGAAATACATGAGTGAAAGTGTACATGAACGGCTCAATTCATGGGATTCACGAGGTAGGCTTCAATTGCATTTATATACGTAGCCTAATTCGCCACAGTGAACCCCAAGAGCGACAGCAAGTCCAGTTCAGAGCGTAAGTCTAAATTTACCTCATAAACAAACATAGCTGATCCGGCGATAGATCCTAATTTGGACAACGAAAATGATCGTTGTGGTGGCCCAAACAAGAAAGGTGATGGTCTTGTTCCATCTAAACAACAACGTAAAGAGGTACGGAAAGAGTCATACAAAATTTGTTAGAGTACTTTAGTGCCTTTCAATAAACGTAATGGTTGCAATCCCCCCACAGGCGCTGCCAGGCAAGGGTGCCGCCCAGGCAAAGGCGCCGCCAGGCAAAAGGTGCTGCCCAGACAAAAGGCGCCGCCCAGGCAGAGGCACTGCAGGTAATTGCGCCGCAGGCAAAGCGTGGGGGTCTGGGGGATGCAATAACCCCAGAGGGGTCTGGGGTGTCCCCAGTCGCCGTGGCCGGCGCTGCAAAGATACTTCCAAACTCTCGTAAGACTTGTTTTATATTTTACAACCCTGTACCCTACAAAAAACACTAAAGGTACTACTTACTCTCTGTCGATGTGCAATCGCGCCGCGGAGATTGAAATTCGTTCAAACTCCGCCTTAGGCGGCGTGTGTTTGTCCTCCCAGTCAAGGATTTCAATCTGTTGCTGCAAGGTAGAGTTTTCTTTCTTTGTAAAAACAGGAACCACTGACGGTTTGGCTTTCTCCTTAGGTGCTTTTGCCTCCTTCTTGTGTTCCAAATGTTCTCAAAATATGTGAGTGAGGTTTGACCCCCAGTGGAAACAGCTGAAAAGCAAACGGAACCACACAGATCCAATTATAGAATACCCAATCATGTCAATTCTGATGACGCCATATCTGCCCTCTCACTCTACTCTCACTCTAACCTACTCTAACCACACCTGTCCCATAAATCTGGGGGTGCCTTGGAGATACATATCCTTATCTCAAAATGTACTTAAGATATTTGTGTAACAGGGACTGCCGCAACATTTTGTCATATTTGTCACATCTTTCTGGTCTTTGATGTATGTCCCAAGTATGTCCTCTCCCTTTTCTTCTACTACCAACTCCCTTCCTTACCACCATCTTCCTTCCCCGCTGCCATTTCCCTTCCCCGCTGCCAGCTCTCTTCCCTGCCACCATCTCCCCTCCCTCATTCCCTCATACAATCTCAGTCATGTTCCTCCCTTTCCTAAGAGACTTCTACCAGCAATTTAGTGCACTCAAGCCAAGAAAGGTAAGCATCACAAATCTTCTGCTAAATTGCTGAATATATGCACTCAAATCTCAGTTATATGCATTCAAATTTTATTCCTGGGGAATCCGGCTTGAATCCGCCTGTCAAATTGGCCATGTTGGGTGCAAGCTGACATCATGACAAGCTCTTGAGGCTACGGTATGAGTTCTGTGATGTCTGGTATATGTATGAAAGCAGATGATAACAAAACCCAAAAACCGTCTCTAGAGGACGCAATCACGTTTGCTAATACAAAAGGTGTGCAACCAAATTCTGCTAATGCCAACTGTGTTGAATTTCTTATCATAGTGCGCATTTTACGCATATTTCACATGCCTCCATTTGACTTTCACTCAAACTCAGCGGCTTTCAAAATCATATCTTGCTCAACTTCACACAATTTCAGTGTCAATTTCCCTTGGCAAAATTACATGGCAGTTGGATTTGCCTTGTTTGATTTATCAAGGTGACGCCAGCACAGGGGTTTTCTACATGGCTTGATCTGGTTATTTAATGGGCATGGTAAGCGGATTTTGGCAATCATGGATCTGGTTCCGTAAGGTTAGATATTGTGTGTTTCATTTGGTTTAATCTAGTTTGATGTGCTTAGATTTTAAGTATTGCAAGATAAATAAAAGTCCAAAAGATGCAGCCAGATAAATTGAGAAAGATTTACTTCTGTGTGGTTCTACTTGGTTCTCCGGTTTTTTCACTGGGTTTGACCGATGAAATTTTGTACCAAAATCCCTATGTTTCCGTTTTTTCCCTGCAACCTTTGCTAAATCACCTGCCCATTCTCTTAACTTCTTCACAATTACCTTTTCTGCTTTGTCTAACCCCTCAATCCCGCGCTCATAGTCTGAGGCAGCTTCCAGGGTCCCAATGACATGTTGCTCATCAACAGTGCTTCCTTTGTGGTCCAGCCAGTGTTTGTCTAAGGATGAGATGCTTTCCTTTCAAGCAAGCTTTGCTTTCAGCTCATCCTTGCAACCGTCGAGATTTTGTGTAATTTTAGCAAGACCTTTCTTGAGCACATCAAGTGGTTTTAGAGTCATAGAGATGGTGTTATGAGGTAATGTTTGTTTTCAGGTTGCCCGCCGCCTCTGGTAGCGCATCACTTTGATGGGCCTAACAGCAAACTGAATACATGACCAAAGCTATGTCTAATATAGAAGGTATACCTACAGTGAGGGACAAAACTGTTTCAATGTTTTGAATGTCTGCAATAAAACAGGAATAACTTAGGAATGCTGTTGAGGTCACCAAAACCTTGCAGGATATTACCAATCAGCCACTCTCATCCAAAACTGTCCGCAGAGCACTTCAAGACACTAGATTAAAGGCTGTAGTCAAGAAGAAACGGCCTTTTCTCTCCAAACAACATAGGAGGGAGTGCATGGACTTTGCAATGGCCCACATCCACTGGACTGTGGATGACTGGAAGAGGGTGGTTTACACAGATGAGACCAAAGTTAATCGCTTGGGGTCAGATGGGAGGAAATGGGTGTGGAAAATGCAAGGAGAGGGGCTCAGTGATAGGCTGGTAGAGGGGACACTCAAGTTTGCAGGTGGAAACTTGATGTTTTGGGGCCCTATGTTTTGGGAGGGAGTTGGGTATGGGGCCAAAATTGATGGGAGGATGGATGATGACCTCTATGTGTCCATCCTGGAAGATGAACTCCAGCAAAGCCTTGAATATTACAACAAAAAACCAGAAGATGTCATTTTTCAGCAAGACAATGACCCCAAGCACAAGAGCAAGAAGGCTAAGTTAGGCAGCCGTGGTTCCCACAAGAACCCTCTAATAAGAAGAGACTACATATAGGCCCTCCCCTCTAGTTAGACAGTGGTCTGCCTTTCCTTATTATGGGGCAATCGATATAGTTAATTGCTATGGACTGTAGGTAGGCTGCATACTCTGGTGTGCCTGTGCTGCCTTGCTGGATGGGGTGGTACTTTGCCTGACACATTGATATGTTGGGGATTGCAGATTGATCTCCAAGAATATGTTCTAGATTGTGCCTCATGTCAGACGACTTCCCATTAAAATGTCATCATTGGCTTCTTCTCCTGATGCGGCGGCACAGCTGGCTAAATATACCGGTCATCATTGTCTACCCGTTGTTCTTGTTGTTGTTGTTGTTGGCAACAGTAAGCTTGACTATTTTGCCCATTTCTTAACCAATTTCTCTGAGAGTTGGACTATGTGGTCACTGTCAGATTTGGGCTATGTGGTCACTGTCAGTGTTACCTGGAGTGATGTAGGGCATAAACACCAGAGTGGAAAGGTCCTTTGCAAGATATAGGATGGTTGGAGAGTGTGGCAGTGGAATTGGCCGTGTACACACTTGTAGCCAAAGGGGTGTCAAGATCAAATGTCTTGATCTAAAGTGACAACTTCGGAGTTATTGGCGCATGGAAAAAGGGTTGCGGCCGCAACTTCGAGGTGAACTTGTCTATTTTGACAAGCAGAGCTTATTGCTCACAAGTACGGACTCTCCTTTTCCTTGGTATATGTCAAATCTGTGGCAAATCTCGCGGACCCCATCTCTTGCGGCAAAGTGGGCCTGGTAGATTAGCAGATACAAACAACATTCACTCTTCCTTTAGAGTTGCAAAGATTTGTATTGCATGTATAATGTCAATCTTTCACAAGCGTTAGCAGGTGTTAACATGTCGGAGGAAGCGACTCCGTTCTTTGCTTGGTTTACTCCCCAAGGATCAATGGGTCAGCCGCATACTTCTTTACGACAAATCAAAAAGGCTTGCAAGCCGGTGCTCAAGAATTCCTATCTTAATTCTCCTTTCTGGCCTCACGTCTTGGCTTCTGAGAGGTTGCGTGCATGGTCATCTCCTTTGACTCAATCTTTCCATCAATTACTTACCAACACATTACCTTTGTTGGACGCACGCACATTACTTGAAGTAATGTTATTTTCTTTAGACAAATTGACTCAATCAGTTTACGGAGCTGGTCTCTTGAGATTCACGCAATATTGCAATTCTTGCAAGGTGCCGGAGACGGCTAGAATGCCTGCCTCAGAGATTCCTTTGGCCGGTTTTGCAACAGTGATGGCCGCTGGACGGGTAGCAAAATTCACCCTCGATAATTGGTTAGCCGGCCTTCATTTTTGGCGTACTGTGAACGGTCAACCATGGAATGGAAGTAACATGTTACGCATGGTGAAGGTCTCTATTGGGAAACTGGAACCGGATTTGGCGCAGCGATTTAAACGTCCACCGGTCACAATTGCACACATGCATGCATTGAGGAAGGGTCTAGATTTCTCATCCTTGCGTGATGCAACGGTATGGGCAACGGCGTGTATTGTGTTTTGGTCGTGTTGTCGGTTGGGTGAATTTTTAATCATTTCTCTGAATTTGTTTGACATCAACAAACATGTCAGTCGCGAGTGCAATATTTCCTTCCACGAAAATCCAGGGGGGACTCGTTCCGCATCTTTTCATATCCCTTGGTCAAAGACAACTTGACAGTTAGGTGCAGATATCATCGTGACGGACATTGATGATCCGGCCAATCCTTATTTAGCGTTGGAACATCACTTGTCAACAAACAATGTGTTACCGATGTCGGCCCCGCTTTTCTCTTATGTTGGTAGAGACGGAGGTTATGTGCTGTTGACAAAGACTTGGTTTTTGCAAAGGTGCAAAGAGGTCTGGGTTCAAGCCGGTTTACTAGAGATGTCGGGACATGCTTTCCGAATTGGAGGAGCAACGGAATTATTGCTGAGAGGGACTCCCCCCGACATTGTTCCGGTACAGGGAAGATGGAAGTCCAAAGCATTCTTAGATTATTAGTGTCCTATTGAGGGTATTTTACCTCTTTTTATAACAGACTCCTTTAATTTGTCACACGCAGTGTTAGTTGTAGACACAATGTCAAGTTTTTGTTCCCATGTTAATAGTAACCAATAGTCATGTTATTTATTTGTGCTCTTGTTTGGGTGAGCTCAGGTGGTCAAAGTCAGCTCGTGTGAGCACTGTAGCTCTGGTTGGGTTAGCTTGACTTCTCAAATTCTGCATAAGGCAGTTGAGCTATCCAGAGGCTTACACTCAAAATGTGTACTCGTCTTGTTGGTTTCGGCTATATGATTGAAGTCATTCCGAAATAGGAAAGAGTAACATTTTCCCCTGAAACAAAGTGTTTCGATAATGTTGTGACATTCATCTATATCTACATATTGATTTAGAGACTAAAGACACAAGTGATTACCAAGCTGTGATATTGTTTTGATTTGACGGGTGTAACAAACAGAGCTGCCAGTTGAGACTTGGTTTGTGTTTTGTTGATTAGTAGCCGCGATGAGTTCGGACCTGTCTGCGCTGCTAACGCAGTCGAAAAACCTGACCTCGCATCTCTCGCGCCCCGACCTCCCCTCCGTAAACCTCTCGCTCGACCAGATCGAGGCGCTCTCCCGCAGACTCGTCTCCCGCCAACCAGCCTCCTCAAACGACACAGACCGCGCGTACGTCCCTCCTTGCTTCTCTTTCACTAAACTAACTCCTTTCCAGCAACTACCTCCTCGCCCAAGCGCACGTCGACGCCTCCGCCCTCTCGCACTCCATCGCCCACCTCAACACCAGCACCACCTTCACCCCCCTCCAGCCCCTCCAAGACACCGACGTCGCCGGCTACCTCCGCATCGCCCACGAGCAGAACCTCATCTCCACCATCGAGGAGGGCCGCCGCGATACCCAGGCCGAGTTCTATCGCGTCTTGGAGGAGCGCAGCCAGCGCGACTGGGAGGCGAAGAAGAAGCGCGTGTTCGAGGAGCTCGGCGGCAGGGTGGGGGGGCATGCGCATGCAGGGCATCGGGAGAGGGAGGGCAGGGCGCATACCAAGAGCTCGCTGTCGGTGGGTGTTTCGTCTTTTTTCTGTGCTAGTACTCGCGACTGACTTTGTCAAGGCTGGTGGAGGACCGAGTGTGTCGCTGCAGATGCAAAGCAAAATGATGGCCTACGATCGCGTGATCACAGACCTCAACGAAGCCCGCCTCCGGGGCGTATCCTACCCCATCATCCACGCCCTCATCGACGCCTCCCTCTCCCTCCCCTCCCCCTCCGCACCCGCCCTCCAGCTAACCCAGAACTTCCACCTCCTCTCAAAAATAACCGCAGAGCCCCCCGCCCTCCCGCCCCTCACCCACGCCTCCGCACACATCCTCAACGCACCCTTGTTCGAGCGCAAGTTCGCCCGCACCTACCTCGCCGAGAACCAGGAGACGCGCGAGGCGGTGGCGCTGAGGAGGCAGATCGCGAGAGTCGCAAGGGAGGCGCTGGAGGAGCAGTATTTCGATATTCTGGAGCGGACGGTGCAGGCGCGCCCGGTGGAGGCCAGGTTGGGGGGTGATCCGAGTGTGAGCAATCGGGTGAGGGCGTTTTTGGCGGTTAGGTATTATAGAGGTGGGGAGTGGGAGGAGAGGATTGAGGTATTCGTTTTCTGCTTTTCGTTGTTGGTGTGGGTTCTGATGAGATTGTGTAGTTGGTTGCGGGGCAGCCGCTGTGGGCCAAGTTGTTCTATCTGGTAAGGACGGGCCACGCGCAGGAAGCCCTGAACGAAGCTCTTCAATTCCAACAAGCGATCGAAAACAGAGAAGCAAGCTTCGTAGCACACTTCAAAACATGGATCGAGTCTCCCGAGCGCAAGTACGTCTCTTCCTTTTCCCTTCCTTTCCCTCCCTTCCCTCCCCCTCTTCTTCCAAACCCCATACTAACCCACCCCACCCCACTCCCATTAGACTCCCAAAACCAAACAGAGACCACCTCCAAGCAGTCTACAACGCGCACATGCTGCACTCCTCCACCACCGACCCCTTCAAGCTCGCCCTCTACAAGCTCATGGGCAAGCTCGAGCCCGGAAGAAGGAGCGTGCCGATGGTGACGGGCACGACGGAGGATTGGTTGTGGATGCAGTTGGCTATGGTGCGTTCATTTTATTCTTCTCTTTCGATTGGAGAGGAATTGGGTGCTGATGTTAATGGTGGTGGTGGTGGTGTTAATTTTTTGGTGGACAGGTGGACGAAGATGAAGATGGAGGGTTGAGAGCTCTGGCGGAGGTCCTGCTCGGGGAGAGAAGGAGGGGGTACCTGAAGGAGCCGGTGAGGTCGGACACGCCGGGGTTGAGGACGGTGTCAGCGAGAAAGTTGGCCCCGCGCGACGCGAGCTTGCGCTTCACGTCCCACCCATGCACGCCGCCGGGGAGTGCGTCGACCGTGGCGCGCTGGGACGTGGCGCGGTATCGCGTGCCCGTGACGATGTCGAGGTTGTGCGCCTTTTGCAGTCCACATTCTGTCAATACATTTCTTTCTCTCCGGCGTGAACGAAGTAGAGTACCTAATGAATTAGGGAATGATTTTGGGCTGGGGAAATTGAGTTGGTGGGTTTAGCGCAAGTTGAGAGAGAGCAGGAAAGACATACGTGATGAGAGAAATCCGCGTCCATGATGATCACGAAATCGCCCGTCACGTAATTCAATCCATGGATATACGCCGTCCTAAAGGTTCATAAGCTCGATTCCGTGGTTTGGTTGGGTGGGTTGAGTGAGATATTGGTTTGGGCATTTGAGTGGGATTGGAAGATTAGAGAGTGAGGGCAATGACTTGCAATTGGTTGGTACTTATCGAATAAGTCGCACTATATCACTAGCGCGAGCGTCGAGTACCGTCAAGAAATGAAATTCTTTGAAATCGAGGTTATGGGTCTTGATCTTGATGGTAGAGGTGGTATATCCTGACAGCGAGTGGTTTTAAGCCTCCTCTTGGGACAGTGACGAGAAGGATGGTGATGGTGCGCCACACTGGCTTGAAATGTAACGAAACAAAGATTATTGCGACCAGACAAACAAAGTAAAAGTAACGTGTAAATGCTGCAACACCGACTTTGGCGGATTGACTATATATACTCTCTCCTCACCAACACAACAAAAAGAGCACCCTCCATCCTACTCCAACCTAAACAGCGCAGTCCCAGCCGCAGTAGCAGTAGGCCGTACCTAACCGAACCAAAATCACAGCACCTTCAAAAACGTACACGCGTACTGGATGACACGCAAACTTACCCATTCGCACAAAAGCTGTACCATCTCGCGTAACCCCATATCCGAGCCCGAGCCCCCAATCTCACTGGAGAGCGAGAGCACGTCGCGGCTCAACCCCCGCACGGCGGACTCGTAGTATGTCAGTGTGCCGTTTTCGGATTTTAGGATGAAGAATATCCAAGAGTGGGCGTTTGATAGGACGAAGCGGACCTGGGGGAGACTGGAAGAGAGGAAGAACGATAATGTGAATTTGTGTTTATCGGCTGATAGATGTTAAGGTTAAGTCGATATTAAGATTCTCATACGCTGTTGTCTTTGTCTTGTCACTTGGGGAAACCAAATTCAAGAGGGGAAACAAGATCACGTTTGCTTTAGAATTCCTTGTGGCGAAAGAAATCGAGTCAACTTACGAGCTCCTTGGGCCTCACACATCAGCCCATTGGCAGCAAGATATATGCAGGTTTCTGTCCATGATCTTCTCGAGGCGCTCACCCATATGGCATTGATGGAATCCCAAAATGAAGGCGCAATTATCCCTCCCAATCCCCTCCAGTTGCCTTCGGCGAGCTCGATAGGTTGCGGTCAATCATATTGCAAGGAAGAACCTCGAACGTTAAAGCTGCTTAAAATTACTATTTAAGGTGGAGAAGATCGATCTTGGCTTTGGCCTGGTATAAATATCACTCTCAGCTGTCAGGCCCGTAGGTGCCGGCCTGTGATCAGGTGTTATGAGATACATATCCCACTTCGCTCGCAAACGAAACCCCTTTCGTCTCCTATCATCATCGAGATGTCTGATAATCGCCAAAAGACTGCCAAAGAGTCCAAAGGGTTTCGCAATCAACTGAAGACTTTCATAGGACTTGGATCGCGCAGTGAGACCGCTGCAACCGACCAAAAACTTCTGGCTAAATACACCCGCTTTCGCATTCTTGTCATCGGGAGGGCGAATGCTGGGAAAACAACGCTGCTAAACCGGGTGTGCAACACTACTGGGGAGCCATCCATTTACGATGAGGACAAAAACCTTGTGAGCTGTCCGCTTATCGTGATATCCCACTCTCATCATCTCTTCATCAACAAGCTCGAACCGACCTCGGAGGTGCAGATTCGGTGATTTCTGCATCTACCTTAGACTAGATGAATGATTTCGACATTTTAGCGCGGGATCCACGATGTTCGTCGTTCATTTGTCTTCAAGAGCAACCCAGGGTTCATCTTCCATGACTCTCCTGGATTCGAGGCTGGGGGCGAGGAGGAACTTAAGGCCGTGATGAGTTTCATAGAAGAGAGCTCGAAGGCCAAAAATGTTGATGATCAAATCCATGTCATATGGTGTGTTTATATGGCCTTCTTTTGCTGTGGCTCAGGTGACAAGGCGCGTAGGTTCTGCTTCAATCCAGATGTAGCGCGGCCTTTGTTGCCGTTAGAAGAGAAATTCTTCAACGAGGATCGCTCTTGGAACGGTAAGCTCGTCCGGATAGTCTAAACGGTAGTTATAAACTGACAAAATACAGTTCCGGTTGTGGCGATCTTCATGAAATTTGATGATCTCATCAAACAGGTGTATAACAGAGGGCAAGGCAAAACGGAGAATACCAAAAAAGCTCTGGATACCTTGGAGAAGAAATTCAAGGAGCCGCTAAGCCGCTACAAATTCCAGCCTCGCGCTTACGTGCGCTTTATGGGTAGGTCATTTGTGATTTGGCACGCGATCATGGGACTGATGCCATATCCAGCTATCCACAAGGATGATGGTAATCATCAAGAACAGGTTGGGGAACTAATTAAACAGACAGCAGCATCAATCGACAACCTCGCACTGAAGATGCTGTTTGTCACCGTCCAACAGAATAACTTGGAAGTTTGTATTGAATGTGCGGTGAACAAGTAGGTTGCCCAGTTGTCCAATCTTTCTGCAACTCATTCTCCACTTCAGGAATATCTTTGTGTCGACTTTCAATATTGTAAGGTTTGCTAGAAAGCCTAGATGTGTTGCCACTAAAGCAAATACAGAGGGATATGGTTGTAAAAACTACATGTTGGTTTGGACACTGCTATATCAAGGTATGTCAATATGTTTAATGCACTGCCTGAAGTCAAGACTCAACTCATACAGAGTCATGTGAGAATTCACTTGTGTGTGATGAATTGAACACACAATGACAGATTTTAGGACGTGAGTAACACAACACAATTATGAAAAGCAACATTAACACATATATTCAGTATGTGGGTGTGATAATGAAGGTTTGGACAATTATTTGACAAGCATTTCCAAAGGGAAATAAGGTAAGAATTAAATCAGTGGAAGAGTGATGTCAAAGTGATGTCTTAAAACTGCGGACAGGAGGTAGTCAGCGAATTATAGATTTCATTGAGATCACTGACATTGACCACTGACATTGCCCGTCCAGCGAGTGAGTGGTATGTGCCACCTCTGCTCGAGTTTGATCACTCACATTGCCTGCATGAAATCTTATCCAGGACGTGAGTGGTATGTGCCTCCTCTACTTGATTTTGATCACTCACATTGCCTGCATGAAATCCCATCCAGCCAGTGAGTGGTGTGTGCCTCCTCTGCTCGAGTTTGATCACTCACATTGCCTGCATGAAATCTTATCCAGGACGTGAGTGGTATGTGCCTCCTCTACTTGATTTTGATCACTCACATTGCCTGCATGAAATCCCATCCAGCCAGTGAGTGGTATGCGCCTCCTCTGCTCAATTTCAATCACTGACATTGCCTGCATGAAATCTCATCCAGAAAGTGAGTGGTGTGCTCCCCTTCTGCTCAATTTCAATCACTCACATTGCCTGCATGGAATTCCGTCCAGACTGTGAGTGGTATGCGCCTTCTCTGCTCGAGTTTGATCACTCACACTGCATGCATGAAATCTCATCCAGGGAGTGAGTGGTGTGCACCTCCTCTACTTGATTTGGATCACTCACATTGCCTGCATGGAACCTCATCCAGGGAGTGGGTGGTGTGCACCTCCTCCTCTTAGTTTCAATCACTGACATTGCCTGCATGAAATCCCATCCAGTTTGTGAGTGGTGTGTGCCTCCTCTGCTCAATTTTGATCACTCACACTGCCTGCATGAAAGCTCATCCAGGGTGTGAGTGGTGTGCACCTCCTCTGCTTGAATCACTCACATTGCCTGCATAAAATCTCATCCAGGGAGTGAGTGGTGTGCTCCCCCTCTGCTTGATATTGATCACTCACATTGCCTGCATGGAATCCCATCCAGCCAGTGAGTGGTATGCGCCTCCTCTGCTCAATTTCAATCACTCACATTGCCTGCATGAAATCCCATCCAGTTTGTGAGTGGTGTGCGCCTCCTCTGCTCGATTTTGATCACTGACATTGCCTGCATGAAATCCCATCCAGTTTGTGAGTGGTGTGCGCCTCCTCTGCTTGATTTTGATCACTCACATTGCCTGCATGAAATCCCATCCAGCCAGTGAGTGGTATGCGCCTCCTCTGCTCAATTTCAATCACTGACATTGCCTGCATGAAATCCCATCCAGTTTGTGAGTGGTGTGTGCCTCCTCTGCTCAATTTTGATCACTCACACTGCCTGCATGAAAGCTCATCCAGGGAGTGAGTGGTGTGCACCTCCTCTGCTTGAATCACTCACATTGCCTGCATAAAATCTCATCCAGGGAGTGAGTGGTGTGCTCCCCCTCTGCTTGATATTGATCACTCACATTGCCTGCATGGAATCCCATCCAGCCAGTGAGTGGTATGCGCCTCCTCTGCTCAATTTCAATCACTGACATTGCCTGCATGATATTTCATCCAGGGAGTGAGTGGTGTGCTCCCCCTCTGCTCGATTTTGATTACTGACATTGCCTGCATGGAATCCCATCCAGCTAGTGAGTGGTGTGTGCCTCCTCCTCTCAATTTCAATCACTGACATTGCCTGCATGAAATCCCATCCAGCCAGTGAGTGGTGTGCCTCCTCTGCTCAATTTTGATCACTCACATGGCCTGCATGAAATCCCTTCCAGCCAGTGAGTGGTGTGTGCCTCCTCTGCTCAATTTTGATCACTCACATGGCCTGCATGGAACCTCATCCAGGGAGTGAGTGGTGTGCACCTCCTCCTCTCAATTTCAATCACTGACATTGCCTGCATGAAATCCCATCCAGTTTGTGAGTGGTGTGCACCTCCTCTGCTTGATTTGGATCACTCATATTGCCTGCATGAAATCTCATTCAGGATGTGAGTGGTGTGCGCCTCCTCTGCTCAATTTTGATCACTGACATTGCCTGCATGAAACCTCATCCAGCTTGTGAGTGGTGTGCGCCTCCTCTAATCATGTCAATCACTGACATTGCCTGCATGAAATCCCATCAAGACTGTGAGTGGGATGTGCCTCCTCTGCCTGATTTTGATCACTCACATTGGGTGCATGAATTCCCATCCAGTATGTGAGTGGTGTGTGCCTCCTCTGCTCAATTTCAATCACTGACATTGCCTGCATGGAATCCCATCAAGTTTGTGAGTGGTATGCGCCTCCTCTGCTCAATTTCAATCACTCACATTGCCTGCATGGAATCCCATCAAGAATGTGAGTGGTATGTGCCTCCTCTGCTCAATATCAATCACCCACATTGCTTGCATGAAATCCCATCCAGGATGTGAGTCTTTTCAATCTCAATCACTGACCTATTTTCTCATCACTTGTCTAGTTTGTAGCTAGTATATTCTGTTATCTTGTGCCACTCCATTCATTTGCTTGAACTCCATAGGTAGATCGTGTTCACAAGGTGGTTTTGGCACAATTTGAGGTAAGCTCTCCTGGCCTTCTTCACCTCTTCCCTCATCTTGATTACAATTACAATTCCCATAGGAACCATCTATGTATGCCTTCATAGGTTTAGTACCTGATACTTTTCCTACTGTGATTTTTCTCCCTCATCCTCAAATTTCTAGTCATTGTCATCTGTCTTGAGCATTCATTCTGGCTTGCTCAAAAAGCCTCTACTCCTCTCCAAGGATTTATCAAAGCCTTGGACACTGTTTTCCAAAAGAAGCCTGTAGTCCTCCACACAACACTGAAAGATTACCTGAAATCAAAGGAGAGCGATGACTGGTTCACAATCAAACATCACCCATCTCCTATTGAATGTGCTGACATTCGGAAGATTATTTTTGATAACCTCCTTTGTAAGGCTGGTTATTTTTTTCACCAGCCTTTTGTTGCTGATACAATACATTCAGGCCGTCCTTAACATGTGGCTTGATGTTGGGACCTGCAGATTGCCTGTGTGGGTTGTGCAATCTGAATGAATTAACATAGTGTTGGAATTCTGTATAACTACCATAAATAGTCACTTCATTGTACTCTTTCCTTCCAGATCTATTAGTTGGCGGATAAGATAATTATGGTGTATGTGTAAGAAGTCAGAAGAGTAAGATATTTGATACTTGTATGTAGTCAAATATTTTGGTGTCAAGAAATTTGTGGGTACACATAACTCCTCTCTAGTGATTGTCACGGGTACGCGAACCCGCGCGGGTAAAGCGCACGGGTAAGCGCGGGTACAGGTACAGGTACAAATTTCTGTACCCGCGACTTTTCAAACAAGCCGAGGCGCGTCCGAAACGGACCAGAAGTGAACAAGATATGGCTTAAACATTGTTTTTAGCATATCTTGGCCATTTCTCATCCGTTTTGGCTGCCCAAGGTCGCAACCTTTGCGAAAAAACCCGGGGGTTGCGGGTGAGGGTACGCACGGGTAGGGGTACGGGTACGGCCCAATGTACCCGGGGGTTACCCGTGCCAATCACTAGTCCTCTCTGCTAAAGGAGCTCCCAAACACACACTCTACACATCAAATATGCACCTCTACATCCCTCCCTTTGCTGGCAATGTGCATGAATTCTGTCCACCTCTCTGCAGAGTGCATGCCAAGTGCATGCCTTGCTATTGTGGTGTGGTGCTTGTTTCCACATCCATCATTAAATTGGAGAAATCTATATCCAGTGGTGAGCTTCCAAATTGCATTACAGATGGTTGTGGGGATCATGAACAGATTATCACATTTAAAGTCAACTTGTTGGGATTGACTTACCAGTTCCCAATTGCCATGTTGTTTATCCCAGGTGCCAATGCTATCATTGATGGGGAGTTGCAAAAATTTAGGCAAACCGTGTATAGAAAACAATTGGCTTCACCTTTTTCTAATTGGACTTTTGGAACAGGTGCTATAATCTCTAAACCAGATGATTATAATGTCAGTTTTTGAAGAGAATGTAGAACAAATTTGTCAGAGGGAAGCACGGTGGCCCAGTCCAAAAAGCAGGGAGTTCCAAAAAATTTGTCATAGAGAGTCACACAGCTGATTGTTTCTCCGCTTTGGCAAAGGTTAGCCAAAGATTGCACCTGGGGAAAGTTGTGAATGTTGGGGTCAACACAAGATGAGAGACAAAACTAAAGTAGGTAGACTGGAATAGGTAGATATGTACATAAACTAGAAAGATTTATAGATTGGGAATTAGTGAATATCAAAGGCATAAGAAGGGCCAAAGTTATGTAGAGGTTGTGGCATGTTGTTATCTATTGCATAGTGAGGTACAATTGGAGAATTAGATTGATGTCTTTGTCAGAATGTTGGGTGATGCCAAAATCCCTTTCTCTTTTGCCACCTTGATGTTCTTGTGAATCAAGCTGCCTCTCATTGAGAGCAGCTCTTGATGAATTGATGGAATGGAAACACACTGATAGGGCGCGTGGGAAGGAGAAATTGTGCATCGTGCAAAACTTGTTAGGCTTGCCTGGCTTGTGAACAAGTGAGAGGGGTGAAGTCTGAAAAGGTCCAATGAGCAATTCGGTTTTGGTCCTGGATAGTGGACCGGTGTAGGGTAGCGACCGGAACTCTTTCTTGATGATTTTGATGTAGGCTTGGGGGTATATGTGGAGGGACGGGCCGTTGTCAGGTGTATTAGTTTGTTGAATAAGGGGAATGCCAGCGTCAAAACCATTACAGAGACCAGACAGGATGGTGGGGTATTTATTGTGCAGGTTATGTACAGAGAACAATTGTTCCCATGCCTTGACCTTGTAGGGCAGGAGGGGTTCACGGCTTCTTTGCTTGAGTACACGTCTGAGCTCCGTGAGTTTTCTTTCCACATCCGGAACACTCGTGGACGTGGCTGGGGCTGGGGCTGTTGCAGCTTTGGGGGTGTTGCCAGTCCGAGCACAGGATGACACCCTCTGGGTTGACAAGCCGTCCCCACTTGTTTCTCTTGCATCGTGATGAGTTTCCGTCCCATAGGGTGTCGGAAACACACTTGCCAATGTTGTGCCGGTGTCTCCCGAGACATACTGCACAAGCCGACGGGCCATTGGTGCTTGTGCCTGCACCAAAAACCTGGCCTTGACCGCGTGTATGAGTCAAGGCTTTTTGAATTGGAAAATGTGACCGCTGCCAGTGTCTGGTGTCACAGTCTTGGTTGCAGGTGGGGGATCTGGATGGCGAGTGTGCCTTCCTTTGGTAAGGGGAGTTGTTCTCACATGTCATCCTGGACTTTTGTGGGGTTCTATCAGCTGAGAGGAATCCTGCAACATTTTGAATGATGATAGGGCTTCTGACATCTGTCAGAGCGGAATTCAGACCAATGGGGCACATCACACGGGTAGTTACATTGGGATGTATTATGGAGCATCAGGTGGAGATACATGAAGTGATCCAACAATGGACATAATGGGGTCAAGGGGCGGGAGTGTGGAAAGCACATGGGCAGCGCAGAGGAGCGGTGTAGCAAGTGGAGGCAGGTGCATGCTGTTGATAGTTCATGGCGTGTGCATGTGATTTTGGGAGGGGATAGCAAATGTGGCAGGTGTGTTGGAGTGTTTGTGACATATTGCGTAGTTGTGTGGCGGGGCAATGTGCAACATTGTGTAGCGTGTGGCATGTAGCATGTGGTGGGGGTAGTGTGTAGCGGGTGTAGCCAGTGGCAGGTGTAGCATGTCAATGTTACCTTGTGATTCACATTGTTTACATCTTGGACTGTTTAGTATACCGCACACATATACTATGTAGCTATTTTTCTGAGTACCTTAGTTGTTTCCCCTAAAAACAACTGATGTGAGCTTTATTGAATTTTGTCTACACCTTACTCAACAGTGCCAAAACCATATACAATCTAAACAGAAACATGCATCAGGAAAAGGGGGTTTGGTCCTGGAGAAACCTAAGCTGCTTTGGGTGTCTCTAGAGACTTCAAAGACTTCAAAGATGCAAAGCCACCCAGGCCTCGCTCGGAACTAAGTGCCTCAAGTTCAATTTTCCCAGAGCTCTCCCAAAGCAGTTGCAGAGCATCCACCGCGGTCTGCAGAGCAACTCAGAGCATCCACAGAGGGTATACAGATCATCTTAGAGCATATACAAAGGAACCTAGACGTCCTCAAGGGATTCCCTAGACCACCTGTAGAGCACCCAGTTAGGCATATATTTACTTCATATCATTCAAGTTCATAGGAGGATAGACAAAAAAGTTAATTATTAAACTGAGGCTAATGAATACATTTCAATCTATATCTACCTGTCCTTAACTTAATCTAATAACTACTTGACAAAAAATGGGAGGAAACATACAGGCTGTGGGCTCAAGGGCAGGGTCCAACATTATTGTGGAGCAGTAAAGTTAGCACCATCATCGTCTCCATTGGGTGTTTGTTTGGAGTGGGTTCACTTACAGGAACCATCCAGTAGGGTTCTTCGTCCATGACAGGCCCTGGATGCACTGCAAACATGGGGGCGCCGCGACGCAAGGTAGACGTGGGGTACGCAACTGTTTTTGACGGGTCATGGGGGCAAGGCCGGTGACATAGCAGAGGAGGAGCGGCAGAGGGTGTGGTGGGAAAGGGGCATGGGCGTAGGCGGTCGGTGTAAGTGCATGCTTGCAACTTAAAAACAAAAATAAAGATTAGATTTTGGGGGAAAAAATGAAAGGAGGTGGGGACATACCGGGTCTGGGTGTTGACGGCCGTGTCTACTGTTGTGGCGGGCTCCTTCAGCCTATCAAGGCCGGATTTACTGGTTGAGGGGTGAGAGCGAGAGCTGGGAGGAGAGCGGGGGTGACTTACCAGGGGATCCGGGGCCATATTCCCTTTGAGTTGTCGGTGTCCAGCTATTTTTGCTTGCTCTCCCTGTTTGAACAGGTTGTACGGAGCGGCGGAGTTCAGGGTGGGGGGTGATTTGTTGACTGAATTGGCAATCCTAAGCTTTCCATTGGAGCGGGCTTGGTAGCGGGAGCTGCGGCAGCGGCCTATTGATCGCTCATTGTTAATTGACATGGCAAAATGGAGGGGTAGCGGCAGGGGCACACTCAACGCTTCACGTCAGTTGACATAGCAGAGCGGAGGGCAGTGGCGGTGGGCAGCAGCACACTCTACGCTTGGTGTCATTTGACGTGGCATGGAGGGCGGACCGGCAACGGATGCCCAACATCTTTCGACGTGGCAGGGCAGATAAGGCGGGGGAGGGAGCCCCAAGCTCAATGCCGCTTGAGTGGGCAGAGCGGAAGCGCGGCGTCCTGGACATTTGACGCCATTTGTCGGACGGGAGATGGGTTCCGCAGGGGAAAAATGTGAGGGCAGTGGCGGTCAGTGGTATGTTTGGGTGGTGGGTGACCGCATACCTGCCGCTTGCCTTCTCCTCCTTGCCCTTGCCCGTTGGCAGTTAACAGCTTGCCGGTGCGCGCTGCTGGCGTAACCCCGTTTGAGAGGCATTGATGTGGGAGCTGGGCGTGTCAGCGTCCCAGAGGGGTGTTCATGGTCCTGGTGGTGTGTTGGCAACAAAAGCGTCGACAGTGTTGGGAGCCATTGACAGACGTGAGAGAAGTGGGACAAGGGAGGTGGTGGTGTAAAGAAAGAGGGTTGAACTTGGCAAAATCACTCAAAGTTCAACATTCACGTGATTGCGGGCCGCCGATCACGAAGGTGAACTTTGAGTGATTCACAAAGCTTGCACTGACCATGTGAAATCAAGGAAATCACTTCCAAGATTTCACACCCTCTTGCGGCTTCCACATCTACGCCCCGCGCTCACCCAGTCCGACGGCTTCAAGGATAATGGTGAGTTTTCATTCTTTCAATGTTACTTTTTTTTACACTGACTAAAGGTGGTAGATCCATATGATGACGCGCACACCCAGTTGCGTGCCTCTCCCCTCATTGAGGGATGTAGGCTGACTTGGGATTGTTTGTAAGTACTTTATTATTACATTTTTTAACTCACTTCGCCACCCGCTTCAGCCTTTGAGGGATGTGGGCCAAAGTTTTCACATGTTTGGGTTGGTTGGGGGTGAAGAGCAGCAAGGGGAGACCCAACTGAGGGAGACCCATATGGTGCGTCGCAGAACAAGTCGATATTTTCAACTTGTTCTGCTGGTCTCATTTCACCACCCGTTCCCCACTCACCGATCCCTTGCCAGCCCTTCCACCTTGCCGTTTTTGCCTCAAACTTCCATCAATGCCTCTCCCAACTCCCCTACCCTCAACCCAAATAGCACTAACGTGGGGCGGCAGCATCACAGCTGCTGCTGTTGCTTGAAGACAACATGAAGGAGCAACGGCATCAGCAGCACCAGTGGCGCTGTTGCTCAAACACGGCACGGTCAAGGCAACAACAAGGGCAGCAGCATTGCCGATGCTGCTGCTGCTTGAACACAGCGCGGTCAGCAACGACAAGGGCAGCAGCATTGGTGCTGCTGCTGTTGCTCAATCACAGTGCAGAGACAATGACACGGAGCAATAGCGGCAGCAACAACAGTATTTGTACTGCTGCTGCTGCTGGGATACAACGGTGGCAGTGCAGCAGCAGCATCCCTGCTGCTGCTGCTCATATATGGGGAAGGGATCTTTCCCCTCGCCTCACCCAATTTGCTGTTTTCCCATACCCACCTCCCTCGGCTTTGCCCTCCTTGTCCCCTTGCTCCTGCCGTTCCTTTCCCCGGAAATTGTGAGAAGGACAAGCAGCAGGCTGATTTGACGGCAGCAAAGCAATAGCAACAGCAGTTTAAATGCTGCTGTTGCTTTGATATGAGGTAGAGGAGGCAATGAGTACGTCGGCTCCCATATCTCCCTCACCCGACTCATTTTTGCCTCCTTGCCCAATTCTGTTGCCCAGGCCCTTCCCCACTTGTTGCCGCTATCTCCAACTCATTGCGGCCTCTGTCCCTCACGCATGTGTTTCAACAATGCCCAAAAGGAGCAGCTGGAGCAGCAAAATAGTTGCTGCTCCTCCAAGGTCTTTGTTGGGTCCCGCATGGCTTTGACAAGTAAGCGGCTGGTGTGGTGAGGTAGTAACCCTGTGACAGACCCGGAGCACCTATGTCTATTCATGTATGACAAGGAGCAGTATGTATGTCACTAATATTCCGTAGTTATTGAGTAATTTAATATATCTGACTCCAAACCATGTTTCTATTGAGTTCTTGTTTATATGATATAAATGTCTCAAAGAAGTCTCAGAAGGAAAGCTGAACTATCTGAAATGCAACCCAGGTAATTGTAATAATTTCAAAGATTACTAGAGAAACCCAGGCAATTGTAGCCTTGCCAAAGACATTCAAAGACACCTGGAGCAACTGAGAGACCTAAAGTCTCTCTGTGAAAGTTGAAATTACCTGAAGCGGCCTGGGACCAAAGGTCCTTTTCCTGATGTGGCATCAAGTAAGGTAGGGGACATCCATGGCGGGCCAACATCACGTGTTGTTATGTTTTTGTGAAAAGCTCGTCCAAATGTGGTTGAGGATCCTCGGAGAAACAATGGAATCAAAAATATTCCCATTACACTACAGATCACACAAATCAGGCTTGACCATATGTATGTAGAATCAATCTAGATTACACCAAAAAGATAATATCAGAAACTGATGGAAAACAAGAACTGATAGCTAATCAGTCCATCAAAGCATATGCACCTTCTAAAGCTCATCCATCAAACTTTCAGGAAGAATGCAATGTCCTTGGTATTTTCTCAATGCCCATGCTGCTTGTTTTCCATTCAACCCACGGCTATATGCATCCATGAAACGTCAAGATCTGTTTGCAAACCGCTGCATAGACACCAGTGGGATGGAATTCAAAGCATCCAGTGCGTACTTTTCAAGATGATCTTCCTGTGATGATTCTGGATTCAACCAATGGATTTGCTTTGCATATCCCCAGCATGCTTGATGGGATTCAGCTCACAATGTAACTTGGGTAAGAAGATGACCTTAAACCCATGTTTGTTTCATTCTGATTCCAGGATAGATGGTACCAACGCAAAATCCAGCTGATTGAACGAGATGCGCCGGCAACAGCAATTGTTTGTTGGGCTGGTGCATTTGAATTGCTTGCACTCAGCAAGAAGCTTTGATGCATTTGAGGAGCCCCGTTCCTCAAGGATAACTTGCATTCCTTTGAACACTCCAGCATGTTCATGTCCAGGTGGAAAATAAAGTGGTTGTGGGTGTCCATCTTCAAATTGTGTGTTGCCCATTGGAATCTTCATTTTTTCTGGCTTTCCATCAGGCTTCATCAGAGGCTTTCCTGTCAGCGGATCCCGCTTTTTAACTTTGATCCCCCAATTTGCACCAACCTTTGGAGTATTCTTCAGCATCTTTTGAGCTGAGATTGCGTCATCTGGCTGCTTGAGGTGAGTAGATGCATTATCATAGATAAAGACATGATCAAACTCTGGCCAGTTTTTCAGGGCAATATCCATGGCTAAGTGGGCCTGCTCAATGATGACGTCGCTAGAGAAGTAGCCATCTCTATTTTTTTCTGGCTTGTGAATCTGTTGTGCTAAGCTATCACCCCAGACCAGCCAACCAAAATCTGCAGAGATGTAATGAGCAATCATGAGGGAAGCTCCATCGCCTTTTGCATAAGGCTTTGCTGGTATGTCTTTGTAGATCCACAGCCTCTTTTGCCGATCATGAGCATAAAAGATAGTTTCATCATGGAACCAGACAGTAACACGGTGATTAGACAGATGAGGGCCAAATTCAGGTAGGTTCTCTGTTGTCCAGTTCTGCATGTGATCCTGAAGTGCCTTCTACTCAGGCAAAAAGTGATTTTCCCAGTAGGAAACCAGATCCTTGCAATCATGGCCACTGACATACTGTCCTTTTTTGGGGGCTTGCCAAGCAATATCCAAGGATCTGTAGATAGCGGTGGGCTGTTTGTTTACTGATGGTATGTGTAATTCCATGCTTTGATTTAACATCTTTGCGTGATAAAATCAGCAAGCTTCTTTGCACTTATGGCACCACCTAGCTCTTGAAGATAAAGGTTGATATTGTTCACAAGATCTTCATCCACCAGCATTGATTTGCTCCAGCTGCCATAGGGATTGATTGGTAGGAGGGTACAGTCTTGAATAAACCACTGTGTAAGTAATCAAACTTGTTGTGCACAATAGCAGCCACAATCAAAGGAGATAGCAGCTTGACACAAAGAAGGAGAAGGGCCCCATTTGTTGAATATTGCTGATTTTGGGTTTGTGTAAAAGGAAAGTAAACTTTGCATGCCCTCCATCCTTGAGCGTTTGAATACATCAAAACCAGGATCAGTATGCCCAGGTAAATTCTTCTCCTAAATGATTGCGTCACTCTGGATTAAGAAGTTCTTTGATATCAGCAAATGCTGAGACAGTATGGACTTGTAACAGTGCCTCTTGCTCTTTCCCTGGCCGTACATCTGGAGTAGTGTCAAAGCTTGTAGTGAACCTTGTTGATACAGTAGCATAGCGTGTATTGTTGAAGTCCGTTGACTAATTGTTGGGTTCTGGGTCCTCTCCATCAATGTTTATGTTGTGTATTTTGTCATCTCCATTTCCATCCTCCCTGGATCTGGTATGTTCATCATCCATCTTGTTGTCTTTATCCTTCCCCGGATTTGGTATGTCTTCATCATCCATCTTATCGTCTTTATCCTCAAAAGGGCCAAGAGGATCTGGGCCAACATCCTCAAGACCTGGCATATTGGGATCATTGCGTTCTGTATTGATTTGGAATTTGCAAAAATGTCAGGCAGGAGCTCCTTTGACAGGCAAAAATAATCCATCAATTTGGAAGGCATAGTGCATGTTTTTGAAGCTATTGGGAATTGGTTCTCCATTGCTTTCATCATCATAGTATTGTGGTTTTGAAGACTAACATTCATCATAAGTATATATAAATTTAAATACTGTATAATACTGACACTAGCTGTTGACCGTTCTGGTGTTTTTGGTGTTTGTGATAGAGGAGCCTTTGCTTTTTTGGGTGATAGAGGTGTTTCTTCTTTCCATGATTTCTTCAGATTGTTCATTCTGTTGATTTTGGAGCGCTTTTGTTTGCTCATTTTGGATGGTCATGAGGTGTAAGGGGCAATACAGTATGTTTTCAGTCGTCTTTTACCGCTCATGGATAATGCATGTGCAACACAATATCAGTCTTAATTGTAGATCTAAACATTGTAATTTACCCCAAACTCCCATGTCTGGCCATATGGCAGATCTCCACCATTTTGGTGGGGCCAAATTGTCCATAACTGGGAGAGAATCTCTCAAAAGTGGCCATCTATTGAAAAATGATGAGATTCTGATGCTTTTGGACGATGTCACATAATGCATGTGACATTGGCTTGCCATGGATGTCCTCTACACATTGGCTTGTTATGGATGTCCTCTACCTCAGCAGTGTTGTAGGGCTCAAAAATCACATACATGGACAACAGGTTAATGATAGAACTGTCATTCTAGTCACCAACACCAGTGCCAATCCTTGATGCAGAGGGATATGATGTTTGTCCAGACTGCAGTAACCGCGTCAATTGCGGCACCATTGGGCTAGACAACCTTGAAAAGTGCCATTGCAGAACAAAAGCCTGTAAGGATGCACAAGCCAAACAAGACAAAGAGGCTCTGTTTGGATAGGTGAATTATGGAGAAGGGAAGAAATTGGGATGGAAGGCTCAATGGCAGGAGTGGAGGCCATAGTTGGTAAGATTCCTGCTTTGTGCCAGCAATTTTGGATAGTCATTGTATCAATGTTGTTCCAGGTGGCGTCTGCCATGTGCATTGCTTCTAACTGATCAATTTTATAGATTTTTGCAGGTGTTACACCTGCGTTGTAACAATTTATGGCTTGTTGGATAAACCAGGCATGGTAATAGGCCTTGAAGCATTGTATAATGCCTTGGTCCTTTGTTGGATATGTGCAGCAGGGTTTTGCCTGAGGTTTTTGACTCTAATATTCTGAATGCCAGAAGGGACAATGTGACCGGAGAAGTTGTCTTGGAAGATAAGTATTTTCCGCTTTTTTTCTCCAAGTTTGCGGTCCCATTGCTGGATCCAATCCTGATAGAGATGTGTAGTCATCCATGCCTTTGCATTATTTTGGTAATAGAAACCCAGTTGTGAAGCTGCCTTCCTTTGGAATGCTTGAGGGTGTGTGGCTTTCCCAATGATGAAAGGAGGGAGTTTTTTGGACCCATCAGCATTGGATGTGAATGTGTAAGTCAATCTGTTCTTCTTTCCTTTAACTCCCAATTGCTTATGATCCAATAGCCCGTGATCCAGTGCCATCCTATATTTCTGAGTGAGATGTCATGCCAAAACACAAATGAGTTGGTACGTACCCATGAAAGAGACCTGTTTCATCCATGTTGAAGATATCACGTAGCCCATAACCATACTTCTTGATAAGCTCTTGAGTCTGTTTCCTCTCCTTCTCCACAGTGTCTGCATTTGCCAATGCTGCTTTCCCATGTTGTCTCACCTCCTTCAAACCATTCCTTGTCTTAAATTGTGTCAACCAACCATTGCTCAGGTTTAAACAGTTGTCTTCTGGGATGCCAACCAAATCTGCAAATGCATTCTACATACCCTCACCCCAAACAAGCGCCATTGGGCCTTCCAGTCTGTGCACCGTCAAATTCAATCAGTGCTTGAATCAAATGCTGATTGTTGAACATCAATGGTCAATGTTCAACATCACACCCCCACACCTTTGCAAGTCTCCTCGGCTTGTTTGACCACACCAACAAAGCCACGCGCAGCAAGACAAGGGAGTGGGGAGCTGGAGAGCAAAGGGAAGACCCGGGAAGGGGAGATCCAACAGGTGCGTCCATTGCGCCCCCACCTTGTCCATCCACCCACACACATCCACCTCCCCACAGCATCCGCTTGCGGCAACCTGGGACGTGGCCACCACCTGCATCCTCCAATCTTCACGCTGTTGCGTGGCCCCAACACATCCTCCCATCTTGCGGCCCTAACAACGGCAAAGACCATTGACAGTGCATCCCAATGGCAACAAACATCCTCAAGCCCCCTGCCACATCACCCACCCACATCACTTTGTATACGGTAGCGGTGCTTCTGATCCTTGAGAAAGTAGTATTTCTTGCTGCTCTTCTTCCGTCCTCCATCCATCTGTACGCCCTTCTCGTCAAAATTCCACATGTGCTGGGGAGGAATCCCATCGTGCTTTTCATTCAGATCTTCCCACTTGTCATAAATCTCACCGATTACCGTTTCGTTGAAGTGCTCCGCGCGTTTGGGGTCGAGTTTTGCAGGTTTTGCTGCACAGATTTTGGGGTGTTGCTTCTCAAATTTTCGGTGCCAGTTCCGTCCAACAGCCTTCCCTGCAATTGCCTCAGCTTGAGCCCTAAGGTCTGCAGCTGACCATGCCTCGCTCATCGAGGCTCGAAGCTCACACCACTTGACAAGTGTGTCCTCCTGCTTGGTTGAGAGAAGCTGCTGCTTTGCAGAAGCATTATCCCATGTATCGCGACGGCCCTTTGCTCTGTCAGTGAGAGTTGTTCCTGGGATCTGCTCCACATACATCCATTACTGTTTTCCGTAGCAAGTCATCATGATCCCACTTACCCCTGTGGCTCTAGAAGCTTGTCGAAAACTTGGGTATTCATTTGCGGCGATGTCTGCTAGCGTGTCTTGAATGTAGGTGTTATAGTTAGGGTCATTACAGCGTCGGTCTCGGTAGCGCGTAGTTGACCGATGTGTTCGCTCACCAGGCATGAAGAGGAATGTTGCTTGAGACGCGTTGTAGACGCGTTGAGTGACCGTGTTTGCCGGTTAAAGCTCCGACACGGCATTCATCACTTGCGTGACAATGGCCCTTTTTTCTAACTTGTTAAAACCACAACTTTACACAGAAATAACACCACTGCTTTGATAAGAATGTCTACTAGAGCCCATATACAGATTTTGAGCTCAATTGAGCCAATTTTGGTGAAGATATTCGAGGTGGACGAAAGGTGGGTCGCGGTCGATGTGTGGGTTAGTAGATAGATTTCACATTGTAACAATTGTTACAACATGCGAGCCTTTTCGCTGATGAAGTGTCTGATCTCAAGGTGTGAAGTTGTTTTGATTTGACGGGTGTAACAAACAGAGCTGCCAGTTGCGACTTGGTTTGTGTTTTGTTCATTAGTACATAGCCGCGATGAGTTCTGACCTGTCTGCGCTGCTAACGCAGTCGAAAAACCTGACCTCGCATCTCTCGCGCCCCGACCTCCCCTCCGTAAACCTCTCGCTCGACCAGATCGAGGCGCTCTCCCGCAGACTCGTCTCCCGCCAACCAGCCTCCTCAAACGACACAGACCGCGCGTACGTCCCTCCTTGCTTCTCTTTCACTAAACCAACACCTTTCCAGCAACTACCTCCTTGCCCAAGCGCACGTCGACGCCTCCGCCCTCTCGCACTCCATCGCCCACCTCAACACCAGCACCACCTTCACCCCCCTCCAGCCCCTCCAAGACACCGACGTCGCCGGCTACCTCCGCATCGCCCACGAGCAGAACCTCATCTCCACCATCGAGGAGGGCCGCCGCGATACCCAGGCCGAGTTCTATCGCGTTTTGGAGGAGCGCAGCCAGCGCGACTGGGAGGCGAAGAAGAAGCGCGTGTTCGAGGAGCTGGGCGGCAGGGTGGGGGGGCATGCGCATGCGGGCCATCGGGAAAGGGAGGGGAGGGCGCATACCAAGAGCTCGTTGTCGGTGGGTGTCCTTTTTTCTGTGCTAGTACTCGCGACTGACTTTGTCAAGGCTGGTGGAGGACCGAGTGTGTCGCTGCAGATGCAAAGCAAAATGATGGCCTACGATCGCGTGATCACAGACCTCAACGAAGCCCGCCTCCGGGGCGTATCCTACCCCATCATCCACGCCCTCATCGACGCCTCCCTCTCCCTCCCCTCCCCCTCCGCACCCGCCCTCCAGCTAACCCAGAACTTCCACCTCCTCTCAAAAATAACCGCAGAGCCCCCCGCCCTCCCGCCCCTCACACACGCCTCCGCACACATCCTCAACGCACCCTTGTTCGAACGCAAGTTCGCCCGCACCTACCTCGCGGACAACCAGGAGACGCGCGAGGCGGTGGCGCTGAGGAGGCAGATCGCGAGAGGCGCAAGGGAGGCGCTGGAGGAGCAGTATTTCGATATTTTGGAACGGACGGTGCAGGCGCGCCCGGTGGAGGCCAGGTTGGGGGGTGATCCGAGTGTGGGCAATCGGGTGAGGGCGTTTTTGGCGGTGAGGTATTATAGAGGTGGCGAGTGGGAGGAGAGGATTGAGGTATTCTTTTTTTACTATCATTTCGATGCGTGGGTGCTGATGAGATTGGTAGTTGGTTGCGGGGCAGCCGTTGTGGGCCAAGTTGTTCTATCTGGTAAGGACGGGCCATGCGCAAGAAGCCCTGAACGAAGCTCTCCAATTCCAACAAGCGATCGAAAACAGAGAAGCAAGCTTCGTAGCACACTTCAAAACATGGATCGAGTCTCCCGAGCGCAAGTACGTCTCTTCCTTTTCCCTTTCTTTCCCTCCCTTCCCCTCCCCCTCTTCTTCCAAACCCCACACTAAACCACCCCACCCCACCCAACTCCCATTAGACTCCCAAAACCAAACAGAGACCACCTCCAAGCAGTCTACAACGCGCACATGCTGCACTCCTCCACCACCGACCCCTTCAAGCTCGCCCTCTACAAGCTCATGGGCAAGCTCGAGCCCGGAAGAAGGAGCGTGCCGATGGTGACGGGGACGACGGAGGATTGGCTGTGGATGCAGTTGGCTATGGTGCGTTCATTTTATTCTTCTCTTTCGATTGGAGAGGAATTGGGTGCTGATGTTAATGGTGGTGGTGGTGGTGTTGTTTTTTTGGTGGACAGGTGGACGAAGATGAAGATGGAGGGTTGAGAGCTCTGGCGGAGGTCCTGCTCGGGGAGAGAAGGAGGGGGTACCTGAAGGAGCCGGTGAGGTCGGACACGCCGGGGTTGAGGACGGTGTCAGCGAGAAAGTTGGCCCCGCGCGACACGAGCTTGCGCTTCAAGTCCCACCCGTGCACGCCGCCGGGGAGTGCGTCGACCGTGGGGCGCTTGGACGTGGCGCGGTATCGCGTGCCCGTGACGATGTCGAGGTTGTGCGCCTTTTGCAGTCTACATTCTGTCAATACATTTCTTTCTCTCCGGCGTGAACAAAGTAGAGTACCTGATGAATTAGGGAATGATTTTGGGAAATTGAGTTGGTGGGTTTAGCGCAAGTTGAGAGAGAGCAGAAAAGACATACGTGATGAGAGAAATCCGTGTCCATGATGATCACGAATTCGCCCGTCACGACATAAGCTCGATTCCGTGGTTTGGTTGGGTGGTTGAGTGAGATATTGGTTTGGGCTTTTGAGTGGGATTGGAAGATTAGAGAGTGAGGGCAATGACTTGCAATTGGTTGGTACTTATCGAATAAGTCGCACTATATCACTAGCACGAGCGTCGATTACCGTCAAGAAATGAAATTCTTTGAAATCGAGGTTGTGGGTCTTGATCTTGATGGTAGAGGTGGTATATCCTGACAGCGAGTGGTTTTAAGCCTCCTCTTGGGACAGTGACGAGAAGGCTGGTGATGGTGCGCCACACTGGCTTGAAATGTAACGAAACAAAGATTATTGCGACCAGACAAACAAAGTAAAAGTAAAGTGTAAATGCTGCAACACCGACTTTGGCGGATTGACTATATATACTCTCTCCTCACCAACACAACAAAAAGAGCACCCTCCATCCTACTCCAACCTAAACAGCGCAGTCCCAGCCGCAGTAGCAGTAGGCCGTACCTAACCGAACCAAAATCACAGCACCTTCAAAAACGTACACGCGTACTGGATGACACGCAAACTTACCCATTCGCACAAAAGCTGTACCATCTCGCGTAACCCCATATCCGAGCCCGAGCCCCCAACCTCACTGGAGAGCGAGAGCACGTCGCGGCTCAAACCCCACACGGCGGACTCCTAGTATGTCAGTGTGCCGTTTTCGGATTTTAGGTTGAAGAATATCCAAGAGTGGGCGTTTGATAGGACGAAGCGGACTTGGGGGAGACTGGAAGAGAGGAAGAACGATAATGTGAATTTGTGTTTATCGGCTTATAGATGTTAAGGTTAAGGTGATAGCCAATATGTTTATTGGGTTTAAACGGTCGGATGGAGGAGAAGAAGATGCAGAGAGGACTTACTTTACGGATTTGAGCAGTGCGATTGCGTGAGCAACGGCTTCTGGAATACGCGAGACCAAATTTCTCTGGTGTCCAGCTTGCATTAAGAAGAACACCCGACCCTCCGCAACATCCCATACGTCCTCCCTATTTCCCCCAGGCACGAGCAACCGATCTTTTCTCCGCCCCGCCCATCCATTCAGCACCGCGTTTGCTTTGAGGGGTAAACGGCTTAAATACGCACCTTTATTGTCGTGCACATCGTCATACTCGATAACACCATAATCGACCGTACCACCCCCACTCACGCTCCCGCTCACGTACAGCTCGCCCCCGGAAAGGGGGTTTATGATCCGCACTTCGTCTGCGTCGCCGTCTGCGAGGGATCCTTGAGGAAGAGGAAAGCGCATCGACGGGAGAATGGCGATGTGGTGGTGTTGGAGAGCGGCGATCTCGGTGGAGGCGAGCAGGACGGCGTCGAGGATCATCCGTTGGCCTGGGGGGTACTGCGTACTTGGCAAGTGTCAATTATTCTACTTAGCCTCGCGCTCAACGCAATTATGATTGAGACAGAGAGAAAAAGACATACATCCATGTTGACGCGTGCGTAGATCATCTTGACCCTCCCACACAGATCCGCAATCTCAAACTCCGCGCTCGGGAAGAGCGCACCCGCCAACTTGTCCACTTCCAAAGGCTGGAAGGAGAGGCGGCGCCTGAGGACGCCGGGGTGCTTGAGGTGTTCGGAGGTGACGGTTAAGGGAGTTAACTCTGATATCGTAGTACGTAAGGACAGGAAAGGACTAACGGGATGTGGGGGAAGGGACTTACGTGGGATGTAGGGGATGTTTGGGCTTTGGATTCCATGGATGTTGCGAGATGCTGGGCAAAGCACCCTCTGTTTATTGCGCGTCCAACTGACGGGTTGGCGCCGCCTGGGGCTTTAAGTTCGGGAAGAGCAAGCTTTTGTATTGGGGAGTACGTTTGCGTTTGGGGCTGCGTTCCGCCATTTTATGAGGTGGTGGTTGGTTGTAAGTAATATTAAATAAGGTAAGTATTGGGCAGGTTTGCTATACCAAGGATTTCCATAATGTGACAGGGACAGATCCCGACTTTCTGACTTCCTATATCACTTTCGTCCACCTTTCGACTTGCGGTTCAAATTGGAATTGAGACGATGACCTAACCAAGCAATGATGCCCACATGCTCAAGTCGTGAAAACCAAACCAAACAATGGCCAGTTGGGCACCCGTCTCCCAGTCAGCAGTGCAAATGTCTAAGCGCCTTGGAACAGCTTCATCATATTTGAGAACAGACAACGAAACAAGTCATCTATGACGGACTGCACACTCACGGCCTACGACTGCACGACCGCTAACCGCAGCCTCCTCTGTTTTACACGAAGGCTTATACAGTATGTGATCGCGCTTCTTGAAGGTCGAGCGAGGCGTGTCGCGTAAAGTCGGTATTGCCGCACTAGATAAGGACACGGGGAAAGTGTCTCATATGTTGCTCTCTCTAAAACAAGTATATCTCCCAGGCTACTGAATGTCAGACCTATGTTAAATCGCTGCATCAAATGCCCTTGTTCTCGTGCTCATTCCTGATACCTTGCTGTCTGCTTATGATGCTGCTCTCGCACCTTCTGGGAAAAGATCCTCTTCGACTTCATGACTGGTGGAATACATTCGCCAAGAATTTCCTGGTGTGCAGATTGAACCTGTGGGTCGACGATATGAGAATGACGTTGGCGGTGCGTATACGCACCTTTCTCTCCTCCGGCTGCTTGATAACCTTTAGGCTTCAATTAATTTGTGCTTCAACTTTGTATCCAAGACGACGAACGTGCGGGTACAGTTCTGGCAGTGTCCAACAGGTGCGCATATATTCCAATATTCCATGTTGAGATTTCATGGCTACTCGGCGTCTGACTCGGAGCTTCGCCCAGATACTGCGCAATATCTGCTGCATGTGCATATTGTTTCAACAGTGTGTTGAATCACACATATACTTCGATGACGTCCCGACTTTTACGAGTGAATATACTATCACGGATTACTGGTAAGCAATTAACACCTCGCCAACGTTATCTGTTTCTGAAAGTGCAAACCTCTATCGATGCTCGATTGGATGTTGTGGAAGGTCAGCAGAGGTCACAATGACATCTTGCTTCGCTGACATTGAATTTTTAGAGTTGTCAATGTCGAAGACCGGTTTACATATGTGCGGACGCTCTGAAAAACCTGAACAAGATGGATTTCGACAAGTTGATAGTCTCAGAATTTTGTCGCGCATCACTCGCAGTGGAGTGCACTCTAACCCATCTCTTTAGCTTGCCTCATCAGAAGCCAGAGTCACTACAAGCGCTAGACCGGTATTGCAACGCGTTTTAGTTTAGATTGAATGGGCGACGACGAGTGGCGGGGAGGGTGGGTCGCGTCCGAGTAATATTTTGAATAATGGGTACGTGCGGGGGATGGTGAATATTACTCCGGATATTTTGAGGAAGGAGGTTGGAAGGGGGGTCTCAATGGAAGGTATGTCTGTTTGTGCACGGTGGCGACTGCTGAGATGCGAGGAGATTCTCATACGCTGTTGTCTTTGTCTTGTCACTTGGGGAAACCAAATTCAAGTTTGCTTTAAAGGTCCTTGTGGCGAAAGAAATCGAGTCAACTTACGAGCTCCTTGGGCCTCACACATCAGCCCATTGGCAGCAAGATATATGCAGGTTTCTGTCCATGATCTTCTCGAGGCGCTCACCCATATGGCATTGATGGAATCCCAAATTGAAGGCGCAATTATCCCTCCCAATCCCCTCCAGTTGCCTTCGGCGAGCTCGATAGGTTGCGGTCAATCATATTGCAAGTAAGAACCTCGAACGTTAAAGCTGCTTAAAATTACTATTCAAGGTGAGGAAGATCGATCTTGGCTTTGGCCTGGTATAAATATCACTCTCAGCTGTCAGGCCCGTAGGTGCCGGCATGTGATCAGGTGTTATGAGATACATATCCCACTTCGCTCGCAAACGAAACCCCTTTCGTCTCCTATCATCATCGAGATGTCTGATAATCGCCAAAAAACTGCCAAAGAGTCCAAAGGGTTTCGCAATCAACTGAAGACTTTCATAGGACTTGGATCGCGCAGTGAGACCGCTGCAACCGACCAAAAACTTCTGGCTAAATACACCCGCTTTCGCATTCTTGTCATCGGGAGGGCGAATGCTGGGAAAACAACGCTGCTAAACCGGGTGTGCAACACTACTGAGGAGCCATCCATTTACGATGAGGACAAAAACCTTGTGAGCTGTCCGCTTATCGTGATATCCCACTCTCATCACTTCATCAACAAGCTCGAACCGACCTCGGAGGTACCGACTCGGTGATTTCTGCGTCTACCTTAGACTAGATGACTGATTGCGACATTGTAGCGCGGGATCCACGATGTTCGTCGTTCTTTTGTCTTCAAGAGCAACCCAGGGTTCATCTTCCATGACTCTCCTGGATTCGAGGCCGGGGGCGAGGAGGAACTCAAGGCCGTGATGACTTTCATAGAAGAGAGCTCGAAGGCCAAGGATGTTGATGATCAGATCCATGTTATATGGTGTGTTTCTATGGCGTTCTTTTGCTGTGGCTCAGGTGACAAGGCGCGTAGGTTCTGCTTCAATCCAGATGTGGCGCGCCCTTTGTTGCCGTTAGAAGAGAAGTTCTTCAACGAGGATCGCTCCTGGAACGGTAAGCTCATCCGGATAGTCTAAACGGTTGTCAGAAACTGAGAAAATACAGTTCCAGTTGTGGCGATCTTCATGAAATTTGATGATCTCATTAAACAGGTGTATAACAGAGGACAAGACAAACCGGAGAATACCAAGAGGGCTTTGGATACCTTGGAGAAGAAATTCAAGGAGCCTCTAAGCCGCTACAAATTCCAGCCTCGCGCTTACGTGCGCTTTATGGGTAAGTCATTTGTGATTTGGCACGCGATCATGGGACTGATGCCATTTCCAGCTATCCACAAGGATGATGGTAATCATCAGGAACAGGTTGGGGAACTAATTAAACAGACAGCAGCATCAATCGACAACCTCGCACTGAAGATGCTGTTTGTCACCGTCCAACAGAATAACTTGGAAGTTTGTATTGAATGTGCGGTGAACAAGTAGGTTGCCCAGTTGTCCAATCTTTCTGCAACTCATTCTCCACTTCAGCGATATCTTTGTGTCAACTTTTAATATTGTAAGGTTTGTCAGAAAGCCTAGATGTGTCGCGACTAAAGCAAATACAGAGGGATATGGTTTTAAAAGCTGCATGTTGGTTTGGACACTGCTATATCAAGGTATGTTATGTTTAATGCACTGCCTGAAGTCAAGACTCAACTCGTACAGAGTCATGTGAGAATTCACTTGGGTGTGATGAATTGAACACACAATGACAGATTTTAGGATGTGAGTAACACAACACAATTATGAAAAGCAACATTAACGCACATATTCAGTATGTGGGTGTGATAATGAAAGGTTTGGACAATTATTTGACAAGCAATTCCAAAGGGAAATAAAGTAAGAATTAAATCAGTGGAAGAGTGATGTCTTAAAACTGTGGACAGGAGGTAATTAGCAAATTATAGATTTCATTGAGATCACTGACATTGATCACTCACATTGCCTGCATGAAATCCCATCCAGTTTGTGAGTGGTGTGTGCCTCCTCTGCCTAATTCCAATCACTGACATTGCCTGCATGAAATCTCATTCAGGACGTGAGTGGTATGTGCCTCCTCTGCATGATTTTGATCACTCACATTGCCTGCATGAAATCTCATCCAGGACGTGAGTGGGGTGCGCCGCCTCTGCTCAACTTTGATCACTCACATTGCCTGCATGAAATCCCATCCAGCAAGTGAGTGGTGTGCGCCTCCTCTGCTCGATTTTGATCACTCACATTGCCTGCATGGAATCCCGTCCAGTTTGTGAGTTGGTGTGTGCCTCCTCTGCCCAATTCCAATCACTGACATTGGCTGCATGAAATCCCATCCAGATTGTGAGTGGTGTGTGCCTCCTCTGCTCAATTTTGATCACTGACATTGCCTGCATAAAATCCCATCCAGCAAGTGAGTGGTGTGTGCCTCCTCTGCTTAATTCCAATCACTGACATTGCCCATGAAATCTCATCCAGGATGTGAGTGGGGTGCGCCTCCTCTGCTCAATTTTGATCACTCACATTGCCTGCATGAAATCCCATCCAGAAAGTGAGCGGTATGCGCCTCAACTGCTCAATTTTGATCACTCACATTGCCTGCATGAAATCCTGTAAAGCGAGTGAGTGGTGTGCGCCTCCTCTGCTTGATGTTGATCACTCACATTGCCTGCATGAAATCTCATCCAGTTTGTGAGTGGTGTGTGCCGCCTCTGCTCGATTTTGATCACTGACATTGCCTGCATGAAATCCCATCCAGCAAGTGAGTGGGGTGTGCCTCCTCTGCTCAATTTTCATCACTCACATTGCCTGCATGAAATCTCATCCAGTTGGTGAGTGGTGTGCCTCCTCTGCCCAATTCCCATCACTGACATTGGCTGCATGAAATCCCATCCAGCAAGTGAGTGGGGTGTGCCTCCTCTGCTCAATTTTGATCACTGACATTGCCTGCATGAAATCTCATCCAGTTTGTGAGTGGTGTGTGCCGCCTCTGCTCGATTTTGATCACTGACATTGCCTGCATGAAATCCCATCCAGCGAGTGAGTGGGGTGTGCCTCCTCTGCTCAATTTTCATCACTCACATTGCCTGCATGAAATCTCATCCAGTTTGTGAGTGGTGTGCCTCCTCTGCCCAATTCCCATCACTGACATTGGCTGCATGAAATGCCATCCAGCAAGTGAGTGGGGTGTGCCTCCTCTGCTCGTTTTGATCACTCACATTGCCTGCATGATATCTCATCCAGTTTGTGAGTGGTATGCCTCCTCTGCCCAATTCCAATCACTGACATTGGCTGCATGAAATCCCATCCAGATTGTGAGTGGTGTGTGCCTCTTCTGCTCAATTTTGATCACTGACATTGCCTGCATAAAATTCCATCCAGCGAGTGAGTGGTGTGCGCCTCCTCTGCTTGATTTTGATCACTCACATTGCCTGCATGAAATCTCATCCAGCTTGTGAGTGGTGTGTGTCGCCTCTGCTCGATTTTGATCACTCACATTGCCTGCATGAAATCCCATCCAGCAAGTGAGTGGTATGCACCTCCTCTGCCCAATTCCAATCACTGACATTGGCTGCATGAAATCCCATCCAGCAAGTGAGTGGTGTGTGCCTCCTCTGCTCAATTTTGATCACTGACATTGCCTGCATAAAATCCCATCCAGCAAGTGAGTGGTGTGTGCCTCCTCTGCTTAATTTTGATCACTCACATTGCCTCCATGAAATCCCATCCAGCAAGTGAGTGGTGTGCACTTCCTCTGCTTGATATCAATTACTGACATTGCCTGCATGAAATCCTATTCAGTATGTAAGTTTTCAATCTCCATCACTGACCCATTCTCTCATTACTTGTCTAGTTTGTAGCTACTATATTCCATGATCTTTTGTCACTCTATTCATTTGCTTGGACTCCATAGGTAGATGGTGTTCACAAGGTGGTTTTGGCACAATTTGATGTAAGCTCTCCTGGCCTTCTTCACCTCTTCCCTCATCTTGATTCCAATTACAATTCCCATAGAAACCGTCTTTGTATGCCTTCATAGGTTTAGTACCTGATACTTTTCCTACTGTGATTTTTCTCCCTCATCCTCACATTTCTAGTCATTGTCATCTGTCTTGAGCATTCATTCTGGCTTGCTCAAAAAGCCTCTACTCCTCTCCAAGGATTTATTGAAGCCTTGGACACTTTCTCAAAAAAAGAGCCTGTACTCCTCCACACAACACTGAAAGATTACCTGGAATCAAAGCAGAGCAATGACTGGTTCACAATCAAACATTGCCCATCTCTTATTGAATGTGCTGACATTCGGAAGATTATTCTTGATAACCTCCTTTGTAAGGCTGGTTATTTTTTTTCACCAGCCTTTTGGTGCTGATACAATACATTCAGGCCGTCCTTAACATGTGGCTTGATGTTGGGATCTGCAGACCGCCTGTGTGGGTTGTGCAATCTGAATGCATTAACATAGTGTTGGAATTCTGTATAACTACCATAAATAGTCACTTCATTGTACTCTTCCTTTCCAGATCTATTAGTTGGCGGATAAGATAACTATGGTGTATGTGTAAGAAGTCAGAAGAGTAAGGTATTTGATACTTGTGTGTAGTCAAATATTTTGGTGTCAAGGAATTTGTGGGTACAAATAACTTCAGTGTGCCTGTCCTCTCTGGTAAAGGAGCTCCATAACACACACTCTACACATCAAATATGTACCTCTACATCCCTCCCTTGAATGGCAATGTCTATAAACTCCATCCACCTCTCTGCAGAGTGCACACCTTTGTGGCTAGCTATTGTGGTGTTGTGCTTGTTCCCATCAATAAATTTATATCCAGCATCTTTGAGCTTCCAAATTGCATTAGAGCAATGGTTGTGGGCATTATGAACAGATTCTAGTCAACTTGTTGTAATTGACTTACCGATTTGTTGGATTACAGATGTGTATGCATCATGCGCACAACGCACATGTGTGCAGTACTTTACCTTGCCCCACCTTTCCTTGTGGACTCAAACCAGAATGGCTATATTCCAGTGGATTCTGAGTGGATTCTGAGTACCCTCCTACATTCCAAGTGGAGTCCAGTCAGTCCAAGCTCATTCCGCTAATTTTTCAAAATTGCGGAATGGGTGCAGAATGGCCTAAGTAGACTGCAAGCCCAGTCCAAGCGGATTCCACATAGGTAATGGAGGACTCAGTGTAAATCTCAACATGTCCATTTTGGGTCTATCACTGCCATCACACAATTTTGTAGTAGACAAAAATAAGTTATATTTATAAGTAACTAATATAGTGGGTTATTGACTACATGAACTACAAAATATGTTAATGGAGCAGCCAACTGTGTCCTTTAACACATGACCGCGCCGGCCTTTGCCACCCCCACCCACCCTGATTGCTCCCACCTTGCCACATTGTCCTTGCCTTGCCCTTTGCCTTGCCTTGCCCTTTGCCTTGCATTGCCCTTCCTTGTTATTGTTGTTGTCCTTGTTGTGCCGCCTTGCCTTGTGTTGTCACCAATCATGCCCCTTGCAAAAGGCTGTAGAACAAATCTCATGTTTGCGCACACTGTTGCAGATGCATAAAAAAGAGACGGCCTGATGGTACCACAGTGAAAGTGGATGAGGTTGGAAATTTTAAGCTACTGTCAGAATCATGGATAGTGGAAGGTAAGTATCACCTACTAAATGAAACTTTGGGCAACACTCTGACATAGCTCTAACAGCTTGTAAAGCAGATGTTGGTCCTTGGTGTCAAATATTCAATGGTTGCACATATTCTTGAGAGAAGTGGCAGTGGCCCATGTCCCAATGCATCTTCCAATGCACGTAAGACTGCAAGAGTGGTGAAGATGCAAGAGAGAGCGGGAAGAGTCTGGGAGTGATGATAAAGACAAAGGCAAGAAGTACTTACATATGGGGGATCATCCATGAAGCAGTCTTGGCTCAAGATGTTCCAAGACATTGATGTTTTCTTCACCCCAGAGCAAGAGGAGACTGTATGCAAACAGTGCCTTTGTCAGCCAATCTGCCATTTTAATGGGTTGAGGATCCTGAAGTAATGATCCTCTTCTTGCTCTTTTGATGCACCACAGGCAATGTCATGCTCCACCACAAGCAAATCTCCAGCCAGCTTCTTGATAATGTAGATGTTGCAGTTCAAAAGTGGTTGAAGGAAGAGTTGAAGGGAGAATATGCGGCTTTGGCATTGGATGGGTGGAAAGACAAGTCTAGGAACTTGGTAAATGGTGACAATGCATCTGTTGGAGGAAAAGTAAAAGTTCTACTTTGTAAATTGTGAATATGTATGGGAACTTACTATTTTTATCCAAAGATATATCTAGTCTTTCAAGGTCCGGTTGGGTCTGGTTTTTTGATCCAAAATTAAACAACTGCAACTGCAACTGGTTGATGAAGTTTAAAGATTGCTACAACTGCAACTGCAACCGGTTTTGACCGGTTGTTGACCGGTTGTACCAGGGCCCTTAGTTTAGCGAATTTTACTACTTTTTATCTTCAAAATGAGCCCTGGATCATCAAAAACGGTCAAGAATTGACTGAGTTCTGATCAAAATGGTGATTTGTTTGTAAATCTATTGATTCAAATATGGAGTTGTAGTATTTTGATTTTATCTCAACCAATTCTTGACCAATTTTGATGATTTTGGGCTCAAAATAACGGGAATAGTCTGGGCTATAAGGCTGTATACCTTGCACAGCCACAACCGGTCGCAACCGGTTCTGCAACCGCAGTCTTTGTGTGTTCACTTTGTAGCAACTGCAACCGGTTGCAGTCCAGTTGCGGTTGCAGTTTTTTCCGGTTGCTGCAACCGGACCTTTAAACACTAGATATATCTCATTGATTCAATCCTGGCAACAGCACATAAGAAGGACGGGGATTCAATGTGTACAGCATCTGAAGAGATGATTGATAGAGCTGAGAATGTGTATGGTATGGTGATTGCTGCCTTTTGTTGTGATAACAATGGTGGGAGTCAGTGAGGAAGAAAGAACCTTGTCTTTGTCTTGTTACTTGGGGTAGACCCGGACTGAGAGGGGAAACAATCACATAGTATTAGCAGCAGGCAGATGTAAGTAGATGATATCTAATGAAAGCCTGGGTGTGTAGTATGCAACATGGGTGAAAGCGCAAAGCGCTTCCCGACATGAGGAAAAGGATCTTGCCCAAGTCCTAAAGGCCAAGACAAGCTGTGATGGGCGGGTCACATCAGAGGTGCTGTGTTGGGTGATGTACGGGTTAGAAGGGAGAGGAAGGAGACTCCCTTTGTACTTGACACAGGCCAGCACCATCGTATGGGCTTCAAACCAAATCAGCCTCAATCAAAAGAGAAAACCGTGAACAAGTTCACTGACCACATGAAATATGCGCTTGACAAGGCTAAATCGGCACTTACAAAGGCAAAGGACGACATGGCAAAGTATTACAACCAAAGACAACTCCCTACACCCATTTATCGACCGGGCAATCACGTCTACCTTGATGGTATGGACATCAAGACAACAAGACCGTCAAAGAAGCTATCACATTGCTGTCTTGGGCCGTTTGTTGTCAATTGCCAGGTTGGTCAAAATGTGTACAGACTTTGCCTGCCACCTTCGATGAGTCGTTTACATCCTGTTTTTAATGTCGTGAAGCTCTTGCCTGCCCCCGTTGACCCTATCCCTGGTCAAATTGCACAACCTCTGCCTCCACCAGTGCTGATAGACGGCGAAGAAGTGTATGTTGTTGAGGAGATCCTTAATAGCAGACTTTTCTGGGGAAAGCTTCAGTACTTCATTAAATGGGAAGGCTACAATGTGTCGCACAATTTGTGGCAAAAGGCAGAGTTTGTGCACGCCCAGGAGAAGGTCAACAAGTTTTATACAAAAAACCCTGCTGCACCTCAACAGGTATGTTCCCTTGTCTTTGGTTCTATTCCTTTTCCATCATGTGCAATTGCTTTGAGGTTGTAGTGATCTTAGAGGGGGGGTGATGTAAGGGGAACTCCCTTAAACACCTATAAACCTCATCATACACCCTGACAATCACCCACGCACTTGTTCTTTGTATTGATTGTACAAGCTCCCTCAATGTTTGTTTGTAATTATTAAACTGTTCCATCCATTGCACAACATGTTCTTGTTGTATGTCATACACTTTCACTTCATACTACTTTGTTTCACTTTGCCCACTTTTGTTTTGCTATCCCAAACACTCCTGACATCACTCCCATTTGTTCCTGGTTTGTTTCATGTTCCCCTTGTTTGCTTCTACTTTGCTTCATCTATATTCAACTTACTTTACCATACTTGGGGAACAATTAGTTAAGTGCCAGTATATATACAGGGCGCCTATGCAGGAGATCCCCATCCTATTCTCTTTGGATCTCTGCTAGGTGAGTAGTTACAGCACATTTTGTCAAAATGATGTTTACTTTGGATCTCCTGCTAGACTTTGTTTGACTGAGTTTGTCAACCTCAGCAGTTGCCCTTACACCAGGAATCCCATGTGATAACCAATAAGAGTCATCCAAAAAAAAAGCAGTAATGTGTCAAGAATGAGTCAGAACATCAAGAATGCTGCCTCCCACATAGCCTTACTAACAATGTGACTACCCATCCATCAACATGTGAAATAGGACTGTCCAATGGCATAAAGAGAACCTGTGAATGCTCAGTTATCCTCCAAGTCATTTGTCCCAAAATGTGCAATCTTCCAACCCAATGTAATGCTGAATGACACATATCATGGTGGATGAATGATACATATCATGGTGGGTGAATGATGGATGGATGGATGATGGATGGATCAGTGTTGTACAAGTCAAGGTGACTGTGAGTCAAGACAGTCAAGTCACAACAGTCAGTTCAACCAGTCCGACTAGTCAAGGCAAGCGGCCCGAAAGGTCAGGTGACCTTTCTAATCACATCAATCACATCAATCTTATCATCGAGACACAATGCGACTGCCATGAGCCATCCTCGACTCATCGTAAACTTGTTGCATGCCAACTCCTGTACTTGTACTTACATTTGATAAACAGAGCTTCACACTTCCTTTCTTTCTGACATCATGAACCAACACTGGACCTGGGAATTCTTCACAACAGATGGTGAATTGTATTGAAATAACAACTCCAACAAGAATGCATGGTGCACCGCTTGTCCTGATTATCACCGTACTCTGCTTCGAGAATTGGACGTCGTCAGCTCCTCTCTTGGTGATACAGGTCAGCCTTGTACCCATGAAATGTTGGAGCAACAAGGTAAGCATGCAAAATTCAGCAAAAACAACACATTATTGACAGACTTCCTGCAGCCAGAATCAATTCACCTCCAATGGCAGGGAAACCAAAGCAGAATATGGTGACCCATCTCACAAAGTGTACTAAGGTCTCGGCTGTGGTCCGAGCGCGCGCCGTGGAGTGGAAGCACACCGAAGTGACAAACACAGTCATCACGGCTGCAGCAACTAGCACAGCTACCCCTGGACCTTTGACAACCTTGATTTTGCACCCTAGACCAATATTGCACTCGCACAGCTGGTCCTCAGGCTACGACGCATCACAGCCTCTTTCCTACATCACAGCTTCGGCACTGTCTGGACCATACAATTCCACAACGCCATCACCAATACGTAGCCCGCTTCTGCTCTCTGGCGTACAATACCCGGACCATGCATTCAAACAGCGACACACATCCAATCGTGTTGTTCTAGAGGGCTTGTGGAATGGAACACATCTATCCAGCAGGAATTTGGCGAGGATTTTTGCAAGTTTCTTATTGCCAATAAGTCGTCGTGGAACACAGCAAACAATGCCAAAACACGCTTGTTCTTCAAGAAATGGATTCCGGACGCAATTGTGCCGGATTGACGGACTTTATCTGGGCCAATCTTGGATTGGGAGGCGGCAAAGGTAGAGGAGAAATTGAAGCGGAAGCTTGCTGGCAAAATGGGCCCATACATAACTGATGGTTGGAAGAGTAAAGCAAAGCAGAGCATCATTGCGGGAATGATGAACGTGAACTCTGAGGTGAGATTGGCTTTCCACCGTGTTCAAACATGAACTAATTCTTTCTAGGCTTATCTGATGCAAACTCATGACGTCTCCACTGCTGCAAAGACTGGCAAAGCACTCTTGGCAGTGGTCACTGAGGACATCAGATACAGTGAAGACACATATAATCTCTTGGTGATTGGCGTTTGCTCAGACGATGGCGGCGACGCAAAGAAGATGCGAAGATTACTCCTTCTACTCATGCCCTGGCTCATTGTAACCTTGTGCTGGGCTCACCAGATTAATCTAATGGTCGGCAACTTTCTGCGTTGTGAGTCTAGGCTGCTTGAGTGCATTCCAAACGCACAAGAGATTGTCCACTGGGTGAACAATCATAGCCGTGCTCTTGGTCTTTTTCGCAGAGAGCAATACCAGACAAATAACAAGATTCTCACACTTATCCGTCCTGTTATCACACATTGGACAGCACATTACCTCTCCCTTTGCCGACTTCTTGATGTTGAACTGCCAATGCAAGCATGCTGGCTAAAGTACAGTGACGAGATCATTCAGTGTGCTGGTCCTAAACCCGTAGCCAAGGAGAAAGCAGAATCAATACAAGACATCATTGTAAATCCAGTCTTTTGGAGCAAAGTAAAAATGTAAGCAGGATTCTTCTCTTGAAACTATAATGAAGTCTTATCATGTTTCCCCTAGAACCTGTAGCTACCTGGAGCCACTTGCAATTGCTGCCAACATCACTCAAGGATCAAATACACGTCTCTATCATATCTTGACCACACTTGGCAACCTCTATCGGATCTATTCTAACCATGATGTCTCTGAGGACGTCCGAGTTGTGATTCATGGAACTCTTGAAAAATGTTGGGCAGCAGCTGATCAAGGACAATTCCTGGCCGCAGTTGTCCTCAATCCTCTTCTCCGCGGGAAATGCTTTTCACGTTCAGACATAAATCTTACACCAATTGGATTGTGCAATATGCTGAAGAGCAGGTGAGCCTGCTTTTACATATCACTGACAATTCAATAATATTACGCAGAATTGTGAGGTGGATCCCATTGCTGTTTCGGAAGGCATTGACAGCCAGGAACCCACAGGACACAACTGTCTTGTGAAGTTGGCATTGCGTATTCTTAGCGTTGTGGGAAACTCAGCCAATTGTGAGCGTGTCTTCAGCCACATGGGTTTGGTTCACACTGCTATCCGCAGTAGACTAGGGGTTGAAAAGGTCCGCAAGTCCACAATGGTAGGGATGGACATCAGGCGGACTCATGTTGAAGCTGGCTTGCTTCGTCCACGAGGAAGGCGAAGCTTCAGCATGGGGCCAGGTGAAGAGTCTGCAGCTGCTACTGAATTAGGAATCAATGGTTCGGAAGAACTGCTCAATTTTTGTCAGCAGAGCAGCTTATTGCAGGAGCCATTGCTGAGAATATGTCTGATGATGATGACTTACCTGCTGTTGTCTCATTCGCAATCCCGCCACCACCAGTTCTACCTACCATCACAATTCCTCCGTCTACCACACACCTACCAGCCCAAGTCACCACAGTGCAAAAAATCTCCATACCACTGGAGAAGCTTTTCAAATATCCAACCGGATTCAACCATGAAGAGGTGTCAGTACAGGCAATGTCATTCTTTTGGAATGGCGGGATAGAGAATCTAGGAAAGGAAATGGAGGCATACGAGATCTTGTTGGCAGCTGAGGCTGGGGCTGCCGGTAGTGAGGCTGGCAATGGTCAGACATTCCGTACTGCAGACATGATGGATCAATCAGTGTAGTTAGTGTTCCAAATTGATTGTACCGCATATAGTAATCTTACATAAACATTTGGACCCTTGATCAGTCAGACTTAAGTCAAGTAGTCAGTCAGAGCGACTGCAGTCATGACAACACTGGGATGGATGGCACATATCATAGCGGATGAATGATGCCTATCATGATGGATGATAAGCACTGCCTTGTTGTCATATCCCATGAATAATCATGTCCTTGGCCTATGGATCCATCAAGATGTGGTCTGGCCTGTGATCACATGCATATAGGTCAGATGCTTTGGATCAAGCAGATCATGAAAGGGATGGGGGGGATGTTTCTGAAGGCATTCTTGATAGAAGTGTGCCAATGTTTTATTTAATGACACCCATGCTTGAGGGATAGCCAATCAAATATTCTGTCCAGTGAATGTAGAGTTGGTGTGTGACTTCAAACACAATAAATCCTAGAAGAAAATAAGAGATTTTTCAAACTTGTCCATGTGCTGGGATACACTCTTTGGAATGTGGGTATGCAGGTGATATTTCCAGTAGAGAACCAACTTGTATGGACTCAAAATTATCTTGTCAAATGATGACCCATGTCTCCTGGGCAACATAATAGAAGGTGAGGGTGGCAGGAGCATATGCAATGACAACTGGAATCTGGGATTGAGGAAAGAGCCTGCTCCAAAGAAAAAGACAAATCATGAAAAAGAAATGGATAATGTGAAAAATGATTGAGTGCATGATGACGATAATGGTGGTTCAAGTTCAAGGAGAAAGCCCAGAAACAACTGCTTGAGCTGGCAATTTAAACATTTTGATGCCGGTTGCACAGTATCCTTGTGGGTTCCACATTCAGGCACAGTCAAGTGTCATTCCAAAAGCGGGATATCAGATACTTGATATGGGCTGCAGACCAACTTTGAGATCCACAAGGCATAACATACAATGTTGACTTGATTGGATGGTGGAAAGGACATGTTGATTTAATGAATCTCACAACCAATCAATATTGGTGCATGACAACATGTTCAACCATGCAGACCAGGATGAGAGTGTCCCAAGGATAATGGGTCCTATCATTGGAAAGGTTTATGTATACCTCTCCTCTGACAATCCTGCCCACTTTGAGTTTGAGGGTGCAAAACCAACGTGTTTTTTAAACACAAGGTGACTGCAATGATTGGCCCTCTCCAAAAGATGGGCACCCTTTATGATCTGGTTGCTAGTGTGTCATAATATATTCTCAAATCACACATTCTAATCATCTTCAGAGAATAACCAATGTGTCTATGTTTGTGATGGTGACTTGTGAAAACTGAAGGTCCCTATGACTCAGCCATTGTGGATGACAAGGATGTTGAATGGGAGAAGAAGAATGGCGAGTACAGGCTGACTTTTCTGATTGTGAGTGTTTCCATGACTCAACTGGCACATGATCCTAAATACTGGTATTGCTTAGAATACATATGAACTGGGTGTTGCTTCCCCTAACTTGGCAACATTCTCTACTGCCTGTTGCTTGGCATCACATCAGGAAAAAGGGGTCTGGTCCTAGAGACACCCAGGTTGCTCTAGGTGTCTCTAGAGACCCCAAAGACTCCAAAGATAAAAAGCCTCCTGGGCCCACCCAGGAACTAAGTCCCCAATGTTTGTTTTGCCTAGAGTACTCCCAAAGCATTGTCAGAGCACTCCCAAAGCATTGTCAGGGCATCCCAGAGCAGCCCCAGAGCACCTCCAGAGCAGTGCCAGATTACTTATGGAGCCCACTGAGCTGCTTAGGATCCCTTATACACTCTCTTTGACTTCATACCAATGATAGGAAAATAGTTAATAAAATTTTAATTCATATTACAGGTATACAATATATGCTACTTGTATTTACCTACTACTACACTAATAGATCCTAACAGTCATACAAATACAAAGGAGGAGGAGCGAGGCGGAGGCGGAGGAAAAGGTGCGGGGAGGAGGTGCGGGGAGGAGGAAGTGTGGGGAGGAACCCCGTCAAACGTCAATGGGTGGTGGAAGAGGCACCGTCACCCCCCAAGCTCAATGCCGTTTGATTGGCAGAGCGGAGAGGGCGAGGGGTGGTGTCCTGGACATGAGTGCCCAACGTCGTTCGACGCGGCAGAGCGAGAAGGGAGGTGGGCAATGGGAGCTGGAGGGGCTACGCTCGACGCCCAACGTTGTTCGACGTGGCAGAGCGGAGGGTGCGAGGGGGGGCGTCCTTGACTTTCATTGGTGTTCGTTGGGTCGTCATTTGTGCGCAGAGGGGAGGGGCGGTTGGCCGTGTTTGAAGAGGCGGGATGAACAGGGGCCGGGCGTTGGGCGCCATCAACGTACGGGGGAGGGGAGGGGGGGGGGGGATTTGACAAGGCGGCTTGCACGACCCGCCTCGGTGCCCTGTCAAACAACGACGAGGGGTGGTGGCTGTCTGCCGCCCGCCTCGTTACCTCGTAGAATGATGAGGAGGGGCGGTGGCATTCCGCCGCCCGCCCTGCTCCCTTGTTACCTTGTAGAATGATGAGGAGGGGCGGTGGCATTCCGCCGCCCGCCCTGCTCCCTCGTCGAATGATGACGAGGCGGTGGTCTCTGCCTCCTGCAATACCCGCCACCCTCGCTGCCTCCTTGCCTGTCTCATCCTCGCTGTCCTACGGGTGGTGTTGGGTGTCGGGCTGGTGAGTATTTGAGCCCAGCCCACATCTCATGGAGGAGGGGCGTATGAGACAGCGGTGCGCGGTCCGTGGGGGGGACGCTTGATATGGTAGGGCACCGGCGGTGGCGTCGTCAACACACATAGGCAAGCTACATTGTAATGTAGCTAACGTTCTGGCGAACCATAACATTGTAGCGTGTCCAACGTGCTACCAAATTCGCTGGTGCTTGGCGGGCACATTTGGCGCACATCATGGTGCTGTTAGGCCCCGTCGGCGTCACTCCCCCCGTCTACCGCAGCACCATAGCCTCCCTCGGCGTCAGCTGTCCTCGGCGTCATAGCCTCCGTCGGCATCAGCATTACTTGGTGTCAGCATAACATTGTAGTGTGTCCAACGTGCTACCGAATTCGCTGGTGCTCGGCAGGTACATTCGGCGCACATCATGGTGCCGTTAGGCCCCGTCGGCGTCACTCCCCCGTCTACCGCAGCGCCATAGCCTCCCTTGGCGTCAGCTGTCTTTGGCGTCAGCATTCATCGGCGTCATACCCTCCCTTCGGCGTGAGCATCCTTAGCATCAGCATCCCTCATTCGGCGTCGGGACTCCTCGGCGTCAGGACCATCGGGCGTGGTCCCATTGACCATGACAGATTTCGGTTACCAATGGCGGATTGGTGGCCAAGATTCAGTAGGAAACTGTCAGCATGACAATGTGATAATGTAGTTGAAACCATAAAACAAATTTAAATTCCAAATATTACGAATCTACACGGCCAGTACTTGCACCGGGCTCGGTGTCCTTGACTTCTGATGTCCCATCCAGTTCCTTCAACTTGGTCTGAATCTTGGAGAGGGCGCCACGCGTACGCTTTGCGAGGACCGAAAATGCCTTCTTCGCTCGATCATCTGTCTTAACCTTCTCCCACTCTGTCATGTAAAGCCGACTTGTGGCATCCTTGTAGGATATGCCGTACCTGTCCCGGAGGGCCATGATTTCAGCGTGAAGGCCCATGATTTCTCTCTCTGTCATGGCCTGTGAACGTCCATGAGTTCTCATGCTGGACCAAACATGCTTGTTAGACTGACCGGGTCTGAAGGGACGATAATGTCCTTGTCACCGAGTACTACAAACCCGTACCCCAGCCCATTCCCAGACTGCGAGAGAAAGAGTTAGCAACAGTACATCAACATTCGGCGTCGGCGTCAGGGAACCTCGAACAGTGTCAGCGTCAGTGGCTCGGCATCGGCATCGGCATCGGCGTCAGAGAAAGACGGTGTCGGCATCGGGACAGAAGAAAATGAGACATACCCCTCCCAATTCATTCCTGACATCCATTTTGAGACGTTTGCGATAGCCGTCAAATGCTTGATGAGTTGCTGGAACTAAGTACTCCGGCACGATGCACTGTTTTCCCCCTTCCAATTGTACTACAACAAATCCATCCGGCACGACGATAGCTGGCTGAGGAGTAGCTCGTGGGTCCTCAGAAGTTGTCTCATTCATTGTGCTGGGGAGTAAGAAAGATTGAAGCTTATCATCGATGTCGGCGCATGGATCATTGTTTGCACAAGCTGACATCAGAGGCCGTGGCCTTGCGGCTTTGTAATCAGGTTCACGTGATGGTTGATTTTGGGATCAACAAACATTTTTCAACCATCTTCCCTTTTCACACCAACATCGACCTGTCCCGACGCCGTCCGTTACTTTCTCCACTCCAACACCACTCATATGCCTACCATGCCCATCCAGACCGCGCCCAAGCTCCAGAAGGAGATCCACGCCCTCGACAGCGCAATTCGACTTTTGTTAGGGGAGGGTGGGGATATTGCCGGCATGATGGTGGGACTCGCCAAGCAAATCGTGAGTAGTTGAACCATCATTTATTTCCTTTGATCACAAGTTTTTTTGCAGAAACGTATCTTTAAAACCCAGAGGGAAGTCGCGAACCCCGTGGGTCCCGAGCAGATCGAGCTCAAGGCAGTCCTCGACACCCCACTTTTCCTCTGGACCTTCCTGTACATGTGGGGACCCCCAGACTCTGTGCACGACAAAGAATCCTTGGCTCGCATGCGCCGAGGTATGGTGAAGTGGGACGCCGCAGCGGCGTCAGCGTACACTCCGGCACCCACCTTGGTCTCGGCGTCGGCACCCCCTATCGCCTCAAGTTCGAAGTTACCCCCTCGTTCCCCACCCTCTCCCAAGCTACCCCTTGCCCCCGTTCCCCGTTCCAAGCCCCCTGTTCTGGGTCTCCCTCCCAAGCGAATCATCCTCCCTTCTGAGCTTGCTGCTCGCTCGCGCCTACCCCATGACGCCGAACCTCTGCCTGTGCCCAAACCTGACAGCGTCATTTATGTCAAGCGCCGGAAGCAGCCTGGCCACGCCGACGGCGAGCGCCGCTCCCCTTTGCCTGCCGCTCGCGCCAATGCCAATAATTCAAAGCGCCCGAGGGAGACAACGCCGGTAGATGACGCCGAGGTTCCCGATGACGCCGACACCGACGAAATTGAGGTGGAGCCGAGACAGAAGAAGAGGAAGGTGACAGAGAAGAACCCGCCGGCCAAGGAGGATGAGGCTGAGGAGAAGGACGGGAAGGAGAAGCCGCGTCAACGAAAGCCACGTGCACGACCTCAGAAAAGCAATGTCGTGAACAAACACGCGTGCGACCGTTGCGAGAGAAACTCGTGGGATTGCTGGCGCCAGTGTGGCGCGGGCGCTCGCGGTGCCTGCTTTCCCTGCGGTGCCGCCAAGGTGAAGTGCTCCATCACCGAGGAGGTCAACGCCGAGCTGAAGGAAACAAAGCCGATGCCAAAGCCACTGCCCCAGTCTCCCGCTAAGAAGCAGCCGGAATTCCAGGAGGGAAGGAGTGGCCTGCAACCAGAGGCCAAGACAACGAAGGGAAAGGGCACCACAAGGCCGACGCCGACGCCGACCCCGAAGCCGGCCACAACCACCACCACGAAGCCGACGCCGACGCCGACGCCCCTGGTGGGGAAGAAGCCAAAGTCGAAGACGACGAAGAAGGCGAACAAGTCGCCCGCCATTGTGGTCAGCTCTGACGATGAGAAGGAGTGGGTGGCCGCCCAAACCCGTCCTCCTGCGATCAAGCGTGAGGAAAAGGTGAAGAAGGGGAAATTCCGGGGTACGTCCAATAAAGTACATATTCCTATTGTGCATGACTAACAGTTCTTCACAGCAATCGAGGAAGACGACGACGACGACGACGACGACCACAATCCCACCCTCTACGCGGCAATGGATTACCGCGTCGGGAACCTCGAAGATGCGCAAGAGAACCTTGAAGAACGCGTGGAGAAGCTCGAAGTCTTGCTGGATCAACATTGCGGCGAGGAGGACGAGGAGCAGAGGAAGTTCATCAAGAAGCTTCTCAAGTTGCACAACACCGACATGGCCGCCCAAAGCATGCTGATGAATGAGGTGGAGGAGCTCCGGCGGGACCTTGATGCCCTGAGGGCGTCTCTTGGTGTCGGCACCAAGGCTGGCGTGGCGTCGGCGTCGGCGTCGGCGCCGGCGTCAGCTCCTCCCGTCCCCCAGCAACCACCGCCCTCATCTCGTTCACCATCCCACATCCGCTCGCCTGTTCCCTCTTTGATCCCCTCACCAGTTGCGCCGTCAGGAGAGGAACAGCCATTGGCGTCAGCTGTTCCCCCCATTGTGCTGACCCCCTGGACGCCGCAGAACACCCAAGAGGCGGCAGAGTATGCCCAGGTCGCCTTGCGGCCACCCTCGCAAGGGAGCGTACCCCCACTTGACGCCCCCACCAATGCCATGGACGTGGACGTGCAGGCCGCTGGGGCCAGTCAAGCTGCACGCAAGGATGACGCCGAGCCGACAAAGGACGCCGACAAAAAGCAGGTGGGCGCCGAGGATGTCGACCCAAAGGGAACGAGGGACGCCGAGGTTGAGACGCACGCCGAGGATGATCAGGATGCCGAGCGTGACGCCGCACTGTTAAAGGACGCCGAGGTGAACCAGGATGCCGCAGAAAAGGGGAAGGATGTGGAGGATAATGCTGGGGAGGACCAGAAGGATACCAAGAAGGACGAGAGGGACGCCGAGGAGTTCAAGGACGACGCCGAGGAGAAGGGCGCCGAGACCGAACACAATCCCCACGCCGAGGCATCTCCTGCGCCCGCCCCGGCTTCAACCCTGATGCTGCACCCCCCCCACCAACCCGCCCGCACCTCGCCCCGTCCTCGCACTCCAGGTCTCTCGCCCATTGCCCCCGAGGACTGCCGTCGATCTCCCAGGTTGTCGCCATCGCCAGCCTCATCCTCCAAACGGCCTCTTCCCGACGAAGGGGAAGGTGGTAGATCAAAGCGGGTAAAGAGGCGTTAGGCTTGGGGCTTGTTTTTTTTTTGTATGTTAAATTTGATTGGACTCGCATTTTGGTCTATATACATTGTAGTTGGACGCGCACTGTATATAGTTTTCTTTTTGATGTAATAAATCTCAGCGTCCATTTCTCTTCCCCTGGCGTGTAGGTTGAATTCTGCGAGTCGGCATCGGCAGCGGCGTCGGACTCGGACTCGGACTCGGCGTGGGCATTCCTGGATTCAACAAACTTGGATTGATGCAAGGTTGAAGAACTCCATCAGAAGGGGCTTTTGAACTTGAGGTGGTGGTTTGTTGCAAAAAGGTTTCATAGATATCTCGAGGGATTGCATACTGTGGTGACCCATCAGCAGGGCCATTGCAAGGGTTGGGGATCTGCAAGCCGACAGTCTGCATTTGGTTTCCAACATCCTGTTCTACTAGAACATACACCGCTTCAGGGGTATTTCCGCGCTCGGCATCGGCACTGGCGTCAGGTTCGGGTTTGCGCTCAGGTTCGGCGTCGGCGTCGGCGTCATCAGGTCGTGAGGCTCTTGCCACTTTCTTACCCCTGGTTGGGCGTCCTCGAGGATTGGCTGTTGCGCCATGATTTTGCTGCCCTTCACTTTTGGCGTCGGCATTCCTATGGTGTTCGGGATCGGGATCGGGACCGGCATCGGCATCAGGATACCTCGCAGCCAAAATTTCTTTTCCCTTATCTGTTCTCTTCAGTATTGATTTGAAACGAAACGCTTGTACTGGCCCGTGAATCTCCTGGCGCTGGCCAATGTATTCAAAAATCATAACAATTTGGTCCTGCTTTAGATTACGGGCCTGTGCAATCTTCATGTTCCGTGGCAAATACTTGTTCTCGATGAATGTCATCTGCTGTTGCTGTATATCGCCGTACGGCGGATGTGATGATTTCCCACCTGTTGCCAATTCTGTGCCAAACATAAACACCCAGTCTCCCAACGTTGAGGGAAACTCACTGTAATGGCAACCCATATAGTCCATGAAGAGGGTCTCCCAGTGATCCTTTTTCCAACCTCTGGTAGACATCGGTCGCGGCAGGATTGGGAAGCCGGCAGCCGTATACGTCAATGCGACCTTGGGCCCCTCGGCGTTAACTGTGGCACCGATGGTTGTTGCTCCCTGGATCTGCTTCACCTGTATGGCCAGCAAGTATTTGAGCAGGCTCGCTTTCATGGTCAACATCTCATTTGAGTACATTTGTTCAAATGATGGCAATGCCACCCCTGTCAGTTCGCTGATGTGATCATATCTGTGGTCACAATAGGTGCTCGGCATCGGCATCGGCATCGGCATCGGGAAAGAAGATAGCTCACGCGTCCACCACCAGCTTGCCGTCTTCGCGTGTATAAGCTGCAATGACGATAGAAGACAACCCTATCTCCCGGTACTGGTCCTGCATCGCTTGGTGAACCCTCTTCTTATGAAATTTCCCGGCCAGCCTGTTCAAAATTGGCATTGGCATTGGCATCGGCGTCAATGTAATCTTACCGTCTTTTTATCTCTTCTGGTTCTCTCGACCTCTGCATCAAGTGCAGTTTGTTCCGCTGCTGTCTGGCATGCGAGAATTCTTGAGAGTGCAGTCTGTCTGGCACCTAAAAATCGCGGCGTCTGTGTTGTGACCATTTCGTGACCCAACACCCGGGCAACTTCTTTCATGACGTCCTGTTCTCTATCCCGCCAGATGAGGTCCGTACGTTTGGGTTTCCAACTGTTTGATTTACGTCCGGCTCCTTGAGACATTCACCAGTTGTTTGCACACCAACCAGACAGTGACTGCAAGATTTGTTAGATTGTTTTTCTCTACAACGACCTTGTTCTTCACCTGTGCCCAGTCTCGACTTTCCGCCTCACTTTGCGGGTCTTTCCCAATCGATGCCCAGTAGTTGAACATTGCGGGCAGAATTTGACTCTTCATGATCAGCAATCGTTCGGGTTTAGTACCTTTCTTAAACATATCCTTGTAAGGTAGGATCTGTTCAAGTTCTTGGCCATTGTAACTGCAGTCTTTACGGGGTGGCCTGTGTGAGTTTTCTGGTCCACTCATTGTGAACCAACACTGATAGGTGGGAAATGAAAGATGACAATGAGATAAAGAATGCAAGGATTAATGACAGCGTGTACTCTCGACCAAGAAAACATGTGCTGTCCATGTTGTAAGCCCGCCTCATGGCAAACACATGTCATTCTAAGCTCTTACCTCGACCATGTCTGCACGACGACCGAAAAAACGATCCAAGAAATCAACTGCCTTGGTTGAGGGTGATCTAGACGGCGCCGAAGCTTTCACTCATGTGACGGTTACCACAATAACACGGTCTGGTGCGACAATAACCAAGGAAGTGTTGGTGCCTCTTGTCCCGGTAATTGAGGAGCGGGAAAATACTCCATTTCACGCAGAAGAGCCAATAGACTTTGCTGGCCATTCCCAGAACATAGATTATGAGCAACCAGATCCACCCCGGGCCCGGAGGGTACGAGATATTATTAGATTCACTATTTGACATCCTCATTCAGTGCAACCTAGACCCAACGAGATTATGTCAAGCAATTTGTGGATCGTGTAGGAGACCTCTTACAGGCCAGTCTATCCCGAGAGACATGGCCGGAGCATCAACAACGGTGCATGGAATGCCCAGAAAGACGTTGGAGTGTGTGGAGGTGCATTGATTGTACGCTCTCTCGACCAGTTTGCTGCCGTTGCATGCGGCACACACACACGCAATCTCCATTTCATCGGATTGAACGTTGGACCGGGGATTCTTTCCGGCGTGCAGCACTATGGGAGGTGGGGACCTATGTGCTTGTCCCACACGACGGACCAAAACCTATTTGCGAAGGACTGGAATTCCAAAGAGGTTTTCTGGAGAGGTTACAGATCAACACGGATAACGAGGAGGACTTGAAACTGGGCCGAATGAGGGAAAGGTGGACGTCGGCGTCGGCGTCGGCATCATCGTCAGCGTCGGGACCTGATGAGGACGCCGAAATGGGTGACGTGGAGCAAGATACGTGGGAGCAAGACAACTTGTCTGACGCCGAGTTTTTCAAGTGGCTGGATGCGTCTCGTGAGCAGCCAGAGGAAGTCCTCGACGAGTTCATGGATGGTGAGGACGCCGAGGATGGTGAGCGCGCCGAGCAAGATGTGCGCGGTTTTCATCCCTACCTCGGCGCAATCAGTGGTACAGGGGTACACAATGCCGACGCCGACGCCGATAGAGACTTGGACACCGCTACAGAAGTCGATGCCGAGAGCCACACTCGCGCCGACGCCGATCCCGCTGTGGACATCATCATGCCCTGGACAGCGCCGAGGAGACCAGGAGCCGATGCGCTCAACAACACATATGTGCGTGCGTTGCATGTGAATGGCATTCATCATCTTGCAATGGTGACATGTAATTGCCATGGAGAGGACCACGTCGCCATGGACCTGGTGGCATCCCGACTACTGCCTGCAAGTTTTACACGCATTTGAACGCTGTTCACGGCGCCCCTCATGGACTATTTTTGGCTCTGCAATCTGGAGCTCAAAGCCTCGGCGTACCAGTTCTACCAACTCATACGCCGCTTGACGAGGCCGATTGGCAACTCCGAGATTGTCAACTTGTACAATGAATTCCGTCGAATGTCTCGGCTCTGGCGCTGGATGAAAAAGCTGAAGTGGGCTGGCTATGGCCACAATAAACAGGACCCCCTGAATCCTCCTGCAGGATCATTGGCCAATTTCTGCCCGACTTGTCCCCAGCCCGGACGAAATTTGCCACAAGATTGGAAAAATGACCCAAATAGATGGGTTTTCAGAGTCCTTCTCGCAGGCGATGGGAATTTCAAGGCCGACCACGTCCGACAAAAAAAGGACGCCGATGTGTGGTTGATCGATGGCGGAGGAATGTTCCCAAAGAGAGACCATTATTTTGCATTCCTTGCCCGTGCGATTGAGCGATTCACGGTACGTGCAATATGTTTCTTGACGCCGACGCCGTGGCTGACCTGACACCGATGCCGACACCAACCACCAGAAAGCGCCATGCGAGAATACTTTCCGGGCAAAGGGGCAACAAGCAGCGTGGGGTAGGGGCGGGGAGGAGACTAGAGGGTTGGCGCGGGGCAACCATTGTTGTTGTGGGGGCGCTGGAGGACTAAACGGGGGGAAGGGTTGCAATTGCCGTAGGCCGCAGTGGGTGGGTAACGTGGCAGGGGGCTTGGGGATGTTTGTTGCCATTGGAATGCGCTGTCAATGGTCTTTGCCGTTGTTAGGGCCGCACAATGACGTGAAGATGGGAGGATGTGTTGGGCTGCGCAACAGCGTGAAGATTGGAGGATGCAGGTGGTGGCCACGTCCCAGGTTGCCGCAAGCAGATGCTGTGGGGAGGTGGATGTGGGTGGGTGGATGGACAAGGTGGGGGCGCAATGGACGCACCTGTTGGATCTCCCCTTCCCAGGTCTTCCCTTTGCTCTCCAGCTCCCCATTCCCTTGTCTTGCTGTGCGTGGGCCTTGTTGGTGTGGTCAAACAATCCGAGGAGGCTTTTCTATACCTTTGGAGTTTCAGCCATCAATTTGGCAGGGATTTGGCAGGGGAAACATATATACGGTGACAACAGATCATATTTAAAAATTCTTATATATTTTATCTGATTCATAACATATTTTTAGGGATATACATCACTGAAATAAGTTCCCCTCTGCAAGTGTTGTGCAGAGGAGGAGCTCAGTGTCTCAAGTTCTGTTGTGTGACGCATGTGTGACATGCATTGCCCACCACCAATATTAGTACAGACTGGCACATGTTATCAATCCGCCTTGCTGGCAGAATATTTGGCGACTTCCAAAAGTGAATGGCAGTTCTAGCCAATGCTCCAACCTCAAAAACACCTTCACTACGTACATTTTGAACCGCACTAGACCGGTAGCTTTTCCCATAGGGTTTTTAATGCACCCGGTACTACTCACAACTTTATCAAAACAGTCTATCAAGGTTGATCTCATAAATCACCCTTAGTTTTAAACAAACGTAGATAGATTTCACATTGTAACAATTGTAACAACATGTGAGCCTTTTTGCTGATGAAGTGTCTGATCTCAAGGTTGCAGTTCTAAATAGTGAGCAAATTCATGAGTGAGCAATGAATAGAACTAAGGCTTAGTAAGCTTGATTAGTCAAGGGAAATCAAGCAACTTCACGACTCAATGATAAATTGTGAATCGAGCACGTGAAGGATAGCTTGAGTTTTTCTTCTCGTACTGTCACCAGCACCTCATAGAAAAAAAAATTCTGCTCTTTGTTATTCAAAGCTAGCTGCAATACATTTCACAAATCTCTCTTAAATCTCTTGCTATATCTCATCAATGACGGGAATGGACATGCCTTCCGGGACTATTGGAAATTTGGTGCCTGTCAACCTTCAGAATGTTGATGCCATCATTGTGTTGGACACCGGTTTTGACCAAACGTCCAATACATCTTCAGATCTTCCCCAGATATCTCCGGATGATCACTTGGATACAGAAGTTGAAAGGGAGAACATTAGGGTCAGAAACACTGAGAGGAGAGTGTTGAGAGATGCTGGGGTGACGGATATTTCAGATGACAAAGAAGTAAATGCTGGGGCAAACAAAGGACATCATGTACAGGCTGCAGGTCCTTCAATTCCTGACAACCATCAAACCGTGTTCTTGGCAGCGTGGTTGTTGATGTCTGAGGACCAGAAGAAGAACATTTTCAATGTCATCGTCCCAAAGTCCTCTCCGGATATGCTCGCCATAAAACCAAAGGTGGCGACAGAAGGCCCAATCTTTTCTGAAGACAATGAACTTCCCCCCGTTACGGTAGGGGCTCACAGGTTTGGTGTTCACCCGGAGGTGAAGAAATTGGCGGTGGCTGGTCTTCATGTCCCAATTTTGTTGTTTCTTGCCAAGTCTATGCAAGATATATTCCTGAAGACAATCCCAAAGGAACAGCATATAATTGGGCTTATTTAATCAAGATCAACAATTTCCCCAATGAGAATTCAATGGACCCAACTGACTGGCTGGAAGCGTGGGCCAGCTATCTGGCGTTCCTAGAGTTGGTGGCTTCCCCGGGTGTCTTCCTTAGATGGAAAACCCATTACCGCTTTCTGTCAAGTCAAGAAGACCTTAGGTTAAACTTTGCAGCCATCCTTTGGTTTGACATTGAACAGTGTTGACAATACACAGCTCAACCTACGTTGTTTCACAAAGATATATATTATTGGCGCTTTGCTGAGATCAAGATTCTTGTCATGAGGGGGGAGAATGATGAGTGGAGGAGGAAATTGGAAATTGGAATCAGGGGCAATGCACATGATGCGTGACCGGGTTCGGACAGGTCCATATCCTTCATCAGGCTATGATTCTATGAAGTTGCAGCCCTTTCAGAGAGGCAGTGGTGAGAGGTCCGGTCTCCCCATTTGCCTCATCTGCGCCCAAATTGGACACAAAGTCTCAGAGTGCACGCAGAAGCTTGTCAGTGTCTCTTCATCGTCCCCCATTTGCATGTGCTCGTTCTGCGGTGCCCAGTCTCATTATGCCTGTTCTTGCTCATGTCTATGAGTCAAATGTCATTGTACCCAACCCTGTTCCGGTTTCCCGCAGTTCCGGTTTCCCGCATCTACTCCTTGCTAGTCAACAAAATAACTTCTCTATATGTTTTGGCAGCTTTTCAAGACTTCATAAACCGTTTTCCAATACTCGGAGCTTGCTACCCATTTATCATGGATAAGTTAACACACGGGTTCCGTTTAGGCAATCTCATTCCTTTGACTCAGTCCTTCACTCCACCTAATCACCCCTCAACTCTGGCACACGCGGAAATCATTTGCGACTATGTTTTGACGGAGTGTGAGAAAGGGAGGATGGCTGGGCCATTCTCTTGATCTCAACTTGAGGCAATTGTGGGCGGTCCCTTTCGATCATCACCCATAAAGATTATCTCAATGTTAGATGCCAACGGCGTTGTCATCAAAAATCAAATGACAATGAATTTGTCATTCAAAGACCATGATGGGATATCCGTCAACAATATGTTAGACGCGGATGACACAGCCACAAAGTGGGGGACGGCCGCAGAAGTTGAAGAAATTGTAAGTGATGTTTTATCTGTTTAACCCGTACCCCGTACCCCGTATCCTGTATCCCGTCCTCGCATCCTACCTGTCGTTATCTTGCGTCACTGTCTTGTTGAGCAGAGAGATTTCATATCTTCTTCTTCCTTTCATTGGAACAATGCCAATGCTAATTCAGTTTTCTTGAAGATTGCTTCAGCTCCCGTGGGGTCCCAAGCCGCTACACTGGATGTACATGCGGTGTTTCAAACTGTACCGGTCTGGCCTCCTCACAAACATTTTATTATTGTGAGTTTTGAGGGTTTATTCTGGTTGGATCACATTCATCCGTTTGGATGTACTTTGTCAGGCGGAAATCATGCCAAAGTCGCGGATTTTACTGTTGATGCTCTTGAAGCACAAGGCATCGGACCGGTGAAGAAATGGGTTGATGACTTTGTTATCTTCTGTTTTTTTTTGCCGTGTTTGAATGGTTCTTTGTCAAAGGGGGTTATGGGTGACGAGTTCAATTATGATTTGCACGGTGCAAAATCATGTATTGAGTCACTTGGTGCACTATGGCACCCTACAAAGGGACAAGATTTTGATACCAAATTTGGTTACATTGGCTTTCATTGGGATATTGTGTCATGTGAAGTATCCTTGTCTGACAAGAAATGTGTAAAGTTTAAAACTAGGGTGGATACATTCCTCAGGCGGTACTGCAATCCAAATAGGAAAGACGGTGCCCCTTACAAGACGTCCTCACTTTGGCCGGCTCACTTTCACATATCACATTTGTCTACCCGCTCGGTCAATCATTCTTACCAAATATTTCAAAGTTCATTATTGACTTCCCTACAAAGTTTCACACTTGGTTACCGTCTCAATTGATGATTTCAGATCTGAAGTGGTGGTTGCAAATGTTGTGCAAAGGGACCAATTGTGGATCTCGGGATCTGGGTCGACGCGTCTACCTCATGGGGGATAGGTTTAATCTGGGGTAGCGGCACATCTTGGGATGCATGGAGCTTACTTCCAGAGTGGAAAGGTCCTTCGCGAGATATAGGATGGAATTGGCTGTGTACACACTCGTAGCCAAAGGGGTGTCAAGATCAAATGTCTTGATCTAAAGTGACAACTTCGGAGTTATTGGCGCATGGAAAAAGGGTTGCGGCCGCAACTTCGAGGTGAACTTGTCTATTTTGACAAGCAGAGCTTATTACTCACAAGTATGGACTCTCCTTTTCTATGGTATATGTCAAATCTGCAGCAAATCTTGCGGACCCCATTTCTTGCAGCAAAGTGGGCCTGGTAGATTAGCAGATACAAACAACATTCACTCTTCCTTTAGAGTTGCAAAGATTTGTATTGCATGTATAATGTCAATCTTTCACAAGTGTTAGCAGGTGTTAACGTGTTGGAGGAAGCGGCTCAGTTCTTTGCTTGGTTTACTCCCCAAGGATCAACGGGTCAGCCGCAAACTTCTTTGCGACAAATCAAAAAGGCTTGCAAGCTGGTGCTCAAGAATTCCTATCTTAATTCTCCTTTCTGGCCTCACGTCTTGGCTTCTGAGAGGTTGCGTGCATGGTCATCTCCTTTGACTCAATCTTTCCATCAATTACTTACCAACACATTACCTTTGTTGGACGCGCGCACATTACTTGAAGTAATGTTATTTTCTTTAGACAAATTGACTCAATCAGTTTACGGAGCTGGTCTCTTGAGATTCACGCAATATTGCGATTCATGCAAGGTGCCAGAGATGGCTAGAATGCCTGCCTCAGAGATTCTTTTGGCCGGTTTTGCAACAGTGATGGCCGCTGGACGGGTAGCAAAATTCACCCTCAATAATTGGTTAGCCGGCCTTCATTTTTGGTGTACTGTGAACGGTCAATCATGGAATGGAAGTAACATGTTACGCATGGTGAAGGTCTCTATTGGGAAACCGGAACCGGATTTGGCGCGGTGATCTAAACGTCCACTGGTCACAATCACACCCATGCATGCATTGAGGAAGGGTCTAGATTTCTCATCCTCGCGTGATGCAACGGTATGTGCAATGGCATGTATTGTGTTTTGGTTGTGTTGTCGATTGGGTGAACTTTTAATCATTTCTCTGAATTTGTTCGACGTCAACAAACATGTAAGTTGCGACTGCAATATTTCCTTCCACAAAAATCCAGGGGGGACTCGTTCCGCATCTTTTCATATCCCTTGGTCAAAGACGACTTGACAGTTAGGTGCAGATATCATTGTGACGGACATCAATGATCCGGCCAATCCTTATTTAGCGTTGGAACATCACTTGTCAACAAACAATGCGTTACCAATGTCGGCCCCGCTTTTCTCTTATGTTGGTAGAGACGGAGGTTATGTGCCATTGACAAAGACTTGGTTTTTGCAAAGGTGCAAAGAGGTCTGGGTTTGAGCCGGTTTACTAGAGATGTTGGGACATGCTTTCCAAATTGGAGGAGCAACAGAATTATTGCTGAGAGGGACTCCCCCCAACATTGTTTTGGTACAGGGAAGATGGAAGTCCAAAGCATTCTTAGATTATTGGCGTTGTATTGAGGGTATTTTACCTCTTTTTATAACGGACTCCTTTAATTCGTCACACGCAGTGTTAGTCGTAGACACGATGTCAAGTTTTTGTTCCCATGTTAATAGTAACCAATAGTCATGTTATTTATTTGTGCTCTTGTTTGGGTGAGCTGAGCTGGTCAAAGTCAGCTGGTGTGAGCACTGTAGCTCTGGTTGGGTTAGCTTGACTTCTCAAATTCTGCATAAGGCAGTTGAGCTATCCAGAGGCTTACACTCAAAATGTGTACTCGTCTTGTTGGTTTCGGCTTTATGATTGAAGTCATTCCGAGATAGGAAAGAGTAACATTTCCCCCCAAAACAGGAAACAAAGTGTTTCGATAATGTTGTGACATTCATCTATATCTACATATCGATTTAGAGACTAAAGACACAAGCGATTACCAAGCTGTGAGGTTGTTTTGATTTGACGGGTGTAACAAACAGAGCTGCCAGTTGATTCTGGACGCGACTTGGTTTGTGTTTTGTTCATTAGTAGCAGCGATGAGTTCGGACCTGTCTGCGCTGCTAACGCAGTCGAAAAACCTGACCTCGCATCTCTCGCGCCCCGACCTCCCCTCCGTAAACCTCTCGCTCGACCAGATCGAGGCGCTCTCCCGCAGACTCGTCTCCCGCCAACCAGCCTCCTCAAACGACACAGACCGCGCGTACGTTCCCCTCCTTCTCATCCCTTTGTCTGTCTAACCCGTTGCAGCAACTACCTCCTTGCCCAAGCGCACGTTGACGCCTCCGCCCTCTCGCACTCAATCGCCCACCTCAACACCAGCACCACCTTCACCCCCCTCCAGCCCCTCCAAGACACCGACGTCGCCGGCTACCTCCGCATTGCCCACGAGCAGAACCTCATCTCCACCATCGAGGAGGGCCGCCGCGATACCCAGGCCGAGTTCTATCGCGTCTTGGAGGAGCGCAGCCAGCGCGACTGGGAGGCGAAGAAGAAGCGCGTGTTCGAGGAGCTGGGCGGCAGGGTGGGGGGACATGCGCATGCGGGCCATCGGGAGAGGGAGAGCAGGGCGCATACCAAGAGCTCGCTGACGGTGGGTGTTTTGTCTTTTTTCTGTGCTAGTACTCGCGACTGACTTTGTCAAGGCTGGTGGAGGACCGAGTGTGTCGCTGCAGATGCAAAGCAAAATGATGGCCTACGATCGCGTGATCACAGACCTCAACGAAGCCCGCCTCCGGGGCGTATCCTACCCCATCATCCACGCCCTCATCGACGCCTCCCTCTCCCTCCCCTCCCCCTCCGCCCCCGCCCTCCAGCTAACCCAGAACTTCCACCTCCTCTCAAAAATAACCGCAGAGCCCCCCGCCCTCCCGCCCCTCACACACGCCTCCGCACACATCCTCAACGCACCCTTGTTCGAGCGCAAGTTCGCCCGCACCTACCTCGCGGACAACCAGGAGACGCGCGAGGCGGTGGCGCTGAGGAGGCAGATCGCGAGAGGGGCGCGGGAGGCGCTGGAGGAGCAGTATTTCGATATTCTGGAGCGGACGGTGCAGGCGCGCCCGGTGGAGGCCAGGTTGGGGGGTGATCCGAGTGTGAGCAATCGGGTGAGGGCGTTTTTGGCGGTTAGGTATTATAGAGGTGGCGAGTGGGAGGAGAGGATTGAGGTATTCTTTTTTTACTATCATTTCGATGCGTGGGTGCTGATGAGATTGGTAGTTGGTTGCGGGGCAGCCGTTGTGGGCCAAGTTGTTCTATCTGGTAAGGACGGGCCACGCGCAGGAAGCCCTGAACGAAGCTCTCCAATTCCAACAAGCGATCGAAAACAGAGAAGCAAGCTTCGTAGCACACTTCAAAACATGGATTGAGTCCCCGGAGCGCAAGTACGTCTTTCCTCTCCCTTTTCCCCCTCCCCCTCCTCTGTCCAAACCCCACACTAAACCACCCCACCCCACCCAACTCCCATTAGACTCCCAAAACCAAACAGGGACCACCTCCAAGCAGTCTACAACGCGCACATGCTGCACTCCTCCACCACCGACCCCTTCAAGCTCGCCCTCTACAAGCTCATGGGCAAGCTCGAGCCCGGAAGAAGGAGCGTGCCGATGGTCACAGGGACGACGGAGGATTGGCTGTGGATGCAGTTGGCTATGGTGGACGAAGATGAAGATGGAGGGTTGAGAGCTCTGGCGGAGGTCCTGCTCGGGTATGGAGAGCGACATTTCGATGGCCCGCCGAACCAGCCTGGGTCCCGCAAGGGCGTGTGGGCGGGTGTTTTGCTCATGTGTGGGCAATTCGAACGGGTGCGTATTATTAACATTTAGTTCTTGTGACTACGACACAACAGCTAATGAACAAATATGACGAATCACATTATATTATTTTATAGGCGGTGGCGGCGCTTTGGGAGTATCAGGAGACGGAGATCGAGGCTGTTCATTTGGCTATTGCGTTGGCTTACCATGGCCTCCTACGCGTCCCGTCCAAAGCCGAGACGTCCGACCTCACACCGCGTGCGTCCTTTCCCCCTTCTCGCTTTTTAGATTTGTCAGTACTAACACAACAAACGCGTCATGAACAGTATCCCTCTCCCCCGCCTCCCCACCCGCGCTATCGCTATCCACCCTCATCTGGCGCTACATCCGCCAATTCGTAAAGATGGACGCGAAAGAGGCGATGCAGTACGTCTACTGCATCCCTCTCTCCTCTTCCCCCTCTTCCGCCAGCTCCTCCTCGCTCTCCTCTTCCACCAACGCCAACGCCATGTTCGGTACCTCCACCAACGCCACGCAAGGCACCGGCACCGGCAGCGGCGCGAATATAGGACAGGAGCAACTGGAGACAGCATGGGACCTCACCCGACGCATCATCGTCCTCTCATCAAGCTCTCCAGCGTGGGACACCCTCGTCGGCTCCCTCTCCCCCTCTCTCCCCCTCTCCTCCTCCCCCCACCCATCCACCCCCGCCTCCTCCTCGTACACAACAGGCCTCATCGAGCAACACGCCGCCCTCCTCCAGCTACACACCAAAGACGCCTTCAGCCGGCACATCCTCCTCCCCGCCGCGTCCGCCGCGCTGGAGAGCGATCGTCTCGGCGAGGCGGTCAAATTGTACGATTTGGCTGGGGAGTGGGACACGGTGGTGCGGTGCCTCGCTGGGGCGCTGGGGAACACTGTGGGGAATGTGGGAGGTGGGGGGATGGGAGGCGGGGAGGGAGGGGGGGAAGGGGGGTGGAGGATGTGGCGCGGGCGGTGTTGGGGGTTTATGAAAGGGCGGGAAGGGCCCCGGGGAGGGAGAGGGATGCGGTTGTGAAGTTGTTGAGGATTAGGGAGGCGAGGGAGGCCAAGGAGGCGGGGAGGTGGGAGGTGGCGCTTGATGTGAGTATTCTCTGTCCTCCATGATAACAAGGAACTGACGCTCCCAACCAACAGATAATGGAATCCACAGACCTCATCCCCCTCTCCAACGACATGGCCAAAATCACCCGCCGCGCTGAAGAATTCCGCGACCTCCACGAAGCGCTCCAGAAGAACCTGCAGACCTACCTCGTGCTCACCATGGACGCCTTGGCCGGGGTGCACGCTAGGGCGAAGGCGGGTGGGGGAGGAGGCGATGGGGGGAGGCAGATGACGCTGGCGAATGTGAGGAAGAAGTCGAGGTCGGTGATGGTGTTTGCGGGGATATTGAAGTATCGGATGTCGCCGGATGTGTATTCGTATCTTGCGAGGCTGGATGTGGAGATTGCGCTCTAGTTGGGTTGGGTTGGAGGGGTTGGGTTTGCTGATACTTGTGTGCATGTTGTGTTTGCTTGGAATTGGTTTGTTTGAGTATACGAATGGATGCGATCTGGCACTTGCTCAAACCTCTTGTCACTCCGGTTTCTTTCATGAGCAACTTGCACTTGGCAAATATGAGAAAGAAATACGCGTCGTTGGCGGTGTCTGCTTCAATAAGTCAAGTATTGCATGACGTGGTATTCCTTGTTTTTGGAACCATGTGCAGTGATTACAGTGTGTAGGTAAAATTGATATGATTGGATAGAGTACATGATGACAAGAATGCGACAACACATTCTTTCTTCGAGCAAGATCACAAAACACATTCGCCGAACACACAGACAGCATAGCTGCAAAGCCGAACTTACAGTCACAGCAACACTCACTCGAGACCGCTGTTGTCAATCAGATTCGTTCACAAGCAAAAGGACACTTCTTCACGGCACACGTCAGACAATGGCTTGATTTCCGAGAGCGTATTTGAACACACGTACACGTTCGTTCATGAGGACGACGGGGGTATTGGTATTGATATAGCACGGTTTCCTATCATCCTTCGTAGAGCTTCAACCCTCTCTTCTTTGCTCGTTGATCATGAAACAGGATGGAGTGGGGACAAGGCTATAGCTATAGCTACCTCTGTGTTGACACAAACTCGTCTTCGGGATCTCCTTCGTCAGCATCTTCTTCTTCTTCTGTTTCTGCGTCCGCCTGTATGTCGTCTGTCGAGTCGACTGTGTTGGGTGGTTTCGGCTGCGACAACTGTCGTTGGCACTAACCCCCATCATAACAAAATGAGTAAGTCAATCATCAGAAAACGAAGCAAAAAAAGGTTATTAACGCACGTGATACATCGCAGTCCAATACCCACCCCAATACATCGCGCTCAGCGCCCTCTCAAACGCCTCGTCCTGGCCCACCATCGCGCCCACGCCTCCCCCCGCATAGTCCGCCATGGGCGCCATCGCGGCGATTTGGGCGTCGGCGTGGTCGAGGGACGGGTCGTGCGATGGGACGAAGGTGTCGAAGTTGATGGGCTGGGAGTCGGCTTCGTTTGCGTCGGTTGTTGTGGCGGGGGCGGGGACGGCGGAGGTGGAGGGGGTAGCTTTGGACGCGCTTTTGGAGGTTGAGGCTGGGGGGATGTTGTACCACCTATCGAAGGAGAAAGGTATTAGATTAGTTTTTTGTGTCTGTTCGTGAATATGAATATAAGGACGGAAGAAACGTACAACGGAGATTTCTTGACCGGATCCTTCTTCCACCCCTTATCAGGCCCGTGGTACGCCTCATACTCCTCCATGGCAGCTTCCCAGGCATTCACGAGCGCCGAATCATCCCATATCTCCTCATGACTCAACTCCCGACTTTCCTCGCCCTCCATCTCCTCCTCATTCTCATTCTCATATTCATATTCCCCCGTAGTATCAGCCTCAGCACTCCCCATGAACACCTCCCCATCCCCTTCCCTATCCCCCTCCTGCTCCTGTGCATGGCGCTGCGGCGCGTGGCCGCTGTACCCCCCGCCACTGCCACTGCCACTGCCACTGCCGCCGCCCCTCCCCCCACCGCGTCCTCCTCTGGAGCCACCAGAGTTGAAATTGAATTCCGCGTTCCCGACCCCTTGATGATGGCTGACGGTCTTGGAGCCTCCAGAGCCACCGCGAGTGGGATCGTCCCAGTGTTTATGGGCATTATTATTCCTTTTACGTTTTTTGGGCGGGGGTGGACGCGGTCGGTTTTGGTTTTGGTTTTGATTCTGGTTCTGGTTTTGGTGGTTTTGGAATGGGCGGGGGTGTTGGGGGGTGGGCTGCTGGTAGGGCAGGGTTATGTCGTCGTAGGAGATTACGGGCCTTGACGCCATTATGTTAGAGCGTGTTGGTAAGTAAGAGGTTTGTGGTGAAGCTGAGATGCGCAAAGACCTTGGGACTCTGGCGCGATTCTGTTTGGTCGACCTGTGTAAATAAAACAGCGTCAATCCGTCACTTTTGCGACTCTTCTTGGACTCTTCCTCAACCGATCCTCAACTCTTCCTAATCCGCCAGGTCTTGAACTTATTGGTTGTCTGTTCTACATAATACTATCGTCACACTCGCCTGGTCAAACGAGGCCATCATTATTTTGGTTTCCGAGTTTTTATCCAGGACGAAAGTGCTAAACATGGTTGGCTTAAGTATTGGAGGCTCAGTTTAAGGCTCACCGAACTCGGGCTCAATTGCTCACTTTGAGTGGCTTGGCTTCCTCAGCTAATCTACAACACCGCGCCACAACTTCACATGCGCAATGTTGGGAACTTCCTTGTCCTGACAGGTGGTAACAAATAATATTGACTGCAACCAATCGCCACGCAACCCGCCTTGATTGTGAGTGATGTTCAGTACTCAGACCCACCACCTGTGATGTCGGGCACTCGTTCGGGCAGACCCGCCGGCTGTAAGCCAGAAGGCTATCGGTCATTAGACTGATCACGGTATGGTTTCATGATTTTTATCACAACGGCAGATATATTGCACAATTCACGTAGACAAAAAGCAGATACTGTCCATGTTCTAACAAGGAAGGTCGCCGTGTATGCTTTGGACTGCCTCATCGGCTTCTTCGACGCGTAAGCCATGGACTGGACAGGATCATCTACAACACCGAGTAAAAATCACCATTTTGTTGGGCACTGGAGTTATAACCAAAGCCTACCATTGCTTGGACTACAATTCGAGGTCTAGTTGACCGGACATATGACGATCCAGATTCTTCCGCACCTGCGTTACAAGTCAGTCAGGAGAGGAAAAGCTGAGGAAAAGGTTTCTGGGCCAACTTGTCGTAAACTGTAACGCAATCGTTCGACGGCTTGTAGCTAAAGCCAGGAATCACGGTTAGTCGGTGAAGCATGCTCAGAAAGGTCATCACTGACAGGTTGAAAATCGACGCGAACATAGTAGAGGATTGATTGATTTTTGGATACACTTGTAGGATGACTCGCAAGAGTTGTATGGGAGAAAGGCAGTCTTGAAGGATCCATCCTTTATATTGCAATTGCCTCATTGTCGGAGGGTTTCTCCGAGGCCAAAGCCCCGTTTCAAGTGTCCACGGAAAGGAAGGAACACATGACGCTGCTAACTTCAACAGGTTTACTTCTTCCACCATATCACAGCACGTTCAACAGCAACGTTCCCGCGCCGCACTTGCAATCGCCTATGTCCATTTGAGAGCTTGCGAGCGCCTCGTTATCTTCTCGAATGGAATCATCGAAGTCCGGAAATCTCACAACGCCGTCTCCCAAACATATCTTCCGCGGCATGTTCCCTTGTACGAGTCTCGAGCGCCTAACGTCACTGTTAATTGATAACGGATGATCTTAGACGCTGTGTCAGACTGCCTGCTTCTCACTTCTTGAACTTTGTCGAAGATGTGGATTCAGTTTTGGTATTGACACAGCCTGGCTGCATCCTACGCTCCCGCGACTCGCGGGACTGATCTTCCACAGCAATACGATCTGACTTTAGACAGCACCCCAAAATGCTTCGCCGAAGGCCTAGGCAGTCCTTAATCTTGAAAGCCTTCCAATTCCCACCAGACGGCGCCAATGAGCGCTCGAGCGCTTAAATCGGATTATTCAATTGATGTCACGGAACGTGTTGATAGTGCTTTCAAAGTCGCTTGTCAGCTGGACATTGGTGCCTCATGCTGCGGATTGGAGCCCCCAAATATAAGTGTTCGCCTATGTTTCACACGCTGTGTTTCTCGAAGGGTTTCTTGGTATCGTCAACATACCTTTGGATAGGGTTTCGGCGTCTTCACGATCTTTATGTTATCAATATCCGGTACTGTAGTTCCGAATGACGTGACGTTCTTCCTCCGGTATGTTGGTACGTTGGACTGGACTAGAAAGCCCTCCATAATCAGATGTGCCTGACAGTGAACACCTCTGCCTGCGTGTCTCGCAATGTGTACTTGTGCCCTCAAGTATTTACGGATATGAATGGAAATCAAGGCACTTCTATGTTACTCGGAGTTTTTTTCAGCTGGACGCCCACTTATCAGGCTTGTGTTGCACAATCCAGTAAGTGTCAAGTTCTCAAGAAGTTGTCTCCGTCCGGAGAATCGATGGTACCTCTTTCTGACCGCTGCGATCTCATAAACACATGATGAAAATCCAATTCATTTGATTGGGGTACAATTAATTTGAGGAGCTCGGTCGCAGCCCGAAGTTCTCTGCAGACACGGGGCTTTCGACTTCTGTCAGTGTAACAGCAGAGCTGGTATTGTTGCGCAGCTTATGCCTAACTATACCCTTCATTCATATACAGATTACCATCTGCTGATGACCTGGTGACTGCGATTATAATTGACTGAACTGTTCGACTTTAGGATTCTCCACAGGCTGTCAACTCAGCTTCCATTCATTAAAGCCCGAGTGGGGATTGGTCTCATCTAGGCTGGCTAAGCAGCTCACAAGGCACGGTAGCGATGCTCCTGACTTTGCCTCTCATCATCGTAACAATACCCCAGATTCTCATCAAGAGTTTTTCTCACAAGAGAACGTTTCTAATTGGCGCACTGCATCTGGTGTCTGAGAGTTTTAGCGCCCAAAACCTGGATTCTGGATTTTGGACAGTTCTAAACTCTCGTTGATTTAGAAATACCTGGCAGTCAGGTGCTTCCATGGCCGAGATCTAATGTTATGCGCAAAAAAAATCTCCTGCTTCCTGTCATCGATGGATGGGTTTTGCAGGTTTTACAATCCCTCGACTTTGACGAATAAGCCTCGAGTAATTGCCCAGTTACTTGTGATCGGAAGGAGACTCAGCCAAGTTAAGCGCTGAGGGGTTTATACTTAGTTAATGATCCTAAAATAGATACGTTGAGATGCCGTCATGCCGATACATCAAAATGGTGGCGCAACTTCGAACGTTTGAACTTTCCTTCGTTGTCTTTCCTATGTCGTACAAGTCTACTCCATCCTCTATATCGTTTCAAACCTGACCTTTGGCACTAATGTTTCCGAGACCCAGACAAGCACCATTTGATTGCTACCACCGAACTACGTATGCAAGTAATCTCGCCATCAAAACTTAAACCTCCATTTTACATCGCGTTGTATCATGAAGCGGCATGAACAAACGGCCGTTGACAATGTCTCCACCTGCGAGCTAAAAAGATCTTTGGCGCCAGACTAGGCGCGGGCTCGGCGGATACCAACGGCCCCCCAGATCTTGTATGCTGGCAATACCTCATCTTCCCCACGACATATTCTTGAGCGCCTGAGTATCGGTCGTACCATCTGACCCAGAAGTCAATCAATCAGACATCGTGGCACTGGCCGCATCGCCGCAAACTGCTCTTGCGGATTCAATTTTGACAGTCAAGATTGAAGCCAAATATCAAAATTCTACTGAATGGCCTGTATGCAAAATAAATAGTTCTTTCTACACTCGACTTACAGAAACGAAAGTGGGGCAGCAGCTCACTATATAAACGGGATCTCACATATAGAAATCCTCCAGTGAAACATCTTCCAATCTACTTTGACTAATCAACCATGGCAACTTTGAACAACGTCTCCCCCGCCGCTCGCCAGGAGTTGGACAAGATTGCCAAACTCTTCCAAGTGTCTGACACCCAAGTCGTCGCAATTACCAAAGCCCTTGGGGAAGCTTTCCATGTCGGGCTCCAGAAATCAGGCCAAGCCGTCGTTATGTCGTATGTTCGATCTTGCTGTGGCCCAATGCCAGAAAAAGCTCGCTCATCTCTTGCTCACCTGGCAGGCCATCTTATGTCACCCATCTGGCAGATGGAACAGAGAAAGGGTATGTTGACTCTTCCTGAGCAGCCTATGCGACTGCGTATCAACGCAGATGTCCTTCACAGATCCTTCCTTGCCCTTGACATACAATGGAGAGACTTGTAAGTACCGACGTGTCTCTATTTCCTCCCATATCCTAACGTCGTATCTAGTGGTGTCTCGAAGATCACTCTTGATGGCAAGAAAACCTCAAAATCTGTCACCAAGAGATTCCCAATATCGAAAGATATGATGAAGTCGTCAGCAACTGAGTTCTTCGGTATGTACCTTCCCCTTCCCAGCCTTCTCACATCTCTAATACTAATACTGAGATAGGTTATATGGCGAAATCCGTCGGCGCTTTTGTGCAGCAGAACTCGCTCCAAAACGAGGGATTATCCCTTGGATTTTGCTTCCCGTTTGCCGCGCAAATGAATAGTTTGGGCTCCGCTACGCTTTTGGGTTGGTCGAAAGGCTTTAATATCAAAAACGCTGTCGGCCAAGACGTTGTCAAGCTTCTCCAAGGTGAACTTGACAAGGCGGGCGTTCCTGTCAAATGTACCGCGCTGATCAACGACGTGCGCATCCTGTATCTTAGCAGGATATTACAATCAATTAATCATCTTCTTTCTGTGCAGACTGTGGCTTCCATGCTGTCGGAATCTTATTTGACCACGCCATGCGTTATGTGTACGACACAATCCCTCCATGTTAACATTCATCTTCTCATTCTCGCTTAGCTACCATATTCGGTGTCGGGACAAACGGTGCATACGGTGAAGACATCGCTGATATTAAAAAGCTTCAGCTATCTCCAGCTGCCAAGGGCAGCCAAATGCTCATGAACACCGAATGGGGCGCATTCAGCCAGGTATGTCCATGATGTATTGATTGCTTCTGTTACGCACGCTGACGTGGATAATTAAGTCGGTCCTTAATCGCAACCACTACGATGAACAGTTAGACCAAAGCACGTCGAATCCAGGTGGCTTCTTCTATCAGAAAATGGTTGCGTGGTTGAACCTTGGAGAACTCATTCGCATCGTTCTTGTCTCCTTGGTCGAGAGGTCGCCCTCGCTACTCTTCAATGGGGTAGCCACGGACAAGCTGCAAACTTTCCAAGGATTTGACACCTTCAATATGTGCAAGATCGAAGAAGCCAAAGACATCAGCAGCGTGAAGAAGCTCGTTGCTGAGCTCTTCGAGTATTCTCCAGATCAAGTCACTGACCAGGACGCGGAAATTGTACTGTGGGCCTGCAAACTTGTGGGTGATCGAGCGGCCAAATTGTCAGCGTGCCCCATTGCAGCTGTCCTCATCCATCTCGGCTTTGCGTCTCTTGACAAGATTCAGGGAGGTCAGACGAAGCTTCACATAGCTGCAGACGGAGAGTGAGTTTCTAAATATTTAAGGGAATCTGGCTTCCATCCACTCACCTCTGCGTCTGCAGGATGTTCTTCGCCTACCCTGGATTTGAATCTCTTTTGAGGAAATCATTGGGTGCTATTGTTGGAGAGAAGGTCGAGAAACAAGCGAAATTTATTATCGTTCAAGATGCTGGTGCAATTGGAGGTTCGTCTAATTTGCAGAAGATACCTTTCCACCACAATTGATTCTTGCATTGACTCATAGCCGCCCTCGCCGCCTACGCAGCAAAAGGTCAGTAATGCTGGAAACGGGAAGTTGAGTTGCATCACAAAGTCTGCCTTGGTGAATGAGGTTTACGTTCTCATTGACCGCCATTGCCGACGGTATACGCACTCTCCCTATTATCATAAAGCTAGTCTCCACTCTTATCTTGTATTTCGCCCAAGCTTTGATCTTTCCTGTCAAATCATAAGTAGCACGATCGAAATTTGTATGGATGATACCGCCGTAAACACGTTTATCCTTGATTTCGAGTATCAGCGTACCACTGACTGAGTCTAGCTTTGTCACAAATTTCTACTATAAGAGGTTGCGAGGAAATCTCTGTGGTACACGACACTGAGCGACTGGTGGATCAACTCGTTCTAAATTAGAACGAGTTGAATTAGGGGCACTTGAGTCGAGGTCACATGAGCGAGAGCTATTTTTAATCGTCCATTCCAGTTGTGCACACATCCGATTCCTACGCGTTCTGCTGTCAATCCCCAGTAACTTCCATCGGCCCTTGCTTTTGCGTGGAAGGCAGTATATGTCGCTTATACTCGCAGGCTCACTTGCTTAGTCAAGCTGTTGCCAACAGGAATGAGAGATGATCAAGGCGATTTACCAGCCCACTGCCAAGCCAGAAGAAGTTCAAAATATGATGGTCGTATTTGCGAGGATCCCTGCACAACCTCTTGTCTACGCTGGGCAGAACGCACTGGCCTGTCTGTGCCATTTGTGATGATCATCTTATCTGCTACGATGCTAGAAATTCCGAGGAATATGATTGGCCATTGCTATCTAACAATGACCACATGCCGCTTATCGCTTGCAAGTGTCCAGTTCGGGGCCTCACTGTCAATTCTTGGTGGGAAAGACAGGAATGTTAACCGGATTGTCTGTTTACTCCGCCCCACAAAGGCCCCAATCCTGAATTCAGGTCATCTTCAATCAACCTGAAGAGCTACCCCCACTCTCAAGATGGCGTCAGTCGGAAATGCCTCCAAAACGCAGACATCGCGTCAGGACGATATCAGGATACGGGATGAAGCTCTGCTAGCGACCCTAGGGTATAAACAGGAATTCAAAAGAGCTTTCTCACCGCTCGAGGTTGGTCGAGATTGCTCGTCGTGTGCTGTATTTTGACGTTCTTGGCCAGGTTTTCGGTATCGCCTTCTCAATTATAGGCCTTCTACCGTCAATAGCTTCAGTACTCTTTTACGCCATACCCAATGGTGGAGGACCTGCGATGGTTTGGGGGGTGAGTTCGTTCTTCATTGTGAATTCCTCCACTGAAAATTTCATGACAGTGGTTAGTAGCCAGCGTATTCGTCATGTTCATCGGCCTCTCAATGGCGGAGCTTGCATCTGCCGCTCCAACCTCCGGTGGGGTATGGTCCTGTTCATTTCCCAAAATGATGTTCTTCTCAAAGCTATTTTTACCAGCTCTACTTTTGGACCTACTCACTTTCTTCTCCGCGTTGGAGAAATTTGCTATGCTGGCTGGTTGGATGTGCGTCCCCCGACCACATCTTACACAATGTATCTTACATGGTTTCTACCAGATGCAAACACTATCGGGTCTATTGCGAGTGTAGCTTCCATTGATTGGGGTTGCGCGATACAAATAATGGCTGCTGTCACAATCGGCTCTTCGGGCTCGTTCGAACCGACTGCGGCACAGACCTTGTACGTCCATTTTGTATATCATATCGAAACTTTGGTCTATGCTCAACAACAACTACAGTGGAGTCTACGCCGCCATAGTCCTTTCACACGCGGTTATATGTTGCTTGGGAACCGCGGTGTTAGCTCGCCTTCAGACCGTTTATGTTGTTCTAAATGTTCTGTGAGTGATCAAATTGAAAGACATTCTACGAGACACTTATGAACGAATTTACTTCAAGGCTGTGTCTAGCCATCATTATTGCTCTACCTGTAGCAACACCCAAGGAATTCATGAATTCCCCTAAAGTCGCTCTGTGGGACTTTTACAATGGTAAACACCTTGCTATCAGTCAGTGCGCCAACCTGACCACCATTTCCTCCAGTCAATGGGTGGAATAATGGATATGCCTTCATCCTGAGTTTTCTTGCTCCACTATGGACTATTTGTGAGTGGGGTAATTTATTTCTGTCTCGAATTGCTAATAAAACGCGGTCCATGACATAGGCTCGTTCGATTCAAGCGTTCATATCAGCGAAGAGGCCTCAAATGCAGCAGTTGCTGTACCTTGGGCTATCGTGAGTGCGATTGGAATCGCTGGTGTCCTTGGATGGGGTAAGTTGAAGATCAAGGCTATCTTACCTGTCGACTGTTATTGACTTTAATTGAATAGCAATCAATATGTCCCTTGCGTTCTGCATGGGTAGTGACCTGCTATCACTGGTGGAAAGTGATCAACCAATGGCGCAGATATTTTTCAACAGTTTCGGGCAGAAACCCACTCTTGGTATCTGGGCTATCGTTGTTATCGTACAGTCAGTGTTCCGAGATATATCTTTTGAACGTGTGTCAACTTGTCATTCTTTGCCTCCAGGTATATGATGGGTTCTAGTATGGTATGTGCTCAAGTTGTGTCTTACCATTACCGTGGTCATTGAACATGTTATAGCTGCTTGCTGCGAGCCGCCAAACTTTTGCGTTCAGCCGCGATTCAGGTGAGACTGGCGTCGCCTTCACATCGTATCTTGCAAACGTATTCATGCTACTTTCCATTAGCTCTCCCATTTTCCGGATGGCTTTACAGGATGAACAGCTACACTAAGACACCCGTCAACACCGTTTGGTTTGACGCCCTCTGCTCAATAGCCCTGGGATTCTTGGCTTTTGCAGGACCTCAAGCCATCAACGCAGTGTTCGCATTATCCGTCACAGGCCTTTACTTCGCGTATGCTATTCCCGTCGCTGCACGCTTCTTGGGCGACAACGATTTTAAGCCTGGCCCTTTCAATCTTGGTTTTATGGTTTGTAAATTCACGTTTCATCTATAATCCTTCGCTGATGTCAGGTTGTCAGAGTCTTCCTGTTGGTATTATTGCTGTTGTCTTCATGCTTTTCATGAGCATCGTCTTTTTATTCCCCACTTCTCCTCAAACGGATGTTGAGGACATGAATTACACCGTTGTGGTATTTGGTGGCGTAATGCTGCTTTCCCTGGTCTGGTACTATTTCCCTAAGTACGGAGGCGTACATTGGTTCACTGGACCTGTTGCAAACATTGGCAGTATCTCATCTTTGGAGCGAACAGATACGAGCAAATCTTCCGATGAGGGCGAGAAGAAGGACATGTCGCATGTAGAGAGTACACAAGTTGTCTAGAATCATCTACTTTTATAGAAATTCGTAACGGTATTATCAATTTATGTGTTTAGATTAGACCGGTCACTTAGAACGTTCTTGTAACCCTAATCTGACCTCCGAGTCAACGCATGACCATTACTCTCCCTTAGAACTTCAAACGACAACGAGCGAAGGTGTGAGCATTGCGATGTACGATCTTTTGTCTTCCTCGATCTGATCTTACGCGTTGATCGACCTACATAGTTCAAGACACTAAGCCTCCAGTGCCAGCCTTCATACCGCTAGAGATGGATTCTCCACCGGGCACTCCCAATAACATCTTTCATCTCCCAACGTCCTACCTGCCAACTTATCCAGTGATAGGACACTCGTACAATGAACATTGTGAAAGGCGTTCGCCCATCATCATCGACAACGGGTCCACCAATCTTCGCTTCGGTTTTGCTGCAGGTCCCCAGAAATCATGTTATACCAGCCCGAACGTCGTTGCAAAGTATAAAGAACGCAAAACCAACAAGCCCCTGCTCTTGTTCGGAGAGGCCATCGATGCAGAGAGCGGGGCGAGAGGTCAGGCGAGAACACCATGGGAAGGGGATGTGCTGTTGAACTTTGACGCGATGGTGAGCTGGACTTCTTCCTAGGGCACGGGTTCAACATGCCTGATGGTATTCATCTCGAGACATAGGAAAATGCACTGGATTACACTTTCTTACAATTGGGCATCGACACCTCAACTATCGACCATCCGGTACTGATGACGGAGCGTCTTTGCACACCATTGCATTCTCGAGCACGTAAGTCGCGTTAATTCATCCACAGTTTGACTCAACCTTCATACTGAGTCAATCTGTGATATCATAACAGTTACCTCAGAGCTCATGTTCGAGTTGTATTCGGTGCCGTACTTGACATACTGCATTGATGGAATCATGTCTCTCTACCAAAACCACCTTCCTGCTGTTGCTAGTAACGAACAGTTTCGTGCCAGTTCTCTTGTTTTATCGTTCAACACAGCCTCGACATCCGTAATCCCTGTTCTGAGGGGAAAGGGCATCCTTAGCCTTGCGAAGAGGTGTGTAGGCAGCTTTCTCAACTAGAGGTCTTGGATCATGACGCGGAATAGGATACCATGGGGCGCATCTCAATCTTCCGAATACCTTCTGAAGTTGATTCAACTCAAATACCCAAACTTCCCTACACGCGTTACAACGGCACAAACCAACGTAGGTTCTGGTTTCACTTTTTGTTAACGCGCACTGAATGATGCTGGTGGGCAGTGGATGCTACACAACTTCTGCGAAGTAGCGACTGACTTCACTGGACTCCTTCGAAAACTACAAGATCCGTTGCAAATGCGAGCTTCAGAAATCATCGTACAATTTCCCTTCACTCTTCCGGTCGTGGAAGAAAAGACGGAAGAAGAATTGTCCAGGATGGCCGAAAAGAGGAAGGAGCAAGGAAGGAAGTTACAGGAAATGGCCGCCAAAACGAGGGTGGAAAAGGTATCTGTTGCTCTTCTGATGATTTCCCGTGTTTTCGCTAACGAGGCCTGACAGCTCTTGCAAAAAGAAACGGATTTGCAGTATCTTCTAAACCTCAAAGAAAGCAAAGGACAGGAAAATAAACGAGAATGGACTGTATGTATGACATTCGGTATCCACGTTCTTCCATTAACGGTCCCTTACACACAGAGCAAGCTACAGGCAGAAGGTCTCGACAACGAAGCTGCACTTGACGAAATCATCAAAAAACTCGAGATCGGTCTGAAAAAAGCGCGAAAGAAAGAAGCTGGAGAAGCGGATGAAGCGCCGGTAGGTCTGCGATTCGACATGTAGTTGTCTTTTCTGACACTTCACTTAGCAAGAAGAACCCTCTTTCCCCCTTGTTGATGTCCCCGACGCTGATGTGCGCTCTCAAGTGTCCTAATCTGTTGATGGTCAATCTAACGAAATTGCAACAGCTTGACGAGGAAGGTATAAAAGAGAAGAAAAAACAGAAACTTATGAGAGCAGGGTTTGAAGCTCGCGCACGGGCACGACGAGAGAAAGAGCGAGAGAGGGAGGAGAAGGAACGTGAGGAGAGGAGAGAAGAAGATGAACGGGAGATGGATTTGGGTGGATGGTCGAGAAAGTTGAGACAAGAACAGGAGGTAAATCCTCTCCGCATTCTAGCCCCTGTGACTTACTTACAGTACCCAGGCCCTCATGGGAAAAATCAAAGACAGGTCGCGCAGAAAAGCGGCATTGAATGATAGAAAGAGTGCAGCTGCCCAGGCTAGGATGAAGAACATTGCATCCTTGGCAGCCGATGATCGTGTGCCAAAGGCTAAGAAGCGCAAAGGAGGCGGAGGTCACTTTCCTTCATCAGACAGAAAGAACAAAGGTTGACTTGTTTTGGTAGAGGATATGTTTGGCGCAGATGACGCAGACTGGGCTATCTACCGGAAAATTGTACGATTAATTGATGGTCTCCCTGACTTAAGTATACTGCTGATGGTCTTGATAACAGAACACCGCTGCGCCCGACTCGGACGAGGAAGACGACTTCTCACAACTTCAAGCCATTGAACAAAAGTTGCTCACCTTTGACCCCACATTCACCAACCAACATACCCATGCATCAATAATTACACAACGATCTGCCCTGATGTCCGCATTCCGGCCTTCCTACGAAGAAGGTGACATAGAAGGTACAATTCCATCTCCACCTTGCCCTGAGCCCCAATGTATATCTTATGTCACCAGGTAACACACGAATACACTTGAATACTGAACGATGGCGAGTCCCAGAGGCGTATTTCTCGCCAGCCATGGCTGGAGTAGACTCAGCGGGTCTTGGAGAAGTCATACAAAACATAATTCCTTATTTCGTTGAGTCCAGATCAAGAGTTGGGGCCTTGGATCACGCCGAAGAGAGGATGGGGCTTATCAGGGTTCGTCCTCTGTCGTAAAAAATCGTTTCTGACCCAGCTCATGTCCCAACTTTCACAGAATATTTTCCTCACAGGTTCAGCATCGAAGATACCCGGCATAATACCCAGGTTACGGGCGACTCTGCAACCTCTCCTGCCGCCGGGTACAGATATTTTCATAAACCATGCTGAAGATCCTTCACTGGATGCCTGGAAAGGGATGTCTGCATATAGCGAAACAGATGAATTCCGACGGGTTGGGGTGACGAAGCAGGAATACGAGGAATATGGGGGTGAGAGAATTAAGTCGTGGTGGGGTGGAAATTGGAATGGGGGATTCATCCCAACCTCGAAAGAACAGCAAGACTACGAAATGCGGTGAGATGTACCTGTTCTGGAACACATGATGATGCTGCGTAGAAGCGGATAATCAACACGTGCACACTCCCATATCCTTCTTATGACTGAGCTCCCGTCATTTCTTCCTTGCTGTATAACAATGCAAATGTATTACAGTCAAAACCTAGGTTGATAGAAAGATTGGGCGACCGACAGCGAAGAGTGAGACCAACAAAACGGGGTAATTTGCCACATGCCATGTGACAATAGTGCGTCTTGGTACATATGGAGGGAAAGAGGCGGGTACTATACGCGTACGAACATATGTCAAGCGGCGGAGGGTTCCAGGGCAGCGATACAACGACACCAACAAACATAAGCATGAATGGCTCATGAGCAGCACCCTTGTTGTGACTGCGCAGCAGGCTGATTGACCTTCACCGAGTCATTGGCAGGAGCGGTGCTGTCAGCTTGCGAATCGATCAGGCGAGTCTTGATATCTCTGTATTCGTGAAAGCGTTGAACTTGAAGAACGGGAAATGAGAATATTAGCCACTGACCTTGCAAGGGTAAAGAAAGCCTCTTCGACACCCTCGTTCACCTTTGCTGAGGTTTCCATGAACTTGATGCCTAGCTCGTTAGCAAGTTCACGACCTTGTTCCTCCGTAACTGCTCTCTTGTCTGTCCAATCTGACTTGTTGCCAATGAGAATCTTGTTAACTCCTTCCGACGCATGTTGTTCGATATTCGAATGCCATGTTCGGATCTCTAACGTGCATCATTCCAATTAGCGAGAAGCTGTGACTTTTCGAATGGCAATACGAACGGTTGAATGATCGCTCGTCGGTGACGTCGTACACCAAGAGAATACCCATTGCTCCACGATAATACGCCGTCGTGATGGTCCTGAATCGCTCTTGTCCAGCTGTATCCCACTGTGGAGACAACTCAGTTAATATGAGAGCATAGTAGGTTATAGGGTTTCAAACGCGCAATTTGTAGTTTGATGCGTTTGCCGTCGAGCTCAATTGTACGGATCTTGAAGTCGATACCAATCGTGGTGATGAATGACGGGGTCCATGCGTCGTCACAGAAACGCAACAAGAGGCAAGACTTGCCAACACCTATCCGTATCTCTTTGAGACTTACGGAGCCGAATACAAGGTGAAAGACTTACCAGAGTCTCCAATGAGTAGAAGCTGAATTAATTAACAGATATGGTCAGACCTGTCATTGAGTGGATCTCAAGAGTGGCTTGCCTTGATCAGGAAGTCGTAGTGCGGGGGTGGCATTTCGAGAAGAAGTATACAAATGAGATGCAGCTGCTTTAAAGAGGGCCAAGTAAAGCCAGGGAACCAACGACGGAGATGACGAACAAGAGGATGAAGCGGAATGTAAGTCTGGCCTTTCGACCTCCGCCAACACAGCACGTGGCGGTGTTACCCCTGGGGCCTCTGATTCTCTTTGCTCTGACACACATTTGACGCAGTCTTTCCGTTGTCTCCTGGGCAAAGAAACTTCCGAAAGCACTTCAAAGAATGACTGATTACGCGTAGCTTGTTGGTCAATTTCTTACATTGTGGGGTCAAGGAGCCAGCACACTTTAGAAGGAACGGCAAGTCTTTTTGAATATATCTATGAGCACGGGACAAGGGAATATTGAGGGATTGTGCAGATGCATTTGATGCAGCGATTTGACATAGGTCTGACAGTCAGCAACTGGGAGATATGCTTCTCAGAGAGCAATAGATGAGACTGCCGCAGTATTTGACCTGCATAAGCATCACTTTTCCCGTGTCCTTATCTCGTGCGGCAATCCCGACTTCACGCGACACGCCTTGTCCTTCATGTAAAACAAAGACTGCGGTTTGCGGTCATGCGGTCGTAGGCCGTGACTGTGCATTCCATGGACGACTTGTTCCGTTGTCTATTCTCAAATATGATGAAGCTGTTCCAAGGCGCTTGTTGCCTGTGGTTGGTCGTAAAGACATTTCGCTGCTGACTGGGAGGCTGGCGGCCAACTTCAAAAAGGCATCATGAAAACCATCGTTTGGTCTTCATGACTCGAGCATGTGGGCATCATCGCTTGTTTAGGTCATTGTCTCAATCTTAACCGCAAGTGTCGCACATAAGTGTCGCACTATATCAGTAGCGAGAGCGTCGAGTACCGTCAAGAAATAATTTGATATGGAGGTGTATACGGGTCTTGATGGTAGAGGTGGTATATCTCGACAGTGAGTGGTTTTAAGCCTCCAATTGGGACAGTGACGAGAAGGATGGTGCGCCACACTGGTTCGAGCGCTGGTGGACCGGTATATTGTCAAGATATGAACATTAATTATCGACCATAACTATCACAAAATTACAACATCAACCTATCACAAAATTACAACATCAACCTAATCTCACTAAGAGAAAGAATGACTGGTCAGCTATCTTCAACAACGCTCATCGCCCCGCCCCTGCCCTCGTCGCCCTCACCCTCTGTAACAATACCCTGCTGAGGTTCCTCCCTCCCAATATAGCACCCCAACATGGGACTCCACACATATTCGTGCCTCAGCAGGCCGGAAAGCACCTTGTATGCCAAGCTGTCGGCATATGGCACCCCTGTCCGAGGGTCGAGGTAGTGCGCCTGCCTCCCCGTAATGGGGCACGTTTGCCTTGGCCGTGCTAAAAATAATGCAAACTAAATGGCAGGTGATCTGGAAGAGATGTCGGTGATAACACTCACATAACGGCCTTCCTTTGCCAACAAACACCTTGATCTCATCCCATTTAACATGGTCCCCAAACATGGCTTCCATACTTTCCGCCCATGTTGGCTTGAGTACCGCTTTGTCCTTGTCTTTGTGCTGTGTCAATTCGTGTATGACATAGTTCTTAGTCACTGTTTCTATTCGGTATTCAGGCTCAGGCTGTGGTGGTGGCTGTGGCAGTGGATCCGCTGATGAAGTGAATCGCGATTGAGAAGTCGCAGGCAAGCTCGATGAAGGGTTCGTAGAGACAGGCTGTGTTGTGGCCATCGATATGATTGAGGTAGACGCCGTTGCAGGTGCTGTTACTGGTATTTGCGCTGATGCGTAGTGTGGCTGTTGATCCGGTGCAGGCGATGGGGGCGGCCACGTAGGGAACGCAGCTACAACAGGATCCAAATACCGTTGGTAAGACTGAATTTGAGTTGTAGCTGTCTGATGGGTGGCAGACTGAGTAACCACCGGCGGTGTTTGTGTAATTGCGGTCAGAGTCGAAGATACCGATGCGACGCTGGCAGTGAAGCTCGGGGTACCCGCCGTATACGAATAGGTCATTGGGGTGAACAGGTTGCCGTTCGTTCCATAAGCTCCTCTGTAAGTAGAGCTCGTTGTCGAGAAACCACCGAAGGAAGGCGCTGGTGGTGGCGGCGGAAGCGGCACGAGGACTTTGACTTCCTCTTTCTTGCTTATCCAACGTAGCAAAGGACCTTCGACCGTGGTTCGGACTACTCGAGCACGCTTCCTCTTTTCGGCCTCGTTTTTGAGGTAATCTCGATGTTCCACAATATTCCCCTCTTCTGTGTCCAGTGCGAGAGCGATCAATTCCCCTTGCGTATGTCTTTTATATTCAATCTTTGCCTTCTTTGGTTGGGACGCCTATCAGAAAAAGGTCAATTGCTGCGCTTACCTGTCCGTCAGAAATTTACCTTCTTCTGTTGCGACTGTTTCAGCCTTGTGACCGTCGCAGAGGTGTTTTGGACAGTATGTTTCCTTTGACTGGATCGCATTCTCTTGGACCCCGATATTCTCTTCGTCGGTGCCACAGACTCCCCAGTCTCCGCATCAACCACGTCGCCCATGGCGACTCGTTGATTTGTCTTCGTCTTAGCCTTCGGCTTGGGTTTTGAGGCGGAAGCGGATGGCTGGAGATCGGGATCCATGAAAGTAGCTTTATGTTTTGCATGGGCAGCAGCAGTCGTTTTTTCTAGTTGGCTACGACCTGCCTTCCGTGAGCACATTAGCATGATTAGAGAAGCGCTCGCAGTGTATCCACCTTTCTCAGCCTTCTCTCCTCATAGACAATCTCATTTTCGCCAGCTTCAGCGACTTGCTTTTCTGCTTCTTCGTCTGTGCTCTCGAAATCAGAACCGAAGACGTCTTCTTCGTCTGGATAACAGAGCCAGATCGTAAGCGTTTCGGACCCGACCACGTTGCGTATAAAACATGCCTTTGTCGTTCACGAAATCGTTATCATCTTCAGGATCCCGAGCTGCATCATCTAGTGCCATCTCGGCTAAGGCAGCCTCCATTCTAGTCCAGACGTCAAGCCAGAAATTCTGCTGCAACTGGCTGACTGCACGAACCGATTTCCAGCTGTAGTCCTCCTCGGCCGCCTAGTGACAAGCATTTCGGCGGGTTCCTCCATCACTATATCTGCCATTTTCGAGTCCAGAACTAAACCAGGAGAAGTATGAAAGCAAACGCGTCCTAGCGCGTCGGAATGATAAAGAAGTTGTGGATCAAGTGCAAGGACCGGAGGTTCGTTGGCTTATTCCGGTCCGGGAAGTTGCTGCAAACAAACATCAGCTTTGCCCCTATTTTTATGCTGGTTCCTCAACGCCCTTGGCTTCAATTTCGCGAGTACTTGCACGCTGTCTTGCTATCTAAACAGCTTCCTGATACATGGAATGGAAGGGTGAGTATGATTATTCAATATAGTAATTGTACAGGACGTGTCACGGGAGCCATTCTCGGAGGTGCAGGTGTGAAGATGGGCATGATGAATTATGTGGGGGTGCAGATTGCCGTCGTCGGTATTGGCGGTGTCATGTACATGACGTTGTGGAAACAACTGAAAGCCAGAACTGGGTGACCTGTTACTGGGTACAGGTACATTCTTACTCGAGAATCAGTAAGAAATGAGAAACGGGACAAGTTGAAATTCCAATGTCGAAGAAGATGATAATAATGAAAGAAGGAAGGGAGGAAAAAAGACTCCAGATAAGAAGAGGAAGTCAAAAAGACATGAAGACAAAAGAATTGTGTACACTATACAACAGCGAAAGAACATTAAGCATCTCACCCACCACTATTATCACCAATTCCGGCATCATCATCATAAAAATGTTCTCCAATTCCAGTTAATCACCGCGAAATTCCCATCTTTAGCAGCGCACCCACGACATCCACATCATCCCATCGTGAATCACCACTTCCTTCTGAAGCAGCATACTTCCTCCTCTGGATATACACCAACGTATTCCGGAAGTGTTTCGTGATCATCTCAGGTGTCTGCACACCCTCAATGAGACCTGGAGGGGCCCTCTGTGACGGGTGGACGTCGGGTGAGGAGATGTTATCGATACTCGAGGTGATGAGTTCGACCAGGCTGTTAACGAACTTGGGCGCGACCTTGAGAAAAAGAGAAATGACGGTATTGGCGTTGAGTCTTGGAATGCACAACATAATGACTCACAGCAGGAGCACCACGGTCAAAGTAGTATAGGTAATGATCGAGGGTATCACAATAAAGCTGGACAGTTACGATTTCTTCGATCGCCGAATTGGCAATGCGAAGTGACTTTTGCAAGCATTCAAGAACGCGCTTGCTATCTTGATGCGGGAACTATGAAGAAAACTGTAATCAGCAACGTTCTTTTCAAAAGAAGGGAAGAACATACTGCCTTGACACTACTCTCGCCATCCTCCTTAACCGGCGCCTTCTCGACCACTACCTGCTTTTCCCCACCCTCCGCATCCGCATCCCCTTCCGTCTCTCGGGGTGGAGGCGCCTCTTGCCACCAAAGATGACTAGCCAAACCGACCGCCGTCGCCTGGTGGCTTTTCTTCAACAGCTTCGCACCATGTAACGCAGCCTTGGTGATAAGGGTATCATGATTATCCACCCCAAACACCTTGGCACCTGCCAACGTTCCAATAATCAGCGTGATAGCCTGCAATTGTGCGCGTGATTCTGAAATCGAGTCTTCGTAGACACTGAACGCTTGTACGTAGAAGTCGTATGTGAGATCTTCGAAACCACATTCGTCTGCAATCTGAGCCGAGAGGAGGAAAAGGCGGAGGGCGATATTGGGTGCATCGACGGTGGTGGCGAGAATTGAAGTTAATTGCCGGATAAATTTCAGGATCGTGGAAACTTTGGTTTGCCAGTCGTTTTCCTGGATTCCCCCGTTACCATTAGTGAGATGCAAGAGGAACACAAGACAATGGGTCAACGCACAACATGTTCTCGGTTCTTGTAACGCCGACAGAGCTTTATTGATGACGTAATCAGAGCAGGGAAAGTAAACCGCATGCGCTCTCCGCCAAGGTCAAAGTGTCTCCGCGCAATTTGCAGAAGCTTTCAACAGAAAATGGTCAGCGTCAGACATCATCATCGACACTCTGAACTTACCTCGAACTGCACATCCAAAGACTCTGCACGGAACAAATGAACCATCCGTGCCACCCATCCCTGTTCCTCCGCCATCTCTTCTCTCTCCATGAAATATGGCCCTTGCCTCCGCCCTTCCCTGGTATTGCCTTGCAGCTGTTGTCCATTCGGGACAGGAAGTGCACCCGAATCTGTCTGATCCTTGATAAGAACATGGCACAGCTCTAAAACGCCGTCGACATCCTCTGGAAATTCGATGATAGTCTCGTTCTTGAGAACAGATGAAACAATGGAGTGGGCAATAGAACGTCGAGTGGAGAACAGTTGCTTTGTCAGTAGAGGGACGTAATTGGGAATGGCGAGCAGAGTGAGGACAGATTGATAGGAATTGATGGGCGCAACGAGTAGTGCTGCAAGATTTGAGGTTGTTTGTTGGGCATGTAAGTCCGGGCTGGAATAAACAGGAAGTTGATATGCTGGCACAACCTAGAGATTTGTTGCGGCCTTACCTTTCCGTGAATTCCTTGACCTTTTCAGCGGCGAACCCAAGGACTTGGTCGACATATTCCAGTCGGTCGGGGTAACAGCTCAACGACAGGTTTGTCAGTGATACAAGGAGCGCCGTAATGTCTTGTATTGAAAGATCAGGTCGTGCCTAGATATCTCATTCAGTACAACACCAATCAAGAAACTGAGGTCATACCTTGATAAGCTCAACAACCTGTTTCCAAAACACCTCAAACAATTGCACGTCTTCCGGCACTCCTCGGAACTTGCGCACAGGAACACCCTCTTTCTCCTTGCCCTTACCCAGACTCTCCTCGAACGACGTGTCGGTCGCCGTATCTGGAACAGACGATGTCACAGATTCCGTGATAGTCGTCGCCGTCATCGGTGTCGGTGGAGCACCCCATGCATTGGATTCCGAACCTGTTGGCGATGTTGGTGAAGCGACTCGGAATAAACCGTCTTCGCGGGCTCTTGATTTCTGCGTTTTGACCTTTTCAGCAAGGCGACGCGCCGCAGCTTCCTCTTGATGTTTGGTCTCTTCTGGATCTTCACTTTCTGCTTCACGGGCTGCATAAGAGGCCAATCGATCGATGAGCGCAATGACTATCTGTTTGATGTTGACTTTGGGGTGGAGTTGAGCTGTAGCTGATAGGAAGGGGCCAAGGGTGTGAAGGTGGAATTCATCGGTGAAAACCTGTAAAGGGCATATTCAGGCGCGATCAAACCAGACACGAAAACAGAATGTACCTGGATGACAACCTCCATCAAGTACTCCTGTGCAATAATGTCCTTGCAATTCACGACTTGTTCCAAGATGCTGGGCAGGATTGTTTTCTGATACATATCCAAGTCTACGCCGTCCAGTTGACTTAACCGTACAAGATTGGTGCCGACCAAAATGCGGAGTTCGCGTCTTTCCAGTTCGCGTTTCTCGCGATCCCTTGAATGCCCTTGATGTTGGAGCCTTACCCATAGCTTGTTCATCTCAATGAAATTGGTGAGGACAAATGACATGGAGTCCTGTAGATTTCCCGCTGGGCTATTGGCCCGTGTGTCAGTCAATGTATCTGGACCTAAAAAGCGTTGACGCGCACCCTGCTTCAAGTCCGACAGGCAGATGATCCCTCGTTTGCCCGCTAAGGTAATGTCGGAGGAATAACCCACGTATTGGGTGCAGCACACCTCGCGACATTTCCATCATATCCTTCATGATCTCCTTAACTGGTGCTTCTGGAATAGACATGTACACAGACCCGACAGTGATCATCAGATACAGCCGTGGAATGATGTTCCCCGCGTATTGTACCAGTTCATAGAGGTCGGCCAGATGATGTCGCGACTGAGTATGTGCCTCGTACAGATAGTTTGAGAGGTGACGCAGGGCATCAAATACAGCCATGTCTGTGATATGCCATGAGTTTAGCGTTCTGGGGCGACTGTTAACACTCACAAAGTTCGTAATACTGCTTGGGGGAAAGCGACGAGGTCCGAAGTTCCGCAAGCATTAGACTAGCGCTTTTCAATGCGTCCATGAGTTGATCCAGCTCCTAATATATTGGTGAGCATGCAAACTCATAAACAACCTTGTATAGTTGACTTACGAGGTGCCGCTTCATCTGCTGAACCTGTATTTTGACAGTGTTGAGGGCCTCGCTGAGAAGCTTGCCCTCCTCCCCCCCTGGTTGCGCCATTGGTGAGTCCGTGGTGGCTGTACAGACTGTCTCTGACAGTCTGGAGGTAAACAGGGAGATATTGCTGTCAGTCGAAATTCCACAGCGCTCACGAATGCTATTTGGCTGCGGTTTGGTCATCATTTGTCAGCAAGGACTCGACATTTGGCAGTGCCTCCAGTCAAAGCCATGACCATGTCCATGATAGTTTTCTCTTCTTCTTATGCAAGTCATAGGCCAAAGTCTCCATGGTATAGCATCTTCGTCTGTCTTTTGGTGTCTCAGGGCCTGTAAGGGGGACTCTGCTCAACCCAGTCTCTGGAAGCTTGATGTATGGACTGTCATGATGGAAATGGGAAGAGGTAGACTAGACGAAGCATGACTCGGCTCTCAGTATCCTCCTAGGCACAGTCCAAGCATAGTCCATCTACACGAGGCGACCATCCGAAGGATCTGCCCACCCCTGTCGACGTAACGCATGTAACCGTTGTCGGTATTGTCATATACTCGGTGTCTAGGATGGTACACCGTGCTGTGATTTGCATTCTTCGTGGTGTGGTAAGAACATAGTAAGTGTCTTGTCAATAATTCTATTTGTCATCTTACGTTTGGTGTAAGATCCACGAGGCATCGATAAATTCAAAAGCTTGGTGCTCTACAATTGTACCAATATTCGACAAGAATCCAAAGATATGAATCTGATGCACTCCGTGTCTTTCATGCGAAGCCATGGTCAGTCGAAGCCGATGACTCTCGCACCTTTGACTAGAGTGCAAACATTACCGAATTATAGACATTGCCGCAAGTCCTTATGCGGAACATACCATACCGACGCTCAGACTCGAAACTTCCGGCTCTTTTGTTCTCTTCGGCCACGAGGCAGAGGATATATGAGAGGACCTAGCATAATCGTGCAGGTTTAAAAGTTCCATCTTCTGAGCAGCTGTCACGCAGACTTACCGTACTTCGTGCAAATGCCCTATGGAAATGGAAGACATACATGATTGGACGCGCAGGACAATGCGCACATTGCGTACGATATCCGTCCGAATGTGTGTTCCATCCCATCCATTCAAACGTCCTAGTCAGTCAAAGCTGGCTCGCTCGAGAAATTCCTTGTATGAGCCTAGATCTAGATCCCTAAATTTGCGGGATGATGCATCCGTTCGCTATTGTCGATGTGAATTTGGGACGTGATGGCGTTTCTCGAGAACCATGCCGCGTTATATACTTCTACGCTGAGTCAAAATATCTGCTGCAACACGAAGCCCTTGATCGTAATATCGTCGTCGTCTATCTATGATCCTGCACCAGACGACCATTGTTCCTGCATATCAACAGACGTGACTCGTATACTAGGTGCTAATGAACTTTTGATCTAGCCCGACCAATGTCATGGATAAAAGTTGCAGACAATGGCTTTTCTGTAAATCGCAACATCCGGAGTTGGGAATGTTCCTTGAAAGATGACATCCCTTGCTGCTAGGCCAGGTTCGAGTTGGTGGCGTCATAAGGTCTGCAAAAAGACAAAAAAACTATGTGTCAGGGAATTGAATGAGTCCGGGACGACCAAACAAAGCCCTACCGAACTGGTCGAGTCAAATTCTTGAATAATGTGCGAGTCAAACGTTGACCGTGGTACCATGTGGGTTCGACAATGTTTGGCGCAATGATGCCTACGCAATCCAGCGAGGGCTGGCCTCAGAAACATACCTAATGAAGCACTGCAGGTGGAAAAGCCAGTCAATTTTGGCCCTCATATGATTGCTGTCTACGTAACAACAGGCGGCTTGCAGGTGTTAAGCAAGGCGCGCCACGAAATACCCCCAAGACTCGACAAAGTTTAGGTACCCGATCCATTCCCGATCCTACACAAATCCGTAGAGCCGTCTATTGTTATGCTTAATCTACTATATCATACATAGTACCAAGTCATCACTTCCCTTCATCTAAGATTAGATTAACACCGGAGGCAACAACCCTCGCCCTCATCTCCGAGCTCGATATGGTGGGAAATTGAGGGGTGCGACTATGCCTTATTGTTCGTCCCCTCTTCTCGTTGACTCGTCATCGAACATATGCTCGACAACAATAAGAACTAATGCAGCACTACGGCGCGCATGATCGACCATAGGAGGGCTATGCGAGACGAAAGTTCTATAAAGCCGAGGCCTGACAACGATTTGTTTTCCAGGCTCATTCGCAACCTACCCACCTACCCAACTACCTCCTCTCTCTCCTCACCCACCCTCACGAATTGTAATGGACGCTTTCACCACCACCATCATTGTCAACGTCGATTCTATCCCCACCAACGAGGAGACCGGTGGTTCCGGCAACAATGCCTACTGCGTCATCGCTTAATATGCTGCACAACGAACATCACGCCAGCTTCACGCATCGTTCACATGCGTAAGCCCTTCCCTCACTTTCTTCCCTGGTTCAAATGTACTAACGACTCTCCTCGCCTTCCCATCTAGATTATCATGACTTCACAACACCACGTTCATATCATTATTCGTTCACATCATGACCACCACCAACATCATTGCATCATTGCATCGCGTATTTTAAATTCGAGGGAGCGGGGTTGTCCACACAGAGCTTTTCTGGGGATATTTAAAGTAATATAGCTATTTCGCCTTCACAATATTGCTGTATTTCGAAGTAGGAGGGAGTACTGATAGGTTTCGAATCACACTTTTGATTCGATAATGATCCGCTCGAACTGAACTCCCGCTTATGTCCAACGGTAATGGCCGTTATTTTGCACATTGTGTCTCCTACTGCAACCGCAGAGTAGCTCATGCATACAACGATAGGATGAATACTTTGCTCGTCTACTAAACTGGTTGCCCTCAAATATCCTGATAGTTGATTTTCGACACTGATAGTTCACGATGTACAAAGAAATGGAACGCAACTTGGTATGCCCGAATATCTATCAAATTGAATATATCAACCAGTTCAAGCAGCTTTCGCATGGAGAGTGTGTCAGTCCTTTCTGTAGAGCTAGGCTGAGGTTGATGGCATGACATAGCATAGCTTGTGCGGAAGATAAAGAACATAGCAGAGTAGGTCATCGTAAGCATTATGATAATGAGCACTAATCAGTCTATTCCTCAGGAAGAGGACTGTACTGCATGGAATATATTTGGATGCGCTCTAAATATCCCTGGGTACTCTGCTGCGCAGAAGGTAGGGTTATCGCTTATTCTCGTAGCACTCAATGGCCTTTGATCGGCAATACACTTCCCACTTCGTTGCCAGATTTGATCTGGAAAACTGGGGTCGAAGAGCACAACATTTGCACCACACATTTGGTAAGTAGTCTAGTACCAGTATGGTACATATCTTTCATGGCTAGCCTTTGATTCAACTGTCTTGTCCAAGCAAAGTTGTTGTAGTTGTGCTGCAGAGAAGGGCACAGTGACAGGTTTGAATCATGTTTGTGATATGGACTCTTTTATCTTCGAATTGTTACGCTCTGTAACAGTTTGTAACATTAGTGTACCGGTGTTTTAGGAATGTGGCGCACCGGAAAAGAAGCCGAATGCGTGTGAACATAGGCGAACATGTGTGAACTGTGCCTTATATTGATTGGCGCTCGATCAGTTTCCAAATGCGGACATGATCTCCTTCCACCTTCGCGACAGTCGACATCCTCGAACCACCTCAATTCAAGATTTATCTCCCGTCAATCCTATGATGCATTCTGACGACTGCAGGTGTTTTCATATGTTACAGAAATTTTGAGGCCATGTTTGGATGGGTTGAATCTGTGAACGACCGATATCAACCACGACCCGAGCAGATGCACCCGAAGTTCCGAATCCCGAAGTTCTTATTGTTGTTGGCATTCATCGCGATATCATCCGTCCTCCTCCGGCGTCTCCGTATGGGCTCCCAAGCACACAGCTTATTGTCTTTTATGCTCTTCCTCGACGCTTATGAGTCATCGATATGCAGTCAGATATAGGACATCATGCTCTTACGACGAATTGATCCTTGTTGCATTCATGAGCCGGACGAAACAACAATAAGGAAGACGCACGCCACGGCCAGGAGCTGAAATTGTAACTTTTATTGGTGTGATGGTGTGATATAGTAGAGGGTGGCCGAGAGTACCAGGTACGTGTAGGGCAGTTCATGGTCTTCCTGTGCAACGTATATAAAGTGTCGATGAATTTCTTGAAACCCCAGGCCCAGTCGTAATTCCATCGCAATCGACCAAGTCACCTCCCTTTATCATCCCATAACTCCGAGAAACAATGGACTCATTCACAACCATCGCCTCTTTCTTCTCGGCGTCCACTCAGATTGAGGATGCCTCAATACCGAGCAACGGGGAGACTGGAGGCTCGGGCAACAATGCGTACTGCGTCATTGCTTGAACACTTCCTACATTTCGCTGCCATTTACGTCGACTGCCATTGTAAGTTTTTTCTGATATCGAGATCGCTTATTTCAATTGATAACGATAGGTCGATCGGAAATTATTTCGTTCTTTGTCGGGATTTGCGATGTAACGGATATTGGGGAGGAGCATTTACGCGCCGCATTGGCAGCGTACATTACTTATTACTTTCGTCTTCGTTTGGGTGTATTGATAGCATTAGCTGGGAAGGATGGGGATAGGTTTCGTGTAATATTGCTTCCAACTGTGATAAAGCACACAACGGCAGTCATGAGTGCTGGATAGATGTACCTGTTCAGAAATGTTAAGATTGTGAAATCTGCATGGCGCTATAGTGTAGTGGTTATCACTCGAGATTCTGAACATCAGCATTCTCGGAACCCAGGTTCGAGCCCTGGTAGTGCCTTATGCAGTCTTATAATTAGACTTTTCTTTTTGATGTACAAACTTTGTGCAGGGAAGTTGAAAGCAAGAAAGCAGATTTCGATACAACATAAGCGCCCATCTTGTGCTCGAACTGTCAGCGGGCCGCTACAGGCCGAATTAAATCTATTTGCTTCGGATGACAATGGCAAATAGTGGGAATGAAGTGCAGAAGGCTGCCACGTCTTCTTGGCCACCACACCAAAAGTCTTTACGACAGCTGCAGCGAGTTCTGCATTTACGCACATTATGTCTGCAGCAGCACGCGCAGAAGCTCGCAGAAAAGCAATTCTAAGCCGAGGAACGGACAGACTCGCAAAGCTAACTACTTCAGCGCGCGGCGAAGATGCACCTGCGTATCTCCATGACGGTGTGTAAATCACCAGACAATTGCTACATATCTTACAGTCTTTCCTAAATACTCCAGACCCACCACTTCCCAGTCTATCCAATAACGCAAAGGTTTTCCTCGGTGAAGACATGAGTAACATGTCAACTCCAGCTCGATTGACGCCTTCACCTACACCGAGTCCTCAGCCCAAACGAAGAGCCGCGACCCCATCTCGGAACGCCAACATATTCGAAGGCCTGAACTCTAGTCCACCGGACCCGTCTGTATGGCTTCCAGAACAGCAACAACAGTTCCTGCAAGCTCTCATGAATGCGTCATCGAGTCCCCTGCCTCAGTCGTCACCCATTGGCGACCCAATACCGATGGACTCCACTCTGCCACCCATGGACAACCCATTTGATGCCCTACTTGGAGCACAAAATGGTGCCGGTGTCGGAGGAGGCATGTTCCCTCCATTTGGTCCGGGAATGAGTGGGAAAGCGTCAGCTGGAAACGAAGAATCGCAACAGACAAAGCTACAGAAAGCCATGCCTCTCATACACATTCTGGCGATGTGGTGTCTGTTGGCATACTTTGTACTGTGGTTTGAGCCGCAGGCTCATGGTGCCGTTACTGGAGAGAATGTTCGTATTCTCGGTACGGGTCTGTGGAAGCGCTGGTCAGAGCTTGGACAGCAGAACCCCCTGCTTTCCAATGCAGCACGGACATTCCGAGTTCAAATCGTCGTATGTCTACATCTCTATCATGCCTTCTGAGATGGAATTAATCTTCATTCCGGTAGCCATTCTTCTGGGCGTTCACTACTCTTCAGATTGCGTTACACTCCGTCCGTATATTTTCCGGATTTGTGAGTCTCCTTGCCCATTTACGCATGCGCTTATTCTCAACCTGGCGGTGTCGCAGAACTCCATTCAGCCCCCGATGCTCCTCGCGCTTGCCTTGCCCCATCTTCCACAACCTCTACCCTCCATCATCGTCAACGCTCTCAAATACATGCAAATGGGCACGCTATTTTTAGACGACCTTGCAGGATTGGTGGTGGGGATTGGGTTCATTATTTATTTCTCGGGGTGGTTTGCACAGTCGTCGTCATGATTATGATTTAGCTCGCATGGGCTTTATGTTGAAGGTCATTAAATTACTCCGATGTGTATATGCTATGCAGACATAATTTTGTAATTATTGCGAGTCAAAACTCCGTCGCTGCCTGCGCATACCATCAGGCATGACTGAAGTTCATTCCCTTCGTGCGAATGCGAGGTATATCACTAAGGAACCAAGAGTGTCATTCAACTCGCATGAGGTGCCGTCGTCCCTGCTGAAGTTTCTGGTGGTGGTGGTGATGATGAGGACGCCTTCTTGGTCTTCACCGGCTTTTCTGGTTCTGAAGTCTGCGGATGCAAAACCCGCCATTCCTCCAACGTCGGTAAATGGTCCATCTGCTCCTGTCTCGCCTTCATCTCCTCTTGTATCCTCTCTCCAGGAATCACCGGAAGCCCGGCAGCCGTGCTCTCCTCTACATGTTTCTTCCAAGGGTCCCCACCAGCGACGGTCATAAGTTCCTTCAATATCGTTGTTGACCACTTGTCATTCAAGTCTAGTCTTTGCACCTTCCCATTCTCTGACGATTCAACCATAGGCCGAGTGAGTATCACGTAAACGGTCGTAGAAAACAATTCACTGACCGAACTCCAGCTCCATCTCTGGTCTCCAAGCTTCCTCCTTCTTTTTCTTCACCTCCTCGACCTGAATGTTCAAATCCGGGTTCGCATATCGTATCCTAGGCAAGTCCTGCTTCACAAAGTGTCTGTACAATCCCAGACCCAGTTTAATATTCCTAGAGGAAGAAGGAGAAGTGGAAGCGGCACTGACCGTGCGCCAAAGTGGTCATTCCGGTACGCGTAGGAAAGCTTGAGAGCTTTGAGGCCAGTTAATGTAAGTTTCGGTGACGCTTTCAGATGCGTAAGGACTTTGTTGAGGTGAATGATCCCAGCAGGAAGGCCGACTTTAGGTGGCATATTGGTGGACTTGAGATGGGTAGTTCAATGAAATGGATGACCGAACTCGGTAAACACAGCGTCCACATCGAAATTTCTGATGTTTACAGTTGTGCCGTTCGGATGTTTTCGCCTTCCCGCTCCGGTGGCTAGTGCCAAAGAATTCACCCAAATTCAAGAGTAAGATAATTACTTGTCATTAAAGTCCAACTAATCAAAAGCTACCTCGAAGGAGAAACAGAGAAATAGACTACTACAAATCAATCAACAGTGCCTCTTTCCTCTCCTCCTTCTGCTCGAACCCACTGGGCATAGAAGGTGCATACGCGGAGTAGGCGGGCTGTGGGACGGATGTCGGCGCTGCAGGGAACTGGGGCAATGCTACAGGAGCTGGGGGCGGAGAAGAAACTTGATAGGATTGTCGTTGAGGTTGCTGCTGTTGCAAGGGTTGTTGCAGCTGAAGAGGAGTCTGGTACTGCTGGTGTTGTTGCAACTGAGAGGGAGCATGCGAAGTCACAGTGTTACTCCTGGCAAGATGGGATGCAGGTGGCGAGGAAGCGTGGCTAACCGAGCTGTGCCTTGCTAGCGATGGCGTCAGTGGTGCTTGAAAAGGTGGAGCTTGGGGTGTTGAAAGTTGGTACTGTGCTGGTGGCGGTGGAGGAGACTGTGGAAGAGCAACCGGAGGGGCGTAAGCCGGCGTATTCTGCATGGAAGAAGATGGGATTGATTGATGTTGGTTATAAGCATACGAGGCCGCGTTCTGGCTTGTACTGGAAGTTGGTGCGGCGGCATACTGTTGATACTGTGTTCCCGGACGTTGGACATATTGATCCGGTGGTTGGGCCGGAATCATATCAGGCGCTCTGGGAGAAGAGGGTTGTGCATATTGGACTTGTTGGGGGTGTGACTGATGAAGTTGAGATTGTTGCTGTTGCTGTTGCTGCCACTGATGTTGAGAGTGCTCGGGACGAGAGGCCAACCCATACTGTGGCAGTTGAGTGGATACGACAGGAGGTGACGAAAAGGCATGGTGAGGTGATGATGGCTCCCTTTGTGGTCCCTGCGATGCCTGATAGCCTGTCTGGGTTGCCTGTGCTTGAGGGGTCCACTGGTTATATCCATCGACGGGAGCGTAGTTTGTATTGTATGTCTGGTACGGGCCAGGGCTGACGACTGGAGATTGTTGGGCTCGCCATCTAGGCTGAGCAACTTGCTGAGAAAGAATTTGATCATATAGCTTCACGGCCTGTGATAATTGGTCATGCATATTCGACAGCATTTCTAAAGCCCCGAGTGAATACCAATTCTTGTGTATTCACGATAGCCAGAACACACACCTTCTTTCCGCCCTGCATCGTCCAGACCTAAAGCCAATTTAGGCCGCAATCCATTGGCTTTGTCGTACAGTTCGGTCACGGCTGGGTATCTCGAGATATCCCTGCCACCTTGCGCCTGTACCTGTTCTACCGTTTGGTTGAACGTTAAGATCACATCTGCCTCCAGTGGCTCTAAATCATAAGTCGGAATCTTGGGAACAATTTGCTGGTTCATTGCCGATGGATAAGATTGTGAATATCCGGGTCCGGCGAAGGAATAGGACTGTTCTTCCCGTGGTGTTTCGAGGCCAATAGGAGCACTTGGTCTGGGCGCATTGGCCTCTCTCAGACTCGCTTCTATAGCGGCCTTCAGGTCTGGATCTTCTTCATCCTCGGCAGGTGCAGACTTTCTATCAGCAGGATATGTGGTTCTATCAACGATAGGTGGCTCAGAATAGCCCCATGTTGAAGGCGAGGGTTGCGACGGCACGTAACCCGGACGGGCGTGCCCGCTGGTTCCGTTCACTTCTTGCAAGGAAAGTTGGATTGCCCTTTGGAGCTCAGCATCTGCCAATTCTCGTGCACTACGGTGACGATGTCCATGCAGACTTGTCGAATGGCGATGGACCTTATCACTGAAAATGTGTTGGTGAATTCGGATAAAATGTGAATGGATGGGATAAACGTACGCCCTCTCGCTTTTCTTAATGAGCTTCGAATGACATCCGTCACAAACCCTTACCTCTTGCGTGATCCCGAAATGAGGCAACGCCATGATCTTCGAGGAACACGCTTGATCGAAGACTTGACCACAGTTCCGACAATGGTGCTTCCGATTCGTAAAACTAAAGGGTGTTCGACACCGCAAGCAGACCTCAGAATCAATCCATTCTGGTGCAGTCTGCGTATCCACCATAGCAGAGTTTGCAACAGCGAGGTCCTTTGGAGGGAATTTATAACCTGGTCAAACAAGTATCGTATCTTAGTCTGATTTGTGACTCGAATGTGATCCTCACCTTCATTCGTCAACGTCTTGAATACCTGCCCAACGTAGTATAAATTTGATTTTCCCTCAAACGCAACACTCCAATTCTGTATCATTCGCAATATGTTGAGCTTGACATCATGATTGAGCGCTGGGATCTTCAGGATGGAAACGAGGTTGTCCATGAAGTCCCGTGAAGCAATTTCCGAAAGAAATAGGTCGCCGCCGTTCTTGATGCAAATGTCTGTCAACTACGGTATGTCAATGTCGAAGCATTGGAAACCCCTAAGATTGACTAACACCAAGGGCTAGCAATTGAACATTTGGATTCTTGTGATTGAGACGGCGTTTGAGAGCGCGCATCGCATCCTTCGCTGGCACTGACTTGGACCGTATCTGATCACAAATCTCTAGGTTCAAAGCAATATCTTCTCCGCCAGCTGGTAGAAGTTCCGAGGTAGCCTTGTCTAAGAGTTGGAGTTATATTGTAATTCAGATGCAATGCTGCGGCCTTTGAGGTGTACCTACCAACAGCGTCGTCGAGTTGGGACGTGCCCCAGATCCATGCTCCTATTGCAGACATCGGTATCCGAGAGAATGATGATGGAGGTTGTGGTTAGAGAACGGAACTGTCACCAGTCGCGGCCTCAGGCTGGATGATGAGCTTGGCTGCGGTGCTGATGATGACTAATCTGGAATCTTGACAATGTTGTTACCTAGTGTTACCTTCGCCAAACCTTCGCTGTGGCGTCACAAACTACTCTAAACTACTGTCCCTTCAACCAGATCGGCCTGGACAAATTTCAAGATCGATTGCCTCTGCTACATCTCGTAAATGTACAGGGCGGTATGCCCAACACTTCCCACACCCGTTCGTCTCTTATAGCAAAGTAATGGCACTGGATTGAGGGTTCTGAGATCCAGCCAAGGTTCAGCGTGTGTAGGCAACACGGCCGTTGCTCATTCGATTGGCAAGCTCTGCCAAGAAGCCTAGGAATCTCCAGTCATGTTCTTTGTCAAACTGCAGTCGACCAGAGTGTTCAAAGTCGTCTCTTCGCTACTTCACTCGCGTGTATACTATATGCTTCAAGTCTCATGCTATCGTGCACGCCGAAGAACGCTCATGGTATCTCTCAGCTTTCCAGGAGCTATAAGGCTCTCAAGAAACGACGAATTTATCTCTCAACTTGTCTGCCATTATTTTTTGGATTAAAAAGCACGGGTATGTCTTCGTCAACCAATTCTGCATACTTCGTTGGCTAGAAAATAACCAAGGCAGACTTTCTTTGGCTTGTCAGAAGGAGCTGTCGCCTGGAACGAGCAACATTATTGCGTCGGCGCTTTCAATAAGAAACTGCTGGGGCGTTCGCGATGTTGAGCTTTGACAATCTTGACAGATTCAACGACCATATAGATAGAGTTGAACAAGGAGAATTTCAAGAAACGAAATCATGAAGCATTATCACAGTCGGAATAAGTCTTGCATATTCATGGGCTGTTTGCATATCAAGCACTGAGTAGAGGGAAGCCTACTCCGAGATGCGTTGCGCATTTCTGCTATCTAATGCTCGCAAAGTGAGAAGTGGTCTCCTTCAAACACTCTTTCGCTGTGATTGGTCACGAACACCTTCCTTTCCTCCATGAGCTGCAATCTCAAAGCGAAGGCATCTTCCATACTAATCGGGAATCCTTCGACCTGTTCGAGAATATGGTCCTGTAGCTCAACGGGGAGTCCAGATATCCCTGCTCTCCGTCTGGGCAGGCCGGCAGAAGTACTCTCTACCGCAGCCTCTTGAGCGTCTAAGATTGCGTCAAACCACCAATCCTTCCTCTGGCAGGGGACGTGTGCTGTGCTAATGACCTTGATGTTGGGATCGACGAGGAACAGTGCAACGATCTTGCGGTGCCCAGGTTTCGAAGGGTCAGCCAACATGAAGGGCCCGACGCGGTGTTGCAGGACGTTGGGGAATGTCAGCAAACGACCTTCGCGAGTCTCAACACTCCCGATTTCTTGCACTGCTGGTTCCTCGTTCTCGCAGCCAAAGACTTCGGGTAGCCAATCATGGTTATCTTGCCGGTAGAGCATGGCCCTAGCTTGTTCGGGATCACACTGTTGTCTAAAGGAAAGGGAAGACGTCGTAATGTTACTGCAGGAATAATAATACAACGACGTTGCCACTATATGTTCATTCTAGGTAGCAACAGATTAGAGACCTGGTGCATCGTGGAGGGGTTGATTGCTTTACTCACGACCTGGCCTTCAATGTGCCATGATCCACCGGCATACGCAGGTTTCTCTGGTGTCAATTCGATATTGGCTAGTTTGACGATCACTTGCAAACCGCGCGCTCCGTATCTTTTTTGCAGGCTGAATGGCGGGGGTGCCAGCATTGGTTTGAAAGTTTCAGGTTCAGGACGAACCACTCGTTGTGTGTCCTTACACCATTGATACCGTCGTTCAACGTAGTCGCGGTCATCTTCGTCATCCCTCATTTGCGGACCATCGGTATCCGGGCCTCTTGCGGGATCGGGGTCATACACGCATCCGCTATAATTGATTCGCCTCTCATGAAGGAAACCATTGTGCCATAAAGGTGCCAATGTCAGATCCCAAAGAGGAATGGAGGCGGTGATGAGTCGAGATATAATGTCATAAAGAGGTTTCTCATCGAGCGGATGAAGATTGTTGATGTAGGTGACAATCCTTGGAGAAGAAAGAACCTTGAATCATTACGCAATACACGGTGATGTAGGATTGACAAACTGTGCTTGGTCACCAGAAATGTCAACCTCGCAAGGCAACCACTGGAAATTTGCGCTGTACGGGTTGTTCTTTTCCGAGCAAGTCCAAGCTAAACCGTGTCCAGCCTTGACAGTTGGGACTTTCGTGACTTCACCCTGTCCACACCTTTGAATACAATCTTGCAAAGCTGTCGTTTCCCCGTTGGCGAGCACTCTTGTACATCCATACACAAGCGGGAATAGCGAAGGATGAACGAGGTTCCACACCTTCTGGTCAGATCCTGGGTGCCAGTCCTTCAGCTTTTCCGGGATCTTACGCTCAAATATTGTAATGCTTTGCAGGAGGGCTTCCTTAAGATCAAGGGAGACCGCGTTGTCAGATTTTACGACATCACCGTTGTAAACGACGATAGGTGCAGGAGGTTCTGTGACAGATTTGGCCTTGTATCGGAGCTCATCTAGACACCAATCGACCATTTTTTCGGTTACGTCGCGTCCAGAGTTCAGGGCTTCCATCTTCCACTTCTTCATGATATCATGGTCTTGCACCTAAAAATCAGAAATGAATGAGTTGTTGTAAAATGAAATGTCATGATTGATGAACCTTGACATGCCAGTCAAGCTTGTCTGTCGCAACATTCATTATTTGAAGCATCGTGGATTCACGGACGGTCATCATTTGGAATCTGTTTGTGTAAAGTGGGCATCGATTGGTAAGGGATTCAATTTTCAATGGAACTTTGCAAGACGTACTCCTTTCCAGTCAAAACATTTGGGAGCAGTTTGCCAACGAAATCCGGGTCCTTCTCGTTAGGAACATAATTTACGGGGCGTCCAAATCCCGGAAGCATAGTCTTCGGTGTGATTGCACTCTCACTCATTGAGTTTGGGGTGACTGTAGCAGTAGTGTGGGAGGGAGGTCCAATTGATTGAGGTTCCCCTAAACTAACCAATTGGAAAGTCCAACTGGGAAAGTCCTAGTTGAAGAACAAGCAGACTTCCGAATCCTTGCCGTCTTTATAGTGATACTACAACCCTGCAGAAGGTCACGAGTCAGAGTCGCGGCGGACACGTGCATATCGCAGGAGTTGAAGGGCACCTCCGGCGTTGGGGTTCTAAAGTCTGACGAGATCTTACGTACACGTAACACAAGAAAGACGCTGATGCTGACTCGAAGGACATGGCCTTGAAGCCGTTCGATTATAGTAGTCACGAAATTATATAACCTTACAAGACTAGGATCCATTCTGTGCGTGGTGCAAAGCTCCCCATTTCACTGTAACCTGATTGTAACGAAGCTCTGTTTTACAGATGTCGTTAAAGCTATAAAGAACAAAAAACGCCAGACGAAGATAGGGAATGAGGGCAAGAAGAGGCAATTATATGTTTACTTGCATCAAAATTCGTCGTCAGTGCCATTATTCAACACAAGTTCCAGAAGACATGAAACGAGGTCTCCAGAGGTGTGAAGGCCTTCCGTCATCTGTGTAAGTCAAGATGTAAAATGCCTTGACAAAGGATGAAATAATATTCTACAAAATGACTTCGGAAACGTAGAAACGTAGATAATTATGTATGTAAACGACAGAGTAGTGACAGCCTCACTCCCAAGAAGGACTTGACTGGTAAGTGTGGCTGCGCGCTGTCCCATTCTGATTATGGGCAGGACTAGAAGGTGACCACGAAGGCGAAGTCGGACTGTATGCAGGCGATGCAGGTGCTAAAGTCAAACTGTCTGTTAGTACGAACAATCACACAGGAATCCGAAATCCTTACAGTATGCTGGCGCTAATATTGAGATTACGAAGATCAGTTTTGAAGCAACTGCGGGAGGGTCTAATTTTTGCTTACATGCTGGTGAATATGTGGGTGATGTGGGTGCTGCAACATCGTCAATATAAGGGAAGTCTGGATCGTGGAAGGGCAAAACTCACAATATTTTGGAGAGGACGGTGATGCCATAGGAGACGTAGGAGAGTATTTTGGGGATGATGGCGACATATGTGCAGGTGCTGGAAAAGAAGATGGATCAGATGCTTCAGAAGGAATACGTGGATTAACTCACAAGCTAAAGGGAAAGAAAGAGGAAAGTCGAATCAAGATTAGCAAAAGCGGCCAAATATACATTTGAGACGTACTAGGAGAGTCTATTACAACAACAACAAGATGAATATAATTTCAGGAATATGTGACAGAAAGACTTACAACGTGGGGAAGCCGGACTGAACGACGGACTGGTCGGTGAGTATCGAGGTGACGTTGGACTGAACGACGGCGATTGAGGACTATAGCGAGGCGACGTCGGCGAGAATGAAGGGGATGTGGGGGAATAACGAGGACTTGTGGGAGAGTATCTGGGAGATGTGAGATTGAGAGCTGGCGATGTCGGAGAATATGTCGGAGAAGTGGGCCCCCTGGAGCGATCATAGAATGGCGAAGTTGCATAAGGTGACGTTCCGAAAGGTGACGTTGCCCCGCCAAACGGCGATTGAGGTACGAAGCTCGGCGACGTGGGCGAGTAAGTATTCGGTGAGCTTGGACTGTAATGCGGTCCCGCAGGTGACATCCCGCCTGCCCCAAGCGGGCTTTGTCCGTACCCGAGGTATGGGAAATTGCCAGCATCCTCTCCACCGTTCGAGGCGAGAGGAGAGAAGGCCGCAGAAGTAGGGTCACCTTTGAAAAGTCCATCCTGCCACATCGGTGAATTCGTGTCATAGGGTGTCATGGCAACTTGACCAGGTGTCATTCCTCCATCGATCTGAGCAGCCAACATAGACTGAACAGGGAGACGATGATCCACAATGGCGTCCTTGAGCATATCAATGTCAAGGGCCACTTCGAATGCACCAGTACCCATGGGTGCCATTTGCCCAAACATAACATTCTCAGCAATTCCATGGCAATCGTCCTTCTCTCCAACAGCTGCTGCTTCCATGAGGATTTCAACCGTCTCCTCGAAGGAACACCTCATCAGAGCGCCAGTGTCGGCACGATTGATACCATGTCGTGTAATGGCCATGAGCGTTCCGCGATGGGTCATGAGGTCGCACAGAAGAGCCAGATGGCGGTAATTGACATATGAACCATCGAACTCGATGACTCCACGAAGTTCCTTCAGGATTGCGGCACGAGCTGCCTCGATACCCAGAACGTTGAAGATCTCCACACAGCTGTTAGAGTATGTTCTTCTGAAGTCAACCCCATCGATGCACATCACCGTCTTGAGGTTAACGCCGTCTGTTTCCAACACCCACTCCTTCTCCTTGCCTATCAAGATGCTGCCGTCGTTGGATACCGTGACTTTGTCTTGCTCAGTCAAGAAGACACGATTGATGCCCTTGACACCACGCAGACTGACGGAGTTAAGCATGGTATTTTCAAGCTGACGCAGGAAGATGTCCTCTTCAATACCCATACCATCTTCCTCCTTCTCAGGACTGCCCAGCACGCGACAACGGATGATCAATTTCTCCGAATTGTCTTCACTCCAGATCACAAAGAGATCCGTCTTGAAACTTTCCGCGATCCGGCCGGCCACGTAGTGCATCGTCAGTTTGCGATCTATCATCTTCGCTCGGTCGAGCTCAAGACGTAAAAGCCACGGTGACTGTAGGTGAAGTTTAGATTCGATCTCCTCGTCTGGAATGGCGAAGAACGATTCGACGAAGACCGAATCCTCCTCAATGATAGTCGAACTCGGATCGGGGTCATACCAAATTTCAACAGCTGCTGTGACGGTTCGGAGCGAGGTATATGTGAGCTCTTGCTGAACATTCTTTGCCAGAATCTTGGAGCGGGAGATTTCAGAGTCGAGGTATACACTCAAGGAAGGAGTCTTGATATTCGTGGCCACATTGATGATTTCCTTCAACCGCGGCACACCAAGGGTCACGTTCTTACTGGAAACACCAGCATAATGGAACGTATTGAGCGTCATCTGGGTGGCTGGTTCACCAATAGACTGTGCAGCAAGGGTACCACACATTTCACCGGGATGCACCAGCGACTGGTTGAACTTGGTTTCAACCTCACCAACAACCCAATCGAAAGCCTCCCGAGTCAGATGGTGTTTCTCCAGTACATGACGAGTCGCGAAAGTCGCTCGAAGATGCATCCTGAAAGTTAATGTTGCGTTGACTTGAGCTTCATGGCTTAATGCATCCTCGCCACGAACAACAATAAGTCGTTTTCCCAGATCGTGGACAGCGTCGACAATATAGCCGGGTTCGAGGTCGCTTGGCTTGCGACGATCGATGTGGAAGATTTGGATGGCGTTTTGAACGATACGGTGGAGGTTGACAGGAAGGTAATGTGGCTGGGTGGTTGGTACACGAGGGAAAACAAAATCTCGTAGGAGGCGGCGATCTTCAACAAGACGAGCATACTCATCGTCCAATTTACCCTGTAGCTCAAGTGAGCTGTCGTCGACGCCAACTTGCAGCACACCGGGTACAAAGCCATTGTTTGGATCCGTCACATCCACCCGATAGTTGTGCTCGAATTCCTTATTGTTGAGTCCAAAAGTCTGGATGGTCTGTTTCTCGATGAAAGCTCCGTCCATGCCGTCTTCACCGTACGTGAACTGGATAAGATCGCCCAGAGAGTTTCGAACAGTGCCGTCGTAGCAAACCATGACATCCTCGAGGGCTTTAACGAGGCGACGCTGGATGTAACCAGTCTCGGCCGTCTTGACAGCCGTGTCAATCAAACCTTCGCGACCGGCCATGGCATGGAAGAAGAATTCTTGGGGCGTAAGTCCTCGAAGATACGAGTTCTCGACGAAGCCGCGAGATTCTGGACTGAAGTCGTCCTTCGTAAAATGTGGCAACGTGCGGTGGCGGAAACCGAAAGGTATACGACGACCCTCCACCGACTGCTGACCTACACAGACTGACATCTGTGAAATGTTGATGAATGAACCCTTCGACCCAGCCACTACCATCTGCTTGACATTGTTGTCCTCCTTCAAATGCTTCTGAGCATATTGACCCGAAGTATCACGAGCCAAATTGAGCTGGCGTTCAACCAGACTCTCGAAAGATTCACGGATCGTCATACCGGGCGATGCCTTCAAACGATCATGGGTAGCGTCATCGATAATCTGGCCCACGTTTGCCTTTCGATCGGCGATAGTTTGAGTGATGAAAGACATCGTTTTCACGTCAGCAATTGTGTCGCCGATGCCAATGCTGAAGCCGTTATGGAAGAGCCAGAAGTTGACTATCATTTGCAAACCGGTAAAGAGCTGCTTCGTCGTTTCTGGCCCCTTCTCACGGAATACGACGTGGATGAGACCGCCTTGTGACGCTCCAACAGTCTTCTTCTCGACGATACCGAAGATCAACTCGCCATTTTCGATCAAGACACCATCGTCGAATACTGGGTTGGACGATTTCGGGTCAGGCGAACGATGGATATTGATGCCACGAGGGATTGTCAAACTGATCATCTGCTTTCCTGTCCATAATGGCTTGGGCTTGAGGATAGCTGGTATTGGTACTGCGCCGTCCCAATCAGGCACCCAAAGGAGGATATTCTGAACCTGGTTCCAATCCAAAAAGGTGTCGCGCAAAGTGAACTTCCTAATTCCACACAGAGTATCTTGCACAATACCCATGACCGGCTTATTCGCTTGTGGTGAGATAATCTAGTAACATCATCAGCAGCTGACTCCTTGCCGAATGAGAGACCACAACTTACCTGCCGTGGCACCCAAGCAATTTGGCTGAGTTCCGCTCGTGTTTCTTCGCTCTGTGGGACGCTATACGAGAGCAGTGAGTAACATTTACCAAAAAAAAAAGTGAATACAACATACTGCATGTTCATTTCGTCACCGTCGAAATCGGCATTGTAGGGTGGCGTTCTAGGAAGAATTATCAACGTGCCGCTCACTGGCGTTGGCACAGTAAACTTACACTGAAAGGTTCAGGCGGAAAGCTGATAATGCACTGTAAATAAATGATACCGAGTGGATGCCAGGAGCACTTACTGGAATACGGCATCAACTTGACTCGATGACTCATCATACTCATCTTGTGCAGGGAGGGCTGACGATTGAACAAAACGAAACTAGAAAAATACAAATGAGCAACAGTCTTTTGAGTATGCAATGGAAATCAAACTTACTCTCCATCCTTCAAATGCCGCTCGACGATCCATCCGTACTGCAAAAATGCATCGGCACGCTTGTTATATCGAAGATCAATACGTTCTCCAGTGTCACGGACAACGTATCGTGCCCCCGGGTAAGCTGTAGGTCCATTTCGTACAAGCTCCTGCAGGTATGCGATGTTATATGGCGTGACTACAACCAAGTCAGCTTAACACAGAAAGGTTTAGGAGATTACTCACCTCGTTCGGGGAATGTCAGATTCATGGCTATGCTCTTGGGTACCCCGACCTCGTCCAGCTCGAGATTTGGATCACCAGTAATGACTGTGCGAGCCGAAAAATCGACACGCTTGCCCATCAGATTTCCACGCAGACGACCTTCCTTTCCCTTAAGTCGAGCACGAATGGCCTTCACAGGCCTGCCTGATTTCTGTAAAGCCTGTGGTATACCAGCAATATCGTTGTCCATATAAGTAGCGACATGGAACTGGATAACAGGATCAACTTAGATTCAACAGATAAATGGAAAGATAAGACACTAACCTGCAGAAGCTGCTCAAACTCTGTGATGACGTGAGCCGGCGCGCCTTCCTGCTCACACCGCCGCACATTGGCAGACGCTTTGATAATGTCACCAAGTTTATATGTCAAATCGTCCTCGCTTCGCATAGCTCCGCCGTCGACTGCTATGCTGGGGCGAACGGGAGGGGGAGGAACAGGCATTACAGTCAAGATCATCCATTCCGGTCGGGCATACTCCTCGGACAGTCCAAGGAGATGTAGGTCATGATCTGACATCTTTTTGAAGACAGTGTACACCTCTGAGGGTGTGATTAGCCTCTTATCAGGTTGCATAGCTTTGACCTCCTATTAAAGGGTCAGCAATTGAATTGAGGGCCAGCAAAGGTCAACAAACATCGTCTTCATCTTTTGTCTTCTTGTATTGAACAAAAAGTTTCAAGCCTTCTTTCCTGATCTGAGGTTGAGTATGACCACATCCACCATGACCCTTCTTGGGTTCGTCATTATCCTGATCCGCGCCTTCTTCCTTGGGATCGTCAGGCTCGCAATTCGTCTTCGTCTTGCAATGAGCCCAGACAACGGCCATTCGATTCTTCGGATCGCGGATATGACGGATTTTGTCCGCGAAATCTGGGTTCGACTTATTGTGTAGAACAGGCAAGAGGTCGAGTTCAGATCAAATATGCAAATGAAAGCGTCAGCATGTGTCTACGGCACCATATAACAATCTTTGGAAATCCGAACCAGGTTCATAACAAAGGAAGGACAACAAAGGGGGCGATAGACATCGAGTATAAAGTGCAGAGCCCTCTAAACGCGCGTCTCCTGCTGCGTTACAGCCGAGAGCGGTTGGCCATTTCCATCATAACACGGTCATGGCTTTGATGGCACATGTCCTATGTTTGCTGATTTCCCCGCACTCCTCGTTCAGCCCCCCTTTTCACCACGCAACCTCGTGTCCAACCAACACCGAGCGGGTGCAACGGGGTCGACGCGGCGATCAAGCGACCGAAAACGCGCGCCATATGACCCCCCGCTACGGGTGGAAGAACGCCCTCGATTGTCAAGGGAACTAACGTGGTGCGGGTTCGGGGTTCTCCATGGGATGTGGAGAGAGCCCCCAGAAAATTGGGATGGTGGGGTGCGAAACGAGTAGAGGAAATTAAACGACGCGACTCACGATGTCGGCTTTAAGCTTTCCACAATTCACACATATACTCTCCAAAATCTTCTTCACTTTTACGATGAAACCTAGAAGGGTGGTACCACACATGTTTGAGCGCTTGATGAAGAGAGACAAGGAGGTTACGCACCAGGATGGAAAACAGGCCTTGCCAGCTCAATATGACCAAAATGACCAGGACACTCAGACATCCCTTCTCCACAGGTTTGACACTTGAAGTTCCGGTCGATAGTGCCCATGCGGGGGTCCATCAGTCCGCCCATCTTAGGCTTATGAGTGGCTTCGTCCATTACTTCCGGATGTTCGATCTTGGCTACAGAGATGGCTTTCTGCAAGTGAAAATTTTGATTTATCAGCTATTCGGCAAAAATGGGAGGATGCCACCGAGACACGCACAATTTCTTCAGGAGAAAGAATACCAAATTGCACCTCCCTCACTTTGCGAATTGGAGCCGCGGAGAAGGCGAACTGATGGCCGAGCATGGTGGCTGAGAGAAAGAAAGCAGTTGCGGGGTGTGTGGGTAGAAAATAGTTTAACTAGAAGAAGATATTTTAGCAGAAAGAAAGTGTCCAGAGGCCGTCTTGACGTGTAAAGGGAGGAGAGTGGAAGAACTGAGGATGTTTTGAGGGTTTTCGACGGGTTTTTGAGAACTGATGGATGAGAGACCAGAGAAACCGTAAAAGCCTTCAAAAATGCGGGAAAAAGGGATGAAGGCGCTGTCAAGACCGAAGAACGGTTGCTCGACTCCAATAGACCAGATAGACCACGAAACGAGACGCAAATCTGCGGTATTGGACGTCCTGCGGACGATGATGAAGACTTGCGTGGTGGTTCAAGGACAACCAACGATGCAGACCCCAGGATTTCGACTCCGCTACAAGTCGGCTCCGCTGAGGCCTCATGTCACAAGTCACATCCATTGCTTTCAAACAATAACCATTGCATGCCTCCTCCTTCTAGACACCAAACCACATATCCTTTTGACAGGCAGAACAAACCCAACACCCAACACCACGTATCTGAACAACTTTCATGCTTCAAAAGGTCATCGCAAAATCCTCTTTCTCAGGGGATTTGGATCGGAGCTCGAATCCTGGTATCTAAGGAAGGGTCTTTGACACATCTTTGAACAAATTATTACCTCCTCGTCGACATCTTGGCCCTCTGGACTCGTGTTGCAACTGATGATCTGGGCAATTCTAAAAACTTTTTTGGTCTGCGTTGATTCTCCTCGCGCCCTGAGGGCGCAAAGATCACAGCCAGCTGCCCTTTAGGAGTCTCGGAACTTATTACCGCTCGTGCTCATTTCTGGCGGCACTATGTTTATATCGATTGGAGGCAGACAACTTGCCTTTGGGAGTCTTCGAACTTATTATCGCTCACGCTCGTCTCTGGCGGCACTATTGCGTACCTCATTTCCAAGAATCCCGTACACTTGCCATTATCAGTTTGGCCGAGTGCTGGACGATTGTGACTCAATCTGAGCTTGATGACTAATTATTGACTCACAACATAGGATCAGGTTTGTGATGTGATTTGGATGTGATACGATGTGATGTATCATGATGGAGATGACACAACATTCATCCTCGCTCGGGAAGGCAAAATTCCAGAAGAAACCAAAGGTCGTGATACAACAGACAGAGGCAATAGATTGTAAGTCTCGGAAATTTTGCTAATGATACACTGACGGGGGAGGATTCGACACCCTCGGACAGCATAACATTTACAATGCTTGTGGACGCAGTCATTGGTAGCAGGCTAAGGACGGCTGTAAGTAGCACATATGATCCGGCTTAGAATCCATGGTCACTCTTATCTTTGACTTTAATCCCCGCCTCCGAGAGAGATGGACCCGCATAGATATTCTGAATCATGATTGCTAATCGTAAGTTGATTTGTTCGGTGAATCGCAACCACATGCTTGATTCCCCGTAGATATTTTTAGACCACCTCTACCCACATGAATCGACAGTCAAAAGCTATATCCAACCTATACTGCATAATATTCCCGGGCCAGATTGCCGCTACCGGCATGCTTTAGTGCAGTAAACTTTCTTGGTCAAAGGATGACAATATATTATCTTGGATGATATCCATACAATACCTGAGTTCAAAGTTATAAAATATGCAGCGTCGCGGCAAATGTATATGGTTCAATATCATCTGAATATCACAAATCTGCTTTCAAGCTCAGCGATGTTCAGGAACTATGTTGAAACATCATGTAATTTGGTGCGTTACAGAGACTTGAAGGGAGCGATGCAGTGGCCCACACCACACTATTATGCTTCCAGGTTCAAGCGCCATGACTTGTCTGTGGAGCCTCATCTGGAGCAGCAAAGGTCTGGTTGGGATGCACAGTATCTAGAAAAGTAGCACAAAGTAGTGATGTTAAAAAAATTCATGTAGAACGAACGCGTATCCTAAGCTGAATGACAAGGTAAGGACGTACATCCAATCTCGTTGTCGTAAAATGGACCGTAGAACCTCGACCGATCTATAAAGTAGGATGGCGTTGAGAGGCAGACATCGAAAAGTAAAGAGTAAGGGTTTGCAAACGTACCATACCGAGCCAGAGGTTTGCCCGTCCTCAACTTGTTCACTAAATCTGCATTAGAGCAGAAATACCTCCCAAATGCGATAGCGTCGTGCTCTCCCTGATTCGAGGTTCAATATATCAACTTCTATACTCCAATCCACTCATCGCAGAAAGAAATGTTGACCTGTTCGATACCCTCCCAACAATTACTCGGGTTATATCCACCAGCAACAACACAAGGGGTTGAACCTAAGGCTATGCGGAAGGGCCTTAGGGTGAGTTGTTCTTGGCTGAGGTCTGTGTGAGTTTCCAATTCTTGAAGTTTGTCTTGTTCCGAACGGATTTCGTCGAAGCCTGTGTGAAGGTAGGATTTAAGTCAGGATTGATCATCTGTGAGCCCGTAGGGGAAACTTGAACTGACGAGGTTCAATAAGGTGCACATAGGCTACGCCTAGTGAGGATAGTTCCTTGCATAGGTACGACCATTGGTATATACGATCGCTACCGCGCGTTTGATTGAAGAAACCGAATGGTCTGCATGATCATTGTCGTTAATCACTGACAGTGAATTTCAGAAAGGTACGCACGACAGACGAACACCCACGCGGTCAACCCCAATGGCCTTGCCGAGCTCCATAACAACTTGGAGCAGGAATCGACACCGATTTTCGGGTGTGCCGCCGTACGAGTCGGTGCGTATGTTGACGTTACTATGTAGAAACTGGTCTGGAAGGTACCTGAACAAAGGGCAAACTCGTTGGCAACAATTTGATAGCAAAGTCGAACTAGAAATATGCAAACCCATTTGCACCATGCACCTCTATCCCATCGAATCCCACCTCCCTGGCGACCAGAGCCGCGTCAGCATATTCCTTCTTGACCATCTCGATGTCTTCAAGCGTCATGGCTCTGGGTACTTCCCAGTCTTCGGTGGGTATTCCATCCCAGCGATGTTGAGTATCGGTGATAGGTATAGATGAAGCAGAAAGGGTATGTGTGCCAGTAACACGGGAGTGAGTATTTCGACCCTGATGCCAAACTATCGGAGTAGCCAGTGAGTTTGAAGAGTAAGGTAGCACTACGATAAAGACTGAATGACGTACGTTGCATAACAATGAGGCTCCCTCTGTCGTGGACAGAATCGACAACCTTTTTCCAACCAGCCTTTTGCTCTGAGGTGAATATGCCAGGTACACCCAGCATACCGGAGGCCTGAATACTGATTGGCCTGCAAGTTTACGGAGTCCTTGAGATTTGAAAATATTCATAAAGAGCAAAGCATTCACGTCGCTTCAGTGATGAGCAACCCGCCATGGGTAGCCCGTTGCGTGTAATACTCGACATTGAGTTCGTCGGGGTACCATGTCCGTGGGCATTTCGAGGACTTGGTCCCTCTGTTGCGCGTGAGAGGAGCAAGTATTACACTAGAGCGGCCGATTTAGCGGACTAATCACTCAGCATGGAACTTAAACAAAGAAATCCTCACCGATGGTCGAGCTTCAAAGCACCAAGAACGACAGGGGTGAAGAGCTTAGAGTTAGAAGGTATCATCGAAAGTATATTTGGGCTTCCTTCCACGCGTCTGTTGGAATTTCATAGCTTGATAAGCTCTGGGGTAATATTTTGGGCAACTAAGCCGTGACATGGGAGTTCTGGCAAACAGTAAACAGATGCCGTGGTCGAATGCAAGGATTCAGCGTTGTCTTGATACCAGCTTCTCGGCTATCCAAGGCCCGGCCAGTACCGTGCCTCACTTGTCTTTCCACATTTGCTTCCTGTACTGATCATGGGTTAAGTAAAGTACAACTTTTCACATTCACAATGCCCTTGTTCTTTACAGAACTTAGTTTGAACTCGGCACATATCGCTTGCTAGGATCATGTCCGTCGTCTCACTTGCAGTTAAGGAAGGCAACCCTGTCACCGAAGATACCATTCACCGCTTGGCAAGCAAGATCTCCAATGGAATGGTTATCAGTAACCCGCAGGACGTGAAGGACTATGCAGCAATCCTAGCCGCTTTTCATGACTCTGCACAAGGTCTACTTGCTATGGATGACTATATTCCACCGTCATTACGGCCTGACCTTGCGAGATACCCAAGAGAGAATGTTAGTTTTCCTAAGCTGGGGTCGAAGGTGAATTGTTTGATGAAGTTGTGTTGTTATCTTTTGAGTTCCTGATTGTGGTGTAGGAGAATCCATTTGGTGGATGGGCATGCAAGTTTACAATTGAGGATAAGCAAAAGACTTCACAGGCCGGCCTTCTGGAAGGAAGAACTGTGGTCCTCAAGGACTGCATCAGTGTTGCTGGTGTTCCATGTACTCTTGGAACGTAGGTTCGCTATAACCTTCATACTTTAATCTTCAACCAAAGCGTCTCCCGAATCAGTGACGCTATCTCACCTCCCTGGGTTCCATCTGTCGATGCCACAATCGTAACCCGCATCCTTCAAGCTGGTGGAATCGTGCGTCCTTCCATTGGGCCTCTTCTCCACGGGATAGCCCAACAACAGTAACCATTTATCTCTCATAGATTGTAGGCAAGGCTAGCACGGAATCCATGTGCCAATCCGCCTCTTCCTTCAGCTCTTGTACTGGGCCAGTCGATAATCCCTACGCTCCAGGACGCAGTGCAGGCGGAAGCTCGTCTGGTTGTGCCGTCCTTGTCGCTGATGGCAGTTGCGATATGTCGATTGGAGCGGACCAAGGTGGTAGCATCAGGATGCCAAGTGCTTTTTGTGGGTTGGTGGGGCTGAAGCCTACGTGAGTGTCCTCCATCGGATTGTGCTCCGAAATACAGATTAACATGATGTTTGAGTCAGGTTCGGTTTAGTACCGTACACCGCCATTTCCTCAAACGAATGGCAACACGACTATGCTGGGCCCATGTGTCGTACCGTTGCTGACACTGCTCTTCTGCTTCAAGTTATAGCAGGTGCAGACGGTATTGACGACCGCGCCGGCGTGGGGTGTCCCTTGCCCGCTGACGTCCAGCCTTACTCCACCCTACTCGAATTTCCTGGAACAGATGAAGCGACACCATTGAAAGGAAAGAAGATTGGGATATTGAAAGAGGCCTTCAACATGCCGGTCTTAGATCCGAGGGTAGGAGAGAAGGTGAAAGAGGCTGCAAGGTTGTTTGAAAGGCTTGGAGCGGTTGTGGAGGAAGTTAGTGTGCCGATGCATTCGATTGCGCCCACTATCTGGATGGTACTTATATTAAGCTCCGCCATTTCTTCCGAGAACTAATCTTCAACTGTAGGCTGCAAACCGCTGCGTAGGTGGACGCACCAGGCTTGGAGAGCAGGCGGGGCACAGGCAGTATTACCTCAATGATTTACATGAAAAGTATATCGAATCTTTCGTCCTCGTTCCTAAATGAAAGCTGACCTTCACCTTAGAATGTATCCTATTAAGCAAGAGAACTGGGAGAAGCTGATTGGCGCCACTATCAATAGCCAACTCAACACTTTGTACGCATGGGAAAAGATGCCAGGGCTTTATGGCAAGGTATGTTATAACTCGTCAGTCAAGGAAAGACAGTAACTCAGTTTTGTGTAGGCTATGAATAAATTTCTCGAAATCAGGCATGCATACGACGCAGCGTTGGAGACCTATGATTGTTTGATTCTACCTACCGTTGCTTTCGTTAGTAGTTTCTTCCCATTCCCTTCTCGGACACACTAAACACACATATGTAAAGGTTGCCAACACCCACCCCTTACTCACGGCTACAACCCTGCAAAAAATCCAGAAATCTGTAGGGCAAGGGCTCAACTGCTGTCCCTTCAACGGGACAGGCCACCCTGCCATTACTTTACCCATAGGCACCTTACCCCCTGACAAGGCGGATTGGGTGACAGAGGGATGTGGAGAGTTGAGGTTGCCGGTGGGGATGCAGATTGTTGGGAAGTGGTTCGATGAGGTTGAGATACTGAGGTTTGGGAAAGCGTGGGAGGGGAGTTGGGACTGGAAGACGCGGTAGTTTAAAATATTGAAAGATTGCAAATTGTCGTCATGCCTGGTACGTGTCAATCATTTTGGTGTTCACGTCTTGTACTCCAATGTTTTCGCTGATTCTGCACTTGCAGTACCTCGTGTATCAATCACAGAGGATTGACATTCTTCGGTTTGGTTTTTGCCTTCCTGAGATTGTAACCTCTCCCTTCGCTTTCAAATGTTTCCCATGCTCGAAATTAGACTGGTGAACATGATAAGAACTAGTCAGGTTACTTCACCTGAGTACGAAAATCCCACCGGCTACCGATGTTCGTTCTGTTTATACCAAAACTCCCAATGCAGATTCGTGTTATAAAAAGCACGCAACGTGACGGTAAGGAATTCCCAACATCTTTATATTCAGTGAATCTGCACATCCTTCTCGGCCGTTCTAGCATACTCATCTTGCCAACATGTCTGACTCTGTGCCAGTGTCTCTTACCAACTTTCCTCCTCGTGATTTTGCTGGATACGGTCGCGTGCCGCCCGACCCCAACTGGCCCAACGGCGCCAAAATCGCCGTCAACTTCGTCATCAACTACGAGGAGGGAGGCGAGAATACCCTGGATAATGGAGACGCTCAGGCAGAGACGTTGCTTCAGGAGGTTGGCCCAGTACGTACCTCACCGTGCATGTCTCTATATCGACTTATTCTCACATTGTATCACTTTCCAGAAATCAGCACTACAAGGAGAACGGGATATCCCAATGGAAACTCAGTTTGAGTACGGCTCTCGTCGGGGAATGTGGCGACTCTTGAACTTGTTTGAGAAGCACAATATGGTCGTAACCATCTATGCTGTTGGAAAGGCATACGAGGTCCAACCGTTGGTTTTCTAATTTTTATTCTTCTAAGCAACATTATCGATCCCTGCTAGTGAAATTGGCAAAGCATGTGAAGAAGGCGGGCACGAGACCGCCTCCCATTGCTATCGTTGGATCGACTACAGCCTCATGGATGCCAAAACCGAAGAAAAGCTCATCCGCAACGCGGTGGAGTCCTTCCGCAAAACCAGCCCAACTGGTAGGGTTCCTGTTGGGTGGTATTACGGCCGGCCCTCTCCTCGTAGTCGTGCTCTTGTTTCCAAAGTATACCGCGAACTGGGCTTGGAGCTTTTGTATCAGGCTGACACTTGTTCGTTATTTTTTCTCGTGGTTGGATCAAAGAATGATTTCGTTAGATGCCGATGACCTCCCTTATTGGATTCCCGACCCTATAGCCGGAGCCTCAGAAGGCCTACTGATGCTTCCTTACACTTACGACGTGAACGACTTCAAGTTCTTTGTCGCCCCGGGCTTTGGTTCCTCCATGGCGTACTTCGAACACGCCAAGAACGCATTTGGTTCATAATTCTCCTTTTCATTCCCTTCTTCCAAACTGATAACCATATATATATTCGATAGACACTCTCTATGAGGAGGGCCAGAATGGTCAACCTGCATACCTGACGGTCGCCCTTCATGCTCGCGTCATCGGTCGACCGGGCCGTTTTCCAGCCATCAAGCAGTTTGTAGAATATATCGCGGACAGGCCGGACGTTTGGGTCGCCACACGAGAGCAAATAGCGAGGCATTGGGTCAAAGAATATCCCTATCAACCTCCAACGTCTACTTGATGCATTCTTGTACATGGATAAGGTTCCCCCCTGCAATTGATGTTGATTATATGTTTCGCAAACATGCTCCATCCTATTTTGAGTTCAACGTGCGTTTCAGAACTCTTCTCTATGTGCTTTCATTTTGAATTGCCTTCCCACCCGCCCTTCCCAGGATAAACGGCTGCATCACCTGATGTATTCTGCCACGACGGCCAGCTGTTCAATGCTCATAATAATACAACATGATAACGGAGATAGGGAGAAGCATCTGCAACAAGTCTTCCTTGTTGAAACCTATGGGAATTCCACCTACGATTAACATTTGGGTGGGAAACAAGTAATGCCCCATATTACATTGCACGACCATGGATAATCGACGCAATGACTTCCTCAGTATCCCTCACCAACTATCCCCCTCGTGACTTTGCGGGTTATGGACGCCACCCTCCCAACCCCAACTGGCCGAATGGCGCCAAAATCGCCGTTAATTTTGTGATTAATTATGAGGAGGGAGGGGAAAATACTCTTGATAACGGTGACGCTCAAGCAGAGGCAAATCTGCAGGAAACTGGTCCTGCAAGTAGAGCTTCTGGCGGGCGTCCAGACTGGTACTGATGTGAATGTTTTCTTTCCGTTCTTGCACTAGAAAATTCCCTTGCAGGGCGAGAGGGACATCCCGATGGAAACACAATTTGAGTACGGCTCACGTCGAGGGATGTGGCGACTCTTGAACTTGTTTGAGAAACACAAGATGTCTGTTACAATCTATGCTGTCGGGAAGGCTTACGAGGCCCAACCGTAAGTGCTAACATACTTCATGTCTGCTGCGAGTCCTTGATTAAGACATTTCCATCCAGTGACATTGCTAGGGCCTGTGAGGAGGGCGGCCACGAGACCGCATCTCATTGTTACCGCTGGATTAACTATACTTTTATGGACGTCCATTCCGAGGAGAAGTTGATCCATCAGGCCATCGATTCATTCCGTAAGACAAGTCCTTCTGGTAAAGTACCTGTGGGCTGGTACTACGGTCGCCCATCTCCTCGCAGCAGGGCCCTCGTATGCAAAGTCTATCGGGAATTAGGGTTGGAATTGCTGTATCAATCCGACACCTGTACGTCGGTGATATGCGCCCTGTACACTCCGGATATGAATAACAAATTGCGCAAAACTTACAGACGCAGACGACCTTCCTTATTGGATCCCAGACCCCGTTGTTGGCTCTGAGGAAGGCCTCCTCTTGGTTCCTTATACCTATGACAGTAACGACTTCAAATTCTTCATTGCTCCAGGTTTTGCGTCTTCCAACGCATATTATGAGCATATCAAAAACGCCTTCGGTTAGAATGGTTTGGTCCACATTGATCCCTAGTCACTCACCTGCCTCTGACTTTAGATACCCTTTACGAAGAAGGGCAGAATGGTCAACCTGCCTTCATGACTGTTGCTGTACATGCCCGGATGATGGGAAGGCCCGGCCGTTTTCCTGCCTTGCGAAAGGTCAAGTGGGCTGATACTCTCGGGAGATCGCCATGTGCTTACTCTTCGACTGGCAGTTTGTCGAAGACATTGCCTCTGTGTCAGATGTATGGGTCGCTACCAGAGAACAGATTGCTAGGCATTGGGTTTCTCAATATCCGTACAAAGCCGTCAAAGTATGAATTTGCATGTTTTTCCAACAGGAGAAATATCATCGGAAAACACTCGTTCAATACACCATACATGGTTGTGAATATAACAAGCAACTCGTTCTACTAAGCTTGCACAGATGCAGCGTAGGTAGTGAAATGATCCTTTATTTCCTCGCCTTCGCTTTTCGAGGAGCTCTCGCTTCTTGTGTTATAATCTATGAGAAATCTCCTAGATGTTACATTCGACGACCGTGGAAATCATTCTGGATTTACCGAATCGATACTGTATACATTGAGAGATCTGCAGGAGATTATCTGAACTTGCAACCTGCGGACGCACTGTTACAGAACTAGTGTAACCCATTCCAAATTTCAGGGGGGAACTTCGGAAAAAAAGTAGCCTATGTGCGGTGCGCCACACATGGCAAAGTATATTGGATTCAACCTAATTAGCTTAGCGGGCGCTGCGCACCATCATAATTATTCTTCGCGTCTATAAGACTGACAACACGGAGCGTAACAAGGGACTAAACGTACAATACCTGATATCATACAAAAGAAAAGTAAACCAGGGAATGAAGCCATTAAACTTAAACCCAAACCAACAACCATTCCCTCTTCATCCGATAATCCGCTTCCAAATTTCCTTCCTAGCTCTCTGCCGTTCCCTGGCTGCAGCTCCGTCTCCCAGAACTGACTTGTTCTCAATTGCTCGTCGACTCAGATAAGGCAGAACCTTGTTGGAGAGATGTTCGTATGTAAGTGAAATCGAGAACAAAAGAATATATCAAGATCAAGTGAAGATTTACCTCTGACAAGGCTCCGTACGGAACATACCTGTCAAAGGAGATGGTCAGTGAGGCTTCTTCCCATGAACAGAAGAGCTGGCGAACTTAATGACAAATGGCGTGGTCGACACCGCCCTTTCGACAACCCATTCGGTCAGGTCATCGCACATGCCTATAAGAGCAAAGATTAGAAAAAGCCTCTTTCCTTCAGTAGGACGTACCGTAGAGCTGCCCGATCGCGACTCTCTCTACCGTCTCCTCGCCGATCCTTATCGCGCCTTGTCTTCCTCCCTCCTCCCCAACAATTACGTTCGCACTCGCGTCTTCCTCGATGCGGAAAGCTAGCCCGTTATGAACCAGCTCCTTTAGAATTAACGAACAGCTGTTCCAATTGTGTGTCCCAAACAACACCCCAATGGCAGGCGCCATCCTCTTCCCGTCGCTCACGAGTCTCCCTTTTCCATTATCACTATCCACTCCTCTGGAGAATATACCCCGAAACCACCCCTTCTTCTCCTCGCGCACCGCTCCTTCAACGAGGGAAACATTACCACCCGTACCACATCTCCTCACGTCCTCCGCGACAGCCTTTACCAGTACCTTCACGCATGAATCATATGCCTCATCTGTCTGCCACTTCTCCGTCCACACAGGGGGCTCCTCGTCGGGAGATATCGATAGAGATGGTCGGTGGGCCAAACCCGGGTGAGAGCCACGACTTGCCTCAAGAGGAGAGTGTACGGCAGCAGCCAAGGCTTGGTTAAAGGCGATAGCGGCTTGGTGTGCAGCGAGCTCATGAGGGTGGTACGCGCCTCGTACTAGTTTGACGCCGAGCGCATAGTTGTTGGTGCGCGCGTCGGCTAAGGCGAGGTTTAGTTGGGCTGGAGTTCTGTAATAAGAGAAGATAGGAACGACATTCATCAGACAAGGATTCGGGCGAAAATGTGTGAGATACTACAGACCTCCTCAAATACGCCTGGAAAGTCCCGTAAACAAGCGGTTGTACTTCTCCCCTGGCAGCTTTCGGGTCTATTGAATTGAAATCTCGCATGAGGGCCAAAGTCATGGCGTCAATGGCAGGTTGGTACCAGCTGCCGAAGAATGTAAGTATTCGTGAATTATGGCTTTGCAGGAAGGGATAGCAGGGCGAAAGAAATAAACTTGTGACGCAGTAGAGGATCGCGGGGCATTCCACTGCAAATTATTTGACAACAGTCAAAAAGTTCGCCATGGCGCTGCCTCTCACTGTGAGGTGCTTATACCGCAGGACCGCAGAAGGAAAGGCGGCGAAGAACTGAACACACCTGTACTCAGCATCTACGATGACTTTCACCCCCTTCTCCTTGGCGCGCGTGCAGATTCTCAAAAGGTCACCATGAAGGCCACGGAGGTCTGTTATCTGTTCAGGTGTCAGCAACGTCTCGGCAGCCGGGGCCTTCAATACGATATCAAGGTCTTCTATTCTAGCTGACCCGGGGAATGGGATTGCCGACATATCGTTCGCCGATTTCACACTTTGTGTATGCTTCCTCGAATTGACGATGTGTGAAGATAATGCGATAAGGGCATGTGCATCAGGGAGCAAAGCGGTCATTTTGACCGCTACCCACGTCCGCCTGCCTCCTGGGCCTAAAGCAGATGTGGATAAGCTAGTCTGCTTAGCAGCAAGACCCGCCTCGAAATCAGCAGCCACGTCGATGCAGTGTAGCATTTCGTCCACGATACGTTTGTGCGGATGGGATTGGGACACGGAGTCGTCGGCTGCCAAACGAGATGAATGATCAGGTGAGTTATGAGTTCCATGAGAAGAAGAACGAGAAAGTGAGGCACCGGTAGCCTCATTCTCATCGACTTCTACTGAGTAGGCGAAGAGGACACCCTTATTCTCTGAGCGAAGAGATTGGAGGAGGGGGAGGGCTTCTGCTGCAGAATCTGCGCCTACGAACTGCATATAGTCAGTGAGATGAATCTACCAACGCGACATGCATAAGCCTACCTGGTCAAAGAAAGTGACTCTCACGAACGCCTCCGTGAGTTGTTTGAGCCCAGGAACTGCAGTGAGAACTGAGAGAATCCGTGGTGACGCATCGACGAGTGCTGGCACGGCACACATCGAGTACACCGTATACGCACGAACATATGAACCGAGAGATGATAGCTTTTTAGCTTCAGAATCACTGTCCGCATACACTGTGGAAGCTAAAAGTAATGAAGAAGCTGCGAGCACCCCCCCTGTGGCTCGAGCCGCTGTCCTCCGGGTCAAGAAGGCAGCATTGGAGATGGATCGACTACGGAACTGGAGGTTATATTGGGTTCTAAATGAGTTGACGGAACGATGCAGGTGTACACGGAACATTGGAAGGCGAGAAGAGAAGCGGGGAACCTCGATGGAGAGCCTGAGTCGTTCATTTATTCATTGTGCAGGACGGATCTTGACAGTAGGAAGCAGAGTTACGTCCGAGATAAGATAAGATCTGGTCCAACAGTTTATCCTCAGACCCGTGATCGCGTGGTCCCAACGACTCTTATCCTGTTACTTATAAAGACAATTGTCGAAGCATATGACTTATAAGAGACAAAATGACAGGATCAGGTAACATGGAGTATATGGGAAGGTTCGTGTATCCGTCAAAACCAAATCCGCCAAAAATCCCCCAATGATGTGCAACGTCTGAACCATCAGACGCGAATCACTCATCACGATGGCACTGAGTCTACGTACGAAAGTCATCTAGCTTCCGAACAGCAGCATCATCCCTTGATGATTCCACTTCCAACCACCAGAGTGACATGGTCCCAAGACCCACCAGACCCTTGCAACGTCATCGATCGCTCAGCATGAAGTGCAGGGACTAAATATACCTTCACCCTCTCCCAAATACCTCAACCATCTTCCCGCCCAGTTCTCGTAAAGTCTCTCCTCCGCCAGTAACCAACATCATTCGCCCACGTACATCTAGTCCAAAGGCATCCCTAGAACGTGTTTCTTGGACCAGTTGTGGTAAAGGAGCCAGGTATGGGTATGTTACTGAGTGGATGGCAGACTTTCGCCGGAGATTGAGTGACGAGGCTCTCGCCGCAGACTATGGATGGCTCACCTTCAGAATAGTGTCGTCCTCCGGATGGAACGAGTATACACCATCAGCAGGCTGTTGCGTCCTAGAGTTCTCCTCCACTTCCTGCGGACGCTGTTTCTTATTCTTTTTCGAACTTGATTCCGATGGTCTCGTCTTCCTCGTCGAAGCAGAATTCGCAAGCGCTGATTCCTCGTCTTCTGAAAGATGATAAACGCGCGAAAGGATGATAAGATGCGTGAAATTGTACGGTTCTCCCTATAGGCCCAAATTGCGCAGAGTCAGAATGAGGCAAATGGCGACGGTTTAGAAGAACGCACATCCGCCAAGGCCCACTTAATCTCATCCGCCAACATGTTATACATTGGGGGTATCACTTGGACTGGCATGTTGATCAACCTCTCACACAGCACTAACCCCACATGCGCCTCCGACTGTGAGAAAAGCGTCTGCAGCGTCGCATGGAAGGCAGGGTCCCTCGTCGCGGTCACAGATAAAAGATAGTTCGCGATGGCTTTGATCGAGGTGTTTTGCTGTTCCGTCAAGATGATTAGCCGACCACTCAATTACGCAACATTCGAGACAAGGCAAGGTGCGAGAGTCGGCGCAAGCGCGTAACCACCACAAAACATAAAAGAAAACGCACATGATGCAAATGCATATTCAGCACAGTCAACAACGCCAACGGATCGCTCTCAATCCCATCCGTCTTGATCGTCGTCCCGACCGTCGGTTGGGCCAGTATGAGCTCCGTAAGCTCATGGACGTGTAGTTGCTCCGCGTCGCGCTGTAGCAGCTGTCCAAGCAATCGCTTTATAGCATGATAGTCCACATTGGGATTAGGGTCAAAAAAGTCGAAGGAGATGTCTATGTTGCTCTAAAACCGTGTATCAGGTCAGCTTTCTATGTTTTTCCTTATTACAGCGATTCGCACGGTTGAAAACGGGGTGTCTGGGGAAGGCGGAGGAGGAACTCACGACGTCAGAAGAAGAAGAACCATCGTCGTCGATGTCGTTGTTGCCGTCGTCTGAAGACTGTTTTCGCTTCATGGCTTTCTAGTTGTATGGAACTCAGAACTTGAACGTTGAACGTTGGGAAATAGAATCGATCACTATCTCCGATCGGCGGAGAAAATATGAAATAACCGTTATCTAATCTTATCTAAAGCGCTTCCTCGATCATGATGAGGAAGCCACAGCCTATGTTTGACTGACCACCAGCCGACCACAAGGACAACATGTCTCCGGTTTTGACTTCAGTTTGTATGTTCGTCACTACGCAAGCCTTCCTGCTTTTAGGATTCTACTACCAGTTGCTTTATGCACGATCTATGATTGCAGGCCCTCCCTTACTTACACGCTGTAATTAATGCAGCACGCCGGCAAAAATCAACATGGTTTCCTGCCACATCTCACTACTTTCTAATCATTGGATCTCGTATGTTTTGAATACCATGGACTAGGAGACTCAGTATGTGTTGCATGTGAGATAATTGGTCGGGTTAATTTTGGTCTACACCCAATCTACACCGCCAGCATGTTGATGTGACGGGTGTGCAGTTGAATATTTGAAGTAATGACGGCGCAAACCATGTCAGCATTGTACGTTATGGCTGTCCCGGTACCTTCACAATTTTACCGGGGTCCTAAGATTGTGGAACCAGCGCACAATGTATGGAGCTTGTTGAAATCTTTGATTAGATATCACATTTTGATGGACCAGTCAGATTCAGAAAAGACGACGAACTCGGCCATTATCTCAACTTGATCTCGAGGTGTCCAAGAAAATGCTGCTTTCTCTGTAAGCAAGATCTGGCAAGATGCAACCATTTGGAGTTTTTGAGTAGGCGAATCCATGATCATAGCAAAATCAAGCACATAAGCATGTTGTCTATATCTCCTAAGATCCTTGGAATTGTCACTGCAGCAGTGGTGACCAACTTTCTTAATCGTTGATTTTGTGCCCACGGAACCGCTCGCTGCATTTCTGCTGTATGCCGTTCAAGCAGGCTTGGAACTTGCATCCATATGCCTTTGGGGAATAGAGCGGCATCGCTTGCACCGGAATTTTAACAATCTTTTAAGCGAGCAATGGAACGATCATCCATCAAGCAACTTGGGCCTTACAAAGATTTGGAGAGCCAAGGCAGCCCCAGCCCCCGTTTAGGGAGGTGAATATTTGCCACGTCCGTCTGGTGTTTATGCCCACCTTACACAACCCATCAGCAAGTAGCAATACATAGATAGATATCAGAATGGCATTTGCCATTCCATAATTATTATCTCCTAGAACTCACTCCAGGAACTCCAGCTTGTCAAACCACCGCAGTCTAACACCTCCCAACTCCAGTGACATGAGAAGGGGCTCCCTTTTACGTTTGCTGACATGGTCTTTCCACTCGGCCTATTTATATCCTTCTGGCCCCCGACGGTTTGTTCGTGTGATTTCCGTGCGGGCATCACGATTCTATTATGGAAAGCCTTTTCCAGGTATTGTTTCAACGTGGTTGAAATATTTGAGATGTTCGAGCATTGTACCAGCTAAATATACAAAAGATAATAATGCGGACAAGAACGAGATACCATACACAGATATATAGATACTGCTATCATTGCAGGAACACGAGCTCAGATTGTATAGTAGAAGTCAGGCTGGCCCTCTAAAGGCCCTAGTTTTCCCTCGCGGCGCAGACGATTCCTGCGCTTGAAAATCATGGTGGTCATGCCCAAAAGAATGATCATGAGCAATTGCAGGCCAATGGTCGCCCACATTCCATTCACATATCTATGAATCAAGTCATGAACGTTTCTCGTGGAGAATGTTTCTGTACGGACCTCGGGAAGTCCTTCTGACGGAATACCGTCGTAGCCATGATCCCTCCAATGCCCCCACTTGCGATGATCGCCGCAGTTTGCACAGATCGCTTGGTGTGACTAGTGATGTTATTGGCACTCTGTGATTCGAAGAAAATTGAGCACTACGTTAACAGGCGGCCGTAAACACTTACATATGCGAGGACAGCAGGGACACAGCCAGTTGCACCAGCGTTGACGAGGAAAAGTCCAAAGTAGCGCAGAGGATTGCTTTTGGCATAAGCCGCAATCGCAAGTCCGGCGATACATATAAGATTTTGCACCACCATCCACAGCGCTCGTGACCTGGTCTTGTCCGAAAGCCAGGCAAAGAAGAAGCAAGACATTGCCTAACAGTGTCGAATAAGTGCAACACGCGGATGGAGTCTCCCACCTGACCAGCTTACCGCAAAAATTCCGGGAGGGGCGGTCAAAATGAGGGCGAGTGTTTCAGTGTATCCCATTCCTTTCAGGATGATGGTCACGAAGAACCCAATAGCATAGGCAGGTACAGTCGAAGCCAAAAACATCAACGCTGAGAGATAGGTGAGACTTGGACAATGTTCAGGAACCACTGACCGGACGTACCGAATGCCCAGAGGAGAGGATCGCTTAGATGCTTCCAGAGCTTTTCCCAAGTCATCTTATCGGGTATCGAGTCGCCGCGATCAGCTTCAACTCTGTCCAAGACCATCTAATGCGCTGATAAGCCGAAGAGCTTTCCTGAGCACAAGAGTCATAGTTACCCGGCGTTGCTCTTCATTGAGGAAAGTGCTCTTGTCGGGGAAGTCGGGAATGAAAAACCAGGTTAGAACACCCAGCGCGATAGTCACGACACCTTCGAGGAGAAAAATCCATTGCCAACCATTAAGGCCCGCCTTGCCTCTTAGGAGTGTCAATGCAAATGCTTCGAGAAATGTGAGATGTTGTAACGAGGTTCATTGGTCCCGATGCTTACCTAGGATCGAGCTGAAACTCGTAATGACAATAGAACTTAAGTAGAAGAGCGCTAGCCGCTTCTGGACTTCATAGCGTTTATACCAAGTGGTGATGATAAATACAAGAGAGGGGAAAAAGCCGGCCTAAGTAGACCACCGAAGGAAGCAGAAGATGGTCAGTCAGCACAGTCTGGAGAGAGAGACCGCATTGCCCACCTCAAATACACCGAGGAAGACACGACATAGACTCAGATATCCCCATGTAGTCACGAAGGTCATGCCCAGCTGTGCGATACCCCATCCGACAACACATATAGTCAGGAAGGTTCGTGCACCCAATATGCGCAAAGCAATATTCCCTGGAATTTGTCTGAAACAAGTATCATTATAACAAATACCCTCGATTTCATGGGATCGAACTCACAGGAGTGTGTATGGAATAAAATATATCATTGACGCAATACTGTAACGTTCTCCAATGTTGAGTTTCTTATAGATTAAGTGGATGATAAGATAAATAGCAGGTTTCATTCAGCGGTGGACATACCAAATCTTTTTCCATTCCCGCTGTCCGCGCTGCACCAAGGTTGACCCGATCAATGAGAGCAACAGAATAGAGGAGACCAAGCAAAGGTAACATTCGCCAATCAATCAGGCGTCTGTAACATGATGAGCAGGTACCCTAAATAAATGAAGAAGAAATAAAGCATACATTGTTTTCCTGACAAAAGCTGGGTCATAATGCGCATCGAGAGCAGGAGCGTCAATCTTCTCAATGTCTTCAACTCGAACATCCGAGCTATGCTTTGAGTTGTGCTTTGAGTCGCTAGAAGACATGTTGCTAGAGAACGCTGGTGAGACCTGGCTTATGTCTCCCTGAGCTGGCGCTTTTTATAGAGCCTTCTCCAACAAGTTACAATCAACCCATCATCAAAGGGTGCATATTGGTCTTCCCCATGCCGTCGGACTGACATTATGAGGGTCCAGAGAAGCATGCCACCATCTCAGCCAAGACATTCTGCAAATATCAATTGAAATGCTGTTCTCCTCGCGGTCATGGCTCTTCACGCTTGCGTGATGTCAAAGGAGCTTCACGGTGCGTACTTTTCTTGAAGGAGAGACCGCGAGCAATAGTTTAAATGGAACCCGTCACAGGACCGTTGTTCTCCCCTGCTTTCCAATATGCGGAGTGCCGTCACAAGGCCGCATATATTGGCAGCCATAACTTTACGAGGCATGAGCCTAGATCTGACCGTCAGTGTCACGATGCTTTCGCCGTTTGTGCGACCAGAAAGGCGCGCATTGAATAGACAGCAATCTAAGTCATCAGAGTGAGAACGTATGTTTTTGTCATTCCCTTCATGGGAAGTGGTACTCACTGCCTGCCAATATATGTTGTCAACAAAGAGCCAACACCCTCATGAACTGCACCGCGTTCTCATCATGTTAACGTGGAAACAAGTTATGATGTTCAGTCCCTTCGATCGGATAAAACTTGAGATGCAGATTACGCCCTTTCCAACCATTTGTACATGGATCTTGTCAAGAATCGATCAGAAGCAACGGAGGTTTCAACAGCGGAAGCAAGCCAAGACTCCCCAGCTAGTCGGTAAATTTAGAACAGCGTGTGCCAAGCTCAACTCTGCGGCTGGATGCGGCAATGTGTATCTTGGTGGTATTTGGAGCAGATTTGAAGTCCTTCAATGGGTCCTTTCATTGTTTTCAGTTGCAAAGCTGGTGCTTTGGATCAACTGGAACGGGGCGGATGGATGAAGACGGGGATGGTGTTGCAGGAAGCTATACAGTGGAGATGTGACTAAGAGCGGCATGGATTCAAACCTGATGTATGACTGTCATATACGTCAGATCCTGAGCGATCTCCATGAAGCTTGCCATGCCAATGAGGTCGAAGTGTCTTGATCCCATGACCCGCGATTGTGACGACCTCAGATGGACAAGAAGAATTTGAGAACAAGACGCTGAATGTCATCATAGCTAACAAGCCGGGCTGAGCAGTTTCACTGTACGAATGATGTTCAGCCCAGGTCCAAATTTCGATGAGAAACTTTAGGCATTCATTTGTTTCCGCTTCCATGTAGCGATTATCTTCGGTATCCAAGCCAAACTCAGATCCCGCTCATTTAATTCTGAGGTGACCAAGCACTCTGAATCATATCAATGAAGTCAAATTCACAGTCAACGATATTATTTACTGGGCTACAAGTTGTGGTACAATGAATTACAATGATAGAGATGAACGCGAGGAAAATCCAGATGTAGACTTAAATTGTGTAGTAGAAGTTTTCTGTGCCTTCCAAAGGACCAATCTTCCCTTCTCGACGAAGCCTGTTGCGGCGGGTCAAGACAAAGGAGGTCACACCCAAGAGAATCAACATCGTAAATTGGAAGCCAATGGTGGCCCAGATACCCGTGATATATCTTGTTCGTGAACTTCAATAACGTGCTCAGGAAATAAGATGAATCTACACACTTGGGGTAGTCTTTCTGCTGGTACATGGTAGTTGCGAGGATACCACCGACACCACCAGAGGCAATAATGCAAGCCGTTTGCACGGACCGCTTAGTGTGACTGGTGATGTTGTTCGAGCTCTAAATCACGAAAATATGAGTACACTGCCTACGATAAGAGTTGAATGTGACAAACGTATGCAAGAACCCCGGGAACACATCCTGATGCGCCGATGTTGACAAGGAAGAGACCGAGGTAGCGCGCACCGTTTGATTTGCTGTATGTTGTGACTACCAAGCCAGTGATACAGATGACGTTCTGCACAGCCAGCCATGGGGCCCTGAGCTTTGTCTTGTCTGAAATCCAAGCAAAGAAGTACACTGTGCACGCCTGAAATGACGCTTGTCATCATTGCTCCTTTCACCGCATGGAATAGGAAGCTTACCGCAACGAGACCTGGGGGCGCGCTCAGGCACAGGGCTTCTGTCAGGTTATAACCCATGCCAGAGAGGATAATCGTGATGAAGAAACCGATGGCATATGCTGGGACAGTCGAAGCCAGGAACATGAAAGCTTTAAAGGCCTTGTTAATTTGCGTCTCAAAGATAATAAAAAATGCGCACCGAACGCCCAGACGAGAGGATCGGATAAGTGCTTGATCATTTTGGCACGAGTCATTTTATCGGGGACAGAATCACCACGATCAGCTTCAACACGATCAAGAATCATCTAGGACATCATGTCAGAGGTAGACAGGTAAAAGAAAAAGTAGTGTACCTTGCGCTGCTCTTCGTTGAGGAATTTGCTCTTCTGAGGGAAATCGGGAATATAGAGCCAGGTTAGGATGCCGAGGACGATGGTAATGATTCCCTCTATCGCGAAAATCCATTGCCATCCGTTGAGACCACCTTTACCCTTCAAGAGTGTGAGAGCGTATGCTACAGAAGTGAAAAGTCCATCAACTGGGTAGACTTGTACCAAGGAAGAATGATAACCCACCGAAGATAGAGCTGAATGCCCCGATAACCATGGAAGTAAGGTAGAAAACGGCTAAACGTTTCTGGACTTCGTGACGCTTGTACCAAGTCGTTATAATGAATACAAGAGCAGGGAAAAAGCCAGCCTAAAGGTGTCATTCAGAAAAAGAGTAGAGGGAGCTCGAGACAAGCCATAGTTCACCTCAAAGACGCCCAGTAGGACACGGCAAAGAACAAGGTAGCCCCAAGTTGGAACGAAGGCCATACCCAACTGAGAAGCACCCCAGCCAACGACACAGATTGTCAACCACATACGGGCACCCAGCCATGTCAGCATAACGTTGCCAGGAAGTTGGCTGTGGAGCTTGAGCATGAGTTTTTCAAGTAATTGTTTTTGCCAAATATGCTCACAGTAATGTGTAGGGGATGAAGTAAATCATAGAGGCAATGCTATAACGTTCTCCTACGTAGAGTTTCTACATATCTGGTCAGCTGATGTTCAACAAAACGAGTAGGAGGCAATGTTTACGCACCAGGTCCCTTTCCATTCCTGCTATTCTCGCAATTCCAAGATTCGTTCGATCAATAAGTGCAACAGCGTATAGCATCCCGAGCAATGGCAACATGCGCCAATCAATTTTACGCCTGCAGTATAATTCAGGACTGATGCAGAGAATGAAGCTCTGAAGGAGAAGACGTACAAGGTCCGCGCAACGACGGCGGGGTCATAATGGGCATCTAGAGCAGGAGCTTCGATCTTGCCGATATCCTCCACTTTGACGTCTGAGCTGCGTTTGGACTCGGAAGAGGACATCGTAGCAGTGAGTGAAAGGAACGGGTGCACCGACTTACAAGATACTGGAACTGCTCGATGCTTTATAGATTGGTCGCTACAGGCACGCAACCATTTCTCTGAAAGGGTAATACAATTTTCAAGTCATGGTTGTCAGAAGGGCAGCGCCAATTCGAGAGACCAAGCCGATCTCCAAGAAAATGGAGGTGAAATTGACTTCGGAGATCTTGACTTCATCCCTCATTGAATTATGCATCGTCACAAGACGGCGCCGCAAGCGTGCGGGATTCCGGCGGACAAGGAACAGTAAAAACTAGTAAGACTCCTGTAAGCTCCAGAGCATCCGTATAGTGGACGACGATCATGTATCGGTACCGCAAACATGTAGTGTTGTTGAGATCATTGAGCCGTCGTTCCCACGGAATTGGCACAGCAGTTAGAATTTATAAACTGTGGATGATGACAGTGACCCTGGAGAAACGTAGCCGTGAACAGATCAGACACGATGAAGCCAGGTCCCTGAACAGTCATTGCTCTATTTTCTTGTAAGTAAGTAGTCTGCCAGATACCTTTAAGTGCTTGTTAAGTGCTTGCACGAGGTGCAAAAGTTTCGCCTTTGTGTCCTTTTGGCTTCAGCAATAGAGCAGCGACTTCCCTGCGTCACACATATCGTCAGAGATCCTTTCTCTTGGTGCAAGATGAAATGCGATAGATTTCAGTCTGGACTTTCTTCTTAATCCGATCGTATGAAACCCCGCATCCAAGAAGGTGCGGGGCAGGTTGTGAGTTTAGCTTGGCACCGGTGCAGTGGTTGCCGAACCGTTGAGGGGCCCTCGAAGATGCCCCCATGATGGATAACCCTTGTATAGAACTAACCGGCATTCGCGTAGCCACCGAGCTATCTCCAAGAGAAGTGTCATTTGACCGACAGAAGAAACTTGGAGGGGCCATACCTCATGGTTTAACAACCGTAATCTTTTAGAGTTGAGCATTCCGACATAGCAAACTCTGCACGGCCTTCAAGCACACAGTATGTGGGCAAATGAATACTTCAGTGTTTCATGTCCACTTCCATGGTTCCAGGGCTCCAGAGTACTAGCTGACCATGAAGCAAGGACTCGCCTAGAAACAGGTACAGGTTCGATCAGGACAAGGAGGTAAAAGTCGATAGAAGGAAGGCTCCGATACGGGGCGCCACAGAGTAGAGATGCTCAGGGACTATCGCTCCCGGACGTCCATTCGTGTGGGGTATAATTTAAAGCAGAAAAAAGGGGGGAATAGTTCAAGCGTTTAAGCATGACAAGGCCTGACATAGGGGAGCATTGGATGTCGCGTGGCTGCACAGAGAGAAAGGATCCAAACAGGGTCTTACATAAGATTCTGCTTTTAGCTTTCGAGGAAAGCATCACCACTCCCTGGAACGCCTGGGGTATGTATTTCATGGTGTATACAACCTGTATGAAATACGAACCCTAGTCGTCCTCCGGAAACACAAAATATTGAATCCCTCTCTCTGTGTCGTCGAACACATAACGCACTACCAGGTCTCTGCCAGGGTATGAACCTTGTCACTGAGCTCACGACTTATCTCAACAGGTACATCGACGATACTGTATCCGGTATGACGACCTAGACATATTCGCCTTCATATCAAAGAGAGGCGATTTGGCAAGTGACTTTCGTTGATGCTTTAATTTGATACGTAAAAAATATCCCGACCCCACTAGTCTTTGTTTCCTTCCGCAATTCATGAGATGTACTTGGGTGGCAGTCCGCCTGTCAATGTCAGATTTCAATCCTTCAAGCAAGCGCCGAAATGACTGCGGTGTAAGCAGGCTTTGCCTGATAGTTAGTGTTAAAGAGGAGTGGGGTGCTAGATGCTCGCCACGAATCCTATGCGACATGTATGTCAGGCATTTGACAAGGTGCAAACACAATCGAGGCTGATACGTACGGCATCGCTGACACCCCAACTGGTGATTGAAACACAAGCCGAGACTTGAAGACAGGCTTTTGTGACGACGGTGTAATCGTTGGCAGAGGCGCCCTTGATATCAAGCTCAGTGATGGCAACTTCTGTGCCGGCACCAGCAAGCGCCTGCAGCGCAGCGAGGACACCACCGGTTCCACCGGCCTACCGGGTTCCTGTGAGTCATGAAGACTTCGAAGAAAATATAAATACCTCAAGATGCATTTGTGTACCAATACCATCAATTAACTTGCTGTTTGCGTTCACGCGCTTGGTAAGTGCGACGATTCCTGAAAAAAAAAACCTGAAATCAACTTCTGCCAAGAAATCGGATAAAGGTCAAACCTTGGGTTTTTGCGTTGTTAGAATCGAGGTTGTAATCATTGATGTACAGCCTGTTTGTAACGTTCAATTTCGGTAGAAAAGACACCGTATTTGTTATCCTTACTTGGCTGTCGAATCTGCAGCACGAGCAGCTTGGAAGGCAATTGTTACAAAGGACTGTAGGACAAGTCAGTTGTGCCCTACCAGACAATTTTCACAAAGAAAATACCTCTCCGAGCACGTTATAGAATACGCTGGAGCGCAGACTTCCATTCTCATTGAGACATTCGCTGAAATGTAGTGTTAGCCAATGGCCTCGATCATGAATACGAAAGCCTTGACTCACTTGACTACATCCCACTGTTCATTGACAATGAATAAGTTGATTTTGACAATGATCCAAATGACATACGGCTATCACAATGTCATGAGGGGCGGCGCGGCATTTCAAGTTATGGAAATTTACCGTAAAGTTTCCCGGCATATCGTCCAGCAACTGTCTGAATGTGGTTCTGTATGACCGATGTCTGAAATATGGCTTTTGAATGGTCATTCCAAGTTTGAAGAAGGTAAAGTATCCACCAAGGTCGCTTTGTCGTTGATGTTTTGAACCCAAGTAGGAAGTTGAGAATGCCATACTGCGGACTTCACATCAGAGAACGACAACGGGGCAACTGAAGGACTTCTTACCCAAGGTATGGCCACGAATCATCTTTCCATTAGAAACGGCCCAATTGACGAGAGTGTCAGCATTAGTGAAAGTGAAAGACCCTCTCGTGCTTTCGAGAGCATCCCACTTAGTACAAGTATCATTCAGGAGTCGGTCACTACTTTGGCCAAGCAAGGTTTACCTTCATGGAGTTTTCCTGGTTCAGAGGAAAAATGGTTCGTCAGTGGCTACCAAAAGTTTGAATAATGATCCATACAGGGGTTACTTGTCCAAAGTCCGATTTTAATATGGCCACGTTGGCTATGGAGATGTTTCCCTCAATCGCTGCCAGGAATGCAACAAGGTAAGAACAAACCTGCTTTATTGAGAAGAGCTGAATCGGCGCATGAGCCCTGCAGCCGGACTGAGAAATGAAACTCCTCGAGTTTTATTGGCGCATACCCAGAATTTTTTCCCCTTCGCCACAAACTTGGTGTTCAATCCTCCAGTGGGTGCCGGGACTGGAGTCGTGCCACCACCCGGAGGCTGAGTTGTGGCAGTGGAAGGTTTGCATCTAGCTTCCAGTTGGTCACCTTGTCGTGAGGAAGAAAAAGGTAGCAATTTACTGAGAATACCATTCATCCTGGACAACACAACTACTGCCAGCATCACCTGGAAAATTGGGTCATGTCCGATGTCAAGACATTAAATAAAGGAGACATACAAACAGTCTGGAAATGAACTAAGAGAGTTAGCTGTCTGCGTGGTGCAAGTCAAACTGATAGACGCACGCTTCCGGTATAGTTTCTACCTCCACCTATGAGAAGCAGTCTCAGCATCATAATTAGATGATCAAAATGACTGTACATTGTCCCCACACTGGAACTGCGGAGACACGATCCGCGATGAGCGCCAATAAGATGATTGAGAGTAGCTTGAACATTCTGGTGGTTTCCGGATAACAATTCGTCCTCCACGCTCCTTTTAACAGGTCCTGATTTCTTGAAAGACCGAGGCAACGATCTTTGGAAATTCCCCGTATGAAAATCCGCGCCGATTCCGAGGTTGCCTCTCATAGTCAGTCAGGCGACAAAACTTCAGGGTGGACTTATATCTCGAGGCAGCTACAAACACGCTGATCTCGTGCGGCTCAACTTCGCTTATACCCTCGAGAACGTTTTAAGTCCGGTTAAAATGATATTCGTTGCGGCAATGAAGAAGTCTCGCTAGTCCCATGGAGTGAATGGCGGAATAAATGGATCTTGCGAACACAAAATCATGTTCATCAGAGGGGTATTGAGTGAGAAACTCGGTGAACGGAAACTGTGAAATAGAGATGTAAACTTGAAGTGACAGGGTCTGAAGCTCAACTGATTGCAGATTTGCTAGGGAGCTTTCTCTCGGTAGAAAGATGGACAGCCAATGGCATTGTGACCATGTGAATATGTCAGATCTTCGACACATACCAAAAGGTTGTCTGTAAGCGCCAAGTCGAACGCAGAAGCACCGCAAAAGCACCGTAGCTGGTCTCAACTGCTCGAGGGTTTGTGGTGACAGAACCAGAATAACAATCTTCATTCATGAAGACATTTATTTTGAGGAATAATGGATGATTGACAAGTTCGCGTCCTGCGCAATATATAGGTTCATGTCGGCGCATGTGCTTGTCTAGGAATGTAAGATGGCCTGACTGGCGGTCCGCCCACCGAAAGAGAGTGAACGCCAATCAACAGACAGCCTCGAGATCATATGATACAGTCTAAAACAAGTTGCTAATGATTGAACTTCGGAAAATTTGACAAAAAAGAGGCGATTGCGGTAGTACCACCTCCCTTGAGTTTGACCACGGTCCGCGCTGTCCCGGAAAAGCAACGAGAAGAAGAGTTGTGAATGCCGTCCAGTAAGTCCATAACGGTTCAAGATATGTATATGTCGGGAACGATAGCTGTCATGTCAGGTTGGTTGAGGCTTGGTGAGCGTGCGGAGAAACGAACTAAAGCCAAGCCAACAGCTTTCGAAGTACTATTTATCCTTGCGGTCCGGAGCGCTCCGTCAGCAGTTTTTCTGTATTATCTTGTGATGCTAGCGTTGGGTCGAGAGAGATTCTCCGCCATTCCAGTCGATTGTTGACAGGTGTTGGATAGGTGGGGTCATTTCAGTATTTTCAGAAGGCAAAGTTGGCAAACCTTGGCAAACTCGAACAGAATAAACACCTCAAAGTGGATGACGGTGGCCATGATCCATTGCCCTTTGCTACACTTCAGCTTGAGTGCTTGGATTTGACTGCACTTCTACAGATTTAGATTTGCCATAGTCGAGTTGCATACCGACTTGTCGTCCTGTCAAGCAATGACCGCATATGAAGAGATAATTATCAACCTACATGATATCGCTCTTATCTTGAACTACGAACGCGCTTCCACGGAGCCTCGCTTTAGGCATGCCAAGTTACGTGAGGTTGCAGATGATGTTTTGACTTCAAGACAATCAGGCTTCGTACGCCTCAGTCGGCGGAGGCAGAGGTTCCCAAGATAGGTTTCGTATTTGACAGGAAGAAACCGTCGCCGGCGACTCGAGGAGATCCAGATCTTCCTTCAAACATTCTTCCAACGCCCATTTCCCCTGCTTTGAAGCGCTTGACGTCAAAGGAACTCGAGACGTACTATTGGCAAGCACGCAACCACGATGGCTGCTTCCAGACGGTGACACTCTTCCAACATCTTGTTGACCTGTTCCCGATGCATACGCGGGTTCGTGTGCGAATCGTTGAACATAACAAGCCCAAAATTTACTCGAACTTCGCTAACCAGCCCAAAATTGGGGAAATAAGCTGGTTCGGCCGAATTCCATGTCAATATCGTGCGTTCTCCCCGATAATCAGACCTACATCACTGGTGGACAGCGCGTCATGAACCATGCGGTCCTTGGTTTGCATCCCCGGGCGCATCAATGTGTCATCGTTACAAGTCGGAGATGTTGGGCGTCGGCATAAAGGATGAAGTCTGTTCGTCCTTGAACCTACTCCTCAATACGTTGCTCGTTTGGAGAAGTTTGCTCAGCAAAACAACTTCAAAGACGCTATGCTCAGTGGTCGATCAGGATCGGTCGCTGGCGCAAGTTGGTATTGTTGTAATACTTGCTAGTTAATACCTTGCCATCTTAGGTGATATCACGGAGCAAGCGCCATGTACCAATACCACGCCAGCACACCCAACGATCTAGGTCGGATTCGTCAATCCTCCATGCAATCCTCTGTGTCCCAAGCCTCGTCCCAACCAAGCCCAGTTCTGTCCCAGCCTGGTCGAGCGGGCTTTCCATAACTAATCCAGCCCATGTAATCCAGCAATATTCCTGCCGCCTTCACAAAAATACTTCCATCCATCCTCGATGTCCCTAAATGGGTCTCCATCGCATCTGCGGCGCCTTCCAAAGGGATTACAAAAGCCCCAATGGCGCCACCTGGGCGTACATCTCCGTACTGCTGAGAGGCGAAAATCATGGAGCGCATAACCTTCAAGACATGCGAGTCTGGAGCATGGACGACGCAGCTGACCATAGCAGGCCATGGATTGTAATCAGAATCATCAAGGGGGTTTCCTATGCATGACTCGTCTGGCTTAGGTTGAGAACCAAGTGATAAGGGCGGGCGCGGCCGGCTTGTGTACGACATCAGGAGATCGGGCTTGATAACGGGTCTGCCCCTGAGAAGTGTGATGAGAGCAATCACAGGTATGAAAGCTCTCAAGAACCTGGCTTTGTGGGTCGAATTTTTGAGCAATTTGAAGATAGGATGGAAGAAGAAAGTGGATGTAGAAAGATGCATGAGGAAGAAATCCAATCTTGGCCTCTGTCCTTCTTTACCGGTCGCAAACATTAACAGTGTCGAAACCCAGACGAGTTCTTCGAGTTTAGCATCATATTCGTCCTCACCAGCTTCTTCGTCAACATAGTATTGAGAGCAGATGCGACGGATCTCTTCTGGACGCCCTCCAGTCAAATGCGCCTTTAGTTGCATATAAATGGTGGCATCGGGGACATAAGGCACAACCGGTTTGAGAATTGGTGAATCATAGACCTGGCGGAGAAGCTCAAGGAGCGAGGGCCCTCTAGAGACCTGGCGGGCTTCTCGAGAGGACTTGTTGTGCGTCGCATCTGGAGGGTTTTCGAAGTTGATCAGATCATTCAAGGGTAACGGAGGGTGAACGGCGGTTTGTGCTAAACTATAAATTGGTGTTCAACTTTCGTCTTGAACAAGGAACACAAACCGGTTGCCACCAACAAGTCATCGCCAAACTCTATGCCATACTTTTGAATCAAAAGTCAGATCAATCTTTGTTTTCTGCGAAGAGGATCTCTCACCCCAACTTGAATCACAGGATGAAATCTTAGCAAAAATCAGTCTTAACAGGACCACACTCTTGATCGAGAGCGACTCACGCTCCACTGACAAACCGCACAAGCATATTTGCGCCATCAATGTTCGAGCTCGGCGCAAAGATGAATCGCTCGAGAGTATCAAGGATACCAGTGTGTTGCACTTGGGCGGAAAAGGAATTTCACAAAGCCGCTATAAGCACTGTTTTGGCAGAAAATTAGAGAAGGGAAAAGGGAAGAGAAAAGGCATGCGAGCAATAGTAGACGAACTTGCTATTTCCTGTGAACTGTGCCCAATTCTTTTCTGTGATGATGATTTCCTTGTCCTTGTCATCTAGAAGGATAGGCCGCTGTTTCTTGGCTTCGACTTCGTATATTTTCTGAAGAAGCGATGCGGGAGCGCCGAGATCATATGCAGCTAGTATGCTACGAAACACTGGAAAGTCAGAGGATGATGACATTGTGACTGATGAGCAAGGTGGTTATGGATGCTTGGGGCTCTATAGAAGCAGTGGTGCTCTTGTGCGTCCTTTAAGAGGAGATCTTCAGCAACTTTCCTTGACTCGTAGGTTGCTCCAGGAAGGTTCAATAACCCCTTCCTACGAAACGCGTACGAGGTAGTCGACATGAGTAGGGTGTGGATACAGTCTGGAGAGAATGGAATGGTTAGACATCTTTTCTGAACCCTCTAACCTATTATCATAATTGTGTGTAGCCGTTTGTGTATGAAGAATGTCAGCGCGCAATACGTGATTTGATGAATGCAATCTATTGTACTACGGTACAGACTATATATAGCGCGCATAAGCCTATCTGCCTCCAATTGCCAAGTATTTGGATTCACTGCACCGTCCACATAGATGTAATAATATACCATTTGGAAGTAAAACTTCAATCTATTATGCCTAAGTTTCGACTTTCGAACCCAAAACCTCTGGTTTCCTGCATTCCCTGGCTTCCATCATCCAAGGTCAAATCGGTGTGTGTTATTTCTACTGATCATCAAGGAACAGAAGTAACAGAATCTGATGTGGAGGATTCAGACCAAGGATAGCCAGCTTTGCGTTTCCAGTCTCGGGCGTACCATCAGGAAAGTCAAACTCCAGATCGAACGAGATGGTCAAACCGGAGCCTATGCATTAACTGTACAAAACAAGTTACATGAAAGAAAGAAACGCTTGAACAATCATAGCCGCTGCGATTCCATAAATAACAGTTCACATCTCCGAATAGAATAGGTCATCCTTAGGAGGAACGAACGACATCCGAACCTCAGTCCGAGTCTGAGGAACCAACCGCAGCGTCGAATCGGGCGTGCCATCAGGAAAGTCGTACTCCAGATCTAGATTTTTCGGAATGATGATGTTCACCTCCGTTTCCTCTTCAGAATCAACCAGCGTATTCGGCGTCAGGGGTTCCGAGTCAGATACAGGTGAATCAGCAGACGTGACCAGAGCCATAGGAGACGGAACACTGTCAGGCGGAGAGAGAATCCAGCTGGGAGTGCGGTACATATCGCGTACAAAAGTCCTGTTCCCCACTTCCCTAGGGCTAGGCTTTCCAGTTCCAAGTTCCTCGTCCAATGTGGTAGTAGCAATGTGAGACTGTGAAACATCAGATCGTTTTGTCTTTGTCTTGCGAGAGGAATTGCCAAGCCCCAGTCCTAGATTCAAACCAGAGAAGCTCCCATTAAACATACCATGGCAGGTTGCCGGGGTGAACGAAGCAAGCGACAGCTTAGATGTCATCGCAGTCGGGAGATTATGCGTGAAGCCAATCCCGCTTCCCATTTGATGGATCCCGTTTGGAAGGTCGGGAATAGGTTCGGCTGGCCGTGAAGAACGAAGCGCACCAGTAGAACGTGTCTTCATGCGGAGTCTGTTCTGGAAGGAAGTAGTGCTCAAGCTGAACAAGCGATACGATGTTTGAATGGAAGAATTGTGTTTTCGCAGCTTCGGAACTCGGCTATATGGAATCCCTGTTGACTCCCCAAATTCGAAGGAGTTGATAGAATTTGCAGAGGCACGATCGTCGCCGTCGATAGTGTCCCAGAAGCGTGACATGCGCACTGAAGGGCTTACTTCTTCCGTTTGCCCATCAGGTGCGACGGGAAGATTGTGGCCCATGGTGCCGATCTCAGACATCGTCTCATTTTCTTCCTCGAGAGCCGCGGGAATAGTCACCTTGAGAACTGGCCTGAGCAAGTCAGCCATGGAAGATCTACTAGAATCATGCAAAGAGATCCAAGAAAGTCCTCTGGTAGTTTGCTTCTTGCGATGAGATTCGTTTGGGCAGTCCTTTTGCAACAAATCTTGTTCAGTCTTGGGAGAAGGTGGCTTGAACGAAGTAACACCCTTTGCACTTGCATCGACGGTACGACAGCCGCCCGCGAGTGAAGGCACGAAAGGGAGAACTTGGGCTTCTTAGTTAGCATGCAAAGGTGAGGGGTATCCATACTCACCTTGTGCATCCTTGGTTAATATTTTCTCCCAGTCTCTGATGGTGCGCCTTATGATTAAGTTGTTTGGAACACGATCGAAGAACAAGACATACACTTGCGCAAAGTAGGCATGTTTTTTGATCTTTTTCATGTCCCAACGTATAACGGGGTTGCGTTCCAAGCACTAATCCCAAACAAGCATAAGGTAAGAACGAATTATTGAGTAGAATTGATTGCAACCTTGAGGATCAAATCTCGAGCCAAAGGGTGGACGAGCCGCAACGATTCCATCTGTATGGGGCACTGGACTATCTGATCGGGTAACATCGAATCGTCTTCCACTCCCTCGTATTGCCGTCCAAAAGGAAACTGGAAGAATCAGCTGATATCAATCTTATTATTCAACTCAGCCAGAATTGTTGCTCACTGACCGAACCGAAAAGCATGAAGTATAACAGTATCCCAAAACCCCAACAATCGACAGCAGTGTTGTGTGCCCAGCCTAGTATGATTTCTGGGGCTTGATATTCCGTTATGTCACGTTCGAACGAACTCAAAGTCGTATCATAGCCCTCATCACCATTCGGAACAGTCTGAGGCAAAAAACTTGCACATCTGAAATTCGTCAAGACCACATGGCCGTCGGCGTCGAGCATCACGTTCGCTGGATTGAGATCTCTGTGAACGATACCGACGCCGTGCAGGGCAGATACAGCCGAGGCCTAAATATGCAGTCAACAAAGCCAATCTAGGTGTTCGTGTAGCTAACCTACTATCTCCGCGGCGAGAAAGAGAGCGCGGTTCGATACTAAGGAGCCGTGCTTGTTGATAAACTCAAGAAGGCTGCCATTCGCATAGTAGTCCTGTAATATCACATAGATTTAGCTATGAGTAGTTGCGTAAACGTGAGCACCGACCGTAACGAGATAGATCTGTTCTCCGCTTTGGAAAGCCCAGAGCAAACTTGGGAGAAATGCAGTAGACAACTCAGTCAGAGTTTCAAGTATGGCTTGTTCTAGACGAACGGCGCCTGAGTTCGCCTTTCCCGATTGAACCATGTATCTTTTGTTCGTATCTCGCTTCGTGCAAGGCTTCGGATCTGTCATACAATTTGTACCCGACAAGGTCTGACACATTCCCAAGTCGAAGTCCGAGAGTGCTGCAGTCGGCTAGAGCAAGATTTTCGGTCGCGGTTGTTCTGGAGCGATGGATAAGAGCAAACAACCCACGATAGCGGCACAACTTGACTCCATCTGGTCCTCCTGGATAGTCGGCAAATTTGACGAAGGACGTTTTGATGACAAGACGATGATTTCCTATGACCGATGTAATCAGAACCAAAGTATTTGACGAAAATAAGGACACACTTCGATCTCATCCTGAGCCCACTCTGGATTAATTTCCCTGATATTGGTGAAGTTCTGAAAAAAAGTCATTCAGAGAAATTGCAAAGTTAATGCAAACTATACTTGAATATCATAGCTGATATCTGGGCCTCCTTGAGCCACGCATTTTTGGATCGGGGTTTCCGGAATGTGCAGCCCAAGACCTTCAAACAAATCGCCGAAGTTATGCTAAGAAATGTGTTGTGAGTGAGTACCGTGATCCTAAAGACGTTGCGAACACACAGAGAAAGGAACCAAGTCAAACTCATTCACTTCCAACCGGGGAGAAGTAGGGCATTCATGAAATTGACAGCGCGACGGTGAATTCTCAGGCGCGGATGAAGGTTCCTATCTCTCAAATTGAGCAAGCCAGTTTGGCCCAAGCCGCAAGGTACAAAACCTGTTCGACAGTCTGTTCACTGAAGGACCATATCGCCATCCTACTTAGAAGGCCAACTAGACTGGCACTCGTTTACTCTGAAACCTGTTTTAGAGCAATAGCCGTGAATATGTCAAAGCAACAGGAGGACGCCTAGAATATAAGCCATACCTAACGCAAACGTTCGTACTCTGGGTTTTGTAAAAATGTCCTAATAGCGAGTGATGCAAGGTAGCGCGGATTACGAGGGCGGCAAGGGATATGGTGAACAAGGTCAAAAGTTGAAGGACGCGACAAACGAAGGACTTTGAATTGTGCTTGGTCGAGTTTGGCACCTGCTGTGGCGCATGTAAAGGCAATCTGTTCACCGCAGCCTGTTGAGACAACAGGTTTTCAGGTTTTCATGAACCGTCATTTAAATCTACGTGAACAATATCTATAGATTTTGGATCTTCGTGAAACATTACATTACTGCACAATTGCAAATTGCGGTTTTCCTTGATATCCTAATGAACTTTTGCAAACGACCAGATCTACGCTTTGTTCAGATAAAATAAGCATAAGCAAAGAAGGAGAAACACACATTCATGATTTCACTTCGTCTAAGACCTTCGCCGTCGCTTGTACGATGATTTCATGCTCAACGTCGTGCAACCGCTTTTCGTATTCTCCAATCGACTCTCCCGACACAAAAGGAATCTCACGAACGATCAAAGGCTCCCCTCTATCCACATCCTTCACAACCCGATGGACCATGGCACCAGAACGCGTAATCTCCCCTTTCTGGAAGAGCTCAAATGCTCGTTCAGTGGCGTTAGCCCCATCGAATTCCCCAGGCAGCGCAGGATGCAGGTTGATCACAGGAATTGGATCTGTCAGAGATAGCTCCTCGTTGCCCTCCACTTGCTTTCTTCCATCCAGGAGCTGCAAAAAACCATCGCTCAAGATATGCATCCATCCAGCTAACACGACAAGATCAGGTTTCTCGCGCAAAACGATTTTGGCAACCTCAGCATCATAATCCTGCCTCGTCTTTCCAGGGTTTTGTTTGAGATATGGCTGCAAAGCCAGATATGCGGTAGGTATGGGAGGAACCGCCTCAGCGGCTCTTGTCAAACCATACGCCGCCTTCCGATTTGAGAGCACCAATGTTATCTGAGTATTTGGGAGTGCTGGTGTGTTTTGAGCATCGATCAGGGCTTGAAGATTTGTTCCTGAAGTTGGGTGGACATGAGTTTCCGCCTGACCATAGATGTGCAGCAACTTCATATACCTGATCCAGAGATAAGTACCACAATCTTTCTCCTTCTCGAAGACATGGTAGATGCTAAAATATTTCCGGAAAGTGATTATTGATCGGTCTCACCAAAATAGACGACCGATCGAATCGGGGCAGGATCGGCTCTCGTTGTACAGCCAGACACAAAAAATGATCTTGGTTTAGGAAGCTACAATCACCCACCCATAAACCTCAGCCTATTTCACCAGATAGTCCTCGAAGAACAATGCGATTTCCAGAGTCACCACGATCAACCTCTTCTTTCTTTTCCGACCATTCCGGATCACCTCCAAAACTCGATATAAATACTCTCGCCCTTCTTGACGCTTTCTTCAACGAAAAAGCTGACGAGGAAAGACGATTCAACGAACTCGCAGCAGAAACCGCTGCTGCCAGAATTGCCGGGTTAGCTTTGGATGATGCTCACGACGAGGACGATGAGAAGCCGATGGTGAACGTGGCTGACTTTCGTCTCGCCTTCGGCGAAGACTGGCAGCTGAGCCAATTCTGGTAAGTATAGAGAGAAGCCGAAAACAAACGACAGAGGCCCTCCAGGAGATATATGTAGCTTAATAAGGAGGTGGAACCTGCCCACAGGCTGGCCCCCGGATGGACGCCCTATGTGTTCAGTTAATGCCTTCGGGTCTCGTTCAACAATTTTCTGTCAATAAAGGGCAAGATAGATGCCCTCCCAGTCCCAACCTTATTAACCTCTATATTGTCTCTGCAGGTACACAGAAGAAGCCGCGAACAGACTTGCCAAGTCAATACACTCCCTCTGTGTCCCATCTACCAAGGTGGCTTTTATGTGCTGTCCAACTGCGTTTGTTGCCTTTCAACATATGAAACGCCTTGACGGAGCGGTGCTGCTCGAATATGATCAACGATTTGCCATCCTTTCGCCTAAGCAATTCGTGCCCTATGACCTGGATGAGCCTGATCAGTTCCCTGAATCGCTGCGAGGCACCATCGAGCTGGCAGTAGTAGACCCGCCTTTCCTTAACGAAGTCAGTCCATCGTCAAATTCTTATCATTGATCAAACTAACAACTGCCTTCCTTTCAAGGTGACGAATGTGAAACTAGTTCAGACTCTTCGTCCAATCCTCCATCCAACAAAAGGACGAGTCATCTTGATCACATCAACGTCGGTCGAAGACGTTATTCATAAGCTATATGACAGTTTCCCGATAGGCCCAATGAGGAAGACATCAATCGTGGTGGAGCATGGCAAGCTCGTGAACGATTTTGCATGCTGGGGCTCGTGGCATGGAGCAGAGGACTTGGGCAATGAACCACACAAGTTTGCACTTTGAATACTACCATGGGACACATGAGTATGAGATGTATGAGATGTATGTATATGTAGACATTGCGAGATTTTAAAAGGTAATTAGAGGTTCCCGGAAATGGGACTGTAGAAAGCATTAGACTTAAATATACATACAACAAAAGGGTATACCTATACACTACGGCTAAAGAAAAAGGTTCAGCTATCCTGTATGATAACACAGGACAAGTCCATATACATGATCTTTACGTTCCTCTCCTTCGCCACCGCCTCCACCAAGGACCTCGTTATCACGACCGTATCATTTTCTGACGTTTTGGTCAAGCGGCGCATCAGGAGCCCACACTCATTCAAAGCGAATGCTGCATCCTCGACGCGGAGATTCGTGGCTCGCGAGATCTCAGCAAGGGTACATTCGACCTTGACGTGTGTCTCTGCTCCCCCGTCTTCTCGATGTGAGGTCTCAAAAACACGTTCAGTGGTGAAAAGAGGATCTGAGGGGGCATCTAAGATGATTGGCACTAATCTGGTGAGCAAAGGAGACGCACCATTGATATATTTAAAAGGCATCATGCCGATGCTCTTTTCTATACTCGCTTCCGTCACCTCGCCTTGAAACCCCTTGGCCTTTTTGTTTCTCTTTGTTTGAGGAACCGGATCGACATCGCCTGGAACCTCCTCAGTCATGTTTGGGAAATTGGCGACATTCCTGATAGAGACAATTTCCGGGGGGAGCACACAAAGAACACGTCTGCGACAAACAGTCAAAAAACATCATTTTCCTAGGATGTGACTTACCTGAAAAACCTGATAAGAGTAGAGACCCAGTAGGCAAGGTAACTCCGAAGTCCAAGGTCAGATAGCGGTCGCTCTGGGGTCCCGACCTTATTGGCCCTCCGTGATAATTCATAGCCTGATCAACGGCACGTCAGGTCACGAAGACAATGTACAAAGTTGGCAGGGCGTACTGAATTCAATCATCAGCATGCCATAGCCTTTCCGTTGATACTGGGGTAGTGTCATTATGCAAGCGAGGTTGTAGTCATCATATGAGACTTTTTCCTAGGTGCAACATTGGCAAATTTTCGAAAGAGCATGACTAGGCCTACTTTGGAGAAAAAGCCAAGGATATGGTCCTCCGACGACTTCGCATCCGTAAGAATATAGAAAAGAACTGAGTGGACTATTGAGTAGGACAGATCCTGGAATAAGGTAACGGCCTACAGTTATCACAGTCAAAAAAGAGTGTCTTGACATCAATGAAAAGTTTTCCAAATAACGATAGGTTCTGGCAATAGAGCTAATAAACGCAAATGCTAATCAGCTACCTGGGCCAACATTACAAAAACATTGGCTGACCTTGTCCTTGACTCCATCAACCTCCCATATCGTATGTGCTCCTCTTTGATAAACCTTCTTTCCAGGCGGATGTTTTAGCTTACAATCTTTCTGGCTGAACGTGAGTCGTATAAAGAACGATAAGAAAGAACGAAACTCACCTTATGCGATTCCCAAGGCACACCGTCTGCCATGTACTTGAAGCAGAAGTGGCACACCCATAGCATCGCCTCGCCGTTGTGATGTCGGCTCAAACCACCCGCCAGCAAATCTGAAGTTCGACCGTGCGATCGCGCAGTAGCCCTTGCAACCCCTGGTATTTTGTTGTATGCCGGTGTAGATGTGGCAGGAACAAAATCTTCTGATTCCGATTCAATCAATGGGTAAGGTGAATAGTACCTGTGAATGTGATAATCTGAGATGAACAGGAACTAGAAAGGAAAGCCAAACTTACCACGGCTTTATCTTCCAGACGTCAAAGATGATCATGTCAAAGTTCCGTTTTGCTGTTAATTGCTGATGATGTCGCAAATCAAACTCGTCCTCGGTCATGACTACCTCTGCAGGCTTCATTTTCCCATTTTTCTCTCCATAGGACCCAGGAGTGCCCCGCGAAGCGACACCATTGGATGATGAAGGTTCGGGGCTTTGAGATTCTGTTCGCTTTCCGCGTTTCCGTTTCCTGCTCGTGGATTCGGCGGGAAACTTCGGTTCTTCATCGTCAGGCCTGCAGAACCCTTCCGGAACCCATTCATCCATCCGCTTGTCTGTATTGACGTAGTGGACGTATACTTCCCCATGTCGTTTTTGTAGGACATGGGCGGCTTCTATATATATGAACATGAGCATGACATGCATACAGCGTTTTCCACAACTTACTTTCTACTCCATTCTTGTTTACTGTGTAGACGCGTACATCAGTGTGAATAGGGACTACGTGAGTGGCTGGCATCCGAGTTCTCCGTAATGTATTCGAATGGTGGTGATGATTTTCCGCGTTTTCCGAATCTTGTGATAATTCAAGCGTTATTCAGGATGCCAAGGAGTCAAACGCGGAAATGCTAGTCGATAAGAACTATGAAGGATGTAGAAAATGGCGCTACTTGTTGTCCGAAACAGTCCGGTGAACCACTTTGTTTGCCGAAAAAAGCTGTTTCAGGATGATACAAACAACGATGAAAGCCACTTCTACTCGAGTACAACTGTCACAACAACGGAGAACATTTTGACCAAAATTACTAGAAATTTCGGGTTCCAACGTCTGCTGCATTTCGTAGAAGCAATAGAATTGAAGACGAGTCGGTAACCCACCAGAGATGATTGGATGCTGATTCTAAGCGAAAGTTTCTGAATGGGTTGTTTGGCTACGTAGTGCTTTGGAAATATCAGCTCTGCGCGTCCAGTCCATTACGGTTCCAATATACTACTTACCTAGCTCCCGGTCGAGTTTCGCTGTTCAGCAAGAGATCTGGTCAAACATTCTGCGAGAAATGGCCGCAAATGTGCTCCCCATATCCGTCTACGAAGATTTGCTTCCGAAACTTGTTGCGGTACTCGAGTTAACCCAACAACTAGAAGGTATAACGACTCCTCAAGCCAAACAAAAACTTCTCCATGCAGTGTGTATTACTGACCTCCTATATCGACCCCAATTGACGCGACGCATAGACCAACGATTTCAAGAACTTAATTGCGCAAGCAAAAGATTTTGCGATAAATCTGCCAGGCGGAGAACTCGTTATCGAAGAACAGGATGATGTTATAAACATGTTGGAGATGTTGAAGGAACGCAAACGGTATACATTCTATTTACCCTTGTCAGAGGAAAACTTACGCCGCGAATTTTTCCAGCGCCCAGCTCTCCGAGTTTGCGGCAAGAAATGTGGCTTCCCAGGCGTCTGGTCTGGATATGAAAATGGAGGTTGATTCCATGGCCTCGACACCTTTTCATCGCGACGAGTGACCTTATTGCCTTGCCGCTCAAGACGGATCAGACTTACTTGATGAAACTGTGGAAATAATTAATACCAGGCTAGCATCTTGCGGAACATCCAGGACGAATTAACTCGTCCACACTTCACGTCAGCCACCACTTCCGCCGCCTTATCCTTCCACCCTTGCGTCGGTTTCCTGCGCCTTATACCTTTTTGCGACCTTGAAGGTTGTTGATCATCATCTTCGAAGCCGGCCTTCTCGTTCACAAGCCCTGTGCATCTCTTCTGTCATTACCCATTGCTACCCTTTCAACGTCTATGTGGGCTTTAAATCCTATGTCCGCTGGGTCGCTGGCCCTCAACCTCCTTCATCTGATGCAACGAAGCCATGATAAATATATTCCGGGAGTTGTGTGGATATCTCCTTCGGCAAATGATACTTTTGGCCCAGGCGATACCATCGTTGCTAAGTGGAATATGACTTCGGGAATTTCTTCTCCCTTGTTTCGCCTATGTATGTCTTTGGAAAACTTCTCAGGAAGCGAAGGTTATGGTTTAGAGGGCCGATGTGGATCGACATTGTCGCCTGTAGTGGAGCACGGCGGTGGATCATACTTTGTGGAACTGTGCGTCTTCTGCATCTCAATATACGCATGTGATCCTCACCAATTTTCGATCAGGTTGGCGCCAAATGTTACTGAGTACGGAGAATATTTCATAGTGGTAGAAGATCGTGACGGTGCCGTTACTGACTCTCCTGTATTCCACCTGAGTCGTGAGGCAAATCGATTTGTCTTTCTTCAAAGATACTCATATCTTTATGTTTGCTTGGATCGATATCTACAGCACGAGCGCCCCCCGAAGTGCGCATTAGTTCGCCTCCTCCTTCGCCGCATGCATTTTTCTTCGCAGACGTTCAAACAACCTTCGATGTCATGGACCTACCTCTGCATCATTCTCTCTTATCCACCGAATTGACGACAACTACAACTCAGGATACCTCACTACTCTCCCCGCAGTCCCGTCAACCTCCGGTAGTGAGATTCGTCATACCCTTAGCCATCATTCTTGTGATCCTCGCCACAGCCGCTTTCATGTCTATTCGATACTGTTGGCAAAGAAAAGCAACTCCCAGTGACGACGTGGAGACGCTGGGACCATCTCGTCAGTCTACGATTGACAGCGTCCAATCGACGTCCGAAGTAGGACCTAATCATGAGTTACTTGATAAGATCGACCCAGGAAACGGAGCTTCTATGCCCATTCCCCTTTTCATGCCAGTCCATACCAGGGTAGAGAGAAACGGATCTATGATACGGCCATTCATCCTTTCGACGTATAGCAGAGCAACCAGTCGGGCGTTGCCGCGACGGGATGCGAGGAACTTTAGATCTTTGGGTATTTCTCATGCTCGAGGTCCGATTTACCCATCCTTACCGCCTATCTCGATATCTCCCAGGCCATTCATCGAGGAAGCGGAATCAGTGACTACGAATCCTGGCCAAACATTGCCACCACCTCCAGGACTTGTGTCGGTTCCTTCAGTACCGTCAAGCAAATCCTCATAGCCTTCCGACCCCAGACTTTTCACGTTCGGTTCCCGGAGCGTTGACGAAGGCCACTGTGGTCGAATGTATGGGAAGACTCGAGCCGTTCCAGTGATCTTGTTATAAATTGACTTGCGAAGTAATTCATGACCGAGATTTTGGAACTCGTCGATGCTACTTTTTGCCGTTAACCTTCTCAGTTACGAAGTCCGAGTGTTTGGTCTAATATTCGGTCTGATATTCACTTTCTGACGTAAGTGGGCCTAAGGACTGAGCGGCATACATTGTGCGCAGTTTTGACGGCCTCACGGCTCATTCATTTTTGAAGTCCATAAAGCTACGCCATTGTCGTAGCAGATACGACAGTTCTGCTCTGATCGTGGATATAAGCAATGCATGCATGATATGTATAGACTTTAGCTTGAATTGTACTCACATACGGTGTATAACCTCCAAAGTACGTCACAAGAAAAACCACCACTCACCAGGAGATTGTTTTACAACGCCACAGACTTTGCATTACTTAGGCCCTGCCCAAGGGAGCTCGTAAATTATTTTAAGTATTGTCTCTAGAAAGGATGCAAACTGTGCGGCTTCGGTATTGCGGAACCACGCCATCAGCAAAAGGATTGGATGTCCATTGGAAGCACTCTGGGGTACACCGTAACAAACGTCTTCTATTTGGATGTTGCTCGGCTGTCTGCTCCGAGTCCGGTTAAACAGACCAACGAACCGATGGCGGAGTGTTCCAAGTACAAGCTAGGTCAACATTGCAATGCACCTGTCAACGGAAGTAAGTTCCCATTCGTGAATGAAGAAGGTTTTCGATTCATAGAATCGACTGGGCTCTGGAAGAAACACAAACAGCGCTGGCAAGATTTTCACGAATCACGAGGAGATATCTCACTGTCTTTCTCAGTAACCCTCACCAATGTATGATTGCGACTTTGATATACCGTCGCTACATGTCCGAAATACAAGAAATATACAGTCAAATACAAGAGCTATGCTCCATCGTTACCTAGCAGACATGTTAGAATTAAAACTTAGCTTGAAAACACAACGAGTAACGCACCAGACTCCTTCGTCCACTGATCATGCCGTTTGATATCAGCATCGGTTACAGTCGGGCGCGTCGAGTCTAACGATTTCAAGAAATCTGCAATCTTCAACGGCGGTTCGAGTAGCTCGTCAGAGCCAATATCGGACCACGTCTTCTCCTCTGCATCCGGATCGCCAGGCGAACACGGTGTCCACTTCATCAGCCCTGAGTCCGGGTCCGCAACCTTTTTAAAATGGGTTGCAGAAATGACTTTCCGCACGGGTTGCATGAGAGCGTCGCGAACGATGATGGAAATATCGGATCCAGAATATCCGTCCGTTCTGTCAGCCAAGGTCCGGTAGTCCTTTGGACTGAGTTCACAAGCCGTTGTTCCAACATGGATTTCAAACATGCGTCGTCGAGCTTCAGGCCCAGGAAGAGGGATATATATTCGCTTCTCAAATCTGGAAAAGTTGTCAGATTCAATGTGATCTGTTATGCAGCTCGGACATACCTTCGTTTGATAGCATTGTCTAGTTGCCAGGGAATATTCGTTGCGCCCAAAACAAGGACGCCAGTGTCGTCATGGCCTACACCATTCATCTGCACCAGGAACTCCGTCTTTATCCTCCGCGAACCTTCCGATTCCGACTCGTTACGCGTCCCAGCTAGCGAATCGATTTCGTCAATGAAAATAATGGCCGGTTTGGATTCTCGAGCTAATTGGAACAAGTTCTTCACCAAGCTGAATTGGGTAAATCACACAAGCAGATGGGGCTTCACGGAATTGCTTACCGCTCAGAATCTCCTTGCCACTTGCTAACCAAGTCACTCGAACTGACACTGAAGAAAGTACTCTTTGCTTCAGTAGCAACGGCTTTGGCAAGGTACGACTTCCCCGTTCCTGGCGGCCCATACAGAAGAATACCTCTCCAAGGCGTACGTTTACCCGTGAAAAGGTGTGGAAACTTGATCGGTAAGATGACTGCCTCTTTCAACGATGCCTTTGCACCTTCAAGACCCGCAACATCGTCCCAGTTGACATTGGGCTTCTCTGATAAAATAGCACCCGCCAACCCCGCCCGAAGTTTCTTTGTTTCTGGGTCTTGATCGTCTTCTTCGCCGTCTTTCCTGCAACCCGAATACGATGAATGGCACGAACCACAGCTTGAGCGATACGCACTGTTTCCCTGACGGACGTGTCGCACCCCCGCTCCCATTGACACCAACTGCGCTCTTTCCAGGCTTCTCCATCAGATGCTCCTTCAAGGTCTCTGCCCGACCAAGGTATTCGTTGATCTTCGACATGATCAATTGCTTTGACTTCTCGTTCTTTTCATCTAGCAGAATGTTTCCAGAACTAGGCGTTGACATTGAAACTAAGGCTCACATTTCAAAGCAAGCATGAAGTAATCCAACGCATTCTGATAATACTTGTACGCCTCGGCATAGTTATGCTTGACATCTTCATCAATGGCCTTCTGCACGATATCTATGGCGCGCTAATGAGAGATATTAGAGCAACTTTGGAGGCAAGGTCGTTTTTTTGCGCACATCCAGGTTGTTTGTGTTTGACATCTGGGTTCCGCGACCCAACCGCAGGTCAAAGGATAAGAGAACCAAGTCCACAAGCGTTTCGAGGAAGAATGAAAGCGGTCATGTTTGCATCTGCTTGATTCACTTATCTACACTAGGTCGGGACAAAGACGCCACCACATACATACAGTGCAAACCAGGTAATCATTCTGAACAATTTCTGAATCTATAGTATTGTTATATTTTTTTGTCAGAGGTACCCGCAACTCTGAAGATCTCCATGTCAACCTTCTATTATAGCAGAACTTCTTGTGTAAAGTATCGAGTCCAGTCTCCGTCTGTATACACGTGCCGTGGAACGCGCGGCCAACGTTCCTATCGAACATGCGTCTTCGGGCCACCTGTAATCTGTCGATGGTGCAATGGCGGGAATACTTGTGTATTGGATGACAGTCGATATCGATGGATACGTGAGCTTCCGGATAGGAATGTGGCCCTTGCAGACTACTTGTTTTGAGGCAACTACCATTGCCGCTTTTGGCCTTAACAATGAAGTTGTTGTCCAAAGTCGGAACTTGCACACCTTGACACAACAACAAAGGGTTACAACGTGTGGCCCAGGCCGCATACTTGTAAACGTTATAAAGGGGATCGCAACGCCTGTCAGATTTCGTCTCTTCCGCCTTTTCCACAGCACAACACATTCTTGCTCCTGAATCGTACTCCGATCAACAACGACAGCCATGCCTGCCGCTACTAAACGTTCACCTGTCAGCCCAATAAAACCTGCGGATGCTGGGTTTTATGGGAAACTGCGCTCCATCACTCCCGCGGAATTCGAAGCATGGAACGAGACTGTAGACAACTCAGATTACTATAATTTTGAATTCATTCATCTCGATGAACCACACGAGTACCCTTTCAAGGTTTAAAGAATTCCACCGTGATTGGTTGCTTTATTAATTCTTCCTCAGGATCAAGAACTTGTCTGGGTGCGGACCAAGGAAGATAATTGGTGCCCCGGCAAAGTGACCGGTCGGGTGATTCGCGTTGGTCAAACTCGCCATGTAAGCCCGATGTCCTCCTTAACTGCACAGCACAACATGGGCGCTAATATGCCGACACACCTAGAGCAAACAAGGATTCTACTACCCAGTAAACTTCGGGTCAAAGAATCACCTGCGAAAATACTTTGCGCCCATGAACGGAGAAATCAAGCCGAATACCGAAGAGATCCGCATTCTTTTGCGAGATGGTGGTTGGATTGATGATGACGCAAGTTCAACTGACACCGCGTCTTCATATGCAACAGACTAGAACTCCTCGGCGTAGCTAACTCTCATCTAAACTAGCATTTACATTCACTGTATCATACCACGCGCTTCGTATTCATTCAGCATTGTATATTATAACCATCCAATTACCCCCAAGAGTCCAAAGTGCCGAGCCATTAGCTATGATTCGCAAGGTGTTGTGATTTAATTGAAGCCTCGCCCCGGGCTTCATGGTTGCTTCATGGGCTTTATTTTCCATGATAGATCAGTACGAGCCCGTTGGCAAACTGAAATAAACAAGCTGGTGATTTCAACCGTTATGGACGGACGGCGTCATCCTTGACTTCTTTGTCTCTTGCAAGTCTCTTGTTTCTAGCGCCTTGCGATACAGAATAACGCTATTTGCGACTCGACAGCACTTGGTGACAACTGGTGACGGACACAAGATTTTGCTCATCAGCTATAAATCGGTCCTAGCTGATTCAAATTGTCATTGATTTCAAGTTGTGCTATGTAGTTCTCGCAGGACTTTCTCGAATTCGTAAGATTCTCCCTCCCACATCGTCCGATACTCGCTCCATAGATTATCTGGTGGCTTGATTGATACATACAGCTTATTCTATGACCTTGGCTTTTCCTCGGCTGACGGCTTCCAGCTGCAGGCATGATCTTGTCGGTCTCAAAATCGTTGGTTCCACTCTGTTCTACTACAGGTTGAAAACAGATTGGACGTGCTGCATGTCATTTGCACGCCGTTAGTCGCACTCGCTACTATTCAGACGCTATGCATCCATGCACGATCAGGACTTATGATATTACGCGAGCATATGGTCGATCCGATTCGCCCATAGTTGTGCAGGATACTCTGATAGTCACTATTCGAATGCTAATAGAGGGGCATCAAACAAATTATCCGTATTCCACCCCCGATTGATCAAAGAAGATACATTGCACCAGTTCTTAGTGCAACGATGCATGCCTACCGGGTGATTGAAGAAACGCGGGTGTTGGGATCAGACTTTCGATGGCCAAGCCAGCTACCAGGCTGATGATACTGATGACTGGCTTTTGCCTGCTCTTGCAGTGCAGTTCATCGTCCCGAATAGCCCAGGCGAAACAGGGTAGAACTCACACTTATGCCTTCTTGCATATGGATATTTCCAACGCCATCAAACCGGTATGACTTGGACAAGATGGCAATTATGATGCACTGCATTTCCTCGCCGTCGTCATACGAATTGGGCTTACAACATTCTGTTCTCGGCCGGCAATCGAAGTAGATGACTTTGCCGTTTAGATGTCCTCCTATGACCTCATAACGGAAAGCGCTTAATTTCTCTATAAAAGGTCGACGGTTTGCTAACTACAATCTTCAGTTAGCCCGGCGCAACCAATCAATACTCTCAGCGGTGTGTAGGCTCTTATCGATAGCTCGTGACGAATTGTCTTCTAAAGAGTGAACTTCAGATACTAGGCTGGTCCAGTATCCTCCACTTCATTCCTACAACTTTTACGGTGAGTCTTGTCAATAGTCTTATCAATGTGCGACTCACTGACGAGATTCCTTTGAAGACCGAATCTCTCCTCGATAAATATGCGTTTCTCAACTACTCTCATTACCATCGCAGCTCTCGCCCTCGGGAACACCGTGGCAGCATACAGAGTGGTAGGATCCTCCGCTAGTATACCTTTATCAATATCTCATTATTTTTTGAATAGGGTTCCACCTCGATTGACGCTCGTGAGTACAACAACGACATCGAAGCTCGGGATTATTACGGCACTCTGCAAACACGCGACTTTGAAGAGCTCGACGCCAGGGAGCTCAACGAGATTGTCGTTCGTCTTGTTGAAGATTATGTACTTTCTACCCGCGATGTAGAGAGTGATCACCAACTCGTAAGTTATAGCCCCATGCTTACCGCGAGAGTGCCAGGATTGATTTATTTACCCTTTGTCAGTTTACTCGCCAAAAGAGAAAGGGCAAAGGCGGCGCCCAACCTAAACAACAACCTAAACAACAACCTAAACGAGGTGGAGGAGGAGGAGGAGGAGGAGGAGGAGGAGGAAACCATCACGTCCACATCGACCCTGGTAACCTTCTCCACGGAGCTGGCCACCTCGTAAGTCGATTGAGTTAAAAGTTCCAGAAAACAGCTAACGATAGACACGTAGATCAACGCACTCCACGGTAATGGTGGTGGTGGTGGAGAGTAGGCTACCAATCAGGGTCGCCAGAAAAAGGAAGAGGAATGAAGAGGATGAAGAAGAAATATATCTTGTTCGCTGTGTATGTACGTCGATGGACCCATTCGACGTCAATATACACAATGGCATGCAACGAAACTCTCAGGATTTCACAGTTTGTGCTTCTGAGGTCAGTAGCGTCATAGACCTAAGAGACCAACCCAAGTAGCAATTATGAATGCTTAGGCTCACTATTCCGGAAGGGGGAACCCCCTCAGGACTCCTGTTCGTCATAATAAAAAGGGCGCCAAGTTTTACCTTGTCTTCCCGCCTGCGTTTCATTGTAATGTGGGCCGGGCGATTGAAAGCAGGAAGGATAATCAAAACGGTATGATAGTAGGGTAGTACGAACCCCAGTTGTTCCGCTGGGACCCCAATACTGGTCTCCTCTCTCTCTCTCTCACTCAGTCCTCTTAGATCTACTTGTCAGACAATACGTCGCATACGACTCACAATATTTTCTACACCTATGAATACTACGTATATATATATGTAATTCCACGGAACGATGTGACGAAACTGGGCAGTACAGATACGAACACGCAACGGCGACGCTCGGGGAAAAAGACAGAAACTTGAAGCAAGTGAAAAACAGTATCGAAAAACTGGAAAGGGCAATAGTCAAGAAACCGAATGAAGCGTCAAGACAGAAGACAAAGAGTCGCCAAATGTTGGCGAAGCAACGAGGAGTGATAGACAACATCGTGACAGGAGGTGGCATGGTGCTGCTGCAAGAAACAGATTACAGAGGGATATATTGTCCAATGATAGTCCCTCATTCAACTAGAACCAGACAGATCAGTCTCACAAGAAACGTGAGGTAATCTAGTGAAAGTTCTGCTCACCAAATCCTCATCACGGTCAATTTCCCATATATGCCAACCCCATCGCCCTAGCACTCACATGGACATGCTTCGGCTCTGGCACATCCAGACACACCTCGATAGATTGCACCCACGCGTGCGCAATAACATCCTCGATCGTCGCCCGATGCCTAGGGTCCGGTTCCAGCATCTTGCGGATGAGGCTGCGACATGCACGAGGGTTGAGATTGTTGATCGTCGGAGGGCATGATGCCGTCGCCTGATTCGTGCTGACACATGCTGTCGCATATGCAGCGTAGAGCTGGTCCGTGGCAGGTTGAGCTGCGCGCCATGGAAGCTCCTGGAAGTGCAGGCAGTAGTAGACAATCCCGCAGGCCCAGATATCTACAAGGCGTGCATCATAGGCTGGTGGAGGCGGAAGATGACCGTGGAGACGTTTGAAAGTGTATTTGAAAGACCAGTAGTGGATATTTGAGATGCATCGACAGAAAGCAAGCAAGCACACAATGTCAGGCTGCCTCCGTTTATGAGAAGGACAGAATTTTAGGGAGGCTTACGTTTGCCTAGGAATTGCTCGGGAGCGATGTAAGGTTCACTCCCGCATAAACCCGTCGACATGTGCACTGTCGCTTCCCAAGGAAGGCGGTAGACGGTGGACGCCCCGTAGTCGCCGATCTACTCCGAGAATTTTGTAAGCGGCAGCTTCATGATGCTTGTTCTCAACACACCTTCAAGTGTCCCCTAGTGTCGAAAAATAGATTCTCCGGCTTGATATCCCGATGCGCGACACCTTGGCTGTGGAGGTAGGACACTCCATTCAAGATTTGCTTGAAGCAGCACTCGACTTCACTTGGGCTCATGCCTCTGCCCAACAAACGGCATCAGCACGAATATCAAAAGAAAGTGAAAGACGCCGGGAGGAAGGGGAATCGGCAATCTAAGCAAAGAATGCCGAGGATGGTCAAGACAACGACCGACTACAACCACCGCCCGGTGCAGTCTGCGCATTATCGTGCATTCGGCAAAACCCTTGAAAAACCCTTTGAAGAGTGAAGATTTTTTTTGCCGCACTTTTCCAACCATCACAACGCCCCGTAACGTCACTCGCATATCCACCAGAGTCATGAAGAAAAAGCAAGGAGAAAAGCAAGAAAGAGAAGAGCAAGCTCACCCTTTCTTGATGGCAGCATACAAGTCTCCTCCTGGACAGAACTCCATGACCTCACACCAATGTTGGTTCTCATCCTGGACAAGGTCGACCGTCTCAACTATATTGGGATGGTGAAGGGTCGACGAGATACAGAACTCGGCGGTAAGCTTCTTGACATATTCCTTTTCCGACTCGTTCTTGCGGCGTTTACGAAATTCCTGCACAAAGGAGACATGGTCAGCGATCAATGATTAAACAAACTGGTCGCCGGCTGTGGCTGGAGAAAAGAAACCTACCTTAATAGCATAGAGCTTTTCTTCGCTACGATCCCACTTGTGAGCCAGTCTGACAACACTCGTCGCGCCTTTGCCTATCGCCACCTTCTGGCATACACCGTACTTTTGCGTCAAGCTGACAGCACTGTCGCCGCCTGTACTCTTCGCCCTTCCATCTCCAGCGTCCGAGTCCGACTTTTTGGAAGATGTAGATCTTTGCGAGCTCTTCCTGTTCAGCTTGGGTCCGCTGGCGAGTAAATCTTTGAGATTGAACTTGTGGGAACTGCCATCCTTGTCGGAATGGACCGATGCAGGTTTGCGGCCTGGGGTAGGGGGTGGCACCTCATGCCCCTTGCTCCCACGCCGTTCTCGCCCTGTCGGTTGATGAACCGGCGCCGGGGACGCAAGTTTGCCTCCCGCGACTCCGGCCGACATACTCGGAGCACGGCTGGCAGGTTGACTTGGAGGCCTGCTGGGACCCCGACTGGGAGGAGCGCTAGGTCCATCCCAATAACTGTCAGTGGGAGACGTAGCCGTGGGCGAAGAGAGCGCCGATGGTAAGTGAAGTGGACTGTGCGGCGCTGAGAATTGTTTCTTGTGCTTTTGCTGGTCAGAGGAGGTGGACGAGGTATTGGACAGTGGAACTGCGGCTAGTTTCTGCAGAGCTCCCCTTGTGAAACCTGGTTGCTTGTCTCCGCTAATGAGAGTGTCGGGAGGAGGAAGTGGGTAACTGGTAGAGCTGACGTCACGCCCTGGAGATACAGTGGTACCATTCATAGGGGTGAAGGTGCTAGTACTTGAGACGGTGCTAGGATGGGAGATGCTCAGAGACGATGCAAGATGGTTCGATATATCACCATGGGGAGGTTTATCAGCTCCTTCGCCCTCGCCTTCCGTTTGAGAAGTCTCTCCTGATGATTCCAGCATAGCCATGGTTGGAGTGCGAATGGTCGTGATGCGAGTCGTGGTTGAGAATGAGATTGTTGATAACGATTCGATTATAATAACGCTCTTTTGTATGTCACGGATTGAATTGATTTAGGAATGAATCACAGAAACCTGTCAGACGTGAATAGGGTATGGGTGCGTCTGCGCAGAATGAAAATGGATGTCGTGCGTGAGGCGAGCTTGACAACAAGCAGGTGTTGATGGGTCGTGGTCGTATTCGGTTCTAAAGGGACATGATCATGGTGTACAACACGTTCCAGGGGATTTTTGTACTAGACACTGACAAACGCAATCATATCCAGTCAGAACAACGGGTTTTATGGGAAAAAGAAGACAAACCTGACAACGGCAATACCTATAAAGCTTGTCTTAGGTGCTGAGGCTGTTTAGAAGCTTGGGACGAAAGAGAGCAGGCTATAAAACGCCTCTCACTGTCGCCGTCGGTTGACGATGAGCGGGAGTCGAGAAACTTCGGAAACTAGAGAGATGGTGATGGTAAGAAAGGAAGAAAAGTAATCTCTAAGACTGAGAATTAATAGAGAAAACCGAGGTATGTGTCAGCGGCAAATCTTTCCACCCACCACGTGCAGCCTAAAATTCAGCCTCTTTTCCTCATTCTTTTGTATTCTGAATGTAGATCCGCCAGAGCAACTCAAAAAAACGACAAGGCTACGGTATCCTCTTGACAATTAAGCGCTCGTTTGTGACATTGCCAGATCCTCGAACGAGGTCAGTGATCTTGATTTCTCTCTTTTCATTTCCCATCACCTCGGGGCAGCCTTGATTCTTTGGGCTGTTAATGCCACACGGTGTGTGGTGGGCATGCGTGAGGTACTGGATTCAAACCCCGAGCACGCTCGAATAACACACTACTGTCCTTGTGATCCATCGAGGGGAGACGCTCTTCCAGGCAATTTGTTGCATTCTGGTATTTGCAAATTCACCTGCTTCCAACTCTGGACTCTCGCAGACTCTCGCAATCCCGCGCCGCCTTCCGTGTCGGGTCTCTCTGTCTTTCCTTGGCTATGACATACTCGATTGCCTTGATTTGATCAAGTCTTGAGTGTCTTCATGACATCTTATCAGATCTCAGGGTCAGATGTTCATCTCTCAAGACATTTGAAGACATTTGACGTTCGGTGAAAGCGGCGGATAATTTCTTAATCTTGACCCTGCTTTCTATCCTGACCAGAGAGACTTCGTGGAGTTTAACGACCGGAGGATGATACACGAAGAACCCAGAAAGGTATAATTATCTCTCAATCATCTTCTTATCTTCGAAGTATCGACTCATATCAATCGATCTTGGTGGGCCAGCGAGGCTTACTTGGGCGAAATTCGAAGACCCTTCGTTCCCGCGTAAATTCATCCAGAGGTCAACTGATCAATATCAGGCATCAGCGGACAGACGACCGCAGTGGACGCGGGACACACAGAACTGAGTAGATTCATTCATGGAGTATGGTAAGATACTCGATCCTGCATGGCGCAGACATCTTTGATTATCTTTGTACCTAGATATTCTAATGGTATTCTCCCGAATGGCTTGCGGTCGCCGTGTCATTCGCGTCAGCAACCACCATCGGCCCAAATTCCACATGTCACCGTTCACCATGGTCAAACCGCGTAAATCCCTCGACAGCTGATTGAGTTGTATTCAGATTCGAATACAACAATGTATCGACTATAAAAATTGGTTCAGGCATGCTGTAGAGCGCATCAAGCACGAGGTAACTGACTGGACCGTAAGCTTTAAGATAACGCCGAATAGTATCTTTATCGTTTAGCGTAACCTTCCCCGACAATCTTGTACCTGTGCCAAAGGGTATTTGTCCGGTGCTGAGTAGCGCACAACTCGGGAAGATTTCCCTATGGCGATAGATGCATATATCATCTTGCCTCGCGCTGCCATATTGTTCGTCTGGTAAGCACCGTCGATAAGTTCTCCCAAACTTGGAAAAGTTGAGCAAATAGCAAATTCCCCTTCTAACCACCTGCGAAACTTGTTAAAAATACCTTTCAGGTCAGTGGCGCAACAACAGTGACTTCTCAGGCAGTCTCAGGCCCACATCAGTTTATAAGTAGAATGCCAAGCGCAACTAATGCCACAGGTTGTTCTTCGGTGGACGGTGACATGACGCGCAAAATATACAAATCATAACGTCAAGGCAGGCAAGCCGTTTCTCCTCCACCGCAGCTGGGGGTGAACTTTCAGGGCGTACTAACCGAAATGCAGCCGCGTTAACATTTGTAGATGTCCTCCTACGCCGGGCATGTGTGGCTCTCATGGATCCTCCGAGAACTGCGCATTTCCATACAAGGGCTTGGAACGTTCGAGAAATGCGTACGGCTTTGTCTGTGCGGTTTGTAAAGATCTAAGGTCAACAAACCCACGTTCGTCCTGCGGCTCTCACAGGCGATTTTTTTCGTATGGAGAAGTGGTGGATCAGCGTCTAGTCCGGCGCCATACGCATTGTTTTCCGTCAACGTATCGCGGCCATTGATACCATCCAACTTCCAACCAACCACCATCATCAAATAGTAGAAATCGATTCTGGGCTGAATTCCTCGGAGATGCACTACTTCTAAGGCCGTCTGCAAGCAGAGTCAGACGTCCGGAGGGTGGCACACGAGGATTAGGCAGAATTCGAGGGGATGACAGGATACGTTTGGTCAACGAAAAAAAAAACAAGGAGAAAAAAAAAAAAGAAAAAAAAAAGCAGTATGACAGTAGTCTCGAAGGTTTTCTCGTGAACGTTGAAACACGAGGTCATCTATTTTGCTGGCAAAGATGGGGTGATGGATTGCACACGGAAACCACGGAGGTGTTGCCTTCGTCGAGAGAATCTTACTAAGCAAATGCTTGGCAAAGAGTTGATTGACTCCCGGTCTTGATTATGTCTTCTCTTGCTCTCTCCCATATTATGAAGAAGATGATATGAAAATCAACAGAAGAAAGTAATTTGCAAATTATCTGAATGATTTTCCCGAAAGCGAAAAATCAAAGCCACTCAGTGGCATGCATTCATAGTGGTAGGAAAAGCAGAAGGAATGTGACGAACCGTGCTCTGGACAACGGGGATTTATAGGAATTTACAGAGAACTGTACATTGCCTCCCACAGGGTTTTAACCGTTGATCCTGCCAAAAGGGCCGGGAGCACAGGACTGCACAAACCAACTCCCAGTCCCGACCCTCCTATGCTGTGCTCCGATAACATCACTTACTTAGTATATAGATAGCCACCTATATACACAAAGTGTAGTGTTTGTTTTCGGTAAACTGGCAGTTTCCGTATGGGGACCACGTCAGTATAATAAACTCCTCCTCCTCCTCCATCCCCATGACGGAGCTACAATAAAACCTATTAACAGTTGACGGATTGTGCAGTACATCAAACTTGCTAAAATTCATAACGGTAGTGATACCCATAACCGCCCATAATCTGTAGGTTGCACATTTGCAACCGCCATCAGACTGCGATTTACCTGTCCTTCCATGACCCATGAACTCACCGACGGGTACGGGTTCAGAACAAGTTTCGACTGTAGTATTTGGATATGCCGGTACGTACACCCTTGCCCGCAAGCCGCAAGTGAGGGAAGGGAGCCAGACGTTCGCAATTCTTTGCCAAGTACACAGGAAAGCAATCACGGACTTACATGACCACGAACCTGACGGGCGATGATGGTGGCAACACGCTGTGGTGAGTCATTCCTAGTTCTTCAGCTGTGCCAGTTCTCGACGCATCAGCAATTAAAGCCCTGATTTTCCTTTCTTTAAATCCACACAGTCTCTTCTCTCTTTTTTCGCGCATCACTTCCATTCTCCAAGTCAATACCACACTTAGAACCACTTTCAGACAGCCCTACAGTCACTGAACCTTCATCTTTACTCTAACCTAACCATCCACACTCCGTCGGCGTCCAAGGAAGCTCATGGACACTCCAGCCCAGCTGCAGCCAGAGGGCTCACCGCAGCCGGATGAGGCTCCTGCTGCCATCTTGGAAGACCTTGAATGGTCCCATCTTCGCTTCTACGCTTTGGAAGATTCAGAGCTTGCACAAATAACTTCTGGACCCAGGTTTCCTTGTGCTCAAGAAATACAAACTTGTTCATATGGCCCTGTTACAATACGTACGTGTCTTTCCATTTCCGCTAGCAGGACCACCCACTGACTTTTAGGGCCAATAGGGAACTTTCTTGCGGGGCGCTCAAAGAAGTTACTTAGGAAATCACGGAATAAACTCATGCCAGACCTATCAAAACAATGTTTGAGATTGCCCATTGAGCTGTTCCTTCAGGTTAGTGCACTTTGCGTTATCGTGATCGGTTCTTGTTTACACAACATTTCATCAAAGGTTCTGGAACACCTTCATCCTATTGACCTATACCACTTTGCCCAGGCAAACAAACAATTTAGGAAAATCATTATGTGCCGCAAGTCGTCGGGCGTTTGGAAGGCGGCATTCGAAATGCATCCCGACCTACCACTTCGCCATCCGAGAACAACATATTCGGAGTGGGCTTTCATGTTGTTTGGACCTGGAATATGTGCAGTGAGTCACACACACCGCGACTTGTTTTCAAGTTCTAGTGATCTCATTGGTTCTCAAAGGAATGCGGCAACCATGGTGCATTGACTGACTTTGCTTCTCGCAAACGGGTTTGTAAGCTATGCATAGTGAGTAACGCTGTCTGACTAGTCTAGATCCGACTCTTATCTCCCTTTGTTCAGGAAAAAGTATACACACTTTCAAACGGTGTGACGGATCTGTCTGGGAACCCAATATCGCCTCAACATGTAATATGGACATTGATACCACATACTTTCCGAAACAGTAAGTCTCTGGTGTGGCTTCAATTACAGACGTTAGCTGACAACTGCCCCAGATGGCTTGCGATATACATTCAATCATCCAAGCATTGAATGGGCCAAATATCTCCGAACTGACTTTGAAATCATGATCAAGAAAGTTACCCTCCTTCAGCTGCTAGTAAATGGAGAGGTTCCTGGGATGGCGGAAATTTTTGAAGAATGGAAACACAGCTTGGTCACGTCCGTCAATGAAATCCATTCAGTGCGTTGCCTTCAAAACTAGAAAGTATTGTGTGCTTGACAATCAATTTTAGCGCGCAACAAAGGCCGCCTCATGGGCTCAAGACATTTATAGCAAATGCGCAGGTGACTGTGAAACTGCACTTGAGGGAAACACAAGAATGTATGTCTTCCCCAAGCCTTCTCATTTATACTACAATTTGCTGAGTTCAGGCAAGGTGTATGAAACGTCTTAAAAATCTCGGACATGAGCCAGTGGACGTAGAAAAGGCTTACAACGCCATTGCGCGTGAAGTCCGGAGCGAGTGGATCTACCGGCTTTCACCCCGAGGTAGGGAGTCTTATGTGTCTGAAGGGAAACAAACACACCTTCATACTTCCCATCTAAGCTTTCCGCAAAGTTCGACCTGAAATGGAGCAGGCCGTCGTACAGTTAAAAGTGGGTCGGCTTAAAGTGGAACGCCAAACATTACTCGAAACACTATATCATGATTGGCGGAAGACCTCGGACCCGAATGACTGGCAATATCATCCCCAAGCAAACCTTGTTAAAACTATCGCTGGATTTTCTGATTTTCTGAAGGCCGAATATAAGTCAAGAGGGGACGTGACTCCAGGCTACGCCGCGACCCTGTTCCCGGACTTTGTCAAATCATGGATGAGAGACCAGCGAGATAAATCTATACAGCTGCTTCCAGCCTTACCCAACGTGACCGATGAAGACTTTGATTCCAAACTTTGCCGGATGGAGTTGGTGACTTCCGTCTTCTCCTGCCTCACCTGTGAATCCGAATTCAAATACGGATTTGCACTGATTGGCTGGAAAAGCATAATTCAGCACAAATGCATGCCACGTTCTGGCGCTTGGTATTGCGAAAGAATCGGGTTTACTGAACGCGTATCCGCTGCTGCTGCTTCGCTTGTCTCTTGCCTTGGACTCGATCCCAGGACCACAACCGCGGAAGATATGGCCCGTACAGATCCCAGATTCCTGTGTGGAAACTGTACGCCAGAAAGGTCAAAAGGGGTCATGGGCCTCAAGGCATATAGATGGGCGGAATGCGTACGAAATATTATTCTGCAACATTTCCAACACTCACCAACTTGTCAATAGATCAGCCATTCCGCGGAAATGTTTCGAGACGACATGCACAACACTCCTGCATGGCTCCTTTTGACTCCCGAGGCCACTCAATTTGTACGAGAACACGAGTATCCATATCCGCGAACGAATCGTGAGATCTGGCGGTGCAACCTCTGTTCAACCCATTTTGAATCCCGAGTGAAGCAGAGTGTTGCGCTCTTGCATGTGAAATCGGTGTAAGTTTTTTTCAAAACCTATTCAAGCATTGTCCCACAAATTCACCGCGCCTGTCATAGGCATTTGGTCGACGAACCCGTTATTGGAAAGGATGTTGTGTACGACGTGAGGGACAGAATACGCAGACGGACACCTTTCCGTTTGGGCCTCGATCCGGCGTACGAGTTCCAGTGCAAGAGATGCCCAGAGATCAAAACTCTCAAACTTTGGGAAATGCAAGCCCTTGTATTGCATCTGCGACTAAAGTACGGCCTTTCATTTTTGCTATTGAGCAAACAATTGAATGGTTTACAGACATCAAGTCTTTGAAGCTGTCGAGGGTGAAGACTGGACCAAAGTCCTTGTCATCGCAGCTGAGGCGGCTGCCGCACTCACCCCAGCAGATCCGGAACCTCAACCCGACCCTCAACCCAATCTTTAACCACGTTGAAGTCATCATTTGTATCATACGGTATCATACAAATGATGACTACTATAAACTTGCTTTCCATATGCGCATATGCGCATTGAGAACTATACCTGGGTTCTTCCTATGCAGTTTCGTCAATCTTGTTCAATCTACTGGCACTTTCGATAGAAAATAAATAATCACGAGACGCGGGTTCAAACAATGAGACGGAGAGCAATGAACTGACACGGCGGGGCAACCATATATTTCGAAAGATGTGTCGTTTGTGAAAGCATCTAACCTGATATTCTGATACGCAGACGGAATGCATTCATGAGTATTGCTCAATGTTTCAGAATTGCCTTGAAATTGCCAGTGATCACGGATGGTGACAACGGTCTCCGTTCCCAACGTGGCTGTGCTTCGCTCTAACGGTCCGTTGGTGTGTCCACGTCGGTTGACTCAGTCCCACAACAATCGCTGGCTGGCCCACGACACTGAACACCCAAAGAATACTCCTGGCGAGTCAACATCACATCTTTCCGAACCAAAACAATATAAACCATGACCGCTTCAACGAATCAACCATTTTCCTCCCTTTCACGTCAAATCGACCAATGCCTCTGGGTCTCCGTCATTCTTTCATGCGCCGCAGCGGCAGTTTCGCTTGTAAACCTGGGCCGACTCTCGCTGCTAATGTGCCCAATCATGTTCTTGATCACCATCATCCACAACCTCACCCTCATCGGCCTCGCAGCGAGGGACAGGAAGAAATCACCGGACGACCTTCAGGGATCGCTGGCTGCTACCTCAAGTAAAGGAAACATCATCTTTCTGTGGATCCTTGCGGCTTTGTGGATTATAACCGTCCTCATTGTTATCGTGGTTTCGGTGTTGGTGGCATCCAATGGTGCTATGGAGGGATACGAGCGTCTCGCTGGATACGTCGAACTGCCGTTCCAGGTGGCGGAGATTGGCATATTAATCTTCATCGCTCTGAAATGCACCGTCCAGAGGAGGCGGACTATCGTACTCCCTGCAAACATTGAGGACTGGCAACAGTTTGCTAACCACGAGGCATAATTTGGTATGTTAGTTTTGACATATGGCTACCCTTTACTAATGGTTCATCAGCCCAGGTAGCGTCCCTCGTAGACTTGTGGTACTATTGGCTCTTTACGATGGAAGTTGTCACAAGTAGAACTATGCAGATGACTTAGACGCAGGTTACTGTAGATTAGTACGTTGTCATGATCATGCGAATGAAATTAATACTCCCTCCTAGTTCCAATCCTAAATTGCAGTGCCTTGATGTGAAAGCATGGCTGAATTCTTCAGATGAATGATTCGCGCCGAACGTATTCGTTGGATGCGTTCAAGATCATAACGCACTGGATATCCTTGACCTAGGCATATGGTTGTACAAAGCATGTGATGGTGCAATGATTGTGCATGAGGCACTTCCTAGAATGCCGATTCAACAATGTAAGCGCTGACTCGGGCGGTTATGCCACGAGATATAATCTCGATGAATGCACGTTTGTTCTGCTTAATGGTTGACAACTAAGAGCGCCAACCTAACCTAGGGCTCAACAAACCGAGTCCCTTCCCCGTACATCTCGTCGACGCATAACCCTGCTAACATGGATCGTTGGTGATTATAGGGCATTTTATGTCGACGCAATGGCGGTTCTCCTCTTACTGAGGGATATGACAGACTCAATCAGCCTTGCGCCAGCAGCTTTGCACCCGCTGTACCGCTGGTAGAGTGTGGGATTATGGTGGTAGTGGCGAAGAACCCCATACGAGAACTAGGACGAGATGTCGAATTGACCAGCCTCCTGGGTTGCAGGATGCGACGGACGGCAGCATAATCATGAATTGAGGTCTGCAAAAATGAGAATTGTACCGATAACGTTAAAGCACTTGGCGACCCAGCTGTGTGCGCCACAGTACTGTTTTTGGGAAGCAGCTAACTCCTAAATTGGCACCTACTGTTCAGGCAGCATATGATATCCGCCTGGAGTGTTGTAGCCTTATGTAGACACATATGTATAATGTTAACCGGCTGATGACTTTTACTACACCTTGGCCATGGATGCTTGAGTTCACATAGGTTGTCAGAAGACAGTATGGCCCATCCTACGCAGATAAAGATGGGCAGGTAGCACGACGGAGTCATGGTTAATTCAATCTGAGGGCAACAGTGAGTAGATTTATTTCCTTTACTTTTTAATCGGCTAGATTACTGAACGTTTTGTGAAACCCTGAATTTGATGCTTGCTGAAGAAGTGGGCCTCAACTTGTTGCTTACCACCTTCATACGATGCAGGATAACGTCGGATCACCCGGAAAGACTTGTGATGACCATCCTAATCACCCGGAAGCGAGGAGATAAATGACTCAAAACTCAATGACAAGAATAAAAGCACACGCAGACATGGGATATGTAAGCATGGACCATGGCATAATCATTCCCAAGCATGCAGTACATAGATTGTATTCGGCGTGTGGTGAACTCGAGAGCATGGAAAAGATAATGGAAGGGAGTAAGAACCGCACACAGGTGGATGTCATGATACCAAAGTGCGAGGGGGAGATGATGGTAGACATCGTACATGTAGCACAAAGGGTTATATCTACTCCTTGGCGGTCTCCAACTCCACGGCGTGGATGCCCTGTCGCTTCTCTGCGACACGGGCAGCACGGCGCTCGCGGGCGGCCTGTGAATGGTGGTGATTAGATATGCAACGGTGAGGATGGACAGGAGACAAACCTTGTTCTTGACACGGCGAGCCTCCATTTGATCTGAAAGGACTTTGGTTCGGGACTTCTCTGCTTTCGCTTTGTGGATGTACTCCATGAGGACACGCTTGTTCTTGAAGACGTTACCCTTGGACTTCTGGTAAAGGACGTGGTACCTATAGAGAGAGAGAATGATGGGAAACCGATGGAAAAAGAAAACAAGGCCGAAACGCACAGATGCTTGTCGATCTTGCCAGCCTCTCTGTACTTCCTGAGCAACCTCCTCAACACTCTCTGTCTCCTCATCCATAGAACCTTGGTGGGCATTCTCGCCTCAGATGTACCCTTTCGTTTACCAGGACCGGTGTGACGACCCTTTCGCTTGGCAGCAAGGAGGTCGCGTGTGCGGGCTCGCGAGTGGACGGTGGTGGGCTTGATGATGACACGGCCATCCTTGATGAGTTTCTTGACGTGGGTGCGGGAGTTGGCGTTGCCGATTTCAGCCTGCTCGGCGGGGTCAAGCCAGATTTTTCGCTTGCCGACGCCTGCGACGCTCGCAGCGAGGCGCTTTTGTGACCGGAGGTTGACTGAGGAAGATAATGAATCAATGACTGGTCCGTCAAGGGTTTACCATCCAAGCTCACCCATTTTGCGTCGTGGATCTGCACGAGATGAAGTTTGTCAAAAGGCGTCCGAAGTGATTATTAAGATATTGAAGTGCGATTTTGATTGTGTTTGTCGGATTGAAAGATGAAGCGTAACAGCAAGGGATAACAAGACAGTTGTCAGACGGACGTTCGTGAGCTCTCGAATAGAAGGGGTGATACTTGCCTTGGTCTTGAGGATGTCGTCGATGGAGGCCCCGTTCAACGAATCAATGGCGGTGAGACCCAGTCCCTTACGTAAGGAAGCCACAACAAACCTTATTTCACTTTACTGTGCAGTACGAGTTGCCTTTTGCCGCATTGCCGAATATTTGAACACCGCACTTGTAAATATCAAACTACTTCACGAAGCTATTCGTTTCATTTGTTCATCTCCCGCTTGCCGAAGACGAAAGGGAAGAAATTGTCTCTGTGGAGGAAACTTTTGCTTGACAATGGATTGAGAACATTTTGATCGGTTAGAATCCAAGCTTTCCAGCTGAGGTGAAAGAGGAATAAAATTCGCAGATTTTGGACGGGCAGTAGGATGTGCGGAATATTACGCCCACTGGCAGGCAGCCAATTTGCGAAGTTAAGGAGTTTGCAAAGTTCATGTGCAGTCGGGGTTGTTCAATGCACTGCATGTTAGGCGCCCATCACGTCCTCCCCGTTGCCGACCAACAAACACAAATTCCGGTCATGAGTTCAAAATCACGTCCAGGCTTCCCGTGCTTAAACTTTGTGTTGTGAAATTGAAATATAGATACTGACCGCATTCTCCAGTTACCACCATTAGATTAAGAACACCAGGCAATGCCTAACATCGCGTATTTCATTCGATACTTATTCTTGACATGGGCCACCAACCTACAGTTTCCCCGAGGAATTAGCTGTTTTAAGGCAAAGTAGGTATCAGGGGCGCTGTTGCGTGTAGCCCGGCGACGCAATAATTATTCCATACCCTCACAAAGGGAAATAAGTATTCCTGATCTGCAGATGCAGAAACATACGGTTTCTGATGTCTTTCTCAAATGATGGTCTCTTGATCTAGCATGCTTGACTCTGACTCGAAGTGCATGGCGGTGGAGAAAAGATTGTATACATGCGCCTTCTTCCCGGAATGCTTTCTCACATCAATAACACTACATTTGAAGCCTTCTGCAAGAGATTGCGCTATGAAGGGATCGGATGAACTCCGTCGATATGTTTCACCAAGCTCAAGCTGGGGAAGCTAAGGCTGCTGGCGGTTTCCAGACTGGCGCATAGTTCCTCGGCGAACGGCCTCTGAGGCTTCAGCAGAGCCTCAACAAGGGGTCGATAATCGCCAGTCTTTTGAAATTCGACAGCCAAGGGTAGACATTGACACATTACCAAAGGTAGTCCAGTAAAGCAGCAAGACAATTCGTAGAACGCGATAAAGTCAACGACAGCGCAAAGGGCGTGTGCCTAGATGTTGTGGAACGTCGTGATCAATCCTCCTCTTCCTCATCAAATATACATGGATATATGGACAAGTGAAGAAACTTGAATGCGAAATGCGAGGGACACCAGGATAAAGCACAAGCTTTCTGTGTCAAGAGCTTGGCCGCTTTGTAGGAGATCTTCTGACGGGTTCTGTACGATTTTGCCTGTCATATCTTTACTTCGAGAAAGTAGCCACATCGAAGTTTCTACTCAAGAACGGACACCAAGTAATTAAGCGAAATCGTCACGTGACTAATAAAGGACCTCGACCAAGCTCAGGTTCGACCGTGCACAGTACGGGCGCCACTTGACCTTTTCATTATCCTGACCTCCATCGCATCCTTCAAAATGACAAAGGGATACCTTATGAACAGCTTGATTGAGAAGGTGAGCTTGTCAAGGCCAACGCATCCATTCGAGAGTTTCATTTGCGTTTCTTTCAGATGCAATCCCCTGACCAGGATTTTCGGTAGACGCGTCGATCTTAGGATATGCACTAGCTTACACCAATGAACAGGTTTATGGGTCTGAACGATCTGATGACGGAGATCAAACAGGATCCTTCCTCGTTTCAAGGCGATGAACCCGTAGAGAACAAAGTTTTGAACATGGTTCTGTCTCTCGTCGAAGATAAGATCTCTGAAGTCAAGAACCAAGCTGTGAAATGGTAAGTGTGATATATTCCAGGAAGATGTCCTCTAATTTTTGTCACAGCCTCGGACAATTGATCAAGATTCTACGACAAACCCAGATGGAATTAGTGGTCGACAAGTTGATCGATTTCTCGGGCGGCAGTGATGAAGAATTGAGGGATATCTCAGGATTGGGTTCGTCTGTCCATTGGCCGAGCATCGGGATACGCGTTGACACGGTTCATGTAGCTCTCAAAACGATCACTGCAGAACTCCCTCCCGATGGAAAGATCGCAGCATCCGCTTGTGCCAAACTGACACCCAAGCTCTTGGGGCAGATCCAAAGCGTAAGTGACCGCATATGCATATTCGGGAAACGGGCCGGCTAATATCCACCGCAGCCATCCACACCCCCGGAAGCGCTTGTCGAGACACTCTCGATTCTTTCAATCCTCATCAGCCGTTTCCCAAATCACATCTCAAGCACGAACTTCGTCTCCCAGCCACTCCAAGTTCTTGCTCCTCTCCTTTCCCATCCGCGCCCAGTCGTCAGGAAACGCGCTATCATCACCCTTTCTCAGTTCATTCCCATATCACAACCAGCCCTCTTCGCCGAGTTGTTGACGTCAAGCGTGTTCCCGAACCTGAATGCAACTGCAAGTCTCGATAAACAAAGGACGACCGTTCAGCTGGTCGCGGCAGTAGCGAGGCATTCGCCTATCCAACTTGCGCCTGCTTTGGGCAGCATCGTGCCAGGAATCCTGCAAGCTGTTGAGAAGGACGACGAGGAATTGCGAGAGGGAGCCCTTCAAGCTTTAGAAGCTCTGGTATTGAGATGTCCAACGGAGATTGACGCTTATCTGCCTGCCGTGGTCGAAGTCGGAAATAAGTTCATCAAGTATGATCCGGTGTGTTGTGATCCCATTTCAGATTCGAAGTTGAGCTGACCATAAGATTCCAGAATTATGCAGGAGATGACGAGGACGAGGACGAGGAGATGGCAGATCCTGATGACGAAGATGACGGGGAGGACGATCTTGACGAGTACGTTCCTTGATCTCCTCTTATTTCCCCTCTAATTCTTTTACGCAGGTACTCAGACGACGAGGATACATCCTACAAGATCCGACGTTCAGCAACCAAGCTCCTCGCAGGAGTGATTGGAACACGTCCCGATCGTCTGACTCGCACCTACAAAGACGTTTCCCCCGTCCTTATTTCTCGTTTCGGGGATCGTGAAGAAACTGTTCGGTTGGAGGTCTGGGCTACGTATGTGACGCTTCTCAATCAAACGACCCTTTACGGAGGCACTCCCGAGAACAAGGGCGATTCCTCTCCTCGAGGCAAGCGGAAGCGCGACACGGAGGTTCCGATGGATCTCGAAGAAACCCCTTATACCCTCCTGAAGGCGCAGGTTCCGACGCTTTCGAAAGCCCTGTTGAACCAGCTCAAGTCTCCTAAATCCTCACCGGCGGTGCTCCAGGCTGGTTTCGTGCTTCTGCATGCCTTGTTGACCGTGCTCCCAGGATCTTTGTCCACTCAAGTTCCTTTGATTGTATCGACTTCCAGATCCATCCTATCGCAATCACCAACCACCTCAACATCGACTTTGCATCTCACATGCCTATCCTTCCTCGCCCTCTTTTTCTCTACCCACGCGCCTCTTACATTCTCTAGCTCTCTTCCCACACTCACTCCAGATCTACTCAAGTCACTCGGAGAAAGACATCCGAGGATCGCGTCGGAGTCTTTCCGAGTGTTCTCCGCTCTTTTGAACGCGTTGAATCCAGTCAAAGGCGACGATTGGACCCTTCCTCTCTACGATCAAGCGCTGCACAGGTTGAGCAGCCACGATACTGACGCGGAAGTGCGAGCCTGTGCGGAGGACTGCATCGCCGATCTCTGGATCTGTGCCACCGATGTCGTCCAGAGTAAAGACAGGAAGGAGTGGGAGTACATATGCCGGAGCTCAGGGAAGACCGAAGGCGCGGTGAAAGTCATTACGAAAGTGGCTAGGGAGGTCAACGTGGGTGACGATTGGGTCAACGGATGCGTGGCGTGGGTCATGGGGTTGCTGAGGAAGAGTGGTCGACAGGGGAAAGTTGAGGTGTTCGTGGCTTTGGACGTCCTTCTGAAAAGGTATGCTAGTGTTTTATTGAACTGATGTTGTGCTAATATAATATACCCATCTGAAAGTTACAAGTTGGGCATTCCTCAAGCTTTACCATCTTCACTCATTCCCCAAGTCAAAACTTACATCGCGACCTCCGATATATCACTCCTTTCCCAAGCTCTAACAATCCTTGCCCTACTCCTAGAGCTTTCTCCCACAGTCACATTCCCCGAGGTCGAACATGGCCTCTTGAATGATATCTATACAGTCACTCATTCACCTCTCGTCGCTGGGGTTGCGTTAGACTCCCTGTTCCGCTTCTTTGCGGCTTTGGTTCAAGCAGATAACCAAATCGCCACCCACGTCGTTCCCAACCTGGTCATCTCTGCCGAGAAAGCTCCCAAAGCCGAATGCAGTCCGTCAAATGTCGCCAAGTGCATCGGTCAAGTCGTCAAATATGCACAAGCGGTGGCTGCTGGGACTATTGCTGAGTATTCCAAACACCTCAAGGTTCGTGTGACACCGTTTTTCGTTGAGCGATTCTATAGCTAATTGTGCATTGCAGAAGGGCGCCAAGGCTAAACCATCGCTGGTCATCCTCAGCCTTTTGATTGTAGGAGAATTAGGTCGTTTCATGTTGGTTTCCTCTATCTGTCGACTTCATGCCCCCTTCTAATCGTTGGTTTCTGTAGCGATATGTCCAACCAAAAAGAGATCTTCGTATTTGTTATCGATCACTTTGCATCAGAGCAGGAAGAAATGCGTGCTGCTGCTGCATTTGCTGCAGGTAAACCACATCGCTTTTTCCACCACCGTCTACCATGAGCTTAAATGTTATGTCATCTAGGTAATATCGCCATCGGCAACTTGCATCAATTCCTGCCTACAATCGTGAAAATGATTGAAAGTGACCCAAAGAAGCGTCTGCTAGCATTGCATGCATCCAAGGAGGTTAGGACGATACACATGTGCTTCACAGTCGACTTACCCATTACTTCAGGTTGTCACTCATTGTTCGCAAGGACAATTGGAGGGTGTCGCAGATCTCCTCTGGGCACCTCTGTTCGAGAACTCACAGAACGCCGAGGAGACAACCAGAAATGTTGCTGCAGCTTGCTTAGGAAAGCTTGCTACTACCCATCCTTCACGTTACCTGCCTCAACTCCATGTAACAACTCGTCTTATATCACTAACGTCTTACTTACTTTCTTGATTCAGGCACGCATTCGAGACGCAAACCCCGATACACGAGCCACTGTCGTCTCCGCAATCCGTTACACGTTCGCCGATGTTTCGCAATCATACGACGAGCTTCTCTCCCCTCTCCTAGTCGATTTCTTGTCCCTTATGGTTGACCAGAACCTGGTAAGTTTGGAATTACCCCTCCTTCAAAAAGCTCGCTAACAATGGCTATCGCTAGACCGTTCGCCGACTCGCATTGTCGTCGTTGAACTCGGCTGCGCGTACCAAGCCTCATCTTGTTCGTGACCATCTGGTGGCACTTCTGCCTAATCTGTACAAGGAGACTTTCGTCGACCCAAACTTGATCAGGACTGTGCAGATGGGGCCTTGGACGCACAAAGTTGATGACGGTCTGGAGACGAGGAAGACAGCATACGAAACTATGTACACTCTGGTACGTGTTTCCTAACTATATCACCGCGATGTTCTATTATTGATTGTTCCCCCTTTAGCTCGACACTTGCTTGGCCAAGCTCAACCTTCATGAATTCCTTGAGCGTGTTATCCCAGGTCTTTCTGACGATTCAGATGAGATCAAAGTTATCTCGCACATGATGCTCTTCCGTCTCTCACAAGTTGCCCCAGCTGCCGTCGCGCAGCGTTTGGACGAAGCCACTCCTCAACTTGAGAAGACCATGAAAGGCGCCACGGTCACAAAGGACACTGTGAAGCAAGATCTCGAGAGGGCGGCTGAATTGCAACGCAGTGCTTTGCGCGCCGTGGTTGCGCTGAGTAAGATAAGCGCAGGAGTTAGCCCAAAGTTCGACTTGTTCGTGGAAGACATCAGGAGGAATCCAAGTTGGGGCAGTGAGTTCAAGGAGCTTGTGGGGCAGTAAATGGCGAAAATGCGGCAGCCTAACACTATCATCATTGCAATGGATTAATTCGATCAGATCTCAGTTGTAAAACATAGTTCTCCTGATTTCTCTACTTTCCTGCTTTGCGGTTATACAATTTCCGGCCTCTTTTGTACATAATCAGAAACAATTGTGTCTTCCTCAAGTGGGCATACACTGGGATAAGTTGGGCGGAAACTCGTGCCGCAAGATTAAAACAACAACGGGGTCAAAGACGAACCTCGATAGAGAAGGTAGTATCGCAATGTATCAAGGATTTTGAACGAGGCCATTCCATCTTGGGGTTATAAGGATTCATTACAGTTTTACGTTCTGGGAATGTGTGGAAAAAGTCTTTGAGAAGCACTGGAAGATGGTCGTCAAATTGACAGGAAAGGTCCTAGAATTCAATCATTGCTCAACAAGCTGTGGAATCGGGGTGCACCATTGTACATGTCTTGTTGATCGCTTCAAGATGTTCAATGCAATTGCCGCATAATCTTGTTTGATAGGTATCTTCAACTTGAAATACGATGCTCGTGGAGCGGAAAACCTTTTCGACGTGTTCCGCTATGACGGTACCCTTTGGTGCGCCACAGTGTCCAGAATGGTAGACCGATACACGTAGCATCCCCGCCGTTATGATTTTAGTCCAAAACTCATGATACCGTACCTTTCAAAATCCATATGCGTCAGCATTAGGAACTATATCTAGTGACACCATGTCCCAAGAAATCGCATACCCATGTAGCCAGTGTTCCAGGATGTGTTAGACCTGCTGCTGCCTCCCTCTGACATGATCGGCTGATGACAGTCAGGGAAACCTTGTGCGCAAGGTTGCGATAGTCGTGTTTCATCGCAGTTCAAGGTTTGTATGGGTCTCGGATGGCAGATCTACCAAATAAAACATGTTCATTTTGCCATATGAATCACCAAACATCGGGACACAGGATCATCATATGACACAAATATATAACATAATAGCAGTGCGCCTGCCACACCAGTAGTTTTCACATCAAGTTGTGGAAAGTTGGCTCTGGTCACCTTGAAGCAACGTGCCCACATTCTGCGAGTATCAACATTCCTCATTGGCTCTATTAAGTGAACTGAGTCCACCTCGCCATCACGGTAGTGCGCCAAATATATTACCTTCTTTAGCGGCATTCGGCCATACGTACGCTCACGCTGCTCACAAACTGAGTGGAATCAGGAGCCCACTTTGTGGTCTGACCTGGACAAACAGTAAATGGATTCTTTGTGATAATCTGTGAAGTCAGAACAATGCTTTGTATGTAGTGGAACTAGGAGGATCGTCTGGATGGATCCGTGCTACGTCTTGGGTGAAAGTGATTGATACAAGATATCAAATCTTGATCAGATGACTGAACTTGGGCAAATCTTGGTACATTTTTTCTAATCTGGGGTTGACACTCTCGACAAATGAATAACACTGCCTGCATCCTGGTTGGTACTCAAGGGGAATCCAGTCAAGACGAGGCGAGGAAGCAAGCTTCTTAATGAATGTGTCGTTGAGCTTGGTCCAACAAGCACCCTGATGCGGCTCTTTCGAAAGTTGATAGATTGCGAGCTCTGTGATTTTATCCCAAGCACTATAATATCGTAACTGTAAACGGTCCAAATAAATCAACTGTATCAGCTCGGTGTTTGGATAATTGCATACCCATGCAATTAAAGCACCTGGATGGCTGAGCTTTTCTATGGCCTGGTCTAAACATCGACGGTCCAAGACGGTTTTAGGAGCAATCATGTTTGCAAGGTCAGAGTAACCATGTTTCACGGCATAGTTCAAGATATCCATGGGCCGTAGATCAACTATTTGGCTTCAAGGAAGGATACATGAAGTCAGGACAGGCATATGCAGGGTAAATACAGTGTGCGCTCACTGAATGCGAGTATTGCAGGTGTTCATCGCACCGTACACCTCGTATTTCTCCGCTGCCTCCGCCAAAGAGAAGAACAAATCGATATCCATGTCCATAACCGAGGGTTGGCGCTGTGGATGTATAAACTGTAACAAGATCTCCAAAACCTTGGCTGGTTCAGAAAGCTCGACGACCTCGCCGGAAACTGGAATCTCGGCAGGAGGAAAGCCGCCAGTACACGCCTCGAGATACTTTCGATAGACATGAAACCGCACTCCGTCCGAAGATGTGAGGATCAGATCGGCATTTGGATCACAGACTGAATGAGAGGAAGATGGGGTGAGCTCAGTACTTGGCCGCCGACGTAGTAGGATGTGCACCCGTGTCACTTACAACGTTCGGATGTTGTCAAGGTCGCTGGAGGCCCTGCTCTAGTCACTGGCGATGAGGAATTAGTGCTTCCCATGATGCTTGGATAGATTGGATGGCTCGTGGAGAAAGAGAGAAAGAGAGAAAGAGGGAGGGAGAGGGGGTGGGAGAGATGTACGATAATCAATGAACGCCAAATCCACTTATGACCATTTGCACGCAAAGAACCAGATGGTTTCACCCCTGTAGCTGACATCCGTGTGAGTTGAGAAAAAACTCATCACAGACCCTATCACGTATCCGCACTCTGCAGGGGCAACGCTCGCTTCGCCATCCTAGTCGCCTGTACATGCAACGAACCATATTCAAACACGAGAAAGTGGCGTCTTTTGGACCAACATCAAGAATACAACTTTCCCTGCCTAAATATGTATTCACCCAGAAAGAATGACGAATGAGCAAGGAATGGGACCTGTAAACCAACTACATTTGTCTTGCATTTGCCTTCTGAATTCTGCGCCGGACATCTGGCTTTGGTTTGTTCCCTGTTTTCACCCTTGGAGAGAGATGCTCGCTTTGCTCGCAATAATCACCCCTTTCCTTTCCTGAATAGAGTCGATTTACAGAGTATTGTGGACGGTTGAGAGAGAGAGTTGACATGGTTTCCAGCACATGAGAGCGGAACCAGACCATGAAATCACGAATCAAATTTGTTGGACGGGATCATCCTACACCAAAGGAATGGGCACCGGCTCACAACCAGCACGACCGCCCGTGCGCGCCACAGTGTAGAGTATATCCAGTCAGTCTCACACACCGTCGGCATATCAAGTCATAAATTACCAAACACCAACACCAAGACATAACATAACACCACCGCGTGCAATCTCAACAACACCCGCAGAAATAGATAAAAGAATAGCATAGCATAGCCTAGCCAAGCCTAACAACATCAAGAACAAACGAGCGTGAAGATGCACAGGCAAATAAGCGATAAGTAAGTACGGAATATGTACGGGGCGGGCGAATTATAAATAGGGAATAGAGAATAGGTTAAAATGGCTTGTGGTACTGGTACTAACAGCAGTTTGGTTTACTGCAGAAGATATTCTAGAATAGAAGAGACGACGACGACGACGATAACGATGACGAGAGGAGGGAGCGTCAAAAAGAAAGAACGTGTGTAAAGAGAGTGTGAGCAAGTAAGGAAAGGAATGTCAAGTCCGTATCATCGTCATATCACATTTCAAAAAAAAACCCAAAAAACCGCCGGTGGGGTGGGGGTGGGGACGACCCTCGTTCATTCATTCATATCCACTCACTGCTGAAACTCGACCGCGCAGAGTAATAGCTCCCCGAACACATCGACTCCTCATCCTCATCCTCATTCCCCTCCTTCACCCTCCCAATCCCTCCCACACCACCACCACTACTCCCCCCAACCCCAACCACCTTCCCCTTCCCCGCCCCCGCCCCAGTCTCCGTCTCCGTCTCCGTCTCCACGACCGCACCGCCCAGCTCCTTCAACCGCATCCTCAACCTCTGCTCAACACTCGGCACCACCGTCACCCCCGAGCTCGCATTGCTCGCCGTAGACGCCGCCGACACAGTCGACACCCCCGACACACTCGACGACGCCGTCGACGGCGGCTGCGGATAATACCGCTCCCTCTCCACCAAAAACGCGCCCGAGGCCCTGGACGTTCTTTTGGACGGCGACGGCGAGGAGGGGAGGGACGGGAAAGAGGGCGGGGAGGGGAAGGCGCTGGCGAGGGGGGTGGCGATTGGGGAGGGGCCGTAGTGGTATTGGGATTGGGATTGGGATTGGGCTTGGGCTTGGGAGGAGTAGGGATGCGGCGCGCGGGGATTGGATTTAGGTTTAGGCTGTGAGGACGACGACAAGGGCGAGGAAGATGAAGAGGACGCAGGAGAGAGCTCGGGGAAGCACGATTGCGTAGGCGTAGGCGTCGACGGCGAGCACGCCACGATGGTGGACCCCGCGCCCGAGCCGGAAGGTGGGAGAGAAGTGGCAATACGCGGTAGGGACGCCATCTTCTGCATCTTCCTCTGCTTCGCCTCCATACCCATGCTCGACGTCGGTACCGTCGTGATCGTCGTCGTCGTTGGCATAGGGGCCGCAGCCGCAGCCGCAGCGTCCCTCAAACACCCCATCGACACAGCCCTTACCGGCGCACCCGACGCACGCACGCTCAACCCCGATCCAAACCTCACAGGACTGGTAGGACTGGTAGGAGGCACGCACCCCGAGCCCGTAAACGCGAACGCCGACGGAGGGGGGTACTGCGCGCCTGTGCTCGTGCTTGGGCTTGCGCCGCCAAAGGGCAGCGTTGCGCGGGTCTTGGGCTTAGGTGCGCGAGCTGGAGGAAGAGAAGGAACGGTTTGTGATTGTAAGGAAGTGGCGGCGCTGAAGTAGGACGTTGGGGAGGACGCGGAGGAGCGCGAGAGGGGGGTGGTGGGCGAGGGGGAGGTGAGTGAGTGGTCTCCTGCTTCTCTTTCTGCGTCGGCTTCTGCTACTGCTGCTGCGGGAACGTTGGGCGGTGGGGCCATGGGCATAGACAACGGAGAAGGAGAAGGAGAACCCGAGCGCCTGCGAATGGGGGACCGCGGTGGTGAGAGCGACTCTTCCTCGGAGGTGCGGGGGCGTGAACGCGCTTCGAGGACTTCGTGCAGGACTTCGATCGGGGTTTTCTCTCTCACTTCCTCGTCCTCGTCCTCGGAGGAGGACGTCGCCAACTCCTTTAGTGCTCCCCCTGACTCCCGCCCAAACAAATCAGTCAAACCCGCACCACTCATCCTCAACACCGCCTTCCCCTCACCCACCTCCCCACCAAGCTGGAACGGCTCACACGACCGCGAACCCCTCAACCCCCTCCTCACCCCATCCCCACTCCCACTCCCGCTCACGTTCAGATTCAGATTCACCGCCTGCAAACTCTGAATCGTCTGTAACGTGCGCGCATTATACGTCAAACTCTTCGCACTCGCGGTATACTTCTTCTTTGATGAGGATGGGGATGGGGAGGAGGGAGAGGGGAAGGGAGAGGGGAAGGGAGAGGGGAAGGGAGAGGTGGATGCGACGACGCCTTTGAGCAGGGCGTTGAAGGTGGCTAGGTCTGCGTCTAGGACGTCCAGTTTGGCGAGGTTGGATTTGGCTCGGTCGTCTCCGCTGTCGCTCTCTTCTTCTTCTTCTTCCTCTTCTTCCTGCTCCTGCTGCGGCGCCGCCTTATAATGGGAGTGTGCTTCCTCTACGCCCACGCTGCCGCTCCTCAACTCCGACGAGCTCCTAACTACGCGGGGCACTCGTAACGGCACACCCATCCCCATCTCTTCATCTTCCTCTTCCTCCTGCCCATACTCGCCATACTCCACTCCCTCCCCATCAATTTCAACATCCTCCAACCTTATAACCACCCCGCTCCGATTCGTCCTCCCCTCACCAACCCCAACCCCAACCCCACCCGCACCCACACCCACACCTGCACCTACGCTCGCAGCAGAAGCGGCACCAGCAGAAACACCACCAGAAGCAGCAAAAGGAGCCGCACCGGAACCGACGTCGGCGGTCGACTTCCCCCACCCCCTCGGAAGTGGGAGGGGGAGGGATAGAGTCCAGTCTTCGTCTCCTTCTCTGCGGGAGGTGTGCCGCCTGGAGGAGGAGGAACTTGGTTGCGCGTGCTTCGTTTCGGTGTATGCGGTGGTATTGGTGCGGGGGTTGGTGTGGGCGGAGACGTGGGCATTGGGATGGGAGTGGGCGTTGGCGGGGGAGTGGGAGCTTGAGGCGGCGGATTCAGATTTGGTGCGTAGGCGCGATAGAGGATGCGCGTGCGGGTGTGGGTGTAACTGCCTAGGAGGCTTGCCTTTCCGAGAGGAAGAAGAGGCGTGTATATCCGGATCCGGATGTGAGGTGTCAACGGGTACCACTGCGGTCGCTTTCGCAGTCGCAGCACCAGCAGTCGCAGCACCAGCAGCAGCATCCCCAGGCGCCGTCCCCTCCGTCCCCAACCCCAGCGTCCACTCCCCCCCAGCCTTATTCTTACTCCCCACCCCCCTCCCCTCCCCCTCCTCTCTCTTCTTCAGATCCACCATAGAAGTAGCCCTCAGAATCGCCATCGCGCTCTGTCTCCTCTCTCGTCCCTTCCTCCCCTGTGCCTCCGGGGTGACGAGCTGTCTCCCTATCCCCAGTGCTTGGTGGGAAGAGGAGTGCGCAGGGAGAAGGGGTTTGACCGCCCACGGCTCGTAGTCGCTCACTTGGCTTCTACAATCGTGTCTGCCATTACCTTCCGAGTCGGAATCGGAGGCGGAGGTGGTCCATTCCGAGACCGTCAGATCTTCAGAGTCTTCAGCAGCAGCGGTGGGTGCGGGTGGGGAGAGTGGGAAAACAGGCGCGGCAGGCGAGGTGGAGGTGGAGGTGGAGGTGGAGGTGTCGGGTAGGATGGAGGGGTGGCGGTGCACGCTGAAATCGCGCGATGAAGGTTGGGGGGAGAGGTCTTTGCCATTGCTACCCGTACCGGGCGTTGGGGGTGGGGGTGAGGGAGGGGATAAGGAAGTGCGCTTGCGCGGGGGGGTGGGGAGAGGTCCGGAGGGGGGCGGGGAGAGCGGCGCGAGGGGGAGGGATTTTTTGGAGCGGGTTGGGTTGGTGTTGGTGTTGGTGTGGGGGTGGGGAGAGGGGGATAGGGAGAGGGTGCGGGAGGGGCGGGGGCGGGGTGTCTGTAAATAAGTAGTCAGTAAGTAAGAGAGAGAGAGAAGAGGGTAGAAAAATAATTACGTGGGGCACTCTCCCGAACTGGCTCGACGCGTAGCTCTCGCCGCTTTCCCTCTCCCTCCTCCCCCGTCTCTCAGAATCCCTCTTGAACTGCTCCACAGCGCTCCGTTTCCAATGCTGCTCGCACTCACTCAAACTCGCACTACTCATCTCCTCCTCCGCCCCCTCCTCGGCACCACCATACCTCAGCTCGCCCTCGCTCACGCTCACCGCCGCCTCGTAGTTGAACAACGGCGTGTTCGGCGTGATAGGCGAGCGCGTCGACGCGGTGCTCGTTGGGCTCGGTGGGTCCACCAGCGCCGGCGGTATAGGCCTCTGTGCGCTCCTCCTCCTCCTGCTCTCCCTCGTGTTAGTGGTGGTGCTGTGATAGCTGGGCGCAGAAGGGGTGAGCCGCGCAATGGGCAGCGGCGTAGGCAGCTGCGCTTGTAACCGCTCGTGCTGGAGTATGAGAGGGAGGTACGGTATATAATCCGACTCGTCCGACACGACCGACCGCGCCTCCTCATAATCCGGGTCGTCCTCCTCCTCCGCGCCGTCGTGGTGCTCGTACTGCAAAGCGTCCGACACGGGGTCGAGGAAGAACGACGAGGAGCTGCCGATGTACGAGCTGCCCGTCCCCGAGGTGCCCGAGGCGGAGGTGCCGGAGGTGGCAGAGTACCGCGACGAGGAGCTGGCGCTGGGGGCGGTGAGGGAGGACCGCCGTGTGCCGAGCGAGGGGCGGGTGCTGGTGCGTGAGCGGAAGGAGGGCGCGGGGGCGAAGGAGACGGTGGGGATGGGGAGGTACGTGCGCTGGCGCTCCACGACGATGGGCGGGGTGGAGGGGGAGTTGGCCATTGTGGGAGAGGAGGGGGAGGAGGGGGAGAGGGGATTCTTGGAGAGCTGGCGTTTGAGCTTGCAGAATAGGGCGAGCGGTTTCTTTTCGGTGCCCCCCATTAGACCGAGACAGTCGTGCTGCAAGTCGAGCGTGGAGGGCATGGTCATTGGGTGGTGAGTCATCGTCGTCCTCTCTCTCTTCTTCGTTGTCGCTCTCGTTGGCGTGCTCGTTCCCGTGCTCGTTCTCGTTCGCGGTGCCGGTCGTGTTGGCGTTCTAGGTCGAGTTGGAGTGGAAGGAGTCAAAGGAAAAAGACAGTGATGCGCATTAAAGCTCAAGTCGACGCCATTGTCCACACACGGCTATTAGGTTCGAAAAAAAAAACAAAGGAAGGGACGATCAGCGACGTGCGTTTCAATATTCAATTCGAGTCCCTATTCCCTATTCCCTATTCCCGCTTGTCTTTGCTTGTCTGCCTCGTTTCTGCCTAGCTCAGGGTCGTTTTGTTTTTGCTTACCTCTGGATATTTGAATGCCGCGCCGCGAGATTTCGGGCTAGAACCTTCGGTGATCGCAACGGCGCCAGTGCCAGTGTTAAGGGAGGGTCCGTCGAGGGCCGCGCTAACTAACAATGCGAACTCGTCGACTGAGAACAAGGGCATCCTAGTGTGGGGTAATACAACAGAGTAGCAATGCTGAATCCATCTCTTCCCTTGACTTTTGCTTTTGCTTTTGCTTTGCTTGACTCAACTGGACTGGACTGGACTGGTAAGCTTACGGAAAGCCGAATTCAATTTTAGCGTTAAATTAAATTGATTGCCTTTTCTTGCTTCCTTCCTTCACTCGCTTCCTTTCCTTGACAGAGCATGATTCGCTGATTTCGCTTCGCTTCGTTGCGTTGTGTCGTTGCGTCGTTGCGTCGTTGCTTCGCTGCCTCGTTGTCCATTTGCCAATTTGACGCTTGATTGACATGACGCTCCTCGGCTTCTACGGTTCTAGCACTTCCCCTCTCATCTCATCGCATCTCATCGCATCCCATCGCATCCCCTATCTGTTGCTCACTCCCTCTCGCTCCTCCCATTCCTGATCTGAATCTTAATCTCATGCGTCTTGATGTTAAGTATCATCACTTGACCTCCTACAACCCCCTCGATGCATCGCCACCAACACTCAACAAATGAGTTGCAAATGAGACTGCGGTGAGTAACTAAATCAACATCAGCATCATCAGCCAGCATCACTCTGATATCACTCACTCCGTGTCGCTCCGTATCGCGCTCTGATGCAACTCTGATGACATCAATCCAATACCCATCATGCCCAAATCATCACGCAACGTCTGTCGCCTCGAGGCGCGTGCGGTGCCTCCAACCATATTGGCTGTCCCTTCCTTTTGGTATCTCACTTGTCTTGTCTTGCACGAACACACTCGACTGGCAAGTACATTAGCTCACAGTGGCGCATCGCACGACGTGTCCTTTCTCTCTATCTGCGCCGTACTTCGGACTTTCCCAACTGTCATTGTCATGGTCATAGACAAGATCACTATCACTGTCATTGCGACGACAAAAGCTGCCATCTCCGGAACGACTCACCCCGGTCGCAGGTCGGAATGCTACATACCGTTCTTGTCACCGTTAGCCTTAGCTCGGACCTCATCAACTCAGGTCCCATCACGCTGATGTTCCTCCTCGAACATAACGTTGTATTGTCACTACCAGAAAGTCCCGAGGGAGAGCTCTGCTCGTCCGAATATCATTGGGGAGTGAATTGGATGGATTGCGTGGGTGGGACTTGGATGTGCGCCTAGCTGGAGGTGGTGGTCCCGAGTGCATGGAGCGGCGACACATGATACTTCGGTCGTCATCTGAGGAAGGAAGGACATCGCCAAGCCTGGTATTGGAGCTGATGTACCAGAGCCTCTTCCTCCCTTCACATACTGTGCGTGCGCTCAATCAAGGCACCCCCAGCTGGATGTGGGAGGTCCCGAGTGCATTGAGCGGCGATACCTTAGTTCTCATCGTTCGAGGAAGGAGTTCCCGCCCTGGTGACACTGTTAGAGTTGGTATCGCAAAGTCTCTTTTTCCCTCCACCTGCTCTGCGTGCGCTTCAATCAAGAGGGTAAACCTAGTAGAAACCCAGTGATGACCGAGACTGGACTGTGTGCACCCCAGCTGGAGATGATAGGTCCTGAGCGCATTGAACGGCGATACAGGATTGTTGTCGACATCTGAGGAAGGAAGGCCATTGGCCGCCCTGGTGACACTGTTAGAGTTGGTACAACAACGCCTCTTCCTCCCTCCACCTGCTCTGCGCGCTTAACTCAAGAGGCTAAGAGGAAGAACCCAGTGTTGACCGAGACTGGATTGCGTGCGCATCAGCTGGCGATGATAGGTCCTGAGTGCATTGAACGGCGATACAGGATTGTTCGATCGACATCTGAGGAAGGAAGGCCATTGGCCGCCCTGGTGACACTGTTTGAGTTGGTACAACAACGCCTCTTCCTCCCTCCACCTGCTCTGCGCGCTTAACTCAAGAGGCTAAGAGGAAGAACCCAGTGTTGACCGAGACTGGATTGCGTGCGCATCAGCTGGAGGTGGTAGGTCCAGAATGCACCGAGCGGCGATACAGGATAGTTCGATCGTCATTCGAGGAAGGAAGGGCATTGCTACGTCCTGGTGACACTGTTAGAGTTGATATGACAACGCTTGTTCTTGTACACCTGTACCTGCTCTCCGTGCGCCTAACTCAAGAGGCTAAGAATAGGAAAAAAGCCAGTGCTCACCGAGAGCCAGACCGCACTGTGACGACCTCGACTTGGGTTACACTTACAAAGTATCTTTTCATTTTCATGTACGTAAATCATCCAACTCCAACGTAAATAATCGAAGCGCTGATATCATAGTCATAGCAACTCTACTTTACTTTAAGAGCCCGAGTCAAAGGCAGGCCATCAGATGCAAATGGATCACTACCACCAATGGCAATGCTCTCTTTCTTACCCAGCTGAACTCGGACGACCCAGCTGCTGTATGCGAGAATTACGGCCACAGTAGTGGCAGTGGGCCTCGATCTTAAATAATGTACGTCGAACCGCACACCTGGGCTCAACGCTCAGTGCTCGTTCGCACTCGGACGGCGGCGGGATTGATCGCTGCGGCGCCTTGGCTCCAATTTCCAGTTTCGCCCACTTGCGAGAATCTGGAGACACAATCTCGCGGACGCACCCATGCATGCATGATTGACTCTTGACTCTTTACAGACGCAAACAATCACGGACTGGAACGAAGGACATCACGTTCTAAAGAAACTCGCCCAACGGGCAGCCATTCATGATATGATCAATGACCGGGCCGTTCGGAGACGCTATCAATTCTTCACCCCTTCACCCGTCCTCTTCGTGGGTTGTCCGTCATGGTGTGAGTATCTGGCGCAGCTCGTACCTGCTGCGAAGTCACTCACGACCGACTGCAGGTAGCCCATAACAAACGGCCAACAGTACTTAGATAATGCGGCGCAGGAGTTTACGGCTCGACTCTTCTTCGTCTGCTTTGCCCGGCGCGTCGCCTCTGTTGACCCATCTCCGCTTGGCCTCTGGGAAGGTGGATTGGATGGCGCGGGATGGTACTTGGATGTGCACCCTAGCTGGATGTGGTCGGGGTTTGAGTGCGCTGAGCGGCGGCGTGAATCAGGATAGCACGACCATCGTCCTGGTGTGGTGTGGGTCGATATGACGAAGCCTCTTCCTCTCTATCTGTACGCGTTGACCGAGACCGAACTACGATCGATCTTTTGATTTTCTTTGTACATGAGAAGACACTGCACGTCAAGTTCAAGTCATCTCAACTAAACCAATCGAAGCGCTGATTTCATAGCCATAGTGCCATAGTGTAGCAACCCTACTCTACTCTACTCTAACAGCGCGAGTCAATGCAGGTCATCAGTGCAAATGGATCACTCGCCCAATTTCGAGAATCTGGGAGACACATCTCACGGACGCACCCATGCATGATTGACTGTTGACTCTAAAATTTCTGCTTGCTTTCTTTCCTTCAGCATGTATGTTACAATACATGCGTCAATTGCACATACACCTCTTTGTTTTATACACCGGTATACTCTATATACCAGAATCTCCGGCACGCTGTGTCCGTACACCCATCGATCGTCACTCACGAACGCCCCGCCCCGGGTGTCTTCGTCTCGTTTCTGTATCGTGTCTGCGTGCTATCCGAGTCGAGCAGGTTGTTGTTTGGAGACAGTGTCAGTCTATCATGAAACTGCAGTGGTAGGGTTGTGTCTGCACCGAGAGCGTGAATCAGGATAGCTCGCGTCATCTGGGGAAGGCCATTGCGCCGCCCTGGTGTTGGAGATATCACGAAGCCTCTTCCTCTCTATCTGTACCTGCTCTGCGTGTGCTCCCATCAAGAGCCAAGAAGTAGGAAGTCAGCGTTGACCGAACTCGGATGTGATTAGGGCCACGGACCCTGTGTAAGTTCTACATGGGTGAAAACGATCTCACTGGTTTTTTGCGTGCACATGTTCACACGTGGATTTAGGCGCCCATTCATTGATTATCGGATCGATGACTGAACGCATCTCATCTCTTCTCTTTCTCCTCGAGCCATCCAATCTACTCAAGCATAATGGCAAGCACTAACTCCTCACTGCCAGTAACTGGAGCAGGGCCTCCAGCGACCTTGACAACATCCGAACGTTGTGAGTGACACTGGCGCACATCCTAATACTAGGGCGGCCAAGTGCTGAGCTCTTCCCTCATTCAGTCTGTGAATTAAATGCCGATCTCATCCTCACATCTTCGGACGGAGTGCAGTTTCATGTCTATCGAAAGTATCTCGAGGCGTGTACTAGCGGCTTTCCTCCTGCCGAGATTCCAGTTTCCGGCGAGGTCGTCAAACTTTCTGAACCAGCCAAGGTTCTGGAGATCTTGTTACAGTTTATACATCCACAGCGTCAACCCTCAGTTCGGGACATGGATATCGATTTGTTCTTCTCTTTGGCGGAGGCAGCAGAGAAATATGGGGTGTACGGTGCGATGAACACCTGCAATAATCGCATGTAGTGAGCACACATTCATTTCCACCCTGCCATGCCTCATGACTTCATGTATCCTTGAAGCCATTTAGTCGATCTGCGATCCTTGGAGATCCTGAACTATGCAGTGAAACATGGTTATCCTGATCTTGCAAACACCGTTGCTCCTGCAACTGTCCTGGACCGACAATGTCTGGTCAATGCCACAGCAAAGCTCAGCCATCCAGGTGTTTTAAGTGCATGGGTATGCAATTATCCAAACAACGCGCGAATATAGTTGACTCGTGTGATCCGCCTACAGATACAATACTATGATGCCTGGGATAAAATCACACATTACACAATTCTTCAACTTTTTAACAAACGGCATCCGGGTAATTGTCAGAACCAGCTCAACAACGCATACATTGAGAAGCTTGCTTCCTCGCCTCGTGTTGCCTGGATTCCCCTTGAGGACCAATCAGGATGCTCCCACTGTAATACACTTGCCGCTAAAGATAACCTCAAATTAGAAAGTATGTACCAAAAATTGCCCAAGTTCAGTCATTTGATCAAGATTTGATATTTTATGTCAATCACTTTGACCAAGACGTAGCACGGATCCATCCAGACGATCCTCCTAATTCCACTACATACAAAACATTGTTCAGACTTCCAAATCATCACAAAGAGTCCATATGCTGTTTGTTCAGACCGCAGAGTGGGCTCCAGATTCCACAAAGTTTGTGAGCAGTGTGAGTGTACGTATGGCCAAATGCCGCTAAAGAAGGTAATATATTTGGGGCACTACCGTGATGGCGAGGTGGACTCAGTTCACTTAATAGAGCCAATGAGATGAATAGTCGTTAGGAAGGAGTACGTCGATCTGGATTGGTGGTAACACGGAGACCGTTGCTGACGACTCGGCCGTGCCGTCAAACGAGACCACTTGAACCAGAGACTCTTGGGGTAGCTCGACAAAGATCTCCAGGTGAAGAATCCGATCAGTATTGAAATCATCATCCGAAATCCAATCCGGATATATAGCCTATGAATGGCAAACAATGAGTGAAAGCGTTTCCGAAGGTAGTAGCTACTCACTCTGAGAACTTCATATTCTTCCACTTGGAGTGCCGCGCACAAGTTTATATCTGTATCCATTTCGCAATGAAAATCAGGAAGTAACGACCATCTAAGTTGGTTGCATTTCCGAACCATTTAAGTATGCGCTCAGCGTGCCTGCCACTCACGAGCACAGTCGTCGTAGTGACTCATATCAACTCAGATAGCGGTCCAGGCCAGCTATACAGTCTAATGTACCCCCTTCAATGATTCATGACTTGTGTGCAAGGGGTAATATTGCTTTCCATCAGTCAGTACTTGTGGTTATGTTTTGCGAGGGCCAACAAATGACAACGACGCGTCAACAATGAACGGTGCGCGTGACGGTCGTTTTTGGAATGTTGCAGAAGCAAAAGAGAGCAGATCGTATAAGCGTCAAAGTCCGTCTTCGGTTTTGTGATCAGCGACGTTGGTCGGTCTTAGACAGAGGACATATGAGAGTCTGTCTTATATAGTCGTCATGTAATGTCCGTGGGCATCGAGATACGCCAGGGGCGGCATGTATAAATGACCCCAAGGGTTTTCAAACGTGGATCCATCATCCAATAGATAACGAGAATGTTGATACTCGCAGAATGTGGGCACGTTGCTTCAAGGTGACCAGAGCCGGTTTTCCACAACTTGATGTGAAAACTACCGGTGTTGCAGGCGCACTATTATTATATTATATCTTTGTGTCATATGATGATCCTGTGTCCCGGTGTTTGCTGATTCATATTACAAAATGAACATGTTTTATTTGGTAGATCTGCCATCCGAGACCCATACAAACCTTGAACTATGCGATGAAACACCACTGTCGCAACCTTGCGGACAAGGTTTCCCCGACTGTCATCAGCCGATCGTGTCAGAGCGAGGCAGCAGCAGGCCTAACACATCCTGGAATACTGGCTACATGGGTATGCGATTTCTTGGGACATGGTGTCACTCGATATAGTTCCTAATGCTGACGCATATGAATCTTAAGGTATCATGAGTTTTGGACTAAAATCATAACGGCGGGGATGCTACGTGTATCGGTCTACCATTCTGGACACTGTGGCGCACCAAAGGGTACTTGTGACTCCGTCATAGCGGAACACGTCAAAAAGGTTTTCCACTCCACGAGCATCGTATTTCAAGTTGAAGATACCTATCAACCTCGCCAAACTGGACGTCCTAGACCAAGACCTAGCCACATTCAACGCCCTGCTCAAAGGCGTCGTCGCATCCACCTCTCCCTTCCCCTCTCCCTCCTCCCCATCTCTCTCGTCCCCGTCGCGGTCGGGCGCGAAGAAGTACACCGCGAGTGCGAAGAGCTTGACGTATAATGCGCGGACGCTGCAGACTATCCAGGGTCTCCAAGCTGTTAATCTGAACGTGATTGGGAGTGGGGACGGGGCGCGCAGGGGGTTGAGGGGTTCGAGCCGTTCCAGCTTGGTGGGGAGGTGGGTGAGGGGAAGGCGGTGTTGAGGATGGGTGATGCAGGTTTGACTGATTTGTTTGGGCGGGAGTCAGGAGGAGCACCAAAGGAGTTGGTGACGTCCTCCTCTGAGGACGAGGGCGAGGATGGGGAGGAGGTCAGAGAGAAAACCCCGATTGAAGTCCTGCATGAAGTCCTCGAAGGGCGTTCACGTCCTCGAACCTCCGAGGAGGAGTCGCTCTCACCACCGCGTTCCCCCATTCGCAGGCGCTCGGGTTCTCCTTCTCCTTCTCCATTGCCCATGCCCATGCCCATGTCCCCACCGCCCAATGTACCCGCCGCAGCAGTAGCAGTAGCAGACGCAGACGCAGTAGCAGCAGGAGACCACTCACCCACCACCCCTTCGCGCGCCTCCCCCTCGCCCACCTCCGCGTCCTCGTATTTCAGCGCCGCCATTTTCCTACAAAGCGTCCCTTCCCTTCCTCCAGCCCGGGCACACGCGCACGCACCCAAACCCAAGACGCGGGCAACGCTTCCCTTTGGTGGCGCAAGCACAGGCACGAGCACAGGCGCGCAGTACCCGCCGCCGTCGGCGTTCGCGTTCACGGGCTCGGGGTGCGTGCCTCCTACCAGTCCTACCAGTCCTGTGAGGTCGGGAACGGGGTTGGTGGGGGTGGTGAGGAATGGAACGAGTTTGAGCGTGCGTGCGTCGGGTGCGCCGGTAAGGGCTGTGTCGATGGGGTGTTTGAGGGACGCTGCTGCTGCTTCTTCTGCGGCTCCTATGCCGACGACGGTAACGACTACGAGTATGGGTTTGGAGGCGAAGCAGAGGAAGAGGAGGAAGATGGCGTCTTTACCGCGTATTGCCACTTCCCTCCCACCCTCCGGCTCAGGCTCAGGCTCGGGGTCTACCATTGTGGCGTGCTCGCCGTCGACGCCTACGCCTACACAATCGTGCTTCCCCGAGCTCTCCCCATCTTCATCTTCCTCGTCTTCGCCCTCGCCCTCGTCGTCGTCCTCACAACAACAGCAACACCAACCGAAACCTAAACCCAAGCACCGCGCGCCGCATCCCTACTCCTACCAAGCGCACGCCCAAGCCCAAGCCCAATCCCAATATCAATACGGTCCTTCACCCATCGCCACCCCCCTCGCCAGCGCCTTCCCCTCCCCGCCCTCTTTCCCGTCCCTCCCTTCCTCGCCGTCCCCGTCCAAAAGAACGTCCAGGGCCTCGGGCGCGTTCTTAGTGGAGAGGGAGCGGTATTATCCGCAGCCCCCGTCGACGGCGTCGTCTACTGTGTCGGGGGTGTCGACTGTGTCGGCGGCGAGCACGGCGAGCAATGCAAGCAATGCAAGTTCGGGGGTGACGGTGGTGCCGAGTGTTGAGCAGAGGTTGAGGATGCGGTTGAAGGAGCTGGGCGGTGCGGTGGTGGAGACGGAGACGGGGGCAGGGGCGGGGGCGGGGAAGGTGGTTGCGGGGAGCAGCGGCAGCGGCGTGGTTGGGAGGGTGAAGGAGGGGAATGAGGATGAGGACGAGGAGTCGATGTGTTCGGGGAGCTATTACTCTGCGCGGTCGAGCTTCAGCAGTGAGTGGATATGAATGAATGAATGAACGAGGGTCGTCCCCATCCCCACCCCACGGCGGTTTCTTGGGTTTTTTGAAATGTGATATGACGATGATACGGACTTGACTTGACTTTCCTTCCTTGCTCACTCTCTCTTTGCACACGTTCAATTTCTTTTTGACACTCCCTCCTCTCGTCATCGTTATCGTCGTCGTCTCTTCTATTCTAGAATATCTTCTGCAGTAACATAAACTGCTGTTAGTACCACAAGCCATTTTAACCTATTCTCTATTCCCTATTTATAATTCGCCCGCCCCATATTACATATTCCTTACTTACTTATCATTTATTTGCCGCTCGTTGGCTTTTCCGACGTGCACCGGTACCTTCACGCTCGTTTGTTCTTGATGTTGTTAGGCTACGGCTACGCTATGCTATTCTTTTATCTATTTCTGCGAGTGTAGTTGAGATTGCACGCGGGGGTGTTATGTTATGTCTTGGTGTTGGTGCTTGGTAATTTATGACTTGATATGATATGCCGACGGTGTGTGAGACTGACTGGATATACTCTACACTGTGTGGCGCGCACGGGGGGGTCGTGCTGGTTGTGAGCATGCCCATTCCTTTGGTGTAGGATGATCCTGTCCAACAAATTTGATTCGTGATTTCACCACTTATACTTAAGCAAGAAGTGCTCGGAAAGTTGGAGAAGAAAGCTCGGCACGAAAGAGTCCGGTGGTCTGGTTCCGCTCTGCAAAGCGCTCTCTCGTGTGCTGGAAACCATGTCAACCCTCTCTCTCAACCGTCTTTATAATGTAAATTGACTCTGTTCAGGTGAGGAAAGGGGTGATTGTAGGGTGTGTGAAGAGTTTTTCTCTCAGCTCACACGGATGTCAGCTACATAGATCAAGCTAATCCTATAGAGGTGAAACCATCTTACCGGTTCTTTGCATGCACATGTTCACACGTGGATTTAGGCGCCCGTTCATTGATTATCGGATCGATGACTTAACACATCTCATCTCTTCTCTTTCTCCTCGAGCCATCCATCCAATCTACTCAAGCATAATGGTAAAGACTAAATCCTCACTGCCAGTAACTAGAGCAGGGCCTCCAGCGACCTTGACAACATCCAAACGTTGTGAGTGACACTGGTGCACATCCTAATACGAGGGCGGCCAAGTACTGAGCTCTTCCTCTCATTCAGTCTGTGATCCAAATGCCGATCTCATCCTCAAATCTTCGGATGGAGTGCAGTTTCATGTCTATCGAAAGTATCTCGAGGCGTGTACTGGCGGCTTTCCTCCTGCCGAGTTTCCAGTTTCCGGCGAGGTCGTGAAACTTTCTGAACCAGCCAAGGTTTTGGAGATCTTGTTACAGTTTATACATCCACAGCGTCAACCCTCAGTTCGGGACATGGATATCGATTTGTTCTTCTCTTTGGCGGAGGCAGCGGAGAAATATGAGGTGTATGGTGCGATGAACACCTGCAATAATCGCATGTAGTGAGCACACATTCATTTCACCCTGCCATGCCTCATGACTTCATGTATCCTTGAAGCCATTTAGTCGATCTGCGATCCATGGAGATCCTGAACTACGCAGTGAAACATGGTTATCCTGATCTTGCGAACACCGTTGCTCCTGAAACTGTCCTAGACCAACAATGTCTAGTCAATGCCACAGCAAAGCTCAGCCATCCAGGTGTTTTAGGTGGATGGGTATGCGATTATCCAAACAACGAGCGAATATAGTTGATTCATGTGATCCGCCTACAGATACAATACTATGATGCTTGGGTCAAAAGCTCAGAAATAGGATTCGAGTCACTTTCGAAAATCCAGGATGTTTGTGATCGGGAGAGTGATGCATACATCATGGAGATTCCTTCCGTTCGTCGTATCACATGGACTCTCATCAAGGCCCAAGCATGCGCATGCAATAGTTGTCGTTCTAAGCTCTTCCGTACCACGGGCAATTTGAAATTAATGTACAAAGGATTGCCCAAGTTCAGTGATTTGATCAATCACTTTGACCCCAAGACGTAGCACGGATCCATCCAGATGATCTTCCTAATTCCACTACATACAAAACATTGTTCTGACGTCCAAATTATCACAAAGAGTCCATATGCTGTTTGTTCAGACCGCAGAGTGGGCTCCAGATTCCACAAAGTTTGTGAGCAGTGTGAGTGTACGCATGGCCAAATGCCCCTAAACAAGTTTGTATATTTGTGGCACTACCGCGAGGTGACCGTTGACCTTGCAATTAATAGATCCAGCGAGGAATGTTAATACTCGCAGAATGTGGCGCACATTGCTTCAAGGTGACCAGAGCCAGTTTTCCATACTTAACTTGATGCAAAAACTACCGGTGTGGCAGGCGCACTAGAGTTGCTGCAGATCGAGCGTGGAGGGCATCGTCATGGGATGGCTCGTCATCGTCGTCGTCCTCTCACTGTTCTTCGAGGTCGTTCTTGTTCTCGTTCTTGTTTACCTGGACGCGTCTCCAGTAATCTTGGTGTATCAAAAGGTTGGGTCCGATCCGCACAGTCCCCAAGCGAGCAAACGCGGAGAGCGCTCTCGTTCGATCCTACGGACAGGGGGGAACGGTATGCAGCGGTTCGTGATTTTGAAGTGGACGGATGGCGTTGGCGGGAGCGTGCAGCAGTGAGGTCACGTCGCGGAGGTTTGGAAGGTTTTCTACCATACTGCGTCTATTTGAAGAATATTTGGCTCCAAGCATGGCTGAAGAAGAAGACGTTGTGGACTCGGGAGGTAGTTGTGGTTCAGGAAGGCTTTCACAATAGAGGTGCACAGGCGTCAAGAGTCAGATCAAAGCTGAGCTGGACGGTTGTGAACGTCAGGAAAAGAGTCAGGCAGCCCGAAGGTGTGTGAATACCAACGCACAATGACACCTCACGCTGGTCGAGAAAAATGACAATTTCCCCGAGCTAGGACGCATTGCAGCAAGGGCGGCAAGGGGGACCGTCACCTCTACCGTATGGCGTAGCCACAAAAGGGGAGTTCTCGGGGGGGAAAGTGGGGACAACACACCTCTCGTGCTGCGGTCGTAAATGCGGGGAATGGGAATGGAGTAGGAGTAGATGCGGGGAGCCTTCATTTAATTTTTACAAAATACTTTTATTCTGCTATACCCATTCCAGAGTTCCATGTATAGCTTCTTTCGCACCAGGTCAAGAATTCGTTCTTTTTTGAACAACATAATTCCCTAATCTCCCCCAAATCTCCCCCACTGTGGCTACGCCATATGGTAAGGTGCCTATTGTGTTATCTAATCTACTTGTAGTTTCCTCCGATACTGTATCTGCCTCACCTAGGGCCTCGGGTCTCGCGGTAACCCCCCGGGTTCCCTTGTGGGTTCCTTGTGTCATGGTGAACCGCTTTAGTCCGTGTAGTAGTCTGATGCAATTATATGGTCAATGAGAGAATGTAGTTAAACTGAATGATTTCATTGCTGGGATGTCCTTCCGCTGGTGCATCTGCTTCGAAAATTGGTATTTCTCCAAACACCGATCCAAGTCTGGTATGATTTAGAATAGTGGTGACATGAATGCTTTCGACGATAAAAATTCGCTGAGTGACGTTCCGGGTCTGCCTCTCTTCTCATACTAATGCCAAGAGCTCGTTACCCTCAAGTTACCCTAGGACCATGATAGTATTGAGTTTGCGCCTCGCCCTTGGTGCTGGTATCAACCGTTCCGCAGCATCATAAGCGCATGAAGCCAGTAAGTATCAGGGTCTTCCCAAAACTCTGATGTTCGCTTTCTGCTTTTAGAGTTTCAGCTATAAATAAATCAGTGACATGCTGAATTTTGGCAGGGTTTGGCTGCGGTCCAATTGAGGTCCACCACTCTCCTGTGAACAGACTTGTCGTCCAATCGATTCTTTGCAAGATCATGGACGCTTTACTCTCCGCTGTTCTGTGGTAGACGATCCAGAGGTATGTACCAAGCGACAAATCGAGTATGAAACAGGTCATGTACCTCATTTTGCCAGCTGAAAACGAAGCACCATGCATCACGATCGAGGATCCGTCGATGCGTTGTTGCGTTGATGGCGAGGACGTTGAACGTTATAACCTGCGCCACTCAACTGAGCATGCGGAAACAACTCCTGATATCTAAGTTGCTAATGTGGAGAATGATTTATTCCCTTCTTAGCCACGGCGGCTTGCCGAACCCGATAATGATTATTTGTGACTATTGTGGGTGGTCCTTCCTTAGTTTAGTCGGATCAAGGTAGTCCTGCCGCATGCGGCTGTGCAGGGATAGCCGAGGCAATTTCAACAAGTTTCAACACTACCCACTACCCATCAAAATAACGACGATGCGAGCTGCGCATTATAATTGGGAAGCTAATGTTTTGAATCCAGAACTTTGTATTCCAGTTCCGCCACGCGATATGGTTTTCGATCGACGCTCGACGGTCGAAACGCCAAGCCCTTATGCACATTATCAGCCAAGGTCATGGGTACAAGCTCACTTCATATAAAGCCTGTTCTTCGCATTCATCAACCGCACTTACCCTCCGTAAATCTCACCTCATTCCCTCTCAAACATGTCTGCTATGCATTCCACCCCAGCTACTCGCCAGATGCAGATTCTCCTCTGGGTGTCAGTGGCACTAAGTTGCTGCGCCTTCGCGTTCTCGTTATCTTTCCTCGCCAGTCTATCATTGTACATGTGCCCGGGCGTCTTCGCTCTCAGCATGGCGCATAACATCACCCTCCTCATCACAACTGCACGAGAGCGCAAATTGCACGCGGCATCAGGCTTTGCAACTTCAGTCAAACTGCCGTCGACATCGACGAAAGCGGCTGTCATCTGCTCGTGGATCCTTGTGGTGCTTTGGACAGCAGTATTCGGGATGGTTCTCAGCATGGCGGCCATCATCACGGGCGGAGGCGAATTCAAACACGATCCGATTCTTCCTGTTGCTTATCTCGAGTGGATAGTAGAGTTGGCGGAGGTGGTCGTGATGGTGTTGATTGCGGTCAAGTGCACTCGTGAAATGCGAGCAGTTGGGAGTGCCGCCTCCGGCCATCTGGACGAGTCAAAGAATAACTTGAAGGCTTAGAGGTGCGTGCGCGTATTGCGCTCAATTAATGTCCCAATTTGCTAATTTGTCTACATGATCTCCAGGAAAAAAATTCGCTTCCCCGACTAGTTACCATAGCATCGTACCTCTATACCAGTTGGCCTCAACGGAAAGCACTGGAGAAGGGTCATGAGTACGATCCGCATGCAGAAATCATGAATAATTACAAGGTGTCTGATTGCGTCGCGACTACAATGGACAGTTATGGACAGCTGTATGGATACTTACATACATACGATTAACGACAAATAGCAATGAGAGTTCATTATTCCCTCAGAACTAGACCAGTCTGTCACTCAATACAGAAGAGCAGGAGAGAAAGCCTTCTATTTTGAGGAAATATCAGTTGTTTGATTGATTGAACGCGCCAAGGCCATTTCTAGTTGTGAATACAGAGCTACCTGGAAAGCCACTCTACTTATGTGCTCAATGCTCAATCATAGGAGATGTAGGTAGGTAATTACAGTTTGAAATCACGTAGTGGCGCCGATTTCAAGCCGATTTTCCTGAACACTGAGTATGGTGCGGCCCGGTACGCCAGCGTTGATCTGAAGGGGAACAAGCTGTGGTGAGGGGTTCTACGCTATTACTTGCAGCCCTCTACATCGCGAGATTGAGTGGCACAGAAACATATCCGACACAAACCATATAACCCGGCGCTAGGATGTTGTTCGGCCACTCGGCCCGGACTTTCTGCAATTAAACATATAACCATCCGTTAACTTGCCATCAACCGTCAAGCTTTGTGCCATGGTTTTGACCATTTCATAACTGATTTGACTGTCATTAGTTTATAAGGTCTGTCAAGGAGACTAGGTTGGAAATTGGTTCAACCTGAACCAAGATCTCTACTCGTTGGGCTGTATCATCGAAGGATAGGCGATCTAGTCTGCAACCGGTGAGAACATATCTCCATCATGATATACGAGCCAACACAACTGAACCTATTGTTGGTAAGAAATAAATCACGCATGATGGAAATCGCAGGACCAGCAGCCGCTGCACTTGACTCCCTGTCTTCTACCCAAATGGATTTTCTTCGTTCATTACCCAAGGCGGAACTTCATGCCCACTTGAATGGATCTATTCCTATCTCGGTCCTCCAAGAGCTCGGACACGAATACCTCGTCTCATCTACGACGACCTCCACCATCTCCAACGATTCTATCAAGGAAGGGATACAAAAGCTCATTGATGGCCCCTCACTCGAGAAAATCACTGATTTTTTTGAGTTATTTCCGGCCATATACGCGCTGACTTCTACGCCCGCAACTCTTCGACGTGTTTCACGCGCCGTGTTGGAGGCATTCTTGGACGGTGATCTCCCCCAATGCTCCTATCTCGAGCTCCGTACGACTCCACGCGAAACGGAGGCAATGGACAGGGAGCAGTACCTGCGCGTTGTTCTAGATGAGGTGGAACGCTACGATCAGGACAAGGCCGGCTTGACTGTCTGTTTGGATCGTAGGATGGGAGACACAGTTCTACGTGAATGCTTGACGATCATAGGGAAACTCAAAACCGAAGGAAGGCGAATAGTAGGCGTAGACCTATGTGGCGACCCCACACTCGGCAATGTCGACGATTTCGCGTTGTACTTCGCCGAAGCGAAAGAGATGGGATTAGGAATCACGTTGCACATTGCGGAGGTGAGCCGACAAACTTCTTATCACAGCGAACCTGGCCACAATCTACAAATTGTAATAGACGGCTGCAAACACGCCAGAAGAAACTCACAAGCTTCTTTCGTACAATCCAGATCGCCTAGGCCATGCGACATTTCTGAACGCAGAAGCAACATCCATCGCCTTGAATAAAAAGATGTGTATTGAAATCTGTCTTTCTTCGAACCTACTGTAGGTGACTTATAGCACATTCAATGGTTCGTGTTGTGAAATTCGTTGCCGCAGGTGCAAGACAGTTTCGACCCTAGAGTCTCACCATATTCACCAGTATCTCAAATGCGGCCATCCCATCGCTATTTGCGTGCGTATCTTTGGCATCAAGACTTAGAGACTCAGGCTTACTGTGGTTTGATATAGACCGACGACATCCTGCCTTTTCGCACTTCACTTATCGGAGAATATGCCCTCCTACTCGCAAAGCCGCCGTATGGTTTAGGCTTGAGTGAGGAATCCATCAGAAAGGTGGCAAAGATGAGTCTGCAGGCGCGGTTTATGTAGAGTCAAGTATCAGGACTCTCACATCCAGGGGATCGCCATTCCTGAATGTACTTAGATTATCAAGTCACTTCTAATGATCAAAATATCCAATGCCTTCCGAGATCGGATACTACATATTACCTGAGAGATTGTTACTTTCCATTGCTTGCTTACAAGATTACAGACTGTCGATGTCGAGCTGGTCACTTGGTCTCCAGCAGGTAATGAGATGGAAAGCCATGATATGACATTGGAATGTGGCGTACAATGCTCACAGCGGACATTACAAACTACGAGCCCCAAATGTATATAGATGACGACACCACACACCACATTCTTTCCCAAGCATCCATCAAGATTATCAGTCGAGATTGAAGTAAGCATTAGCACGAGCGATGAGTTGTTCGACTTCGCGAGTGTGTTCCTGAAAAACACAACATTGTCAGTTTGGCGCAGTAGAACCAGGTTGATACCAATACATACCGTTGTCGAATCGTCGTGGTGAGCGTGCTTCTGGGCGCGCGCTTCGAAGTAGTTCAGTCTGCGGTTGAGGTCACGAGCTTCAGACTCCGAGTGGTGTTCAGAGCCTGAGTGGTGCTCGGAGGTCGAGTCTGATCCGGAGTGGTGCTCCGAGCCAGAGCTCTTGTGGTCCTTGCCGTGCGAGCTCTTACCGCTCTTGCTCTTGCTGCTCTTGCTCTTGTTGCGGGTCACAAGGTAGTCGATCAGCTCTCGGGCCTCCTCGGAGTGGTGTTCAGAACCTGAGTGGTGCTCGGAGGTCGAGTCTGATCCGGAGTGGTGCTCCGAGCCAGAGCTCTTGTGGTCCTTGCCGTGCGAGCTCTTACCGCTCTTGCTCTTGCTGCTCTTGCTCTTGTTGCGGGTCTCAAGGTAGTTGATCAGCTCTCTGGCCTCCTCGGTGTGGTGTTCAGAACCAGAGTGGTGCTCGGAGGTCGAGTCTGAGCCGGAGTGGTGCTCCGAGCCAGAGCTCTTGTGGTCCTTGCCGTGCGAGCTTTTACCGCTCTTGGTCTTGCTGCTCTTGCTCTTGTTGCGGGTCACAAGGTTGTCGATCAGCTCTCTGGCTTCCTCGGAGTGGTGTTCAGAGCCTGAGTGGTGCTCGGAGGTTGAGTCCGAGCCGGAGTGGTGCTCCTTGCCGTGCGAGCCCTTACCGCCCTTGGTCTTGCTGCTCTTGCTCTTGTTGCGGGTCTCAAGGTAGTTGATCAGCTCTCGGGCCTCCTCGGTGTGGTGTTCAGAGCCAGAGTGGTGCTCGGAGGTCGAGTCTGAGCCGGAGTGGTGCTCCGAGCCAGAGCTCTTGTGATCCTTGCCGTGCGAGCTCTTACCGCTCTTGCTCTTGCTGCTCTTGCTCTTGTTGCGGGTCACAAGGTAGTCGATCAGCTCTCGGGCCTCCTCGGTGTGGTGTTCAGAGCCTGAGTGGTGCTCGGAGGTCGAGTCCGAGCCGGAGTGGTGCTCCTTGCCGTGCGAGCCCTTACCGCTCTTGGTCTTGCTGCTCTTGCTCTTGTTGCGGGTCTCAAGGTAGTCGATCAGCTCTCGGGCTTCCTCGGAGTGGTGTTCAGAGCCTGAGTGGTGCTCGGAGGTCGAGTCTGAGCCGGAGTGGTGCTCGGAGCCAGAGCTCTTGTGGTCCTTGCCGTGCGAGCTCTTACCGCTCTTGCTCTTGCTGCTCTTGCTCTTGTTGCGGGTCACAAGGTAGTCGATCAGCTCTCGGGCCTCCTCGGTGTGGTGTTCAGAGCCAGAGTGGTGCTCGGAAGTGTGATGGTCCGCTCCATGGTTGTTGTGGCTCTTGCGAGCGTCAAGGTAATTGACCTCCCGGGATTCCTCGGTATGTTGTCCGCTGGTGCTGGCAGAATGGCCATGCGAAGTGTGCTGATAAAAATATGTTCAAGGCTGCTTCGCTAATCATTTGCAAACACTCACTTTAGCGAGGACTGTGGTAGAACCGAGGACGGCGGTGGCGAAAAGAGCAACTTGAACAGAGTTTGAGAAGCGCATGTTGATTATATGAAATGAAGGGGTGGTTTGGTGAAGATGCTGGTAACTGATTCAGCATGATGAGGTAGAGGAAGTAATGTCAACGACGTACAAGTGGTTTGGGGTTTTGTTGAGAGTAAAGTTATAGGACCAGCCTGTGTTATAGACCGAAGTAAGCACAGTGATAACATCGTTGAGAGGAAAGCTCTTCGAATACCTAATTGTGAGATTGTGAGATTGCACCGGGCACTGAAGATATGAGGACCAAAGCTTCGCTCTTTTATACCCTCGAGATTGAAAGAACCCTCGATCTAAGTTGAAGAATCGGGTTGGAAGGGCAGCACATACCCCTCCGGAGTACTGCCAAGAATCTTTGATCAGAGAGACTGCGTCAAAGCGAGGTTACACATAGCCCTGAACTTGCTGGTACGGCAATGGCATATCCCATTAAGGCTTGTCTTGATGGAGCCAGTTCAACACAAGGTCCGACTCGGTGAATAGGGGGTGTCCCCCGTTACTGGGGCTGGCGAGATTCGGAAGATCCAGTTGGGACACATCACAAACACAGCAAGCAACGAAACCATGAAACCCGCTGGTGTTTGGCACGATCGCGGGGATCAATGGTACTCAGTAAGGCCGACCTCATGGAGAGATGAAAGCCTGCTTAACCACCTAACTTTATGAGTAAGAAGTGAGTGAGTCAGATAATCAGTGTGTGCCAGCAGAACATGTAAGGTTCGTACTGCATGGCCGGACAGCCACTGGAGGTAAAATGGAGGTTGGCTGGAGATGCTCTGTCCGTTGATGGTGTGCAACAAGTTCAGAAAGTGCGTACTTTCAATTTCAAGCCTTATGTCGCTGCCCATTCTTTTTCTAGAGAGAGAGTTAAAATGTGGCGTCTGTAGTTATTTATAACTGCAGTTTTGTCGGAATGCGAGAACTTTGACGTCCGAACAACTACTTTTGCCGAACGCAAGCCGAATGTGATGCCAAGCTGATGCGTCACAGAGCTTTCCAAGCAATTTCCAAGAGCTTTCAGCGCTTTTACGGAAATCATGCTGTGGAACCGTTCGATTGGATGTATGTATAGTCTGACATGAAACAATATAAACCTCTCTGAACCAACGATTCCCGCAAGGGTCTCAACACGTGAACATCGCATGCATGAGTTCTGTGATTGTTCTGTGACGTTGGCCGCATAGCACCATGTACGGATGAGCGCTTACGATTGGCTTACGAACACAAAGGATTCCCACCACCTCTGCGGTCTGTTCTTGCATTGATTCTGTTATGACATCTATCATTCTCTCGAACCCACAAGACCTTGATCTGATATCGTTAGGTGCAACAACCAGACAATGTTTGGTCCTTCTACACAAATTGAAGCTCGTGGGAGATTCGTGCGTCTTCATGACTTTCGTAATTCGATTGATTTTTGTTTACGTTGCCACATTATCAGCGACCCTATGATTCGAAGGGTCTCAGCGTGCACACCTAGATATGTTGAAGCCATTAAATTAGGAGTCTCAGCAGCGTATAATGGCTTCACCGTTACCGAAGAAGTCATCTTCCTTGCTGAATCTCTTCCCATTGAAGACCAAGGCGACCTGCAGCGATACTTGGTTGGCATGCTGGATCTAGCAAATAATTCCAGACAGAAGGCGAATGAAGCTGTAGATACTTTCAGGAGTGTCCGTCAAGAGAGATCTCGTGTACGTTTCGGGCTAGGCTTGCAAATCATTCCTTTGGCCCGTTATTTAATCCTATTCTAGCTTTCTCGAGACGTACACGGAGAAAAAATTACAAACAAAGATCAAGGTATTTCGCCAGGCGGTACGTGATCAAAACGCTCAATGCATCAATGCTTTTGTTGATTTCAAGTTGCCTTAGCGCCTTCCCCGCTCAAGCCACTTGAAACACTACCCAAGGAACTCCATGAAGCCATAGAGGAGCTTTTGAAGCTCGCGGAACACACCTCTGTATTCGCCTCCTGGTGGGACTGGGTGAAGACAGAGTCAAATCCTCGAACAATTGGTGATTCAATATTTGAACTTCAACTGGAATCATTGCGAGATGAAAACGTTTTGAATCGTTGGAGGCAACTGCGATCGGAATTCACAGCATACGTTCAAATGGTATGATCACCTCGCAAGTAACTTATTGCGTGCTAAAACAAGATTAGGTGAGGGAAATGGAGGATAAAGAACCGCACTTATTTCATCACACGCCGTCGTCGAACTCCAAGGCCACGTTGCCAACGCCACTTGAGAGTAACTCACCAGGTCGACGAAGACAAAGCTTTCGATGGTTGAATGATTCCATAAGGAATTCTCCACCGCTCAAAGACACTGCAGAAGTTGGAGATATTTGTTCACTATTGGCAGATTCTCACCTTCGTAAGTTGTCAAAAGATGATTGGATTGATCTCTCCGGTCTGGCTGCCCCCAGTGTGACCTCTCTGCCTGCCAGTGCCAACCTTGGTGACAGGGATCGCAAAGGAGGTATTCTCCGGCGTATTCAGGAACACATCAAGATGCCTTTGGAATCTCATTCATCTGAAAAGATTGCGAGGAACGTGAAGAAAACCATAGTCGATAGCGCTGGGGCCGGGGAGCTACAAGACGCTGAAATGCTAAACCCACGTCAAATATTTGATGGATTGATTAGGAGGGGTTGGGTCGCTAAGCTGAAAAAACACAAACATGGCGAAGTGAGTACCCATGTTTTCAGACCCATTATTTGATGTAGATATTGGAGCAGACGAGGGGGCATGAAGCACCTCCTAACCCTTCAGTACACAGGGTCTATCGTGAAACCAGTTCAACAACCTTCACGATCCAGCTGTCAGACAGTATTGTTATCCCAGGAGCACGCACAGAGGAGACCCTGAACGAGGAGAATCTCTTTGAGAAGGCGAAGGAAGGCAAGCAACGTCTTCGACCTACATGACATGAGAGTGGCTAACCCCACCAAAACTCAGCCTTATACCCTCCGTGTCGAATCACGACAACCTTTTCTGATTGCGGAAGCTCTTTCACCAGCCAGTCTTCCTCGGACACACAGCATTCTGATCATAGCCCAGTAGATAGTCTTAGATCACAGGTGGAGGGGCTGAGGCAAATTCCAGACCTTTGTAGCCTTATCCCATTATCGACGATCCAAACGGCCACCCAAAAATTGTTATCGGCTATGCAAAGCTTTATGGTAAGCTTAAGCTATGCTAGCCCCGACTATCCGTGTACTAACCTTCGCAGAGCGACGACGACTCCTCCAACCAAACACACAGTGATAAACCCTGCCAGTGGACTGACAAGACGGCTTCGGTCTCACATTCATGTCCCGAAAACCCAATTGACCATTTCTTCACGTCGGTACTTCTATCCTCGGCTCGTGGACGGGTCTGATAGAGTTTGCAGGATTTTGGACCAATTTCTACAGCTTGCGACTAGCCCCAGTGATACATTTCGGTCACAATCCCCAATGAATGATCTCTCTCCGCGTTCGAACGTTGATGATCATAATTCCAGTATCGAGCCAGTTATCGCGCCCATTCCTCCAGAATCGGCCTTGCGTGTGGAAGAATCTCTTCGTCCTCCGGATCCTGCCTCCCATCCAACATCAATGGAAGCAAGGGTAGAGTGCTTGGAGGACATGGTGAGGACACTTATGGCAAGCGCAATCCCGGTATGCCACCCATCATAACAAAACGCAAATCATATCATTTAACCTGCTTGCATTTTGTTCAGGGGGACATGCTCTTGTTGCAACCAACATTCACCATAGTTCATGGAACACAACAGATTTTTTCAGGTCCCGTCGTTCTTTCTAATGAACATGGGGCTCACGATCTCGCCAAGGATTTTACCCTAGCGCAGTCTTCAACATGACAGACAGCCAAGTTATTGTGAATTCGAGGTTAATGAAGTGTGAGCTTGAATGAGCGTTGGATGGGACGGGCTGAGTAGGCTTCTTTACCAACAGAAGATGTTGGTAGGCCATCAACGAACGATCCAGATCCTTGATGAAGAAGAGGGAAACGTCTTTCGCCAAAAATGAGCCCTGCTAGAGTAACGAGAGAGGCTGAGAGAGAGACAGGCTGAGAGAAAGAGAGGCTGAGAGAGTGAGAGGGAGAGTCAGAGAGGGATGCAACCAGTATGGTCGATTCGAAAAACCAATCACCAATGGCGCATGTGAAGAACCATCTGTTGAGTCTAATCCGAGACGCGGACCAGCTCTCCTTGACTTCAGGACGAGATCAGGGTGGCTGTGTACACGCATCGCGAAGAATCCCAGATGCTAACGCGAGCACTCGGGTTCGGTCTGTACCGTTGAAGGGTGGACAAGGCAGGGAGAGTTCGCCGGATTTCTTTCCATCATCATGTCCGGTAGATGTAGGCCTAGAATTCAGATTCGAAAATATCTCCTGGTGCATTTGTCAGGAAGTCAGCGCCATGGCGAAAGTTCAGGATGTCGGTTGTGGTATTGATGGGCAGGTGTTCATCAGGCCCTGCAAATCCTGCCTTAAGAGATGTGCGATTTACGGTGCATAGTTTTGTCCAAGTTTTCGCCGTCGGCGTCTTTCAGATTCAAACGTATTTGGTTATCTCCTCCTAAACAAACAGCTCTCTCCCTTCACCAGTGCCACCATGTCCTTTGTGGGTCCAGAAATCCCTGCCCATCTCCGAAATTCACAGAGGGATGCTGGAAATTCCGACGAGGAAACAAATAACGTAGCAGGACCTCAAGTACCCGCACACCTCCAACAATCCAAAGTCAACATCTATGAGGACGAGGACGACGAGGACGACGGGCCCAAACCACTAATAACTGTGGGACCTTCGATACCACCAGGACACCTCAAAGTTTCAAATAAAGCATCTCAAGATGCTGAAGATAGAGATGAAGATGTTGGACCAGTCCTTCCCCCACACCTACGCTCAGCGCCTTCGCGTCCTGTCGCAGGACCTTCCATGCCCCAGCCCGGACCGTCTTCTTCTTCCAGTAAACGTCAAGTGGGACCAGCGTTTCCGTCTTACGCACCTACGTACGACCCCAATACATATGATGAAGACGACGACGACGACGATTACGGGCCGAAACCTCTACCGGCGGGTATGCAGCATCAAGAGGCAGACCCGGTGAAAGAGTTCATGGAGAGGGAGGAGAACAGGCGCAAGCTGGCCGAGGTATGCTGTTCAAATATGTCTAAAATACTTGGAGGATATTGATTACTTTACTTTGTGTGCGTAGGACGCGGCGAAACCAAAAAAGGCTCAACGTGACGAATGGATGCTCGTACCCCCTTCGTCTTCAAGTCTTCTCGGCAGTACGTTCTCATCATACTAACGCCACTTGCATGACCTAACAATACGTATCTACGCAGACCTCGACCCCACGAAATTGAAAGCACGTCAGTTCACCCGCGGCTCCGGACCTGTCGCTGCCAAAGTTGACAATTCACTGTGGACCGAAACGCCTGCTGAGCGACAGCAACGATTAGCTGACGAGGTATCGGGGAAGAAACGACGCGTTACCGACGCTCCGGTCGAAGAAGACAACACGGGAGCGAAGAAGAGGCGCAGGCAGCATGAGGAGAAGATCAAGAGGGGGGTTGACGAGTACACAGTATGTCATTACGTTCACTACCTTCTTACAAGCTCTGATTGTGGGTTATAGCAAAAACGGAGAGGCCCTGCACTTGTTGATCAGCACTCAACGACGAAGCAACCTGAGGAGAAAGACCCTGCTATTTGGGATCACTCGAGAGATATGGGGCTGGGTGGGAGACTCATGGATGACGATAAAAGGAACAAGATGTTGAAAGAAGCCAAAGGGCTAGGCGATAGGTTTGGATCTGGGAAAAGTGGTGGATTCCTGTGATCTGAATGGACAGATGAGGAGTATCGTCGTACGTACGATGATTGCCAGAAGAATGCCATGAATTCGAAGGATACATGATACATTAAGCGAACATGAAGGCTCCTTTCACCAAGACTGTAGTGTCCCCCGCCCTTCAATGATCTCTTCCGCCTCTTTCCACGCATCCCACTCTCCATTAATCGAACCCACCCAATCCGTCGTAACTCTTCTCAAAGGAAGCACTACCAACCTCCGATCAAGCATGCCTCTGATAGTCAAAAAATCCTGTGTGCTCCTCGCACGCATCGATTCCCCCGCAAGCAACAGCAACACCTTCAGCCTCTTACACTCCAGCAATATCCGATGCGCCTCGTCGAACGTCGCCCACGAGTTCATAGCGAGGTGGGTGAGGTTCGGCAGACGGTAGTACCCGCTGAAAGGATTGCGCACGAGCGCGAGGCTGGTGTCCAGCACCTCGAGGTGGGTGAGGGAGGCAAATGGGGCGTGCACGGAAATGTCGAAGGCTGGCCCTCGATATAGGGGCAATATCCCACCTTGGATACACATGGAGACCCTCTTCAGTCTAGGCGACACCAAACTGGGTATCGGAAACGGGTGGTGGGTCTGTGCTGCGGCCATCTGCCCGCAGGAGGGCTTCTCGACCCAGCATGCGACGTGGATGGTGTTGCTGCAGACGTTCAATATTCGGGTGCAGATGGAAGGATCGACGCCTTTGGATATACATAGTGTCTTGACGTGTTGTCTGAAATATGCCGAGCGCTTGGATCTGAATGGGTATTGAAGGAAATTGTCGATGTTCTTCGTGGTTATTGTTATCTCTTTGAAGAGAAACGGCTCGACCCTGTCAAATATTCATGTAGGCATTGATAACATTTCACTTCTGTATCTTATAGCAAGGTTAACGTTAACACTAACCAATCATGCACACGATAGCAGACACGGAGAAGCGAATCCCAAGTTTCTGGATGGGCATCTGCAGCAAGCTCGATAATCAGCCATTCTAATTCCGTTGGCAATCGGGCTTTAGATTCCACTACGAGGTCATATCCGGATATCGACTCCTTCATTGATCAATTAGCCATTCGGGATAAGGTAGAGGTGAACTGAGAGAAGAGCGTCTATAACGTGTTCAAGAGCCTTCCGCCTCGCAAATCAGGGAGGGACCCAGGTGGCGTTTTTGGAGCCAAGGTCCAGGGACAAATTTGCAACCCAGCGGCCCTCAATTTAGATTTGAAGAGGAATATATTCACGTTCGAAGTTGGTTCGAAGATAAGTATTAACAAAGTATATTAAGTCTAACAACAAGCTATGGATCAGATTCTCTTAAACATTACGGTAAGTGGGAAGGAGCACGAAAGGGAATGTATATAACGGAACTCCACAAGCCCATCAGGCTGGCCTTCCCTATCTCTTGGTGCTCGCTCGGCCATCCGAGAAAACAGTAGAACGAGCGAGAAGATTGGAGGTCACCATCTAATCGAAACGTTCATCTCATTTTTGCTGAAAGTCCGCTTCCATAAGCTCTCTCTTCTCTATCCAGATAATCCCTTTGCAGAGATTCGTATCCCGCGAATGTAGCTTCCCCGCAGAGAGTCCGCACGATTTCAGCCATCTCGTCTATGCGCTACATACAAGAATAAGCATAAAAAAGATTGGAAGGAAGGATGGAGACGACGTACAGATATTATGCTTGAGAGGGCAACCACAGCTAAAGCGTAGATACCAATGAGCCTTGTGATACGGGTGAGAGTGACTTCATTGCTTACCCGTAGAATGCGCAGGAAGCTGCTCATCCTGGAAGACCGCATAAACCGATACTCTACCACATAGGATAATGAAATACAAACGTACCATGAGGACATCCAAGGTCAGCTCTTCTAGACCAATACTCGATCCGTCCACTCTCCCAGCAGAACAATCGAGCTGATGCTCACTACTACCAGCTGAACTCGCTCCGTCCTCATTGACTTCATCAGAGTCCGACTCATACCTCGGCTTTGTCAAACCAATTCGACCTAATGACGGGTTCAGACGCCTGCCGGAATGATACTCGTGGTATATGAGGCGATCCCTCAGTTTTGGTAAATATGCAGGAAGAGGGTGGCCATTCATCAAACTGCTTGACAAGATGGAGAGTGTGGTGAATATATCTGATAGCTATAACGGATATCAATGGTCAAGAGAATATGGTTGCGGGAAAGAACATAGCTTACGAAATTCGGATTGAGAAAAGGCGTCTATGAGTATTTCAAAGTATTAGTTGTATTAGTTAGTTCAGTGAAGGAGTGAATATTGCACGCACCCGATGAACCAAAATACTACACCATTTTGCATCCAACTTTGCAAACGAAGTGATTAAAAGTACGAGGCCGGTGAGGATCTGGGCTCTTTGAAAGAAAGCGTGAAACATAAGAAGAATACCAAATAAAAACTGACGCACTGTAAGTGGAAAAGTGTCTGGTACTGTTCGTGTGGCCATGTCCCTCTAGATACTCATTCATTGATAAGTTGACCAAGAAACGCTGAGGGACTTACGATAGCTGTGGCTCATATCTTGCTGTCCCAAGGGACGGAGCAAGCTCTACTAATCTTGTCTGGAGGAAAAGAATTGTAAACGCCTATCACAGTCATCCACATGCAATTTTGAAACACTCACTGCGACCGCAATTACCCTCTTCGCAATCTTTCGAACGCGTTTTTCCTTCGCTGACACCTTCGTTTCGTCTAATTCCTGATTACCTACAAATTCAACCTTTTCCAGATGCCCACTACGTGCCCGAGCTTCTTCAGCCAAGAAGGCTTCAACTTCCCCTGCAAGAATAATTCCGAATTCGCCGGTGGACGCGGCGAGTGCCTTCCGCACCAATACACGTGAGGAGATAGGATTTGGGAATAGCATGACGATGAACTAAAGGTTAGTCAATTGTTAGTCGCATGTTCATCGTTTATCTGGAGCCCGCTGAGAGGCGACATACGGCAGCTGTGAATCCGATGAGGACAAGGAGGCTGTTATAAGACGCATTTGAGCTGGAAGCCCTACGTCGACGAAGAAGGCTTACGCTCTCTTCCAGCCTAACGCGACACCTATGCCTGGATTTGCGAAAATTACCTGATTTGCGTTCACCCAACTATATCCAGCAACTAGAAAGGCATACTCTTATAGTTCTTTCACGTAAGTAAAACTTTGCATACTCACCAAAAATGATGGTGACGGGTATCATAATCCAAAATGCGAGTTGTGCCGGAGGTGCAGCGATACGCGCCAATAGGAAAGGAGCAATAAAAACCGTCTTCAAATGCAAAATGAGGTAAATTATCTTGATATGCCACAATGATCAAGAAGACTGACACTGGCGATGACTATTCCGTATGGGTTTCCGGGACCTCTTGCAGCCCCGATATACCAAACCACCATACCAACTATGGGAAAATTCAAGAGGGTGCGAGGAATCATATTCATTGATATCTGACTTACGGACCAGCCCCACCAACGTCCCTGCAAACCGAACAATCAAACTCGCAATCTGTTGGAGAGTCAATGGCCATCCTGCCCAAAACCCAATACGACATACCTGATCACCAGCGTATAGCGCGAGACCCGTCTGCGCCATGATCAACGCCCAGAGTCCCTTGTTCGCATAATAGAACCAGGCACTTGAATGACAAACCGCAGGGATCCACAGCGCGACCGAGACAATGCCAAGGCGAAGGGCGAAAATGCCTTCTGCGGATTTGAGGAACCGAAAGACGGCAGATAGCCGTACGAAGAATTTCCCAAACGCGGTAGTGGGTGGGAAAGCGTCCGGATTCCGTTTGCCTGTACCAGAATTGAATATGATGGCAACGCCACATATGTAGGTAAACTGTGGGCTCACGAGGCGGCTCAGTCAGCACCTCCTCCTTCGCTTCATCCCCGTAATCTTCACTCCTCATAGCCTCAGAGCTGCTCCTGTTGCTTGGACTGTCAAACGCAGTCGGATCCGCCGACGTCCCCATGGACAACGGGCCAGCTGCGTTCCCATACGCGTTGACCGTAATATCCTTCTTGACCTGCGCCAGACGACCGGGGAACCAGAATTTTGCTCTGGGTCGTTGTGTGTTCAGTTCAATGACCATCTTGAGCATCACTATGAGGCGCTCAGCAAAGGCATCGATGGTATCAAGAAACACGAAGCAAATGAAAAGGGACCTAATATTGATTCATAAGGATGTCTATAAGAGAGCGGAATGGAAGCGACGAACTTGGATGCGAACATATCTGGGTCGTCAGGCGTTTTCAGCAGGCGTTTCGTCTCCGGATCGAAGAACTTTTTATAGGGTTCAACCAACTTCACCCGCTGCACAGACCTGAACTCATCCAAGGCCTCTTCGAGCTGCTGCATTTGACCTTCCAACTTCACACGGCGTTCCTCTATCTTTCCCTTATCTGACCTCGACAAGAACGCACTCCATCGACGTGTGTTGCACTCTTGGAACCAATCCATGACGCAGATGACCCCTGATTCACACGTACTCCTCAGAGCCATGGAAGAGGACGCGAGGATGGGGACAAGAGAATCAAGGTCGTGTCCGTGCTGGATTTCGCGCTTTCGAACTTTTTGTCGTAGGATTTGGTATCGATCAGCTGAAGGGAGATTCGCTTTTCCATGAGAAAGCTTGGATTCTGCCGCCTTTTCTTCCTTTTCGTCAGCAATATTCGTATCGTTGACAAAAGTTGAGAATGAGTGCAGACCACTGGCCAATATTCAGATTGAATATACAAGCATGAGATAAAACCTACCCAGCCCGGAACATGACAGATCGTAATTCCGCATTGATTTTTCTGAGATCAGCAGGGCCAAGGCGTCCAAGGGAAGTATCCAAGTTAATCAGCCCTATCTGCTTTGTGAGGTTGTCCGTCCCGTTTATCAAGGTCTGTCGTAATTCATGGCCCCTGTTGTTTATTTCTGCCCATTCTTCGTGATCTGATGGCATAGCATTTAAAGCCTCTGCTTGAAGACGCAGAAGTTCGAGAATTGGCTACACAGGACCTTCGTCAGCTTGTTTACCTTTTTTCGGCCCTGTAATGCTTACTGTCCAAAAGTCTTCATTGAAAGATGTTCTGTTGGGCAGAGTGGGTAAAGCGTCGAGAAAAATCAAAAACAATGACTCACAACCATACGTGGCTCAGACTTTCAGGGAAAATAAGTACGATGCTGGCGAGTGCAACAGCAACATAATAACACGTTGGAATGATAAATGCCTTCGGTATCGTATATTGAGCCGTTGGTAATACTGCCGGCTCTCAGGAAAACGTCTCGACATAACTCGAATGAGAATGGGACATACAAGGACCTGTGGTGCACATCTACACCCACTTTAGCATGGGGTTCGAACCTCAGTCGAAGAAATATGCGAACCACATCAAGAACAATACTGCCAAAAAGGCCTAATAGCGTGAGGCTTGGAATGTAAGCCCTTATCGCGCCCATTGCGAAATTTCCAATGAAGAAAAATGCGCCATAGACGGCGGACGATCTGGAAACGTGGACTGAGGATATTTTCTTTCTGCAAACATATGATAAATGAACCTGGGATCGAGAAATATTCCATGAAATGTTTGATTCTGTATTTGGAGTGCAATGGGTTCTCCCGGAACAAGGCTAGAAGGGATGGTTACATATATTGATGAACTGATAATAATTTAATCGCTTACGAAGACTGGAGCTTCTGTTGCTGTTGAGCCAAAAGCGATGAGCTTCTGACGGACAATGCTGCAGCCATCGCAGCGCTTCCCCAAGCCCAACCAATCAGCATTCCTAAAATCATATGAGCTCAGACACAGCGCCCATGACAGAGGTAGATATACCGAGAAGTAGGGTCAATATAGCCATAATAAAAACGGATAGAGCAAAGGTGGGCGGGAGCATGACAGCGACGATTCTATCATTCAATGAGAGAATCCTCGCGTCAGTCAATATTCATGATGGTGAACATCCAAACACTTACGCTGCAAAGAAAGCTGCCTGGCCCATTGAAAGCGACGTGCTATTATCAACTAGGAGGATCATCGTCACTGCGACCGCTACGCAACATCGGAACCACGTCTTGAGAGTTCGCCGGGATCGAATAGCTGGCCCAAGCCATGAAAAGTACCCTTCTTTTGCTGACTTCCTTCGTGGATTCTTGGGGATGGTCTCTGTGCTGGACATTGTCGCGCACAAAATGCAGATGTACCAGCTAGAAGTGAGAAGGATGCGAATAGTGGCAACTCTCAACGAATGTTGGGCCGGCTATAACTTGTTTGTCCCACGAGATTGTAATGAGGATAACGTCATCGAAATGATCGGGGCGAGGCTGGGGCGCGCAATCCTATTTATGTCGTCCATCGATAGTCAGCGGAAGCCGCAGAGTGTTCGAGACTGAGTACCAGGAGAACTGCACGATCATTCAAAGATTGGGTCTGAAGTTGGTCTGAAGAAATCTGGGTTCGTGATCGGGTAGTGATCAAGGGAGACTTCAAGAGTTGGTATTTTAACAACTCTATACACACTTGTATGCCGTCAAAGCACTGGTGTAGGACGTTGATGCAACCTAGTTCATAAGCACGAAGAGGCGAGTTCACGTTTATTTTGCTCGAAGGAACAAACTGCAAGGTCACTCCTTGGTACATCTTGGCGCCCGAGACGCTCAAGCCGAACCAAGACCAGCCAAGTTGCAGTTAAGCGCCCAAAGTATGCGGCGGTCGCCGTCATCGCCTTGCAGGCAACGACCTTTCCACGACAGCGCGAACAACATGATACGCAGCCAACCATGAATGAGATCACCTCCGGCGGCGCCTGCATCGGGCGGATTTCATCTTTTTTTCGTGACTTGAAAGGCGACTTAGCTCGGACTTAGCAATGACTTAGCTGAAATTGATGGAACCTTGGGAGGAGTAGCCAGCAACTAGGTCAGCTATGTTAGCTGAGACCTTGCATCAACAGTTGCATCGCGCCATTAGCTACTGCATAAGATTCCCTATGGTCGTTCGGCATGAAATGTTCATTGATGACTGTGAGTGATTGAACCGTAAAAAGCAGCACTGCATTGGCACAAAATCAATCTGTAGTATACCCCCATCGCATCTGGCATTTTGCATCTGTACCATACAATTCACCGCACATGACATTGAATACATCCACGCAGCCTTGAACATAACAGAGGACAACTAGAGTAGAACGAGGAAAACATAACACCCAAGTCCAAACATGAGTTCCTATGACCACCAGTTTCAAGCATGCAAAAATGCTTTCGCGATATCAGTCTGAAAGCGTCCAATGTAATCAAGCAAGTCTTGATCCGGAAGAGCAGAATGCTCATACGCCTGTATGAGTTGTGTCCTCAGCTAAGAAAGAGCGGCGTAAGCAGATTCATGACCGAGGTCAATGGCAGAAAATGAAAAGAGATGACAGTACCCGCAACAAAGCCTTCCTGCGTATCGCGATCTTGCTGCTCTCGCTTGATTCCTCGTGTCTCGATTGGAGAGCTGCAAGATGCTCTGCGACTCTTTTCCCTTCAACCAATACGTCTGCAGGCAAATCGGCAAGCCTTGCAAGTTCAACGCCTGAGAAAATGACCTGAGCAAGGCTTAGTAGCCGGATCGAGGAGCCAGACGGAACCGTAATGACTATCATCCTCCGAAACACCATCCACAATCCTGTTACAGATCAGTCTTCATGCGACCTGATAAGTAAGTGACATACTTGTATTGGAATGTCAGTCCGAGATTACTTGTGGATGCCCGGCTTCGCTTTGTAGAAATGGTCTTAGTACAAAATCAATTCAGAGATATGCTCCCGAGAAGCGTACATGTACCGACAAATGCAAGCTGGGCCCGTCAACTTCTAGAAGCATGCAGATGAATCCAAAACTCACTTTACGACAGTTGGTTGTCGCGAAAGGGTTTTTGTGAGTTCAGTGAAATGGCTAAAGCATGTCCATAAGTTCAAGTACCAGCTGAAATCCAGAAAGAGAAAAAGAACGTTGCAAAGAACACAAATGACTCCATAATGATGTTAAAACGCCTGAATTTCAGCAACCACAGATAAACGTACTTTCAGTGCGATTAAACCCTCAGCTATTGCATGCGATATTCCAACCCCTTCCCTTGGTGACGTGCCGCGGCCAAGCTCGTCAACCAAGACCAAGGTATTAGGAGAGGCAAGGCCTACAATATCATTCATAGTTGGTTTAAGCGGTTGAAGAAGTATGGTATAGCTACCAAGGATCATGGCTGATGACGCCATTTCGCTCGCAAAAGTACTCAGGCTGCGCTCCAAGTCATCGTCATTTGACAGACGAGTCAAAAGAGCGTCGTGGATCCTGATTTAGAGATTTAGGCGTCGGCAGTAGTCAAAATTTTCAAAGTTTGCGAACCTGAAGCTTGCATACTCAGCAGGAACAAAGCATCCACACATGGCCATGATGCTAAGCAAACCGACTTGTCGCAAATAAGTGCTTTTCCCTAATGGTAAGATGTAATGATCAAGTCAACGTAGCAGATCTCAAAGTTGATGATATACCAGACATGCTATGCAAAGCATTCAATCGAGGCCGTGTGAATTAATCTTAGAACGTACTTCGGCCCTTGGATGATTTGGAAGGATGAAGAATCATCACAATAAACATCGTTTGGAACAAGTGTGCCAACCGATTGCAGCGTCTCCAGAATTGGATGTCGACCAGATTTTATGGCCAGGGTACCCGTGAATTCTGGACGAACTAAAGCCAGGCAATAAGTTTACTTGACATGGTCCATAGAGAACAAGACGCACTGTAGTTGCGCACTGAGATGGGAAGCTTCAATGCACAAGAATATAGACTGTGATGAATATCTTACTAATGGATGCATGCGCGAATGACCAAAGCATGTCTACAAGGGCAACCTGTACAGCAGAGCAAATTCCAGCAGTGGATGCTGTGAGTAGATGTTCCATACCGCTTCTGACGCCTTGTACAGTGCTCCAACATCTTCGAGTATCTCGGCTACCATATCCTGTATTATCCTTCCGACAATCAGCTGTGTCGTCCAATGCGAAGAAGAGTAGACCAACAACACACTTATCACTCAGTATTAACGTCTCATCAAGGGCATCCTTCATGCGCGCGTTCATCTTTTTCTGGCCCCGCAAACAAGGTCAGCACGACAAGTCAACAAAGGACCTTATTTAGAGATTTACCAATTCCATACTAGAAAACATCCACCGCCCTTTCTTCAATGCTACATTCACAAAACCTTTTGGCAGCTCGCCCTCGAGATCGTTCTTCTTCAGAACGAACACAAACCCCGTGTCTTGGTACACCAGGGTGAGGGGCAAGCTATGCTCTTCGGAGAGGGTGCGATTTAGTTGATAAATGTCTCCAACATTCTCTTTGTATGTCTCTCTTGCAACGTCCAATAAACGATTGCAGTTGGCCTAAGTGGTCAAAATGTCCTCCATCGCTAACATACATGGGTTTTGCGACAGCTCACTTTAACAGCATACACTCGGGCGTTGACAGCTCCAAGGCCTCCTTTTGACGGCGGCCCTTCCTCGTTCAGGCTTGCCGATACCAAACTTTCAATGTTTGCTATCCTTTCATCTGAAAGCATCTGCAGAGAAGAAGTTAGTTCATTGAATCAATTAAAACAGCTGATTTCTACGTCATGGACAATCCTTAGCAGCTGAGAACGGCTCCCTTCAAGGGATTTCCTCAATAGGGGAATGTTTTTCACAACGTTGCGTAAGTTGAGTATTTGTAGAACGCGTTGCGATGCCGGCTTAGCGCTTGTAGTGACTCTGGCTTCTGATGAGGCAAGCTAAACGAGATGGTCAGAGTGCACTTGACTACGAGTGATGCGCGACAAAGTACTGAGACTATCAACTTGTCGAAATCCATCTTGTTCAGGGTTTTCAGAGCGTCCCGCACATATGTAAACCGGTCCTCGGCATTGATCAACTCTAGAAATTCAATGTCAGCGAAGCAAGATGTCATTGTGACCTCTGCTAACCTTCCACGACATCCAATCGAGCATCAATGGAGGTTTGAACTGATGCTTTAATCAGCAACAGATAACGTTGACGAGGTGTTGATTGCTTACCAGTAATCGGTGATAGTATATTCACTCGTAGAAGTCGGGACGCCATTGGAGTATATGTATGATTCAACACGCTGTTGAAACAATATGCACATATGCAGCTTGTCGTGTGACTGAAGCTTACCCAAACAGCGAGTGGGTGGACTTCTTGCGGGTCATATTGCCGACAAGTTCGAGGTTTCGAGCAGTATCAGGGTCAATCATCATAGTACCTTCCACGGGAACGTATCGGATGCGTAGGGATGCCGCAGCGAAACGCGTATTCATTCGACCTTCCGCATATTTGAATAATGCACATGCAGCAGATAATGCATAGTATCTGGGCGAAGAGCTCCCAGTCAGACGCCGAGCAGTGGAATTTCAACATGGAATATATGCGCACTTGTTAGACACTGCCAGAACTGTACCCGCACGTTCGTCGTCTTCGATACAAAGTTGAAGCACAAACTCAAGGCCTACGGTTGATATCAAGCAGGCGGCGGAGAGAAAGGTGCGTATGCGCACCGCCAGCGTCATTCCAATATCGTCGACCCACAGGTTCAATCTGCACACCAGGAAACTCATCGCGAATGTATTCGACCAGCAATGAAGTCGAAGAGGATCTTTTCCCAGAAGGTGCGAGAGCAGCATCAGAAGCAGACAGAAAGGTATCAGGAATGAGCACGAGACAAGGATTGTGCAGATGCATTTGATGCAGCGATTTAACATAGGTCTGACAGTCAGCAACCTGGGAGATATGCTTGTTTTAGATAGCGATAGATGAGACTGCCGCAGTATTTGACCTGCACAAGCATCACTTTTCCCGTGTCCTTATCTAGTGCGGCAATCCCGACTTCACGCGACACGCCTCGACCTTCAAGAAGCGCGATCACATATGAGCCTTCGTGTAAAACAGAGGCTGCGGTTTGCGGTCGTGCAGTCGTAGGCCGTGACTGTGCAGTCCATGGACGACTTGTTCCGTTGTCTGTTCTCAAATACGATGAAGCTGTTCCAAGGCGCTTGTTTCCTGTGGTTGGTCGTGAAGACATTTGCACTGATGACTGGGAGGCTGGTGGCCAACTTCAAAGGCACGAGTGAGGCTATTTTTGGTTTTCATGACTTGAGCATATGGGCATCATTGCTTGTTTAGGTCATTGTCTCAATCTGAACCGCAAGTGTCGCACTATATCAGTAGCGAGAGCGTCGAGTACCGTCAATAAATGGTTTGATATGGAGGTGTATATGGGTCTTGATGGTAGATGTGGTATATTCTGACAGCGAGTGGTTTTAAGCCTCCTCGGGACAGTGACGAGAAGGATGGTGTGCCACAGTGATTGCTCGACCACAGCTAATACTCGTGTCAGCTTGAGATACGCTCTTGGAGCATGAATCAGCTTGACTAGTCATACACGGGCTGGCCAAACCAGCCACACAAAAGCACACTGGAATCCACGAGTCAGCAAGCCTATCATGCGGCGCAAACTTTGAGCTGTTCTACAGGAATCCGTGCATATAGACTTGATATGGACCTACAAGGGCGCTTTCAGGGGTCTTGTAACAATGGCTAAATGGTATGATGCGACATATTCAATTTCCTAATGTGTGTATTGAACACGAAGGAGAACATTATTGAGCAGACACTTGTTTATTACAGACACATATGTGAGGTATGTATCGCTGGTCGACAACTGAGATACGAGACAAGATGATGAAGGAAAAATGTGTCGATATCAAGCATCTCCAAGGGTTGATGGATCATTACGTATTAGGGGGATCGCAAGAAAGAGCCAATAATGAACAGAGATCGCGAGTGCGAGAGAGAAAACAAAGCCGGAGATGGTACTTATGGATATGGTATGCGTGGCACAGTGTGATTGTGATGGATGGTATAGCCGCGAAAAGCGAAAGGTGACATAGGGAAGAAAGAGAATGTGGAGGTGTATGTATGTCGTGAGTGTTCATGAACAATTTGCGAAGGGGATAACGATAGTATGAGTTGCGGATCCAGGAGGGCGAGGAAGGGTATTTTCCATGAGCTCGACCGTAGTGGATGCAGAAAAGCCGGAATGCAAGGGGTGGTGGTACATATTGACTGGTCGACTGGTTCTCTGGGAAGGATTGAACGAGGCTCCCAAATGGGACGACTGTCAAACACTGCCAACAACGCCCCCACCTGACATCGAGCTGACACCCTTCAACACATCAGCTCCAACATCGCGGATTGCTCCACCAGCTTTGATAAACGGCAGAGTGAAAGAGAGTTTCCGCCTCTGGTGTGGACTGGTTGGGCTCATCGAACCTGTACTGGATTGGGAAGCCGAGTGGGCGTGCTTTGGGAAAGTGGACGAGGTCGGAGACATGTTTGAGGGTTTTGGGAATGTCAAGTCGCGAGGTTTCTGGTAAGACGCGGTATCGGTGGATAGTGAAAGGTTTGGAGGGGCAGATTGCTTCTCTGAGGTGTCGATTGACACGGGGGTGGCCGGAACAGGGGATAGTTGAGAGGAAGACAAGGATGATCTACTTCCTGTATTGACTGAGGTGCGTGCAGAGGAGGATCTGGACAAGCCAGAGAATGGGGAAGGACGAGGACCTTTGGGTGATAACGCGATCGTAGAGGCCCGCTCTTCCGCAGTTGGTGCTGCTGGTATGTTCAGACCATGCATAGATATTCTGGACGCTGCCTTGGTCGTCTTTGTTGTCGAAGATACCGAGGAGGACGGTGATGACTTGGACGGCACGGAGGTCGCTGAAGATGATCTCGAACTAGACATGGCGGGCGCGGCCAAGAAACCATTCTCCACTTTCCGCGATAGAGATCCTTTCAAAATACTCTCCTGCGACGAATTAGCTTTTGAAGTAACACTCTCCTTTGAGGATGATGATGGAGAAGCGATTATTCGAGCTTTAGAAAGACAGGACGATGAGGCGCTCGGACTCGGAGTGGGAGACATTTTCGGAGAAGGGGTGCCGCTTGGAGAACGCCTTGGTAAGGGGAATAGTTGGGCTTCGTCTTCTTCCTCAATTGGCGACGAGCGCAGCCGACTGCGAGGATCAAACATGTCGGGAAGTAATTCGTCCGAAGCTGAGGTCGAAGACACCGTGGAGCCTGATGATACCTCACGGTCATGGGATCCCTGGGCTCTCGTTCGTGGGTACCGAGGTCCTGAGGAACTCGATGAATAAGGGGACCCTGGCGAGTGGAACACCTGTGATGAACTTGACGCTTCAGGTGAAGGCGGAGATAGAGCACGAATGTACTCGATCTCCTCAGTGCTGAAATCATAAGATTTCCTCCGTTTGTCAACCTCATCCACAGTTATGGCGAATGCGGATGTTGAAGCCGCGTATCGGGATGTAAGGACAGTAGAGTCCTTATTGGCGCCTTCAACAGAAAGAGCAGTGAAGCCCCTATTTAGACCATTGCCCCTGAGGTGTGATGATAGAGGTGTCGTAGAAAAGTCATCATGGTCAAGGCTTGAACTTCGTCGCCGTCTAGCCCCGCGTGAAAATTTCTCTTGCCAGCTTTCGCCTTCTTTGATGCACTCCTCTGTGATGCGCTCGCAGCCTTGGCAGCACTCACGGAGAGGAACGGTCATTTCGTCCTTACGGCGATGATATATAGGCAGCGAGGGTCGACGGACGGGTGCTAGAGGCATGCTTCGAGTTATCGCCGCAGGATTCGCTGATACTGAAGGCGATCGGTGAACCAAGCAGGAAGGTATAGTTTTCGGGATAATAGGGGACGAGGAGACTGATCTGCCTCTGGGGGTCGGTGATCGCGACGACCTCCTTCTGAAACTATGAATGTTCAAGCATACAATTGAACAGACTGAACCTATCAAGAAGCATGAAAACGAACGTTGGAATGGGGACTCTGATGGTAACCCTTGTATCCTCGGGGCTTGGAGCCCGTGGCGAAGCGCCTATGGTATCTTCAGCGTCGGAGTCCGAGAAATGTTGCGCCTTCTTCTTCCACAATGGCAACGAATACGACTTTGTGAGGACAACAGGTAATTTGGAACGAGGGCTTGCTTCTGGGATCACCACACATTCGTCGTCAAACCTGACCACACGACTACAGCTGCCTGGTTGTTCTGGGGAAGACATGCCTGGCAACATGAACATTGAGCTGTCCTCGAAGATAGCTGTCGCGGTGGTCGTCGTCGTCGTCGCCATTGAAATGGTGGTGGTTCAGAAGAAACAGAGGAGCCTCAGGCGGCGCAACCGAACCCAAAACGAAAAAGAAGGAAATGGTGCGATAGTTTGTGCCTTCTTTTGGGAGCCGCACCACACAGAGTGACAGCACGGACCCTGCATGCAAGCCTTTAAGGGACTGACCTCGGATATACTATCTCCTCATTGGCGCATTGCCCTGAAGAATGGAGACTACTCTAACGCGTTCACCACATGCTATCATTATTTACCGGGATGTTTTCTCCACCGTAGTGCAGGTATCAATGCATGCGTTGATCATCGATGCTGCAACGCGCAGAATGCTCAATATAATGCAGCATCAAGCTGATGGTTCCCCACCTTTTTCTGATCGAGAGGTGATGTCCGGATGGAGAGGAGCTAGATGTGACGGTCCCTTGATCTACCTTCAATGGAGCATACATCCATGATCGGATTGACAAGGAGCATTGAGAACCCGTTCTTCCGTTCATCCAACGCAGACAGTAGTGACTGCAGAGCAAAGAAATCGTAGGAAATCGTACGACTCTACAATTAAGACAGGCAGTGTGGATCTACATGCTTACACCCGCAATGCGCAGGCAGGCAAGCTCCGAACACAGACTCCGGCTCATAAGCGATTGTCATCAATGTTCTTCGGAGCTGTGTCTCTAGGCCCACTTAAAACGAATGAGTAGTGCGCAGGTGCACTGCAACGAAGGGCAGGGAGAAGAAATTGGTGTTTTGAGGTCCGGAAAGTAGTACGTACCACCTCTGAATAGAAGCGACAAGATACTCACAAAAGGCAAGCAAAGGGCCCACAATATGCCTTATGTAGTTTTGATGTAAGAGCTAGTGCACCGCGTAGGTTGACAGTGGCAGCCCCTAGTTCGGAGGACAGAAATGAACTCCACACGCCGTAGGAACATCACGCGGACATTGCAACATAACTGGATGCCATCGTCCCGCACACTGGCTGTTCCTATAGCCGCTCGTCAGCAGGCGTATACCGACCTACTGCCAGTGAACAGCAGTTCAGCGACATGCCCTCACATAGGGGTACATTTCCATTGTAACAAAAATGTCCCCTGAAAGCGGGCACCTGAGCAGTCAATTGTCTAAACATGTAAAGGAAAGCGAAGTTTTCATTATCCAACACGCCGCGAGGCAAGAAAAACCAAGGCCAGGGTCGGAGATGGGGGCTCTCGATCTTTCAGCCAAGCCTAATGCACATTCAAGTCAGTAAACTCTTCTCAGATATTGTTCGTAGGAGGATGTCTTGCTATGATGATGGTAATTTCTGGAAACGCAAAGTGGCAGGTTGTGTGGCAGCACCTGTAGTGAATTCCACGTGCTCCGGTACCGGCACGCCTACCAAACCCGGAGTATACCCGTCTCCAAGTGCATTTCCCCACATTTACTCGTTGAAATACCCGGCTTCTCATCTTCACAGCTGAATCCACTCTTCGCCGTTCTCTCTTCTCCTGATATTCACTTTTCACTGAAATCAGTGTAGCTATGTCAAACCGTCTGGCTCAAGTTTCTGGGCACGTCACCAACGCTTATGGACGTGGGTTGCTTGCTGGAGAAGTGGCGATCATCACTGGTACGTACGCCTACCTTTCAAATGTTTAGTACTATTCCGCTTGGGGCAGTTTGGGCTTGCATGTTATGCTCCTCAGGAGGGCGTCGATTGTAGTGTACTTGCACATCTCGCTAGATATGAACATGTGGAGGCATCGGCAGCGACGTATGCTCCATGTGTGCTCGGCTTTAGACCTGATATGGATGTGTTGGAAGATATTCTGCTAACTCGTTTCCCTTTTCATCTTTCTTTCTCATAGGAGCTGGCCAGGTAAGGTACTTTCAGTTTAATTTACGCCACTACTAACTCCTCTTATAAATCTCCAGGGTATCGGTCGCGCCTCAGCTCTCCTCTTCGCCAAAGAGGGAGCCAAAGTGGTCATCAGCGAGTGTGTGCGAATGCTCTCTGATTGAGAACCCACCTTGACGCCTTATTAGCATTGACGCCAAGCGTTTAGAGAGTGTGGAAGAAGAAATCAAATCTATTGGAGGAGAGGTTCTCTCCGTCGCCGGCGATGTCGGTGCCGACGACTTCCCAAAGAAAATCGTCGACGCTACCGTTCAGTGCGTGCCTTCCTCGTAAATCACTTTGTCCAAGCTGATGCTACGTTTGAATGGAATAGGAAATGGGGCAAAATCAATCACATCGTCAACAACGCCGGATTCACATTTGACAAGATGCTACACACTACACCCGACGAAACCTTCGACATCATCATGAAAATCCACGTTCGCGCTCCATTCCGTCTCATCCGCCAAGCTGCCCCATACTTCCGTCTCAAGGTACCCATCTCCTGCTCGTAATCCATTTCACCCGCTTATTTTGTTGTTTCGTCGATAGCCTGAACAACGCGAGAATAGATCAATCATCAACGTATCTTCTACTTCAGGGCTGCACGGAAACGTGGGACAAGCTAACTACGCATCAGCGAAAGCTGCCGTTCTGGGATTGACGAAGACTATCGCGAAAGAATGGGGCCCATTCGGTGTTCGTGCTAACACGATCGCTTTTGGTTTGATCCATACTCGGTGAATTTCCGCCTTGCTTTTCTCTTCTGCTTCGAAACAAAAGTGCTCATGGACGCTTGTGTTTGTAGGTTGACAGCGTCGAAAGAGGCTGGTGTTACAATTGAAATCGACGGCAAGAAAGTCGCACTTGGTGTTCCGGGGGCTGCACGCCCAGTCACCACGACACAAGAACCTGATGCCTACCCCTTCATTCCACTGAGGCGGGGTGGTACACCGGAGGATGCTGCTGGCTCTGTTCTCTTGTAAGTTCTATTCCGACTTCCTGGCTTCTTGCGAAGTATGATAAAGTGACAATGGTACTGATGGCTTAACTGTAGCTTGGCTTCTCCTCTGGCCTCATATGTCTCTGGTCACACTCTGGAGGTTACTGGTGGTGCTGGCATTTAAATGTTGCACATATGTACTTCAAATCTTTTCTTATCTATCTCATTCGGATGTCTGGATCAAAGATGCTATCCCAAGGTCGCTCCAGACGGGTCAATTTGAGAAATAAGAAAGCAAAACTTGAGCGTAGCACAACCATCGGCCCGTGAAGCTAGCATTAACGCCTTGCCGCAGCGCGTGCTTCCGGCTAATACACGTGATGAGAAAGGTGCCAAATGCGGAAAGGGAACCCGAGCAAGTTCGCGGCGTCTGAACTGGATAAAAAATCAACGGCCTGTCCTCGTTTTTATACAAGTTGGGACGCAACGCATGTTGTGCTGTGGTAAAGGGCATTTTTAGCTTTTAAAATACGGATGGACCGCCAGCGCTGCTTGTTGATGTTCTTTCTTTCCTCCCTCTACGGCCTACTCACCATGGATGGTCTGTTCATATCAGAAATCTATCAACAACGGACTCACCCGTGCTGTAACGCTCACCTTCCTTTGATGACCGTGTCTTTGCTTGAGTTGCCACGCTATAACTGTCAGGTCGTCCTGGGGGAGGTCACTTGGTCGACAATTGTAGATTTTCTGTGATTGGCTAGTGGTCTCTTTGGCGGCTCTCACGCTTACTTTTGAATCCTCTTCACTTATCGACCACAAGCTCACGGTTGATTTCGTCCACGAAGATTCGATGTCTCCTTCCCAAAAAGAGCATGGCTAGACTTGACAACTTTCCTTCCCGCGGCCTCCAATTATTCTCCGAGTGGGTTGGCACCTATGGGTGAGGTTTTTCGATTGTTTCAGCCTCTAAATTCGACTTTAGAGCTTTTATTAGGGTCGTGGTCCCCCTATCTATGACTGGATGACCGGTTCTTATCATCTGATAATCAACACCTACTTATGGGGAAGATTTTCCTCGGTACTTATACCCGGATTGTCCAATGGCTCGTCAGTTGCCCAGGCATGGACGTCGTCAAAAGTGTTCCCGCGACCATGCAAAGTCTTCTAATAGTTGCGGTCCCGATCTGCTTCCCGTTTTCTGCGCCTTTTGGGACTCGTGGCGAGTCTTTCCGATGACATTGCAACATATGGCTTTCGGCCGTGGTCTTAGTGTTCGGTCGAGTCCATTTCCTCTTATCTATTCTGTCAACCCTACTGCTCGTCGGCATTTAGCTATCTCACGCGAGGTCTTATCCCCTTTTTACCTGCTGAAAACTCACTCGTTAGATAGCACCCCAACACGAGTCCAAGGCATGTATATGTGGTTGGCGTCAAGACATACCAATCTGGAAGAATAATTATCACACCCGCGGAGTATATCTTGCCTTGTCCGGGCAAGCGGTATTAATATATTATTGGGTACGAAACATTCTTGCAAAATGGGGCTCTTATCACCCCCGTGGGGGTATATTCGCATTCGCACCTCCTTCCTTCCTCTTCGACATCCGGCCTTTCCCCAGCGTCATTACCTTCCCCGACTTACACAGTTAAATAACCGATTTGGGTTGCTTAATGTGCCTCATGCTCGATTATCCGGTTGATCGCCTGTCGGGTTTGGATTTAAAGGCCTGTTAGTGTCTATGTCACTGCTTCTTTTTTCCCTAACACCAGGTCCAATTCCCATTGCTCTACCGCAAACGATATTGGGATCAACCTCGATGTCCATTTGTCAATGCGGTTTCCACCGTTTGATCGGGCTGTCTGCTACTTGACTCCCTGTCTTCTGGGAGCCATCCTGCTGGTCGATTTTATACGGCACGCCGCAGGAAATGCGGAAAGCTAGCTTGGCAGAGAAACCCCTCGATGAGTTACACCATCCTGACTCTGCAAGCATTTTCTCTTTCTCAGGCTTTGTGCACTCATACTGCAATATGCTGTCATGTTCGCTTTTGGGAATGTGAATGCGAACACGACCTGCGGATGGTCTATTTCGCGGAGTTCCCATACGATGCAGTTCATCATCGGAAAGGTGTTGGTTGTGCAATGCGCCTTCATTTGTCCTTTGTTCGAATGATCAGCGTATAGCCAAGGATTGCCATTAGAATCACCCGGATGGCAGAAAGGCAGCATTTAGGCCTCGCGCCATCCCTGGTGGCATTTATGGATTCAAAATCACCATGTTCGCAACTTGGGCCCTTCATGGATCAATCAGAACGATGTGGAGTGTGTTCTCGAATATGAAAGTTCCCAATCGTAGTATGAACCTACTAACACCGGTCTCGTAATCTCGACCATCGATATCGATAACGAGTCCGAGCAGAGGATCGGACTGTATGAGCTGGTTAGGACTCTGCTTTGAAGTACAGATCGAAGCCGGGTGATGCCAGATCTGTCGGATCAAGATCCGCACTCCGCCTGTCTCCGCTCCTATAAGTGTCTCTGGCCAAGCTTGCCGTCCCCCATCTGTCCTCGATAGTTCTATACATCCATCAATTCACAACATGGTGAGTACGCGTCTTTCTTGACTTCGAAAGATTTCTGAGCAATCTTTCAGGGCGTCACAGTGGAAACTCTGGTCAGTGGAGATGGTACCACCTTTCCCAAGAAAGGCGGTAAGTGCTTCTTGTGTGAACATCGTTCGTTCAAGAGGATCTCACGTTCTCGGGTTAGACAAGGTCACGATACATTACGTTGGTACTTTGACTGACGGCAAGAAGTTCGATTCGAGTCGGGATCGGTCAGCATCGAGCGCTTGATTACAATCGCTGATTTATTGACAATCGTTACCTTGCAGTGGGAGCCCTTTCCAGACGGAAATTGGCACAGGGAAGGTCATCAAGGGTTGGGATGAGGGTGAGTTCGCGTCTTTACCCGCCCATTTGCTTCTGTGTTCTGATCATCGGTGAGATCAGGCGTGATACAGCTTTCGCTAGGCCAGAAAGCCATTCTGACGGCTTCCCCTGATTTCGTGCGTAGTTCACGCGCCCACCATTGTCATTTCCCTAATTGTCTTCATATCACAGGCATACGGCTCTCGTGGTTTCCCACCAGTGATACCGCCTAATGCCACGCTCAAATTTGAGGTCGAGCTACTAAAGATCAACTGATCTCACCATACATCCTTCATCCATATACGCTATGACTGGTTGGGTTCGGGCGTCTGCCCGTCTGTTTTGTACATTTCTGTTTTATATCGACCCCCGCATTAGTGTATGATATTCTGTACTCAGAGCCATTGCTGCATTCCTCATATTCATCTCCCGCGCAATTCTGAGCAATCGAACAACGGTCGGAGAAGGGGATAAGCAAACGCGATTTGCCGATTATCATCAAGATTAGATAAAATCTCATCAGTCGATCGAATTAACATTGCAAATTCCTGGTACTACAACCACACATCGGGCAGTCGTGTACTATGTGCTGACCTGTGCTCACCTTCGCTTATGTTGAATTTATGCACCCCAATCTTGTTTTTCTGAGATTTCGGAGAACCAAAAAGCAAATATCGTCAAGTGACATGTAGCGCGAAGGTCCGGCAATATCACTAAGATCGAGTGTCCAAAAATACCTCAAGGCGCATCCCTCTACCAATATCGGTCCTGTGTGTCAGAATGTGGGGCACGTTCGGAATGCACACGACAGTCGCGGCGGTACCTAAGGGATGCGCTGCACTATCAATCCATCGATGGTAACATATTACATCCAAGTTCGTTCATATGTGTCGCCAGCTTTGTCCAATAATAATCACGTACGTCTGCTTCTGAGAGTTCCGAGAACTTTGATGATTTACAAAACAAACTTCAAGATTCCAGTATTCTCGGAAACGTCGCATTATTCCTGACATAGACGAGACCTAGGATCCGGTACCGCGCGATGTTGCTTTCCCGGATCGATTTATAACACTAACATATGCATTTGCATGTGGGGGTTGGTGCTTAAACACACTGTACCCTACCTTTCAAAGCCTCAGGCTCGCAGTAACCTGGCAATCACTTCGCGCCGACTTCCATTGAAATCAAGCAAAACTACCGAGAAACGAAGTCTGGCAGGAGAAATGCCCGTAAATGGGTTGGAGCCTCCGGGAGGATGGTGCACGTGCGAAACCCCGGCCAAAACGATGCGAGCAATGTCGTCAGTATAGAGTGAATAGTGGTCTTCAGTACGCTTCTTGCCAGCCGTCAGTCCAGCAGAGATGTATTATTCGGACATAACAATGGCATCGATCCTTGCATTTTGCTCGTTATGTTTCAACATGTCATCCTCCTGTCCTGTGGACGGAACCGGTATGCTCATATTCCGTTGATTTGGGCATACATTCGGCTCAAGAGACAGATTGCACCCATTCTCTCCAAATGCTTTAGTGTAGTCTAAATATAGATGTGAAAGCCGGTTCCAATAGGTCATGCAGAATCCTGTCAATCTTGCGCTGGAATTGGCTATGAATTAGGCTAATTCAGGTGAGCTCAGCGAGATACCTGTAACAGCGCCAAGCCAGATAGTTCCTAAGAGCAGCAACTGATTTGGAGTATGTGGCGCAGCTGGGACGGAGTCATTGACACCAACACCATCTCTATTCCTCAGTGCTCGGCAGAACAATAATATCTAACCTGTGACCGGATTCTGCCTCCTAATAAAACCCGACGTGGCTTCACCATCAAGAAAGTTCAGCTGGTCTTCACCGTCACAGACACTTCCTGGTTTGCCTTGAATGCTGTAGTTATTTCCTCATAGCTCCGGAGCTGGCCTTCAGCATATCTCTCATACAATGTCGGCTTTCCATAAGCTATTTCTGCCGTTCGGATCTGAATCGGTTTTACTCATCAGCACACCAGACACACAGCATGGATATCTTGTACTTGCCAGAACGTCTGCGGTCATACCCGTGATGGGTGAAGCGGATGTTTGGAAGCAATGCAACCTATAGGTCATATTTCCCAATGCTTTAACGACATGATCTATGTGTTGCTAGAAAGACAAACGTCGGGTAATCGATGTCATAGCCTGATTCTGTAAATCTATTTTACGTTCGAGACATACATGGTGTTCGGACTCGTAAGGCCAATGTTCACCGCCATGAGGGACGAGCGTTTCAGACTGTGCTGCAAGATTCGGCGCCAGAATTGCTTCCAGAGGATGGGTAAATATGTGTTGGACCTCTCGCTCACTTGCCTTCAATTCTTGGAGAATTGTGTTATCTGTTAGAAAAGCCACGACAGGAGTGACTATGAGCTGGTGAAACGGGTGGGGCTCTAGCGTCCCCAGTGTGTGGATATGAGGGCTAGTAAGTGGAAGAGACACCTCCTCGAATGCTTCACGATACTTTACCAAGCGAATTCGATTGTTAGTTTCAGAACCTAGACAGTTATATGTGGCCTACCGCTGTGGCGATCACGTCTTCATCCGTCTCCTCCGCTTTACCTCCAGGCAGAGACGTTTGACCGCCGTGTGTCCTCAGTGCCTTGGCGCGTGTTGTGAGCAGAACTCGTAGATTTCCGGCCTGCTCATAGAGTAAGACAAGTACTGAGGCCAATTTTGAGTGTGGTTCGGATTCACTAGAGCAAGTCCATCAGAGTTGACCAAATTTGGGTTTGTCAGGACCACTATATCGACTGACGAACAGATATGAGGCTCGAGAATGGTGTTCTGGGGAAGCGAAGTAAGTCGACAACCGCATGATGCATGCAAGTGACTCGTCGGACAATTGCATCATCTCATCTTCTGGGATCGTGCCTTTTGACTAACCTGGGATTTTTACTAGCCGATGGACCGGTGTCTGTACAAGTTGCTCTGCATACTACTTACTGATTTGGGAAGACGGAAACAGATGGGGTTCCGCTTTTGGAGCTAGCGATCATGATTTCAAGTAATCAATGACCTCAGCGCGACATGATAAACAGTTATAGCACATTGTAGCACAACAAGTCTTTTTGATTCTTCATCCTCATTCCTTTACGTTGACAACATCTCTTACATATATAGCCCCGCCTAAGCTGTATATTCAACGCCAACATGGTAGCACCAGTAGACGGGCCTTCATCAGCACCTGGCACAGGGTTTGAACAGGGAAAGCGAAATACTGCGCTGCAGGCCCATGTTGCATTCTTCGACCGGGATCTTGACGGGATAATATGGCCCACCGACACGTAAGGGCGTTCTCAGTGAAGGAGTCGAATACGCCACTCAGCGTGTTGACTTTTGCTGTCATAGGTACATCGGATTTAGGGAGCTCAAATTCGGCGTGATTTTGTCCATCGTCTCTATGTTCATCATCCATGGCGGGTTTTCGTGAGTGATAGAACGTGCCATTTGAAACAGTCAACTTACTGAATGAAACCAATGTAGATACGTTACCTGGGGAAGTATTCTTCCAGACCCCTTCTTCCGTCTCAAGATCAAACATATGCATAGAGTACGTTGGCGTACCAGCTGTTCCAAAAGCGATATTGATAGAACATTGGACGATAGGGAAAGCATGGCTCGGACTCAGAAATCTATACCACCATCGGCGAGTTTGATAATGAGCGATTCAACTACATTTTCGACATGTACTCCTCCGAACCTCATACCCATCTAACGTTTGCAGAAGGAGTGCGCATGCTGCATGGGAACATGAACGCTTTCGATCCTGTAAGCACAATTTCTTCCATTTCAGCGTAGATTGAACTCACTTAAATCATATCACGAAGTTCGGCTGGAGCGCAGCCGTCTTCGAATGGTTGGCGACATACCTCTTGATTTGGCCGAGCGATAGCAAAGGAATTAGCAAAATGGACGTCAAGTCTGTCTACAATGTGCGTTTCTTGTTCCTACGATTGCTACATGTGTACGTACTTACTTCATACATAGGGAGCAATATTCTATAAAATATCTGGAAGGAAACCCAAGAATTAGAACGGGAGGTTGGAGAGCAGATACTATTTGTCGATATCAGAGAGTCGTGTTCAACGCGCCAGGAATGGAAAGATTGCATGGAGAGATGAACTCATCGAGAGGGCCGCTCAAATTACATTTCTATATCTTCGGTTTTGAGATACACAAACATAGAGTATCGTTGGACGCGTATACTTTAATCTACCTTGTAATAGACTTCGGGGATCCAGGACGATCTTACATCCGCACTAATGCATGTGCAGCGTTCAAAATTCTATGTGGAATGTCCATGAAAGCCTCGTTGTTGAGCCCGGTCCCTCATATCCAATAGAGGTGGAAGGAGAGTTACCCCAGGTTTTGGTGGCAAACGAATAATGATGGCCTAGAGGTGAAGAAACGCCACTGCCAGCAGAGTTGCGACCGATATTTTCGCTCGCTCTAGATCGAGGTATGGGTGGTGCAAAGGTGGGGAAACGCTCGTTCAGATATCGACGGCGCCATGTGTTCAACGGGACGCTTTGAGAGGTTAGAGTGGACGGCGTTCAGGCAAAGCTGTCCTCTTTTTGCGCGAAGGGATTTCGCTGACGCAATTGGAAGGTGAACTGGTACGAAAGGCCGTCAAGAGTTTTCCGAGATAGGGATTGGAAAGATTTTTATGAGGTTTTCGAAAGAACGCAATCTAATGAAAGAGGGTCCTTCATGGTAAAGTGTTCGGATACTTGTGCATGCAGCATGTAGGCCTTCCCGATTCCTGTGATACTCTTAGGATATTCCAAGCATTCAATGGTTAGTCAACTACATTAATGACATGAAAGACACACCTTGAATGCAGTCAAGCGACTTGAAGTTCATCACCGTCCATATTCGTAACTTCCGACAGAAGCCAGAACGATAACGCATTTCGTATAGCTGTCATCAAATTCTCATTCTAATTGAGCAATGCACATTGCTAAAAATAGATTGACATCCATGTGCTGGGCGCTTTCGCGAAAATCGATGTTACTGCTCCAAGCAATCAGAAATTGGGTGTAGACTGAAAAGTGCGAAATATGCGGGCAATGACAGGCCGGTGGAGGGGATATATGATCAATCTCGGTTTGTTCGGGTACAGGAGGATCCAGGTGCGTGGTGGATTGGGAGACAGGTAGAGCTATGGATTGACAGGTTCGGGACGACATTCCGAGAGTCGCAGATATACGAGTAACAGACGCAAGTAGAAAGATTCACGGATAACCGTAGTAGAAATAGTTTCGTGTAACATCTTCAATTCTTATTATGTTTTATTGGAAGCACAGGCTCCAGTTATGGTTCTAGGGTAGGACCGTCCTCACTTCGGATTGTTCTCGTAGGTTCCAACAGGTTGGAAATAATGAACAAACCATCTGACAAGCAAAGAACACGTAAGTAACCGCAAAACAAAAGAAAGAAAAAGCAATGATCCCATACTGGGTATATCATTTTCATCCGCCCTCCGCTCCGCCTCTTCCATATCCTTCGTCACCCCAGTCAACACGTGTCGAGCAACGAGCCTTTTCCTCCCCATGTCAGGATCAACTTCAATAAACCATCTTTCGTCAAGAAGCAGACCGCCTTCACTCCATGGCTCAATTGCAAGGAACGTATACAGCCCTTCAATTACGACAATGCGGTGATGGGGGTGTATCGAGACGGCATGCGGAGTAGGATCCTTCAGTGCGTGATCGAAAGAGGGCGCAGTAATCACTGTGGTGATGCTCTCGCGGAGGGAGCGAATGAAGGAGACGTAGGCCGGGCCATCGAAAGTCCAGTGAATGCCTCGTCTGTCGTAGGCTAACTTCGGATCGGGGAATAAGTCCAGTTGTGCACGCGTGAGGTGCCAGCCATCCATGCCAACCAGAATCGCCTGCGGTGCGGTCGGGTTTTCCACACAGGAGTCCTCCACATGTGTCGCTGTAATCCCCTTGGTATTCTCGAGGATGTCATTGATGTGCTCGGTTAGTTTTAGAGCGAATGTCGATTTCCCGGACGCTGGAATGCCTGCGACGCCTACAAGAAGACGCTTGTGGGCAGCGATGCTGTAATTCATTCACGGACGTTTCTGCGCATAGGATTTTGCAAGCCAGCGTACTTGTCTAGCTTGAGCACCAAAGACTGTGCCAACTCCTTGATGTTTACTCCCATGGCCTTTATATGTCGAATCGATGAACAAGAGTCTGAAAGGTCCTTGGATCAGGTGGATTTGTTATGCACTTGCGTTGATTTGCACAAAGTCGCTGTGGGGCACACCGAAATTCTATCTCCGACGAAGTCCACAGAGAGGGTTCGTACTAGATACATGTTTTATACACCATGTATGGTATATGGGCACGATAGAAGACAAATCGATCTGTCGATAATACAAAATCCAATTATCCTCTTATGAGTGGTGTTTCTTGTATAATTGGATGTTGTTTGTGACTATCGATGCAGGGTCCGCGCACTGGTGGCATGTGAAGTTGATCGCACAGCGCTGATGCTGTTCTAGGTACTCTGCGGTAGCATCCGCTGCTGTTGGTTGCTTATACTTATACTTTCTCCAGCTTTTCCTTCTCCACCAAAGCCCAACCAAAGCCCTACAACAGGAATTGAATCAAACTTTCTCACCGACGTCAGATTGTTCCTCAATCACAAGCATACCAAGGATTAACCGATCATCGTGATACTGGGATCACGAACGTAATGGCGAGCTCAAGCAGCAATGCAGGAAAGATATTGAAAAGGTACGACACGATCCGAAGCCTCGAATCCAGAAACTGATTATGAAACGTAGAGCTAATCCGTCCACCATTCATGACAAGTTTCTGGTTGGGTATCAAGGATGGTACGTATAAGCTTGTAATCTGATACACGCGTCAGCCACGCCAAGTCGGCCAGAGCGAGGTCGCAGACAGTGCAGTTCCTGATTCCTGTCATCATTTCTCTAGGTTTACATGTGCAGGGGATGGAGAACCAGTCGGACCAGGCGAGTTTGCTCCATTTTCAAGGTCAAGACGCGATTCTATCTCTATTTCACAGGTCATCATGGTTGGCTACACTGGTTCAACCAACCCATACCCGATGGAGGTCGACCGAACACCGACTGCTGGCCCGATGTGTCTAGCTATTCTCCCTCTGAACTGTACATGGCCCCCGGATTGAAGACAAAGACAGGAGACCCTTTGTTCTTATTTTCTTCTCGTAATGCAAAGACGGTTCAGAGGTTTTTGGCATCAAATCAACAGCAAAATAACATGCTAATGGAGTTTTGTATAGACATTTCCATTGGATGGCTGAACATGGCGTCGATGGTGCTTTCCTTCAGCGTTTTGCGGGGCAATGTGACCTTGAGTTAGGGAATGAAGGCGTCATGCGAATACGTGATGAGGTTGGAGATCGTGTCAGGGAAGCGGCAGAAAGAGAGGGTCGAGTTTTCGCAATAATGTGCGTCGAAATCATAGTCGAGGCTCTCTTTGCTTGACAAAAGGACCCTTGTTACATGATTAGGTATGATGTGTCTGGCGTCAAACCAGATCGCATCCAAAGGATATTAGAACGCGATTGGATCCATCTTGTCCGGAACAAAGGAGTTCTTGACAGCCCAAATTATCTAAAGGAAAGAGGGAAACCAGTTGTTGCATTATGGGGTAAGCTTAGATTGTCGCTACACGCACGAGATCTTCCGCTGATCTTCTGTACATCCATTTAGGTTTTGGGTTCGACAACGCTGGACATACGCCAGCACTCGTTCGGGCAATAACTCAGTTCTTCAGAAATACTACCCCTGGTGGCGTCTACATTATGGGTGGTGCGCCTGCTCATTGGCGGACTGCAGAGAGTGACGCAGATCGGAATCCTGAATTTTTGGATGTCTGGCTGAACGAATTCGACGCCATCTCACCCTGGACGGTCGGCCGATATCGTACAGAGCAGGATGCCGACAATTTTGCTGAAACAAAAACAAAGGGAGATGTTGAATTGATCAAACGTCGTAATGAAGAAGGGACAACGCGACGAATTGATTACATTCCAGTGGTTCTGCCAGGCGGTTCCGTAAGTTCCCTCGCTATTCAAAGTTTAAGATTTTTCAGCATTTGAGAGTTAATCTTGTCCGTTTGACTTCTATTTCACAGGGATACAATCTTTCTGAAGGGAAATGGGGTTTCAATGACATCAAACGGAACGGCGGGAGGTTCCTCTGGAAGCAAATCCACAATGCCCGACGATTGGGGGTTCGCACCATATACGGTGCAATGTGGGACGAGTAAGCATCATCCCTGAACTTTCTTTCCCGCCCATATCAATTCAATCGCACTGATGCTCGTTTGCTTATTTCTTAGATATGACGAAGGCACGGCGTTCATGCCGATCGTCGATCACAAGCGACTCCTCCCTGCATCTGATAAGTTCCCATTTTTGGCGCTAGACGAGGACGGTTATGATATTCCTTCTGATTGGTTAGTCCCTTGCGATTGATGAGTTATCATACAAACACCCAAGCTAATCTGAACGGGAATGTCCTTCCAAAATTTGATGGATCTGTAGGTACATGCGGATTTGTGGCTTCGCCGCCGAAGGTCTCCGTAACGAACGGCGCATCCATGAGACTTTCCCATCGAAGGAGCTGCAAGACTATTGGTCCTCGCGTCCAAGATATGAAGAGCTCGACCCCAAATCCAAGGATTTCGTGTCAGGATCGAACATGAGTGGCAATAGTGGCGGAGCTAGCAGTAGTAGTGCTGCAGTTGGCGAGGAATCTGGAGATGGTCAAACTTATCAGGAATGGCTCTCGGCTCAGAAGGAGGAAAAGGAAGACGCGCCTCCACCTCCGTATTCCCTTGAGGCTGATGAAGAGGCCAACTCAACTCCGCCACAGGCTTCGGCTGGTGTCACTCCGGTTGCATTGGTTGCCGCAGCGGTCCCACCTCCCGTGGCTGCCCTAGTGGAGACACCACCCGTAATGCATAGCCACCCCGCCGCTTCATCTATCGCTCAGAACCCTGCGGCAGCTCTACATCCAGTCAACGCAAGCGCATATCCTGGTTACGGGGAACACCCTCAGTCGTACCCTGGTGTCATCAGTCCGACTGGTACGAGTAGTCCGCACCCATACCAGGACCACGCAGCAGCCCAACCTTCGATCAACGCCAATACACACCCGCAATACGGCGGACCGTCAACTCAAGGGTACCCTGGTGCCGTGGCGAGTCCCGTTGCTCCAGGCAATTTCCATCAGCAACAGGATCCTGTCACTGCCCTGACCAATGATTTTGGACATCAGAGTATATCTGGAGGACCAAGCGCGCCTCTTGGGGGTAGAATGTCAACACCTCCTATGAGCACGCGTCCTGCTATTAGTGACCAAGCACCGTATGGAACTAATGCTGCATTTTACCCTGGTCAACCACCAAGGCCTATTTCGCAACAGGGATCCAGACCTTCTCAGGCGCTGAGACCCACTTCCCAATATGGATCCCAGTCTCAAGGTGGATACCATCCCGCTGCTGTCTCCACGGCTGTCTCTGCGGCGACGCCCTCCCCTATCCAAGAGACATCGACGCCGGGTGGTTGGCCACAGACCTCGCAAAGCCAACAGTGGCCTCCTGCTGAATGGAACGTCAGTGCCGCAGCTGCCCCTCCCTTACAACACCCCTCGTACTCGGGTCCAGCGCACTCGGCTCATGGCCCTGCGGCGGCGTATGGCGGAGCAAGCTTATCAAGGCCACAGACGTTCACTGCGTCGTCATATGGCACAGGAGGTGCACCTCTGAGACCTCATGCCAGTGTTACAGGGTCATCGGTCGGTCCTAGGCCCCAGTCGCGTCCAAGCACAGCAACGAGTCAAGTATCGCCGTCTGGGCAATATACCCCTCCTAACGCTGAGCAATTTGGTTCTTCCATTTACCCTGCTGTTAACACCCACAATCTGCCGAACTATGCGACAAAGCCGTATTCTCAATCTACACCCTCGACATATACTCCAACAACCACCAACAAACCTCCCTTTCAAGGACACGGAGCTCCAAATTTTCCGAATACATCTTATGCGCCACCCGTTTCGACGTACGCTGGTCAAACTGGTTCTGCATATTCAGGACAAGCGGCTTCACCGTATCCATCGCAAGGCTCAAACTTCCCCTGGTCAGGTGGTCCTCCACATTTATCGCCGCCACACAGTCCTCCTGGTGGAGCGACATCGTTCCCTGGTCAGTCGACTTATCCTGGACAAGGTCCTTCACGACCCTACAACCCTGCTCAGGGTTCTCACTACGCCGGATCTGGGCCTTCCTTCCCCTCAAATCCTATGTCTTCACATCCACAATCCTCTGTGCCCACGTCACACCAATTGAGCAACTCTTCGCCGTCCACAGGACCACCGCATTTCCCTCAAGGTCCCCCCGGCGGAGATGGCGCTTATTTCAGCAACATGCCCTCGAATCCTTCCTCCCATCACTCGTCACCAACGTTCCCCGGTCAGCACGGCACATCACCTTATCACGGACCGTCGTATCCTCAATCGTCGATGCCATCTGCAGGTGCTTGGATGCCTGGTGGTGGGCCAAGTCCTCCTGCGATGCCTCCTCGTATGTTTGTTTCCCTGTTGTTTTGACCGTCGAGTTGACATGAACTAGGCCCGCCTGCTGGGTCCTCAGCGAAACCTCCGGGACCTAGTTTCCCAATGGCTTCAACTACAGGCCAGCAAGCCTTAGGGTTTGCTTTGAGCGCTGTCGATAAAGTTGCAGGTCGGAAAACAAGAGACCAGCTCGAGAGTGGAGTAGGCAGCCTTGCACAAAGTGAGTGATGCATCATGACCGTCGTTAGCTTAATTGAGTTATTTACCACGATGTATCAGCCGGTAGCAAGTTGTTCAACAAATTCACGAAGTAGAACTGGAATGTACCGGACTACCTGCGTAATCCATCTGTTCGGCCGCCGAAAAATTGAACTGCAAACAAGATCAGGACTAGACTTATCCGTTCGGGATTGATTGAAGATCGTCTTCAAATAATATACCTACCTTACCGCGCTTTCGGTAGCACAAATCTGTAATACATTGTGGGCATAGAATAAAGTGCTGGATGACCTACAAGAACCTCCGATCTCAAATGGTGCTAAACATTTCGTCGTATGAGCTCAGTTGACAAGCTTCGTTTTGTTATCAAATATATTCCGGCTAGGCTAAGTTGTGGACAACGCCCAGAGATCTCCATTCAGTTTGAAGATTGACGTTGTACTCCATTTCTGACATGTAGGAACCGAAATCTACTGAATAGATTATGCCGATATCCGATTTGTCAAATGAACATATAGTCCCTCGACACAATCAATTCCGAAGTCAGTCCAAGGTGACGCATTTCTTCTCAGCCATCCCAAAAAAATCCTGCGAAAAGGATGTCCAAGTACTAGACACCGATACCTAATGGCCAGCAACGATGAGGTAAAAGAAGAAAGTCACGATGTCCAGTGTGAAATCAGGATTAGGAGAGGAGCATTGGTATTCTGGGGTTCCATCGACGCTTTGTTTTTCCTTTCGGCAATCGATTTCTGGAAATCTTACCCATCAAAGGCCTGTGATAGCTCTCCGGAGTCCGCATTTTTCGAAAAGGTACATCAACATGTGCAGAAACATGAGGACGTGAAGAAAGGGGATTCCGAGCCGGTGGCATGTTCATGGAAAGCAGTGATCAGAATCTGCGGCCGAAGATGTTTAAGTACACTCGAAAAGAAGTGGATACGAGCGCCAGGCAGACCGGCATCCATGCTTGCAAGAAGACTGGATGGGAGAAGGCGATGGTATCAACGGCGCATACGATCAAGCTCGGGCGGTTTCATGGTAGGATCAGACGAAAGGTAAATGATTACTGGCCTGGTAACAAATTGAAAGGACTCCTAAGTGACTTTAGAGACGAAGTCAGTAAAGATAAGCAAGAGCTGAATCTGACCGAATCGTTAGATTAGAAAGCCCTTCCATGATGTGGTCGTGCGAAAGGGAAGATAGAAAGGCCCGGTTCGGACTGAGCTCCGCGACATCTACGTAAAACTCAGCGAAGGTCTCGAGGATTGTGGCAGGTGCCTGGACTTCCAAAATTCACATCTCGTTCTCATGGAGGAGACGTATTAGATCGGAAAATATATAACATCAGTCGCTGTGGATTCGCTCACCCGCTTTCCAGTGCAGCCCTCTGTAACGATGCAAGCACAGCATTACGGTGTACCAGTGCACCCCCAGTACTGTCACAATATCCAATCCATCCACCCGCCCATGTCTGACCCATATCTTGCACAAGACGGCGGTCTGAATTTTACGAACGGCTTCTCGAGGGGATCATCATTCACTTACCCACATCCAGACTATCGATACTTACTTGACCGCGGAGAGCTTGCCTCTAGACTTTGCGCGACGAGTCTTGTGAACGACAACGCCCTCGACGCCACCGGGATGGGATTCGCCGGGAATCCTTCCTCTAACACCAACTTTGTCGCTCCCGAGGATATATCGGTGTATCAGCAGCAGCAGACTTGGGATTGGACGGGAGTTTCAAACCACGCAATTGTCGCGCCTGCTCCAATCTATCCTGCACCTGTCGCAGAGTCACCTGCTTATCTTGGTATTAAAAGCTCGAGAAATCAGGGCTCATCGGTTGTGCGCTCCCCAGCGGCCCAACTCCCTACACCCGCTGCAATGGCAATCCTCCTGAACCCGAACGCCCGATCGGAAGGAGAGCTGTCGCAAAGTGGGTATGAAATCCCGTCAGGGTCTACAGTTGCAGTCTCCCACCATACCGCCACCGCGATGAGGCCGAGTATTCACCCTGCAGTGGAGCCGGTTCTAGCCGTCCCTGATTGTCTTTCGCGGGAGAAGAAACATGCATGCACCATGTGTCATAAAAGGTAAGCCCGCTTCGCTTGCTCAATGATTTTCACATAATCACAGTCGACTGACTGGTCATCTGCTGCACAGATTTGATCGCCCTAGCACTCTGAGGAAAGTAAGTGGATCTCTGTCACTGGAAAAAGATATCTGTACTCACGAACTGTCCCGGAATTTTTTTGTGTCCAGCATCTCCTGGTCCACACGGGAGAAAAAGGTATGTTTAGCCGTTCATAGGGGCATATAAACCACGCCTAACCTATTGGAATACTCTCGTAGCTTTCGTTTGTGATACTTGCGGTCGTCGTTTCGGAGTTGCGTCCAATCTGAACAGACACGTCAAGCGTTGCATTTTGAAGCCTGTAAATTCCCCATCCTCCTCCTCATTGTCAGCATCTGGTTCCCCATCTGCCCCTACCGACTCTCCCATTACATCCCCACTGGTTTCCTCTCTGTCAGCCGTTATGCCGCCCCAAGAAAGCAGCGTTGCGACAACGGTATCTACCTCTGGGCCAAGGACAGGCAAACGTGTTCGTCCACCTCCGTCGCCGACTGAAAGTGCCTCGCCTTCCAGTAATTCGAGTAACGCCCAGTCGCCAGGAAGTGCTCCACCAACAAGGACGACCAAACCTCCTGGACAGAAACGGCGACGCCGAGCACCTTCACCTTCACAATGGGTTCCCTTGACGCTTCAGAACTTCAACCTGCTGTCCGACGATTCATATCGCATCATGAGCGTACCTTTGCCACCCGTGCGTCGCAATCCTCCAAAAGAAGAAAGGGATTCATGGGACGAGAACATCAACCAAACTCCTTATCATCCATGCGGCTGGAGTGGCATTCTCCCTGGCCCAGGGCTGGGTCAGGGCTTTGGGCTGCATGGCAAAGATGTCAGGAATATGAACTTTGGGGGTAGGGGAGGATTCATGCTTGGACGCGTCCTTGTGTTTTGATTTTTGATGACTGATTTTTTGAAAGTGACGAAATTAAACGAAAGCTCATCCTCCGAAGGTGCCAGCACATCATGAACGACACCCACGACACACATAAATGAGGGGACACGTCTCCGGACAAACGTTTTGGCTTTTCTTCGCATATTCTTGAAATACTGCTATTGGCTATCTTCTTTTCTCTTTCTTATTCCGTTGAGACAGTGGTATTTTGAAGTTCAGGAGTCCTGGGTGGTTTATGTATGCTTCTTGAAGTATTTTAGGATATCCGGACAAATTGTAGGATTGTTACTGGGACTGGAGCATTTGCTGAAGGTTGATGTGTGATCTGGGCTGTCTTATTTTATATTGAATGCCGTATATTGAGTAAGTAAATGACAGCTCGGGACTACCACCCATGCCCTAAGTCGGATAGTCAAGTTCTCAAACGGTCTTGTAGGCAGGACTACGGCCTGTTGTCCCACCTCTGTATATGGGACAAACGACTCCCTCATGAAAACAGAATTTTGAGTGAAATGAAGTTACTCACTATCCTAAGATGTTCCTCAGCTTGCCATGCTCACCACCTCTGACGCCAACGTTTTTGTTCGTTGATGGTTTTCGAAAGTTTTATGTCAAGCTTATGTGGAGTTTATGTCAAGCTCAGACCACTGAGGAACTTCCGGACCGGGAAGATGTATGTAAGCAAGGCCAAATAAGTCGAACATTCTTGGCCTGTGGACTTCAGACTTAGCCTGTTCTCTCTCTTGAACTTGCAATTCTCCACCACTCCATCCTCAAGAATAGAACCCAAAAACAGTATAGGTATATCTGGATCTCCCGCTGTCACTTATAGACAAAATCTCGCGTGAAACTTGGGACATTCAAATCTACGTCCAGATATGCCAATTACGGCGGCACAGAAAATAGCTGTTGAAGAGGTCGTAGATGCGCTGTTGGGCGTCACGGCTACTCGAGGGAAACGCCAGACGAAGCTAGCGGCAATGTTTATGGACAGAATTGATCGGACAGAATGGCCAGCATACTATGAGGTATGTAAGTTTGGGTTTTACCGCGTGGAATACATAAATGTTTAAATTAATCTAAAAGATTATACCTGAACCGCGATGTCTCAAAGATATTCAGGCGAACGTGGAAAAAGGGCGATACAAGGAGGCAACAGACGCGTACACCGACTTATCCCTTGTATTTTGGAACGCGTTGTTCTATAATGAAATGGACAGTCAGATAGCTATGGATGCGGAGACTCTCAAGGTACGTGATTGCTCATGGTCTCAATGCTACGAAATTAAGATCAGTACTCAGACTGTTCTAGAAACCGAATGGAAAAAACGATCAGTGTTGCCAGGTTGTCGAACCTCTCCACCGCCTTCTTCGGCACAAAAGGTCCACGGTACAGCTGTTGATGGTGACAATGTTAAGACGAAGCAAGAGTCAATTTCCTCAGTCCCGACAACCGCCCCACCGACACCTGCTCCTCCAACACCCGCCCCATTACCAGCATCAAGTGCTCCAGCACGTACGGCAACACCAGCAAGACAAGCCTTCACTGCTCCAACAGCTGGCACAAGTAACCCCAACCCTGCGCATGTCAAACCTGTTCCCATTAGGCCGAAATCTGCGCAGCGTCAAGAATCTCTCGAAGTTGATGTCGACATCATTTCTCCCGACTCGGATAATGATGACGGGCCGGCATTTCAGGCAGAGCGAGATCCACAGAGTGAAGAGATCGTCAAGCAACTGGAGAAAGGTCTACCAAGATGGGCCGGGTTTGGTGAAGAAGGATGGATGAGCGATATGCATCCAGTAAGGAGTTTTTCTTCCTCTTGAAAATGCGAGCTCTAAAGGGAGTTTTAGGAACGATTTGCGGACATTGTCCATACAATTAAAAGTTACAAGGACGTTATGTGGGTTCCCCAGAAACTGCCTGATGCACTCCTTCTAAAATGACTCTAGTGGTAACCGACTTGCCGTCTGCTTGGAAACTATCCCGGACGAGTCATCACCAACCTTGCATCTATCAAGTACAACGCCGATCTCTTTGAAGCAGATCGAGGTAAGTGCATACCTGCTATCAAAGTTGATTTATTTAGCAGCTCCGTTGATAGACACGCACGAGACACAAGTTCTACAAAAGCGCGAAGGACTTCGATATAGATATGGCCCGCATCTTTGAAAAAGCGCGGCGATGGCACGATCCTGGTTCCGAGGCGTATGGACGCACCCTTCTCCTCCAGGTGATTTTAGGACCTTCATCTCACTCAATCTTCTATGTGACTGAGTTCTATCTCTTATAGCGCCTTTATCAAGCCATCACCTCACCTAACCCCCCTCCAGGGCCGCCCTATGCCTCATCCACAAATTTTGCGTCATTGAGAGCTGGTCCAGGGACTGTTAAACCCGTGCATGGATCTGAAGGCGAAGGCGTGCCCAACGTTACTACTCACCGCGTACTCACGCGTGATCGTACATTTGTCGATGAAGTGAACTATAAAGGATGGAATGTCAAGCTTGCAGATTGGGTGCACTTAAGCAATCCTGATGACCCGAGCCGGCCTATCATTGGTCAGGTTTTTAGATGTTGGTTGTCGGAAGAAAAGTGAGTATCTTGCGGTTCTGAAGCTGCATTTCTGTACCGGAAATCTCACAGCACCCGATAGAGAAAATTTGGGACGGCCAGGAATAACTGTGTCATGGTACTATAGACCTGAACAGGTCGGCATCTATGTTCTTCTCGTCTCGCTTAAAGTACGCTAATATATGCAACAAAATAGACATTTCACCCAGCCAACAGACAGTTCTGGGAGGGAGAAGTCTTCAAGACTAGTATGTTTACTCCATTGCTTATTGGCTCCACGTTGAAAATAACCACATCTAGGTCATTTCGCTGACCATCCAGTAGAGGACATTATCGAGAAGATCGCCTGCCAATTTACAGCGCGCCACATTCGTGGACGACCCCGACCGCCCTTCTGGCATGTCGGTTTCCCGCTATACGTCTGCGACTCGCGATACAACGATCGGGATCGCGTTTTTGTCAGAATCAAGAACTGGAATTCATGTGTACCAGAAGAAGTGAGGCAAAGCGCCGAATTTATGCCGATCTATCCTTTTGAGAGGACGATATATCCGGTGCGGTTGCCGAGCCCGTTCTTAACCAAGAGCGCGATGGGGAAAAGCGCTGCGAGGGGGCCTGGTGGAATTATAGATGCCCCACTGGAACACGCAGCAGGTGGTGGAGAAGTTGAGAATTCGAGGAAGAGGTCTCGAGGTGATGGTGCCACTTCTAGTGCTGGAGTTGGAGCCACTTCGACTCCATACCAGACCCAGCAAACCTCATATAGCGCACAGTACCAAATACCTCAGCGTTCAACAGGTCCTGATAGATCGGTGGTATCGGCTGCAGGCGGTGTAGCTGCGATTGGCGGCCCTTCGCAAGTGGAAAAACTCTCGCCGGAAACTGGTGCGTTCAGTCACATTGCTATGTCTTGAACCTATTTGGAGGCCGTCCTGATTCGTTATCCGCGTGTTGATTTTTTGCGAACTCCAATCTTCGATATTTTTATGCTGTTGGTGTTTTCAATCTGACATCGTGTTTTGTTCTTTTAATAGCGAAACTATTCGACCGCGACCCAGATACAAATGAGGTTTTGTGGTTCGCAGCACCTCCAATCAATGTGCCACGTGCGAGAGGTCCGCGGCATAGTTTGACCTACCTCCATTTTTTGGCGACGAAACGGAAACTCGATTCAGAGCGAAGACATCCGGGGAAGGCTGATGAGGTGGACATTGATGGGGAACTAGATGCTGTCCCCGCAAAGCGAGCTCGTGTGGCTGTTCCTCCTACGGTCACCGAGACGATGAGACAAGTGTTGACGAATATGTCGTTTGATGGTTGAGTTTCATTTCGACGGTCTTTGTATAAGATATGCAAGGTCTTTTCTCAGTTCCTGAGTCTGTTGTGCTTTTTATACTTATGTCCTTGCTAATCTCATTTCGACTTTCTTCTTGTAACCCACGTCCAAATCCGCACGTCCAAATCAATTAAGGAATGTCCACTGAGGGCAGATTCCATTCTCCACGTTTCTGAAGGTCTCGATTTACAGGGATCCATCAATCTCTATATGCACAGGATTGAGACTTTGCATACCTCGGTGCATTCTTCATCACTCTTAATCTCGTTGCAAGCACAATGCCGAAGATCGATACGGCCGGTGAAACTGTCACTTGATATGGTTTGTGTCAGCAAGAGTGTTCCATGTGTAGAGTGCCGTGCTCAACGGCGCACCCGTGTATATTGACTGAGGGAGAGATTGTTTCGTTCAAAATTCTTGTACATGCAGCGAAGAAAAGGCGAAGAAAAGGTGTAGGGTAATCTCGCGGGCTCAACCGTAACTCTCCATTGGAGCCAAACGTGGACGACCTGCATAGTACAGGCGACACCGGCGGTAACAATCCTCGTACCCTATCACGCTCAAGTTTCTATATGTTAAGTCACCGAGATTATTGCCACATTGGTGCCACACATAAAGTTAAGGGCGAACTCAGCATGCTTCACGAAGAGATCTGGAAAGAGACAGCTGGAACAAATGACATTGGGACGAGCCCACCCTAGCAACGTACCGACATTTACCGACAGTGGCAGCCTGACAGAGCCTGACACGATGTGTATGGGGTTGTACGGGGATGTTGCATGCATGCATGCCCTTCAAAAGATGTCAACAGCTCACTGCACACTCGAAAACCAAAGTGCAAGTTGTGATTCCCACTGAAATGTCGCTAAGATTTTGTGATTTGTGGGATGCAGATAGTTTCTTCTGTTCTAAATGAAAGAACTTTCCCCACCCCGCTTCCGTTTGAACCGTATACATCGGCGTTCTTCATGGGAAAGAAATAGCTCCCGTACCAAACATATGCCGAAATACCCATTCAAAGATCCAGCCTGGAGGAGCCCGTACCGCCATGCCGTTTATCTGCGTATGGACAGCAGGACTGACAGATCTTGATTAATCACCGATCTTCCACCTACACTAACCCCCCCTTGATATATTTCCTTTCTTTGGTTTATCAGCGCGATCCCTTCTTTTCCGGAACCCTCATTCACCACGCACGCCAAGTGCTCACCGAGCAATGTTGTTGTCCCTCTTGTCACTTCTCGCCGGTGCAACGTCTGGCGCTGCTTCAAGCGGTGTAGTACTGCAATCCAGAGCAGTTCAGGTTCTGGCACAGTGCCAAACGCAGTTTGCCTGGGCAGATAACTCGAACCACAACTCCCCGTGCTTTGTTGCAGCCTCTGTCGATGCATTTTGCAATGGGAATAGTATGAATGAAGTCTTTCACCACGCGTCTAGTTCTGACTGGTCTTGAAGATTGGGTTCTCCCCGGTTTAAACGGTACCAACAGCTACGGCGTCCCGTCCCCTGCAAGCGCTAGCTTTTGTACATGGTACGGAAAGAGAACTTCTTCTTGGAAAGTTGAATCTGACTGGACTTCAATAGCTCTTGGGCCTCCTACAACCTAATCAGCGCTTGTGCGGCTTGTCAAGGCTTTCCGGAAACTATATCCAAGTGAGAATCTCATTATTTGGGTGCTTTCATTCGTTCAAACTTATATTTCTTGAACAGCTGGACACCCTACATTGCCAATTGTGCTGGAAAACTATCTGAAAGGTAAGTACTTGAATTGACATACCATTTCAAAATCTGAAACCGACTCCAGCTACTTTCCTTCCAACTTAACACTCCCTAATAACGTACTGATTCCATGGTGGGCTACAACTGACCGTGAGTCTTGATACCTGTCGACTGTTCAGGACTTTATCCTTATTCTGCAACTTTAGCAACTACCTGGCCAAATCAAATATTCAATGTCCCAACAGCACAGAACATTGCGACGCAAGGTATGTCGTTGCACATGCCGTCGACAAAGTTTCTTGAATTCTCATCACCGCCTCAGGTCATGCCGATGTTTCTACTCCTCTGCAACCCGGTCAGGGTAAAAAGTCCACTCCGGTTGGGGCCATTGTCGGCGGGGTCATTGGCGGTATCTTAGTCATTGGTGCCGCAATAGCCCTCGCTGTCTACTTAATGCGCCGCCAGCCGAAGCCTTCTCAATCTCTTCCTATGTCTTCAGTCATGTCACAAAATGGACATATGCGATCAACCTCAGACGTCACCACGAAATCTCATGGCATGTCCATGGGATACACAACATTATCTTCAACGCCCATGGTCACGAATCCTCCAACGAGCCCAACAATACGAACTCATAATTCCAGTGTACGATCTCTTCCATTCTTCAGTTCGGTCGTGGCAAGTACGGCCCCTTATGGATCTCCTTCTCCACCCCCCGGACGTCAAATGGCAGCCTCTCCTCCCCTCCCTACGAATCGAGAGGATATCATAGTACCCTACACCGTACCTCCCGTAGGCCACAATCCAGATAGCAAGCAGGCAAACGGCGCATATCCCGTTTACGACTCCCCATCGGCACCTCATCCGAATGCAATGCGCATGGAAGTTTCTCCGCAGACACCGACACAAGGAAGGACTCGGTACAACCCACCAGCATACACCGAGCAAGGTACTTCTGGCTCTGCCACACCGCCTTCGGGATCCGCCCCTCGCCGACCACCTCACACAAAGAAAGGTTCTGCTGACACTATGCATTCAATGACCTCGAGTAGAAGCGGAGGTACAAGGCACGGAGCAAACGCCAGCATTTCTGCTATGGGCAATGTGGTCAACCAAATGGGCGTAGGCAACTCGACGACAGCTAGTCCATATGGCGGTGAGAATGCCATGCCCTCCGGACACGGCCGCCAAGTCAGTTCGTCAAGGGATGAGAAACGCCAGCCCACAGATACGGAAGACAGCTTCAGTGCGAGGGACATCGCTTGAAAGAGTGCTTCCCCTTTCCTTCCGCTCTCAGAGGACGTTGCTATCAGTCCTTTTCCGTGAATGGCAACTTTCGTCTATTCCAGTGTATTATGGGTGTAAATTAAAGAATACATGTACGAGTATATAGGACACGAACATTACAGAAGATACACATACTTACCTGAGCATGAATACTACTCACCTACATCTCTAATTAGAAATCAATTCTTCGTTACATTACTCCCGACGTAATCTTCATTCCATCATCGTGACATGAGACAAACAAGCCCACTTAGACCGATCTGATAGAAATGAGAACAATTCTGACCCACGGCAAAACGCCGGTGCCCAAGCAAAACACCTGCTGACACTCTCGTTCTCGTCTGGAAGCTACCAACATGCCCAGAGAAGGTTATCATATCTTTGTAGTGATCCCAATCCCCGAATCTTGAAGCGAAGAGCGAAACTGCCGATCTTCCATGTATTCAGGTTCTTGTATGCAGAGCATTCGTCAGGTAATTCTAGCACCAAACTTCTGACATTCTGTGACAAGGTAAATGGTGAGCAGGTATTTTCATGAATTTCGCTGCAAACCTCTAGAGCAAACTGGCATCTTATCCGCAGTCAAAGGAAGCAGAACACGGCAAAGCTTGTTACCAACTATCTGGATAACGTTGCACACCATCCCATTAGAGACCTGGACCGCTCTATTCCAGGGAACCTTGTGGGTTTCTTCAGTGTGCTCGATGCCCGCAACACCAAGAGACCGAGGCTGCAGCCGAGCTGGAACTTGGTAGCAGATGTATGCATCAGGCTTCTCCCGCTGTCGACCTTTTACCGACAATCCGTGAGATATTTACCAGAGAGTCGATCTGATCAATATACCTGTCAAATGAACGTTTGCCAAGCGGAGATCTCCAAAACTCTCGCGGAAACCTCGTAAATCTCGATTGCGTTTCGAGAGAGACGATACGCGGTCCTACAGAATGAAAACTCCACAATCATTAATTATGCGACCTAAATAACATGGTCATCTCACTTCAAATATCCATGTTCTCATGGAAGCATCGAGTTCATCACCTTTTGAGTTATTTGGAATTCATTGAAGTTGCCGGTCTCAAAGTTTTCTCATGGCATCGAGGTGCATCCTACAAGACAAACTTTTTCAAGCTTCTTCAACCTCGTGTCAAGTAATCGAAATAGAACGGGTCCAAAGACTTTCGATGTCGACGGATTATAGCCCGTTAGATTGATGCACAAATTGGGGGTCAGAACGCACTTCGCACTGAACAAGTTTGTCAAGAACCTCAATCGGGCGCAAAGAAAGTAGGTGTTTTCGACGGCAGCAAGTTTTACACTGGTTCAAAAGCCGAGGATCATCATTGAAATCCGCAGCATCTACAGAGTAACAAATAGCGATCAAATCAGTACCAAGATAAATATAATTTTGAGGGCGGAAATAACCATTTTTGATTAGCGCTGGTCCAAAAGTACGATGCGCAATCTTGATTCTGATGAAGCTAATGCCAGGGAGCATGTCAAGTTAAGACTTCTGCGAAGCCCCGAAGCGCGTACAACAGGTGCAAGCGCGCAGGATCGCCTGATTCAGATTGAAGAGTTCACGTTCACGAGAATTCTAGATAGAGTGGTTTGGATGTAAGTTCTATATGCATGGGACGAGACGTCAGTCGCACAGGCTTATCAAAAGGTGTAAGACGTCCTCGCGATAATCCGCGACTTCGATCAAGGGAACGGGGAAATATTGTCAGAGATTCTGGCTACCTCGCATATATATGTCAATTTTGAGGGTTGTCACTTGATCGACTTGTAAATAGCGCACATGCAAACTGAGTTGGATGGTCGGATGGTTCCAATAGGCTTCCACTGATATCCTATAGCGTCTACAGCCGACATGAAAATGTGCGTCTGAGTATGGGCGTCGTGGATAGCTGTTATGGTTAGATCATCTGCGCCACGCACCAAGCTGTGCTCACTTTACCAAGTCCAAACAGGAAGCGGCGCTGCATCGGATCTCCTTACGAGAAAACGGATGCTCACGATGCAGCCTTACAGCTCTTAGTCAGGAGCAGAAGCCATCGGTTGAGAAACCGCATTTACAGAAAGATCTTTAGGTTCTTGTCGGATATTCTTGCAAACAAAGGAAATAAATCCTGTCATTCGGAGGGGCAGAATTGAGAATAAATACATCTAGAGCCATATAAAAATACAGGATGGTATCGATACAGGGTTGTAAACTTGGGGATAGTGGCGAGTGGGATAGCCTGTGTTATGTTGAGGTAGTGCCGACCTTTCGCTCGGCAGTCACTGAGCCACAACATCATCGGTCAGCTACGATTCGGTATGGCATAACTTTAACCTACCCCAAGCTCTTCGATCCATTGGACATTGCTGTTTTGAAGCCGCTGTGCCGATCCATTTGAGCAGACAATGCATGTGAAAGACATGGGTGCATTCCCCCCAAACTAAGCGACAGACGACCTTAGCAGATCATTCAATAGCTGAGAAAAGAACTCACTGAGCGGGCAATCGTCGCCAGGCATCTTACAAGACGGACAACATCCCTCATATGGCACACGGCAAATACCACACACGTCACCCTCACCATCGTCGTCTGGCTCTGGATTCCCGGTATCCCAGCGCCATTGCGCTACGGCATTCCACCGTTTAACTGTTACTTTCATGGTGGGTAGCTTCCAAGATTCGAGAAAGACGACAGATAATGGGGCAACATCTCAGGAACATGAAATCAACGAAACAAACCAACTATTTGGTTTTATGTACGCGTCAAAGACGCGTCAATTTGCAATTGCCACAATCTCGGACCCTATTATTATACTCCTTGTCAAAGGCTCAAACAGCGTTTTGGGTGACCCGAACGCTTAAGGCGGTCAATTCCTTTCGCAGAGAACAGAAATATGGAAAACTCTGGGATTGTAGGCTTGTAATTTCGCTTAACATCGTCACGAAAACCACAGAACGTGATCCACTATAGGTTCAACGAAAATGGAGCGATATCTCCCACCTCTCATTGGACCTGATGGGAACGACGAGCTCCTGAAATGCTTTGAAACACTTGCTCAAGTACTCCAAATTCTCGGTATTCCAGACGCATCGTTCGCGAGGTATGAATAAATATTCTCCACAAGATTATGATCTTGTTCTCAAAAGAATAATGACCGAACAGCTATTCAGCAGCCATCAGTCAAATGAGCAAGGAATCCCTTTCATTATCTTGTTCCCTAAATCGCTTCAAACGGGCAGAACATGAACTCCAGACATATCTTGCTGCTTTAGAGCATGAATCTCATCTGATTACACAGTGAGTATTGTCATCCATACCCTGCAGAACATGTTGCCCACCGCCCGAGCATCACCTCAAGTTGGAATAAGAGTATGATACCAGGATCATCAAACACGATGGGCCTCGAGACTGCTGCGATAACCGAACGACGCCGGGAAACTCTGGTCAAGAAGGCTAAAGAGTATCACAAGGAACTCGAGTCACACTTGGTAGGCATCGCGCTCACCTACTATCACCACGACTGCCTTTTTTCTTCCAGTGGTTGATATTGACCTCCGGACTTTATCCTACTATATTGCAGGTTAATGAACCACTCCACATTTCTGTGACAGTAACCCAGTACCTTGAACAGAAGAGAAGAAATCAAGCCATAGAACAAGAATTGATAGAGAAACGTGCCAAGGTCAGAGCGTTCCAAGGATTACCTCCAGTAAGTCCACTATGCCAATCCTATATATTTTTGCTTTGCCCATGCTGATTACCAATGTTCTTAGAACCTTGAACTTGCGCGACATGAACTACGAGAGGCTCGCCAAAGGCAAATGGAGCTCATCCAACTTCGAGAACGTTTATTAGGCAGAATGGCAGAGGGAGTTGTTTGAATGAATCATCTGACAGGTACTAGCTTGACTGATACTGATTGAGTGTTGGTAAATTATCATTGTTCGAACGATAATGGTAAAATATGTGAACCAGGAGATGAAAGTGAGATTTGATTCCACAGAGGATTGGTACCGTTCAACGTTCCTGTGAAGGACATGCCCACGCGACACGCAACAAAGGCAACGTATGACGGCACAGCAAGGTTTTGCTACTGTACATTTGTTGGAGAAGGAGGTACAAGATATAAATACCTAGATGACAAGGAATACGAGCCGCAAGAGCCAACTCCGATTACTTACTTACGTACACACTAGCAAGCATAGAAAGAAGAGAGTAGAGGTAAAGGAGGGGAATAATGGATGACAACGTCCATAAGTAGGCATGTAATCAAGAAAAAGTGATGAATCGGGATGAGGAAGACATTTTTCGCCATTCCCGTGAGTCGGTCGTTCGATAATAGGGAGGCCTGTTATCGATGGAATAAATAAGCAAAAGATTAGCAAAGTTGAGGAAGCAATCAAAAAGTCGAAAGAGGGCAAATATTAGGATCAGAAGAAGAGTGGTGCTGCATATCTAGGATCAGTGATGAGTTGAGTTGAGTTTGAAGACAAGCGATAGACGAGGAAGTTGAGAGAGGGATGAAAGTCCATGATTATAACTTTTCCGGGTCGGGTTTGTCTGGGTGCGATTGGCTGGTTTTTGTGTATTGGTAGAATTGATGTATGTGCGAACGAATCGCACGAGAGGAAGACACAAAATATATCTGGTGTTCGTTTTGTATCCTGCATATTCGCCAATGGTGATTTGCCCCTCGGGAAGACTCCTCTTCTGGATCTCCTACGACTGTCTGTCTGTCTGTCTGTCTGTACACTTGCGGCGAGTTGTGTATTTGTGGTGTTCACCCATGCGTCACTTCCCTCATTTCTTCAAACCCATCTTGACCTGCCCTTCCAAGATCTTCACATTACTTTCTTGATAATATCAATCCTGATCCAACGACCAGTGATCATTGCTCAAAGCCACCACCGCCCTGCAGCGAAGCCATCCATATTCTCGTTTTGTACAATCTATCCATCTGTCAACACCGGAACCAAGACAGATAAGGGGAAGCTCGCGCACCTGAAAAGCTCTCTAACAAGCTCCCTAAAATCGATTCGTTTCTCAGCGACAAAGTAGAAAGTCAACTTTCGTCGGTCCCTGATCATCAAGTCAGATGTGAGTTGCAGGGAGAAACGTTGTTAATAGCGTACCACTGATACTCCGCATCGATGACCTCCATAGGCAATTTTTTTGCTCGGACTTTGCTCTGGCAGAGTTGGAGCGCCTTGAGTTCGTCTTGCGTCTTCGTAGCAAGAAGTCTGGAAACGTAAAATAAAAAAGGTCACCACAAGCCCATGATATGATAGGACAAAAAAGACACGTACTGCATATCTTGCTGTCCAGCCTTGCCATAAATCATCTTCGGATTAATTTCCTTCTTCCCTGCACCTGGCCCCGACCCTCCACTACCGCCGGGGCTGGTAGGCTCACCATTACTGCCTCCAAATCCTCTCTCAGCCTGCTGCTTCTGGAATGCCTCTACCTCTGCAAGTGTAATGCTATCATTGACTACCTTGCCCAAATCCTTTCCTCTGTCCGCCTCTACGATGACCAGATCTCCTACACGGATATCCTGCCCCAGGTCCGTGAGGTAGAACAGATCTGTCCGGCCGGCTTTGAATTCAACGATGAAAAGGGGCCAGGAGGAGGGCACGGCATGCAGCGGGACGCCTTTGCCCAGGTCAGCCAGGGAGTTTTGATGGTGTGGACCCGGCCCATGTTGGGATTGCGGCGTGGGAGGCTGTTGATGATGTTGGGCATCGGATAGCCGGCGTTGCGTTTGTGGATAGTAGGGTTGTTGTTGGGGGTTAATGGCGCGTGTGCCGGTAGGAGAGATGGGCGAGGTCATGCTGTTGGTGCTCGAATATGACGGAGCCCTGTTACGCACGTATTGGGGGTTTCCCCCGGCATGTGCTCCCTGGTGTCCTCCACTTTGCTGCTGAGGGGGCAGATACTGGATACCTTGGCCAGGAATGTACCGTGCTGTTAGCTCTGGCTGTTGCTGCTGATTACCTCTTCCAGAATTGTAGTGCGCCTCAGCAAGATGCTGTTCGTAAAGTCCTTGACGTGGAGGACTATTGCCACCCGCAGAAAAGTCACCGTCACTGGGAGTGCCGATACTCTGACGCGAGTAATTGTTGCCTCCAGGAATGGTCAAGTTGATAGACTGGTAGGTCGACATCAAATCCCGAGACGGCGGGCTGCGCGAGAGAGGAGCATAAATCGGCAACGAGGATGGTTGACTAGGTGGATGTTGAGTGGAAGAAGACGGAGCATGTTCGTTTGAATTGATGTTAAGCATACCCAGGTCAACCGCGAGGTCATCGTCTGAGAGCAGAAGCCCGCTACGGCCGTAAGCAGGCTGGAACGTTGACCGAGAAGGCTCCTCCACCCCATCGTTCCCAGGTGCGTTGAACCCAACCACATTGCCCCTTCGTGGCTGAACGACGCTGACACTGTGTCGTCGACTCGTCGTTCCGCTACCGCCACCTCCATTCTCATCTCGGGGAGGGTTCATACCCGCCCACAGCTCGCGGAATGCGGATCCGTCGTCCAACAAAATCTGGCCAACATCCCGCACGAACGGGCTCATATTAGATATATCCGCTTGCTGGTTTCTACCAAAGCCATTCCCAACAAACGCGCCGGTAGGTGAAGATGAGTGAATATTGGTAGGTGATCTACCCAAAGTTCCGAGAGAACCGTACCGGCTTGAGCCTGGTGGTTTGATCTCTCCATACCTTTGCGGGATGTTCTGAGGCGTGGTATGGCTAAGGTAAGACTCGTTCCAGCTCTGCATGGCAGATGTTCCTAGGTAAGGGCTTCCTACTGGACCTGGACGAGTAGTAGTAGCTGTGGCGAGAGACTGAGAGCGACTGCGGCTTGGATCCTGTCCGTAGGAGCGGCCACGGTTCAATAGAGAGGAAGGTATAAATCGCTCGTCGTATGTGTCAGACAATGACTCCGTCTCGTCTTCCTCGAAAGTAGATGGGAAAGTGCGTTGCATTGAGGAGAATTGTCCCTGGGGATGCGCAGAGAAGGAAGAACTTCTGATGGGAACTGGTTGACCACGATTTGGGCTCAACATCCGGCTGTTGGACCAATTTCCGCTGATACTAGACGGGATAAAATGTTGTGTGGGAGGAGAAGAGACAAACGAGTTATTGTTGTCTGATGAGCGGGGAGGTTGACTAGCGGCCCTTTCCCGGAGAGATGCCGATCCATTCTCGGTGCCCGTTGTGTTCTGGAACCTACTCCTTCGATCGTCGTCGTCGAGGACGTTCTGCTCGTGTCCAGAGACACTGCGCTCCATATTGAACTTTTGGGGCCTGGTCGGATTCAGAAGTTGCTGGAGATGCTCAACAGTCGCCAGCTTTGGTTTTTTGTGCCGAAAATCGGAGTTCTTGTGGTGAAATGGGTGGGCTCTAGATGTCTACTGCAACGATGCGCTGTTTCAGACGGCGTGAACACACTAGAATAACAAGACAGCGTACCCAATGAGTCGTCGTTATAAGAAAAGAAGTCTGACAAAATCCAGCAGCTCTTTCGTTCCTTTTCGGATCTAAGTTCGTTGTTGTCGTCCCAGACCTTTTTCGTACGCGTTTCTGCAGTCAAGAGCACAAAATGGTTGGTTTCCGTCTACGAGAGAAATCTATGAAGAGAGAAGAGAGAGATGGCGGTGGGGGATTGGGGAAAGGCGCCCTGGGAGCGGACTTATGCCCAGCTGACCCCAAGCCCGTCGGCTACCTCCTGTGTCAGTCACATGTCCCTCTTCCATTCATTTCTGCCATGTTTATAAACAGTGTCCACGGTTTCATAAATCGTCTCTTGTTCTGGCACCAGTCACCCGACAACTACTATCCCCGACCCAATGGCCCAGCGAAGTTCAGAAGTCTGTCTTACACACTCACCGACGCTTCGAACTTTCACGTGGTTATAAAGTCGGAAACACTGGTGTGAGCCTCGTCAATATTATTCACTGGCTTCGGGGTTAGGTGCTCCCACTCGTCGAAGGCTCGAAGCTACAGAACCCACCTTGTGTCTGGGTTACTGCATAAGCCACGGAGTTCAAGAGGCCCTGTGACCGACTGCGTAACTGCATCCAGAATCCATCTAGGACTGTTTTACGTGTAAAAACTATAGATTCCAGAGCATGTGCATGACATCGGGACATACATGGGCGCAGCTTGACCGCACCAGGAAGTATCCGACGGTAACCCACCGTTCGCCACCAATCGCTGGGTTACCGATGACGCGTGAACATGAATAACCACCGTTGCAGGTTAGCCCACAGTCTCAAAAAGTGCTCGATTTCACGTACAGGGCTTACACCCGCTACTCCAAGTAGATTTGGCCTCGGATCTTGTCCAAACTCAATCATTTTGGATAAACACGGCAATGTGTTGGTCAAGTGAGAGTCTCTCTATCTCAGTTATAGATGTAGCGATGACCAAGATCAAAATCTTCTTACCCCATATCATCAAGATCGGAATGAGTGCACAAATGATCCAAATGATATTTTCTGCAAAAGGCATTGTCGAGAAGTATGATTTTTGATCAAGTTCTAATACCATGTAAAGGCACCACGACTAGAAGAAGGTACCGCACTCGCTGATCGAGTTAACCTTTGACTTCCATATGAGCCTGGATTTACTCCCGTAAAGATTCCACACAAGATGAGCCTGGAGCTCCAACACGGTTCAGTCTAACTTTGAGCTCCTGACAGATGTCCACCACTCTATCGGACAACATGCAGGGAATAGTAAGACATGAGAGGAATATGACGCTGACCAGGAGAAAATGACAATCTCTACGTCCGTGTTAGTTTAAATATCGGCTTGATGGACCGCAATTAGATGCAGTCTGCAATGGGTTTTCACGAAATAACTTAGATTCGGCGGAGCAATCAGCAAATTGAAGCTGCTGAAACTGGACCATGATACCCTGAATTCAATCTCCACTTGAGCGGCAAAAAGCGCAGGTGATCTCGCGATCCCACGAAGTGTCCTGAGCATGAAGATAATCATGAAGTCAATGGCAATCCGTCCATTTTAAACATCGAAAACAACATCCAAAGCCTTAAATGCCGTATTCCCAGGGAAAACCCTAACCGGAACCTCACACTCCACCGTTTCCAGTTTCACCTCCCTCCAAACTGTTTCTTCCCCACCCGCATAATCCACCCCGACACCTACACCACCACCAGGATCCGCTATGATCCCATCATAACCTCCAGCATCTGCTCCAAGCCCACCATCACCATCGTCTTCGTCCCCGATCACATCACCGTCGTGGTATTCCCGCTCTGATTCCGGGTTGGATGTGCCATAGAGTAGCGAGGAGACAAGAAATCGTGACCAGGCGCGGGGAGTTGAGACTTGTTGCTGCTTGCGGGCGGCCAACTTCTCCGCTTTCAGATTGGGTTTCTCCAACGGCGCATTTGTCTTCGTTGCACCCCATGAAGAGCCCCATTCGCCCCTCGGGCCATCCCGCACGAGGCTCTTGAACCGCACGCCCTGTGTACCAATGTCCGACGACTCGGCAGCGATGCCTACGAGCAAACACAGGCGGACTTTCCATTCCAGACCCCCCGTGTTGTTCGTGGCTGCAGGAGAGGAAGGACTGACGGGCGTGGTGGGATTCGTAGTGCCTATTCGTATTTGGAACGCGGGGCTAGCATCGGATGGGATGTCTAGAGCGAAGGTCGTGCGCAAGGTGTTGAGGGTGAATGAAGAATGGTGTTCTGCATGCGATCTTCGGAGATGACGAGCACTCGAGGGCGGAGATATAGACGAGGGAAGTGTTTCGTGAGACTCAAGGATTGCTGAGAGCTTTGAGAAAATGAGCCATTAAGATATGTCGTCCGAAAGAACAAAAAGAGCTAGATGTCTAACCTTGAGAACACGAGCTCTACTTGTGCGTTCATTCAATTCAATGACGCCAACAACAGTTTCTCCAAGACGATAAGCAGATTTTGTGAAAGTCAAAACAGCGACTTTCACTCCATCCTTGTTCACATCATACGAAGCTATATCCAAACTTGATTAGAAATTTCATCGATTAACCAAGGCAGAGAAAATCAGTACCTTTCTTCGGTATCCTCGTCATAATTTCCACTGCCTCTCTACAGCCAGTCAGTCCACCCTCATCCTCCCGTTCCCGTTCCCTCTCTTTTTTCCACGCTTCTTCTGTCTCGGTATTGCCATCGAGTCTCTCTTTCTGCTTCGCATTCCCGTTTGCGTTTCGCGGCGGGACAGCTTTCTCGCTACTATCAGGTGGAGACGGCGGCAACTCCTCGTCAGCACGTCGTTTACCCTTCCCATTAGTTTGATTAGGTAGGGTGGCTAAAAGAGAAGAAGCATAACTCCGAAGGGATTCCAGCGTGTTTTCCGGAAATAATGATAACGGTGAAGGTGAAGCTATGAACCCATTTTATGAGATGTGTTGAGCAAAGACGAACAGGAAAGACGAACTAGGTAACTGGACTGTGTTCAATCGATTTTTCTGAACCTCCTTGTTTTCTTCTATCACCTTCGCTTCTAGGCCTGGCATACCTACGTCTAGCCGCTTGTTCACAGGCCATAGGATGTCGTACGGTTTCAGCGTACGTCCAACTGAAAGCACCGTTGCATTGCGGTTAGCATCCATATAGCCGAAATACGAATGGGAAGCTCACCAGCGACGTGATTGTAGAGCCGTATGGGCACCTTCATCACTCTACTGATGCTATTTGCGCTGACACCTCCGCCTCCTGAAGAACCTGCACGACACGTGCCGACAATAAGCTCATATGAGAACTTCAATGATTTGCCTTTGTACGTAGGTGGCAGGTTATCCGGGAGTACTATGGTATAGGTATCTGTACAGATCCACTTCAATGTCTGGAGTATTCAAGAAAATGCAGAAACCTACAACTTCGTGACTCTCCAGGTGCTAGAGATAGATCGACGGCTAGCATCGCCGGCTGTATTTCGAACGTCGGTAAAGGTTCTTCAGGATCAAGCTGTTCTGTTGCAGCCCCATTCGGATATCCGATCCCAAGGACATTCGGGCTGCTGATACTCCCTGGAAACCTGCCCGAAGTAGGAGTTGGGGTCGGCGGATGCAAGGTAGAGGACGATGATCTGTTCCAAGAACCAGAATTAGCAGCCGGGCTGGAGATGGAAGACACCAACGACGTCGGAGAGAGTATCGAAAGGAAGCCTGCAGAAAAGGACGATGCCCGACTGTGCGACCCTCGGAGACGAGGTCTAGGAGATAGCGCCGGTGATGGTGGATGCAACGTTGACGTTATGTCCATGCTGCCGCCACCCCGCACGGAACGTCTAAGCAGAGCGCCCCGCACGCCATTGAGTATTTGAGATTGTTCCGGGGTAGAAATGGACCCGGCCACAGGAGTGATCGTCACTGTCCCTGCCAATTGGGCATAAGAATAAAGGATCAACTCGTTGGATTGTGGGAACGTCGACGTAAATGCCGTGCGAGGTGGACCCTGTGGGTATCCGCGAGGAGAACTGAGGGGCTGGCCCAGCCCGATGTGTGTTGGACGACCGATATTGTTCCGCGGAGGTGGATATGCGTACACGGAATTGGAATTGGTGGAAGAGGAGTTGATGGGAGTATGAGGTGGGAACGAGACCGGTTCGATGGTAGGGGAGCCGATTGCGGGAGTGGATGGGTAAGGTGATAGACTTGACCCCGCGATGGGATCAAGAGCAAGGGAGAATGTAGATGTGGAGGAGCTCGGGGTGTAGGGTGAGGGTGGGACGGAGGTTGTCGGAGAAAGGACATCGAGAGAGAATTGACCATCAAGAACGGACTGTTTCCGCGCGTGGGGATGATTGGGTGCCAGAGGTAGAGTATCAGTTCGGGCAAGCGGTGAGGGGATATGTGGAGTCGTCGGAACTTTGCAAGAGTCAGCGGAGAACGGGGTGGATGAAAGACATGCTTACTGTGTAATGCATCATGATAGAACGACCGCTGGGTATACGGCGCGGACGACGCTAATACCCCTTCCGCCGATGGGCCCTCCAATTCAAATGGTGTAATTGACACTGAAAGAGCTTTGGGCGCTAACTGTCGTTTCCTCCTTTGTTCTATCAGATCTGGTAGTTGCTCGGCACCCTGTGGTTGAAGAAAAGGTGATTTCGCCACCGGAATTCCAACGAGGCCTTTGCGACGGGGATTTCCATCGGCACCTTTCGCTCGCAGCAGGGTAGGTGGAATGGCACTACGTGGCGTTCCAGGAGATGTTGGAGGTCGAGCGAGAGGTGCAGAACTTATCGAATGCGCTCCACGCTTGTGGGTTGGTTTTGATGGACCTGCCTCTGGCGAACGTGTATTCGTGAATGTGATGGTGACAGAGAATGGTTCGCCTGCGAAGTACGATGACTGTGAAGGCGTAACGACGACGCGCACAGGCGAGTCAGCATCTGCTGCAGTCAATCCAGGCATCGAGGAAATTCAGAATCAAGATGAGGCACTAGCAACGGTGCCTCGGAGTATAAACCGAACAGACGGTTTTGTATGCTTCGGTTCTCCCAGATCCGAGTGATGCAATTTTCGGGAGACGTAGACAGCGGTCTAGTTTCCCACAATCGTGGTTGACGTTGAGATCTAATTTTGTTGCAAAACGAGATCTTCAGTGGTTGTCCGGAAGGACAAGAACAACACAACGTCACCAATGGACTAGCTGTGAATTATATCCGTGTTGACTACGTGTATTCGCGAGAGCGTCGAAACCGTGGATCCGGATAATGGCTTGCTTGAGGAAGTATTATACACCAGATTTTAGCCTTATAGAACTAAGTAAAGCCTTGAAATAATTTCCTACGGATATGTTGACAACATGATGGTAGAACAGAATTGAGTACTATGGGTTCCCTGAACATCGGCCGGACCCCTCAATCGGACACATCGGGTTTTCTCCATCATTTCTCTACAGAACTGCCTCAAACTTTGTACATACATTCTCTTTAGTAGACTGAACAATTGTGAGGTATTTTTTCGCATGTAAATCTCTGTACTGGGAGGGAAGAAAAATAGGCAGTTGTCACGCCTGCCGATTGACGCCGTGTCGGAGATCAAATGCCATCAATGAATGGTCGCGTCTTCGCGTCTTCGTGTTTTTCGACTCACGTTCACCAAGGTCGCTGCCCATGCCCAACGGAGTTTAAAATATGTTGATGCCATGTTGTGACAACCTGTGACCTGTCCGACTGAGGGGTCCGGCCGATGTTCAGGGAACCCATAGTAGCAGTTCAATAGTACAAACTGATGGGCATTGTTAGCTTTGCCCAAGCAACGCCCCTAGAAACAAATAGTTGTCTTGATCCTTTCAGAGATCCCAATTCTTTTCTTTCGACAACGATTTATCTTCACAGAATCGGTGGACCAGTTTTAACGAAGGGCAGGGAGGCATTCGCAGGTGGAAGACACGATCCTACCGTGCGTACTAGAGGACCCATTGACAACCCATTGGGCCAATGAAGCTGCTCCGATGTTGTGTTAGATTTGTCACAAGTTCGACGGCTTCGTCTATCTCATTGGAAAGACAAGCACGGATGTGCTATCAAGCATTATACACGAAGGCAGGAGTCTCCTTACGAAGATGCATTGAAAGCGAAGCTGCGTTTATATACAAGTACATACATACACATTCCAAACCTCCTCACATACATGCTATTCCTCCACCCACAACCCAATCCCGGTTAGCTATCTTACCAATGACTCGGGCTAAAGTGCATATCAGCTATTCCATTGCTTTCGTTAGATTGAGCATTGCTTACCCAAATGTTTCTCCTGGAGCGAGCGGGCGCACAGGTGTCCCAAGACCATCCGCGCCTGTGAAAGGAACGGTGTTCCTACCAGCACAAAGAAACATCAGCACCGCCTGGCTTCTGCCCAAAATTTGACCTGCTTACCCCCACCAAACAAGGATATTGCTTTCTCCGATCTGAAAGGATTCAAGAATTTGAATACCTGTGAAAGAGATTCGGGAAATCGCAAAAATCTCACCGTTCCGTTCTTCGGGAATTGAAGGCCAAAGAAGATCACCAAAATTGAGATGGCCAAACCAGAATCCAACGCGGCAGACAGGACGTCTGGTTTCAATCAAAAGTGCCAAATCTTAGAGATCTGATACTGAAGCTTGAATGCAAAACTTACAGTTGTACTTGGTCCACCACGAGAAATGGCGCCTGGGAAGAAACGCTGATATCAACATGAATCCAATTATAGCGTGCACTGGTACAGACCTCCTGATCACATATTGGAAGACAAACCCAACGCCACTGATAGATGATATTAGTTTTGTACTCATTGAATACTCAACGGATATACTGACGCCCAAGGAACGTAGTTGATGGCTGTAGCTGGAGGGATAAGACCTGTTCCGTTGAAAATGACGGGGCTAGAAAGTTGATTTAGCATCCTGTCTCAATGTTCATCCGTACATGGGTCTCACAGGCTAGAAAAAAGAGAAAAGAGTCAGGACGCCGTTGAGACCATCATATAAATCACTCACTTGATGTATTTGAAGATGCTGTTGGGATATCGCTTGCTTAAAGCCCATGGGATAATCGGAGCAACAGTGCCGACAAGGAAGAAAAACACAAGGGGACTATTAAGCACGATGAGGCTGTGTTCAGAAGCGGCTGCAGGGCACTGGGTAAGTCACATACTAGTAAGTCTGCCCTTTCGAGAATTGAAGTGCAGGACCAATGACTCCCCACTGAAGCTCTTGTCAGTACGTGCCCTTGTCCGGCTAATCAGATTGACGTACGATGATACTGGCAGTCCCGAATACCTCTGTGCTTGGGCAAATGAATCTAACGTGAAACGGTATTGGCATGGTGCATGAAATGTGAAAACGGCTGACATACCCGTCCTTCTGGTGTGGTGAACACATATCACTGTTCGAAGTAAGTCACGACACATTTCAGGAAGTGTATATTGCCGTAACTTACGGGATATTGGTGAACATCCATGCTTGAACACCGAGCTGTACAGTTCCTGCGATGACAGTGGCTACAACTTGACTCCAGAACATGGGCTTAGGAGCCACTGATATGGAAGGTTCAGCGAATGACTTCAAAGACAACGCGATGCTGACCTTTCATGTAGTGGCCAAGCTTGAAGTCGGATGTGAAGGTTAGCGCTTGCGCCATCGTCTGCAATAACAAATCAGGGTTTGCTCGGAAACATGTTCATAATTCTCACAATGTAACCCCAGGTCTTGAACATCATCATGGCAATCGGTCGTCCTGGCAGTGCGTAGCTGAAAGTTTGATATAGTTCATCATCAACGGTCTTCCAACAAGGTAATAGTTTGAACCTACCCGATGATCAGTTCAGTGATGACACTGAAATTTACCGAGAGTGAGTTTCAGTCGGCACGGAAGGAATGAGGATGCCTTACTTCAGACCAACTTGTTGGTTGGTAATCGCCTGAATCATGCCGATGGGAATGACATATGTAAAGGCTGAGTTCAAGGATCAGCGTTTACGTTTGTTTTTAGTCAGATTACAGTGACATACCAATGACAAGAGCGAGGACGAAAGCCCAGACTGGCATCTCACTATGCAGGATCAATCATGAGAGTCATGCAAGGGAAAGCTGGAGGACATACGTTGGCCAGACTTCGATACTTATGATGCCGATAGCGAACATGCTCAGGAAGATGGTCAAGTACCACCATTCAGGGACTAAATCGCATGGGCCAGTTACAATGTGACTTTTGCGCAACTTGAAAGAAAGAATTACCTTGAGGATATCTCGACATCAGGCGCGCATGAATATCGGGTTGTTCGTGCAAAGAGCGACGAGCTTGGACCCAGATTTGCTTTCGGAAGTACAGGAAAGCATGTACGAGCGTGGCTATCCGAGGGAGACGGGGTCAGTAGGGCTGAATAGTTGACGATAGTTGTAAGATCTACGAACCAGTGATGGAAGCAAACGATAATCCATAAGAGATAGCGAAAGTGGTTCTGCAACATTTGTCAGAGAAGTTACGCCACAACTATTCGCGAATAAACTCTCACGAGAGGAAGAGCGGGCTGTAGGCATGGTAAGCTGCAAGGTCGATCGTCGATTCAGGGGTCAGAATCTTCTTCACGTCGTAGGTGTTCATTTGGTTGTCATAAGAGGTACGAGACGATATCCTATTGGGAAAGGTGAGCAAAACCGAGTATTTGATTGGAAGACACTTACGGCATGAATTCTCCAAACCACGTGTTCGTGAACTGGATATACTTTGAGCAATGGTCGTGCGTCTCTGTGGCAGGCAACGTACGTAAAGAACCGGGGTCAGGAACCCTGTCCATTTGGCTTGAGTTTTGAACCTTGGAAATTGGAAAGACAATCACTCACAGAAGAAGAACACGAATCCACCAAAGATGTTTGCCTCGGCCCACCCTAACGCACACAAAGGATAAGCTTCAAGTCCACGTCCATTATAATCGACTTACACGGGGTAGCAAGAGGAGACCCGATATAGCTATAAGATTTCCTGTTAGGGCATGTGACGAAGCACCCAAGTTTGCCGACACTCACGCAATTTGACTCCAGTCGAACGTGATGACTGACATTCCCTATGTTTATGACATTAGCTATAGGTTTCCAAAGCTGAGCAACCTGTTTACCATTCCATGTACATATCTGTTCGGACAACACAACGGTGAGTTATGGATCAGGGACTGCAGCATTTACAAACATACCCGAATAATTGAGAGATAGCTGGAAAGCATGTGAGCGTGTGGGTTCTGTGCACAGGTTACTTGGGACTCACTGGTATTCTGCGGTCGGATCCATGTGACCCACGAGAAATAGGAAAGTGCCTGGACTATCTCGGAAGTCAGTACAAAAGCAGCGGGAGATAAGGAGTACGAACACAAATAGCCTGGGAAGAAATCTACATGCATTTCGGGATCAGTGGGTGGTTTGAACCCGGATAACAGTTCGACTCACACCACACGAAGGACGCAAGGAACATATACACAAAGAATCTCTCACGACTGAGACCTCCGCGGGTACCGATACCTGCATACTGCTGCGAGTGCAAAGTATTGAAGAGCGCACAGTTGACCAGATTGGCAGGCCAGATCATAGACGGAGGTGCAACAAGGAAGCGTCGCGCAACGCCACCAATGGAGAATCCGATAAGTTGCGTCGACATGACCACAAACCATTGATCTAATACGCGGTTAATGATAAGAATGACATGCTCCGGAGCAGTACACATACAACTAAAGTTATATCTCTGGTCATAGTACACCCGTTGGACAGCAATGATGTCGGTTGCATATGCAGACCCAGCACCAACAGTAGCCTGATCAGAACTCGATTAGATAGCACGTGCATTGAATCCGGGGGGCAAGACTGACCATGATCTACCAGAAATAGTCATCAGACAGAGGTAAAAAAAAACTTGAAAAGGCTGATGAGGCGTACAGTAATGAGAACATGTTCCTTTACGCTGAAAGGCCCTGGATTGATCTTGACTCCAAAGACGGTCCAGTTTGGCAGCCATGCAGCGGCCGCACGGCCGACTGGGAAGGACAGCAACTGAGCAACAATGCCGGTGATCGAGACGGAGGGGAATCGGAAGAAAAAGAACTGGTTTAGGCCAGGAATCAGGATGGCGAAGGCCAATCCGATGACCCATGTTCGGAGGGTCGACACGGGCATCTCAAAGTCGTCCGTGTTGGCGACGGCGGACCGCACCTCAGGGTAAGGACTCTCGTCATCAAAGCCGATCTGGTCTTTGTCCAGATTTGGGTCATCAAACTGAGCACCGGTGAGGTCCTAGACGAAGACAGTTATTTTAGAGTGGATACAATACTGAATCTGAGAGTGCGTACCGCAATGAGTACATCTGGACGATGGACTAAGTTAGTGATCGTTGGGAGACATTACTGTGACTTACCGTCAAAGACCTTCTCGTCTGGCTGAGAGGTCTTCTCCATGTCCGGGTACTCCTGGCTAGGAGTACTGTCCTGGCGCAACGTATACTGTGGTGCTTGCTCAGTCATTGCAGCGTCCTGGGAGTGAAGTCCACAGAGGGAAATCAGACCTTCTCTCGGAAGAGAGATTCTTATAACCACCACACGGACAAATCCATGTGTGATTGCATGATAAGACGACTCCTGTGCACATGCTTTGCCACATCGAATAGAATGGCAAAGCATCCTGGCCGTGGAGCTAAAATTGTGTGAATGATGGTATCGTCGGCAACTTCTTTACATCTTGTCCTTGAATTGACTTGACCGATCTTGCAGGCTGACAACATGCCAAATGTCCTCACGCATTATCCGGTGTCCCGAACGCGGGTTCTGCGAATGAGAAAGCTCTTTCTATTCCTCGTGACACAAGAGGGTAATCCACAGTAAAGAGAAGCCAAAAATAGAGTCTCTCACCCGATAGAAATACCATCTGTTGACATTGCTTCGTTTGATTTTACCCGTGATATTGCCACGTCTTCCTTGGTATTAATGCAACTCATAGATATCGAGAAAGTATTCAAGCGCAAATGCAAACTCCTGCGAGAGGATGGCGGTGATATAACTTACCCATTGTAGGCGCACTGCTCCATATTTGGACAGGAGAGCGTCATGTCAATAGCTTCCTTCTCCAGCAGATGTCATGGTGGATTATGTCACAAGATCCATTTTTATGATGTCTCGCCAATCCAGGAATACATGCCCAAGCCTCCAAGGTAAGATGCAGTTTTGTCGACGCACAGTGCATCTGGAGTTCGCTCCATTGGAATGTGGCGTCCTATTGGAGAAAAAACATCCTCTTGGAGAAAGGGCTTGCTTAAATTCATGACTTTCTCGGGGTACACCGAGCCTTCAAGCGTAAGTTACATGACAGCGCGCAGCAGTCTCCAGACTCGGATCTTCTTCACCATGTGGATTCATGTGTCTGTAATAGCCTACGAATGTATCTCAGCGACAACTCGGGAGGATTTGATACGGACGACCCACTGAGATAGTGCAAATAGCCTTTATCACGACACAACATATGGAGGCTATAAACGGCGCAAGAGACGCGAGCATAATATGTATTCAGTCTGGACATCGCTCAATCGCGAAGGGACAGTGATGGGAAACTCATCTTTCCGTGTATGACTTCATCTCAAGTTCGTCTCCCTCGGTGTCCGGACGATGACATGCAGGAATAACCTTTGGAGGAGAAACACGCGGCGTGGAAAGCAGGAGCAACAAGCCACAGGCCTAACCAGGAAAGCATGTCAGGGAGGGATGTACCACCATAGTAGAGTGGCGCAACTCTTCCGCATTCTGGTTAGCGACTGATAGACTGTTGCAAGCATGGCGGCGTTAATCAAGACTTCCTGTTCCACCAATATAACATGGGAGGATAACCTAGGTCATGAATTGTTTCCTGGTGGGTCATACTCAGTCGTGGGGACATTTTGAGGTGGACCACATGATCTCCCGATGATATGGACAGGCATGGGCAAAGGAAGTAAGATCTACGGGAGAAAAATTAGCTACCGGGCTGATTTCCAGTTCCCGGTGGTCCTTAAGGAGTTCCGAAGATCAGTTGGGGTTGTAAGTAGGAACATGTCAGATTTCTTGCCAGACGTGTCCAACCAGGCAACCAAGCATAAAGCGAGCATAAACCAGCAATTCACATCGTTAACGAGGCTCCACAGCTGTCAGAGAGGAACTGTTCGCCACATTCAATGAACTTCGGTATTTAATAGATCCAGGTTGGTGAAAGCAGAATTGGACGACTTGTCGAAGAGTCAAGAAAGTGAATAAGTTCTCACGATCGCTCGGTCACTCAAACAGATCCTTCAAGTCATTTTTTGAGTCGACTGGCTTATCTTTCATGAATACTGCAGATCCCTCAATTTCTCGCGCTTCGGTCGTGATGGACCCTGCGAACGTATTCATACAGGTCCTTGTTACTCAACTGAACCGAGTGTATTCTACATCACCTCGCAGGTACAGGCTTGTCTTTCTGTTGACAGGTCTGGCGGCGGTTATTGTTTTATTTCTTATCTCGGAAAGAACAGGCAGATCGATTCGAACCATGCTCGCACCTTTGCAACATTACGTGGAAAGGCCTCACATTTCGGATTCTTTCGGTGCAATTGACAAGATCTTCGTGATATCTCTGCCCCGGAGGTCAGAACGTCGCAAGGAAATGGAACGGCTGCGTCTGAAGCTTGGGCTGGAATGGCTTTATGTCGATGCTTTGGATGCCAATACGACTTTGGTTGGTGAAATCATGGATTGTGTGAGGGCCATCCGCTCGGAAATACCGGCTGTTTTGACCAACGAGGATCCCCCAATCGTTGCTTCAGAATTCAAGTGGCCTGACGATATCGAAGAACTTTCTCAATCTGGAAAGAGTCTCGATCTATGGACCTCTGGTATCTGGGCAACCTCTACCGGCATAACAGACGCTGCTACTTATCATCCTATCTCGTCTGCCATAAAAGACTATAGCATCAGCGGCAACATTTCTGGTCTTCCGCAGCATCTCCTTCTCACGCCTCCTCGAATTGCCTGTTGGTATTCGCACCTTACTGTCATTCACGATATCGCCAACGGTATCAGCTCCGATGGCTCCGGTGCCTCGCTCATTCTAGAGGACGATATCGACATGGAGAACGACATTCACAAGCAAATAAGGAACTTGTGGAGATATCTACCTGAGGACTGGGACATCGTATTTTTAGGTGCGCGCTCTTGCGCCGTTCCTAACTTTTCGCTTTATCTATATCTAGGTCATTGTTGGTCAGACGAGGCGCACAATCCACCTTTGTCGCCTGAAATCTCACCAACGGGCGCCGATAATGAAGGGTCTTCGAGTTCTCGGCTGTATGCCTCTCGAAGTCCTAAATGTACCCACGCATATGCTCTTTCTAAGATTGGTGCCCGACGGCTATTATTGCACCTTCGTTATCCACCCTTTGCATTTTCACGCGCCATAGATCAGGCTTTCTCTTGGCTTGTGGAAAGCGGACGATTGAAAAGCTTCTCGGTTGTCCCAAGCTTGGTTGTTCAACGAAAGATAGCTGAAAGTGATGTCATGGAAGGCAAGGGCACAGGTAGTAAATGGAAGGATCGACTGACGCACGGTGTTCTTGAAGGCGACATCGCCAATGAATACCGTAATTAAATGACTCATGTCAGCTTCTAACCATCTGTTCATTGATCACTTGGAGTCCTGCCAGCATAGCTTTGCTTACCGGACAGGAGGGAAGTAGTCCGGTATCTTATCTCATTAATATGGAGTTGCTCGTTTCCTGTACTACTTGTCGTGTGTGCGCCGACGCCTCGTGGCTCCTTCATATCGATGACCACCATCTCTCCAACACACGTATCGTAGTCTTCATCCTGAACCTATTTATCAGAGTTAGAACCAGTCTACGGAGACTAAGAAAAAATGCAGTTCGTCAAATTACTTTCAAACTGATTACCAGATATTTGTACTTGCTTGATTCAGAGGGAGCAAGACTGACCTCCTTCATCTGTCCACAGCGACCGACTAACGCTTGACTCATTGTTTATCTTTCTAATACACTCAGCCTTGCTAGTATCCCATCGGCCTGAAGTAGAATTTATAATGGATCTAGCAAACTTCTCTGCGAAACTAGAGCCCTTCATGCTCATGGCCAAGTCACTGAAAGGGGCCGCTGCTGCAAAGCTCATCCAAGATGCCACTTCCGCCCCAGGAGTGTTCGTGTTTTCGGAACTGTTGGAGCTTCCTAACATTCAGGAGGTGCAGAGTACTTCAGAGCGATAGTAAGACTCCCTTGTCTGAGTGTTGTTCTTTAGCTAGGAAAAAGCGATCAGCACCAGAAGTTCCTATCCCTTCTGCAATTGTTCTCCTACAAGACATATCAAGATTATCTTCGTGCGTCTATTCTACATTCGGGGGGCTGGAAGCTTATGAAACCAGAGCATAAGGATATTTTGCCACCCTTGAATCAGGCTCAAACGACAAAGCTGAAGCATCTGACGATCGTTTCATTGGCAGCGGATCGACGGGTACGTACTTTGTCTCTGGAAGCGCTTATCTCGACTGATGTCACATCGCAGATCCTACCTTATGCTGACCTACTGCAAGCCCTGGACATCTCAAGTGTGCGAGAGTTAGAGGATCTTACTATCGATGCTATATATCTCGACCTACTCCAAGGCAAGCTTGATCAGAAGGAGGAGCAGCTAGAGGTGACGTACACGATGGGAAGAGATTTTGAGCCTGGAAAGCTGGAGCAGGTCCTTGCCGCACTTCAAGACTGGTTCGTCCATGACGGTTGCCGTCACTTTATCTCCCTTCTGACGTTCAAGACAGGGCGTCAACGACATCGGCTGTGCTAACTACACTTGACAACAAAATCAACTCCATTGCATCGGAAACAACTGCTGCCAAATTTGAACAACAAGAACACGAGAGGATACTCCAGGCTAACTTAAAGGAAGTCTTTGACAAGCAGAAAGAGAAGAGTCTAGGGGGCAGTGGGATGGCAAACAGACGTGCTCCTGCATACGGGTTCGGGGATCGAGAGAATATGAGTATGGATGTAGATGACCCAGACAACAAGGGCAAGAACCGGAAGTATGTAATCCGCCTTTCAAGTCACATTGCTATTTCTGATTGATTTACAGAGCTGCACAAGATGCGGTGCCAAAGCCGTCAAGAAAGCGGAATAAATTTTAGCACTCATACCTATTTCCCATGCCAATGTCGTATCTCGCTCTTACACGCTATTCTTTGTATATACATATCGCGCGCTCAAAATGTAGCCTTAAAATCGTTTCGGTCGATGCACTGCCCGCACCCGGTCACCTTTCATTAGGTTCCCTTCTTGGGTTACTGACGAACTTCAAAGCGCTGATTTTGATAGTGAATGTCATTGTCTTCGATACCTCAACCTTCAAACAGGTGACCTACTGTAGCATTGCGTTCTTTATTCAACCAATCCTACGACATGATCCCGTCGCCCACTGTCGGCCCGTTGTCTGCATCGGCTAATTCTCTAGGCAGCCCGCCGCGTCATCAAGACATCAGAAATGATGCACAGTGCATTGCTTCCATATTGCTTCTTACAATCAAGGACGGCTGACATACGTCTTTCGGTGCTTATCTTCTAAGCGTTTCCATGTCTAACCGTTTGAGGTTGATATGCAGTGCTTAGGCTTGACACACTCCGGTGAGCTACCTGTTTCTTAGGGTAAGATGAAATGGATAGATGGATCTGATTTATTAGGCCACGATGCAAGGCGCACGCAGCGTGGCATTCGCCATGCTGTAAGTGCATTGGCAGAGCAGTGCAAATTGCCTTCTGAAAGCAATATTTGTGCCTGATAACCAACGGAAAGAGAGCCCCAATAGCGCCGCTTCCACTATTACAATCCGAACAAAAGCCGTACTTAACTCGTCACTCATTGTTCTCCTCCCACCATCTGTTGCCTCTACGCTTCTTTGATACTCGAATGTCGGCAGTCCTCGACATCTGTGCGCAGACAGGATCTGCTACCGAAAGCCCACCGCAATATGTCGCATTCTCTGAACAACAGCCCTTGATGAGATCATCTAGCGTCGGCGCAGGTTCGTCGTCGCAGAGAGTGGTCAAGGTCTACTCAACTACTGCGGAAGCAATTGCCAATTTCAAGCCTACATCTCGTGAAGTCATAAGCGGCATTGCACCCCATGTGTTCGACGAGCGGAAACGGAGAAAGAGTCAACGACGGGCGTCGGGGTCATATTGGTATGGGCCCAATGGAGAAAAGCGATCCTCACCTTTGCGAGGGGCGACGGTGTTATCATGGGATGAACATTCTATCTACTTCGGTGAGTTAGTTTGTCGTGGCCTCGTGTTTGCAGGATGTTCACATTACTACTGTTCATAAGAGCAACCAGACTCGCAACGCTCTTCGACAGAGAGACAAGATGCTAGCTCAACGCACAGTCGTGACGTCAAGGACTCTCAACCGGATCGGACGAAAAAACCTGCGCACAGCGTTCGTTCGATGAACTTAGACAAGCCTCGAAAGAAATATTTCCGTATCGACATTCATTTGCTCAGGTAAGTTGGGTCGGTCAAGATTTATTCCCGTCCATTTCCCTTATCGCGATGTCGCAACATCTATCTATAATGAACCGACGCTGATAACGTCTTCGTGATTGCACAGAACCATCGTATTTAAACTCAAGTACGCATGCCACGTTGATCTTCGCCTTCCAAACATGCTTATCGACTGCTTCTCATGGCTTCCAGACTTTCAACTCGTTAAATCATCTTTCAGTCTTTAGAGCCCGCCTAGACGTGCCTGGGGCACCAACTGTCCTTCTTCCTGCACAGCATCAAGAGCAATAAGCCAACAATGTATTTCACAGGACCTCTGTTCCTGCCGTAAAATCAATCCTGACTACTTATGTATATACCACTTATATCTGGTCTGACCTTCACCAATGTCCACTTTCGAGGAATATGACTGCAGACAGAACAACTTAAGGGAAACGGCGCATCTTAGAGCAGCATGGCACACTGCCGTACGGAGTGTGTGACTGATGAGCAGCACTGAACATCGTCATTGTCATTTGGCATTTACCCATCCATATAACAACCACAGGTTAGCAACAAATTTCGCATTTGTTGTTGCCCTGCCTAATACCTGTTCACGTCCGCCTTGGTTGCCAGACGTCGGCGCTAGTCGTAACAGCGGTCCGATTACCGAATCGGTCAATATCCTTTCCCGATAAGATACATAACTCGCCAAATATAACGGCCGCAAATAATGGAACCACTGCGCGCTTTTCTTGCTTATGGAGAAACAGGTGGCCGAGGACTAGCCTGAGAATTTGCTGGGCCTGGTAGGACCCATACCATGTATGAGGTAATAAATAGGGCAAATCAGCATTGTGGAAAGAGCTCAATGAAGAAGTAGACAAATGGCTTGAGATCCACTGTGAAGCACTCAAATGCCACTCAGTGCCACTCCTGCTCATGAACAATCGTATTCGCGAGGCGTAGTCACCAATGCACAACTCGACATGGATACAAGACTTCATAATGAACATAGCATGAAGCGAACAGCATAACTTATCAACATCATAATCTGATCGTCAGCCAATCGTCATCAGTAAGTGGCTTCCATCTGACTATGCGTGTCAGCAATACCTTTATGAGCAGAGTTTGCTGTATCCCAAGCGCGTGAGGCATTGCATGCCTTGAAGAATTCAGGAATAGGTGTAGACTTGAATAGAGTTATGGTATCATTTATTCGATATATGGTACCATGACTGCATGGAATTAAGGATCGGTGCCTTTTAGTTTTCCCTTGAGCTCCGCCGGGATCCAAACACTGATTTTCTCTCCAAATTTTCTCTCTCTTTCTCTTTGCTTTCTCCAGTGATTAAGCCAGGGGATCTGACCAGAAACCGCATCATTACCGTGAGAAACGTCGTTGGGCGATCGATGACTTATTCCGGGCACCACTATGTCAGGGTACAACTTGGAACCCGAACTTGACTCCTACATTTCCTTTACTCTACCTGCCTACAACTTGTCTTGTGCAACAAGACTTTGCTGAACAACTTGGCCTACGCCTTATGAAATACGAGATTCGAAGGTATTGAGGTGCATGTGCCGTTGAACTACCGACGCTTGACCGACACGCGTGATCGCCTGCTTCGGACAAATATAAAAGAGCTTCAACTTCTACGTGTCATTCTGTGTCACCTCATTGGACTATCTCGGACTACAAACTAGTATGGCCCAGCAAAGGAAGTCCAAGGAAGACAAGGTTAAACAGCGAGAGCCTTCGTCAGCACCTGCGGCGAGCCTGGCTACCGACGACAATGACCAGGACTCTGCACCACCGACTTTCGGTAAAACAGCTTTCGTCATGTTGGCAATGGCGTTGTTGGTCTATATGTATCAAGTAAGTGGAAGCTTTACAATAATGCTCTTTGATGGCAGAGAATCAAGACTTACATGTATTAAAAGACAGATACGTTGAAGTTATGGGGAACAAAGATTTCGAAGCCAACCACACGGCGCGGAGACGGCGTTGAACCTACTATGGGAAGGAAGATAGACATCTTTGCAGATGTTCCGAGGAGGGATGCTGTTGTAAAATCATTCAAGGTTTGTTCCAAACACTCCCTTCGTTCGACGGTCCATAATATTCTATCTATAGCATGCCTGGGCAGCATATGGTAAATTTGTTAGTCTTTCTTCCATGGATACATTGACCGAAATTCTTTCTTGCAGAAAGAGATGCCATGGGATGCGACGAGTATCATCCTCTCAGCAAGAAAGGTTCAAATCTGACGGACGAAGGCGGAATAGGGTACGGCATCATTGATTCTATAGATACCATGCAAATTATGGGGCTGGTCGATGAATATCAACGCGCACGAGACTGGGTTGCCAACAAACTGACTTTCGAACGCGAAGGCAACTTCAACACCTTTGAGGTATGGCAAACTTCCTACACCTCATATCTTCCGAGTTAACTCGAGAGTTTAGACCACTATTCGTGTCCTCGGCGGCCTGCTATCAGCATATCATCTTTCAGACGAAGACCCCATCTTCCTCGAGAAAGCGACTGAGCTCGCGGATCGAATGTTGCCGGTTTTTGACACTCCCTCGGGGCTTCCTCTGTCGATGGTGAACCTCGCCCGGCGGAAAGGTGTTGATGACCCCAACACTCCTGGTCTCGTGAGCACAGCAGAAGCATCAACCCTTCAGCTCGAATTCCGATACTTGAGTTTCTTGACCGATAATGAAAATTATTGGGACAAGGCTGAAGGGGTACGAATCCATGTCCACCTGCCATGTACTTGATGTTAATCGCTGCCAACCTACAGGTTATGAGGGTCATAAAATCGGCAAAACTGCCATCTGGTTTGGCTCCAATCTTCCTTAGGTATGTTAGGATGAAGTAAAATGAGAACGATATCTAACTTCAAATTCAGTGCAGAAAATGGTCAATTCTTGGTGTCTGAGATTCGACTAGGTTCACGAGGGGACTCTTTCTATGAATATCTGCTGTAAGTAATTCAATCGGCGTTCCTCTATCGTCGTATGACGCTTTCCCAAAGGAAACAGTTCTTGCAGACGGTATGTCACGTACTAAGCTTTTTTACCAATCCTTTGCTGACGTGTCAACTATCAGAATCAATCCGAAGATGTTTATCGCCAGGTAAGCTAACAACATTGCTTGGCACCATCACTTGTTCCATTTTTCCCGATTTTTTACCCTATTTTACCGACAGATGTACGCCGAGACGATGCAAGCGATCCACGAGAACCTCGTCCACAAGGGCATTAAAAAGGGGCTCACCTATACCTCGGAGCTACTCCCTGATCGACAAGCAGATGGCCAGCTGTAGGTTTCCACCGAGCCTCTCGAATGCCATAATGACAGGAATCTTGACCATAGTGCATGGCGCCTGTCACCGAAGCAAGACCATCTAGTATGTTTCCTCGCCGGATCTCTGATGTTAGGAGCAACAACAACGGAAGCGAAGCACGGGTCGGTATCGATACCACCGAGTCCGAGCGAGCTTACTTCGGCAGGCCAGAGGGATTGGGAGTTTGGAGTTCAGCTCATGGATACATGCATGGACACCTACAAGACTGCCACGTAAGCCTACTCCCTTTCTCCAGCTGATATTCATGGCTGATATTCTCCCGATCGTTTTTGGACCAATAGCGGACTCTCTCCTGAAATCGTTCATTTTTACACCCAGGATGACAAGGGAGAACAGGACAGAACTGGCAGGGACTGGTATATCAAAGGCAACGGGTACATTGACCTGGCTACAATGTTTCTTCAATATGCTCAATCGTCATCCCTCTTCAGGTACCCAGGTCAACCTTCATATGATGCTCGCTACATCCTGCGGTACGCAGTTTCGATCTCAATCACGTCCGACTTGTTTCTATTTCTAATTGTTCATGTCGCCCTCGACCAGCCCCGAAACAGTCGAGTCGCTTTTCATCGCTTACCGACTGACGGGCGACGAGAAATACCGTGAACACGGATGGAATATCTTCCAGGCTATTGAGAAATACTGTCGTGTCGAAAGTGGAGGATACGCATCCATTCTCAATGTGGACGATGTGAGGAGCATAAAGATGGATAAAATGGAAACATTCTTTATGGTTTGCTACTCTTCCACTGGTCGAAGGTGCTTCATTAACCTCCCTGATAGAGCGAAACCTTGAAATACCTCTACCTACTCTTCTCGGATGCGAATGTTCTCCCATTAGACAGTAAGTCGTTGAAGTTTACTTGATTTCCTAGCTCGTTTCTGAACTCGTTTCCGTCCGCAGAATATGTCTTCAATACAGAGGTATGTCTGTCTTCAAAAATCTTCTTCCTCTTTTGATGTGGTGGTATTCAAGGCGCATCCCTTCCCTATCTTTACGCCAACCACACGGACTGGCTTCTTCTGAGCTTGATATGTCTCCATCAATGTATCGCTATGCTTCGAGAATATCCCCATCACCATTCGCCTTAATACTTTCAAGGTAATACGCCGGTTTCTGGATCTGGATCTTCAGAAGTCTCTAGGTTGTGCTCGATTCGGAACACATTGCTGTTGTGTTAGATATCTCCACTAACAGATGCAATTCACTATCAAGTAGTGTACAGAGCGGTGATGAACGCTGACACAGAAGTGTGCTTATGGCAAGCTCAATGTTGCAGAAATTCAAACAGTACATGAAAACGTCAGCAAATTAAGTGACATCCTCAACAACCATGATATGAGCACGACGATAAACGATTGGAAGTTCCAATTACTGCGACGTGGGCACGGTCCTCGAAATGCAGACACTGGTATGAAAAACCCAGAACTAATCAAGATTTGTGTTCATTGGATGTCGTCTTCTGTGAACGAGACCGAACCTTTTTCTGAGGAAACCAGTTAATGAGCGCTCGATTATTGATTTGACAGGAAGAAAAAAGAGTGACGGCAGGTTTATGTTCGATTCAAGTCGCCTACGCTTGGAATATATTCAGCAATGTACGAGTAACGCAAATATATGCAAGATCTAGATCAAATGTATGCTGCATCTATATCGTGAGGTCGTCATACAACGGCGGCGGTTGGATATTCATCTGTTGAGTTTCTCGCAAGGAGGCCATCTCTCGGCGAAGTTCATCGACTTCACTCCGGAGAGCAACGTCACGATCCCGAGGAAGTCGTGGAGGCCCACGCGAATGGGAGGACATGCCATGTCTGGCACTTCTTCGCGAGGCTGTTGACGAAGGCGCCACTTTTCTGGTAGTGGATGGGCTGTGTGTATGTGAGGGGGAGGTATTGGTACCTCCCTTGGACACTGAACGGGACGAACCCATACTTCTGAAAGGAGACATTGTCATCCGGGAAACTGAACGGAACGAACCCGCACTTCTGAAAGGAGACATTGTCATCCGGGACAAGCTTCCAAACAATGAAGTATTGCTGTTCGTTCCAGCAAGATTCTCCTCATCGAGAGGGAAGGGTACCGTTGTGGCTTCAACCGGAAGTTGTCTGTGCCGCCGCCACCAGAGGTAGATGCCGACACAGATGGAGGCAACCGCAAGTATTGAACCGACAACTCCTCCAGCAATCCTAGTCGAATTTCCCCTGATACTGATATGGGTGAGAGGGTCAACAGGCCCACTTGGGCCAGCATTATCGATGGAGACATCAGGTAGGCTATAAACAGTCAGACGTTGACCAGTTCAACGTCCTGATAGTACTCACTTGAGCGCAAGTAAACTAAACATGGCTCCTTGAGCGGCACTATCCTCGACATGGTCAAAAACAGATTGTGTATTGTCTTTCTCTAAACGTACCTCGCAGGTCCAGTGATAAACGATCCGTCGTTTGAGCTATATTCCACTGGCCATGGTTTGTGGCTTACGGTCGAGAAGGCTCGAGCGTGTACCATCGAAATCATAGCATCTCGAATTCCGGTTTCATTCACAGTAGCAGCAGTGAACAAAAGCCAGTCTAAAATCTTAGATGTTATCGCCAATTAGCAGCAGGGTCTTACAAAGGTTCATACCTGATCTGGTTGAATTCTGACTCGAATCATACGGGAACCCATACCGGGACGCTGTTTGTTTTAGATCACATATTTATATTTTATCCGGGTAAAGATTCATACCTGAGGAAACTTGTGATGAATAGAAAGAAGCTTGGCTGTTGAGAACCTGTAGAGAAAAAGAGATGAGTTTTTGACGTTCTATAGAGAATTATGTACAAACTTGGTCACTTATGAGTCCGGACTTGAGAAATTGAGACAGATAAATATTGTAGATCAACCCCCATGATGAGTTGTCGCCATAACTGGATGTTATGTGATCCAAGGAGAAGGCCAAGCTCTCCCATTGTCGAGCATAGTTTTCAGCAATTGCCTGGGACGCTCAAGACGGTGAACCCAAATTCAAGCAGAAGGAAGGCAATACGAACTTGGTATGGTGGAATCGAGCTGTTGTTAGTCGAATTTGTTTGAGGTTGATGGACTTGAACCATGATTGACATTGCGTATATGCCAAGAATACCTTTGAGAGCGAGGTTAGACATGTCAGGATTAGCCAGCCCGTCGGCCGTGATGCTAGAATAATTGCATCAGTCCTCATCACACCGTATTGAACGCAAAACAAACAATCCATCAGGATGCAAGGAGTTTTCAACTAGGTAATCTGCCCATTTCTTCAAGAGCTCAGCCTGTTGTATTGAATCAAAAACTCGCAAGTATCAAAGTGTGGGTAGAGATTTACATATTGTTGAATCAAACTTCCTTCTCCCGATTTTCTTGCATGCGCTAAAGTCATGATGAGCATGCTACCGCAATCTGCGATGAAATGAAATGTAAGCTGCAGTGTCGTTGTCTCGTCAGAAACCCACTTTCTACGCCAAGCCGCGCCTGATCTGTAGTATTGCCTGTGATGTCTGGATAGGTCGACCCTGGACGACACATGTTTGGGGATGGATGGGAGAGGCAGCATGAATTTTCACTGACCAAGATCTGGAGCAGCGTATGGATTGGGGTTTACAGGTGAACTCTGAAGATCCAGGAGCGGTTCCAACAGGAGACGGCCCAGAGTGTTGTTCAGATACAGTAACGCGGGAAATGCAGCATAGATAATTTCAACAGGATTGGCACGCCTGTGTGCGACAGATATGCTCAGTCAGATAAGAGCGTTACCAGAATAGAGACGAATACGGTTACCGCGAGCTGCCAATATCTTTCATGTATACCTTGACATCGGTTGAATTCAACCCACCGCCTGGCAGTTCCGCCACTGTGATATCCATCGCTCCGAATGTCTGCCTCAGTGACATTGCCACGAGATCTGCATATTGAGAGGACACATTGCTAGCTTCAAACATGAGCTTGTTGTCCAGTTCAATTGCTCTTCCAAGCGCTGCAGGGAAGTCTGCGACGAAAGCGTCGATCTACCAGAATCAAAGTGTCATTGCGACATTGACGTTGCATGTAAGGAACTTCGCGTACCGCATCGTTGATATTCTTGTATACAGTCCAGAAATAAGAGCGACGCATTTCACTCGAACCCGCCTTTGCGTTGCGAATGACAGGATCTCGTACATATCCTATGGCCCACACAAGAGGCGAAGTTGTTTCCGATATCGACCCCAGATTGACTGATATAGCCACTGTCGGAAAGTCGCTGCGGAGACGTCTGAGTGAGAGACCTCAGTGATCGCCTAGAGCTGCAGAAACTTACTCATTGATCGCACGGAAGTTTTTCTCTTCTGTGTTATTTAGAAAACCAGCGGTTTTGAATCCCTGGCGCAATACCGCGCTACTTCCCGACTGCCATGTTAATTGGGATGCCTGTTCAAACGTCCGCGTTCAACATCAGCATCCTAACCACGATGGCAGTATAACAGAATGCGTCACTCGCCTTCGGCATCGCGTAATACATCGTGCCATCTTCAGACATGCCATTGTTCTCTACGAAAGGCTTGGGTGCTACAAGGGTCATGGAATGACATAGCGTAAGTTGTGTTTTAAAAGTATCCCATTGAACAACGTCAGTGCTGTCGTTTGAAAGCCATGCTAGTATTGATGGGTCAGCCAAAGATGCGGAAGAGTTGAAGGCAAGTGAGAGGGCACTCACACCCTGTGATGTCGGAATAGAAGGAGACGTCATGTTCCTGTCCATCTGTTGACCAAGCGTCGATGGCAAGGTAGCCAAAAGGGAAGGACTGGCGGACCCAATCAGAAGGCTAAAATAACGATGACTCTTTGACATTTGAAGCTTAGATATGTAATCATTACCTCCACCGGACTCAGATAAGTAGTGTTGAACTGGATAGGTCCAGCCTCGACAGTGAAAACAGTTCTGGTAGGGGTGATGTAGGAAGCAATCGTGGGAGCAAACTGCGTCGTAGAGTTGACCTCATTCCCAAGCCACTCATAATATGTTCCATCAACACGCACAGAACCTATCCATGATAACGTCTGTCCGATTGACATTAGATCGTTAATTGTCGAGGACAAGAGCAGAGAACCACATACCCTGCCACCCCAAGTTGTGGGCCATGTACCCCCAGGAGAGTTTGCAGCAGTGCCATCATCATTCCTCGTGGTTAACCAGGAATTGAAATATGGCGACCGAACGACAAGAGGGACTTCACCAGGTGATACCGATGTCGACTGGCTCTGGGCCAGTTCCGCCCAACAGATAAGCAACAAAAGAGTGTGTGGAAGGTTTGTAAACATGACTGGGGAAATCCTTCCAAGATACCCGACAAATAGGGCTACGAGTTATGGTATGCACGTTGGCCAGCGTATATCGGTCGAGCCTAGGACTCGCGCAGCGATGGCCTTAAGGGATCTCCGGAATCCAATGATATGTCGTTGACGAGAGGGCAGAGGCAGACTGAGCGCATGTTTTTTACACAGGCTGACTGGCCTTCCCGAGGTCGCAATGATATCCCCGCATTGGAAGCACTGCTATGTCACGCCTGATTACCTCCTGGGTGAAGAACTGGCCAGGAGTCCATTGAGGAATAGAGCTCATGCCTCTATCCAAACACCCAGAATCAACAAACGCAGACTCTGGACTGTAGATATTCTGATCCGGTGTGTCAAGGTTGCGAGAAGGATTGATGATCGAATCAATAACAGAGTCTCATGCCTCAAAAATGAAGTCGGCATTGCTGTCGCATTACAAACTTGTTCAAAGAGGTGCTGGCCTTCTAAACACCTAGTGGGTTATCTACAACCCTTTCAGTTGGTCGCAGATGACTTACCGAAAGCTGAGATGCCAAAGCCATCTGGACCCTAATTCATGGTTTCCGCCGGTCAAGAATGGTGGATCGCCCGACAGCCGTCGTAGAAGGCTTCGGAGCCTATGGTGAAAATGTGTCGACTCAAGCCCTGTGCTCCGCAGACAACGATGAGGCAGCATCTGATCCAGCTTGTCCGGAGAACTCTAAGTTGGTGTCAACTTTCACATAAGAAATGATCCACTCGCGACCAACTGATCCATCAGGCCTTCGATGATGTGCCACTGTGAGCAAGATGTCAGTAGTACCTACATACTCTAAGAATAAAGACACACCGAAATGAACTTGAAACCAAAAACAGCCAAGACAGTTTGGCATTGACAAGTTTGCAGTAGTAAGATCTGGAAGAAACATCTGATACGCGTTAACCGTCGGCAAAGTTGCCCCCTCTCATCTTGGATAAGAAGTGTCCATAACCTCTGATGATAAACCACAGGTTGAGCTGTGCAATGTATTGACAATGTTGAGTTCTATGATAAAAATGCATGCAACAAAAATACGTAAGTATGCTCATTAGAAAGTTGCCAAAGTTGTGATAGCTTTGAGGAAATCATGAAGCAAACCAAGAAAACATCTTTCACAAAAGAGCACCATCTTCCCACCCCCATACACTAATCTTCCTTCGCCTTCTCCGGCAGGTCGCCCAACTTCTGCCCCACCTTGACTTTCTGTCCCGCATGCACCGAAAATTCAAAGTCACTCGGGGCCTCGAACACCAACACGATCGTGCTTCCCAAGCGGAACCCTCCCATCTCCTCAGCCGGCGTCAATGGTTGCCCACGCAAAATCGGGGATGCAGCGGAGTAGACAGCTTCGGTGAAGGTGCCCGGCGGCGGGCGTCGGCCGCGCAGGTTGGTGCGGAGCGCCTCGTCGAAATTGATTCTGATGCTGCCGACATTGGTTGCACCGACTGGAACCATCCCGAAAAAGCCATGTTTCCATCTTCCAAGTAGCGCGACGCGTTCATTCAAAACAAATAGATTCTCCAATCGCTTCGCCATGTATGGTGACACAGAGTAAAGTTCACCTGTGCCAACGAAGTTAATAAGTCAGCCACCGACACCCAACGGAGGGAAAACCGAAATAGAACTGACCCACGAAATGTCGCCGTTTCTCGACTACCCATGCAGTCGGGCTATGGAATCGATGATAATCGCCAGGAGCGAGGTATATAACTGAAAAGAAGAGCGCATTTCCAGGCCTCAAATGCTTCCCAGACGCTGTTCGACGCCGTTCCATCGAAGGCTTGACACCCATCTCCAATGCGACAGACGCATCATGCACCAAAGTCTCCTCTGCATTTCTGTCCGACCCCACAGACGCATCAATTTGGTCCCCAAATTTCTTAGGGACCGTGACTTCGGTCTCCGAAGGAGGTGTAGTTGGTGCGCTGCTATCCGAGGTACTGTTGTTCGATGATGATGCGTCCGACCGCGGCGGGGTCCAACTGCCAGGTGATGAAGGTGACGAGGGTGTGGAGGAACCAATGAGCTGTTCGAGACTGTATTCGATACCATTGACGTTGGCGAATTCGCGGTCGTCGACTATTGACATGTCGCGGTTGTGTTCGACGACATGTGTCATAGAGGTAGGTGAACTTGGACGTTCAATGCCGAGCAGTGCGTCTAGGGAATATGTGATACCCTTTACTTGTTCAACTCGCGATTCTTGTACCGTGCCGAAATGTAGGATTGTCCCATCTGCTGGACTCACCTACGAGATTGCACGAGGTTAGCAAAGCGAATGCGGGGAGGACAATAGATATACCAGAGCAGCTGGGTCCACAGGCCGGACCCCATCTTTCAATTTTCGGTAGAAGAAAGCCCCTAGACTGGGGTATTCCCGGAGGTCTGCAGGATCCATTTCATCCAAATTACAGCCGAAAGCTGAGGCATAAAGTCGTAGGCCGTAGGGTCGGAACCAGATAGGCAGTTCCAGTGAATTTACATAACCCCATAGGCGGGACATATTTCTAAGTGGGAGGGCGCCGATAACGTGTACCTGATGACGAGCGAAGGTTAACAACAATGTAGAGGAAGAAAGGTCTTTTGGTAGCTTACTTGCCAAGGTCCCTTCAGTTTAATGATTTCATATCCATCTGCGTTAAGTTCTACTTCCTGTTGTGCCCGTTTAGCCTTCTTTCGATATTGCATTGCTACCAGTAGCAATGCGCCCACTGCCAATGGTAACGGGTACCACTTCGTAGGCGTTTCCGTCCAGGCATTGACGAGTTTTCCTGAATCAAGTCGATACCTCAATCGCAAGACATAAGAACCCTAGCGCTGAGGCACTTACGATACAAGGGCAGCCCCAATGCAGTGCCAGTTCCCTGCAGAGGGCCATTTCCGTTTCCTCCACCTTCAGAGCCGCTCTTCGTAGAGTATGCCCTTCTGAGACCCTGATTCTTCACAGTTCTGAACAAGGCAGAGGTCTTGTTCGTGCTGTGGACCCAACACCGAGCAAAGACAGACGACGCCGAGCCACACGACGCATTGATGACTCTTGAGGCGGCATGAAGTGGTTTTTTGCCCTTGGTGAGGATAGCTTTCCTAGAAAAGAGCATAAGAGAGGTATTATATAGGAGTCACGGTCTTGACATAAAATGTGAAGGAGGAAGATAAGAAGAGAGATGGAGGTGGCAATGCAGTAAGGGAAACGAGTATAGACGCACGAGGTATTTGTCCCTGAATTCATAATTTGAACTGGGCGGGGTATCACGCGAGCGAACATGATTATCCCGACAATTCAGACCGTCGGAAGATAAATAGATGATAGTTGTGTTACAAGCCGTACAGTGGTGTCGGGAGCGTGGAAGTAAAGAATGGTATTTTACGGGTGGAGCAAAATTGGATTTCGCTCAAGAAGGATCTATCATAAGCCGCCGACTCTATCTGATAACCAATCGACCAAAACTCAAAAGTCCTTCTGCCCCTATTCCAACCATACAGAAAGATAGTAAGAGATAAGGAGAGTATCGTCGTCTGACTTTACGATGAGAACCACATCGCCCTCGAGTCGTCCTTGGCATGGTCTTGCGAGGCCTTGCGGCAGCGAAGGCCCAGCCATGTGAAAGTAAAGGCTTCCAACCTTAATACTAACAAATAGAGCCTTTCGCCGATCTCTCCGGGGTCTACTTGCATGAACCTGCGAGGGCGACTCAACTCGCAGAAAATCGAAGATTGGTTGAATAAAACCCCTATCCGACCACGTTGGATGCTAGGATATCTCAGAAGGGAGGTTTAACATGGATGGAAAAGGTGGGGTCAGTCCGAGTCGCGTCGATGGACGGGTGAAGGGGCCGTCAGAGCCCGTGCAGAAGCAGCCACATCCAGAAGGACATATCGGCACCGTCACGTCCAACGAATTCCAGCATGAGATGTGCGTCACGTGGGAGCAGCTTAAACAGGTGCGTGAAAGGCCTGTGGAGAAAGATAATAACATGATGAGTTCCACGCGAGTTTGACAGAATCAAAAGGAAGGCGAAGGGGGGATAAAATACCTTTAACGGGAAGGCGACATATAGTACAGCTTGCCTTGGAAGAAGAGCTGCCGCAATATTGGCAAATGTTGCTTTTGTCGGGCAGGACCATTCTGCAGTCACTTCGAGCACATAGCCTGAGAAGGCCTAACAGATCATGAGTTACCATTTAGAACATCGAACGATGATCGACCTACCAATGCGATGCGGCTCCATCTTGACTAACGAGGCTTCTTGCTGGTTCACTGCCTTTAAGAGCTCTAGGCGTTTGTGAAACAGCTGCCACCTAAATAGGATTTCGGCGTACACGTAGACGTTCAATCTGAATTGTTGCACAAGCTGAGGATCAAACAAGGGCTCATTACTATATCATAAATTGAAAATGTTATCAGCAAAGACTAGAAACAAGATAGATCTTTGACACACCTTTCCTCGTATATCGGGGCCTCAAAGATGACCACATGCTTCTCATGGATGTAAGAATTCGTATCCACAAAGCGCAACAAGGGCCTCCGATGACCAGCAGACGAGAACGAAGCTGAAAGCGTCTTGGACGGATGTCGAAGGATGCCTTCATTCCACGACTTGGACTCAACAGTCGGAGAATGCATATTCGAATCCAACCTTGCCCGCCTTCGTCGTGGGCCGGGAGAGTCCAACCCACCCCGATTCAGTCTTTCTGCGGACTTCGACGACGGAGCCGAGATGAAGATTTCATTCGGCGTGGCGAGCCCTTCTTTCAGTGAATCTTGAACGCCGTTCATAAACTGCCGTACACTGCCTGTGTTGAACAAACTCGACCACGAGCCTCGTGACGAATTGGAAGAAGACAACGACGCAGCTGCTTGAAGGGGAGGCGCTCCAGGAGACGGTAGACGAGGCCACGCAGGAGAAGGAAGCGGACTTGTGAGGTTTTGGCCTTTTCTCAAACTGAAGTAATCCACACCCCCTAAACGGAGAGGTATCGCGGTGACAGGCGTTGGATCCTTTTTCCTACTTATTGTTGGAGGTAAGGCGATTATCGCGTGCTCTGTCTGAAGCACCAGCATCGAAATCATGGCCAGCATCTGTATGTCTTTTTCTTTGGCAAGATCCGAATATCTGCGTGCAGAAGAAAATGAACAACAATTGCAAAACAAACACCGGAAGATGGGGAGCTTACAATCGCTTTATCACTTGAGCAGCCAACAGATCCGAGGAAAATGCCGATCCCCCTGCTCCTTTCGCATCTCCTTCCTCTTCTTGCCCCTCCTGTCTGAACAACGCGCCGAGCGTCCTGAACACCCTCTCATGATCGAATCGCCCACGTTCCTTCGCCGTCACCGCATTCCTCTGACAAACATCCGCCAATGACCCCTCGCGACCCGGTACAAACACATAATGCATCCCAACCTTCATATCTGCACCAGCAATATTGATCGTGCTTGTCAGAAACACCGTACTCCTCCTCGCGGAAAGAAGTGCGTAGTTCTTCGCCACCTCATCTGCTTGCTTCGAATCCGAGTCTCTACGTGCTCTGCGCTGAGGCACAGTGAGCAGGTTGGTCATGGCGCGGATGAGGTTGCTGCCAACTTCAGGCTGTTTGGGGTCAATAGGTCGGACTATGCGATCCATGGCTGCGAGGCCTAGGCGACGAACTGCATCGGAAACCAGAGCTGGAGATTGGAAGTAGCTTGTTTTTTGGGGTGGTGGTGGTGGTGGTTGTGGCTCCGGTTGTTGGTCCGGAGATTGCGCTTGATGAGGTTCCTCGGCTCCCTTTGAGGATGGGTCGGTAAGACCTCGCAATACATTCTTGACAATCCTAGGAGGCGCTCGAAAGAAACATATAAGTTCGCCTGAATTGCGTATCAGCATCATGTTCCTCTTGCTTCGCATTGGGCAACAACTACTCACCATTCGGTCCGAACGCCCCTTGAGACGTCCTGGGTTCCGCTAGATTCTTGTTATTTCTCAACAATGAAACAGTGACATCCCTCGACTTCTTCCCAGTCGGCTCATCATCATCATCTGAAGACGACCCCGAGTCCACCAGCTCACGATCGTTCCGTCCTTCGTCTGCAAAGAGCAAGAAGCGGAGACAAGCTTCCAGGCAAGGTCGTTTCCGCTCTCGTATGCGGCGGAGGTGTTTTAGGATGAAAGCACGATCGCTCATGGAGATCAAGGGATTCCTTTCGAGCTCGACAGTGGGAGCCCCTTGTGGGGCAATGGCTTGTGGGTATTCGCGAGGGAAGGTGAATGTTACTCTCATAAAGACAGATGATGTTTCTCCCCATGGACCGTGCAAGCCGAGGGTGCATGTTCGCTTCTTGGTCAGGTCGTGCTGTAGTGAAAGTCAATAAAATATGTTCAAAGCAAGGATACCCACGAACCTTCTCAAGTTTGATCTTGGACGCTGCGAGTTTCGTGAGAACACTTGTAATCCTGTAGATGATGCGAGTTCATTCCGCGATTACATTGGAAAGTTGGCAATAACTTACTCGTCATGCAAAGATTGATTTCCTTCGCCTTCCTTTCTCGAACTCTCATCGAGAACCCGACTAAGGCTACCACTACGCTGCCTCCCTTCGGTCTCGCCAACACTCCAGTCAGGCCCCGAAGGCGGCCTCGACTGGGACTGCAACCTCGATTGTGCGCCACTTCCTGGCTGACTCGCACCACCTGAGCTACTACCCCGTTTCCCACCAACTTTCACATTCGCAAGCCATGCGAGCTGGTCCACCTGAGCAACGCTCTTTGCTCCAGTACCGCCCTTACTCATCGTTCCCCCAGTGCTCTTTGCTGTCACCACGATGGGCCTACTACTTGCGATGGTGGGAGTGGCTTCTAAATTCTCATTGTCGAGTGGAGGAAATGCTGGGAACCCGTAGCCAGGGTGCGGAGTTGGGAAGGCTTTTGGTGGATGAGGAGCTCTGACTTCGGCGAGAATGCCCCGATTGCCGATGGGGGCTGAAAAAGCTGGGTAGGATTCCTTGCCTTCGGGTGGGTTTCGGAAGGTTTCCATGCTTTCCATCTCATTACGCGTTAATTTGGTGCGTCCTCGGATAATTTCTGGGACATGCCCAACTTTCTGTCTCATGAGGTCAGAACGTTACGTTGTCTTTCGAAGAAAAGACCAGATTACATGCATGACCTCTGCGTCAATTGGCCAGAACCTGAGTGTACGATCTTTCGACCATGTGATAAGCTGGAAGGAATCGTCTTCCAGAAGAGTATGAGGATACATGATTTCAGACTCAAGAACAGAAATGAACCAACCTTGATTTCCTTTTCTCCAAACAAACTCCTTGACAACATCCGAATGGCCTTCGAAAGTTTCAACAGGATTATGTGAATCGCTTTTTGCATACATTTCGAGGGTCGTGTCTCCTCTTTGAGGCAGACTGAGAACACCTTCGCCAAAGGGCAGGTTTCTGGCTCGCCAGACGGGATAGGTGGTGCGGATGGTTGACTTGGGTTCAGAGTTCCCTTGAGGGTTGGTCGACATGATATCCCACGTCTTAATCGTCTTGTCCAACGAGCATGTAACGATTTCATTTCGAGAGCTACGCGACCAGTCAATGCCATATATCTTTGACGCATGCGCGCGGATTTGAGTCACAGGCAGAGATCCTTTCTATGATCGGAAGTCAGAGATTGTGGTTGGTGGAAAGGCAGAGACATACCCGGCGGTCCCAAATCAAGACTTCATTGGAGTGCGAAGACGCAAGTAGATTTCCATCCTTACGATTCCATTTGACTTGTGTTCCTCCTGCTACAACGTGAAGTCAGCGACAAGGAAGATAAACCGGAGGACAGACATGCGTACACTTGAAAGCGGAAAGACCGAATATCGGTTTGCGCGGCGTTCGCAGATCCCACGCCCAAAGCCACGAATCGATACCTGTGCTAACGACAATGTCGCATTCCGTGGTATGCCAGTTTATGTCGGTGATGGCGCGGTAATGCGAGAGGAGTATGTGTTCAATCGAGGTTTTGCCACCCAGTCTTAGATTCCATATCAACCTGCGCGAGATGTGAGTTCGTCAATTCGACAGAAAGCAAGACTGGAGCATACAACTTCTCGCTTGAAGTTGATACGATGTATTGGGCATGGCTGTGGTGTGGATTCCATTGGACGTCCGCGACATCCCAGGTACCACCTTGAGGAAGAAATCGAGGAATACTGAAGGGTGATTCCAAATCGATAATGAAGAGACCTCGCCGACTGTGCGGGTGTGAATACGGTACAAGATTTACAATTTACACGCATTGGCATGGACTTACGCGGCAAGAACTATATCGCGAGAGGCAGGACTTATACTCATCTAGCAGCGTCCGTCAGGCGACTGATAACGCGTTGCGATGAATCAGAGAACGCACATTGCCCACAGCATCTCCCACCAAATCTTTCACGTTGATTTCCCAGCTTGAACGAAACCCTTTGCCTTCCTCTGGTGACTCAGGTTGTACCTTGACATCACTTGCCAACTTCACGACCTCGGGACTTTCTTCCATCTCCATGCGAGGTTTCCGAGCACGAGAGAAGACTTCGGGTATTGAGGGTGCAAGTGATGGCCTCCTTGCTTTCAGAAGGTTGGGAACAGTTCCTTGCCATTCAGGCAACACGAACGGTTTGTCGTCATGTTGTCTTGAGCGGCGTTTAGAATGAGAACCAGAATCTTCGTGCTCTACTCTTCCCGGTAGGGATGGCGTCCATGAAGGCCTTCTGCCAGTCAAGGGACTCTCGCCGTTGTCGCTACTGAACTCGAATTTTGCCCGCGAGGAAGACGAAGACCGCAAACTTGACATCTCTGAGTGTATCCGCGGTTATTAACGACAGCCGGAAAGCGTTTCAAGAAGAATCTCACAGCTCAGCGTTCAGGCCACAGTCTCGGTCGACATGGTCGACGTCAAGCGTAAGGCCACACTGTCTTGAATGGGAAAGTTCCAAGATGTTGCTAATCTTATCTTATCTTTCAAAAGTTGAACTTGCCACTTCGCTTCCCAAGCTTTCCCACTGACCACCGTTCAATAGCTGCGTAAAATGTGGCCAATAACACTCCAATGGGGACTATTGCTAGGCGTTGTCGCGGCTAGTGCCCGGCAGAATATCCTGCAGGTGCCGAGTGAGTTCTCATGCTAATACAAACGAAAAGCCAGCTGAATTGTGCACTGTGACGGAAGATAGCTATCAGTCTTACGACCATGGCCTCTTTAAACCTGCTGAAGACCTCTCTATTCTATCTGAAACCGAGTTCACGACACTTAGCCACCCTGCATTTCCTCGGTATGGTGTGAGGATAAAGAAGTCGACGTTCTGTGACGAGACGGTTAAGTGCGTCCCTAATGGCTTAGATTCTACTGGAGGAATCTATTCAACCAATCCTTAGGTCATACACGGGTTATATCGATATCGAAGCTCGTCACTTGTTCTTCTATTTCTTCGAAAGCAGAAATGATCCAGACAAAGATGATGTGATATTTTGGACGAACGGAGGTGCGTTGGGGCCGGATATTCTTCTATAGCTTCGCGATAACACCTTCCTTCAGGGCCTGGATGCTCTTCCTCCCTTGGACTGTTCATGGAATTAGGTCAAGCTTCTTCTATATTACATGAAAACCAGTGATTGATGTGGGCTCTACTGTCAACGTGAAGGTCCATGCCGAGTGTTAGATGCGAATGGAACTAAATTCCATCCTGAATCCTGGAATTCAAATGCGAACATATTCTTTGTCGATCAACCCATTGGTGTAGGCTTCTCTTATGCCGAATATGGTGAAACAGTGGTTAGTCAATTGACTAGCCCTCGCAGCGATTGCTGCTCGTCTGACACGGCCTTTCTACTTTGCATAGGGCACAACAGAGGAGGCAGCCAAAGATATAGCATCTTTTGTCTCGATATTCTTTGAGCATTTCACCAAATTCAAAGGTCGTGCATTCCATATGGCAGGCGAGTCATACGGGGTCAGTCTTACATGTACTCGATGCACATGGAACACCAGCTCACAAGCCCACCCCACAGGGTCGTTATATTCCAGTGTTCGCTTCCGAGGTTTACGACCAGAACGCAAGGCTCGTAGAGGCAGGTCTAACACCGATCAACTTGGCCTCTATCATGATTGGTATGACCTGTTTCAATCTCAATCCGAAGTGTGAACTGATGATTCTCTCAAGGAAATGGCATCACTGATTTTTTCTCCATGATTCCCTCATACTTTGACATGGCGTGTACGCCTGTGTCTGTCCCCCCCATCCTCGATATATCGTAAGTCTGACCATACCATCGAAAATCGTCCAATCTAATTATCCAAGCAAAACAGGACTTGTGTGCGAATGAAACAAGCAGTAAGCCGAACCTTTCACCTCGAAGGAAATCAGGATTAAATCCCATGCTTCTAGTTGCCAAGGTGCCAGAAGTGGATGAAAGAATCCTGTGTTGATCAGTTCGACAGCATGAGCTGTGGTGCGGCGATGTCGTTTTGCGATGCTGAAATCGGGGCGCCTTTCTTCAACTCCAGTGCGTTTGATTTTAAGTATCATTGCGTTCTCCAGGTTGAAGGCTATTCCCATGCGTTTCAGAAAAGAATCCTTACGACATCAGTAAGGATTGCGAAGGAGAGATAAGCGATACTCTTTGTTATCCAGTGACCAAGTGCGTTGATTTTGGCGTATGCGTTCTTGGTCGATGCGACACTCAATAATTAACGCGAATTCAGACACATCTCCTCTTACCTCGACCGACCTTCCGTCCGCAAACTACTTGGTGTCTCCGATTCTCTCAACACCACCAAATTCACTTCATGCTCTAATAATGTCGGGCGCGACTTCGCTTTCAACATGGACGAATTTCACCCAACGCAATACCATGTTGCCGCGCTTCTGGAGAGAGGCATCAAGGCCCTCATCTATGTTGGTAGGAACGACTGGATTTGCAACCACGTCGGTAACGAGAAATGGACTTCCCAATTGGAATGGAGTGGGGGCGCGGCGTTCTCCACACAGGCCCTCAGAGAATGGAACGTCGGGGGAAAGAAGGCTGGCATGACAAGGAGTGCAAACGGGTTGACTTTCGCTACCATTGATGGTGCGGGTCATATGGTACGTTCTACTCTATCAAGGCCAACTCGACTGCGGTGAACTGACCACGAACATGTTACCTCTAGGTTCCTTATGATAAACCAAAGGAGTCTTTGGAATTGATCAATAGGTGGCTAAGTGGACAGGAATTGTAAGACTTAGATAGCGCAGGCAAGAACGAACGAGGTTGAAATTCAGGACGATTTTCTGTCAGTCTGAGGAAATCGTGCCAATTTCCTTGAATCCCACATTGATCTTACCGATGATTATTCCGTTACAAACCATCAAAACCGCAGTGAACTTCGATGTTTATCTAATTTTATCTCCATCAGGTTTCGAACCTCCTTTGGCAAAATGTTCTATTGCTACTTTGAACTTGTTTCTTATTCTCACTGCTATCCCTCATGTGGGCGAGAACATTGCAATGGTCTTGTGTCCTTGGCATTATCACCACAAGCGCCCAACAAACCTTTCTAGAATTGCCAAGTGAGTTTTAAGTTGGCGTGAGAATGCTGGATCAACTCAACAAAGTTTGAAGGTCGTCATAATTCTTTCGACCAATGCCCTTTCAACCCAATCGAAGACCTATCGGTTTTATCAGAAACCGAATTCACGACTCTAGGTCATCCCGCTTTCCCTAGCTATGGTGTGAGGATCAAGAAATCGTCCTTTTGCGACGCGACAGTGAAGTGCGTGCTTTCGAGCCAGATTTTATACGAAGGAAATCCATAAAACATCTGCTCCCAGGTCCTATACTGGTTATATTGACATTGAAGCCCGGCACCTGTTTTTTTATTTCTTCGAGAGCAGAAGCGATCCTGACAAGGATGATGTGATTTTTTGGATCAACGGAGGCAAGCCGACCACTTGAAAGTGGTCGAACACGAATCTTATCTTTGCTCGCAGGACCTGGCTGCTCTTCCTCTATGGGATTGTTCATGGAGCTAGGTTGGAAACTTTCTCGTCATGCGAACTACTCGGGAATATTTAGTTGATATGAAGGTCCATGCCGAATTTTGGACGCAAATGGGACTAAGTTCCATCCCGAATCCTGGAATTCCAATGCAAACATTTTTTTCCTTGACCAGCCCGTTGGAGTAGGTTTCTCCTACGCCGATTACGGCGAATCGGTGGTAAGAACCAGACATTCATCTTATTCTGTATCATAATTGATTCATTTTTGTGACAGAGCACAACTGAACAAGCCTCCAAAGACATAGCAGCCTTTGTCGCCATATTCTTTGAACACTTCAGCAAATTCAAAGGCCGTGCATTCCATATGGCAGGTGAGTCGTACGCGGTGAGTAACATCTGTCGCCAATCACAGACACCTCGCTCAAGCCTGATTCGCAGGGCCGATATCTTCCTGTATTCGCAGCGGACATATACGACCAAAACGCCAGGCTTGTGGAAGCGGGTTTGACCCCAGTGAATTTGACTTCCATTATGATTGGTATGACAACGCTCCTCTTCTGATTGAATCCTATTCACCTTCATAGGAAATGGACTCACTGATTTCTTCACCATGATGGCATCGTACTTCGAGATGGCGTGTACACCCATGGCCGTTGCCCCCATCCTCGACATTAAGTAAGTTCAGGCATACCCCGTATTTTACAACCAGCTTGCTCAAACAATACATAAACAAGTACCTGTGTACGAATGAAACAAGCCGTAAGCAAGTCCTTTTTTCCTTGCGGCAAAACTTAATCTTGGACCCCGTCAGCTGCCACGGTGCAAGGCGTGGACGCAATCATTTTGCATAGATCAGTTCGATAGCATGATGTGTGACGCGGCTATGGGGTTCTGTAGTAGTGAGATGTGGGACCCTGTTTTTGCATCTGGTATGTGCAATATGAATTCCAGCATTTTTCACAACAAACGATATAGGCATCAATCCGTACGATATCAGCCAGGAGTGTGATGGTGGTGTTGACGACACTCTATGCTACCCCGCGATAGAGTACGTCCATTACAGTGCAAATCATCTCCAGATGTATGACTCTAACCCTGCCTTGTCCAACCATTCATGTAGACACATCAGCAATTACCTTGACCGCTCATCAGTCCGCAAGGCGCTCGGTGTTTCTGACACCTTGAATTCCACGAAGTTCTCTGCATGCAGCAAGGAAGTAGAGCATGCCTTCTTCTCCGGTATGGACCAATACCACCCGACAAGTAATCACGTCGCCGCCCTCCTCGAGAGGAAAGTCAAAGTACTCATATTTGTGGGCAAGAACGACTGGGTTTGCAACTACCTCGGGAATGAAAGGTGGACCATGGACTTAGACTGGAGCGGGGGCGAAGAGTTTTCTGGGAAGCCTCTCAGGGAATGGAGTGTTGATGGGAAAAAGGCTGGAATGACGAGGAGTGCACAAGGACTGACATTTGCAATCATTGAGGGCTCGGGTCATATGGCACGTATACGGCTTTTCTTCTCAGCCCAAATGACATACTGACTCTGTGTCTAGGTACCTTATGATAAGCCTGAAGAGTCTTTGGAGATGGTTAACAGGTGGTTAAGCGGCAAAGAATTGTAAATTTGAAATGATATGCAATACATGACCGTGTTCTTGTTGCGTTCCAAATTGAAGGAGTTATGGACGCTCAAAATCCTTCTCCCAGAATAATGCCTTAAGTATTCATTTATCTCTTAAGTTATCATGCTTCAAAGATACTTGCAGCATTTTGCCGGTGGTTCATTTATTTGTACAAATGACATCCAAAGTACAAGGAGAATACAAATACATCATTGCGATTGCACATTTACAAACCATCTCAAGCGACATACATATATGTATTCTTGTCAGTACTACTCCGCTCCAGATATTCCGTCTCCACCAAAGCATCGATGCGTCTCTTGATCATATCTACCTGCGGCACAAAGTGACTCTTCACAGCATCGATCGTAGCAGCCTTGAGATGCTCGTAATTCATCTCCTTACGTGCTTTCATAATTCGAACAATGGCTGCATCCAGGGTAAACTTCCTGTCGTCTTCAATGGATCGATTCGTCCTTTTCGATTCCTCGGGCTGGGAGATGACATGACATGAGAACACAAGGAAAGACATCGGAAAAGGCTCAGACGCACCGAAACTTTAGCCTGGATTGAGTTAATATGAACCTTCGCTCTCGGGTCGTCGAAGTCGGGGTTGAACTTGAATATGTCGGAATCGTCCACATCACGGCCGACGGGGAGCTTCTTCAGAATCTTCTTTTTTCCACAAGCAAGGCTCTGCAGTGTCCGCCTCAACTCCGCATCGTCTACGGGAAGCAAAAAATACCACGTCAGACCATTGTTGCACTGAGCGGAGAGGTTCTCCTAGGCATGACTTACCTATCGATGTCTGTTCCTTGATATCCAGGAAAGGGATACCATCTGCTTCGTGATCATTGAACAAAAGCAGCACCACGGCTTGATACAAGCTGACGCTCAATTCCTTGACCCCTGCTTTGAACCTCGCTTTTAAAGTTGCAGTTCCAAGAGAATGATTCCAATCGAGTACACGTCCGGAATGCTTTGACTTGTAGTAGTCAGAATATGCGGTCAACTGGTCTTGCATCTACATGGGGAATATAAGCGTCGTAATCTCGTACGACAAAAGTAAATATATCTACGTTCGGAGGCAGATCAACAACATGTTGCTGGGCAGCGAATGGCCAGGCACTGCGTTGCAAGACCATCGCAGTTAAGTCGTGGCCAGGGCTGTCTTCCGGTAACCTTGCATGGTAATCCCGCATTGAATCCCTCGAAAGTGCCAAATCCTTGAACATATCTTCTCCCATCCCAAAATCCGGATCATAATCTTCAATGAGCAACATCAGAACCACTCCAGCTGAGTGAAAAAGGAATACCACATACTCTCTTTCAATTTCTTCAAGATCCTCTTCTCGAAATCATCCGAAGCCGTCTTCTCCAACAACAACCTTTTCGCCAGAGCACGATGATAAAACGTTCTGAATACATCCTTATCATCAGTGAACCGATAGAGGCCCAATGCCCCGTCCAATATTGCCTGGAAATGAGCGTCCGAGTTGGCACCTTGCCCCTTCCTCATGACTTTGTCAAGGTACTTGGCGATCATCTCAGCCGGCTTGTTACGGCGGGCTTTGAAGCCAATGGAGAAGGCGTCAGTCAGGGCGTAGATAAACTCCTTGTCAGGCAGAGGGGGGCTGAGTTGGCTGGTTGATGCGGTTGGCAATGTTGGATTGACGTCAGGAGAAATGGGGGGCGGGTAGATGAAGGATATTGCTTTATCGGCGAGCGCTTTGAAGTCGAGAAGACGTTGAACCATTTCGTCGTCCCTATCCGCATCGTTGACGATCTTCGCAACAGTGACCTACGAGAGTATGATTGAGCTGACTTGCATAGATGGAGATCCAGAAACTCACTCGAACGTGGTTCCGGAATGCTGCAAGCATATAATCGGTAGCTCCTACCCTCGCAAAGAGCGTGTACATCGCATGCAGCGTCTCAAAGTCTTCGTCATGCATGTAACTTGCCAGAGCTATAATCATCATCCAAGATCAGAATTTTCCTCTTGTAAAATGGATAGAACATACTACTATCAGCCAGCCACTCTGCTTTACCAGACCATAACGCCTTCTCGGTCACCTCTCTTACCAAAATATATGCTTCGAAAGGCAAAACATCCAATGATCGACGAACTTCGGCATCGATGCGATTCCTGGCATGCGTGAAGAACTTCTTGGGTCGGTCCTTCAAGAGCTCAGCTTGCTCTTCCGATTCTGCGACGTAGAATTCGCGAGTTATGCTGATATAATACTCCTCGAATGCGGAGTATTGTTTGTGTCTTAGCAGGTGTTCAACGAGTGTTGGGATAATGCGCTCTTGATACGGATCACCGCTGGGACGGTCATGATCAACAAAGAAATCAGGGACAGAGATATGACTTTACGGGTTCTTTCGTTCTGAATTCAACCATTCTTTAACTCCATTTCGATATCTCTCTACGATTTGTGAATGGCCAAAGATTCTATCGCTGATGAGGCGATATGCGAGGTCACTGCAACAACCAAAAATGTCAGAGATCAAAGAAAACGATGAAAATCATGCTCACCTAACGTGCGTGATATTTTTGGTCTGGATGACATATACTTGATCGACGTAGGTCAACAAAGATTTCAGCAAATCCTGAAACGTTCTGGTCAGAAAACAAGCGATCCTTTTAGACTTCATAATCGCAGCTCACTATCTGCCTTTCGAACCATGCCAGGGCTTTCGTAAATGAGGTTATCCAAGCCATATCTTTCTCTGTAGAGTCTGTAAGAGCGCGAGACAAACGACCAATCGATTGCTCCAACTCGATTCTTAGAATGTTGTACAAGTCATCTCCAAGGTTGGCAACGGTGATGATTGAGCGACATGCATTGTAAATTCCTTCGTATGTCGTGGGCATTGTATCATCTGGCCCCGGCATGCGTGTGAGGATAGTTCGAATACATCGTCGAAGCAATGCAAGTTGCTTATCGCCTGCTGCTGGCTTATTCTCTAATCACAGTGAACGAAACAAAGGCGCTATTAGCCCTGGATCCAGGACATCATACCAATGACATACCATAATTTCCTACAACCTGTATTTGTATCGGACCCACAGGTTTTCCGGCGATACTGGAAGATTTCGATCTAGAAGCGGAGGCGGAATCAGAGTCGTCGGCCAACCGAGCAACTTTTCGAGGAGGAGATGCCAACCCGTCATCTATGGAGGTTTCTATCACTGTGGGTCGAAATTCAGTGAACCCGTTGGATGTTTGAGGTAACGAGAGCAGTAGAAACACGCTCGTCATCCTGGATTCAAAGTACTAGTGGTTGGATGTTGAACAATTTGACGCCAGTGGCAAGCTTTCGTGATGGTAGCGATGAAGTGCACGCGATTGCTGCTATGGAACACTACTCAACGTTCTGCAACTTCCAGTGGTACATAGAAAGTGTTGCCAATTCAGTTTGTAAGTCGATGGCGCGGGAACTTAGCGGCCCGGTTCAGATATATTGAACCTCATATTCCGCCGGCGCCGCCACCTCCACTGGACAGTGACACTGAAAGCTTATGACACTTAGCGGGCCTCTTCGTGGTCGGTCAACCTGAGATTTTCCGAGTCTTTTTTCCGGTTCACGCTGAACACACCTTTGATCACTTGCGACATTGGCTGACGTAGCCCTAAACGTAGCCTCCATACTCTTGTGGCGTCCAAGAATCAACAGGCTCGTTGCATCAGCTGTGACTTGCGATCTCTGGACAGCTGCCGTGGTCGCTTCCCCAGCTTTCTCCTTGGGGCATCTGAACAAGCGATGCAAGCGTTGGTGGCGCCTACGGGAGCATGTTGGCAAACTCAACTCGATGGCTGCAGATCTCTAGTCAGCGGGTAGCTTCACTCAAGATCTGTGGAAATACAGAAATTATTGGAGGTTGATCTACCTCCATCGACAACTATTTGCCTTTTCGTTGAATGTCAGCTGCTTCTTAGGACAAATTGGTACTTCATTCTTTTGAAGGTTACGACCTGGGGACCTTTGAGGCCTTGCCTACCAGTCAGGGCAGCCTGTGATCAAACATACACTAAGTATGCGCCCAGGATTATGCCGTTAAACGGAAGGAATCCTTGGCCAATTCACACGCTGCTGATTCAGTGACCTACCGACCAACGGAAATCAAGGGTCCGTCCTGACGATTCTGGCGCTCGACAACTTGAACGGGCAAATCCTCCGCCACTGAGTTATATCTATGATGCTGGAAGCGAAGCCTTGCCTGCATATTGGTGTTCTGATTGACACTCCTCGGCATGGGCCGCGACCGATTTGCCATAAACCCAAGATTCATTCATGGTATCTCAATCGGCTCTGTCGACTGTGCCATCCTACCCGAACGCTGACTTCTCTCCGATATTATTGGCCGTGGCTTCTCTAAAACTATATCAGCTAGGTTCCATGGAAGCAAGCAGGCCCATTTTTGGATTCAATCACCGCTGAACTTTGCATAATCACATATTCCACTTTGTCCACATGTTCTTTTGACATATACGGGTGCTTCTGCAGAGTCAAGAACCAAGGGAATGTTGTCTGTTTGACTACTCGGAGGCCAGTCATCCCAGCATTTATAAGATTCAAGATTCAACAGGGTGAGTGTGATGCCGCCACAGCTGTCCACTACTGCCTGCGAAACTGTCAGGTCTCGTAACTTCAAACACGCAGACTGTTCCGACACATCCGTGCAGCGACGGAGTTGTGATCCTTTACAAAAGAAACTCAGTCATGTTAATAAGGTTAATCATGCAATTGTGATCACAGGTGATTTCTACCCAGCACAATGACCCGTGATCTGGGTGCATCCAGTATCAGCAGGTGCACGTCGTTGCATAGGGTTAGTGATGAGTTTTGTCGATAGTTCCACTAGGAATGTCTGCTTCCTGAACAGGTGCAAAACATATGCAAAACACCTAACCCTTATTTATAATTAACAAATGAAAAATGTTTGTACACGTACGTACAGTTTCGTGATGAACTTGGAAGGCTGCTGAGTTCACTCGGGTTCACAACTTTATTGATAGAGATGGGGGAAGCAATGCCATACTCAGACGAATTATGCACGCGACAAAGGATCAGATGGGTTGATGGCACATGAACTGACTGACATACTTACAGATGAGGAAGGCATTCAGGTACTACTGCGGCCATGTTTGGTATATATAACATAAAAGAAGACTGGAATGTTCGACGCAGCAGACATTTACAAGGTAAAAACGAGGCAGCAAAAAGCAAAGACATGCAAAAAAGGAGATTTGGAGGTGACTAGTACTACAGGAAGAGATAACATCAAAGGTACCATCGAGATTGCATAACAGGGACATTTGTAGACATATTAGCGTATAGTAAGAAACTGTACCTCGTACGCGATTCCGTCATCAGAACGAAAAAAAAAACGGCAAGATAACGTGAAGAATAGAATCCATATAAACCCCGGGGTTTCCTCCATGCACCTAAACACTCGCCTATCCGCATAAATATAAGCTCTTTCATCGGCGCAAAAATCGACCAAGGTACAACTCCTCCCTCGTTTCCCATCACCGAGCCACGTTGTAAGGACGTGGAATGGGTCGCTTCTTGAAGATCGACGTGACGAGTGGTTGTTGGTATTAGATGGTGACAATGAGGAGCAACGGTGATGTCACAATCATATATCAGGTGAGAAGGAAAGCAAGAAGAGCCGCCTCTGCATTCCTCCCCCGCAAGTTCCTTGGCAAGCATAGGACCCGGTCCCTTGTAAGTACGAATCTGAAAGCAACAACGCAACACAACAAGCCGTCCTTCAAGGATCACCTCGTCATCAAAACATTCCAGCGCAACCCTTGACGCACTTCCCAGCAAGTGATAGTAGCACAATAATAAAAAGGGGAGGCCGTTCCGGGGATTGCATTCATAGCATGATGGTCCGGATCTGCAGGGAACCCCAAACAAAGGAATCAGGACACCATACATTGATCGCTTCTTCGCTTCGAATTGAGATCAAGACTGGACTCACGTTTTTGCTCACAATCGCACTACGGGATTTGTATCGGAAGGATTTCGTTTCCGGGGACAGACGTAGTTCAGTTTCGTATTTTTGAGCGTTAGGGTCAATGAGATTGATTGATGCCAATGATGATTTGCGCGAAAGGTAACGAGATTATTTTCCCAAGGAGCAAGCAGAGAGTGAGCGAAAAAAAGAGAGACGATGAGTTTAGTCGATAGCGGGCGGACGGATACAAAGGAGAAAGAGAGAGGATCCATAAAAAGACAAGAAAAGAGTGAAAGGCTGGCCACAATGGGCAGAGCCAGAACGTTATACTGTATAGGGAAATAGAGAAGCAAACTAGATTGCAGAAGCAGAGAAATAGAGTGGATAAATTTAGAGGAACAGAATGGAAGGGGCTTGAGAAGAGAGGCCTAAATCAAAGCCGCTGTCTCGAGGTTGGAGCGGAGGACAATGCTATAACAAGCGAAGGATGATGAGCGTACGATTGCATGATTGCAGTAGTTTGAGGATGTCCAAATGCAGATGCAAGCAACGCCGAAAAAGCAACAACGAGAAGAAGAGCCATGCCCAAAGGAAGATAAAGATAGAGATAGGAAGTAGAACACTCACTCTGCGCACAAAGAAAAGCATGGATTAGCAAACTTCAAACTTAGTGAACAATTTGCTTACCTTCGACTGCAGCCATTACCACTCGGAGCATCACTGTATCCGTCGCTGTCGTTATACTGTTAGTGGCGGAAGGCAACAGTCAGGTTAACCTGTTCCACGGACAACGACTGGGAAAACCGTACTGAATATAGATTTCTCGTTCTTTTGACCGCCCTGCCTTTTGAGCTAACTTTGCGAACCGCCGTTTGAAGTAATCCCGTCCAGCGCGAATGTCGCCTGCTTCGCCGTCAAAATCCTAAGTTTAGAGAGGTCATCACCCGGTCAGGTGTTTGCACGCTGTGAGTGAAAACGGCTTACAGGAAAGAAGTTCTTGATGTCGGACGTTGGAATCTTTCTCTCGAACAGGTCGTTCTTGTTTAGGAAAAGGATCTGGGTAAAAAGATATTTGATTAGGATTCCAGAGTATGAGAATGATCGAAGACTGTGATTTACTATTGATGTCTGCTTGAACCACTGTGAGTGACATATTGAGTCCCAGATGGTCATGGCGTCTTGCATTTGATTCTGGTGATGGGAGAGTGACATCAGGAAGTGAAGAAGGAACGTTACAGTCCACTTACCGCATCTTTATCCTCGACTAGACACTGGTCATAGCCGCTCAAACTGACGAGGAAAAGTATACTTGTGACGTCTTGGAAACAATGTATCCATTTCCGCCGTTCGCTCTTCTGCCCCCCCACATCCACCATCAGCATCTCGTGGTCTCGTAGATTAAACGTCGTTTCTGTGATACCAATCGTCCGTGCTCTACATCGGATTATGTCCTGCTCTGTTGGGTGGTAGGCAGGATCAAATAGCCGGTCAAGATCGGAATAGAAATACAGCAAACTGAATCATTCTTCAGCGTTAGCCAGGATAGATGAATGATGTTGATGCTTACTTCTCCGGAAGCGCCGCCTCATTACCGCGCTCCCAAGCCTTTTGCACGTTAGCATCGGTCCATAGTGATTTGAGTGGCTGATAGAACGACTCTGGGAAAGGCTCCCCATCTCGAATATCTCGTGTGCCATCAATGAGGTCTAAATGTTGTAGGTTATCCTCCGAAACCTTCAAGTCCATGTCCTCCATGGCGTCCAGCAGGTACCGCAGCCCTCGGGTGAGGTTATCGAACACTAGTTGCCGGTAATGCTCGACTTCTGATGTTGAAAACGGTATTCGGTGTATCAAGCGCATTTGCTGTAGGAAAGGGGGTCACGTCAGGAGGCTCACCCCAACGTAAAGGGCGGGGATGGATCGCGAGTGGTCGGTGATAACGTACCTTGAGAATTGTTGACTTTCCCGAGTCCCCTGATCCTAGAAGTAGGACCTGAATGGGTGAAGCAATGTCGCTCGGTGAATGTGTCAAACTCTGAGTGCAATAACTATACGAACCTTGACCTGCGCTTGCATCTTGGCCTTAGCCTGCCATGGGTGGGGTTAGCGTGAGTGAAACAACGAGGCATATGCAACAAGTAACGCACTTCTTTCAGTTGTTTCTCTGCTTCTCTGTGCATTGTACGATCCTGCTCCGTCACTTCAACCCCAGAGGGGGCTGACACACATGAACCCATTGCGATAAGATTGCCAACAGGGTCGAATGAATAAGTCGGTGGCGGCCGTCGGTGTTGTATTTAATCGATAACTGAGGCCAGCAGATACGGTGAGTAGCTTGACAGCAACGGTCGCGATTAGGTCGGATTAATGACCACGTTTGCGTAAGTAGCCTGAGGCTTCTGTGTTATATTTGGATGAAGGCTGGCGGTGTTGCGTGGTAGTGCACGGTTGATCGTCTCAAAGAAGAACAGCCGCCGCCGGACAGATCGAAACTATAGCACACTGAAACGAAAACAAAGAAACTATTGAACCAAGGAAAGGAGGAGAAAGAGAAAAAGAGCGAAAAGATGGGAACGACAACGTGCTCCTCGTCGTTGAACTTCCTCAAGGTGGATGTCTCCCAGCCCTGGATTCAAGGTGGTTCCACGAAACAATGCGTCCCTTAGTGTGCTCGGCGTTACTCTCGGCAGTTCCCCCATCAGACCCTGGCGCCGAATTCGGTCCTGCGCAGGTCCCATTTTTCTCATGTTTCCTTCATCTTCCCATCGACTCTGTCCACATCTTGATCAAAAGAACCATCACAAACGAACATACCCATATATGTATGTCGGCCATCCAGCGTCAAACACTATTCCTCGACAGTATCGACGTGGCATAAGACTCAATTTCAACCTCATGTTTGGTGGCTTATGGTCATCTAGACTGTAGTGTGGCGCCTAAGACCAATTATCAGCGAGGGCCGGCTTTCTCCTCGACTCAGAGATTCATAGGCACCTTTTGATGGCTTCCCTACCACGCGTCACTGGAACTCCTGATTGAATAAAAAAGTGACGTTACTGAGTCAATTGATTCAATTGTGGAAGATTGCTCCTGACTTTCCACGGGTTGTTCGCTGTTGTTGCTCGCTTTCGTCTGCCTTTCACGGTCGATTCTAGCGCGCGTTAGCAGGTCACTACTGTCAGACAAACAATTATGCATAATCGTTCATCGATAGCCCTCGCCACGCCGCACCACGTCGGTGGTCGTCAACAGCGAGTTGCCAAGGTATGTCACCCGTGTGGATAACTGTGCACGCGTTATTCTCGCGTTGAACTTCGAATATTCCTCCAATCCTCCTTCTCTCCTTCAATGCGCCCACATTGTGTGAATTCTGACAAACCCCGACTCGGACACTCGAGATAACTGGGACATTATCGGAAGGTTACTGCGGCGCCTCGCCCTGGGATCTCCAATCTTTTGCTAAACCACCGAGAAAGTGGTACAACTTGGACTTCGTTTGCCATCTTAGCTCTAATTTGGTTCTCAACAACCCTTCACAATTCTTCAGGACTTCTTCTAGCCGAATCGAGGCTCTGTTTTCTATTCTATGACATGAAACATGCAGGCTATGACGGCTATCGCTAAAATCTTGCTGCTCCGACTCGCTGGCTTCTTCTCTACGTCCGGAAATAAATATGGAGCACTGAAACAGCAAAATGGACTGCTAGAACGGTCGTCTTTTTCACGCTCTATCATGATATTGAGTCTTCAGCTCAACTGGAAGGCCACTCACATAATATTAGGTCTGTCCATATCAATGGTGGGCCATCACAGTTGCCCCAGGTAATGCGGAAGCGCCTAAAACCAACCTAAACCCCTGCTATGTCATGACACTTAACCAGAGTAAGAACATATCAGATGTTTGACCCTTCAGCTTCTTGATTGGAAAGCGACTCTTCAAGCGCAAAAATGATTCCATTGATGCGCTGGGTCTTGGTCATCGAATCGGCTAGGCGTGACTGTTGAGCCCGCCCTGGCCCGCACCGAGTCCGAGTCTCATTTAATGCACTCAGGGCACTGAGCTTCTGTTCCTTTCCAGGAAATCATGCCCTCAATGTTCAACTCTTCGTTACGATCTATCAACATTCTAGAGGTCGTCACCCATTATCAAGACCACCCTGCGTACAGATAACGGCGTAGGAACCTTTTTTCTGATGGCTTAACAAATACTGCCAGGTCAAGGGTCCATCTACGGTTGATAGGAACGAGGTGCTCAATGTAGTGGACTGCCGCTGCTTCTGGCGGTGGCTCAGCATTCGACTCCACATCATCTGTTCTGCTGTTATCTCGTTGGCCTGGCATCTCGCTCAATTGTAGCTGCATCATCATGGGCGAGTTCTCTTTGGCTTCGAAAATGATAATTTCTTGACTGTTTTACGGTGTCCCGTGGTCGAAAGACAATTGGACAAACCCAGTGGAGAGGATCCATCCCAACAAATGGTATATTTATGATGGTCAATCATCCGGGAGCGGAAGCTGCGCGGGCCTTGTTGCATCGGTCAGTATATGTAGCGCATGCTGTGCGTATGTATTCATTATACATTCGTATCACCATGGAACCATGTGCTTGCTCATAAGCAAATTACTTGTGCGCGAACATAAGTATGTGGGAGATGGCGTTCTCTATGGATAATAAGCGCGCTCCTCGTTGACTATTGTGTTGTCCAGGAACCGTACATGAGTTGTGGATACAGACCTAAAACTTCTTTTGTCCTTGGCCTATTATCAATCATCCGGCTCGGCCGCCGCACAATGTTCAATGCTAAACGGAGAGTTATCTCAACATCGCTACTTACTCGCGTTCTCAAGGAAGCGTACTTGTACCTGCCTGAGCTTGAGCCTGCAATTGTGCCATCTAGCGGGCCTACCCGAAGATAATTCAGACTGCGATCCTATTGTATCAAGTATTTTCGGCTGGGCTTGCGAGTCGGAGTGATGGATCGACCAGCCTAGTGAGAACGTCCTGTAAATCAAGGCAAATCATCGCGAGGTGAGCTGTTGGTAACAAAATGCTTCCTTTCGGATTTGCATAGCGTGCCAAGGGAGCCTAAGGGAACTTGAGAGAGAGCCGAGGCGGATTTGGCAGACCGGCGCGTCGTTTGGGCGTTGAGAAGGTCAGAAACAGAAACAAAAAACGGTAGCGCTTTTTACAGGCTGGCAGGTTTCCTGCAGCTCAGGCTCGTTCATTGGAATCAAGAGCAGGCTTTTTATTACTGCACAGCTAAGCTATGTATGTTCTTCTCCAATTCTCGTCCAAGTTAGATCGCCTAATTTTTGTAGTGGAGAAGGACTTGGCATTCTTGGCAACGGTGATGAGATCAAAACACTGCAGTACGGTCATGCTGGTGCTCTCGTTATTGTGATGCAGGATGTGGACATTATCAGGCATTGTCGCCGCCCATTGCGGATATCGGTGGAGACTTCCGTTCTTTCACTCTGTTGGCGAGTCCGCAGTATCAGTGAACGACTGTGCCATCTACCATTCTTTGGACTTGACTGCTCTTTAGCGCGAGACCATCTTAGTCGGTGGCTGGGTTCTTGCTTTCGCTAGCTCCGACATTTTCCAACAAAAGAAGCGTGGCCCGATAATTTTTCGAAACCTCCGGCTTCATGTTGTACGCATCGCTTTCGAAGGGCTTGATCCAGCTCCTGGTCGCGTTAAGCTGTTGGCTGGGCCTGGCTTCCGCCCAATATGCATCGACGTACCCATCCCCGATTCCCCTCGTGCAACGATCACCGTACTTCGGACTCTGGCTTCCCGCAAACGCGACGATGAATTTCCCCGGCGATGTCTGGGCCAACGCGTGGAACGGTCGGGTACGTGCTTTCTTTCAATCGCGAACAACGAGGTCAACGAGCGCTGACTTTGTCATGGCAATGGCATAGAAACAAATGTGGCCGGGTTATGTGAGGGTTGACGGACGGTCGTGGCAATGGCAGGGCACCAGTGCAGCTCCCCCGACAACGACGCTCGCGGTGTATGTTACACCCACGCGAACCATTTTCACTGTGGACGCTGGACCGGTCAGGCTCAATTTGACGTTTTTGAGTCCCATCGAGGTAAGCCCGCGTTACCCTTCCAATATTACACTCTAATTCAATAGGTTGCACCTGATAGCCATCAGACTGGGTTCTTCAATCTCTACCATTCTCTTACTTGTCGATCGATGCTTGGTCGACGGATGGTAACCCACATTCAGTCCAGCTGTACACTGGGATAACGGGAGGTCAGTCGTAGTTAATCTCAATAGGCGCTCTTCGGCTTTCTCAGGCCGTTTCCTCTAGAATTTGTGTCAAGTTCGGATAACAGCCCTGTTCAATGGGGCACAACCCAAACCACTAGCTCTGTCTTCCATCAAATCAAGCGCACGGCGGCACTATCCATGGTGGAAAATAACGATTCCGCAGAGGACGGAATCGCCTATCTAGCTACCTCCGCTTCCGTGAGTGATCTTCAATTTATAGCGACAATGGCCATATATCATATACTGAGAGCATGCAGACCCCAGGCCTGACATGGCAGACCGCTGCCTCTGAAACAACCAAGCACGAGTTTTCCGTAAATGGGAGCATGCCAAACACCCAAGACACGAACTTCCGCGCCATTAACGAGTGAGTGACCAGATTCCCTTTCCGAACCTTGAAGCTGTTTTCTTACAAAGTTCCTCTAGTGGGTGGCCGGTGGTGGTATTGGTCTCGGACTTGGGGACAATTTCGCGGACCGCGTCGCCTGTAGTGTTCGCACTAGGCCTTGTACGAGACCCCGTCATCCGGTATGTCAGGGACGGGGGAATCGAAACTCGCAGATCGTATTTCTGGACTAAATATCCTCTTATCGACCAAGCCGTGCGTATTCCGTACAATTCCCCATCTCATGCTCAACGACACATACACAGATCGACGCATTCTTGGCCGATTTCCCCGGGGCAATGTCACGCGCAATCGCACTGGACAACAAAATAATGACCGAAGCGGCATCCATCTCTCCCCAATACGCAGACCTAGCTGCGGTCTCCCTACGGCAGACGATGGGGTCGATAGAGATCACCGCATCCAGGACGATGGCGGGGGATACGGAGTGGAATATGACGGATATCATGGTCTTTATGAAGGACGTCGGGAATAGCAGGTGCGTGGTTCGTTTTCGGTGGAACGTGAGGGCGATTGCTCACTCCTAGAGATAGGCGCGTAAACCCGGTGGAGATTATGTATGCGGCGTTCCCTGCGTTCTTGTACCTCAATGCGTCGCTTGCTGGCCTCATGCTCGATCCGCTACTTGAATTCCAGAGCTCGCGGCAGTATGGGAATGCGTACGCTGCGCCGGACCTAGGCAAGTCTCTATAAACCTGAGCTGAACCAGCTTGCTGATAGGGAACAGGCAACGCGTTCCCGGATGCGATGGGGAATAACACCAACACCGTCTCGTTAGGGGTGGATAGTGGGTGCATTCTGGTTCTTCCTGGACATGCGTTCTGACGAGTGCTTGAAGGTTCAGCGACGATGCTCATTATGGCCCTCGCGCATGCCCAAAAATCGGGGGAAGGAGCAATGATGCTCCGCAGCGTGCGTACCCGACTCAATCCTTCCCTCTACGCTTGCCCTTGCTGATTCCGTACGCATCAGTATCCCCTACTCAGAAAATGGGCAGATTACTTAGTGCTCAACGCCCTCCAACCCAACGGATAGTGCGTCCCCTTTCTTCCCCGTATCGCGGGTTTGCTGATGTTCTTCCCGGCCCAAAAGCACGACTTCCGACGGACTGAGCAACTCCATGTCTAACCTCGCGTTCAAAGGCATCATGGGCATCTACGCCATGTCCAAGATCAACCAAGCCCTCGAGCCGCAGGGGATGCTGGCGAACGACACCGAACACTATATGGTGCGCTTTCCCCTTTTTCGTTTTTGCGCTTTGATACGCTGCTGACGGGTGATTGATTGATGGATGAAGACGGTGGCGAGGAATTATATGAGCGATTGGGAAGACCTGGCGTTTTCGGTGGATCATATAACGTCGAGCTATGGGAATCCGAATTCTTGGGGTTTGGTGTACAATCTCTACGCGTCGAGGTTGCTTAACAGTGGCTTGATCGGTGAGGGGGTATGTCTTTTGTTATCCGTATTTGGCTCTGCGGTTCTGGTAGCTTATCATTTATGTTCGCTTCAAGTATCTGGTCGCCCAAAGCGCGTGGTATGCTTCCAAAGCGCAAACTGGTACGTTGATTCTTCATCAATGAATCAAGGAGAGAAGCTGACGACATCGCAGCTCCGGCGTTCGGTCTACCATACGACACCAACGACCCCAACACCGTCAAAGCCCGTACGCTTGTTTCCTCTTCTCCGACCTGTAGGTGTCTGACAATATTTACACCAACAGATTGGACCATGTTCGCAGCCGCAAGTCTATACAACGCCTCGACCCGGGACACCCTCATTTCGATGGTCCATTCTCGCGCGTTCATGAATGGGAGTGGGTATGCGATGCCGACGTCGTATGACCCCGCTACTGGGGCGACGCTGGGTACGCGTGGTGGACGGGCTAGGTGAGCAGGCTTCTTGCTTGGTGTTGGAGAGCGGTTTGACTCATCTGGATGTTGATAGCCCTGCTTATGGAGCGGTGTTCGCGCCACTCGCGCTCACGTACGTCGCATGGTTTATTCTGTCTTTAATCTTCCCATCCTGACCATCGAACAGCGTGCCTAATGTGGTGTTGACCATCCCAAAAGAGTCCGACGCCGTCGACCTAGACGTAGCAGCCATCGCAGGCGGCATCGTCGGCGGCGTCTCCGCCGTCTTCCTCATCGCCCTCGCGGTGTGGCTCTACTGGCGGCGCTCCAAGAAGCTCAAAGCAGCCGCGCAAGAGACCCTCGCCAGGCCGCTCGTGCACGACGACGACCCCTCGCAATCAATGCTGCCTATGCAGAACTACAACTCGCACCCCGGGATACCCGGCGTCACGCCCTACGCATACCTCCCCGCCGCCTCCTCCAGCAACGACGACTCCACAGGCATGTCCAAAAGACCGCCACTGCCACCGTCAACCCTTCCACAGCACGAGCCCTCCTCAAATACCTACACCTACACCTCGAAAGGGCACGACGCGTCGCGCATCCTGGGCCCGCCGCGCCCGAGCCACCTGCGGGACGCGTCGGCGTCGAATTCGAATTTGTCAGCGACGAATTTGACGGCTGACTCGGCGTCGATGTATGCGACGACGATGAATATGCAGAGTCCGGATACGTTGTTGAGGTCGGAGGTGGAGCAGTTGAGGAGGGAGATGGAGGATATGAGGAATGAGAGGATGATGCAGCAGGAGCCGCCGCCTGTGTATAATGAGCCAAGGGTGTCGTTTCCTTGACGTGACGATGGGTTTCTGCTTGTTGGCTTTTTCGCCAGCCTTTTTGCGAAGGATCGGTATGGCAAGGCAAGGCGCTCGGAAAGTTGGGTGCAGGGGCATGGATCCACCCCCCCGAGCACGTCCGGCTGCGTTTGTCCCGGGTTTTACAATAGTCTCGAGTTTTCCGCTTGATCTACTCGCTGTAATTACTACTAATGCTTACTTACTTTCCGTTGGACATTGCGCACACGGCAGACAGCCATTGTGGCCGCCTAGCCATTATTACTTATTCACGTATTCACGATGTCTCTTATCTAGCTTTGTAAGATATCCTGCACTCTTTTGTCACGATCTAATATTTTTATGGATGCAATCGAGGCCGTGAGTGGTTATACAATATGTCTGTCAACTGCTCGTCCGACGTCCATCGCAAGCCCCCTCAACAACAGAACCTTTTACAAATAGAAACTATGCTAAAGGTCCAAAGGGTTCCTGTCAACGCAATCTATGGTAAATGTGTGCTATCAATCTCCTGTCTATACCTCTTCAAAAACAGTGTTTTTCGCGAACTTTATCTCGCCATCCTTTAGTTTAGAATCCAAATAACCTCATAATTTGTTGACCCGGTATATTAGACACATGCTCAATGTTTTTGAAGCTCGCAGATGAGCAGACGGGAGACAAATACTCGGATTTGCTATCTGTTACCTTCGCACTGTAGAACACATATCTGTTCGATTCAAGGAGGGTCACGGAAGGATGCGACACACCGGTGTATTCATTCATTGTGCGAATGTACTGTACTTATCTTTCAGCCCGACTCCATACTGTAGCACTTTGCCGGCCTTTTGGTGGTTTGAATGTGGAGTCGCATTAACTGTCAATTATTGATTGATTGACGTTTGCTCAACACTCGCATTCACCGAAACAAGTCGCCGCAAGGTCACTTGGGCCTGAGTGAGGGAAGTCTCGTCCTGGCCTCTATCTAGGACAGTATGCAGTGGATGTTAGGTCATTGGCATGGCCGTGGATGGCATGTATGCCAACGCATTGGGTGTCGCGCCCGCTACTGTTCGCACTCGCTCACGTCGGCTCGGTATGGTGTAATGGCTTTTGATAAATCCAATGCTTTTGTTTCAGGGCCAGGAGGAGTCGTTGTACCCCTCCGAAGGCAGAGAGACTACTGTGCGTGTTTGTCCCAAACCTGACCAGAACGCGGAAGCCAGATAGTTTCCGAAAGAATATACAGGTTCGACGAGATCGTGACGGCTTGTGGTGGTTTTTTGGGACCAGGAGTGGCATCTGCGGAACCCCTACTCGCACACGCATGACGAGGGTATGAAGGCACTTTCCGCAATAGAATGTTGACGCGCGGTTTTCGAGGCTTGATGCGCTTACTTGACAATAATGGGGCTGGTATGAATTTATGAATTACAGACAGATGCATCCGGTGCTGAACGGTTCAAACATTGAACGGAGTTCGCGATGGTATTCGGTCGGGTGCGGGTCGTTTCTGTGTTGTTTTGATTACGCGTCTTTGAATAAGCGTAGATTGGAGAGGCGACGAGTTTCATCGCCATCTCGACATACACTTGAGGCATACGTTTGAGGTGGATGAATATATGTGCATCATGCACGGTCTTGTTTCAACTTTGAAGGCAGCTTGAATCCATCATCATCGACATCAATCATCCGCTTCACTGTCAGATTCTTCTATCGCTGGCTACCTATACAACCATTCCGCTCCCAGTCCACCACATCCCCTGACTCATAGCCACGACGGTCGCAGAGACACCATACTGTAGAGAGGAAGGCAAATTCCAAACTGTCCGAGCAACGTCCGAGCAACGGTATAAGCGGAACACCAAAGACGTCACATCCAAATCCCAATCCAGCACCCAACGCAACCTTGCTTTCGGGGTCCCTGAGAAACCTACCCACGGTGCAGGCTCTCTCGGTCAACCACCACCACCACCACCACCACCGTCACTGTCACCATCAGGAAGGGCTCCTCCTTTTCCAGCATACCCCTCCCTCCGCTCGTTTATCTTTTCTTCATCTCTATCTGGAGTGCTGTAGGAGTGGTCTTTGAGGGAGAGAGAGACGTTAGACGCCACGCTACTGGAACCTCCATCCATACCTCCTAGGCATCTAATCACTAGCCTCAGCCCTTCCCTGCACCAACCACATCTCGTCGCACCCTCCAAATCACACACATCAACGCAAAAGCAACCAATAACGACACCCCAACAAGAAAACCGCCACCCTCACCATGGGCCTCACCTTCGGGTCCTTCAACGGCATCTGCGAGACCGCCGCACTGGTCATCTGCCCCCTCGTGGGGACCGACCAGGGAGTGGAGCCGACGTGTTATAGTCGGAATGTCGATATTGGGGGGACGTTGATTTTCCAGCCTTGTATGTTGAACCCCTGTTTTGGTTTGGTTTTTTAGTGTGGTGTCGATCTTTCTTTTTGAGGGGTTTCGGTGTCGTCGGGGTTCTTCTTCTTTCTGGACCTGCAGTCTCTGTTGCTTTGCTTTGCTTTTTTTCTCTTTCTACGCTACTTGTAACGGACGGTGGAGTCGTGCTAACCTACACCCCCTTTGAAAAGCAACATGTTTCGTCCACATCGTCGCCATCATAATGACCGCCATCATGATCCTGCACATCCGCTCCAAATACACCGCCGTCGGGCGCAAAGAAATCGTCATGTTCTTCTGGATGTACGCCGCCATCGAGCTGCTCGCTATATTCCTGGATTCGGGGGTCATTCCTACTTCGAATCCGTCTTATCCCGTGCGTCTTTTTGCTTTTTGTGCTATGAGGAAGTGATGAAGAAAGAAAGCTGATGGTTTTGGGTAGTGGTTCGCGGCGGTGTATACGGGATTGGTGGCTGCTACGTATTGTTGTTTGCTCATTAATGGATTCGTGGGCTTCCAATTCGCAGAAGACGGCACGCCTCTCTCTCTCTGGGTACGTCTTTCTCTCTCAACAATTCTTCAAATCCCCAATATTCTTTCCAGCTGCTGCGCATATCCTGCCTCCTCATCTTCGGCGTCTCCTTCTTCATCGCCATCGCCACCTTCCGCCAACTCTTCGGCTTCACCTACACCCGCCCCATCGCCCTCTACATCATCTACCTCCTCTGGCCCCTCCTCTGCGTCCCCGTCTACATCGTCTCCCAGCTCATCCTCGTGTTCCGCACCCTCGAGGACCGGTGGCCCATCGGCGACATCGTGTTTGGGGTCGCCTTTTTTGCGGGCGGGCAGGTGCTGCTGTTTGCGTTTAGTGTGACGATTTGCGATGCGATTAAACATTATATTGATGGGTTGTTTTTTTTCACGCTTTGTGTGTTGTTGAGTGTGATGATGGTGTATAAGTATTGGGATTCGATTACTGTGCGTCTCCTCCCTCCTTCTTTCCCCCCTCTCCCTTCCTCCCTTCCCTTACTCACTCTCCACCCCCAACCCTTTTAGCGCGAAGACCTCGAATTCTCCGTAGGCTCCAAAGCAGCCGTCTGGGAAGTCAAAGACCCCCTCCTCGCACCCTCCTCAACCGAATACGACGAAGACTCCGCCTCAGACCGATACACCTCCTCCTCCTACGCCAATTTCCAAAATGCACCGCCCGTGCCTCCGATGCCCAACTATCAGCAGCAGCAGCAGTTCGGGGCCGGGGGCGGGTACAGGGGGAATGGGGGCGGGGGAGGGGCACCGAGTTTGGTGGGGGGGGTTAGTGGGGGGCAGCTTTATAATTCTCAAGGAGGGGGTGGGGGAGGGGGGAAGGGAGGGAGGGGGTACCCGCCCGGGGCGGGGGTTGGGTATTGAGTTCTGCCCGTGTTCCGTTGGGTGGGTTTGGTTGCTGCGTTGAATGGGTTGGGCAGGGAGGGAGGGAGGGAGGAGGGAAGGGAGGGAAGGGGGGAGGGGCATATACACTACATATACCGATTTGATTGGTACTCCATTACATAGGCTACGCTACGCTACGCCGCGGCGGGCTAGGATACTTGCTGCACGCACGGACTTTATCTCTTTAGTTTCAAGTTTCATTCATTCTCAATTTCTTTTCTTTCTTTTCTTTTGTGATGAGCGTGATAGGGAGCAGGATAGCATTTGTGTTAGAGAAATGTCCAGCGAGGAATGGTGTCCGATACGAGTAAATGCCCTTGAGGCGTTCTCGGGGTACAGGTTACGAACAACCCCACTCGAAACTCGAAGAAAAGGAAAGGATCGCAGGGGTGTACGGCATTCATTGTAATTGTAATACTTGTCTACTTACTTATGGGTCACACACATGAAGCGATTAAAAAACATTTTCGCTACAGTTTCCCATCCCTTGCGCCACAATCAGCGAACACCCACACAGCTTCAGCTTCAACGCCATCATATCATAGTCCCACTCTGACTCCGACTCTGAGCCCAATACCAATACCAATAACCTCGGTCCCGGTCCAGAAATCAGAAAACAGCAAACAAGACTCGTGTGTACTGTACTGTACAGGATTGACTGATCGCGAAATTGCTTCAAGTCTCCGACTTGGAACGATCACACATGTCATGTCATCCGGGTAGGGAAGAAAACCCAGCATTCGTACGAAGCGATATGTACATGTGGATTTGGATATTGGATACAACACAATGGTTGCAGGCTCAATTTCGGGATGAGGGGGATGAAGAAAGGAGAGAAATTTTGGAGAATTGGAGAAATTAGGTGACGACGAGGCCTGCATACTCTATGCTTGCCGTAAGCCATAATTGTCCGACGAGCCGCGAACCATACCATGTCGAGTCGTATGGAAGTCGTATGAGAGTTGTCAGCATTTGTCCCGGGCGATATATGTCAGTGTCAGTCGCATAAACGACCCAAACGCAAAGGTCGCACGCCGTCAATTTCGGACGGGAATGAAGAAGAACGAAGAATGGAGAAACGAGGACAATCAGTTGACAAGCTCTCCAGTTGCAGGCCTATGATAGACGCGGCGTGCATACTTATGCGACTGTATATGTACTGCTGATTGGATTGTGCGATAGGCTATGTATGTCAAGTCCAAGTCGTATGAAAGAAAGTTGACAAGGTGCTAGATGCGCAAGTAAGAAGGAAGGCTGAAGAGACACGACGACCTTGAGCCTTGCGCCAGTCCAATGTAATGTTTGCCTCCGAGGCCAAGACCTCAAGGTCGGTCGGTAGCGCAGCACGAGGTTAAGAGAAGAGACAGATGATAAAGAGTCAGCTATCACTATCAATACACCTAGCGAGGTGACGGTGCCTTTGAGAATGAGCACCCTACCTTTGATCGTGAACGCGCGAAAACAAAAAACAAAGGCATGGTATGTACTCTATCGCATTGCCCCGTCTCATCGAAGCCCCCCCCCCTCCCCCCAAATGGCATGCCACCAATGGCTGCGGCTGCGGCTGGGGCCGCTCAAGCGAAAGCGAATAACCAGCTTTCGGAAAACCCTTTATGCAGTGCCGAAGGTATCACAGGAGGTGATCATTCCCGCTTGACGCGCGTATTATACTTATATTATGGACGTCGTCGTGCCCTACGCCTCTGACTCGCAACACCAAGGCTCGAAACAAAACCGATTCGCTTCGCCAGCGTCCGAGCCCTCTTTCAGTGTTGCGGGTTGTGCATCATATCACGGTGTTCGAGTCGGTGGTGGTGGGTGGTGGGTGCACACCAGTGACCGGTCGATGTGAGGGATGTTGGTATGGGCAACCCCGGAAGCAAAAGAGAAAGAGAAGAGATAGATTTGAACGACGGATGCGAAAGTCCAGGCCTGGACGCCGCTGAGGTGCGTTCGCGAAGCGTAGCCTTAATATTCGAGGACCCACCAAAAGGGCTGGAATGGGCCCCTGAGTGGACATGCGATATCGGCACCTTTGAGGGAAACGAGATAGATTGACCAACGAATTCCCTTCGTTGGCCCAGGTCCAACTCCTCCCCGGTCGCTGGCGCACATTCCCATGCATATAGCTTATAGCTAATGAGATGTCCGAGTCCGTACGTCCGCAATTGCTCTATCTGCGGGTCCGCAAGGCAAATATGCCCATGAACGCAGAGAGCTTGAGCTTTACCTCCCTTCCTTCCTGCGTGTAGGTAGATACGAACGAATACGAGTAAACGTGCAGAGCTGGTCTGACGAGTGTAGGACAGTCCCTTGCATTGCATTGCTGGCCATGCGTTGATCCGTGAGTGAGTGGGGTGAGTGGTACCCTCGCAAGCAGGGAGCAGGTAAGAGACAGACAGGCGGCAGAGCAGGAGGTCGCGGGCGGTGCGTGGCATTAGCATAGAGCTTTCTTTCTTTGCTCCGGGCGCAGAAGGACGTGTATTGGTATTGAGATCGAGTGGGCATCTATGCTATGCTACGACGAGCATCGCGCGGGTCTGCTTACTTCGAGGGCGCATCCTCGATCCTCTAATGCTGACTGGCAAATGCACGTCCCGTCCCAGAGTTCGATCGTGGGTCTCGAAGCTGAAGCTGAAGCTGAAGCTGATGCGCGTAGTTGATGCGCGTAGTTGAAATACCACACCAGAGCACATCGTCCGATCCCACAGCGCCCTCCACTCCAGTCTTCAGAGCGCATGTACATATGGATCTCGACGAGTTCGACGCGCCGACACCCGACACGACGGTGCTGCGTCATTCACCGGCTTGGCGTGGCGGGGAGGTGTTGCTCTGAGACTGAGACTTGGCGCGTGCATGGGCTGCGTTGAGAGTTGAGATGGGTTGGGCAAGGTGGATTGGGCAGATGGACGAGGGTGGGAGGCACGTGCAAGGGCTCGTTAGTGCGCAGAGTGGTGGCTGTTGTTCGTGAATCACCTCCTTCATTCCCCATCATATTAAATAATTTAGTGCTCCCTATCGCCCAATTCTGTTGTCTTGTTGTCCGACCTGACAGCTGAACGGCATCACACTCTTGTTCTTGTTCTCCAAACTCCATAATATAATCTGGGCTCCCTTTCTTTTTGTTTTTGTTCCTCTGCGCCATCTCGTCAAAGTCTGTGGTCATGACGGGATCTATGTAAACCTTGATCATGGTCGATGCTGCGCATACCATTAGTGCATGTCCTAAGGTCAAGACCTGGACAATCACCCTCCTGGGGAGGACGGCCATTTCTTTCTTTTGTAAGCCCACCTGTACCGCTGTCCTCATTTGCCACCACACGCCCTGGTGTGATACCGGGAAAACAAGGATATCCATTTCTCGCCTAAGCCTTATAAGAAAAGAATCAAGGTCTTATTGTCGTTGTCTCCACTGGTTATGCAGATCCAGGGCATTCACTTGTCCTCTAAGCATAAGCATGCGCCAGTTTGTTTGTATTCTCTGGGAAGAGGGAAGGGAAGGCGTATATAATGACTAGAGCGGGACATGAGTTGAAGCAATCGCCACACCCAGTCACTCGTCCGTCCGTCATCTGTCGACGCTCTCGCTTTCTTTCAGCTCCTTGCTATAAATCTCCTAAACGATACTCAGCTCCTTGCTATCTATCCAACTCAACACCTCGTCAATAAAATAAAATAATGCGTCTTCGAAACTACAAAGAAACCATCCCCTACACCATCGAAGACACCCTCCTAGACGTGCACCCCCACTCCCTCGAGCGACCATTCCACTGGCCCGCATCAGTAAGTAAAATACCAACCCACCTCTGGTTCCCGTCAGAAGTCTTACGCTTACCTATCTTCCTCCTATATAGATAGGCGAACGAGTATGGGTGTTAGCCGGCGACGAAAAGGAAGACTACGTCCGCTGGCGCCAAGGAACAGTCTGTAGCGAGAAAAACAAAGTCTACTGCGATAGGGTACGTTCTGTTCACATTCCTTCCTTCCTTCCTTCCTTCCTTCCTTCCTTCATACTCTCCTTTTTTATGACGCTAACGACAAAAAATAAAATCATACAGGGTATCTTCCGCACCTTCTCCGTTCGATATTTCGTGAAACGCCGCGAACTGGTGGCCGATTTCGTTCCGGGGCTGCAGATGGAGATGAAGCCCGACTCACCAGAAGTGAGAGAGCTGCTCCGACAAGATGGGGTGGCGCTGTAACTGTAAATTTACTTGCCCTGCCTTACTTACAGTACTTGTTATTTTTCTATACCGTACATACTTAAGTATACCCGTATCTAATCTAATCGTTCAGGCAGCATGTATTTATTTGACCTGCACAAGCATAGCATCACTTTTCCCGTGTCCTTGTCTGTGCGGCAATCCCGACGTCACGCTTGCTTCACGCGTGCTTTCACGCCACTTGCAATGAATGGTTTTCCGAAAACTGGTAACCTGGGCTCAAGCGTGGACTTCCACAGCCGCAGCCATTGTAGCACGGTTTTCGTCGCGCCCTTATATTCTGGTCCTTGCGCGTGTGTTAGTACCAAGGCTAAAATTCCCAAATGCCCTCCTACCTCGTCTAGGTGTCTTGATGTCTGACTCTTTATCATCTGTCTCTTAACCTCGTGCTGCAGCTACCGACCTCAAGGTTTGCCCTCAAACATTGGACTGGCTTGAGGTCGTCGTGTTTCTCTTTAGTCCTCTTCTTCGGGCATCTAGCGACCTTGTTAACTTTCATACGACTTGACATAGCTTGTCGCACAATCAGCAGTATACAAGTCGCATATGCAGGCCGCGTCTACGCCTACAACTGGAGAGTTTGTCAACTGAGTTGTCCTCGTTTCTTCATTCTTCTTCATTCCCGAAATTGACGGCCTGGATGACGTTTGGGTTGTATGCGATTTGACATGTATCGCCCCGGGACAGGTGCTCTTGTATTTCTTTCTTGGATGGCGCTATTTCAAGAGATGATTAATGCTGTACAACACGAGTATTACTTTCTGTCTGGACTATTGGGTTCAGAGTGGAAGTACGATGGCGTTGAAGCTGTGCTGCCTTAGGGTCGCGATTCTCTTCAGTCTTCTTCCTTCGCGCATCTAGCTTCGTTGAAAACTGGAAACCTATATACGACTTGACATGGTTCGCTGTATTGTTGCACAATCAACAGTATGTGGTATGTAGCCATATGCAGGCGTCGGTTTCCTCCTCTTCATGATCCTTCATCCCGAAATTGACGGCCTTCGACCGTTGTGCTGGATCCAAATTCACATGTATCGCTTGGGGACGAATGCTATGGGTTTTCTTCCTTACTTGGATGGCATGTGTGATTGTTGCAAGATCAGTCAATCCTGTACAGACGAGTCTTGTTTTGTGGACCGAGGTTATTGGGCTCAGAGTGGAAATACGATGGTGTTGAAGCTATGCGGCTCACAGCCGCCGGATGTTTGCTGATTGTGGCGCAAGGGAAAATATGTACGAAAATGTTTTCTAATTGCTTCATGCGACCCAAAAGTACATAAGTATTATAATGCCGTACGACCTGCCTGCGATCTTTTCGTTAAGTGGGGTTGTCCGTAGTCTGCAGCCCGAGAACGCCTCAAGGGCATTTATCGGACAACATTTTATGCTAGACAAGTCTCTGACACAAATGCTATCCTGCTCAACATTATTTTGACCTATCACGCACTACCCCATGTATCATTATCTTCCGTAAAGCGCAGGATGCAGTGTTCCACCCAAGTGACCCGAAGTCGAACAATGGAAATGGATGGCAGGCTTATCCGAGGAGGTCAACCAGGATACATGGTGCCTAGCTTTGTCAGGGATAATCACTTGTGATATTGTGGAGAGAGAGAGAGGTCAAGATCTGTTGCCGCAAGCTTGGAATACTCCACAAATGGTGCCATTGACCAGGAACGTACGGTCAGCGGTGACATGATAAAAGGTGATGGAGTCTCATCTTGGTGCCGACTTGCCTCAGGTGGCGAGAAAGCCTATCACGCCAACATGGGTCCAGGACAGGAAAGGCTCCATGAAATCAACTCAGTTCTCCGGTTGAATGAGTTTCCCATTCCCATTGTATGAGGGATCATTGTACAGTATGTATGAAGGACACATCATATCACATCAATGATAGACTCAAACTTCCGGTAGCGCAGTACATGTACTTGTGGCAGCATGCCATACACACGGCGCTTGGATTTTCAAAGGACAACAAGATGCTGTGAGTGGTGACGGCAGCCGCAAGGAAAGGCTCTCCATACAAACTCCAGAATCACACCGCATTGGCTGCACAAGCCGATCCACACGGTCCCGGTACCAGGATGGGCGGGACGGCCTTGGATGGTAACGAGCTTGTGGAGATAGAAATTGATACATCAAAAATCAAGACCACAATCAACTTACGCACTGGGTGCACTAGTGCGTTACTTGTAAGAGGCAAGTCTTGGGTAAGGTTGCCAACCCTGGACGCATCTGACGATGTCAATAAACGACCTGTGGCGTTGGGAATGTTCATGTACTTACCCCTCTGCAGAGCAGCGGCGTCGCCGCATCACCTCCAGGCTGAGTATCCGAGCTGCCGAGGTACAAATGGATAAAGCAGATATCATCGAACAATGCCCCAGCGTGCGGTGCTGATGCGTTTGCGAAAAATCCGCACAACGCCATCGCCTAACGCGTTACAAGTTACAAAGTCATCCGAGTTGAACCCGAGTTAGTATGGGACGCATATCCAGGTTCCAAGTACCAAATGGTCGGTCAGAGTCAGATCAGGACGGTCAAATGATCTTTCTAATTATTGCGGTTCCCTGCAACGGCATACTCACTTTCGCGCTTCGCTTGGATGCACGGATTGGAGCCGTCGAATCGAATGTTATGTTATCTGCTGACTTGTCTGCTCAGTCCCCACTAGCGAACATTCTACCAACAGCCAAGCTTCCAAGGTCCCCTAAAGCGTGGATGCGGTTTCGGTGCGGTGGAGATAAAGATTTGTAGCGATGCGAGCAACTTCCAGAGTTGCAGAACAACATCGAATCATCACAGTTGCCGGGCCTACAAGGAAGGCGGGCCAGGGCTTTGGACAAGGACAGGTTCACAGTTATTCTGTTGGGCGTATGCGGTTCTGAACACTCCACCACCTACCCCGTCCGTCCGTCCATCATCCCGATCCAGTTCCGGTCCAGGCCAAAACTGATATAACAAAACAAACTCCCATTTGGGGTTTGGCGCGTGAATTCCTTATAGAATGGGAGATGGATGAAGGATGATGATGATGATGATGATAATCACCCAAAGAATGAGATTTATTCATGTAGATCTGGGAGAGTTCCAGGTGCGGCCCTGGTGCGTCGTCAAGGTGGATGTGTCGAAATTACCGTTTTAGGAAAACGCTCGTGCGTCCGCAGATGGACAGTGCGAATCTGTCGCTAAATCTCCGTGGGCCTTGGTGGCGGTGACTCCATCAGGTACTGCTAAGTCTGTTTATCGACCGCCCTTCCTTCCTTGGGCTTGCTTGCCTGAATTCCCTTTTCGGGGAGGGAGTTCAGAACGTTCGAGCAATCTACGACTCCGTGTTCGGAGCTGCTATGCTATGTATACATTGCTACCCCCCAACGCTTAATTGCGTTCATCACGCTTCGTCAGATTCTGTGGGGCTTTCTTTCGGTGCTTTATTTCTCTTCAAGTGGACTGCGAGATCTCTCTCATGCGGGCTTCGTTTGTTTTTCTCGTGGCAGGTTCAAGCGCTGCTGTGCATCTGTCAACCCAAGTCTTGTTTGGGCAGACCCCTCTGCGCCACACTCCCTACGCCGGTATCCAAGAATGACGCGTCCCTATCTAGCTTAGTGAACTAAACCTACTAAACCTGGTGTTCCCTGCAATGATATGTTGGATAACATATCATTTTGTGGTGGAACATAACAAACATATCACAGGACAAGACTCTCGACCTAATGGACCCACTTGGATGCAGCTGAATGCAATACCCTGGCTTTGGCTGTACGGCAGGAATGTTAGGCTCTTATTGAACAGCCCCTCTTGTGTTCCGAGTTCGTCATTCGTGGTGGGACATATCACAGGACAAGACTCTTGACCCATTGGACCCACGGTGAATAGCCTTGAATGCAGTACCCTGGCTCTTGCTGTAGCTGTATGGCAGGGACGGTATGATTGTGTTCTTATTTGTCGACCGCCCCTCTTGTGTTCCGAGTTGTTCTAGTCGGTTCTTGGACCCAAGTACACTAACCGACAAGCCCGGTTACAATTACAATGATTGCCACCACCCGACGCACGCAACAAATAACGGCAAAATCAAACGCTGCCTTCCCTTGTGTTACACGTATCACTATTCTATTACTTATACTCATTGGCGCTATTACTAAGAAGAGCGCAAGTTCCAACAACACATCACCCGAGTAACTGCGTCGATACTTTGATCAGGACAACACGCTCACGCCAGAAGATAATGCACTAGCGTGGTGATCACAACATTTGCATTTGCGAAACCTCTCAGGCTTGGGGCCGCGCACAACTGATGGATTGGATACCGGATACCGGATGTCGAATGGCTGATACTATCTAAAATCTAATACTGTCTTCTTTCTTCATATGACACTACTTATAGATGGATACTTAGATGGATACTTAGATGGACGAGTTCCTAGGAGATTCTCAAAACGCTGGCTTCCCTGGATGGACACGCGCACGCGGGGGATAACTCTAAATAAGTGCTTAGCAAATCTGCGTTTCTTTTCTTTTCTTTTCTTTTCTCAATCGATTTGATTTGGTTTACGTTCTTTACGTAATCGGTAATCGGTAATCGGAAAACGAAAAACACAATACAAATTTAGCCAGATTCTAGCTTTGCTTTGGGTGCATGAACACTTCCCGAAGCGGTGTGGTGCGCCTTTCCCCTTTTCCCCTCTTTCACCCGAAATACATTATTATACATTGAATTGTGAATGTGAGTGCGATACGACGGCAGAGAGAAAGAATTGATACACGATACTACTTTCTGATACTGAAGACACCGGTTCAAGTCCTGTTTATAGCCTTGTCCAAGCTTCATCCTCATCTGGGCAATCTATCGCGTCCAGGAATAACGCTGAGCCTGAACAAACCTGAGCCTGAGGGTGAACCTGAAGCTGATCAGTGCCCACGGAGTTGTGCTTGTGCTTACCAGACTCAGAGAGAGTCATTGACATTACATTTACATCGCATTATTACATCGACATCGGCGTCGACATCGCATCGCATCGCTTGTATTGTATTGAGTTCCTTTCTGTTTCTGGGTTCTGTTTCTGTTTCTGATGTGAGATGTGAATGGAATGTGGATGTGAATACATGTACGGGAGAAAGGGAAGGAAAGGGAAAAGTCTGAGTCTAAGTCGGTCTGAGTGACACTGATCGTCGTATCGTATTCGTGTCGTATCGTGTCGTATCTTGTCGTATCGGTTGTTGTGAGACCGGCGGGTCCGAGCGTGCGTATACTATATAGCGGAGGTTACATACATAAATGCTGATGAACATGAAGCCAAGACTTGTTCAGGAAAGTTTCACCGGCGCGGGAGGCGCAAAGTGCGTTGACAAAGGAGAAATAGAAATAAAGATGATCATGACGAAATGAGGTGAATTGCATCCTTCCGTCCGTTACCGTGTGTGTGTGGGCCATGTCATGTCATGGACCCAATGCAATGCAATGTGCAATGTCACTGATCAATGCGTGCGTGCGTGCCGTGCATTTTTCAGGACTCGGACTCGGACTCGGACTCGGAGCATGGGGCTGCTGCGATGGCACTGGCGATGGTGATGGATCGTGGCGGGTATTGTGTGCGCGTAGATCCGAAGGGAAGAATGACGGGCTTATTTGCAGGTCAGGTCAATCCGAATCGACGAGAGAAAGAATGTCGATGGAGATGGAGATGGAGATGGGGATGGGGATGGGTTTTCGAGGGTCATTGCTTTGTTATTTCACTCGGCTTGTCAATGATAATTGCATTAGGGCGATACGTTCTGTTCCAAGTATTGATCGAGTTCAGACTGAGATAATCGCCTACATTAGAGTGCCATTGATCAATCTGAGTCCTATACTATGGAAGGAAGAAGAAGGAAGAGGTGCCAGTTGCCCGGTATGTCTATTCTATGTCATGTAATAATGTAATGTAAATTTGGTCTATTGTTCTGTCTCGGAGAGTTTCCACAAAGGAGGGTTCGAAAACGCCACAGCCTGAGAGGGATCATTTGGGACGCATTGCCCTGAGGACAAGAGAACGTGGAGAAGACGCAGTATAGTTGCGGCGGGGGTAAGGGTAAAGGAAAAGGACAGTGGGTGTGGATGTGGATGGATACGATCTGGCACATGGCAGCTGGCTTACGGAACAAAGAAAATAAATAAGCAGGACTGTCGAGAGGAGTGGGTGACAAAGACAAAGGGGAAGTTGAAGCGGTGAGGGAAATGGAGGTCACCGCGAGATTTCGGAGGTGGTATAGGGTAACGACGAGCCCAAAGGCCATCCCAGATCAGTTGAAGCGAAAAGAAGGCTGGAAAAGGCGATGGACAAGACCTGCGCAAGGGTGGAAAGAAGGGCCGCACGTGATGGGCTAAGGCCTAGCAGGAGGGGCGTTAAGGGAAAGGCTATGGGGAATCCCTGGGGAATCCCCGCGGCCGTGTGTGCCGAGGAGGGAGTTTTAAATAATGGTGAAATAAGAAACGAAAGAAATAGATTTTTTTAGGGAAGGTCGGGTTGATGGTTCAAACGCGGGAGAGATCCCCTGTTTGCTGTTTGTTCTCCAAGCGGAAAATGTAGATGGGCCAGGTCAGGTCAGGTCAGGTCTTGCCAGTGCCATCCTCCGAGCCCGCTTTCCGTACTTATTAAATATCAATATTATGCCCCGCCCTCTATTCCTCCCCTTCCAGCCATGGCCTTTTATACGCCAGCTGCAATAATCCCTTGCTCTCCCGACGCAATGAATGCAACTCTCCCTTCCATCATCAACTCATGGGCGAGCTGGCGCGCTTCATCCTCAAAGTCAGATGCTCCGATCACTCCACCCATGACTTCCACTTTCCAGTCGCGCACACCCGCTGCTCAACCCCTGCTACAACAGCAACACCGATCAGAACAACGAATGACGCTGCCGCCTATAGCTCACCTCGAGCGTCATCTGCCGCCATGTAAGCAATGTGCGGTTTTTGCTAATTAATTAACGCGTCTGATTTCGGCCAGCAGTAACTCCCCCAGAGGACATTCCACAGCCCTCTCGCATTCCCCTGCCTAAACTCGCAACGGAGGACTTTTTCCAGTCGAAACCGGCAGTGCCAGATGAGACACCGCATTTCGTCGATTGGTTCGACTTTACACGGACGCGTCCGGCAAATTTCATAGCAGAGAAGACTTGCGAGATGATCTGCTACCTCTGGTTTGCCGTACCCCCTCCAGAACGAGCCAGCACATCCACATCCACATCCACCACCAACTCCCCTCCGCTCTTTTCACGCGGCTCGTCGCCGTCCACACTCCAACTCGTCGTCACGAAACCCTTCATGCAGTTCATGCAGAAACTGCTAGAGACGACACAGGTGTCGCAGTCCGTCATCGTCCTTTCATTGCACTATATACACCGCCTCAAAGAGCGCAACCAATGCACCCCAGCGCAGTCTGGTAGCGAGTTCCGGATAGCAGTAACAGGCCTAATGATGGCCAACAAATTTCTTGACGAGTACGTTTTTTTTCTCTTCCCTTCACCCCTAAAAATGGTACTTACGGTGAAACAGCAACACATACACCAACAAAACATGGTCAGAAGTCTCCGGTATTGAATTGGAGGAGATCAACCGCATGGAACGCGAATTCCTGTTCGGCGTGGACTTCAACCTCTACGTCGACAAATTCACATACGACGCATGGCTCAACCTCCTCAAAGGGCTCGTCATGGCCGTAGAGCGCGACAGCAAGCGCTTCCACAAGTCGAGAAACCCCGTGCACCGCTCCCGGCTCGCAACGGCGAATTACCACCACCCGTCGTCGGGTGGGCCAAGTTCGCGGGTGTACACGACGTCATCGAGGCAGAGAGCACCGTCATACCGTCATCGCGCCAGATCGACCTCGCCTACGAGCCGGACCGTGTCGTGTCCGCAGAACATGCAAGCTTCTCTCCCGCCTCCACCCGCGACCTCGCACGGACCCTCCGCTGCGTCCCATGCGCACTACGCCTCGTCCCTCACCTCCTCGCCCACCCCGCGCTCGAACAAACGATCCGCAGAAGACGCGTTTTCGCCTACCAGCGCGACCTTCTCCCAGTTGCCCAGTAAAAGGCCTCTCTCCATGTCCTTGCAGATACCAGAGTACCGCCAGAGCACGTACGCGAGCTCCGCGGGGCCGAGTGTAGGCGCAAGCTCGAATCCAAATTCGAATGGCGGGAGCGGGACGGGGAGTTCGCCGTTGGAGGGGTTGGCGTTCGATAAGATGTCGTTAATTGGGGGACATTCGCCTTTGGAGAGTAACACTCGTTGGAATAGCAATGCGGGAGAGACGAGTGTGAGTAGCGGCGGAGGAACGACGATGCGGAACTCGGTGGTTCCTGAGACTTTGGTCACTGCCTATTCCCTAGACGAAGGAAGAAGAAGCGCGGTGCCGCAGAATTTGTACTTCTATTCGCTGGCTTGCTCGCCGCTTGTGGATTCTTCGGAGGAGGAGGAGAATCGCACGCGGAAAGCGCGGTTGAGGTATCATCAGCCGAGCTCTGCCAATTCTTCCTCGGCGGGGTCGTCGGCGTATGCGTACGCGGATATGAACGGGGCGTCCTCTGGCGCTCTTTACAACACCTCCAACTCCAATTCCACCCTCCAACCTCCTCAAGCTTCCCAGCAACAGCAACAACATTCGTCTTCCTCAGCATCGTACGCGCCTCCAACGCGGTACCTAACCCACCCTCACCTCGCCCCCCTCCCCATCCCCGCAGTCGTCCAAAGCGCCTCCACGAGCCCCGCCATGACAATGGGCATGGACGTGGGCCTGCCAATGAATGCTGGGCGCTTGCATGCGCTGCCGCATTTTAGGGACGACGTGTGGGCGAGGCCGGCGTATTCGAGTTCGGGTTCGAGTTCGAGTTTGACGCAGGGCGGTTCGACGTCAGGGCAAGGGGGGGAGAGGGAGTATGGGGTTGGGTATGGGTATTCGGGGCAGTTGGGGCAGGGGCGGACAATTTATTCGGCGCAGGCACAGCAGGGGCAGCAGCAGGAGACAGAGCAGCAGATGGATTACGAGTCTACTTCGTCGTCGGTCCAGCAGCAACAGCAGCAGCCTCAGCACGGGTACGCGTCAAGTCCGCATACATCCACCCAAACACAAGTAGCCACACCCCCCATCTCAGCAACCTACCACTCGCACCACTCCCACTCCTCCCACTCCTCCCTCTCTTCCTCCGCTTCCACATCCTCCTCATCCACCACCACCACCTCCCGCCCCCCAATCCCCTCCGCCCCCTTCGCAAACGCAGGCCCCCCAGGCGTCGGCGTGCAGTTTTACCCCACGCCCGTGGTGCAGAGCTCGGGGTACTACGACCCTGCGAATGCCCATGGGAATGGGAATGCGTATGGGAATGCGTATGATTATGGGTATTATGGGCATGCGTATCCGCAGCCGCATAATCCGAGGACGGGGGGGCATGCGAGTTGGGTTAGGATGCGGAATGGGGGGGATTGCTGAGGTGTTTTTTCTCTCCTGTCGTTTCGTCTCCTCTCTTCTCGTGGCTTTCGTTGCGTGTCGTTTTGTGTGTGTGTGTGTCTTGGGTCTTTTGGGCTGTTGGGCAAGAAAAGAACTTTCTCTCTAAACTTTCTCTCTAACATTCATTCGTTTGTGGTATACGACTTTTCACGACCTAACTTACACTCTCTAGTTGATCGCCTCCGTATCCCTATCTCTATCATACTGCCTCTACCGTCTACCGCAGGTCTACCGTGCATCGGTTATTATTATTATTACACACCCGCATTATACGCATACTATTGGCTCTTGCATTTCTTTCTTTCTTTCATTCGCATTTCTTTTGCATCCTCTTTTTTTCGTCTATCCGACTCTAGCATACATGTTTACATTTCGCAGCCATACATGTTCATGACCCCCTCATTCCTTCCTTCTTTCCGTCTTCACACTCCCATTCAGCAATTAGCATTCGGCATTTCGCATTCTGCATGCATCATTTTCACGCTCGCTCTCGCATTAGCATACAGTCATAGTTCTTACTTTCACGCATTGATAGATACTACGATACTACAATCAGCTACAATCAATACAGACTATTCATTCATTCATTCATTCATTCGCCATCGCTGTCGATGGGTCTTTCCTGGGCAATACAAGGCTTTATATACAATCAGATTAATCTCGACGCGCATTTGGAACTTTCTTCGCATGTCTGGAATTCTATTCCATTCTATTCTATTCAGTTTTCCGATGTCCTATTTTCACGTAGGAACGAACGCTCTATAGCCGACATACATACATACCATACCCTATCATACCTTACCATACTGCACCATACCATACCCATACCCATACCCATCAGCCAAGTCCATACCCACCCTACCCACCCTACTTACTTCCTCGCAGCTTAAAGCAACTGCTTACTTGCTTGCTTACTTACCGCTTGCCCTACTTTGATTCTATTCTAATAGCCCCCATCCGGTAGGGTTAATGCCACCCTACCCTACAGCATCCCACCCCACTCCGGCGCTCTCAGTGTCAGAGAACACCTGCTTTCGTACCTGCATAGCATTATGGAATAGAATAGAATAGAATAGACGAGGTCTGCTTCCGAAGGAAAGCAAAGAAAATCTGGCGGAGGCTTAATTAGCTTTCCTGCCAGCTTCAGATCGCGTGAGATTGGGATGGGATTGGGATGGGATTGGATGGGATGGGAGTGGCAGCGCCGGCTGTGTGTGTGTGTGGCTTCCTTCCTTTCCTTTCCTTCCTTCGCACGTTGACGTTCGACGCTGTGCGCTATGTATGGTATGGCGATAGATGGAGATGGAGATGTGGGTAGGGTAGATTCAGGCTTTATTTATCGCGTACGTACGCGTTGGAACGGATGTGATTCAGCTGAGGTGATTGATGCTTACTGAGCGAGAAGAGACTTTGACTGGCCGAATGAATGACTGGATGAATGAATTGGATGGATTGGATGGATGGATGGATGGATGTGCGTGCGCGTGATGAGCTGGGTTAGAATCGGAAAGAACTGCAGAGAATCCGAGGTAGAATAAGGCAAAGGCAAAGAAAGGCAAAGGGGAAGGGAACGGGAAACGCTCGGGCTTCACTGGCATTGGGTTGACGTTGATGGCGTTAGCACGATTTCTTGGGAACGCCTGGTGCGGATTATTTTCAGGAACGCATAGCGCAAGCAGTAAGCACTCCAATATGCATACATTACATTACATTGCTTGCCCTTCACGCAAGGTGGGGCGACTCCGGAGAGTAACATGTACGCATTCGTATTCGATTCGTCCGGAGGCTCTGGGAAGGAATTAAGGTTATGCGGATAACCGCTGGACATATGTAGAAGAGATACTGGATACAGCCTCGTGCGGCTTCCGTGCCACAAAAACCGCATAGATACGAACGAAATGCAAAGCAAATACAGTATGTACATCCCACTTACATCCAGCCAAGGAGGGGATGGGAATGGACGCCCGTCCGCAGCCTTCTGGACCTTAGCCTTAGCACTTAGCATGAGTCCTGACGCTGGAGTTTGAAATTTGGCTCCCGTGGCTGGACGGGGTGAGTAAGTGAGTAGAGTAAGCGGCGTAAGCGTGAAGGGTCCGTACGATCCAGACGTGCAAAGCTTGAATTGGGAACCTGAGAAGGGAAGATGAAGATGAGGCAGAAAGGCTCCGGAAGGTAGGGCATCGATATTGATAATAATTACAGTAATCCACATCTTCGGTCTTCCCAATATCGGTGTTAGCCAATTATGGATGGATGTGGCTATGGACGGAGTCGTCTCGTTACATACATAGCATAGTATACTATACTATACACTCCAGTGCCAGCCTGAGTTGAGTTGACGCACGGAATCGGCTGGTCGATGGGTTTCTTGGACAAGCGTTGTTGCCCCTTAAGCTCGGAGGCCGCCATATTGACGAAGGTACCCGTGTGCAATAGTAGTAGTCACGATTGATTGAGGCATCGCACGAATTCAGACACTTGGGTAAATATGTATGTAAGCTCGTCGTGCAGTGGATCTCGAGCTCTGATCAGAACAATGGACTTGGAGATCAAGCTTTCACGGTCGCAACACGCTTCGCCAACGCGACACAACGCTAGCGAGAGCGCGGTGCGTTTCAAGATGGAGCCCATTTAGGTGCGGTACAGGCATAGACATCACCCTGCTGATAGATAGATAGATAGAGATAGATAGATATGGAGATCTGCCCTTTCATCAACCCTCGATAAGTAGTGTGAGTATATTCGAGCGAGGAAGATGGCATACGTGAGCGCTGGGGAGCGCTTTGATTGTCTGCGAGCGCGAGTTGAAGGAACAAAGATGCAAGCTCTCAGCTTGGAGCCAGAAAACGCGTGTGGTCTTCCCAACTTGGGTCTGGGCAATTTATCTCGATTTGGCAGGGAAATGAGATGCAGTCAAAGGGCGAGCATGGAATGCCAGCGTTGTTGTTGGGGACGAGAGATGGAACCCACTCTCTCATCCCATCTCGTCCTTCCCTGGTCCACGGATTTTGCGTTGCCGCGGCCGCGGCCGGTGTGGATGAAAGGGGCAGGAGCCGTTTTGAAAGGGGGGCATGAAGCAAATTCACGTTGGAGATTCGCCCGAGGTTCGTACGCGCCGGATCAGGAAGGGATCAGGAGTTGCCTTGTCCAGTTGCTTTTCGTCCGAGATGACGAGTGATGCCTATCTGATTTCTATGGTGCTAGTAGTGCTGTAAGTGTTGCCACTTGCCACTATCAGAGGACCACGGCAGGTCTGTGCGAAATGCGAAACGAGGGCATGAGCTTGTTGTGTTGATGAGGGTGACGGCAGAGGCGAGATAACATTTCGAGATTTGAGATTCATATTTCCAAAGCCGAAGAACGTGTCAATTGATAGATGGGTGTTGTCCCGTTTCGGAGCATGACACGCTTCCGGACATGTTTCCGGGTTGTTTGGAACTTGGTGGGGATCATCATGCCGCCATCGTTTTCTGAAAATTTGTACCGTGCACCGGAGTGCTAGTGGCAGCGGCAGCGGCAGCGCGTAACCGCAATGATGAAGTCAATAACTTGAAAATTGTTTGGGATGCGTTTTTGCAATTTCGTGATAACTTACACATGCCTCGCGTATCGTCTTGGTGCGGCCACCATGTGATCCGGAGATCGAAAGCTGCGGACTACGACCATATATACATTGCACGTCTGGTAAGCAGGCAGGCTCAATCAAATCTATACGGTGGGCGATCTTGGTACGAGACTAGTTCTGGGAGGGTAACCCCGTTTTGTTTGGGAGATCTGGGAAATGGTTATTGAAATGTGGCTGTGGAGACGAAGAACATGAGGAAGGGCACCACTTTGGGATGAGGTGATAGGGTGCGAGTGTGGCGCGGATAAAATATACGAGGGTAGTTACAGTGGACCTGCGCTAGCGCTTTGTCATTGATCTTATTTTTCATGATTTCCTTACTGACTTGATCATTTGTACTTGGTTCAAGCATTTTTCGTTAGCAAACGTCCTCAAAGGGTGAAATATAATTGGGGCACCGGGCTAAATGTCCGGTGCCTATGTTCTAAGACGCTTTGGGGTGCGCCACGCTGATGCCATGAACGGTTGGCGCGCTCGCCGCTCAGAGTCATCTTCACGGTCATTTTACGACTCAATTGATCAGGAGATTCATTATGCTCGGAAGAAAATAAAGGAGAGGTGCCATCTGGTGCCATTGGAAACGATATCCTACTCATTCCAGTCGTAATAGATATCCAGGCATGCAACGGGCCTTTGTCAACTTTTTAGTAGACTACCCCTCATTGTGCTAACACAACCCTACTACCTGCTAGTGTTGCCATGCAATTGATCATATTCATTATTCATGAATGCACGAAAGGCCGGATGAAAGAGCAATACAGTAAAAAAACCGGTCCTGCAGGGTGCTGATTTCTGGTGGTCCCCGCCGCTTGATTGGATTTGGAGTTACTCGCTTTGGTAAGTGAGGAAAGATGTGCGCATGCATGTGATGGACGCGCGTGTATTATACAAATGGCGGTGAATCAGAAAGCTAAGCTTGGTACGCTACATATCATGTCTGAGATAGCCATGGGGAATGCTGCGAGATGCTCCGGCTGCAACATGGTCAGGGAGCACTTTAAGACTCAGGGATGCAGGTAAAGAGCCCGGTCGGCCCATATACTTCATAGACGGGTTCGACGTTGACTCCGTTAGGGGTCTTGCGTCCCATTTAACCCCTCCAAAGTAATATGGGGAACTCCACTTATCGGTTGACATTGGAAGGTTTCTAAGAAGTGTGATGTCAGTCGTATGTGCGCTATATTCCGTTGTTGTTAGAAATCAGATTTGCAGTTGTTGAGCAGTCATTTAGAACTGCACAGTAGCAGCCATCCCTGTTCGGACGATTGCATCATGCTTCCGATTAGGGACTGGGCCAGAGTTAAGGCAAGGTACGAATATAGTCGTTCAACATACAAAGTTTGTCAGAAATTGATCGCCACCGTCCGACTCCACCTGAATAGGCATGATGTTCTCCGAGATTAAATGTGTGATATCACCATTCCAATGATTCTCAAGTCGGGCAGGGACCGCAGGGTGACAGAACTTGATAAAGTCAAGCATTCACGGGCCTTGGTAGGCGCATGTTACATATCGCTGGGAGCTGAACGTATCTTGATTGATTTCAATCGTAACCCCAAAGGCATCGCTATCCGTGGCGCTGGTATGACTCGAAGGCGTCAGGTCAGACTAAGTCAGGAATCAGGATCTGTCCACTTGTAAGTAAAGCGAGTCGGAATTGGGGTCCGGTGTTGTATCTTCTCTGCCCCGCGGTGGAAGACCCTGTACACGGATCCCAAGAACCTCAGGCTGTCTAAGAACGCCGAAATGCCAGAGGTTAGAATGCCGTCATGTTGATCATGAAGGGACCAGGAAACCTGAGGGAGTAACGCTTCTGATTTGTTGTCGTCTGAGTGAGGGTCGACCCGTGAATAGTGAGAACAAACACATGTACATGTCAAGTCGTAGACAGTAGAGTGAATAGCGACGGAAAGACTCCGAGGTGTGTTATTATGGCTCGTCACATAAAAAGTGACGGTATGTGAATTCGGGACCAAAATACGTAGGTTTTTAACATCCAAGGGAGTTCAGTGCCAAATGCATTCCTGGCTGGGAACGTTACCGGACTAAAAGGAGTTCGCTTCGGAGTCCGGTTTCTTCTCGGCGGTGTTTTGGGGTAATGATAGAAGGCGAGCTTCCTCGGTGCGCAGCTGAATCATTGCAGTGTCTCTGAAAGCCTGCACATGAGAAGAAAGTGGCAGTGAGCTGGAAATTCGAGGACGATCCGATGCGACATGTTGTCCCGTAATCCGTCGCGGATCCAGAACCTTCGCCTTCGGCGGGCGAAGGTACATAAAATTTGAGCAGCCCTCGTGCTTACCTGCGTGAACATATACCCTGCAAGGGCACCGCTAACTATTGAAACGATGAGAATGGAGTAGAATCACTCGGTCTATTTGCGAAAACTAATCGGAAGATGCTTACGAACGCCGCAGAAAAGGGTCATATTTCTCTTGAAACCGAAAAGGCGTGAGCCAATAACGGCTGAATTCAGCCACACAAGTACAGAGTCGGACGACAAAGCAGAAGTACACATGTAGAAAAGATGGCAGGATGTTTGTGATCCCTTTGTCAACTCGATCTGTTGGAAAGGTGCTTGCCTGATGCTAATCCGGAGGTAAGGCCAGCGAAAAGGCCCTCTTTTCTCGCTTCCTGTAATAGTATCAAGTGAATATTAACATGACATCGCACGGCAGGAATTCTGGCTCCGAGGCTTACCAGGGTTACGCGTTCAACGGCATCAGGAGGAAGAGCAGTAGCAGTGGTACCATTACCATTTGCGAAGTCGGACCTATTCATGTCTGGAATCTTCGGTAGATTCTTGACGGTTTTGCAGATACCAGCGGATATTCAATCGTTCAAATGAAGATCAGAGCAGGAGACACATAGACAAATGGGGTTTGTTTGGGTCGTTGGACTGGCTGGGAGAGACAGGCTCGGGCTGTTGGCGGAAGAGAACAACCGACTCGGAAGGCGGTCACACCCATAACGATACATCACGTGGGTTCGCGCCGTCACGCCCGACTTCGGACGTTACGTCACGCTCCCCTGACCGCCCTCTACAGCAACCCTCTGAGCTGCAACTAGACGATCGTGAACCTGTATTCATCTCATTCCACTGAAATGGCATCGCGAAAGAAGAAATCTGTGAATGCTCTTCAGGAAATCTACGACTCGATCATGGGTGCAGATGTTAACCTCCATGATATGCTCGTGTATTTGGGCTAAACCTTTTGCAGAGTCACTTTCGAGAATCAAGCCTTTGCTTGATGACCCCAAACATCCGGACTTTCCCTCCGTAATGCAGGATCTCAATCAAGTAGCTTCTTTGGCAGAGAATTTCACAGAACAGCGGCCAAAGTTCAGCAGGAGTAGTTGGAACGATCTCGCAGATTCCCTCGACCAAGAAGGTCAGTTCAGTTCACCCTGGTCTGTGGGTATTGGGTACTGAATGTACGCCCACATTGAAGGCGTTAATCTATGGAATATAAGTGGATTACTCCGTAAATATCCGCAGGAAAATAGCGAAGCCCATACAGGCGGTTGTGAGTCCTTCTATAGGTACCGTCGAGCGGCGTTCAACCTCGATTGATGCGTAAATTCAGTGAGGCTTGCGGCATTCCGCCTGGTTGAGGCCGGACTAGAAGTAAAACCCGCGATAGAAAGTTCGTGTGACAATCTACCCACGGAAAATGCTCATTGAGTGGATGCTGATCGTGAATGATTATCTAGCTCTGATCCATGTGCTTCAACTGGCAAGCAAGACTGGGATGACCCTCTGCGGTACGCTACCTGTTGCAGGTCTAGTAAAACACGGTACTTCTCAGTGGGACTAAATCGCTTCTTCCTCCATCAGACCTTGGAAATAATCTTGTGGCGTCCAGTGTTCTGACAAGCGCAGCCAAGGTAATTATATGCTGAGTTCTCCCATCACAGCGTCATTAACATTGATAGTTCGAAGAACAATTGAGAAATGCGACTGACTCGGAAGGTACACATCGACAAGCCATCGCAAGCGCTACTGTCGTGTACTTTTCCGGCAGAATGGAAGCGGTGCGTTTTATCGCGGGTCGCACGTTGATGGAGATGTGATCCTTCCTTAAGGCCTGGAAGGAGGGTAATCATACTGTGGCAGATTATATGTCACGGAAGATCACAGGCAAGTTTGCTCTTGAGGTTGCGAAAGGGGCTAAACTGCGTGCGAATCCAGATGACAATCAACGCCTTAACCTGCTTCCCCCTCACGCCGTAAGTCCACTGAAATAGACTCTGTTCCCAGTCGTTACTAAGGGCCATCTGCACGCAGCGCGAGCATCTTGCCTTCAAGCTCCATCAGATTGGGAGATCAATACTGAGGGAGCCAGCAGTTCAGGACGGATCCAAACCTGCAGATGCAGTACAATGGTTGCAACGGGCCTTCTCAATCGCAGATCAGCTAGAAGATACAGCTGTTTCCGGTATTGCGGAGCTAAAGGTACATGAAAGTCATTGTACACGGCCCTTTGCTAATTCTTCTGCAGATAACAATCCTAAGAACGATGGGCAAGTTCTAATTTCATTGCGGCGGCAAGCGCCGATGTGCGCCGATTTGTCACTTACACTGGCTCACAGCTAGAGCATACTTTCTGTCAGAGTCATATGATCGCGCTGAGAGCGTCCTTGACGAGCTCATTCCGACCATTGATGCATCCAACGATCACGTAAGTATTTTCACCATTTGGATTAATCCTGCTGCCTGAACATTCGGTGTATTTCAGGCAAGTTCCGAGTATCAGGAACTTCGATGGCTGAGGTTGGCCGTCCTCAAGAGGAGGAAGGCGGGCGATCCTGCCGTCCTTGACGGTCAGTTGATTCAATGATTTTCGAGCCGATCTAAACCAACGCATCTCAAATAGCTTTCAAGTCTATTATTGATCATATGGCCTTTTCGGAAACGAGTATCACAGAGTTCGCGTTCCGGTTTCTATGCAATACTGAATCACATAGCCTGATGTTTTTTCAGCGTCTTGCAAGAACTCAAAACATACGGCTCACATCAGTAAGCACTAAACTGACGTGGGGTTAGCGAGTAGAACTTACCTGCCGCATGGATTCAGTACACTCGTTACCGCTGTCAATCAGCATTGTTTGGAACAATCCCTGCGGCGCCACACGACGGAACCGGATCACATACACCGGTTAGTCCTATCGCAGATAATACATTCCTCAAAGGATGAAGATCACGCGAGGGCTATGAAGACTCTGGAGTCTACTTTGACATGTGCGTGATGCCATTCTATTTCGTATGTAACGTACCCTCATGGGGTCATTATTTCCAGCGGTCTGCGAAGCAGACGTAGAACTACCAAGTGTGCCAACAACGGCGTGCCTTACGGTACGCATGTCTCTCTTGAGTCTGCAGTGTAAGCTGATGGAACTGCGCGATCGTCGCTGGAGCTATTTAGCTCTTGTGGCAATATGGTGGTCGCCACTACAAAGCCAAGAGATGGTCGGAAGCAGCGGATTGGTATATCACGGGTAGCCATAAACTCTTCAGGACCAATAGTCCCTCGAGCGCCGCAAAATGTTTCCGAAAGGCCGCTCTGTGTCACATTGAGAAGCGTGAATATGCACAAGCCTCCACGGTGATCCGCCGTTGTCCAACAAATGAGGCGCCAACTCATTATGTCATCTTTCTCGCCGCCGTTCATCAAGGTGCGTTACCACATTTCGCCTGGATATAGACGAATTGCCAATAATAATATTGTTTGTATGAATATACTTAGGCTTGGAGGAGGAAGGTCTGAGGGATACTTTCCGCATATAGAAGTTTTCTGATTTCGATGTGGACGCTTAGCCATCCGGGCCATCCATGACATGCTGAAAGCCCCGGACTTCGACCGAAAGATGTTGTTATTAGCCACCCAAATCTCTCACCGGTCGGAGATGAAAGGTGTTCTTCTTGCCGTACTCGAAAGCCTTCTCAAGACCCTGAAAATCGGTTCGAATGGGGAGGTAGTCATCGAAGCTCTGACTTTGGTTCGCTGCATTATCAAACTCGTTCTCAATCTTTTGGCTGAGCCGGCTGCTAACAAGTAGGAACATCATATTATTTTTACCGCCGGTACTGCGCTAAACTTATTATACTCATCACAGACCTGTGTTGATTGACACCGTGGTAAACCAGTTTCGTACAGGTTTGTCTCCTGTGTTTCTTCTCTGCGTCTGAAGATGTGGTTTAACTCAGGGTCCATGATAGCGCGGATTTTGACAGAAGCGGCATCAACGCAGAAGATGATGTCGCTCGTACTCAAAGATATCTCGTGGTTATGGAGAACCGCTTACAATTGTGCTGTCCAAGGGTGTTCCGAGTGGGAAAATGCGGGAGACCAAATCTCAGAACTGTTTGGTATTGCAGGAGAGGTACTGCGTTGTCGCGATGTCTCCGGACATCTGAAAATTGACTCCCTTGCGTGTCTCTGCGTTTGCAGTTGTTAGAAGCAAGCTGCCACGCATCCCCACTCGACACTGACGCCAATTTATATCTCCACCTTGCCCATGCAACCTTCGCCGCGGTATCTGGACGAGGTAAGTGTCTTACACTTTTATCGACCATGCGCTAGTAGATACTGATTTGATATCTTTCCCTCACAAGTGTTCTGGGCCCGTGAGATCCTGATGACCGTTGGGGCAATCACTGTGAGTTCAGGCCCAAAGGATATACATTAGACAACTTAGCAATTCCACAGGACGAACGCCTAAACGCCATAATCACAGAAATCAAGACAGCGAAGGCCAAAGTTACCGACATTTCCACCAAAATTATCCTTCATGAAACGGAAGATAGCGATCGCATCCCATATATACTTCACGCTCTGCGAATTTACGAAGCGGAAATTTCTGTTCAACTGAAAGAGTGGAAGAATTTATCCCAGATTGTCGAGGTCTTACCTTTCACGATCACATGGGAAACGTGTATCAACACTGATCTCTTGCGTTACCCAGGAAGTCGCCCATACGGGGCCATTAGCAATTGGAACCTACGAGGCCATTGCTGACATATTGGTCCTATTCTTTCCTTCTTCCATTTCTAAGAAGTGTCTGACTGAATTGTATGGATTAGTGGCTCGATAAGGCTTGTCCTGTTAGCGGTATGCCATTCGATCCCAAAACGATGCTTTAGGCCGGTCTACTGATTGTTTTTACGTTTTGATCAGTGCTGTATAGATGTCTGGAGGTAGGTTCAATTCCCGATATCGGGGAATGTTGTCTATGTTGCCCCTTGCTTCCGGTTTGATATGAATTTTTTCAGGCTATACTGCGCGCGAGTTTGGAGCATAGTGCCTTTTCAGTAGAGAAGTTCTCTCGCTGGTTGCGCGCGATTTGTACGATCAGCCTTGCCCGTGATACACCAGCGGACAGAGTAAAGGCCATCGGATACGTGGAACAGGCACTCGGCGTGATCGAAGCCCATTCTGACAGCGAGGAGGTCCGGAGTCTACCGTTTCACACCCTTGAATCCATGCTGATGATCAGATCTTTCAATATACTTACTTATGTTATGCACCCCACCTCACTGCATGTCCTTGTGTTTCCTTTCAATAGCCTTACCCCATGGACGAACGGCAATGGCTGTTGGCTACATCCTACAACACTGGCACCGAGTGTCTCCAGTCTGTTTTCACACTCTAACTATAACTGGCTTCTGACTGACAACTATCTGTTGTCTTTGGCATTCTACTTGTTGCTAGCGCTTCTCAAATGGAGGAAGCAAAACGATGGTTTGAGGCATCGACTGTCATCTGTCGCTTCGTCCCAGGAGGGGAACAAAGTGCTGCGAAGGTACGCATATTGCATACTCTTGATGCTCACTGCGATCGTGTCCGTTGGGAACTTTGGCTGATCTTGGTTACGATTATCGCACGACAAGATTTCGGAAACGTATACACATCTTCTGTCGCGGTACGGGACGAGACGCTGATGTCGACGGCGATATGCTTGGTGGTCTTCCTCGGCTTTCACAAGGGTCTTTATTTCCGACTTTTGGGCACATGCGTCCGGTGCCCCCAGCTGGGATTGCAAGACTTTTTCTACTGCTTCGTCACACTAAATTGGTATCTCTGGTATCACATCACTCGCAACCTGCCGACTCCTCCCATCTCGTTGTTATTAATCTCAAGTTGCTCTGTTTCTGCTCCTTCCTGTATTGATGAGGCTATACCAGTACCGAGGTAGGCTTGGCCCGATCATAGTTATTTAAATGAGGTTCGTTACCTCTCCTGCGATGGCTTGTTCTGATATCAATCATGCTCTCGTCGTCACTGATGAGTTATTTATACGCCTCCTGCTCCGTCCTTTCTCCCTGAGCATGCTCGCAGATATACAGGGCTCCTTCAATGTGGGGGTTACGTAGGCAATGCTATCTCTGTCTCGATCGCGAGCTAGAGATGATTGGTAGGCAGTAATTGCTAGCGACGGCGCAGGGAAACTGACAGCTCTAGCGAGGCACGTTGACTACATGTGCGTATTCCTAAGGGGCCTGTATTGCATTTTAGCTCCAGCATTCTAGACAATTCAGGAATTAGCCGTGCGCGAGTGTACTGAGAGGTTTTGGATGCAGGGATTGGTGGGTGGTTTTCCTGCACAAAATTTGGGCGATACGGAACTGGGGCTTATTTGAAGCTACACAGAACTCGACCAAAGTGCATGGTGCAACTAGGTAGCATGTTGTATTAACCTCACGAAATATTCCATGGATGTCACCAATGCAACTCGGACTAGTCTAGGCCCATGAGTTCCTAGGTCACTTCACCGCGACCGGCGCTAACGAAAGCAGCCGCAATCGCTCAATAAGTCTCCCTGACATTCTGGCAGAAGTGGACAAACCGGACAGTGCATCTGGGCGATACTTATCAATACCCGGTTTCGCTACATGCTGCCTTGGCCTTGATGTGCCGTGCTAGATAACCACAACGGTACAGTAGTATTTGTATCCGTAGCATACATCGTCGGTATATTACTGCGTGTATGTAGTACGAACCCCAGTTGTTCCGCTGGGACCCCAATACTGGAACTCTCTCTCGAGAGAGAGATAGATGGCCAGCAACTCTGATGGAGGACATTCTCTTGCGAGATCTGATGGAGATGGTGCAACCGCCGGTATCCTGAATCCATTTGCCTTCAGACAGCGTCTGCAGATTCCCACTTGCGATGTAAGTTGAAAGCCGTCGTTTAGTGCTAACATACAAACTGATCAGTCTGACATTCTTCCATACTGCGACCTGGATGCGTCAACCCGGATTATATGATCTCAAGTGTTCTCTAATCCGATTTATTAATATTCCGGGGCCATCTGTGTAGTCAACCGGACGTTGTGGGCATGGTCAAGGATGAGCCATCTTGCAGCAACCCATCAGTGGTTGTAAATATTGTTAATCTACATGGCGGTTGCATCGCTTGGCTTCGCCAGTACTCAGAGATGTATTGCCTGCAGCACAGTGCCAAGAGACACGTTCTGAAACTCGTCTATTGTTCTCCAGGAGCTTATGCTAGTCTCAAACATGCACGCTGTTACAAGTCTTGAAATCACCCAAGACCTTGTGCCAAAACTGTGAAGTAACTCTATATAAATGCCCTTTACCTTACCTTTACCCAGAAAGAACAAAGGAATCGTGCAAGTCGAATTCCTGCTCGATTCCGAGGTTGAAGTTTGAATTTTCATAAAAAGGGACTGAGAAATGCCTCTGCAAAATGCCTTGATAGTCTTCGGAACAGGACGCTTGCCAAAAGAGAATTTGAATCCTTCACAACAACTCACAAGCCCGCCATTGATTATGTCATCATAATGCATCGGCGTTTCCACCAGGTTGAGCCCAACTATGATGATGTTGTAGGCCTGCACGATGTTCGTCAAGTCCCTTCAAAAACTTCTTTCGACTTCAACTCCCAAGCTCTGCCATCCCACACTGCTCTGCTCCACACTCCACTTTCATGGCAATGGCCCCATCGACTGACAAATTGAACTCGCAATCAGAAATTCGTATCGATCTTGTTTTCTATTTGGTTATCCTCTTAGAAACCTCACAATGGTGACAAGAGACACTGGTTCAATGGAGGAAAGGGGGACGCCAAAGCCGAGCGCTGGATGTCAAGTCGGATGGGGTATGGGTTGTCCATCGAGCTTGGAACCTACTTGAAACCTACCTCTCGATAAGTCAATAGTGAACCCCTCATACCAAAACCGCTCGGTGCACGACCCTGGCTATTGAACATAGGCGGTCATGGGCTGTGAGACCTCAATTACGGGGATTGAATTCTGATGTGGTAGCAGCCGAAACCATGTGTTGAACCGTCTTCACATGTTGGGCAGCACGAAAACTCTCACTTTCATCCAGGCGCACACGTCTGCAGTGGTACCTTTCTGCTCAAGCGTCCCCAAGAAATGCCAGTCCGTAATATCTGATATAGAGGTTCTTGAGGACTTCATTGCTTCCTTCTTTGTCGATCTTGTCAATCTAGCGGCTCAACCCCACGAATTGGAGGTAGCTTGTAAGTATAATATCTGGACTTCCCTGCTTGTCGCCGTTTGGACTCGGCGACTTTCTGTAGCCGCCCTGTTGCTATTGCTTCGACAAAGCATGAAGGAAATTACCTATAGCTCTCGGTTTAAATTGTTCTCCGAGGTCTAGGCCGCCATACTTCTGCTTGGGTTACACATGAACAGAATACGATCTCAAGGGCGCGTGGTTAAATCCACATCGGAATTGGGCCCTTCCATGCTCCAGAGGCCTATGGCTCTCGCGCTCGTTATTGTATTCGTGCCTCCACAGGCACCGTTGTCCTTGCAAGACATGGTGCTTATTACCAAACATCGGTGGTAGATAGGTCGTGAAAGAAGGGACTCAAGCCAACCTGTTTCTAATTGCCACCTACATACAACGGTATACCGTCAGATGATTTGACGTACTGTCTAGAATCTCCAGTTCACCCTTCGAGCGAAGGTTGTAGAACAGGGTTTGCCCAGAAACGTCTTATATCTTCACACGTGAGGAAATGGGCGGTACATTTTCACGTCATCATTCACGCAGTAATGTACAGGTGCCTCTCCGCTCGAAACTAACAGAAGTTACAGAAGCCTGCTCCTGACCGCCGCCGCAAAGAATGGAGGATGTTCTTTTCGAAACCTGCTACTTTGTACTCGACCCCATGACTCTCAACAGTTCCCTGCGGCGAGCTTGAATTTACTTCTTGGTGGAAATGAATAGGATTCATTGTACTTACCACGACGCCGACCTCAAACGCGATCATGTCGACGCGGTTTTACGCTTTCGACTCTCCGGTCTCTCCATTTCTCCTGCTCATCTTTGAGGCTTGCATCGAGACATGAACGAATCTTTCGTAACTTGTGAGCCTTCTGGGCTACTGACAGGCATCCACAAACATACTTGACAATGCGTATATAAACCTACTCGCATGTTCTACAATACCCAGTTCACCAGCTGCTTTCTGAACTACTTCTCCAAGCTCAATCCATCACTATCTTAACATGACTTCCTGGGGCAAAGATCGTCTGGACCTCTTCGTCGTTGGCACCGGTTCTGGCCTCCACCACAAATGGTGGGATGGCAGAGCCTGGGGTCCTTCTCTCACCGGCTTTGAAGACCAAGGCGGCATCATCTACTACGACCCCGACTGTGTCGCCTGGGGCAAAGACCGTCTCGACGTCTTTGTCATTGGAACCGACTCCGCCGTTTACCACAAATGGTGGGATGGCTCTCGCTGGGGTCCCTCGCTCACCGGATATGAGCGCATGGGAGGCATCTGCATGGGTACTCCTACCTCTGTAGCGTGGGCCGCAAATAGGTACACTTCTTCTTCCTGAGGACTAGATCAATACTCAAGGGAAGTTGACCAGGCTCGATGTGTTCGTAATTGGCACCGACCGCGGTCTCTACCACAAATGGTGGAACGGCTCCACCTGGGGCCCAAGTCTCGAAGGCGATTGGGAGAACCTCGGTGGAAGATCCATATCCGACAAACCAACTGTCGTCTCATGGGGTGCCAACCGTCTCGACTGCTTCGTCACCGGATTGGACTCCGCCGTGTGGCACAAATGGTTCAACGGCACCTGGAGCGGCTGGGAGTCCCTCGGCGGCCAGATCGTTGGCGAGTGTAACGCCGTCTGCTGGGGCAACAACCGCATCGACCTCTTCGCTAAGGGCATCGATAGCAGTCTGCAGCATAAAGCTTGGAATGGGAGCAGCTGGAGTGGATGGGAGTCGCTCGGCGGAACTTTACTGCGCGAGGTCGAGGTCGTGTCCTGGGGCAAGGATCGCCTGGATATCTTTGTTATTGGGACGGACGGCGCGGTGTACCACAAGTGGTGGGATGGAGCCAACTGGGGTCCTAGCAGGACGGGATATGAGAAGATGGGTGGGGTATGCTTGAAGACCGTGAAGGCGGTGTGCTGGAGCAAGGATCGTATCGATCTGTTTGTGGTGGGCACAAATGGGACGACGCAACACAAGTGGTGGAATGGAAGCAGCTGGGGACCAAGTTTGACGACCTATGAAAACCAAGGTGGCATTACCATCGCTCGCCCCACTTAGCTGAGGCAAGATGTACATCCCCGCGCCGGAGTCCAAGTGGATGTTCAGCCTTCAGGCGCTGCGGTATACCATCCTTGACTACTTGCGTTGCTCGGTACTTTTGAATGCGCTCTCTCGAATACCTACTAAAACCATACATCTTCCATCTCTCTTGTTGAAGAATGTAGAAAATATTTCAGACGGCTCTCTTCCAAATGAGACACATTTGCTAGCTTTGACTGGCTTCTTGAGTATACTATAACGCGAAACAACTTGAGTTGCACGACGTTTGTGGTATTTTTCAACACAGTAACAGAGTCAGAGCGCACGCTTACCGACTGTGATACATTATGAACATTGGTGTTATACCGTCCAGCACGACATAACACTACCTGTACCCAAAGGAACAACGGTTTGAGATAAATGAAAGCTGTTTTGATCATCCATCTTGCAGAGATGGGCGGAGGATTTGCGTCCTATTTTCGAGTGGCAATTCTGTACAAGTGGAAATGGATCAGGTTAGTTGCGTAACTGTAGTCGACGTCCGCAAAGTGACTTTTGTTGGTGGTAAGAACAGCATTGTCATCTAGGTGGAGATGTACTCGAAGATAGGAATCATATCTTATATCAATTGCTTGCTACGTTTTACATTATATAACAGAATAAGCGCCTGGTAGCACTCATTGCAAACTGGCATACAGTATTTCCTCAAACTCAGTGTAGACTTTAAAGACCTCGGCATCAGCAGTCGGTATAACCTGCGTTCCAAACACAGCCGCAATTCCCGTTGCCGGGTCCATATGACCATAGGTAGCCGCCCATCCAGCCCCTAAGATCATGTTGTCAGATGAGGTTGCAACTCTACTTGTTGATGGTAAAGACATACAGTAAGCGGAACCCTTTCTTCGTCTCCCCGGCCAATCATCCAAACAGAGTGCAAGGGCTGTGCTCCACTGGCATTGGCCCGGCCGCGCCCCGAGAAGCTGCAAGACAGAGCCCAGCGTCTGCGCTCCTGCGTCTGTGAGCGTTGGCTGGAAGAGGCTTTGGACACTTTCGAGTTTCAGAATGGGATTTTTTGCTGTGCCGGCTTCACATCAAGCTTTAGAAAGAGGAAGGAAATATGTATGTAGGGATCTACCATTGATTTGGAGCAGGTGTTGTAAGAGGGTGAGATAATCTTGCATGGAAGAATATAAGCCAACGCCTCCTAGGAGCCGAAGAACTTGAGGCAAGAAAGAGTCAAAACACTGTCGAGTAGGTCAGAACTTGAGACAGGCATACCTTTGGTAGGATCCCGCTCAATGAGGTTTGATTGGTTTGCCCAGGCTTCAAGCTTCCCATCTCTGCGGAACGTCATGTCCATGGCCTTGGCTTCCAGCTCTGGGGTTAGATAGAATGATGACTTCATTCCGAGGGGGTTGAAGATATGTTCTTTGCTGATTTCTTGGGATTAAATTTGGTCTGGTGTGTATGATTCGATCCATACCAGTACGCCTCCAAGCTCTGTCCTGAAACCTTCTCAACGACGAAGCCAAGGGCATCGGAACTGTAGCCGTACGCGACTGACTTCCTAGATTAGATCGCAGGAACGAAACTCAGCAGTTCTACTTACAGTTTGTACCGGGTTCATATTGAAGAGGGATTCCAGGGAAATTTCCCTATAGAGTGATCATCATCAGCCTCTGCGATTTTTGATAGATCCGGAAACTTCTTTCCTTAACGATTTTCCAGAAGTGAGCTACGGGATCTTTGCTGTCATGCGCACCAGCGTAGGGTTCCCGCTGATTATACATCCCTTCTGCGTCAAACGGATAGACAAGTCCGCTCGAGTGATTGAAGAGGTGTTTCATCAACGCTACATTCTTTGCCGGCTTGAATGTAGATTTTGCGCCTGCCATCGCGTCGTCCAGAACAACGAGGTTGGCGAATTCAGGGAGGTATTTGGACACGGGGTCTTCGAATGAGAGCTTGCCCTGCTCTATGAGGTGCAGACCGGCAAGCTAAAAGTGGATTAGGGCAGCTAGCAACAACTCCCGGAAGTTCATTAAGACTCACATGTGCGATCAGTTTCGTCTGGCTGCAAATCCAGAGTACACTGTCTGGCTTGACTTCCCCACTGCTTGGATTGTTGAGTACACGGAAACCACCACTTTTGAGATATATCTCATCATTGAGGTTAGCGACCCCAAAGACAAAACCAGGGATCTTCTTCTCTTCCACTGTCCTTGCCTGGTTCAAAGATGAATCAGATATGAGTCACGAATTTAGCAGTTCAGAGCGACCATGTAGGGCTCACCACAAAATCATCGAGAGCCTTTGTACCAGAAGAAGTCAGAGTAGCCATTTCAGATGGTTGAGGGACTTCTGAGTTGGTTATGTACACAAATCTTCCTAGCTCGCATATAAGTATCCAAGATGGATGATCGCATGATGCTTGATTGTCCGTACCAAGAGCTATTTCGGACCTCGTTGCGCCATGTTCATCGGACATCGATAGATGCCGAATGATTGCATCTTATGACTCTCTGGCTTTCACCCTCTTTCACCCCTGGGTGTGGGGTAGTCTCTTGGAACAGACCAATATACATATCAAATTCGTGTGAGGAGGTGTGAGGTGAACCTCTCCCGGTACGGTCAATTGTTGATCACCGGTGCTGGAATTTCTCCCGGTACCGGTGTAAAGAACAATTTCACTCATCTATTCCCTGCAAGAGTCCGACCACTGCTTGTACCCACTTCCAATTCATACTGGACCAGTCACTCCTTTTTGTTGCCATGCTCCATGTGTAGCTGCAGCGAAATGGACTAGAGAAGAATGGAAACTACTTGTTGGATAAGCGACAATGCAAGCGATTTCATCTATATTGGGCGCCATATTTCTTTGAGAAACTCGAATCATATCCGAGCTTGTTTGCAAAGACTGCGTGCAAACTGTATGCTGGGTACAGCCTGGTAGTGTCATCGCCATTAGGAGTTTAAGGATCAATTTGAATCAGCAAATCATACTAATGGGGCATGACGTGTTGAGTAGATCAAACAACATCCGTCGATCTCTCCTCAAAACCATCTCAACTTCAACGCCATGCTTGCTGCAATCTCATACATCTTTTCTACTTCCACTTTCTGGCCCAATCGACGGACAACTAGGACACGCAATCATCGAGTCGTACCCACTGCTTATTTTCAACTGGCTCTTTCTCAATACTGACTAGAGACACTACATTAATACTGCGGATGGATGAATGAGGAACGCCATAAATCCAGCACTGGATCGCAAGAGTTTTCGGAGTTTCACCGAGCATGTAACCTACCTCTCCTCGTATCCAAGAGAGAATTAATACTGCTTGGTGGACGACCCTGGCTAATGAGCATGGGCGGTCACGGGTATGAGACCTCAATTCCGGGGTGACTTTCAATCTAGTAGCAGCCAAAGATTGCGGGTTGAACAGCTGAACCATCTTCACATGTTGGCGCAGATGGAAGCAGCTGGATACCGGGTTGATGACCTTTAGTTCCCATCTGAGAGGTTCTGGCAGATCTGGCACATGTAACCCTAGGTCTGGCATTGCCATCGCCGCCCCATTTCGCTATGCAAAGCTGTATGTTGGGGTAATCCAAGTTGATTTACCCTGGAAACTTGGATCTGGTGAGGTCGGAAGCGTGTCAGCCAGGCGCGAGGTCTGGCAAGCACGCATGGTATGAAATATAATAGAATAGCAAGAGGCAAGCTAGGATCTCTTTGTCCAACATCACTGGACCGCGTCCACAGCTACCGACACTGTATCTAGTCACCGAGTCTCGGACATCTCGGGCCAGTGACGACCGCTACAGCGTCAACGTAGACGTAAAACCAGTGGGAAATGAACAAGATCAAAATATAATGACAGGCGTTGTAGGCGCACTCGGTAAACGCATATACCGAGTAACTGATATGTTTGTGCTCAGCTACAACGAGCGCCTAGCGAACTTGAGTGTGCCTTTGGGTACATCGGCTCCTGATAATGTTTTGCGCCACTTCCAACCTTTGGGCTCTGTGCACGTCCACTTTGAGGACAATCGATGCTACAACTCACGAATTAACTGAGGCCATTGTACACTACATATACACACAAATTCTGGGACAAGTTGCACAAGATGAAGATCATATGTCAAGGTAACATTTTACACTATATAACATGAAAATTATTCAGCGCATCAGAATAACGAGAAAGGTTGCCCAACAGAGCTCATTGCAAACCCGCATACAATATTTCCTCAAACTCTGCATAGACCTTCAACACCTCGGAATCAGCAGTCGGTATAATCTGCGTTGCAATACAGCTGCAATTCCCGTTGCGGAGTCTAGGTATCCGTAGGTACCCGCCCATCCAGCCCCTTAGTTATATGTTGTCAGTGAGGTTGCGAAATCGCTCCATGATGAGAAAGAAACACACCGTAGTTATTTCTTTGAGGTATTCAAATCATTTCCCAACTTTGCAAGTGGGTACAGCATCATCGCCTTTATGGAGGTCACGCCACTAAAAAGAATGATTCACCCGTCAAGGGCCTTATGTTTTGTTCTCTGAGCGATGTCAACGATGAGGGACAGCACCCTTGATTCTTGCTCGCACGCACACTTATTGGTGGAAGTCAAATCAACCCAAATTTAGAAGAATGAACATGCATCATTACAAGCGGACATCACATTACAAGAAGACAAGGAATTGTAGTCTGACTGCAAGTAGGGCTGTGCACCGTCGATAGGTGTACGGGCGGCTCCAACGGGTAATCGCACGTACCATTAGAGGTCCGTTGAACCCGTCCGTCAAGACCCGTTACGGCCCGTACGGGTACCGCCTATGATATCATGACTTCTCCACGTCAAATGGGCAACCATCTGCCCAAAAGGTTACCTAGCGCACAGGTCTTAAAGTCGAGAAAGAGTTAGCATAGAGCGACACTTTTTGGATAGTAAGACAAACGGCCGTTACACCCGTTACGGCCGTTTTCATCCATCACGGGCCGTCCCGTTTGACATTCCAAACCCGTAGTTCCGGTGGCCGAACCGGTAGTAAGGACGGTGCACAGCCCTAAGTACAAGTGGCTATTCACAACCCTTCCGCAAGAAACTAATTATTCTTGCCACTTGTTCCAACAGTAACAAATGAGGACAATGCACGTTCGAATGCTGTATAAAACAGGGCCCGCCTCTGTATTTTGACTCATCCTCCGAATTGTCTTCCTTCACTCCCCTCCTCAGGATCCCAAGACGACTATAGACACTGTCTGCACTCTTCCTTACCTCTGAGCAGATGCACTCCTGCCCAATCTCGAAACTTCCTGTCGAATTGCTGGCTGTCGTGTTGTCTATGCTGGTAGATGAACACGACCACGACAGAACTTGTGCGGAGCAACGCAAACAAGAAGGCAACTCGCTGATCTCGGCTTCTGAAGTCTCCAAGCACTGGCACGGAGTTGCTGTTAGCTGCTTCAAGGAGTGGGGACGACTGATTGACATGAACCATAGTCCTCACTGGATCGAAGAACTCGTCAAACGATCCCGATCCGCGCCGTTGATCATTCATTTCTACGAGAGAGATGAAGATAATCTACAGGACTTGATAGCTCAAAAAAAGTGGACCACCATCCTGGCACAGCAACACCGATTTGAAGTCTTCCATGCGACAGTTTGCAAGTCATTTGGCACAACCTTGCTCATCAATGCGCTTCATAAACCAGCACTCCTCCTGAAATCGTTCTCATTCAGAGTCCGAGTCCAACCGCTGTATGATAATACAGCGGTTTATCCTGTTCACTCAGTCTACACGATGCTAGGACGCCTGTTCGCCGGTGTCGCCCCTTTGTTACGCAACGTGTATCTCGAGGACTGCACCATACCCTCAGAATTTTTTTCCGGACTCAACTTAACAAGTCTAGTAGTCGACAACCTTGTTAGTGACGTTGCACTTTCAGTGGCATGGTGGCTGAAACTTTTGGCCGGCCAACACTTCCTGGAAAAACTGGTGATTATTGACTCTATATCTGATCGCGAGGACAATGGTCCAACTTCCCCCTCTAGCCCAGTGCAGCTCTCCAAACTGATTCACCTTGGCATTCAAAACTACGGCACCGACAGCTGCGCACAGCTCCTTGAACAACTTGAGCTCCCCCCCACATGCACTATAGATATAGAGGTCAGCGTGTGCCCCGATCCTGTGCACGCAAATAGGGATCTGGGTAATGCCCTCAGAAAGCACCTCGAAGGATGGAAGACAGTTGATGCCCCTTGTGATTATTGGGAGATATCATACAATATTGGGAACTATTCATTTGAGATCTTCGCCTTTGACAAAATCGAGGAATTCGGCTGCAAGATGACCCGTCGCAGATTTGGTTTCCAATACAAGGGCTGTAATGAACCATCAGGCTGGTTCCTCCCAATTTCTCTCATTCTTGGAGAGCTGTGTTCCCTTGATCGTGCCACAAAGCTCTTCCTAGATCTCAATTTGAAACACGTACGCCCCAATGAACTTGTGCATGTCCTTGACTTCCTATTCCAGTTCAAGCATGTTACTGATTTGTACTTAACACCTGCCGCCGTCGACACCGTGCTTCCACATCTTCAAAACAAACGTGCTCGTGGATTGTCCAGCACAACGAATCCCCTGGGTACCGAGGCGGAACACGATTTTCCATTTCTCAAGTTCATCACACTTGATATGCCTTCCTCCTTTGAAGCACAGGATACTCGCATAGCGCTTGTGTACTATCTCATCTGGCGTCGAAGTTGGGAAAGACTTTCCTGCACTGTTCGTGTGAAGGAAATATGATGATCATGGAGCTGCATTGTTGTGGTGTCGACAAAATAGAAATTTATCAAGAGGGTCCGACAAGACAATCACAAGGCTGATCTTATTTACATTGCCGTTGTGCATTAGATATACACACGTGTTCTGGGATAAGTGGTACAAGATGAAGATAATATGTCAATAGCTACGTTTTGCACTATATAATATGAATGTCAACGAAAGAATATTCAGCGCATTGGGAATACCGAAAAAACAGCGCTCATTGAAAACCCGCATGCAATATTTCCTCAAACTCTGCGTAAACCTTCAACACCTCAGAATCAGCAGTCGGTATAACCTGCGTTCCAAATACAGCTACAATCCCTGTTGAGGGGTCTATGTATCCGTAGGTACCAGCCCATTTAGCCCCTGAAGTACATGACATCGGGTGAGGTTGTGAAATTACTCCTTCATGAGAAGAAACATACAGTAGGCGGAACCCTTTCTTCTTCTCCCCGGCCAATCATCCAAACAGAGTGCAAGACCCGCGCTCCACTGGCATTTACGGTCCTGCGGCGTCCCGAAAAGCCACGTGAAAGCATCCAGAGACTTCGCGCCTACATCTGTGAGCGTTGGTTGGAACAGGCTCTGGACGGTTTCCAGTTTCAGAATGGGATTTGCTGCTTTTCCGGCTTCCCAGCGAGTATTAGAGAGACGAGGAAAGAGATGAATGAAGGAATCTACCGTTGATTTAGAGCAGGTGTTGTAAGAGGGTGAGATAATCTTGCATGGAAGAATATAAACCAATGCCTCCCATTAGCCGATGAACTTCAGAGAAAGGACGAGAATACAATGTCAATCTAAGATGTGGCTTCGGAATATGCATGCCTTTAGTAGGATCTTGTTCGATGAGAATTGATGGGTTTGCCCAAGCTTCCAGCTTCCCGTCTCCGTTACGCCATGCTGGTTCGATGGCCTTGAGTTTCAAGTCTGGGGTTCGATAAAACGATGACTTCATTCCCAAGGGATTGAAGATATGTTCTTTGCCGGAAAACATCGTCTCAGAGGATGACACTTCAACTGGCGCATTGTGATTCGATCCGCACCAATACGCTTCTAGACTCTGTCCTGAAACCTTCTCAACAACGAAGCCAATGGCGGCAGAGCTGAATCCATACGCGACTGATTTCCTAGGTTAGATGACGGCGACAAAACAGTCCGCTTGAGTGATCGAAAAGGTGCTCAATTAACATCACATTCTTTGCAGGTTTGAATGTAGGCGTCTCCGCCATGATGTCGTTCAGCACACCGGGGTTAGAGAATTCAGGGAGGTAGTTGGAGATAGGGTCTTCGAACGAGAGCTTGCCTGCTCAACCAAGTGCAGGCCAGCAAGCTGCAAGTTGGAAATGAGGTAAGCTGGAAACGACTTCCCGAAGCTCATGGAGACTTACATGTGTGACCAGTTTCGTATGACTGCAGAGCCAAAAGATTAGCGACCCCAAGGACGAAGCCCGGAATCTTCTTCTCTTCTACAGTTCTTGCCTAGGTCGAAGATGAATCAGATGTAATTCGCGAATTTGGCGCACAGGCGACCATGGAGAGCTCACCACTAAATTATCGAGAGCGTTTGTACCAGCATAGGTCAGAGTAGCCATGTCAGCCTTTAGATAGTTGAGTGTAGTTCTGAAGTTGGGTTGCAGCTATGCTACTTGGCCATCTCTGGAGAGCTTTTATGTAGGTGATCCGCAGCGCAACCCATGCTGCATGATAGTCGGTATCAAGGGCTGGAGGCCTCAAAGATTCTATTCGGTCGCTGTGCGGAAATTATCTGACGCTGACTTATTCCATTTACTTGTATGAATTACTTCAGCTCTAGTTCAGGTTAGAGTCGCGACAGCTTTGATGGTCGTCGAAAGCATCTTATCGATCACGTGAGACACTGAAGGAAAGTTTTCCGTCTATTTTTATCATATACCTGTACTCACCTCCCAAACCTTTGCGATTTGCAATGGTGAAGCACGCTCGCAAGCGACAAAAGACCCTTAAAACAGCGGCATACGATGACCTAGCCGCTGTACCAACTAAAGCTGCCCGGCTGGAGATGTTGATGGATGAGGAAGCGAAGGACGACGAGGAAAGGAAGTTGGAAAGTATGTTGTTTGGGGTGAAGTACATGCCTAGGGGCGTAAGCAAGGGCAAGGGCAAGGATATGAGCGGCGATGAGGACGAGAATGAGAATGAAGATGTGGAAGGCTTAGGGGAGCTGGGCGGCAGAGAGATGCAACATCTCCAGGATCAGGATGTATATCTTTTATTCTTATCTGTATTTGTTCAACTTTCTAACTTGGATCTGCTTTTAGTTATTCTATGTGGACGATGGTGCTGCATCAAATAACTTCAGCCATCCTGACTTGGGCCTTGAAGATAGTGATGCAGAACAAGATCAAAATTCCGAATCTGACTCTCATCCCTCTGACTCTGACTCTGATTCTTCCTCCTCCTCAACGTCTGCCAGAAAATCCACCCAAAGACACCACAAATCACTAATCCAATCGAAGTCAAAACCGCCTGCGTGGACGGACCCGTCCGACGCGCAACCAACTGCCCATGTTTCGCTGCTCTCAGGTCCCGCACGGCTACGAAAGCTTCGCCAAGCAGTCGGCGAAGATGAAATAAGCGGTCTAGAATACGAGACCCGGCTGCGTTCCCAGTTCGAACGCATCAATCCTGAACCTACATGGGCGAGGAAAGCTCGAAAGGGGTCAAAACGAAAGGACGATGGGGACGAGAGCGAGGATGGTGTGGAAGATTTGTGGGCCTCGACGACTGGTATTTTAGCCGACGGGAAGAAAAAGAGAGGCCCTGTGGTAATACCGCAAGGAACGTTGGAGCTTGAACGTGTAAGGGATGCGAATCAGTCGGTGCAAGGTTCAGGTAGTGGAGAAGTCAGAGTGTTGGCATTCCATCCCAAACCGTCGGTTCCCGTTCTCTGTGTAGCTACGGCGGATCGGAGAGTCAGGCTCTTCAGCGTATGTTCTCCCTCGTCTTCGAACTTCAAGCCTGTAACACAATTTTACTTAGATCGACGGCCACCTCTCGCCACTGCTTACAACCATTCACATGCCTACTCTCCCTCTAACATCACCCACCAGCGCCCTTTTCCACCCCCAAGGCAATAGTATGCTGCTCTCCGGACCCAGGCCCTTCTTCTACACCTACGACCTGCAACAGGGAACCAGCACTCTACATCGCAGAGGTCTCTGGGGATCCGGCTCCTCCATATTCGATGACTCCGCCGTACTGTCTACCAATAACGGCAAACGGAGAAAACGAGGACAGGATACTACCTTAGTAGGCGGAAAGGATAACAAGGGAGGCCTTGGCGGCGGTGGAAACACCTCGACCCTCACTCATACCGCGTTTTCTCCTGGTACTGGATCCATGCTAGCCGTCGCGGGTAAAGGTGGAGAAGTGCATCTGGTGGACTGGAAGAGCGGCGCTGGACAGGTAGTTGGCTCTCTGAAATGTACTTCAGGAGGTGGCGGAGGCGGAGGTGGTATACAGGGTCTTTGGTGGGTGCCAGGTTCCACTTCGGAGGATTCGGCACTCGGTATGGGGACAGGAGGAGCGGGAGGGGACAGTGAAAGGCATTTGGCGGTGTTGACTGGCGAGGCGGAGGTGTATATCTGGGATGTTGCCCAGAGGAGGTGTGTTAGGAGATGGCGGGATGAAGGTGGATATCGGGGTGCTGGGAGGGTTTTGGCGGGCGGTGGTAGCGCCTCCGGAGGGTGGATGGGTATTGGGTATATTATTTCAATATTCCACGTTTGCTTCGCTTTGAACTAACCACCTATTTCTTCTAGATCAAGCAGCGGCTTCGTCAACGTCTACGGCTCCGACTCATTCTCAATACCAGATGCCTTATCAACCACCTTCTCCTCCTCCTCCTCCAACAACCCGAAATTAGTGAAAGCACTCGGCCACCTAACCACTCCTATCTCAACACTGCGGTTCAACCACGACGCACAGATACTAGCCATGGCTAGTAAGGAGAAGAAGGACGCGTTGAGACTGGTCCACCTGCCTTCGCTGACAGCCTTTGGCAACTGGCCCACGTCGAGCACCCCTCTGGGTCATGTTACGGCGGTGGACTTTGCGGCGGGGAGTGAGTATGTGGCGGTGGGTAACACCAGGGGCAGGGTTTTGTTGTATCATCTGAGAGGGTATGGGGCTGGGGCTTGAAGTTGTGGGTTATCTGAGGAGGTAGGAGGTAGGAGGTGGCGGGATATGTCACTCCACTAAAACATACATAGTTGCATCTTGAATCAACTCCGAGCACTCGGGCTTTGATTATTCACTCCATTAATCGAATTCATGGTCATAAACACGCCGGCAGGATAGAAGCAACAAAGGCCGCAAACTGCCAAGTTGAGAGAGAGCGTGGTAGTACGACGATCTTCCTCATTTCGTCATATCCTTGAATTGCAAGGTGACGACCGCACGTCTATAAATAGTCAAACCATTTGCAACCGATTGAAATCCGACGTCCGACTGAGTGAAGGCACGTATGTCAGTCACAATATTGCCTGTCTACGAACATGGATCTGTTAACGTCCATTGTCGACTTCAACCATTCTTGGAAGGTGTACTTGTCATTCTATAACCCACTCCTTTCCCCCATTTCAACACCTTACATATTCCTATAGAAACTTTGGGTGAGTGTATCCAGAACTGGTTGACCGCCCCCACTGACGATACTCCAGATATTTATCCTCCCTCAAAGCAATCAACAATGCCCACCGCCCCAGGATACATCAAAACCCTCGGAGACGGACGCTTAAACTGCGTCTTCATCCTACCCGACACAGACAAAATGTACACCTTCATTGGCACATTTACCCCTCACCTCCCCGCCTTCATGTGTAGTGATGTGAGTCTCGTCTACGACAGCATTGACCAGCTCACGGGCACGAGGGCGTTCGAAGGCATGGTTGGACCAATTGATGCGACGATTGTGATAAATAATGGGGTGACTATCTCGGGGCAGATAGATGGCCCTGGTTCTCCTGGGCTGGAAGAGAGAATATTGGGAAGTGCGGCGTGGCCTGCGGAGGACGAGGATGTTGGGTCGGAGGACGAGGGGAATGCTAGGTCGGATGACGGGGAGAATGATTTGCCTTCACCATTGAAGGGAGGATTGTTGCTTTGAATGAACGAATTCCAGGGAGGTAATCACGACTAAAGCAGCGCCCAACATATGATCAATTTTATTGGCTATGAGCTAGTATAGAATGGAATTCATGGTGCAATTATGAAAGGGTTTCTCGAAGTCACCGGCCCGGGAGTGTGGCGCGTCTATATACATGATTGGGATAGACATTCGATAGACTGGGATCTGTGGCGCTTGTTCGACTATACATTCTATAGAAGTCACATCGACATATATTCTCGTGTCTGAAAGATAGAAATTTGTGTGTTAGGCATGGCAACGCCTGACGGCTTCTGTTGGAATAAGGTCTGGTAAACCCTGACCAGGTCTAGCGGCGTGACTTATCACGACACTTTCAAATAAATATCACATTTGAAAACTGACTTGTCAACTATAATGTAATATTACGGGTGCAAGGGAAAGATGAAATATCGGATGCGGTTCAGTTTCTTAGCAATACGAGTAAAATGCACGGCAAAAAGTTGGCAGCTGCCCTAGCTGGCGCATCCACTATCTTTATTCATGAGAATCTTTGGATGTGTGCGCATCTAGCATTTAATTTCTAAGATGGAAATGTCTGTGGTACCAAGGTCATCTGCCATGATCACAGCCGCAAGTCAATTGGATAGACCTTCCATCACACCGATGGAGTCCCAATAATCAGTGAATTTGACAATCAAATATCCAGATACAGACACTGTACGCCGCATCGATGGTCGAAAAACGAACACAAAGCACCTTTATATTCCGAACCTCATGAAGCATATCCGGGAGCACTCAGGGTCTACTCCGACACGGACTCACGGTGCGAGCCTACCCTGAACCTGAGTGTGGCGTATGCAACTTCTTAAGCATTGTGCCAGATTGAGCGTGTTCGGTGCCGCATGGCAGCCTAGCCTGTTTGCGAACAATGTGGACGCTCCAATTGATTCTTGAAAAGGCCTCAGGGTGAGGTACGCATTGGGATGCTTGACGGTTCTTGCCTTCCTACCCATCGACATCTGCCACAAGGGCGTTAATTATTGCGTGTCTACGGCGTATATGGAGGGCTTGTCGTGTACGACAAGTCACTCTCGTTGTAGGCAATCTTGTGCGGACATTACACACCGTGTGGACGATGTCAAATGTTTCATGTACTATATCCTGACGCCCAATCCTTATTGTCCTTGTCAATGCAAGGAGTCTCGGACGGTAGCGTGCCTTCAGATTGGCAACCATTCAATCGATGAACGAGCTGCGATAATTCCGGAAGGTGGGAGATGCCAATGCGGAGATGAATTTCGTTCCAAAGAAGGAGTGTACATGCCAGTTGTATACCTCCTGATGATGTCCTAGAGCTTTCCTGGAGCAGGTGGGCTTTGTTCCGAGTCGATTCAAAGTCGTGGTTGAGTTTATGGGTCGGCGTTTGTTTTTGGAATCGGTTGAAGGACAGCTTTGAGGTGATGGAGTTATTCCGCGTTAAAGTAGGAAATAAATACATGTCGAGACGAGGGAGGTTGCCGAGTCACCGTCAGTCACAGGAAGGAGGGTTGTTTTCACCATATAAACATGACATTCCTCTTCGAAGGGTCTACGCGACGAAATCTGAGCGCACAATAGTGACAACTAGGTTCACGACGCACCTCGTGAATTAATAGGTGGTATATATGGTCTGTAACGAGGGCTTGCCATGCATGAGACCAGTTGCTCTCATCAAATGCAAACTCGAGCGGACAATACTGTGGACGATGTAACATGTTTCCAAAACTATCGTGACGTCCAATCCCTTTTGTCCTTGTCAGCGCAACGAGTCCCGGACGGTAGCCTTCAAACCCGACAACCAGTCAATCAATGACCTGCGATGATTCCGGAAGGTGGGGGATGGCAATGCGGATATGAAGTCTGTGCCAAAGCGGGTGTATACATATATACCTCGTGATGAGATGTCCTGGAGCTTTCCTGGAGCAGGTGAACAAAATTCCGAAGTAGGAGCATTTACTTGCCAGTGCAGACCTCGTGATGAGATGTCCTGAAGCAGGTGGACGAAATTCATATTCCTGGATTAATCCATTGTCGACATTGTGTCTGAAAATTTGTGGTCCGTTTGGATGGGTAGACGAACAGATTTGGGTTGATGAAGTCGTCCTCGCGGCCAAATACATCGAGACGAACGGGAGGTTCCCCAATCAGCGTCACTTTCAGGAAAGAGGCTGGCTTCACAATTTCTCTATGTAATCCCTTCCTGGGGGGTCTACGCGACGACGCGTAAGCGCAAAATAATGATGGCTGGGTACACGAGGCACCTCGTGTATGATAGGGTTGGGCATGCACTCTGGACCCACACTGGTCGGAAAGGTTGCGGAAATGTCGGCTAAGAAGAGTAGGACAAAGAAGATATTTTTCTGCGTTGGATGTGAGAGTGCTTTTCCTGTGCGAGGTGTATGTGAATATGTGAATAAGCCGTTTCTGAGCAGAATTGGAGTGAATTCATTACTAACCTCCCTGAGCCCTTAGTCAGGTTAGCCTAGAACAGTATCTCGGTCGACCAGAAATGAGCGAGCGTCCCCACCAAGGTCCATGGAGTCATCCTTGTTCCGGTCAACGACGAAGAAGGAACGAGCCTGTCACAATTTCCACTCCTTCAGACTTCAAACACCTGCATGGAAACGGACATGTGCTGCGGTTCAAATTTCTGGGTCAGTGTCGCGTATGAACCTGATAACGGACCCACCTCTTTTCGATCCGGCAGCGCCCAGGTGGTAAGATGTCCAATGGGGAGCCAGCGTCTGTGGGTGTCGTGTTTTGATAAGTAGCCGTCGTGATGAGAGTCCCTGCGCGATGATGGCCGTGGGGCCTCGTGTAGGCCAATTCCATGTATCTTGTTATTTTTGTTGTCATGAATTTCCTGGCCTTTGGACCGGATCAGATTGCCCAACGGGTGAGTTTGGTTGGTTCCATTCGAGGCAAGTATTTCGAGAGACATTCCCTGACGTTCCCGTAGCAGTCAGAATGTCATCTTTCATAGATAATCGATCAAGCCGAACTAAGCAAAGTTTCATAGCAGCTTGCTTGACCACACGCTAGCCGCCGCCTCACTTGAGCAGTTCAATCCAAGGTGTCAAAAGCGAGTTTCCTGTCATTCAAAGTCTGTCAGCGATGGCCGCATTGGAAGAAAGGCTGCAATCGATAGAGATAGAGATAGAGCTCGAGATTATCTTTGTTGACGTTGTAGCGTGATAAGAAGTCGGACCGAGTCAGGAAGGGTTTGGAGCTTTTTGTCTTTCATGAAAACCGCAGCTCTCCAGATGATCGAGCTGAGGTGAGGCAGCTCCTGGTTACATATCATGGGAGACTTCGAGTAAGCCCATTGTACTGCGCCATAAGAGGCGCCCAAGGCGCCCAAGGGGCAGTGGCTCTGACACCGTTGCTACAACCTCTCCTGCGGATTACTGGCTGTTGTCCGTGTAGAGGCTATGATCAGATGTCATCGTGACGAGGATGACCATGTCTGACGTGGTGCCTGTGCACATTTGGGTGTCAGGAAGTCCCTGCCCGCCGATACTTGGAGATAAAGCAGAAGACATGGGGCCAATATGATACTATGATTCTGGGTTGGTCAATTCAGTAATTGATAAAGCCAAGGTTAGAACACATCACATGTACTTGGGTCCGAAATTTTCTGGTTCTTCAAGCGCAGAGTGGATGACGACTGAAGCCGAAGCGAGCTTCGCGGGCCTCAAGGCTGGGTGATAACCACATATCGCTGCTGATTCACGGTCGATGTGAAGCGAAGATCGCATATGCAGATAGCCACCAAGGCATTCACTGTCACCGAACGCACCCTTGACACCCGACATGACCCAGATAGACCCAGATCAACGAGATAGAAGCCAGGCCATCTCCATCCTCAACACAAAAAACAATAACGACACGCCTCCCTTCGGTTTCCTTCTACGCCCTACCTTTTTGTCTTTCCCCCCTTCCTGTCTTCCAGCTCTGCCGGGTGACCACAATGGTTTGACAGACCCCATCAGGGCGTGCTTATTGTAGTTAGGCTCGGAAATAGACAGGTGGTAGGTATCAATAATCGGGTGTGGCTGTGCTGGGTGTGGTTGTGCTTATGTGAAACGGCGAGACAAATGAGTGGCTTGTTCTGGGAAAGAAAGGGTCCCATTTACTTCGCCCCCTCTTGTTACGAACGACGACGACGACGACGGATAACGACTATCGCGGAGAAGGAGCAATTGAGTATTGACTTGACTAGTGGCTGGCCTCGAGGCGTTCTACTAGAAATTGACGTGACTGGAGCAGAAACATATTTAGCGGGAGGCATTGTATCCCCTTTGTGTCGTCGCCATCAACCAAAACCAGTTTTCCGTTTTTCCGTTCCTGACGCTTTTGCTTCCAACTCTCATCTCATCCACATCTCCTGCTCTCCTTTTCTCTATCTCCCGTCTCTCTTTCTCTTCCTTTCTCGCCTGGACGTTTAACGACCTTGCCACGAACATGGATCAAAAGCACCAAACCTCGTTCAATTCGTACAAAGCCGCCATTCCCAACCCCAAGGTCATTAGGAGTGGCGCAGCGGACGTGAGGGAACGCGGGACGTTCACCGGGGTTTCATGGAAGCCCAGACGGTTGGAGCTCGATGAAGGGGCGCTGAACATCGTCAACGTAAGTCGTCGTTGCCACCCCACCACCCACTTATTCTGGGGCGCTCGTCACTCGGGTCTCACGAGCCAATTGTCTCCCACTCCCACTTTATCATATCCATCTATCCATCAGTTTCAGTCACTTACTCATTCATTCTCATGTTTCACAGCCAACCAACAACAAACGTACCCGTGTACCCCTGCAATCCATCACTGAGCTGGAACGTACCGATCTCACGGCCCACTCACTCGTACTCGCGACCAAGGCGTCCAATAATTCCAAAGCAAAGCGCTATAATATCTCATTTGCCACAGATCCGGAGTTATATGATTGGCAAGACGACATTTACAACCGCTGTCCGTTAGGCGGATATAGCTCGCCCTATAATTTCGTCCACAAGGGTCACGTCGGGGTTGATAAAGTGGAAGGAACATTTGCTGTATGATGCCTTCTTATTTTGTCGTGCCACGTACTAATTCGGAGTGTATGTAGGACTCGAACGTCCTCCCTATCTTCGCCGAGATCATGGGCGGCAGCACCTCCCACTCTCAAACCCTGCACACCCCCATCATCGCCAAACGCTCCTCTTCAGGCCACGGGCCTCCCTCCAAACGCTCTTCCTCCGGCGCCGGCACCGGCATCATCCTCGCCCCGCGATCCCGCCCCGCCTCGGGAACCCTCAGCAAAAACGCACTAGTTCTCTCCGGGGGCGGTGAAACTCTGGAAGGCCTGTACCTCGTCAAAACCAAGGGAGGTTTGTTCGGCGGGTGGAAGGAGCGCTGGGTCACTTTGATGCCCGGGGTGCTCGTCGTTCACCGCCGATGCACGAAGGCGTCTACTGCGGCGAAAAAGATCCTCTTGCCAAATGTCACCGGCGTTGAGGTGGAGAGCGATCCCAAGCGCCCGAATTGTCTGGTTCTCGAATATGCTGAGCCGGGGATACCCCAGATCACGATGACGCCAGCGACGCCACGCTACTCCGCGTCGTCGCCTATGTACAAACCCTCACACAAGCTAGAGCCGAGTGCGTACGTCCGGAATAGCACGGCGCCTTCGACTCCGAGTGCTGGTGAGACGCAGGTGCTGTCGATTGCGTTCCGGAGCAACGAGGAGATGTATAATTGGCGCGAGGTGCTGTACCTCCGCAGCTCCCTCGGGAGCCCGATTGGGTATCCGACGAATTTCATACATAGAGTGCATGTAGGGTTCGATCCCGTCGGGGGTGGATTTACGGTACGTTTGCCTTTCCCTTACTACTGTTGTTGTGCAACGGTTTGGGATGGTTACTGATATTTTTTCGCATATTAGGGTCTGCCGACGCACTGGCAAACCGCAATCAACCCGCAGCAGCCGACCTCACCGCCCACCTCGGGATGGTCGCTCTTCCCCTCCGTTGAGGTTAAAGAGTAGGAGTGTGCTGCTCGGCGCTACGTTATGATGTGAAATACCCACGCTTTTCTGGATTCTTGTCTCTTCATGGATATTTATGAGGACCTTCACTTTCTTCCTCCCCCTCCCTCATTCCCTTATTCCTTCCTTCCCTGCTCCTGCCGCTTATAACCTCTTGCTCTCTTCCGCTTGCCCTCTTTATATAAACGGGGATAGATTCCCCCACTCGTACTCGTCTACGAGTGCTCGCACCGCTCTGCTATGGCAGAGCGGCTGTACGCTATATGTACGTGTATGTATGCGTTTCCTCTTGTATGTACACCTCACCCACCTCGTCCCCCGCTCCTAGTCTCTTGCCCCCTCGCCTCGCCCCGCCCGTGCCGTCCGTGTCTGATACTCGTCTCATCTCGATTCTTGTGTTTATGACCTCGATTATGACTTGCTCCTCCCTCTCCGCCTTGCCTCTTAGTTTCGTATTGGTGTGTCAAATCTTTCCGATTCATTCATGCATTTACGTTTCCACTTCCATCCTTACGCTCGCAAATCCAAACCCAAATCCGTTCTGAACCTCCGCTTTGTTTCCTTTTTCGCAATTTTGCAATACGTATTGTATACCCTAAGATAGTACTTAGTTTTTCTCTTTCTGCAATCTGCAAACGTCGTAGCTGGATGTCAGTCAATGTGTAATATTATAATTATGAGTGACTCGGGGAGTCTGCATTTACATTTATCGAGCGCTACGTGGGAGTGCTTATGCTTTGGTAATGATCAGGTAATGATACATTTTACAAGAATCTTTGGTGGGGATTGCATTTCGTATTGGAAGCTCGCTGGGACAGGAGGCGGCATGTCAAGCAACTCCCGAATTGGATATATTGACTACAAGCGAGCACAATAGGCGCCAGGCGTCACGCGTGACGATGAATTTCTTTCTCCACGCCACCGTGCATGGCACACACAAGGCCAACGGTGATCGCTCCAAACAAGCGCTTGAGACAGGTGGAGACAGCTTGGGCTCACTATGGAACCGGAATGGCTTATTGTGCGCTTGGCAGTTGCTCGTCAGCATTGGATCACCTCTGGATACAGTCAATTCAGAGAACGAGGCGGACTCTAACGATTTGCGGCCGTTCACGGAAACTTGATTCTGGCCTGTCAGCAGGCTGCAAATGTCAAACCACACTTGGATGGCGTTCTATAGACTAAACCTGTACCAGAGCAGACGGTCTCAGACGCGATTGATCTGTTACAACAGATAGCCATTTGCGTAGCTCGTTTTCTGCAAGACGAACGTTTGCTGAGCGTAACCAGGGTCTTGGCACACCCTTGTGTACTTGTCATCAAGCCCGTATGTGGAGTGTATGCTTGCACAACATTTTGTCTTGGTGGCTTGTTTGTCGCATCTTCCATTGCATATGACAATACTATTGCAAAACAAGCATTTGTTCGTGGGGCTGTGGGCGATCGACACTACTACATCTTCCTTGTCCTCAAAACCAACACCAATGACGATGGCGCCTTATACGCACCGTCATTACAGCGAACTTGGGAAATGATCGAACAGTTACTGGTGACGAAGAATAATCGCGCACAACGTGTATGTGATCGCTGGAACGTCGCTTGTTGAAAAAGTGGTGTTCCATTTCACCCGGTGACTATTGTTTCTGCGGCTACACAGATCAAGCATAGCAACAAGGGTTTCGGAGAGAGGTGCCAGCACTGCCAGCTACTGCCAGTCGGGCTGTTGCAGGGAAAAAAGAAGTAGGCGCAACACCAATATAAAACCTTAATGATGACGAAATTTAAGCGTCTAATGTGCCGAAGAATATTTTCAGACATCAAGATCAATTTGGATTCGGTAACAAATATTGCTATGTGGTTTATAGGTTTTTGTAAACGAACGAGGCGAAAGATACGTAATGGGGTTTTCAGTATATGTGAGAGGGCGCGTAGTTCTGACACTTTGGACTACAGGTAGATACATTTGAGAACGGTGGGGAGACCAGTATTTCGTCGGGGAAGCTTGATCACGATGCCTGAACCCGAGAACAACTGTAGCAACGCCGCCAGTCCATAAACTTGTGGTTAGCTAAGTGGGGCGCGCGATGGTAATGCCACCCTGGTTCTCATAGGTCGTCAAACCGGGACCCCAGCTCCTTCCATCCCACCACTTATGATCCAGCGCACCATTCGTCCCCACCACAAACAGGTCAATCCTGTCTTTACCCCAACATACTGCTTTGACAGACTTCAAACATGTGCCGCCCATCTTCTCGAAATCCATAAGGCTGGGGCCCCAGCTGGATCCATCCCACCACTTGTGGTACACCGCGCCGTCCGTCCCAATAACGAAAATATCCAGGCGATCCGGGCCCCAGGACACGACCTCGACCTCGCGCAGCAGAGTTCCGCCGAGCAACTCCCATCCGCTCCATTCCTTCCCATTCCAATACTTATGCTGCAGGTGGCTATCGGTGTCCTTAGCGAAGAGGTCGATGCGGTTGTTGCCCCAGCTGACTGCCTGGATGTCCCCGACAATCTGACCACCGAGAGACTCCCATTGGCTCCAGGTGTTGCCGTCCCACCATTTGTGCCACGCAGCCGAATCCATTCCGGTAACGAAGATGTCGAGACGGTTCTCGGACCATGAGACGACTGTCGGCTTGTCTTGGCTGGATTTTCCACCGAGGTTCTCCCAGGCGCCTTCGAGGTTTGGACCCCAGGAGTGTCCGTTCCACCATTTGTGGTAAATAGCGCGGTCGGTGCCGATCACGAACAGATCAAGCCTGGTAATTCTTCATTAGTATTTATCTCGAAACGGGGACGAGGATGCGTACCTATCTTCTGCCCACGATACAGCGGTAGGGGCACCCATACAAGTCCCTCCCATGCGCTCGTATCCGGTGAGCGAGGGACCCCACGCAGCACCATCCCACCATTTGTGGTAAATGGCGGAATCGGTTCCAGTGACGAAGACGTCGAGACGGTCTTTGCCCCAGGCAACGCATTCGGGATCGTAGTAGACGACGCCACCTTGGTCCTCAAAGGTGGTGAGAGAAGGGCCCCAGGCTCTGCCGTCCCACCATTTGTGGTGAAGGCCAGAACCAGTGCCAACGACGAAGACGTCGAGACGGTTTTTGCCCCAGGAAGTCATCTTGAGATATGTATGGATTGAGCTTGGAGAAGTAGTTCAGAGAAGTAGTTCAGAGTAGGACTGTGAACTGATATTTATGCTACATGCAAGTGGGTTTATATAGATTTCCTCCAGTACGTATCATGCCTGATCATGCTCGAAGTCCAGACTCACAACTTGCGATGGATTTGTTAACGCTCCGATGCGAACCTCAACACAAAACGATAAAAATAGATTTACCGGAGATTTGAAAGTGACGGGGACAAATTGAGTCTCTTTCAATTGACAGCGTTCGAGGGTAGCCATATAGTGGCTTTTGCCCACCGTTTTGCCAGGAACAATAACATAAAGACCACATCTGAGAGTCATGGGGCTAAGGCAAAGATGACAGCTTTCGAAAGAGACAGCGCCCATTTGCTACAAATGTTGCAGGATGGTTCTGTTGGTTTCAAAGAGATGGGGTGCCTGTACAATGTTTTTGCTTGCGTGAACGTTGACCTGAATATGTACCGCCCATTTCCCAATATGGGAAAACGTATGACATATCTAGACAGACAAACCCTACTTTTACCCAAACAGCCAGCCAGGAATTCTAGACCAGGGCGACTATCGTGCAAAACAAGTGCAAACGAATCATTTGACACCGTACGCAGCCGTGTGCACGTAGTGATGTTCAATACGCTGAACTTGAGAGTGACTTTCTAAGATCTCGACCTTTCTACCACCGCAGGTTTACATAAAATGATAAAATTCAAAGGCACAGTTCAAAACCCTTCCAATTACAGCAAGAATCAGATGATCCGAGATCAACAATGAACATAACCTCTCGCTGTCAAGGATCATGGCATAGTGGAACTGTCCGTATCTACTAAAAATAGATTACTTAGAGCTCAAATTCGCTGGTCAGATCTAAACTGACCATCTTTCGAGGGACCATATCATGCTTGTGAGTACCAGGGAACTCCGTTCAGGGTTATGAAGGGAAGCAGAAAGTCGAAATTTGAAAGCCTGATTTCTGAAAAGACAATGCATGCAGGACGGTTCGAGATCCTGTACGTAAGATTGTGGGGTAGTACCCACGATGAGACAGAATGGAAAGACGGAAGGAGAGAGAGAGAGAGAAGACCAGTAGGAGGTTCGACTAGTCCGTCCTCAAGAGTTACTCAAATCCACCAGCACAGAATCCCATGTGAATTGTCAGTTCTAAAGGGGGCTTGAGTGGCAGAGTACCGCTGCAGTCTCAGTGCGTCTTGAAAACATCATAATTAGCTCACCGAATCCAGTCCAAGTAGTCTTGCGGTCCAGAATATAGTGCTGTTCTGGAAGACAAACATTTTCAAGTTTATCGTAAGGATAGGTACAGTTTGAACATCACTATGAGAGTGCTCAACGGCAGAAAAACATTCCCGTGACAGCCCAGGTTAGGTGTTCTGAAACCTTGACAGATATGATGTGCCTCAACACAAGAAAGACTTGTGACCAGCTAGGCGCTAGGGAATGCGGGGTATGCAGATAGCCCAAGATTGCTGAAGACATTATACTCAGCCTCGCACTGATACAACATCGGAAGCGTCTCGAAGGCGGCCTCAGAAGTCTCCGATTCTGTACCCGCGGGTTACGCCCCACTTTGGTAACCTAGTCCCAGTCTCTTCCGTGAGAAGCTTAGGCTCTTCAGGAGCTGCTGGCAGTATAAATAACAGGTCAAGCGAAGGCTCAAGAATGTTTGTGCGCTCAAACATAACGTAGTGGTTGTTTAGTGAAGCACCGGGGACTGACGACACATGCAGATGCACGAAGTGATCATTCGAGCAATACAAGCTCCGTCCTGATACTTAGACAGAACGAGGGGTACAGGGCCTGGATTGCATGCATTGCTTCCAGGGTTCTCCAGATCATCCGTATTTTGAAAGGTCTAATGCGCTGGGATCAGTTCATGCTATACCAGACACACCTCACCTAGGTAGGTCGTTACGTAGGTCAAGGGGAAGTAACACCTGGCGACATAGAACATACAGGGCTGCATTTGAGCGAAGTGAAAGATGCAAGTTCGGAATAGGTTTTGCATTTTCTGCGAGAACTTCAAAGAGGGGCGCTAACCGTCGTAACACGTGACCGTATGTTCCCCGCCCGTCGGCGTGAGCCAACCTTGCCATCGACCTCATTAATTCACAAATTATCTCGAGAGGACAGAATTGCGGTGACAATATGGTTCTCGTACGCTTTGCACCGTCGCCCACAGGCCCATTACATCTCGGAGGTCTTAGGATGGCGTTATACAACCACCTCTTCGCGCGGAAACATGGAGGCAAATGGATCTTGAGGATAGAGGACACAGATATGGTATTGCAATGTTCTTTTCTAGTCGTTGAGTTCTCAATTCTGACTGGACGTGATAGAGCCGGCATGTTCCAGGGTCCGTTGAAGGGATACGGAAAGCTCTGGATTGGGCTGGGTTGCAGTATGACTTTGGTCAGCCTCAATGAATATATGGTGCGCAGAAGAGGAGAACTAAGCGCCATTTCAGGTCCGGGGAAGGATGGTCCCCATAGCCCATATTTTCAAGTGCGTTTCCTCAACGCTCCTGGCGCAGTCGGATCATATTCATCTCAGGGTAGTCAGAGCGATTGGATTTGTACAAGCAGTATTCTGGGAAGCTGCTGGAGGTACGTTATGTTGATTGGCGTCAGAATGGCTGTTCTTATGCCATATACTCCAGTCTGGCCATGCCTATCGCTGCTTTTGCTCCCCCGACGTGCTTTCAGAAACCAGAGAGAAACTAGCTCGGTCGGGTTCCAGCGCCTCGTACGACAGACGGTGTCTCCATCTAACAGAAGAAGAAGTGGCCCGAAAAGTAAGGGCGGGAGAGAAACACGTCGTGAGGTTCAACGTCAGTGGCTGCTTGTTGCTATTTCCCGTATCGTATATTGACCCTCCCTATAGAACACCGTCGTTCCTACACGGCCACCTGCCACCGATCTCATCTTCGGTCAACCCAAAGATGCGCACGCGTCTTTGGCAACTGACCCTATCCTCCTCAAAACTGATCTCTTCCCTACCTACCACCTCGCCTCAGTCGTGGACGACCACGAAATGGGTATCACTCATGTACTACGCGGCGAGGTGAGATACTCCTACGAAATCAATACTTAGATACTTCTAACACTGGCCTTGTAGGAATGGCTCCCTTCCCTCCCTCTCCATCTCGACATCTACGCGTCTCTGAAACTCCCGACACCTATATATGCACACATGCCCATCCTGCTTAATGCTGACGGGTCGAAGATGTCCAAACGGCATGGGGATGTCCAAGTCAAAGATTTTATCGTTTGTTGGTTTTCTACCACCTTGACACAAATTCTGATGCGTCCATTGATCAGAAACGCGGTTGGGAACCAGCCGCCGTCCTGAACTGGCTTGTTCTATCCGGATGGGGTGTTCACCACGACGCACCAACCGAAGGCGCCACAAACGACCGCTCTTCAAGCCCCGCCCCAGACAGCACTCGGATCATGACCCTCGAAGAAATGATTGACCAGGTATCGTGCATCCTACCCTGCCTGCTTTCTTGTAGACTTACATATCTGTTGCACATAGTTCGACATATCCGCTATCACACATCGTAACACGAGTCTTGACGCGACGAAGTTGGAATACATCAATAAGCAGCACTTGATGCAGAAGGCGTACACTCCTGGAGGCTTGCAGGCACTGGCTGAAAAAGTTCACGACCAAATAAAAGAAACTTACCCTTCGAGGCACGTCTGATTATCGCTCTAGCGGGTCAAGTGCTGACTCTCTCTTTCAGCAAGTACACTACTATCGAGATGATCAAGCAAGCCATCTTGATCTTGGAGGTATGTCGGTACTCTCATTTATATTCTGCCATAGTTCCATTGACCCGATCAATTCGTACCAATCTAGGGTCGGCTCACGAACATCTACGACATCCCCAACCATGCTCCCTACCTCTTTGAAGAACCCCAGCTGAAATCTGAAGAGGCAGAAGCAATATTGGCCAAAATACGCGGCGAAGACTACGGTAGGCCATCCCTTCTTATCAAACCCGACTGACGGTTTCTGACGAGTCTATTGCGAATGACAGTCCGAGTAATCCAAGCTGTCAGGAACAAGCTGGAAGCTAGCCCTGAACCTTGGGAAGACCTGGACATTCTCGGTATTTTGCACAAGGAACGCGAGACGCTGGGCCTTTCGACAAAGGCTTTCATGAGGGTCTTGCGATATGCTTTGACAGGCATGAAGGTATAACATCATCGCTCAGTCGTCTGATCTGATACTTATACTCGATGTCTCGCAGGATGGACCTGGCATCGCCGATATTATGGGTGTGATAGGACGTGAAAGAACACTTGCACGTCTGATATGATGCCCGACGGATGAAAGATGCTTCATGCTCTGGCGCCAATGTAACATTATAACAGGATATTCAATACAGAACGGTATGTGTATTGCAAAACATTTCGACAGAGAACGACAAGGCTTCGATGTTCAGGTGCTACAAGGGGTGTTTTGTTACAGAATGCTTGACTTTTGAGTTCTATAATACGATGGAGGAAGAAACGGATGCGAACATTTACACTAAGTGCAACAGAGATGATGGAAACAAGGCTTCGCGGTTAATGCCCTTGCTGTCTATTCTACAGTGTCTCCCAACCTCCTGAATCCAAACTGCTTTCTAATTTCCGGGCGACCATGCTTGGTATGCCATGCGATAGCCAGGTCTTGCGAATGACTTCCCACCTGGAATGGTGTAAGAACTGACGGCGTCCTCGTCGACTGAAAAGCGCATTATGAGTAAGGTTGAGTGAACAACTGAAGGATAGGAAGCTTACCTCATCGAGAGGTCCACTTCACCGTGTGCATCCAGATACGGTGACGGTGTAAATGTGCCACTGCCTGAATTGAGGTACAGAACCGAACATCGCTTGACGCAGTAATAGATTCCGATTGTCCCGCCACATCTATAGAAAGGAAATCATGTCAGACAGACAGAATGACGGTCACAATCAATGATGGAAACGTACTCTCGAGTGTGCATGTTACATTCTCCCCGGTTATTGTAGTCCTCATCGAGACAGCAGTTGCTCTGCAGGCATACAGTCACACCGCAGACCAAGCAAACTGCAGCATCCGTCGGGAAAAGATTACAATTCAAACACATCAATGCTTTATCCTGGCGATTGAACAGACTGTCGAGCACAAGGGGTAACCTCGCGAGTCGATACACGGCAGGATAGTCGAGCAGGACACCACAATTCAGCTGCGATGATGCATGCGAATTCCCATAATGGGCACACCAACCTGAGAGTGCGTTCTGGAGAGTATCTTGATGTGGGAGATCGGAAAGAGGGGGTATGCCAAGCATAGTCATGAGGCGGTTGTATTCACATACATCACTGGAGTCGAAAGTAGGCGTGGGGAAGGAGTCAGGCAGGATGGCACGACACAGGATGGCTGCGCGACGGAGGAAAGGAAGAGTAAAAGCATACAACAGCTTTTCGATTCGAGCTTCTCCAAACGTCTCGAATGTCAGTGTCGCTGTATGTTCAAAGACAGGAGAATGCCGCACAACGGACATGAAGAACATGCGAACGTCGCCAAAGATATCCTCATGTGCCCGATGGGGTACCTGTGTCGTGTTGTGGCTCCTGCTTTTGTTCAGGATGTACACTAGCCCGATGACTGTCCGTGCCAGACATGCGTAGTACGTCAGAACCAGCACATGTCTCAGCATCTCTGGGGCAACAGCGGCGGTTTCTACCAAGATCGTGAATGGGTCGCGGAGAAGGAGAGGATATGAAAACGACGTGAGCGAAGTGCGGCTCCATTCTGGCAGTAGCCTCTTGATGATGGCTTGACGAACGGCATCCCGCCCTTCATCCGGCCTAGACTTGAATTGAAGACCAACGAGTCTCGTCAAACACGAGAGAAGCCCTCGAATCATCCTCGTCTGCGACTCCGAAAGGGTGTCCACCATCAACGTCCCACTACTTGCTGTCGACGACGCATCTACCCCGACTCCGCGCTGAGCAACTTCCATAGCTGCGATCGTATACCCCACCAACTCTTCAGGCAGATAAATTCCTACACCCCTCTCCGTCGTATCTGGCTCTAATCGATCACGTAGATGCCTGGTTTGCTGTGATACACTCTTCGAAACTACCATCACGGTATCAAGCATTTTCGCCCCATCCAGGGCATCGATCTTATCCTTGTCGTTGGTCTTCTTTATCGCACTGGCATAGCCCGGATCCTGGGCACTCCAAAACACAAACTCTCCCGTTCCGTTTCTGAACTGCAAGGACTCCAAAAGTGGGTCAGGTTTACTCTTAAGAATGTGTATCCCGGCCGCCCTTATCCAATCCGGGAATGGTATTGGGTTCAGCTGCGTTTTGATGTCGGGGTGTGTGACAGGCAGGATTACATTCCCAAGGCTCTTGCACAGAGGGCAGATATACTCCTTGCGGGGTATGCATTCCGGGTGGTTTCGCGTAGCTTGGGCACGATGGCGTTGGCGAATGGAGACGCTATACACTTGGAAGCAATCCAAATGCATCATATGGCTGCAGACGGAGCCATGCAAGCCGAAGCGCGTGTAGTTCGATGGGAAACCTTCGAAATTGGGAGAGGTAGCCCGCGCATCCAGTATGTCAGCCTGAGGTGGTGGGAATACCGTGCCGTTGAGTCCGGTGACGTTGTTGGATGGACTCGCGCGATCCATGGAAAGCGGAGCGCCAAATACCTCGTTCAGATGGCCATTCTGAGCATCCGGATGCCTGCGTATCAACCGACTTGGCTGAATCAACCCCAGCGCACCAAAGATCTTCCCGCCGCCAGCAGCACCATTCCGACTCCACGTAAGATCCTCCTGGCAGACGATACACGTCCCGAAGGACGCGACCTCTTCCTCTTTCTCTGTACCAGTGGCATCCTCCATGCTCTCGTCGCCATCGCCTCCTCCCGCCGTATCAGAATCGGAATCATCACCCACTCCTTCAGCAAACATGCTAGCGAAGCTTGCCTGCTGCGCTTTCATCTGTTGCATGATTGCGTCCTGCCTCTTCTTCGCCGCCTTCTTTCGTAGTGCGTCCTTGTCCATACCAGCTTGTCGCTTGCCTCCTGAAGCAGCAGCCCCGCCAACGCCACCACCCGCACCCGCGCTTCCAACGCCACCCGCGCCACCGTCCATACTTGACCCTTCCACCCAGCCTCTGACCCTTCTGACATCATCTCGCACATCAGCCACCCGTTCCATCTTGTCCAGGATCCAATCCGAGCGTGCTTTAAAGAGCTTAACATACTTCTCATGTTCGCCAAGGATCCAAAGAGCCTCAACGAGCGTCTTCTCTCCTCCATTGCCAGTCCACCTTTTCCGCGCAGCAAGTACACTGAAACCACGAGGACGCTCGACGAGACCCAACATCACTAAATGCAGCGCCTGGTCAAGGATGGCTTCCGCAGAAGGAGGAGCAGAACCTGCACCACCCGCAGGCGAAGAGGACGCGTCCGTGACAACCAACACATTCCACACAGCGAAGAAGACCACCTGCACCAATGCCTCCCTTTCCCAGACATTCGGGAGGTCCTTGAACGGGCCCTCGGTGACCCCGAAACCCTTGGGCTCGAGAACAATTTCCCATTCTTTCTGCCCAGTCCGCTTCTTGATCCTGTTCCGCAACACCGTGTCCACCTCTTCCCTCCTGTTCCTCGTGTAGTGGTAGAAGAACGGGTCGACCTCTTCGTACGCCTCGTCTCTCAGTTCGTATAAGCCCGTTTCCGTCGGCCCCTCTGGCGCGCGGAAGATCGCGACCTGCCTTAGACATCCCTCGAACGCCACGTCGTCCACCAACCGCTCCGCCACCCTCTTGACCAGGTCCGAAAAACTGCAAGGCCCCATCGCGAGGGCGTGCACGATCTCGCGCCGGATGGCCTTGTCCATGGACATACCTCCTGCGTTTGCGGGTTCGTTGAGAATCGTAGTGAGGACGTAGAAGACCTCTTCCACCATGCTCCCTAGCTGAGCTCCTTCGTAGCTGGTGGAAATAAGGTCGCCGGAGAAGTAAGCTAGGAGACCGAAGCGATCGAGGATGGACACGATGACGAGGTCTGGGGGGAGAACGACGAGCGCGGTTTGGAGTAGGTAGAGATCCTGGTCGTAGCATAGTTCTCGCAGCATGTAGTCTCGATAGTGGAGGAGTTGGCCGCGGATGGCGAAGCCGTTGCGTACCCAGAGCCCCGTGCGGATTTGAGCTATCATCGCCAGAACTGGGATATGTTAATTGTCAATATATCCCTGGTCGAGGTAGAGAAAGAAGCATAGACACACCTCTCAATGGAAAGTCAATCACCGTCAGAATCGCTTGCTCGCTGGCACCTTTCATGAACACCCCCCTCAATCCATCCGGCACACCAATCATTCTCAGCTTCTCCTCCGACAACAATCCCACATGCTTACAAAGCTCCGCCAACAACCAGTGAAGCGCATGGTGAAAGCTCACCCATCCCTCCCCCACATCGAAATCAACAGTGTTATATTGCTGCCCACCGAAATCGATCCGGTGGAACGCCGGTGCTCGGAACTTGGTTCGATCGAGGCGATCCTCCGCCAGTGTGCATACCATGAGTATATGATGTACCACCGTCCCAATCGCGCCGACCAATTCCGCCGAACCTTCGCTCTCCCCCTTGCCTTTTCCACCAAATGCCTCCCCGTACACCTTGATGACCCGCGACAGGCTCAGCGTCACATTGAACACGCTGATCCACGCATCGGTCTCGTACTCCACGTGCGTCTTGATCGCCCGTTTGTTAGGGTTGAGGCACATGAAGAGCCTGCAGGTGGTGGCGAACTGGTTTAGGTAGACTGGGGAGGATGCGATGAGGGCTTGCACTTGGGAGGTATGTGCCAGATAGCGAAGGTCGCTGAATACGGGCATGAATCGCTTGGATTTGAATGGGAAAGAGTCGACGTCGATGGGGCCCGTTGGCGTGGGGTTGGGTGTTACAGCCGAAGAGGTAGATCCTGCGGTTGGTACCGTGGGGGTGGAGGCGCTTGGTGTCGAGGAGTAGATGATTCGTTTATCGACGATACGATTGGTGAAGAATGAAGTGATGATGGCCAATAACCGCGACACCAGCTTGTGGTTCCTGGCGATATGACCCGAGACGGACGGAACGGTGAAGAGCTGGAGGGCAAAGTACTTGATGGACGTCTCCGCCTCACGGTCCACGAGCAGGTACGCATCAATGACGCGATGGTAGATGTTCGCAAAGTGGCCCGCTGAAGACATGGGTAAGAAAAGAATTAGGGAGAGAACGGATGCACGAACCGATGGCAAGTTTGTGCGCCCTGTTAACAGAGATCACCGACGCGTACACCTCCTTCAAGCTCAATCTCGGTCGTTTCCATAGCCTCGTGTGGTACAGCAAAAGTGTGTCGACCCTCGTCGGGTTCACGATCTCTCCATCCAAGTTCAATGCCGTTGGCGGCGTCAAATGTTTCGTGAACGAATCTCTCTTCCTCGGCGAAAGTAATTCTGCTGCCAATGCCTCCCGAATCACCAGCGTATCTGTCACCAACCTGCTCCTCGTCAGATCCAGTAGCCACTCGATGATCACCCCTACCACCTGCTCGCAAAACGTGTCGTAAGCCCTCCGAATAGTCACCCCCAGGTCGATCTGCCCAATGGCTTGTGCCATTTCTAGCAGTCGAACCACATTCGAGTTCATATCCACCACCTCCCTTCCGTTCTCTTCCATCCGTCTCTCCACGACGCGTGCATCCTCGACACTCCTGCCAGTCATGTCGCAAAGCAGCCTCACAACTTCATCGTGCGAGTGTTTATCGTCATTCCAGAGCACGACGCAGTATTGGTCTTTCATCATTGGGTCTGCAGAAGGTTGTAGTCGGAGATCGGCTTCGTTGGCGGGAACAGACGGCTCATCCGGGGAGTAATCTAGAGTGTCAAGCATGAAATCCAGGGCGAACCCGATCGTCCGCCTCATGGAATCTTTCAAGTCTGGTGGAGCAGGCACACGGAAGGCGTAGTTCGGTGCTGGGGGTAGATCATTGGTGAGTGGCTTCACGATGAGGCGGGGAGTGGTGTCCTGCGGATCGCCCGGTCCAGCTGGGGGGTGATGCGGGCACTGGATAGAGCGCCGCCAGGCTTCTTCGTCACCGCAATCGCAGCACCCGCCTGATTGCTGGGCGATGAAGAAACTGACATTGTGGCTCGCGTGGTCTGTGGCATGAAAACACCTAGTACAAAGAACGCAGCTGTCATCCAACGCGCAATCTCTGTGCATAAATAAGCACCTGCCATATCAATGAATATAGCAGAAACTACATACTTGCATCTATAACAGCTCTCCCCTTTTTTGAAGATGTGGCTGCACGGCCGCCCTGGAGTGAGTGGATCCTCTTTGCCTGCGCCCGAGTACGACACCGACACCTGGTACTCGCTTAGCAGCATATGAGGTGGAACCTGAGAGACCCCACTGGGAAGAAACATATGTGGATATTGGCCCATGAAGGATACGTATAACTTGGTCAATATCTCCGCTCTCGCTGTTGGGGTAAACACATATTTCCTGGAGCCAGGCATAATCTCGAGGGCGAACCGCAGGTCCGATAGCAGATCTGTGCGTTCTTGGGCCATGGACGACGTTGGACGTCTAGTCGGGAAGAAAGCGGATAGAGCTGACATATTGGCGCCTTCTAGTTACTCTTGCATGCTACACGGTGACTTTCAGACTCTTTGGACAATTCTAAAGAGTTAATACTGATGTTAGTGTACGCGATCCTGGTGGTTGTGGTAAGAGTCAAGTAAGAGTCATTTCCAATCTACTATGGCAGTCACGCTTTCTCGCATACCACGATGTCGTCCAGACCATCCATCCAACAGCCCCCAACCGCGAACCTTGCAACCCTCGCAGATCCCCCTATACGCCAAATCGATGGCGCAGCAATGGACTACTTTCTCATTGAACTCGTAGCCACTCTGAGAGACTCGGCAGCAGTCGCGACAGCACGGGCAAAGAAAGTCGAACAACAGATGCTCGAAGCGGGGTTGATTCCACCACCACCACCTGTGCCTCTGTCTCTGAAGAAGGAGAGCTCGGCGAGGGATTCGGTGACGAGTCTCGTGTCGCGGACTGGCAGCGCAGCAGGCAGCAAATCGGGATTCGATGATGAAGAGGAACCGGTCAGGCAACGATTGGAGTCGATTGGCATGCATGTGGGCGCCAACTTCTCAGAACGGTTCGTTGATCTTTGCCTGGCTTGAATTACGTCCAATCGTTTTGCTTCTTCAGGTTATGTCGCGACAGACCCATGTTCGCGGAGACCCTTGACGCGATAAAATTCATCTGTAAAGACATCTGGGCCGCTTGCTGGGACAAACAAGTGGACAACCTACGGACAAACCACAGGGTGTGTCAACGTCTCCTCTCATGCACTGTTAAACATCTCTAAATTCTCGATCGTACAGGGTGTATACGTCCTCCAGGACAATGCATTCAAGCCTATTACCCGACTCTCGTCATGGGAAAGTCGCGCCGACGCGATGAAGCGTGCCCGACTGGTATATTTTCTACACCTTCGTCCAATCCGGTAGAATCTCTAATGATTTTTAGTATGCGGCAATGCCAGCAGGTATTATCCGAGGTGCTCTTTCACGGCTGGGGTTCAACGGTACCGTCGTTCCAGAAATAACATCAATGCCTCAATGTCTGTTCTTTCCGCAAGATCCGACTCTCCATCTGACAAGCTCTCTCTCCGCACATTAGGTACTTTCCAGATAAAGCTCCCCAAAGGCGCATGATACTCGGACGATGCTCAGTCTGCTCACTGCACGCGTCTTTGAGCCTTGACGATACAATTCCATGACGACGGCCTATGATTTTGGGTGGTGGCGTGATCGAACACTAATCCTTGATTCATGAAGATGACAAGCCTGGTCAGAAGTGGACCCAGTAATCACTGCGACCTCGGAGTGGCCCGGTTTCATACATTTCACAATGCGCCTTATCTTTGGCCTCGCCTCTGCAAGCAATTGCGATTGATGCCGGACACTTACATTGATCAAAATTCATGTCCATGTCCACTGTATATCAGCTTGTAGATTTTCGCATGATATATGTCAAATTTCCTCCTGGGGGCTCGAACAACTTACATCTAGTCGCCTGTTGGCAAATTGTGAAGAGCGCCAATGCCCAAAGCAAGCACATGACCTATATGACCGGCGTCTAAATGGCATCCTGCACGTCGAGTATGGTGTAACGGCTAACATTACCGCCTTTCATGCATCACTGCTAAAGCTACGCGGTAGCTCGGGGTTCGATTCCCCGTACTCGAACTTGATGGAGAACAAGTGTTTTTTTTCTTTACCTGATTCGACAACTTGAAAATGAAACATTTCCCACTAATATTGCACACATTACCAAAACATATAAATGTTCAAAAGTATGAAGTTTTCCAACACATTGTTGGAAGTTATCGTTTGCCACTACTCTTTGAACTGAATAATCAACAATGTCTTCTAATAATCCGGTACACAATATGTCATCTCCGAACGTGAAAAGGCTTGCAGATAAGTCACAAAGGTACGCGAGCATCACTGTATTGGTACGAGTATAGTCGGCAGTTTTTCAGCCCTCCCCACTACTCTCTCAAACCCTACAACCGCATATCCCGTCATCGAAGAGACCGACACCCTACCATACACCATGCGCAAATAAGCCAAATGATACGCACAATTATGCGAGAAACATTTACGCACATCAGTTGAACAGTTGCTCTCGGGAATGCAGGTCCCTATCGTGCTAGTGCCGCCTTCGCCTGCCTGGGGTCGATGTAATGATCAGAAACAATAAGTCAAGGTAGCATGCGAAGTGCTGAAGGGAAACGGAATACTACGTACAGCGGTAGTGCAGCAGACCTGTCCGCTACCGCAGCTCGAATTGTCTGTGCATGCATTGACGCTGGAGAGGCTGACAAGCAGGGCGGCTGCCGCAAAGATCAGCTTATGGAAGAACCTGGATTGGTCAAAGTCAACGAGAGCAGTAAGCGGCTAGTTGAATCAAAAGCTGTGTATGGATGAACAGACATTGTGTATAACAATTTGAAAGGAGCGTGTATAGTTGTGAGCGAAGCGAAGAGAAGATGTGATGAAAGCCAGGCCAGAAAGACTAGTAGGTATTTATATTTTATACACGTCCGCCCTAGTTGAAAGCTAGATCGAGGAACTGAGGGCGATATCAATAAAAACAAGTCCAAGACGGAATCGGATTTTAAATTGGGTCCTCCTGCATGGGTCCGAGTGTCGAAGCATTTTTTTATCTCTCAGAGGAGCGACTTATTAGGGGTCCCTGTCCAGATGTGACGACTACGACCCTGGCGCAGACTGAGAGCTGTAGGACAGAAACCGAAGAAAACAGTTGTCAGAGAGCGCAGTCTGAGTCCATTCAGTTTGACTCAGTGGTTTGGACCGTATGACATGAAAACAGAATGTGTATGTTCTTGACTGCAAGAAAGAATAACATTGCGGACGGCGAATAGGACGCTACACACGCTAGATACGCAAGGCGAGAGCGATAGGGTGCTAGCTATGATATTGGCGACGCCGAGTACTTCGCGAGATTACGGTGTGATAGTTTTGGCAGCTTCACACCGTTGAGGTCTGGCAAGGTTGATCATCAGATGATAGATCCTCAAAGAAGTATTGGTTGCGTGTTGCTGGGATTTACTGGCGTGTGGTCAAGGGTATTGACCAAGGGTATCAACCAGGACTGGTTTCAGGGAGGTCTCCGTCAGTTTCAACAAGCATCATGCGCAAGACGTCAGATATCTGGGCATGAAGATCTTCTATGTACAAGAAAGTTCGTCAGCAGAATGCTTCCACATGATCCTAATGAACTTACTGGCACGATCGACAGCCCGAACATATTCTGCATTCGCAATAGTCATCTCATCTTCCAAGACCTGGAGTCGTTTGGCCTGCACGCGTCAAGGGTTAATGGCCGTCACTCACGGAAAGATGAAAGAGATCACCTGCTCCTCCTCAGGCTCTGGTTCCGGTAGAGAGTTTATCAAATACTCTATCTGTTTCGCTTTGACTATGAGATCCGTCACGAGTTCCTTCTGGTTTGCTGGGGAAGGAGTGTTGAAGACACAGTCCAAGAAGATCGAAGAATAACAGCCGCACCTTCGAACACCTCTGCAGGGTCAAACTTGTCCGGGTTCCTCTGCTTAGTGACAGGCACGTCTGGGCTGACTTGCAGAAAGTTGGCGCGCGAAGTGAGATACGCAATAGTATTTGACATGATCATGAGAAGCTGCAGCCCCCAGGTTATCGTCGTCCTCCAGTACGCTTAACATACATCCTAGTGCTTACTTGTTGGATTTCATCTTGGAGCTGAGTTATCCTGTCCATATGCGATAATTCCTGCAGCATTGCGCTGCGGTGAAGTTCAGGAAAACATGGAATTGCGGGGCAAGTGTCGGAGTTTATAATTAATGCCACAAATGTCGAAGCCGTTCCCACGACTTCCAAGGGCTCCGTCTTGACTCTGTCAGCGACCACCATCTTCATTTACTACATTTCCTTCACATTTTCTTCTATTCACCATGGGTAATGATGGAGGAAGTATCCCAGACCGCAGAGACTTGGTTAGAAACAAGCCTAAGGTATGTATCTATCGGAATGATTGCTGGATAACCTCTCAAATAGCCGCATCAGGCTGAACAAGCCGACAAGGCCAACCAAACTCGAGCGAGGTGGTTGTTCTGTGCTTTATCGAAGGTGAGTACAGTCAGGCACTATCTGCAACGGCAATCATTGATCTTTCTTTATCAGAAACGGTTGCAGGAACCAGTGGTGTCGTGCGCGCTTGGCAAATTGTATAACAAGGACGCAATAATAGAGTACTTGCTGGACAAGTCGGCGTATGGAGACGGAGAGAAGATTTGTGGGCATATACGATCACTCAAAGTGTGTACCCTTCCATTTTCTGGTGCAATCTCTTGACTGAACTTGTTTCCCCGGACAGGACGTGAAAACGTTGACCCTCACTCCAAACAATGCCTCTTCGTCGACAGATTCAAAGGCAGACTCCACCGACCGACCCCAGTTCGCCTGCCCTCTCACGATGAAAGAAATGAACGGGGTGCAGCCTTTCGTCTACATTTCCACGTGTGGCTGCGTTTTCTCGCAAGCTGGACTCAAAACCGTTGCATCGTCCTCTTCGCCAAAGGAGAAAGCCTCTGACAGTGATGAAGGCGGGAAGTCACTCAGTCTCTGCCCTCAATGCGCCAAGAAATACTCTGCTAGCGAAGATGTTATCGTTATCAACTCCCCACCGGAAGAGGAAGAGACATTGCGCTTCGCTCTTGACCGCAAGAGACTTCTCGAACCAGCCAAGAAAAAGTCGAAGAAGAGGAAGAATCAGTCTCCGGAGGACGGCGAAGAACCACCTACAAAGAAACAGGCCGCACCTGTAGCTGTCCCTAGCCTCAACCCGTCGATTGCAGCTGCTAGCCGTGCGGTGGTGAGTGGTTTGGCGATGGAGGAGGCGAAGCGGAAGGCAGGCATGAGTGATGCCGTGAAGAGCTTGTATGGAGATGGTACGAAGAGGAAAGAGACCTTTATGACGATGGGGACATTCACGAGGGTGCGTTTTTATCAGTGCATCCCCCTTATTGCAGCTCATGATATTTTCCCCCTACAGTATGCATAATACCCACATTTCCCTCGACTGTATCACCTTGCGCTTCATGCACTGTATTTGTATGTATCTAAACATTAATCATGGTAATTTGGTCAGAGTTCTCCTTCCAAAGCAGTCCGGTCGCAAGATCATGCATGGCATAGCATTTTCAACAAATGTCCACATGTTATCCTGAGAACATGATACTTAACTTAACTTAAGGCACATGGCATCACCTTCTCTGTCAGGCTCTGGGAGATATGTATTGCCATAGATTATCAAGCTTAAAAGTTCAGATTCATCCCCCCACCAGGCTGCGTACCCCATTACCATGGCACTTCGTCTTGCAACGTGCGCTGCGGTATTGCTGGCTCTACCCTTTGTCTCCAGTCTTTCCCAATATCCTCCATCGCAAATTCCTCTGGGACACGGCAATGGAGATTCTTACGACGATGGCCTTTTCACACCCTTCGAATCCTTTTCGAAACTTTCCCACTCAGAGTTCACGACACTTGTACATCCTTTCTTTCCCCATTACGGTGTACGGGTGAAGAAGAGCCAGTTTTGTGATGATACCGTACAGTATGTCAATTTATCGTCGAAATAACCTTGCTAAAGGACGAAAGAAACTGAAAATATTGTTTTAGAGCATACACTGGGTATATCGACGTTGAAGCGCGTCATCTGTTTTTCTATTTCTTCGAAAGCAGGAACGATCCGGCCAAAGATGATGTGATATTCTGGACGAACGGAGGTCCAGGATGTTCGTCTGCTCTCGGTCTTTTCATGGAACTTGGTATGTCAGACTCACAGAGATGCCGCTTTGGTAGTTTGGGTCTATATGAATCGACGAGCTGAACTGGTCATCCTGAAGGTCCATGTCGCGTTCTGGACGCGAATGGGACGACCTTCCACCCTGAATCATGGAACACGAACGCCAATATTTTCTTTGTCGACCAACCTGTTGGCGTTGGTTTCTCGTATGCCGATCATGGCGAATTCGTGGTAATCTTTACTCTCTTGCCCCTCTTGCTTTGAGACGGAAACAGTGATGCTTTTGTCGGTAGGGCACATCGGAAGACGCAGCTAAAGATATCGCTGCTTTTATCTCCATCTTCTTCGAGAACTTCAGTCAATTCAAAGGGCGAGCATTCCATATGGCCGGAGAATCATACGGAGTGAGTTTAGTCGACTTGCATACGACTTTGGAACTTGACTTGGCTTACTTCAAATCAGGGACGATACCTACCTCTGTTTGCATCGGCCGTGTACGACCAAAATGCAAGACTAGTCGCAGCCGGAATGACTCCAGTCAACCTTCAATCGGTTATGATTGGTCTGTTAAATCGTTTCATAGGGTATCATACAGCATAATGCTGATTATCTGGGGTGGACATTCTACAGGCAACGGGATGACTGACAGCTTCAAGATGATCTTGTCTTACTACGATATGCAATGCTCTCCTGCATCTGTTGCTCCTTTTGTGGACGTGGGCACCTGTGTTTCCATGAAATCAACAGTGAGTGATTGCCTTCAAACTAGAAACCTCAACCTCGACGTCTTTGACGTGGTGGTTTTAGGTCAAACGATGCGAGAAATGGATGAAAGCGTCTTGCGAAGACCAATTCGACGCCATCAATTGTGGCGCAGCAGTCGCGTTCTGCAGAAGCGCGTACAGCACATCTTATCAAGCGAGTGGTGCGTCCCATCCATTTTCGTAAAGCCGGATCTTCCTTTGAGCATGATACGAAGGCAAAAACCCTTACGATATCAGCAAACAATGCGAAGGCGAGATCTCAGAGACGCTCTGCTACCCACAGACAAGGTATATATTGCCCTCGTACAATCTTTCCTTTGAATAATCATGCCAACAAAACACACTTGACAGGTTCATACGCAATTTCCTCGACGAGCCGTCAGTCCGATCTCGTCTAGGCGTTGACAATTCTATCACCAAGAACTTCACATCCTGCAATCACGATGTCGGACAAGCATTCGGGGTAACGCAGGATATCCTGCACCCGACGTCTGATTACGTTGCTGCCCTCCTGGAGCGTGGCGTAAGAGTGCTAATCTACGTGGTACGTCTCCATTATTTCATTGAAACGCTCAACGCTCATGGCTCGTTTCCACGAAAAGGGCTCGTACGATTGGATTTGCAACCATGTGGGCAACGAACGATGGACACTCGCCCTGGAATGGAGTGGACATGAGGAATTTTCCAGTCAAGATTTGAGGGAATGGCACGTTGACGGAAATCCGGCTGGAACTACGAGAAGTGCGAGAGGCTTTACGTTCGCTACTATCCATGGCGCTGGACATATGGTGAGGGTTGCACCCAGTATTCTCAATATTCATCGGCTTGACTGAGAGCACACAGGTTCCATATGATAAACCGCGGGAGTCGTTAGAACTTGTTCAGCGATGGATTGCTGGAAGAGAACTTTGATTTGACTCCATAAAAACATCAGGTATACCTATGTGTTCTCTCCGTTGAATACCTTCATATCCGTGAAAACAAGCATCATTCCTTTGAGTATCCAAGGATGTTTCTCATGGAAATGATGGTAGTGTCGCTCATGTTGTATTACGGTGTTCATTACGTCAACAAAATTGAAATAGACTTCGGGGAAATTAAAAGTAGGGTGAGGTTGTCAAAATGAAGTGAATTGGCCTATTCGAGCAGCGATCAACCCACATGTAATTGGGACGTTCGACACCTCAAGTTAGCACGCCAAATCGTTTGCAGGGCATGCTGCAATGTACGGAAGTTTCTCTGAATGCGAGTCAATCATGATGATGTCAAACCTGGGTGCATGCCCTGCAGGGACCCGGCGCCTCTTTTTTTCGAAAGGGGCATGGATAAGGGTAAAACTCGGGATTTGCGTGTGGTTGAGTGGTTGTGGTAAAATTAATCGGAGACCGATTGCAGGAGCTGGTGGGTATAAGTGCTCTGGTGGGTACATAACGAAAGCGAAAGCGTCGAAAGCGAAGCACTGAGGGAATCAAGATGTGGAAAGAGCACACAGTGCGGCAGGGATAATCTTTGACAGCGCGTTGCATCTGTCAGAGGCAGATCCAGCATCTAGATCAGAAAGCTTGTCTGTAACCCGGGTATGCTGGCTGAGGACGTTTTCGAGAAGAAGGACGCCAGGCAGAGCGGACTTTGGTACTAGCTTTCGCCGATGGCTGAGTTTGATCACGGAAATCCCTGATAGAGTAATCCAAGGACGGTCGCCGTCCCAGATTCTGGGCGATAGTATGTCGTCGACGCATCGAATTCCGTCTGTCAGCTTGGGATAGTGAACACCTGAGCAGAAGGAGATATAGGTCCATTCCGTGTTTGAGGATGTCGTGACATTTATCTAGTTGACGAGAGCCGGTCCAGAACCGAGTGAGAATCCACCACGATGCGAAGCTTTTCATTATGCTGCGTATCACAGCTAGATCTCTGGCCAAAACTTGCTTGATCAATTGGAAAGAAGAGAATAACCGGGCGGTTTACCTGTTGAGTCGTTTGATGTGGTCTCGCAGGATGTTGTTGACATCGATGGCTCGCCCTTGTATACTGGCATCGACAGTATTCAGGAGATGATACGCCTGATCTGCCACGAAAAGGCAATCCGCCCGGTGAATTTTAGCGCGCTAAAGCGGATGGTGAGAATTTGTTAAAAATCTCCTCTATCGATCACGAGGACCATTACAGCACACGAACCTGCGCTAGCATGATAATGTCGAGGATGATACGTGCTGACTCCTGGAGGCCCAACTTGGCCTCTATACCGCGCTTATCAGGATTTGCCATCTGCGTTAGAGCAATAAGTGCATGTTGGAGGCTAGATTCACCGCCCTCTTGGACGCTGGATGCCTCCGATTCCAAGGGTGTGTCCAATCCTCTGAAAATCGCCATCGTGGTGATAGTTGAAAAGTAGTAAACCTATTTAGGAATTAAGCAAGGAAGAGCAAGTGAGGTCATGCGCGATTGAAGCATGTTGGCAGCAGTGTGCCTTTCCACAGCCGCCTTCGCTCCGTTGGTGCATTTTTCAATGATCGGGCAGGCTGGCCTCATGATCTTCTGACTCGGAGGAAACTTCCGTAGTCTCGTGAGATATACTGCACGGGCGTGAAATCAGGCATCCAGGAGATAAGGAATACATTCTAATGACACGCTCAAGTAAGCTGTTCTACGATTTCGGATCGAAGGAGGTTCTCGGAAGGAGGCCTTTGCTAGGATATTAGATGTGGGTCCAATAAGGTAATACGATGACTTACAAGCTACAACATTGTCATTGTTTGACTTGCTGGGAACGGAAGGCCTCGTCCACATTCGTGATGATAAATTAGGGAAATCCTGGAACGATACATCTTATCTAATCTGGGTGAGTCATGCCGAAGATCATTTCATTTCATTTTTGGTCGTTATTAATATCCCTAAACCCTTTATAACTTGCATACCACAAGGTCATCAATCTTTCCTTGTCCGAGTACCACCTGCATTGGGTCTACGGATACCAAAAGCACGCTATATCTGCTTGCGAAGGCGTCATCCTTAGACACACGGGACTTGTCTGTGTAAAGAGCGGTGACACTGACGGGAAGAGCGGGAAACTCGACAAAAGACCAACGCTTAACTCGTTCCTTGGCATCGTATCATGGCCTCGTACTCGTCTCTCATTGAACAATCAGTGCACTTCATACCGTCTTTTACTTTGGAATGCGGTTCGGCGCTTAGAGACGTTCCGATCGCCTACAAAACATGGGGTACATTGAATGCCACGAAGGACAATGTCATGATCATATGTCATGCATTCACTGGAAGCGCAGATGTCGAGGATTGGTGAGTGGATGAGTCACAGCTTTCAAGGACAGTTCTGAATCGTCTAGGTGGGGTCCGTTGATGGGTCGCGGAAAGGCATTTGATCCAAATCGCTTTTTCATCATCTGCGCTAATACCCTTGGATCACCTTATGGATCGGGTTCGCCAGTCACAATAAATCCTGATACTGGAAGACCGTATGGGCCGGAGTTTCCGCCAACTACTATTCGTGATGATGTTCGGTATGTCTTTACTCCATCCATGTTACTCACTCCCTAACGCAAAGCTACATCAGAATACATAAATTAGTATTGGACCATCTAGGCGTACGTTCCGTAGCGGTGGTCATAGGAGGATCCATGGGAGGCATGGCCGTACTTGAATGGCCCCTCTGTACACCCCCCGGCTTCATCCGCCGTATCATACCCCTCGCCACTTCCGCCCGCCATTCTGCCTGGTGCATTAGCTGGGGTGAAGCCCAGCGACAGAGCATCTACAGCGACCCAGGGTACGAAGACGGATTTTATACCTCTCAACCTGCCTCTGGTCTTGCAGCAGCTAGGATGAGCGCATTGCTCACCTACAGATCCCGAGACTCTTTCGAAAGTCGTTTCGGGCGTAAACCCCAGATGACTCGGCACATCAACGCGACAAACGGCACATTGACACCTCCTGCGTCGCCGATACCTACGTCAGACGCCGACGAAGCACTGGCAATGCATAACGATGGCTTGCGTAACGCAAGACCACGCCAGTCTCCCACCAGTGAAACAAGCAGTTCCCAGAACAGGATCCTATCGCCCACTCCCCAGAAACCACAGACAATATTTTCCGCGCAGTCCTATCTCAGATATCAAGGTGAAAAGTTCACTGCAAGATTCGACGCCAACTGTTATATCCACATCACGCGAAAGCTGGACTCGCATGATGTTGCTCGAGACCGCATTGTCGATGGCGTAGACCCAGACTCCCCTCTTGCCTTACCGAAAGTGTTGTCCACACTTCCTCCGTATACGCTGATCATCAGTATCGCGACCGACGGGCTATTCACCACATCGGAGCAAAGAGAGCTCGCGGAACATATACCACACGCGGAGCTGGTGGTCATACCCTCTCCAGACGGGCATGATGGGTTCCTGTTGGAGTTCGAGCAGATCAATACGCACATTCTGAAATACCTGAAGAGGGAGTTTCCGGAATATTATGACAAGGAAGACGAGTTGGTCGAGGAGGATTTCGCGATCAAGAAGACGAGTGTATTTGGTGAGGCAGAGGTAGATATTACTAGTTGGTAGATGTGCGTTTACATAAATATTGTCATGATTATTCCGTGTTATTGATAGAACGTAAATGGTAGATGTCCGAATGATTTGCAAATAAATAGGTGATTGGACCTGGTGAAACGAAGAAAGCCTCTCAATCATATATCTCGGGAAGACCTAGAACGCGAACATACCAGCCAATATTCGTGAGTTAAAAGGTAACTTTATCGCGTGTCTTGCGTAGGCTGGTAATGTTGAGTTGAATATGCGTCTGTGGGAACTTCAAGTGGGTATGTTAGATGTTTGTTATATAACGAGGGGCGTCATCCTACCTTGCGTGGTAGGTACGTTAAAATTGCCTCCTTCCAATGTCTTCCCCCGGAATGACTCCTGCATCCTCCGCTGTCGCTTCTTGTAGCAATAGAACCCGACAGCGATGCAAATCCCCAAGCCGAAAAAGCTTGCAACACATGCACCAGCTATGATGCCTGCGCCAATCTTGGCTGCTTTGTTCACATTGTTGACGGCATTAGTGAAAGAAGCGGGTGGGGCGAATGGATCAGTTGGGAAAGTGGCGCTTGTTCCACCTGGGAATATGGGTGTGCCAGTAGGGAAGGACATTTGAGAGGATATTTTAAAAAAGGTTGACGTCGAAAGAAAGAATAGGTTCTGTTGATGAGATTGGTCCACTTAAATATTGGGATTGTCGTTGAGTTGATGGGCCGTTGACAAGATGATGGGAGTTGCGCCGCCGAACCCGAGAACTACCCCACGACAAGCGAGTTACTTGGCCCAACTTGGCCTCTCCGACTCGGAGTCCTGCCTTTTGTGATACAGAGAAACGTTGTGTGATGAGGCGTTTGCTGTATCATCCAAGACTACGAGTACATAGCAAGTTGGTTCCACGAAAATCGGTTTGATCGCCGTCTCAGAACCCTGCCTAGGAAAAAAAGAACGATGTGCCATGAAGCTTCGAGGGAGCATGGAGGTCGCTGGTCAGTGTATAGCCTCGATCCGTGACCGAACAAGCCAGTAGAAGGTCCATACCCCTACACAGCTAATTAAAATCAAGATCAACAAACACTGCGATGATTTGGTTGTGATTTGGCGTCACCCCCTGGCCACTGTGGCGTGCTCCGCTCTTCACCTGTCCTAGCAACATGATGGGCTCAAAAACTTTTGGGAGGTCTCCCAAACTTTCCCAGGATGGTTATGTGGTAGAATCACATCATGATACCTGTGAGTATGAGACTGACGTAGACGTTTGGCCTTGAGGGAGAGGGGTGTCACAAGCGTCTGGGCTGAGCCCTGGTCCGGATATGCAGGGTTGGATAACTGGTTGTGAGTCGGCAGCTCGTTCGTGAGCCGTTTCACCGTTGACCGAGCGATATCTTGAAGTGGAACGATATTATCCAGCCCATCCCCATTATGCTTCCTCGAGTTCGCTAAAGCCCTTCGATTCCTCTGACGTCGCCTCCTGACGCGTGATGGGATACTGATACAGAAGAAGTAGAAGCCGAGAAACAGCATGATAATCACAGGTACGCCTACAACCAATGAAGTGACAATTGCATTAGTTTTTGCACTAAGGTGAAATGGATTTGCGAGAACGAAGCGAAAACGTGGCGCGTCCCGGGAGAGAATAACTATCAAATTCGAGGTGGAAGGTGGAGTAGGAAGGAAAGGCATTTTGCATGAGGGGACTTGTATTGGTCGACTTTAGCATTGGTTCGGTTTATATCTCGAGCTCAGAAGCGCCCACAAGCCGTTAAGGACGCTTGTATGTACTTGGGTTCATCAGTGACTTAAATTGATATATATAGTGGCGGTGCTATACGTACGAATGAATGTAGTTGTAGACGTTCTATTATAGAAAAGCCAGCTGAAAGGCCACGGGGAAATGCTATGCATACCGAATGCACCGTCATGGCGGTGCTCAACACAGATACATCCTCTTAGCGCCTGAGATAGAGGAACATCTGTTGAATATCATACATCTAAGCATCGCAGCATCGGTAATCAGGCATCCTAGATTTCGAAAGGAATGAATTCTAGGACATACAAATAACGTTACAGACCAAAATTATATTTCTGCCTTGCCTTCCTCTCGACGAAAGAGGGCCAAACCCAATAAAGCAAATGCGCAAAACGCATCGTGGCCGGCATGAAAACTGCCTTCTCCGCTCTATCCGCTGCGGCAATGCACCGCTGTGCCACAGCTTCGCGCTTAAGGCCGTGCGCATTGGGATCCAGTTCCCTCACCGGTCCGCTATCAACCGCAGATGCACGGAAGTCGCCCTCGACTGTAGATGGCATGAAGAATGTGAACGCAATTTTCGGGTGTTCGATGGAGAGCGCTTGGTAGAGTACTAGAGAGGCAGCTTTGGTGGACGCGTAGAGTGTACGGGTTGGGGCTGGGATTACGGAGGCGAGGGAATTAACTAGGACGATTGACGGGGATTTTGATGTGTTGGTTAGTAGCGGTACCTTGGAAGTGGATTGTATGAGGAATGTCCTTTTGTCAGAAGATTCAGAGGTTGTCTTACAAAGGTGACTGCGGCGACAAGTGGGCCGGTGTAATTGCCTCGAATCGCAGCGGCCGACACGTCGGCTGCACGTTGAATCCCTTCTATGGTTGCGTGCTCAAGAACCCCGCTTTTTGCTTCAACGCCGGCTACCGTCATGAGAGGTTGCAAAGCTGAAACTCCAGCCGCAACGATAAGGGTATCTAATCCCTTCCATTCTGAAGCCACGAATCAACAATTGCAGGTGAAAGTACGACCACGCGCACATACTCGTTTCGAGGATACTCCGAACTCTGACCATATCTTCTGCACTTGCAAAATCAGCAGAAATTCCGATGACGTCCTCTTCATTCACGGCGAGCAACCCAGGAATACTTCGAGCCTTCCTACATTCCGCCTCGACCTCTTTGACAAGAGCTTCCCGACGACCAACGACGCAGACACGCGCCCCCCGCTCTGCATATTGCCGTGCAATTGATCGACCAATGCCACTTGATGCTCCTAGGATCAAAACACGTTCGCCGGACCTGGGTACTCTAATAGCACGCCTAGGCTTTTTGAGAAGCTGATAGAGGGTGAATAAAACAGGTAAAAGCGCGACGCTCATGCCTCCGGAGCGCGTCAAGAACCAGTCTTTGATGAGGAGAGGTGTCATTGAGCCCATCTGCTAGAAGACGCTCAACGGCGATAGGACCCAGGTGTAACGAAGAAACAGCATCATTTTGCTGACCTGGTTCAAGGTCATGTTGCTGCCGGCTATTGCAGGCCGAACATTATTTCGACATTTTTGGTGCATTATACAACCTTACTCATATTACGTAGATATCTTCACTGACTTATACGCTGCTTACCTTCATTTCGAGTTCGCGTCATAAGATGCGGATCCTGCACCTATAATTAACGCCACAAAACCTAACCTCAATCGCTGGTTTCCCTCTAACCACCATCATCCATGTTGGTTAGACCTCTTCGCCGTCTTCTAGGACGTCCTTCAGCTATATCCTACTTCCACACAACAGCAACCTCATGGGCCTCTAGGAAAGTTATCCACAAATTCAAGCTCGCCGACATTGGAGAGGGCATTACGGAGTGCGAGGTCGTGAAGTGGTGCGTACCAAGTTCCGGCCGGAGCTTTCGCGACCTTGCTCAACGACCTTGACGCGTTTGTAGGAGTATAAAGCCTCTGTCTACTGTGCAGGCATTTGATCCTTTGTGTGAAGTCCAGAGCGACAAGGCGAGCGTCGAGATCACCAGTCCTTTTGATGGTGTGGTCAAAGAGTTGCTCGTTCAAGAGGGCGAGATCGCCAAAGTTGGCGCTGGGCTCTGTCTCATCGAAGTCGACGAAGAGATAGTAGAGGGATCTGAACCTGCTTTGCCAGAGCCAGTTCAATCCTCTGCGGTGGAAATCAAACGCGGCGAGGAGAAGGTGGTCTCTCCTCCACCTTCGTCAAGCGAACCTGCGCCTGTTCGGCGCTTGCATCCTCTTGATCCGAAAAACACCTCTGGAGGTAAATTAACCAACGCGGATGGTGTTCACGCTGCTCCTTCCGTGCGGCACTTTGCGCGTCAGAAGGGCGTCGACCTTACCTTCTTGGTGCCAGGAAGCGGGAAAGCAGGTCGTATCGAAAAGAGTGATGTGGAGGCGTACTTGACGCGTGGAACCGAATCACGGTCAAATGATATACCCCTTGTACAGCAACGCGAGGATGTTGTTGTCGAGCTCGGACGAACGCGTTACGGAATGTGGAAGGCCATGACTAAAGTAAGCCGTCTTGTGGTTATGCCCTAGCCTCATCTAATGACGAAATTCCTATCCAGAGTTTGGAAATACCACACTTTGGGTACGTCAAAGACTGTCGTTATCCGACTAATGCTGATTCTGTAAATATCCAGTTACTCTACAACTTTGGATCTCACTGCCTTACACGAGATTCTCCCGCTCTTAAATACCCATATACCCTCGCATTACCTTCCTCCATCATCCCGACCTACGCAACCGCCCAGCGTCAATCCCTCCGCTCTTTACCCCGCACCTACACACGCCATACCTGAATCTCAGCACTTCACGCGCCTCACCTACCTTCCGGTCTTACTGAAAACACTCGCAAAAGCCATGATTGAATGGCCTCTTTTCCGCAGCTCAATCACACCACCTTCCTCATCTGGAGCAGTATCCTCTAAACCTTCACTGACTATCCGCCCTCAAGCTGATATTAGCATTGCCCTGTCCACCCCAACGGGACTGTACACGCCCACATTACAAGCTGTCAACGACCAGTCTATCTATTCACTGTCGGCACAACTCAAGCACCTCTCGCACCTAGCTCGTCAGACGCCCTCTGGCCTGTCTCCCAAAGAGATGCCCAAGCGCGGTGGGACGCTGACTGTGTCCAACGTGGGCGCCATCGGCGCTGGGGATTTCGCGTCTCCCGTGCTAGTCCCCGGAGGAGGGGTGGCCATCGTCGCCATTGGACGAGCCAAGTGGGTCTGGGATGTCGATAGAGGAGATGGGAAGGGCGAGCGCCGTCTGAAAGTGGGTGTGAGCTGGAGCGGCGACCACCGTGTGGTGGAAGGTGCTGAGTTGGCTGCGTTTGTGGAATGCTGGAGGGCATATGTGGAAGTGCCTCAGAGATTGATTGGCGAGGGTGTGTGATTCGCCTCAGACATCCCGATGGACTGGGTGGGTTCTTCACCCTGAGTATGTAGATCAGTACATTTGTTCACCATGCGGGTAAACAGTACTTTTGGAATGTATCAATACAGCAGCAGCTTCTCGACGTCTTTGTTTCAACTTTGCCGATCTGATCTATCTAGACACAGATCAAGCATTTGTGCCTCGCGTTCAAGTTGACCGACAGTCGCCCGTGGCCCCTCCTACATCTTTGGTTAGAGCTATGCTGTCTCAATTCACAAGGGACATACTTGATCCTTCTCACTGACACATCATATCAATTCAGCCGACTCTTTAAGAACGCTAAGTATCCGCACCAGCGCCGGACACTGAAAGTCCCTGCCACGATGTTGATACAGTAAGAAGGTGTGGCCGCTATCGCCGGACCTTGATTTCGCTCCCACCATGCGGCACGGGCGTCTACTTGAGATCCCTTGATCCTAACCACCATCCAGCGATAGCCAGGTTGTAGCTACAATCCACAAGCTCGATCTCTCATGATCCTCGATTCGTCAACGAAACCCTCTGGGACTACTCATGTATTCCTTCGAAACATGGGTAATGAGCGTCCCAGCAAGATGTCACGCGTTGACCTTTCCCGTCGAATCAGCCAAAACCGCCTCGACCTCGCCACGGGCCTCGTTACGCCTTATCCTTTTCTGAGCTGTGTTAGCGAGTTCGAAGCGTGGATAGAGAGAGTAGAGGCGGACTTGACGGCGTGGGGAATACCAGAGTCGCATTGGTCTGACGCAGCGATATTACTATTGGCCGACTCTGCGTCGGTGAATATGGCCATGAGGCAGCAAAGATCGAAGAGAGAGGAGGATATCGGGATAAGCGTCTGGTCTTGGGACGAGTTCAAGCTCGCCCTCGCACGTTTGCTAGGTTAACATTGTCGCCGTCGCACGTATCTTACATGATGCTGACCGTCATCATTCCATTCATTCTCAATCGATAGACGAGAGAGGTGAAACAACTTCATTTTGGAAGACAATTCTGCGGAAAACTAATGGAGTATGAAATCAGATTCGCGCACCGGAATGCAGACTTTCCGAGAGGATTTTCCCGCTGTTAGCACGGCTGCCACGGTGGCAGGAGCCGGTCTGGTCGTCGCAGGAGGTGCAGTCCTCGTTCCTGCCATAGCAATCGCAGGCCTCAACGCCTTTGGCTTCACCGCAGCAGGAGTAGCTGGGGGTAAACTACGATTTGAATTACCCCGCAGATCGAGATGCTTACATTGGTCATTTAGGTTCCGCAGCCGCGGGGTTACAATCTGCAGTCTTCGGCGGTTTCACAACTGGCCTTTTCTCGCTATGCCAATCGATAGGCGCAACCTCTGTAGTGGCTTCGGCTGGCTCGATTATTTCTGCTATTGGGATCACGGCTGGCGGCGCCACAATTATTGCAGCTTCGCAGGCGGAGGACGACGATCCTGATCCATCTGGGCAAGACGGTCCTTCGAGCAATGCTCCTCCTCCTCCTCCTTATCAACGATTATGAGATATGTTCGGGGTTGAATGCGTGACATTATTTCCTAGATAGCCGTTTCTCGTTTCTTGCTCATTCCTTGTCAACCAAGTCAGTGATCGCTTTAATGCGCTGCGGTCTGCTTTTTCGGGTTGTCAAACGTGTGGTCAGGCATTCTGTCAACTCCGACAGTTGTGTCGCCAGTGAATTGAGCTCAAGATTCAAGGCGTTAAATATGCACTGTCTTCATACATGTCGACTTGACCACGCGGATGCCAACACACAGTGCTGTGTAACAAGTATGCCGGCAGCCACGACCTAACCACGACTATCTAAGGGACCACAGACTTCTGCATCAAAGGTATATTCTCTGTTTTCAACCTCCACAGGAGCAGTGTCGACCTTCGTTCTAATTAAAACCGCTTATCCTTCCACTCGAGTAATGTCATTCTTGATATATCTACGGATCCGTCCAACCCCTCCTCCTTCTGGTAAATAATATCCCTGAGTTGAAGCGCTCGATGTCGACCGTCGCTGAATGTATACCAATCTGCCAGCTATCAACAGTGAGGGGAACTGCTCCAGACATTCCGTCGATAAACTGAGTAATTGATCGGTTACCAAAGTAGCCTCGCGTTCACTAGGGTCCTGGAGTTTCCGAGAGAGTCATCCTAAGGTCGCTCTGGCCTCCGCAGTGGCTGGAGCGGGTCTTATCATTGCAGGAAGCACGGTCCTCATTCCCGCAGCAGCCGTGGCAAGCCTGAATGCCGTTGGCTTCACAGCAAGCGGTGTAGCAGCGGGTAGGTCCAAAGGTCGTGATTGATCTCGACACGGACTGAAGTTGTCTTTCAGGTTCCGTTGCAAGTGCAGCACAGTCCACTTTTTGGGGCGCTTCCACAGGTGGCCTTTTCTCAACGTTTCAAGCAGTAGGTGCAACTTCGGTTGCAAGTTCAACTGGCACTATTCTCTCTAGCATTGCGGCTGTCGTCGGCGGGGGTGCGACCTTAGCAGCTTCTAGAGGGACCACACCCAAGGCGAAGGACAATGGTTTCAAAAATTCGAAACCTCTATCGTAATGACGGGCAGTCGCCGATGATAGCATTTCGATAAACATTTCTCACCAGTTATCAGTCAATCAGAAATGCTTGGCAGGACGAGATATTGCACGAGTATTGAAATGCTTCTTGGAAGGTGCTCAAGAGGCTTTCACAAAATTAGATCGCAGAACATCCATTTATTCGATCAACTACATAAACCAATTCTTCTCCTTCGAATGTCCAACGGACATTGTCACAAGGTCAAAGAAAAGGAGGAGGGGTTTTCCAAAAATTGCTGTAAGCCGAAGCTTATAGACGGGTTCGGATGTATAATTTGCAATCAGCAAAAAGACTGTGCCTCGGTAGAAACCTCACTGGCGACAGTACATGCCCGAGCACAAGAGATGGGGAACAACTTTCGAGCTCAGAGCTATATATATAGGGTAAACAAACGCACGGACCATTCGTTGGGCTTGGAAGCACTCACGTGATCATATTGGACGCTCTCGAATTTTTGATTCGCGTTGTCTGCGACGTCTCGAGGAGTGCAATCAGTTTTTAACTCGGTAGACGGTTGACTACATATGTGCACCAGAGATGACCTTCGTTTGTGGATTTCAAATAAAAATGCCGACCAATACTCGCATTCGCACCGTGCCAGACATTCCAGAGTATCATTATTAGGGAAGATAAAGTCAGAAGTATACAGAGACGGCATGAAAGCAAAATCATGGACAGACTAAAGAAAGTGATTATCCCTACCAGGTGGGTATAACAGGAAGCAAATCAAGGAAACACAAGAAAGCAAACGAAAGGCATGGGTGAGGTAAAACGAATCAAAAACAAAAACCCTCCTCAGAACCTCCGCCCACCACCCACCAGCCCCTCTATCGAATGATGCTCAAGATCATTCCGCGCCTTCAATATCGACGCATGCATCTCCTTCATCGCATTGCCGAGCTTCACCCCAAACCTACTCAATATATCCCTCTGCCACGAATCATACTTCGCATTCACCCTTGCCTGCACCTGCTCATAGTCGATCACGCACACGCCGAACGACTTTTGCGTATCCGAGGTGTCGAATGTTGACCGGGCCTTCTTGATTTCGGTGAGCAATTGCTGCCAGTTGGCGAGGGAGTCGCCCAGTCTGTTGAATACGTATTCGGCTTCGAGGTCCCAGAGGGATTGGAATTGCAGCCATTTGCCGACGTAATCCTTGAGGTGCTGCACCTTGGTCTCGATCAATGCGAATGGTCGCTCGAGCGAGTTGTCCGGGAACCGGGTCAACTGTTCAACTTGCGTTAGAATGGAGCTTTTTTGAGATACCGAAAGATAACGCACTAGTGACGTGTACGTCGTTTCTGCTGCCGACGCCCCTTGCATCTGCAGACCAATCTCATACCGCGAACTTTGAATGCGATGTAACCGGCAAACGACGCCTAATCGACAAATGAGATTCCTTAATCCAAACAATGAACCTGAAAAGCCATACCTAGCCAATCATGGAGCTGCTTGACCCACGTCGCTCTCGCATACTCTATCGGCGGGTCCAAGAAGATAACCTGATTCTGTATCCGAATCTCATGCACGATAGGCTTCAGCGTCATATGGCCCTCCATGAACTAACACAACCAAGTGCATCAGCCCACATCCACTAGACCACAGAAAACCGACCGCGGGACTGACCTTCTCTTCCTTCATCCGCTTATCACCCCGGCGCTTATTTGTGATGTCTCGCAGAGGGGCGTCCCTTCGAGTATCGCCATCATCCGCCCGATCAAACTCGGTGCACCATACTTGAATGATGTGCGTCAGGCGTTGGAGGAGGATGCCTTCGATGCGCTTGTCGAGCTCGGCCACCCAGTAGTCCAGATTCGCGTAACCCTCCAGATTCAGGCGATCAATCTGCGAGAACAAATGGTGAGTGAATGCAAATAGGCGACAGGGAAGGAAGGAGTTCGACTTACTGCTGCCTGGATCTTCCCGAGGAGCTCTGAGAAAGCTTCGGCTGTGTATGAGCATGTCGTGAGGTCTTCGACAGCACGCAGGATATCTTTGTAGAGGTCAATGACGTTGTTCGTTTTGTCCTGGAATTGAAACATTACTTTCCAGATACAGAGCGGATGAATGAAATGCATACCTGAAGCACGGACACCACGCTGGCGAACTCTCGCACAAACTGGATATGTCGATTGTCCCGTCCATCCGTACTGGGAACAAATCTTGAAGCATCGTAGAACCTCGAAGCATCATACGGATTTACAAGATACTCCCATCGAATATTCATGCCTGTCAAGAAAACCTCCTTCAACACCTCAAACACACAGACCAAGCACCAAAACTCACCTTTACTAATCATCCTCTGCGACTCATTCCTATACTCCGCCACCAACCACTCAATCCCCTTATTACTCTCCACCAAATCCAACGTCTGCCCATACGTCCGCACCGTCTCCATCAAACTCACCGCATGCGGATACACCTTCTTCGCCTCCTTCGCCATATTCGTAATCGCATGCGGCACCGCAAAGTTCAGCCACAGCAGATTCCTAACCTCCTTGAACAAGGTGATAATCTGCGGATCAAAATTCACCGCGAGCTGGAACCCGCCCCCGCGCAGCCTGACGATCTCGAACAGCCGCCCGTCGACGCCCATGTTCCGCCGATTGATGTCGTGCAGCCACGCCTCGAAGACGGGCCGCGTCTCGAGCTTTTTGTGGAAGGCGCTGGATTCGGATTGGAGCTTTTGGCCTTCGGCGTAGTGTTCCCAGCCTTTGCCGAGGACGTCTTCGACGCGTTTCATGTAAGCTTGGAGTTGGCGGTCGATTTGCTTCGCCCAGATGATGGCACCGGCGATGGGGGGCAGGTCGCGCATTTGGGACATGTGGTAGGCTTCTGAGAGACGGTATTGGGTTTTGAACTGGGTAGAGTGTCAGTGTTTCTTGGATGTGGCTGGATGAAAGAGAAACGAACCTTTTCGTGGAGCTGCTTGATGTCCTCCTTGACCGAATCAATGAGCTGCGTCTGATATTCTTGGATGGCACCGCGAATCTTGTCTTTCTGTCAGTATGTATGAAGATTACCAATTCGGCATGCAACATACCTTTGGTCTCACAAAAAGAGCGTTGAACTTCGAGAAAACACGGAACATCTCGTTTGCATTCCGTGCCATCCCCAGTCTATCACGTAACCGTGCAATAATCTGGTTCTCCACCCGAGATACCCTCTCATTGTACGCATTCTCAGCCGTAACCCAAATCTCCGTCCCCTCTGCACATGATCAGCCGATGAACAACAAGCAGACGAATGAAGCAGCTCACCAACACTAACGTCCAGAACGTCAATCCTCTTCACAACCTCATACGCATCCTTCACCTCCTCCTCCATATCCATTCCCCCCACATCCATTCCCGACCCCCCAAGCCCCTTCGTCGGCCCAGTCATCACCGCCAACTGCTCATGCTGCTTTCTCCACTCCCGCAAATACCTCGTCCTCTCCTGCAGCTTCGCATGCGCCGGCAACACCTTGATCGGGATGAACTTCTCACTCCTCTTCTTCGTCATCTCCCTGGCCACATTCGTGAACTCCTTGATCTGGTCGTCCCACGTGCGGAAGATCGCGTTAGTCTCCGCGAGCAGGCGCTCAAAGGTGTCGTAGGGGGTATAGGGGAGGCGCTGCGAGGTGAGGATGCGCAGGAGCTGGTCGTTGAAGTCGCGCGAGATGGCTTCGACGAGGGGGAGGGCGCGCCGGATGGGGTAGGGGGATAGGCGGAGTTTGCGGTTGATGTGGCTGAAGATGAGGCCGAGGGATACTTGGATTTTGTCGAGGTCTGTTGCGGAGAGGAGATCGTTCAGGGGAAATTCTTTCATGAGCGAATTGTACTTGTGCACTGTAGACTTTTTGTGAGCCAGTTAACCTGGACAAGAGCAGAAGACTTACCGATCTCCGTAGCATCTTTCAGACCCGTATCAGCAATAAAACTGACGGTAGCATGGAACCGCTTCGCATTCCTCAAACATTCCATCACCATGCTCACCTCGTCACTCCGCAGCTGCGCCTCAATGCCCTCCAACGCCCGCTCAAGACTCAGCCAGAAGTTGATCTCCTGCGACGCTGTGCCCGAAGCGACATCCCTTGTTAGCTTGGTGACAGATTGTATCGACTTGATCCATGCATTGACGTGCGAGTGTAATGAGTTGAGGAAGGTACTGTCGTTGAGCATTTTGACGGGGATGTGGGATATGTTCGGCCGTGTGCCTGCTGCTTGAGCCTGTGTTGCAAGATTAGGTCAGGAAGAGATCTGAGAAGCATAGACAGTACCTGTTCAACCGCTCTTTGGATGATAGGATGGATGATGAGGTGTGTTTCGGGAATTTCGACATTCTGCTGTAGATGGAGAAGTGAAAGTTCGAGCTCGGCGAATTTTTTCTTCGTCATCGGTATACCTGCAGAGTGTCAGTAACATTCAAAATACGACCTCTGAAAAGCTTACCCATTTTTGTATCGCCGTCCTTGCCTGTGCCCCGCGCGCCGACAAAGGCATCAAACCATGGTTTGACACCACAGCTAACCACAGCATGCAAACTCTCATACGGGGTCTCGTCGCCTCCAAACAGATTCAAGAAGTGTAGTTGTGTGGCAAGTGGTGTTGTCGGGTCCAAGGTCGGCCCGCGTTTGATGAGTGCTAGTGTTGTTACATGGGAAGAGTGGTATGTCAGGTGCGGCGTGAGGTGGTACGTGAAAGTGGCCGGCGAATCATCTATCTCTACAATTTAGTGGGTTGGAGACACGTCAGGGCAGGAAACGCACCTTCTGATTCTTCTTTGACCTTTACTACATATACAACCCCTCCTGTATCTGTAGCGAAGCGTGCCACGCGTTCATCGAACTCGTCATCGAACAACGAGTCGAGGTCCGAAGTATTAGCGCCTATCACAGGTGGTAGCAGTGCCAGCAGGTACGTGTGGAATATTTCGGGGTCAAATGCAGATGTTGTTGGCTCCGAGGGAGGCGAGTCGTGGTGGTTGCTCGTTCCATTGGTGGTCGCCAATGCGCCCTGTGGCTCCATATCGGCCGTGACGCGTGAAGAGACGCTGTCAGACACCGAATTTATCGAGTTCCGTGACGATTTGGTCCTCCTCCAAAGGCTGAACGGCGCGGTTATCGAGCGTCGAGGAAGAGTCCTTCGGTAGGTCGTAAAATAGTGCTGCAGAAAACCTGTGTCAGACGACATCTTCTCGGCATACGTTTGTACTGCACACACATTTGTAGGTTATCCCTTTTGTAGATGAGGCCTTCTTGTTTGCTGGATGGGTCGTGGCCGCTGCCTTAGGCCTGAATTGAGGAAGGGGTTGTTCAGGTGACTTGAACGCGAATACTTGAGTTTGCATCAGTTTATTACAACCCTAATCAAGATTCCCCCTATTTTCACAGTCGATGAACGAATTACTAACCACAATTGTGTTAATTGCTTCAAGTTTGGAGCTTCTGAGCGTTGAGAGAGGACTGATTAAGCTCTTGTCCCACTTGTAGATCTGAGGATAGGCACGACAGTGCAGTCCTCAGTTTTTAGAAGTGTATTTGACACCTTTTAGTTAATCTAGACACGACACTGCGTGCTGGCCTCGAGTCAGCTGCATATTATAAAGAAGATGAAGGTTACGTACGTTCTCAGTCTCTGAAACCTAGTTAATACCTGTTGTTCAAGAGCAAAAGAACCAAGAAACTTGAAATGCAAGATACATTGGAAGCGTGAAATCACGTGACACAAGTACACTAAATATCACGTTACTATCGTGTCCATGGAGATTCAAAATTTTGAGTATCTCACAAATTTTGGAGTCAATAGGCGATCCCCGTCCTCAAGATTTTACAAGCACATAGTAATAGGTCTAAAGAGCTGAAATACAAATTTCTTTGAGGAGAGGTGTGTTGATTCGAGCAGCGGAGCAATTCCGACTTTGAAAGTCCCAAAACCATAGAGATTCAAACCGATTTGTCACGATTTGTCACACAATGCTGTCAGAAAATCTTTGAATTGAACTAACCGGCGCAACTTGTTTGCCAACGACGGCGGCAACAACGGCGGCATGTTTGCCGGAGTACCAATCTATTTTCACTCATGTCAACCTCTTGAACATCATCGGTGTTCACTCCCACCTCTCACCGCAACTCGTGTTACCTCCCAGCCGCTTCCCCGCCGTTGTTGACGTCGCTATTTTTGCCTTACTTTTGGTATGTACTTATGAGTTACACCTGAACGTACATTGTCTGAGACAATCTAGTGATTAAGAAGTCCGGGCTTGGGCCGGGCCTCAACGGTCCTGGGCTCAGTCAAACTCAAGCCCAAGCCCTGAGCCCTATTAGTTTAGGGCCTGGGCCGGGCTTGGGCCCAGGCCGGGGCTTACCTATGCATTAAAAAGAGTGACAAACTGAGTTCAAAAAAATTAAATTACTAGAGTCCAATGAATACCTACAAGACGGAAGCACCCAATCACCATTATGATCAAGGGCCTCCGGGATTAGACTGCCGGAATGGGGGGTATGAAAAAAAAATGCTCTCAATAGGGCCATTTTGCATTAATTTAACACTCCTTGTTGAACACCAAAAAGCCGGGGCTCAGGCCGGGGCCCAAGGCTTTGGCATTTCCAAGCCCAAGCCCTGAGCCCGGCCCGGCCCTTTTGTGCTTTGATAAAAGTCCTGGCTGGGCTTGGGATTTGCGGGCTGGGTTGGGCCCGGCTTGAGGGCTCAGGCCCGGACTTATGAATCACAACTTGTCTCTGTTTAAGAAGGTTGTTGCACCGCTAACCATCTTCATTCCAGGCTCTTTGCCATGGACTACTCACACAACACTATCACCAGCCATTCTGATTGTGGACAGGCCCGCCGCAATGCACGACATCAACAAGAACAACAACACCTGCCCTTACTGCCACACGCACCTGAATATTGAACTTGTTCAACACACTGGCCCCCACCTAGGCCAATATTACCTATGTGTTAGTCTAACTGCAGATCTGATGTTGCCTTTACTAATTCTTCTTTCAGTGCACCAACATCATTTCCCATGTCTCACAGAGACCCTACTTCTTCTTCTGGACACCAGGCATGGCCCCCATGTCCGTTCTTTCCTCAACTCCCAGCCCGGCTTTCCCCTCTTCCTCTCGCCAGAACCACCTTGTGAGTTCTTCTTCCTTCAACCATTGTCCCTCAGCCACGCCCTTGCTGCTTCCCAAGGCAGCTCGCAAACACTGCTGGAAGGCAAGATGCAATTGACAAATTGGCGACAACTGCGCACGGGACCTGTGCCGGTTCCATTGTGTGGAAGCAGCTGCAGAGGACGGCAAGTGTTGGTACAAGACACACAAGGTAGCACTACTGTCGCAGCGCCAGAAGGACAAGATGCGGCTGTCAGGCCTTGTTTTGGCCCCCGCACCCCTCACAACCCTCCCACCTCTCATGAGCCTCCCCATTCCTCCTCTATCGGCAACAGTTCCCTACAAGACATCAGTGATCAATGCAGAGGAGCAACAACTGGTAGAGCAGCAACAGGCTGAGCTCAATGCAAGCCTAGACCAACTGGAGCTAGACTATGGTGACCCCACCCCCCTCTTTCAAGCTCGCTGCCTTGAAGAATGGGAACAGCAAGCATGTGAGGACCGGGAGCTTGAGGCTGCCCTTGCGCGTGAGGACCGGGAGTTTGAGGCTGCCCTGGCCTTGTCACTCCAAGACCATCTGGACAACAACAACGAGGTCAATCTGCGCCAAGCGATCCAGCCCTCTACCCCTCCATCAGCCATCAATGATATGCCCAATCACGGCAATGCCTGGTCATCGCAACACAAAGCTATCTACGGTTCTACACCTCCCACATCCACACTCCGGCCACCTCCTACGCAACACCCTTTGCGGCCTCTCGCATTCCGGCAACCAGTATTGCTCTCAAGACTCATCCGGCTGCCATGAAAATCACCTCGCAGATGACCGAGGAGTGGATGCGAGAGTACACGGACAATACGGCAGCACCACTACCTTGCGCCCTCACCGGTCACGGTAGATGTCCGGCTGCTGACCTAACAACCATCCATCAGTTCACCCTGATCTACTGGGGCCAGGATGTGGTCCCTCCTCACATCCTTGTTGTGGATGATGAATGCAACAATTGGCCTCACTGGCGGCTGTTGTCTTCCCCACAGACAATTGCCAAGCTCGGTTTGAAGATGAGCATAGATACAGTCATTTTTGAGATGTACTCTACTGCTTACAGTGTCTGGATGCAAATCAATACCACTACGGTCCATCTTCTGAAAACAGGCTGCTGTGTCTTCCTATGGCAGCGTGGTGTTACCTGTCTTGATGAGCAGCAGCATCTTGATCGTTTCCTCTCAAAGGTTGCAGGACATATCCAATATGCATTGCCTGCTGAGCGTAGCGCTGTCAGGGACAAAAGGAACAAGAGAAAGGGCAAGGGGAAAATCTGTTGCAGAATCAGTGTATGCAACCCGTCAAGCAATTCAGAAGTGGAATTTGTTGCCACCGCCACCCAGAAACAACCCATGGACAAACACCCTGAAGTTCCCACTGTCAAGCGGCGCCGTCTCTCTGATGCCGTCAGCAAACCATCGTCCCCATCATTGACTAGCCGCTTGTTGACCCCATCAAGGCAACCATGGCCATTTGGAGCATACACAATTGACATGGTAGATGGCTTTATGAAGATGGCCAAGCTTGATACCGAATACCCAGACCCCCACATACGGTTTCAGCATATCTTCGGCCACCCATACAAGCCCTCAAGGTACAGTGATCAAAAACGTCGCTGGAAAAGGGCACCCAAGAAGCTGAGGCAAGAGATGCTTGATGGCGGGCGTACATTGCTTGGCCTGTGGTCCTGAGTTATTGCGGCGGTTCCTCTGAAAGCTTAAGTGTATTATTACAACAATTGTATCCTTTGATTTGTTCATGGAACATGATTCTTCTGGTCTGTAAAGCTGGTATCTACTCCTTGGCCTTTGGTGTAGGTGCATGCCTTGGCTGGTGTTTGTCAGCACGTAACTTGGCTACAACAATCTCATTGCGAAGTCGGATCATCTTGTCCAAGAAGAAGTTGTACTTGACAGGCAACATCTCTCGGCAAATGGCATGGAATCCACCAAGCCACACATTGATCTGCTCTGCAATAGAGGTGTTAAAAAACCATCTGCATCAGCAAAACAGCCAGGTCTTTGACTTTGAACTTTGAAGGCCTTTTACTCTGAAGCTGACTTTTCGAGTACTTTGGATATGCCTTCGACTTTGGATGTAACTTTGACTTTTACTGTGAGTCCATTCTGAGCTTTGCCTTTAATAGTTGCCTTTGTAAATGTGGTCGTTCATCGGTAGTACTGAGTTGCAAAATCATCGTTCTTCAAGTTACGTGTCAGTAATCATGTACATCAGTAATTGTGACGAATTCTCATTATCGTGAGTAGGGCAGAAGGAGCCACAAGCAGTGCTAAGTATATACCTCTATAAAGTGCTGTGGCTCAACTGTACGGTTTGCTTCCTGTGTTTAACCTTTGCGGCTGATACTCAGGCATGGTGGTGGTGATGAAAGAAGCAGTGTTTTGTGATTGGATTCAATGCGTCGAGCGCGTTGTGTACGAGTATTTACATGCTCAAACAGAGAAGGGCGACCAAGATAGGCCAGATTATGTAGCTTCCACAAGTGCTGTGTTTCTAATTTTTACATTTACAGGGTCCTAAATATGCATAGAAACGAATTGTACATGACCCAGAGCTTAGTGGCTGACCCCCCGGAAGTTATTGAGGCATCTGTGCCAGCCCCAGCGCCCAGATCAGATGATCACGTGACCCCGGCGCTATGCGTCTAAAGTGATTTGAAGTACAATTTAGTATACATTTAGTATCCTATTTCGTGAGCATGGTGGTCTGCATATTTATTCACGTAGAAAAGGCGAAAAGCTTGAAGTGACTGGGAATGAGTAAGAGTACGCAGAATGAATTGATCTCCAGCAACACCACTGAGGTGAGCACTTCGGAGGATGGTGTCAATGTGGATGACAGAAGAGACACGGCGACGACGAGTGTTAAAATCAGGTTTGACCATCCACATCCCTGTATCTTTGCATGGAGATTCACCATGAGGAACAAACCAGCGAACAAGAGCGCAGGGATATGAAACAGAATCATAGGTAAAAGAAAAGAATAACTCCACCTGCGCGACATCCAGTCCCCGAAATCCGTCAGCATCAGGATCTTTCTCCACGTAGACGCAGTCATAACGAGGCGCTCCATGTTGCCAGGATGGTGTAGCTCGGATGTGCTCACGGTGCATTCCTCCAATCCCCGAAAGGTCGCTGGGAGCATGGAAAGTTGCAGCGGCCGAGTGGTAGACGTTGGCCCACAGAGAAGAGCTAATCTTTGGACAATCATCAAGCGGCACGTCCATCCCAAACACATCTGACTCCGGGTTGAGCTGGTCATATAGGAACCTGCGGATGTATTCGTTCAACGTCGGAAGACCAAGAAACCCGGACAGCTCGTCGAGTAACCTGGGATAGTGACAAGCTTTGTTACTGTGAGCAGCAAAATCAGGATCACAAAACAACGATAACATACCTGGGCGCTTTGGAAATTGTACATCGCCCAGCGACGTAAGTCCCGCAACATCCTCATCATCATCTTCGCCAGCGTTGTGTATGGGGAGGCGCGCTGATTCAGCCCTTTCCTCGAAAACATTGTAGTCCAGCATTCCCCGCAATTTGAAGTCGACTGCGGCGGCCTCGAGCTTGTCAAGGTGCTGATTGGTGAGGAGCATCTGACCAAGGGCTTTGTTGCGATTCAAACGGCGCCACGGTTGCTTGACAGCTTTGATGTGCTTGGATTCGGTGATGGACGAGCATAGACCGTTGGGGGCTCCAAACTGCTGAATAAGCCAGCGATAATGGGTGATGGAGTGCTGACGGGGAAGGTTAAAGTCTTCCCGAACACCGGCCTGGAGAAAGATGACATGCTCGTTGTGAAAGTGCCGTACCGCATCGTCAATCTGACAGAGAACGGTCTTGTCGATTTGTGATTGTCGGACAAGGTAGCAGAACTCCATGAAGGCGCCAATTGCGCGCACCATCTGCGGAGGGACGAGGCCTGCAATCGCTGGTAGGATGGCTTTCATCAGGGCCTTCGAATCATCTCCTGTCCATTGCTTGAAGCCTCGACCCTCGGGAAATCGTCGCAAGCCAGGAAAGGGAGGAGCAACTGCAATCCTAACCGTGGCCTTTGTTAGCAAGGATGCAACTTTCGTCAAGCAGATGATGGATTACCGTCTATCAATCTCTGCCAAGATCCGCTTTGCCTCGGCCTTCTCGTAGACAGCATAGAGGTAATCACTGACCCATGTCACCAGATGGTCCTTGAACGTTCCTTTGATGACTTCGTGCAGCAGGTCGGGAGAAAGTAGGACGTGGATGTCAGCGCGCGGGAAATTTGCGGTGAAAGGCTGATAAAGATGTGTTTGATTAGAAAGCGCCAGTGGATAGGAATTTTATCTGAGCGCACCTCAATATCACCGATGATACCGTATCCATCCCACATATCCTTCATGTCCCCTCCAAATGCCTCAAATAAAGCATCAGTATGCTCATGAGATTGCTGGATAGCTTTGTCGGGATCACCATCTAGATCCCCTGAAAATGCGGTACATCTAAGGAGCGACATGAGAGAAGGAATTAGTATTTGATGTTACCAGAGGAGACAATGTCTCACCGTGGGCACCACCCTGAGACAATGCAGGCAAGCAAACATTGCTCAGGGTAATCAGCGATGTAGGGACCCAGACTGTAGATGACACGGCGATAATAGCCATCGCCGCACAAGGTTACGCGAGGCTTCTCCATCCATGGCTTCAGCGGTGACAGGATGTGGGTAAGTGATGAATGGAACAACTGCCGGCGGAACTTGCGGAATTCAGCACTGTCCTGCTCTTCTCTATCAGCTGGTGATCAAAAATGCCAGTCAGTTCACGGTTCGGACACAATTGAACTGTAGTTGGTGGTACATACTTTTCGGGATTGCTAAAAAGCCAATGACGGAGACAGCATTGCGATGAGCACGTCGAACGTGGTTCTGCGCGCTTCCCAGTGATCCATAGAGCGGATAATAATCATTCTGGCCAGTAGCAACCGAGACTGTTGTCTTGTCGCTGCCGAGGACGACCGGGGCAAGCATTGCCCCTTCCGCTTCCAGACAGTCTCGTGCAATAGTATCCTGAAACAGAAGTTCAGCTAAGCATATAACGACGCCAGGAGGATGCTACGCACCGCCTCATTCCAAGCCCACTGTCCTGACATCAGATCGGTAAACTGGCGTCGGCCATTTCTTCCATAAACCTCCTTTGGAGCATAATCTATCTCGCCATCGAAATTGGGATTACCGATTTGCATCTCCATAACACAAAGTGGATCTTGGTACCACACTTCGTACTCCTTCGTCATCCAGCCTGGTGCTTTCTCCGGTATCTCCCCGTTGTATTTGACTTTAAACGCCTGCCATGGAACGTCACCCAGAGGTATGGAGTCGATGGCATCGTGAAGATCCTTTGTGTGCGCGAAGGGTGGGTCAACCTCTTCGCCCTTGAGTGCCTGATACTCGGCCCAGAGCTCCATAAGGGTGTTGACATCGCCATTTGACATCTGAGCCTTCCGATAAAGGAGTGTTCCAACCTTGAATTCAGTACCAGACGTGAAGGGGAAGAAGTCGTCGTTATCAGCAGCTGGTTTGGGTGGAGGAGGAGCACCAGGTGGAAGGAAATTGCCTTCCTTGTCGCATCGTCGGCCTTAGAAAGTTGGAATTAGGATGGTGTTGTTGGGTATGCTGACCAATTGAAGAATCTCACCATTCAATATCTCATGCTGCCTGGTATAAATTCCTGTACGCCCCTGGGTCGTCCATACGGTGCGACGAGAAGTGCTCTGACTTGGAGTGGGTGGCGTCGGGGTTCCAAGGTTGGGAACTCTGTTGGGTGTTTGCGGCGGCAACAAACCATTGTCTGGCCCAGGGGGAGGGGACGGAGTATGCGGAACGAATGGTGGAGATGAAGGGGGCGTTGAGAAGCGGTATTGATTGCCTGGATTGAATTTGCACGATTGCTTGTGCCGCGTAAGTCCTCCAGGTGTCTTGATTGGTTTGCCGCATCCTGCAAAGTTGCAACGAAAGAAGGCAGGTACAAATTGAAATCGTTTCATTGTCGAGTGGTAGAGAAAGAGTGTCTACAACAAGGTTGAGTTGCAGTAATGGCAAAAGATAACTTAGATCGTAAAACGTGTTCCTTCATGCACGTTAGCGCACATTGTACTCCACTGTATGAGTCAGCTGGTAAAAATTTCATTTGCGCACCAACATCGATCAACTCACCATTGCGACTGCCCACCAACATGGCCGAACGCCTTGCTACTTGTGCTGCCAACGCCTCGAAGCATCCCGGTCTGGCCAATAAAGCAAACGACATTCCGCGACGTTCTCAGGCCCAAGTACAAGCGGAGAGAGCGGCGAAGGCGCGCGAGAAGGCTGAGAAGCAGGCTGCGCAAGTGGAAGGAATCCAAAAGGCTGCCCAGTTAGAACGTAAAGCCAGAGAAAAACTGACGCGGCTTACCCAGGCTGAGAAGATCGAGCCAGCCCCGGTTTCACGAAGTACGCGTTCTGGCAAAGGGAAGTCATCGAAGTCTGACACTAACACCAACGCCGCCGGTGAGCCATCATGTAATACAAACCTTGCTTGAATGCTCACGAGGTCCAGGGGAATTTGACAACGCTAAGAAGAATGAAAATGAGCCAAGTTGTCAAGAAGGGGAGTTGATCTTCTGAAACAACGAAGAGGCATTTACTTACATTCCTCCTCAAGATCAACAGCCAGGGCTCAATGCCATGGATGTTGACCCCTTGCCTTCGGGAAGCGACTACAATCCGGAGAAGGAGGGAGAAGGGGAAAGTGAGCCCGAGCCTGAGGTCGAGCTAGACAACGATGAGCCAGATACCATGATACAGCACAACAAAGGTGGGAAGAAAGAGAAGAGGGGCTTACTTGCAAGACAGAAGATCAAATCGTTACGCGATGCCAATGGATCGAGCATGGAGTCCGAGGACCTTGTTCCCAAACAGGCTGCGGAAGCCACGAAGCGTAAAGCCGAGGCAGGGTCGGGACTTGCTCAGAACGGGTGACGGGATTCTGATCAGTTATCTTAGCGCTCGCTAGCCAAGTCATTGCAGTTCGAAGGCAAAGAAGGCTAAGTCCTCAGCCAAGCTCCCCGCCGGCATTGTTGATGACTGGGAAGAACGAGGCATCTCACATCCAATACCCACCGCCAGCTCTCGTCGTTCAGCATCAAGTGCTTCATCGCGCGCAGCCCTCAATGTTGACACCGCCCATTCCGAACCTGTTGAAGACGATATTTTTCACCCAGGCGGAATTCCCTCTGACAACGAGGAGATCGAACATATCGCACTTCCGAGCCATAAAATACCATCTAATGCTAGGTATAAAGTGAGTATCTGACTGTTTCGGATATATTCACATTGAAAGCTTTGCGTTGTCGTCTAGTCCACCTCCGCCGTCAAGATAGAGACACTTCACGAACCGATGCTGCTCACGACGGCACGAGCATCAGCCAGGCGTCGTAACCGCCCGACACAGGCATCACTGCCTCTCAAGACGCAAGGATCCTTCCCGATGATGCAGAAGATGGCGTATGACATCGTCGGGACTCTTGACCCATTCGAGATCATCAGTGATGGTGCGATTGTGGAGATATGGAACATGGTGTACAAGGACATACACCCGATCGATTTGGAGGCTCCTCGCGGGACGGTGAAGGGTGATTTGTTCTTCACGGTCAAGTACTTGGTGCGTTTTCTTCGCAATTGTTTTCAATGTTTTGATGACTTGTGTACGTTCCAACAGATAAAGAGTAGTAACTCTACGAACTGGACCAGCGGCTTCTGGCAGGCCGCCGTCAAGGCTGTCGACGACAAGTACAGCCTATGCGACGTCAAGAGTCTCGAGCAGAGGGCAAAATTTGTGAACGCTATTCTTGGGGCGGAGGACAAGATCGACCGAAAGCGTCCCTTCCTATGGCAGTCGACGGATGACCTTGATTGGGATTTTGAGACAGAGTTACAGAACGAGGTGAGCTACAATATCCTTTCATGCTTGATAGACCCAATATAAGGACCATCCGTACAGGGTTTATTTCTTGGGCGCCTGGTTGCGAAGACGCTCGCCCTGCATTTGGGTCTTGTATCTGGAATTCCGGAAGACATCTGGTTGACATTGGATCAACCGAAGGGTGCCCTGAAGATGTCTATCCTTGCGGTCAGTCCCCCCCAACGCAACACTGGCACGAGACCACATGTCTGACCCTATGTTTGCAATGGCACTGACAGGTTCATCGAGCGCTTCTCTTCTCTGTCACGGGAAGGTACCAGCCTGTCGGAACGCAGAAGGAGATTGTGTTCTCTACGGAAAACTGGTGCGACTATATCGAAGATGGTAAGAAGGCAGGGACAAAGCGTTTGGTTCGTCGAGCTAGCATGTTCAAGGAGCGTATCGACATGTTGACGGACGAGCACTGGGAGGCCATCATGAAGAAGGCATCAGAGTTCGTCGTGAAGCAGAAGGTGGCGAAGAAGGAGGTCATAGAAATCATGGATGTGGACAGCGGGAGCGATGGCGCCGGCGATGATGATCTCTTTGATCCCAAGTTTGATGTTGCGGGGTCATCTCAGGTGTAGGTGCACCGTACTAATAGTTGTGGCTGTGGCGATATGACCCAAACAATACCAATATTATACCACATCCTTGTCTTTCAGTACTACTCGACGAGCAATGTTGATACTTTAGAGTTGCCTTCCAGAGCAGCGGCTGACTTTTGTGACGCTTTCGTTGTGACTTTTGGGCCATTCGAAGTAAAGTGTGTCTTTGACAGTAAATGGACTGGGCTTTACAAAGTACGTATGGCTTTGGACCTTTGACGGCTTTGGTGCCTTTCTGTGGCTTTCAAAGGCACCAAAGGCATCCCCAAAGACCTGGCGGTTTTGCTGATGTGCCATCTGGGCCCATGAGCTCAGGATAGTTGGCGGGATTGCAGTGCTCTTGACAGAAGACATGTGTGACTTGATGTTTGTTCAGAAAGTGCCAGACATCGCCACACATGCCAATCTGTTCAAAGAAAGGGTCACCGCGGGCCATGACCTGTTGCTTGGCGTTGCAGTTGGTGTCATACTCGTAGCCGAAAAAAGTAACCGTGATTATGTAATACAATCATTTTCCTCTCCTCCTCCCCGAAAACAAAACAGAGCCTAGCACAAAAATTTACGATGAAAGTCTCAACAATTTTTTACACGACGATAATATAAGTAGTGAAGTATATACATCCAGAATTAAAAGCGGGTATGTCCCCCTCTAGCCTGAAAAATTGCTTCAACTCTATCAGGCACGTGTGAAATATGCTTATCTACATCTGTGACATCTAATTCATCCCATGCAGCATGTACAGCCGCTTTGAGCTCTTCAACAGTGGTGGGAGGCTGTGGGCAACGACGTATGATCTTTTTTAGCTCATGCCAAATGGGTTCAATAGGCAAAAGATCGGGGGAATTTGGGGGGTGGTAAAATAGTGGAATTCCATGGTCGTCAAACCACTTCTTCGTGCGTTTACTGGTATGACACGACACATTGTCTTGTTGAAATTGGACCCAACCACGCTCCTGCTTTACCTCAGCATAGAAATCCTTCAAAACTCCTTTGAGGACCTGTTCGCAATACCTTGCGGTGTTCATTCCTCCACCCTTGCCTCCCGGATACTCGAGCACAAGAAGTGGCCCCTTCCTCCCATTCATAATGCACGCCCACACCATTACATGTATAGGTGACTGCTTGAAGGTGGGTACGAGACATTCATCCAAGAATTCTTCATCTGCTTGCCGTGTGACAAAGATGCGGCCGCGGTCATCACCAAGGTAAATATAAGCCTCGTCTGACCAAATGACCCTTGCCCACTGTTGACATGTTAAAAGTCTGTAGAGCCTAGCCCAGGACATACGAGCCTTCCAATGCCTCTGTGTAAGAAATGGCACCTTTCTGGCTACGCAACGGTGGTACCCTGCACCCTTGAGGACATTTCTAATGGTGGTGTCTGTGACATCAAGACCGAGTTGGTTACCGAGCTCTGCAAATGGAGTGCGGCACTGTTTCCTGGCAGTTCAAATAAGGTGGCGCTTGTCTGCATCCGTAAGCTTTGGAGGACGGCCAGAGCGTTGTTTGTTTTCAGTGTTTCCTGTTTTTTTGAACTTGTTTACAATGTTGCGCGCTGTGCTGTCAGAGAAACCGAGGCGTTTGGCCGCTTTAGCGACACTTTCACCAGCCTCAACAGTGCCAACAAGCCAATTTTTGCTGGCAGGTGAGTGCTGGCGACGCAACGTCTTCGGAGGTGTCATTACATTGTGGAGGTATATGGATGTTGGGGGAAAATGAACCATAATTTTTTGTTGAAGGCGACATCAACAATGTGTGCATTACATAATCACGGTTACTTTTTTCGGCTACGAGTAGATGAGATGCTCAGGCTTGTGGGCGCCGGGAACAGAGAACATGTTCTTGACAAACAATAGAACATTTGACACGGCCTCTGCTCCGAAGAAGGTTGCTCGCGCAACAATGACTCCGCAAGGACAAACAAGGGTTTGCTCATTGTGTGTCCTCCTCCGTCCAAACTGACATTTAATCTTCTTGTTGCCTGTTGGGGATTTTCTTGCCTCACAAACTTCCTCTTCCTTGTTGTCTTCTGCCACTCCAACAGAGCCTGGATTCTTTGCCGTCTGAATATGGACCTCACCGTCTTTCACTTCAAACCATTCCAGATTCTCCTCTAAATCATTGGGCACTGCATCAGGGTTGGTGTCCGCACTGTCTGCCATTGAGTTGTTGGGATGCAAGACATGTTGTTGCTGAAGGCGCTCCTTATGTGTAAAAGCAGCCTTGCCCTTCTCGTAATGAAGTCGTTCCATCTTTTGATGGTTGTCATTGAGACATGATTTGGTTCCTGGGACTACAGGGCTGTTGCAGCCAGTGATAGCACAGATATGGTGTAATTCATCATGTATAGGGCAAAATTGGAGGCGGTTGTTGGCCAGGGGATTGGTGCAACAGAAAACACCACAGCTTGGGTGACCCAGTGTTAGACCGTCCGATACAACCACTTGGCATTTAGCTAGAGAGCCGTCCTCCTGCTTGATCACACGCATGCATTTGTTGCAGTAGTGAGGGACCTCATCTTGACCATGCAGAATAACATGCTTGTTGCGAGCTGCCATCTTCTCCGTAAAGCGGTCCTTCTGCAGACCGGTGTGTGGTACCTCAAGACAGACATTACTTTTGTCATGATCTACTAGCAGTGTCCAAACCACAAAGGCATCCCACACATGCTCTGTTTGCAGGAGTACTCCAAACTGCCATCCTGCCGCAAGTATGTCCAACTCCTTGCGCCGTGAGAGAGAGCCATGTCGTAAGCACATGCGCAGTTTGTTGCAGAGAACCTGTACTAATAGATTAGCTACTGCGAATGATAAGGGATGGCCAGCACCTACCATCCCACGAGCATCATGCTTATCCACATCTTGATCACTCTCTGCTCAACAAACTGATGCTTGCCAACTTGTACATATTGCGGAAGACCTCCGTAATAGGTCTAAGTCCCCTTATAGATTGATGTGCCTTTCAGTCCTGTGTACCGCACACTAAAGTTGTGATGATAATTTGTGGAACACTCTGTGTAGGTAAGTGTTATCATGTCAGACTCTGCACAAAGATATCAGAAATAAACTAGCATGCCTCAACAATACAGATGTACGGCCCATGCTGGGACAACACCACTTGACAGTGTGTACACCACAACCTATCAAGACTCCTCCTTCTTCAATGGTTTTGTGTGGGGACAATCTTTGTTGGTGCAATGATGGGAAGGTGGATAGAGTGTCAACAAGGCTGAAAACCCAGGCATTGTCAGTCCCGTGTCTGTGGGACTGAAGTATCACTCACTAAGCCCACACTTCCACCCATAATTCCGGAAGGCCGTCTCCTCCTGCTCCGTCAAAGGGGTCTCAGGCAATTGCCAGATGTCATCCTTCAGTAAGTCCCAGCAAGTCTCCACTGCGGACTCCGCTATACCCACCGAATCACTTAGGAATTGTACAATAGTTGGAGGTAGTGCATCTGGGGCTGTTGACATGCCAACACCAACAGGTTGAGTGAGCAAGATATCATCCTTCAGCTTAGTGGAAAGGCGCATGAACATAAGAATTTGATAGACATTGAGTGATTGTAAGATACTGGAGCTCTGTATTGTTGCCAACGCCTGGAGTAACGCCATGACATGGACGGTCGTCAACACTCGCTTGTGTCTTACGGTTGATGGCGCAGAGCCTTCAATACATAGCCAAATGTTGATGTTTCAAGCCCAGCTGAGCTTGATCGAAAAAACCGGCGGTGTGATCGCTGGTGGAATCTTGCCGGTTTTCCTGTTTTAAAGATGTCCTCAATGCTGTCGGTCAAAACACATCAGTCGTGATTCTTCAAATTGTCACATTCTCCAATGTTTCGTATCTAGAACCTCAGAAACTGCTTCCTATTGGAATAGATAGAACTCAGTCAGCGTGTAGAACAACGGACTCTGGTATATTAGTAGTACCTATTGGAATAGATAGAACTAGTATGAATCAGTATAGGTAAAGTATAGTAACAAGATGTGGTACTCACCTCAGTCAGCGTGTAGAACAACGGACTGAGGTGATACGACGCGAGTATTCGAGTATATAAGTAAAGGTATTCAGACATGTGCTACGACTGTCCATGTGGTACGAAAGATGGTAAACACGGGCTCGTCTCTCAAGACGAGCCCCTTTGTAAGGTAATCAGTCAAATTCAACAGAAGGTGAAATATATATATGTAACAGGGGGCGTGGTCTATCCGACGACCGAAGGCGGCCGCGGTTTGATTCTCCAACACTTCCCTAAGGCTGATATTTTGCGGGGAGCATTTCCAATACAAATATAACGCTTCTGAAAAGTTTCACAAAATTCGGCACCCAAATAAATGTGAAAGATACAATTTAAGGTCCCAATCTGTTGCTTGATCGCTACAGATCACAGAATTGGACTACCTTCTTGATGTCAGTTCACCAATTTTTTTTGGATATTTACTATTGTTCGCAATATAGGCTTCGGAATTTAAAAGAAGATTGGGGCAAAGAACGCCGTTCTGTGGTCAGAATGCACATTTTGAATCTCCCTGTCCGTTTGAATCCCATTGCACGTGATAGTAAGTCCAACCTAATCCAAGTCATGGTTGACAAAACTACTTTTCCTCACCAAAGCCTCACAAATTCAATTTGTGAACCATTCTCACACCAGTGATGTACTCCTAAAATCCCTTACCTGGAAATTCTCAAAATTTCTCAAATACAGGTCGTACCATACCATAATCTATATTGAACTCAGTTCGTCTTACATCATTCGCTGGTTGCTGCATACCTACCAGTCTCCGAGGGCTTGAAACGGTAAAAGAATCCGAAAGTGGATTTCTCTGAAAATAAAGGGGGCTCAATCGAGTCCTTTGCCATCAGCTCTAGGAAGGTAAACCGCCTCAATTCGCCGGTTGGCTGGCTGTGGAGTCTTGGGATAAAAGTGGTGGGTAAAACAGGCAAGGTTGCTCAATTTGCCATTTGCAACGGAGGGAAGAAGGAAGATGCTCAGGTTGAGCTTTATCTGCTGCCCAAATATCTGCTGCGGGTATCCATAAGAAAGTGAGTTACGACAACCAAAAGCTCTATCCTAAGACAGGTGATCAATCTGACAAAAATCACGACTAAAAGCAATCTCAAACATATTGGACTGCGAGGGAAACTAGGTTGGAACTTGGTTGGAACCGCAATACACGATCGTCAAACAAGCAACTACCTAAACCTAATGTACAGCGAAACAGTCACACTGATGCGATTCTACAAAGTAGCAAGGTATGTGACAAAATACACCCCTCAATCCTCCCCTCTCGTCACCTTGGAGATCCAACCCCAACAGGGCCATTCAATTGCCTCCGATTCATACTATTCACAGCCATCAGCCCGAGGGCAGGTAGAAGAACTGCCGTGCCTCCGATAATTATGCTGAGTCCTATAGACGATGCGATAAAAGGATGCGACTTGCGCAGTTGCGCCATAGCATCGCCTGCTATGCTGGATATTTGGGGAGAGGACATAACTGTGAGGGCGGGGTATGTTACCGAATTGAGACGAAGAACGGATGGTGGAGTTTAGGCTTACTTTTAGCTGCTTCGCCTAGTTCATTAGGAGGCGTGTAAGCGTCAGTCAATCTTCTCTTTGCGATCCAAACATACCGACAACCCTCCTCAAATCCTCTTTGAAATCTTCCCAATCCCAATCCCACCCGTTCTTCTCCCTCTTCTCCTTCTTACCTGCTTTCACCCTCTCCTTCCCCTCTTCACCCTCCTTCAACCCTAAATACACCCCCCTCCTGTCCTTCATAACCTCCTTCAGGTCACCCCTCAAGAAATAAATCGCCACATCCGGATACTGCGCTGCCTGCACCTTACAATCCTGTGACGCGAGTTCAATGTCCGCGAACCACCGCGGGAGGTCTTGTACAGCACCCGCCGCCACAACGCCCCCAGTGCTGGAGCTAGAAGCAAGGCTTGAGTGGGATTCGAAGAAGGGGTAGCGTGGGACGGAGGAGGAGCCTGTCCAGTGTAGGAGGCGTCGTTCGAGCTCAGGGTGTGTGAGGTGTTTGGTTGTCATGTCTCGGAGCGCTTCACTGGAGGGAAGAGCGTTGTTATTGTTGTTATTGTTGCGAGAGGTATGTCGGTATTGCTGTGGAGGCCTCGAGGCCGCGCAAGTTACCTGGGTCAAGGGTATGATGGTGTGTCACTAATCTTGTGCGCGTCGGAGTCGAAAAGATTAAGGAAATGACTCGAACTGAGTGCTGCCTAGTTTCCAGAGAAGAGTCGAATAGCGGTCGAAAACAGCAAGCTACTTCAAGACAAAGAGCAGATGTGCACGTCTTTCTTTGAGGCCGCCAGTGGCAAGCAGTGGTTTCAGTCAGAGGCAATGATTGGAATGAACATTAGAAGACAGCTTTTATTCAAGAGAGCTGTCTGAAATGACTTTATGGGCCATGGGTAGCTTTAGTCATAGGTGATGGATGCCAATCAGAATGAATGGATAGGCGCCGGTATCAAGGGAGGCGCTCTTCGATATCCGCCTGAACCAATCACGATTTGATCGATCATAAATGGTCGCTCAATTAATCCAACCAAGACCCCTGTCGATAGCAGCTGCCGTAGAAGGCCGTAAACGCATTTCATTTGAGCAGTCAACTCGCAAGGCTCATACATCTACAACGACGCAGAACACAAGACAGTGAAACATCTAGAAATATTTACATTTCCAGCACACCTAACTCACCCAAACTAAAACCCACAAACAACACTCCAATCCTCAAACTCCCTCTTCCCAGTCTGAATATCCGTGATCAACTCCCACATTCCCTTCCCGACCGGGCCCAACCCGCCCCCCTCCTGCACCGGCAACATCAAATCCTTGCCCGCATGCCCAATCCTAGATATCGGCGCCACGATGACCGCGGTGCCCACGCCGAAGGCTTCGAGGAGAGTGCCGTTGGCGGACCATGCGATGAGGTCGGACATGGGTAGGGCGCGTTCGTGTATGTGAATCTTCTGGGTGGCGGGAAAACCGGGGAGGGATAGCGTGCCGGAGGTGTGGGCTTTGGCAAGGTCGATGGTGGAGGCACGAGTTAGGCCGGGGAGGATGGTTCCGTCCAGAGGCGGGGTGACCAGGTCGATGTCTACAAACGCGCGGTTAGAATAAAACAGAAAGAGAGAGAACATGTACCCACCTCCATCCTCTCTCCGCACCGCCGCGAAGAAATTCATTGCCCCGACCTCCGTCACCTTCTCCTCATCGCCCAACAACCACAGAATCTGGTCATAACCCTGCTTCGCCGCCAACCGCTGCGGCAAGAACCCAGGCGCGTAGTTAAGGCCCAATTTGTGCCCACCGGTGCCTCCAGGCCACGAACGGACGCTTTCGCCGACAGCGAGCAGGGATATCCCCTTAGTGGCGCCACGGAAGTAGGGTCCGGCGGGGGAGAGGATGACGTAGATGAGGGCACTATCAGAGGCGGCTACTCCAAGAGCTTCGGAAGGAATTAGTATTGAGCAGCGGTCGGAGTTATGAGGAGAGGGAAATTATTTACCTGCGCGTGTCCCGATGATGGTGGGTCGGATGTATAAGCTGTATCCTGGGACGGCGGGGATCCAGTGCTTGTCCACCTCGATGAGTTTCTTGATTAGGGTGAGCAGGGCTTCTTGGTTGAAGGGCTAGCATTCAAAGAGGTGTAAAAAATGGAAAGGAACGAATAACATGGAAACTTAACGTACAGGAAGGGCGACACGATCTGCTGAACGCGTGAGACGCTCCATATTCTTCTGAGGCCTGAACAATCTTGCTTCCCCGTTTGGTCCCAAATACGCCTGAATAAAGCCCAAGCAGAATAAGATAAGAACTAAGCGTCAACCGTCAAACACACCTTCATACCCTCGAAGACGTTTGGGCAGTACTGCAAACAAGAGCTCATCGGATCCAAAGACAGCGGCCCATACGGTTTGATTTCTGGCGCAGACCAGCCCGTCACCGGGTCATAACTCACGAGGAGCATATGATCCGTCGTCTTCTACTCGGAACATATATTCAGTAACATTCGAATCACAAAGAGAAGGACGACGCACTTCGCCGAAGACGAGAGACTCAGGATCCGGAATGGGCTTCAAGGTGCTTGCCAGGTTAATGACAAGTCTAGAAGGCTGCAGAACATATCTCGACGTCAAATGAATGGTCCTCCAGAGTAAGATAGAGTAAACTCACGTCAAGCTCTGCAGGTTGCTGCGGTGCCACGACAGCGTCAGCGGTGCCGTTAGTATTCTGGATAGCCATCCTATGTTTTTCGCGGGGTAACAGTCAAATTATGGGGCCTAATTGTTCAAGGTTCAACCTTGGGCTTGGTGGGAGTAACAAGATCGGATTGTTGAAAGGGCAGTACACGAGTCATATTTAAACTAACGCCATCGGATATGTCGAGGGCTGCAGGAGATTAGGAACCAAAATTTTCTGGGGAGACCATCTTATCTATTTCTCCTTTTGTCACGATCGTGATCGGACTTCTTCGCGAAGAACGACAGAAAACCGGGCGACACGGACTCGAAAAATCAGAATTCATGAAATGGCAATACAAAAACACACGCTGCGACCCCTTGTTTGAAGATGAGAAGGATGGGGGGTACGTCAAGATTTCCTTACCCTGAGGACAGCATGTTTCTCTGAACTCACCAAATTTCGGCCGATGTAAAGAATACTTTGGTCATGAGTCAAGAAATAGATTCATGACATCCATCATGAAATGTTAGATAGAACTTCGCTTCGCACACAACTGATCAATTCGACGGCCCAACAATCAGTACAACCTCAACAACGCAACACTCTCTACATGCGCCGTCTGCGGGAACAGATCAAACCCTCTCAAACTCTCCACCCTATACCTCCTACCCTCCCCATCCCCTTCCGTCCTTCCCACAATCGTTCCCACATCCCTCGCCTGCGTATGCACATTACAGCTCACATACACCACCGTCTTCGCCCTGAAGCGCAACAGCTGCTCCAAGAACATCTCATCGCACCCCTTCCTCGGCGGATCGATGACGACCACCGTTTGCGAGGGGGGGAAGTCCCCTACGGTTGAGAATATATTTTGGGCGTCACCGGCGAGGAAGGATATTTTGCTTGAAGGTATCCTGTTCAGAGCTGCATTGCGTTTCGCCGCCTGGATTGCCTCACTTGACAGCTCGATTCCCGCGACCACCTGGAACGGCTCATGCAGCGAGATCCCAAACAGCCCCGAGCCGCAATACGTATCCACCAGATGTGTTGGGTGATCTACACCTGATTGTTGGACGAGCTGCCGCACATGGTCGATCATTAGAGGCATTATCGAGTTGTTATTTTGGAAGAATCCGCCAGAGACATATTCGAACATGAAATCGCCGACCATTTCGCGTGCATAGGATTTTTGGTCACTGATGACGATATGTTTTGTGAAGGCTTCGGAGAGGCGGTCGATGGGGGGTGTCATCATTGCTTCGGCATCGAAGGTGGTGTCGAGGGAGTCACGGTAATTCAAGGAAACACCCTTTTTATAGGAAAGGATATTTCTAAGTGATTTATGTCAATAAAATGCCGTCGAAGAAGAGACACGAAAAAATTACTTGATGATATGTTTCCGGTCTTCTCCATATTTTTCGTTGAGCGTGTCCATAGCGATAGGACAGTCCTACAGACATGGTCAACATTGCTGGTGGTCACAAGCAAAGAATGAGAACGGACTTCGATATCCATTGCGTGTGACGTATTGACCTCATTAAAACCAATTTTCAGCCATGGCGGATGCGTTCCTTCAGGATGAGGTCCAGCTCGGCGCGTAGTCTGCGACGCGCTCCCAAAATGTGGTGTGAATTTGGTGCGATAGCCGTATAGAAGGGGCGATTCAACGGTCCCGTCTACCACCGGTATAGATGATTCGGGAAGGTCTACATCCATCGTCATTCGAGGACGCACATTGTGCTGTGTAGAGGAATACGTACTGGAGTAGGTTTTGTAGGCTTTGACGACAACATCTCTTTTCAAATCCAATTGCGTTTCAGAAGACAACATCTATCCAGCATCAGGAAGCAATACACCAAGCAAGAAAAGAGCTGTACAGACCTGGTATTGACATCCCGCACATTTTCCAAAGTATTTGCACTGTACCAACGAGTCATCGCGCATCGACGTGTTGGGGACCAGCATTTCGAGAACTCGAGCATTTGAATACATACGTTCCGGCCAGCCCACCTTGACGCGTACAGTCTCTCCAGGGAGAGCGAATGGGACAACTATGACCCATGGTCCTTTATCCTTCGGCACCTTCGCAAGTCCAGATCCTGGAGCATTAGGATTTTAGTCTTCACCAATTCGGAAAACACGGTTTCTTGAAGGCCCGTACAGTCGAACCTGTCACAACCCTTAACTGTAGCATTTCATGAATCCCATCCACAGTTTGGGACCGCCACCAGACTGAGAATCACACCATAAGTGATCTCTTAACCCATAGACTCCCATAATTCATAGCGTGGCCATCCACCGATGGGTATGGGCAAGGACAGGTTCGACTGTAAATGCAAAAGAAGTGAAAAACTCACCACCAGAACCTATTGAATCAATGGTCACCACCACCTCATCTCCCGACGTATAAGGAGCTTCAAACGCTTTCCCCGCTTTTGTGACCGCGTCCACCTCCTCCCCACCAATTAAAGCCCGAATCTCTTGTTGCAAAACATCTGCAGGCGAACACGCCTCGGGCAAGGGCGCCACCCTCCTTCTCTTTTTCCTCGTCGATTTAGGCTTCCGTTGCTCCTGGTCATGCAACTGAATCATAACGCTGTCCCCCATCGTCGTGTCCTCAATGTCAGGCACCGAAACCGGACCCCCAGTCAGGCTGGATTCGACGGTATCGACAACCGGCGGTTCCACGTCCCTTTGCGCTGCTGCCGCAAGCTTCTCCATTTCATCCCGCGCAGCAGCAGCGGCCAGGATATCCTCAATCGTATCTCCCAACCTCGGTTTCTTCGACACATGGCCATCCATCTCCGGTTCGTCGACTTCGCGTGTGCGTGGTGCGACCGATTGGGGTGTGTCGTCCGTCATGGGGAACTGGCGTCGTTTCAACGGGACAAATGGTGGTTTAATTAGTACCCGGCTGTGCGGATTTGAAGCACGGTTGTAATGGTTTGCTCGTAATCGTGGTCGTAAGAGGTTGAGAAAAAGTCGTGAAGCAGCAAGACTCATACAAGACAATGGTCTTGCAATCTATAATCTATGCTCCAGGTAAACCTCAGGTTTTTGGAAGAAAAAGTTCGAGACGAAACAGAATTTGGATGAAGAAAATGTAGAAACGATCATTCGCCCAATAAAGTAAATGTTTGGTACAAATTTACTTCCTTTTCTGTATGTCTAGCGGTCGTTGCCTCTTCTCAGGCAGACAGTCAGTAGGAATACCCACAGCACGTCTCTCTAGGATTCTGATAGTAAGTCTGAACCAAAATATATCTGCTTCAAGAATTTAACCAGTACCAAGGAGGTTCCTTCTCCTGGATCTTGCGTTATATAGACCTGTCATTCTTTCGCTTTCGTTAGCGCTCGTCCGAAGCTCGTCCTTCTGAGAAGATCGGGTCGACAGTTCGAAGAATGCTAGCCTCTCAGAGAAATATGACAACCAATTCAACACCGTTTATTGTCTTCGGTTACGGATCACTCATATTCAAGGTAAGCCAATCTCATCGTTCCTGATAAGCGCTCATGACATCTCGCATCTCATTCAAGCCTCCACCCCATGTCATTGCTAAAGGTACCCCACAAAACATACTAGAAGCATCGTGTCTCCACTAATGGTGTTGGTATGAATCTTAAAGTCCCGGGCTTCTTGAAAGGCTACGTCCGTCGCTTCGCACAGAAGTCGCATGATCATCGCGGCACCCCCGAAGTGAGCTACTTGACCATCTCATTGGCCCTTCCAATACTCATTAAATGAGGAAATAGAGTCCAGGAAGAGTGGTCACTCTGATACACAAAGAAGACTGGGACCATTTTTCTGATGCGGTACATAATACCTCGCTATGGATCAACAAATGTCCTCATTTCCTTTTTGTAAATATGCAGGACGCTTTCCCAGACGACGATATTGTATGGGGTGAGTTGTGGAATAAAATTTCCAAACTCCATTTGTTCATGGACCTTGCAAACTTTCAGGCATAGCGTACACCATCGACCCAGTCTATGAGGCAGAGGTCCGCGATTACCTGGACTACAGAGAAAAGGTAGTACCTCCCCGCTAACGGTAACCAGATCAATGCTCACGACATTGATAGGACGGTTATACCAAGGAGATCCTCAATATTCACGGTATAGATTCGGAAGGCAGGGAAAGAGTCATAATCAGCGACGTCAGTTCACAGATGCTTTCACCGTACATGACCACTTGCACTAACAGATCCTGCCGCCTATTCAATTAACTGATGTAACGTAGGCTTTTGTACGTCATGTGCTATTTCAGAGGTCTATGCCCCTTCTCACTGACGTCTATGATACCCAGTGCTATGTCGGCCGCAATGATAACCCATCCTTCAGTGAGCAACCCTCTCTAAAACCCAAGTTAACCTCTACTCTAAACAACTAGCCACTCCCTCTTCATCTCAAAGTCGGCTCAGAACCAATCGAAGCCCTCGCCCATTGCATATGGATATCGGTGGGTCCCTCAGGGCCTAACAAAGTATGTACCTACGCAATCCCGCTCGGTGCTAAACGAAATCACTGACACCAACGCTGGCCCACTCCATAGGACTATCTCTTCAAACTCGCAGAGTCTGTCCGGGAACTCTCTCCTGATTCCTACGATTCCCATTTATACGCACTCGAGGTGAGTTCGACCTTACTCTAATATTCCTCTTCTCCTCGTAGACATTCAATCCTCCTTTGGACTCCGTATGAACCAAAGACTAGTATAGTAGAATGGTGGATGATACGAGCATGAAAACCAGAGATGGAACACTAAATAGTTTGCGTTTGTTCTGAACAGACGATGGTCCGCAAGCTGGATCAGGATAACCATCCAAGCCAAAAGGGACACAAGGGAAGGGAGAAAGACGGCGAGGACGGAGTCGAGGAAGATGGAGTTGACAGTGAAGATGATGATGGATGATGGATATCTGCAATTGAGGGATTTATGTAAAATAATTTGGATGTATATCAATTGAGCCTATGGCCACCATTGGGAAGGCTTGGATCCTGGAAGAGGTATACATAGAAAGGAGGCAGTACAACAAGCTTTAATAGCCTGGAGCAGAGAAGGAAGAAGATACCTAGGTCGTATAACCGATCAGCAGTGATTTCCGTTTGACACGCCAAGAGAGTCGACTGGACCCCCTCCCCTTATGGGCGCTCCCTCTCTCCTACTTGACTTCATTCCGCCACACCAAACGGATTACTTACGAATCCCGCGGAGATTCGCTCAACACACCATTCCCACCAGCGGCGCCACCATAATTCGTTGTAATTTCGATTCCTTGCGAATTTCCCTCGCCGCCGTTGAGCAGCGGCGTACGTTCCGTGATTGAGTCCTTAGTTTCTCGCCTCCTTTCCCGTTCAACGATGCTAGATAAATAAGATGTATTAGCTTGGTTGATGTCACCAAGGGCACGGTATTCACCCTCGCATGATTGCTGATGTCGTGGCACGCTTGGCACGCTTCTTGTGTTGGTTGTCTTCGTACCTATCCGTTTCATCGACAATTTCTTCTGAAATGATTTCCTGAATAGAAGAAAGGTAGAGTGTAAGCGTAAAATCGTGCGCTAACTATAAAAACAAACCTCAATAATATCTGTTTGCCCGAAGTAAGTCAAGTCAAATTTCGAAACAAGGAATGGAAAGAAAGCATTCCCACCTTCAAGCGTGATAACACCAATAGCACCTCCTGCTACACCCGGTGTACGACTGATGAGCAACAGGTGGGCCCGGCCGGTTTGACTACACAAGGGTTACATTTGCGCTGATAAGTAATTGACACATTCCCTTTGAGAACAGAGCACGTACAAGTAGTCCAAGGCTTGAAAGCAGTTGATCGATGGCAACGCTTCGGGGAGGATAGACAGGGCGAAAGAGGACACGGGAAGAGCTTGATTAGGATCGTAGGTCAAGAGCTATTGCATGACATTATTGAGTGTAAACGGTATGCGTGGAAATTGGAAACCGACTTTCTTGATAAGCAATAACCCAACAAAAGAGAGAGGATTTCCAACTTCATGAACAGGGAATCGGGAATATCCACTGAGGAGACTGTAAATTCCTGTGAGTTACGTTTCTGAATCTGCGCAATGAGAGCACCAACATAGCATCCACAGCCTTATGGTCTAGAATGGCATCAGCACTTAAAATGACCGTATCCTATCCAAGAGGGTGAGACTTTACTAAGCCCCAAAAAGGAACCTTGGCATACCTTGAGAGGTGTCATGATCGTCTCGACATTCTTGGTATTCAACTCCAAGACACCATTCAAGATGGCAATCTCGTCGTCGCGTAAAGGTTCTTCTCCGGTACGGTGGAATTGTAGGAACGACTTGAGCTCGGCTTTCTTGTATGTGTGTTGGTCGTTGGCGCCCAGGACGTAGTCAAGAAGTTTGGCAATAGGCCAAGCGATGGGGGCTATGAAAGTTTAGTGGGCTAGAATCTGCTAGAATCTGTCCTTGGTGAGAAGGGGCATACCGAAGAGGTACATCATTCCTAGAACGAGGGGGGCGCAGGTGGCTCCGACAGACAGTCCATACCGCACACTGACTGCTTGCGGGATGATTCTGGGGACAACCGCCGTTAGTACGCTCCAAAGATGCATGGGAGAGAAACTCACTCTCTAGATACATGGGGTAGACATATCAGTCACCTAGCAAGGCATGAAGACGGCTAAATACCCGAAAATAACTTTCAAACGAAGGCGTCAGTGGGGGCGTATCGACGGTGGTAAACGACTCACCAATAGCCGTAGTTGCTATCACAATGGCGGCAATGCCGCCACCCAGCTACGACGCAAAGTTTCTCAATTAACATGAAATAACTTCGACCAACCGCCTTTGACGTACAGCACTGTCCAAGAATATCGGTAGACTCTCGTTGACAATCTGAAGCAAGATGATGCTTGAGAACCACCTTCAAATTTGTAGAACGAATTACTTACCACATTGCTCAATAGTAGCACCTGAAAAGGTAAGCTACGTTATTTATAACCTGACATGTCGCGCGAGAAAGACATACCACAAGTACCCAATGGCGTCCCTTCTGCATCAACTTAAGGACTGCTGCAAGTTAGGATTCAAAATCCTTCGTCAAATTCATTGCATCGTACCTTTCTGGGCGTTTCTCTTTTCCGTCAAATCTTCTGAGGAAGTTGACAGCACGCGAAGGTGGAGTTCATCCAATCCCATGAGACCTAGAGTCAAACTGCAGCCATATTCGCGTGAGCCAACCGGATCCATATAGCTTTCAAAGCATAACATACCCTGCGAATACACCTCCAGCGAGAACAAGCGCGATGCTGATGAAGAGTTTTGACCAGAATTCTGACGATCCTGGCTCTGCGGGTGGCTCATGGTCGGGAACAGAGCGTTTTAAGTAAGGAGACGCGAAGGCGGTGCGTAAAAGCAAAACGAGCGTTGGTAAGTTGAACCGCCGCATTATATAAAGGAAAGAAAGATGAACGGCCTGAGATTGGAAATTCAAGAACTGTTAAGAACGTCATAAGGTGCACCGATTACGTAACGGATTAAGCTAGAGTACTTAAGTAAAACATGTCGCCTTTGCATTTTTATTTTGCGACTGTCAGGAATCTCAATACTGGTTCTCACTCGCTCACTCAGCAAGTTAAAACCTGTCGCCCTTTCTATTCTTCTTTTGCGACCGTCAGGAATACCGAGGGAATCCCCTCATTCGTAACACTGCAATCCACGCTTATTCCTCCTCCAGACACCAGGGATTCTGAAGCAGTCGTGACCGTCTCGCGGACTAGATAGTACTGCACGATATTTAATTTGTGTCATTGGCCACAGTAAGCGACTTTGAATATTGTGTTTTTGAGGAAATCAATCACACTACACTGGGAAGTGGTGCGTGACTGTCGTGATCCGGGCACAGGCGAGGCGAGGCATCGTCATCTACGAAAGATCGGTTGTTCTTGATAGACAACAATTCCTCCTCAAGATCTTGGATACGCCTGGTTACTTGGGCCAATGTAGTGACCTGCTTCTGCACTGTAGCACTCAGGTCGGCGTTCAGCATCAGGGCTTCTTTACAACGCGTTCTTGACCGTTGTCTTTTTTGCTGGCTGCAATGTCAAAGTCCAGCATAGGGGACCAGAACATAGTAATAGAGATCGTCAGAATGCCAGTCTGAATAGCAGATCACGTAATAATTCCTGTTCCATTTGGGACCTATACGATATAATATCACAGTGAGAGAGACTACTTACACGACGGGTAGAATTCCTTTTCACATCTTGTGGTCGACTTGCATGCAAGAATCTGTCAGGAGGTATATATATCTCCAGTGTTTACAGAGCGGTGTGCATGCGTCGGGCAGAGCCTAGCATGGTACGGGTGTAAGAGGAGGAGCAGGTGCATCGACTGCAATCCGATCTCTCCAGCACATATCAATTGCATCCTCCAGCCGTACGTTAGCAGCCATCTAAGCAGCATGATACATGTACTTATTCGATGTACATGGTTACGCATGTAACCCTGTGCGTCCCAGGTTTCTCAGAGGCAGCAAACATGTGTCGGACAGTGCATTGCGTCGATTGAGGATAGAGGGAGGGAAGACGGGCTGTAGCCCAAACTGTCCTGCTCGCGCTCAATCCTCTGCAGTACGACAGCAGTCATTAAGACAATTGAAGCTTTGATATCTCACCAGTCACGAACCGAGAGTGGGCGGCTGCAGCAAAGATGGGTGGGAGGCTCGTTGAACGTATGTTTTACATCGCTTCAAAAACATAGGCGTGACATAGATTAATTCCTTTCGTTTATATCATTCAAATAATTCTGAGCTACATAATGTGTCGTTGATTTATCAAGAAAGTTGATTTCATGCATAATGGATCAAGAGGCTGCCAAGTCGTAACGAGCAACCTCAGTCATTCGTTAGCAACGAGACGGAGACTCGGTTCTCCTAAACGTCCCAATGGAGTAGGTACTGTCGCTGTAATTACTCATCTGTCCGTCAATAGAGCCGTGGCGACTTTGAAGCAGCGCAGTGTTCTCGTTAAATAGGTCATAAGAACCTCCGAAAACTCGACGACGCTCAACGATGCTGTGAAAGGATTAGTATGAGGCTTGTGCAAGGGTAGATGTATATTTTCAACACACCCTCTCATAACGGTTGAGGTTGTGGAGCGTCTTGCTCTGCTCTTACTTTGGTTGTCGTGGTATTGGTCGGTCTCATCGACAATCTCCTCAGAAATTATCTCCTGCAAAATGTGGTAGCTTGAGAAGCGCGCTCAGGATACAGAATATAGAACAAGAGTTACCTCGATAATATCTGGTAGATGTGGTCGAAATTCAGTGGTTGTTTCGAAAAGCACGTAAAGTTCTCACCTTCCAAAGTAATGACACCGATCGCACCCCCGGCCTTGCCTGGACTTAGACTCACCAACAAAAGATGGGCTCTTCCAGTTTGACTAGTAGTGAGACGAGTCAACGCAGAGTGAGCAACGCCTATTTCTTCGAGAGACTCACAAGTAATCCAACGCTTGAAAACAATTGATAGACGGATGTGCTTCGGGAAGAATAGATAGAGGGAAAGCAGATACAGGAAGTGCTTTGCTTGGGTCGTATGTCAGGAGCTGAAGCCAAAGCCAGTAATGAGTGATTGAACGAGAAGGGAATGTAAAATGTACCTTCTTGATGAGGAGAAGCCCAATGAACGAGGTCGGGTTTCCAGGCTCGTGAACGGGAAAACGTGAATAGCCACTCTGAAGTCTGGTAATCAATCAGACGGTGTACCGATTGCAAGGTTGAACGATTTACATAGCAGCAACGGCAGTGTCATCCAAGATGTCATCTGCGCTCAATATTACCACATCCTGCGCATTTCAGTCAGTGATGCCAAACCACCGGCGGCTCCGGAGTGACCGACGAACCTGAAGCGGGGTCATAATCATCTCAACATTCTTCGTGTTGAGTTCCAGTACACCATTCAGGATCGCTATCTCGTCATCGCGAAGCGGTTCGTCGCCTGTACGATGGAACTGCAGAAACGATTTGAGTTCGGCCTTCTTATAGGTCTGGTGCTTGTCGGCTCCAAGGACATAGTCGAGAAGTTTCGCGATGGGATACGCAATAGGAGCTGACCATACATATCTCAGTGTCAGAACAGAAAATGCACACGCCAGTGATCCAGTGAGTTCCCACCGAAAATGAACATCAAGAGCAAAACTAAAGGCGCGCATGTCGCTCCGACGTAGAGTCCATATCGCACACTAATGGCTTGTGGAATAACCCTGGGCATCTCGTTAGATGGGTAACTGACGACTCAAACGGACAACTGACTCCCTGAATAGACATCCGAGCTTCTCTGAGGTTGGAAACATTGTTCATAGCGACATGCGACGTACCCGAATATGACTACAAGAGAGATGGTTTCAGAAATCAAGATCACACAATACTGACGGCGCTTACCGATAGCAGTCGTTGAGATAGCGATAGCAGCGACGCCGCCTCCAAGCTATCAATAGCCTTGAGCTGGAGGTTTCATTTCTGATATTGTTCACGTACAGCGTTGTCAAGAAAGATGGGTAAACTTTCATTCACAATCTTGGAAGACAATCAGAGGACTCGTATGCAAGGGGTGAGCTTGTTAACAAACCACGTTGCCCAAGAGAAGAACCTTCGGCATTTGGTCAATCAATGGGATTATGACAGGTCGACGGCAATGACTCACGACAAGGACCCAGTGACGGCCCTTCTGCAATAGTTTGAGAACTGGTCCAAATGATGAGCGTTCAACGATGCCCATGGAACGGCTCGTCATACCTTTCTGCGCATTCCTCTTTTCTCGTGGATTTTCCGACGACGTGGCTAGGACACGAAGATGAAGCTCGTCAAGGCCCATGAGGCCGAGTGTCAGACTACAACAATGAGCAACGCGTTATTCAACACCATCACGATTCCATATCAATATAGCGAACCCAGCAAAGACGCCTCCGACGACGACAAGAACGACGCTGATAGCAAGGTGATACCAAAATTCAGGAGAACCTTTCTGTGTGCCTTCATTTCCGGCCACCGCGCTTGCCGGAAAGATGTGGTACGGTGAGGCGATAGAGGCTCTTACAAGCAATGCAGCAAGCGCCAGTCCATTCCTCCTCACAGTCATTGTTTGAGTGCTTCAAGCGTATTGGAGGAGAGTGAATATGCAGGGATGCAAGATGAGGAGGAACAATCGAACAGATCCATCCTTCACTTGCTTATCATCGAAAGCCGGTAACCAGAGCTTCACATTCTTATCAGCGGCCAAGGTTTCCAATGTCGTCTCTGTGTCAGAAAGAAGATCTTGTAGGTGAAGACTGTGCGATTTGATTGGCTCACACCACTGGCGAAAATTTCGCAACTGAGTGCTTTTGGCGTGCGCGATTTTGGCTTAAACGTCTATTATAAGCCATCAATATCTTGACAATCCAGATGTGGGCGAACCGCTCGAGCTAGCATTTGACTTGTAACCACAAGATTCATTGACTGGGTGAACGGAGGGGTCGATTGACGCCCTTCGATCACATTTGCACAGAGTAAACCTCCATACTGTCGCACATTCTGCAATAGGCTTGAGGAGAGCCGACAAAGGGAGGTATAGTGGTAACGCCAAGACACTAGAGCCCTCGTCTGATCGCGATACGCACTTCCAATTTCCTTGAGAGGAAGAGGGATACAATGACTTTGAGAAGAAAGGCTACTTACTGCCAAGCCGATGACGACTTAGATGCGACCTAAACTTCCATCCGCAACGCTTCTATGCTTGGGAGTGTAAGGGCGAGGTTCGCGGTAAACGACAGGGGAACCCACAACTTGTGGTAAGATTAATAGGCTGTGCGCCGGGAGCCTTAGCTATGGATAATGACGTACCTCATCATCCACTTAGTTCTTCAGCTTGAGTGATGGGAACAAGCCGAAGTGGTCCAAGGGGACCTTCAAGCATTTACGAGCGTCCATCGTTGTTTGCTCTGTGACAGCCAGATGTTCGATACAGCAACGCCAAGGCATCATCGTGTAGCGGCAAGTATATACAGTATCGCCGAACGCGACGCGATGGACCACAAACATGGTACAGTTGCTTTCCATGAGCTGTCTCGAAGCAGCTCCAGAGCTTCAAGCTTGAGCCAATCTGGTATGGGCAGACTTTAACTCATCGTAATCACCCGTCGGTTGGGTATTTGTGATCGACGTGGACAAAGCAATACAATTCCAAGTCATGATGCCACAGTTCGTGTTCATGTGTCAGGGGATTGACTAGATGGGTGAAGCCATGACGGAGAGGAATCAGCCCGAGATCAGCCCTATAAATTCTGATTCAATAACAGTAAGGTTGCTGTTTACCTTCCTTGCGTATGCGATTGGTCAGAATAGATGTCGGTAATCACGAATGTAGTCTTGCAAGGCATCCGGGGTTTGTCGGCCCTGTACTTATAGGCGCTCTGTAGATTTTCGTTTGAGCTGTTGCTGTTCGTATTGAATTGGGAACCAGAAGAATAGAATCCATTGTGCAATGAAATGTGGGAGATCATGACAGAGGACACGAGCAGAAAACTGGCAGGATATTGACCAGAGTTCCCACGCTCATCCAATGCGGTTCGGCACCACCGGTTTCCTTTGGGTTTTCTATCATATATGACCCCCCAAAATCAGGTTTATAATGAGAGAGAGAGAGAGAGAACCAGTATTGGGGTCCCAGCGGAACAACTGGGGTTCGTACTACATACACGCAGTAGTACACCCAGGGGGTGTTCAGCGGAGAAGTCCGAGACATTAGGTTGTCAAGTGGCTACACCTATCCAACTTCACGGGGTCCCAGTCAGGGAATTCCTCATCAGGAAGGTACCCTACGCTTTAGGAAGGTACCCAGTCGCTTAGATCTGTTATCTTAGAATAGTGTTGTAGTCTCGTCCTCATCATCAATACATAATACATAACTTCAGACATGGTACTTCCTACTTTGTAACTTTAGTAATTTGTCTATCGAAGTTCCCTTCTTTGAACCTTTGTTGGTGATGGCCGGCGAGAAGCGGTTGATATGTGAGATACTTCCGACGGTGCCCTCTTCCGGGACTCGCGATGGGCGCCTTCGAGAAGCTGAGCTTCTTCAAGCTTCACCAGATCCGCGATTGCATCGCTATCTGGAAACTTGTTCTTCTCCCTCCACCCCTTGGTAATCATCGGGTTAAGTCCGTTTGCGACATCTTCTTGTTGACTAATGTGTCCTTGGATCAGCAAAGATGGTGGACACCTCGGTAATTCACCAGCTTCAGTAAGATGAAAAGTAGCCATGTGGTAATTTAATTTATACTTCCAGAAGGTGGTCCCTTGTTCGTTCAACCCGATGGGACACAGTGGGCAGAGCGCGGGAACATTAGTTGAGGAATTTCCGGTTGAGAGAATTGCCGCTCTGGAATAGATCATCTTGTCGTAATGGAAAGGGCAGTTGGAAGTTACAGAAAGCTTGTTTTTTCCTCGGACCGACGTACTGGACAGTTGAGTTTTGCAGCCGTCACGTCCACACCAACCGCAAGGATCTATTCCGACCTGTACCAGATCTATGAGTAATGGTAAATACAAGCAGATTCATATACGGTACCTCACGTCCCGCCTTTACCGATCGATCTTGAAATCTTCGGAGAGCCAGTAGTATGTGCTTTCCTACATGCTTTCGCATGTTGCGCAATTGTGTCTTGGCGGCGCAAATAAAGCACTCGATCTCATCTTTACCATCCTTTTTGGCAAGATTGATCTCTGGTGGAAGGTCGACAACGAATGTCTTTTCCCATACCCTGTCAATACAATATCTGTATGGCAGACCAGCCCCATTTATCAACGGCAAGGCTTCAAGGTTATTGAGGATCTCGTTGGAATCTGGAGATAGCGCTTCCCAGGCACAATCCATAACCTCTTTGAGTTCACTGTCTTTCAATGACCATCGTGGGGCGTCACTGTCCTTCTCGTAAATCACATCAGGGCCCAGTGGGAAAAATAACATTCCTGGAATTCGAATGGCCAAATGACGTTGAGAGCGCGTGCCGTCTTTACTCGGTTGAAGTTGAATATACTTTCGTGTCCATATCCACGTGAGGGGTTTGTCCGCTGAAGGCGCGGGCGCTAGATCTAGAATCTGCACGGCAATGGTCGTTCCGGTTTTGCTTGCAAAATCTAGATCATTCGTATCCACAGCTGTCAGGTTTATGTTTTTGCTTTTGGTTTGCCTAAAGTTTAAAACTTCAACGATTGCAAGGCAGACATCGTTCCCAATGCGGGTAAGGGCTGCTCCAAGATCCCCAACTTTAACTGTGTCGGCTTCGGTACCGTCTTCTCGAGATTGATTCAGTACCTGAAGCCGCCGGTTAAGCATTTCCGAAACAGACACCCCTTGTGCGCGTAGAGGCCGAATTGTAACCTTCCGCGCACTGTCAGATGAAAGCCGCCGTGAAATTAATTCGGGTTTGAAGAGCCGTCTGCCCTCGAATATGATGTAATGTGTGGCATTCTTCTCCATCTCTGGGTTGAGTGTCTCTTCCATCGGTTCAATTGTTGCATCGTCATATTCGCGGGATCCAGGGTCAAGTGTATCTTGTGGATCATCGAATTCAGAAACATCAGGTTCCGGATGCTCCTCCTCCGAGCCGCTTGCCGCGCGCGCGCCTGTAATGTATTCATTACTAGTCAGGGCACCGTGTGCTATTCCAGAATCGTCTTCTATTTCGCCTTCCTCAGCACAGGATCTGTATCCGATATAGCCGCTTCCCCCGGGACGAAGGTGATCAAGATTTGCATCGGAGAACAACTTATCGAAGTCACACGCGTATCCCGCGTCTTCCCCGAAATGTTCGCGCAATAGAGTATTGGCTTTGTCCCTCCCTGTATAGTATTCGGCCTTGATGTCAACGTTCTTTACGTGGACATCTCCGATCCAGGACTTCGGATTTACATGGTCAACACCTTGGGCTTTGGCAAGGTTGCGGCGAATATGACCGCAGTCCAGATCTGGGTAACGTTGGAAAATAGCGTTAACTTCGGCGCCAATACTAAGCTTCTGCGCAAGTTGGAGTATATCGAAGTTGCGAGCGTGATCTTGTGTCCTTGCATGTGAGAAAACACCTTCCAGTCTGTTGGTTCCTTCGAATAAAATGTAGTAGCGTGACTCGGGATCTACAATCTGAAGTCGAGCGGTGTTAAAGATGACGCTTTTGGCAATTGCCTGCGAGTCTGCAATCAGGGCGCTAGTAAGGAAAGAAGTTTTGTGCTTCTGGAACATCGCCGTGATTAGATGCGCAAAGGTTGATATGCTTTGAATCTGGTGCGCGAGGCTCATCTCCACATCTACAAAGGGAAAAAGAAAGTATGACAGCACTCTAGCCAGAAAGGTAATCTCACGGAAGTGCTTCCAGAGCGACGGCAGGTGTTCCCGATCAAGGTTTAACTTTTCAAGGTCAAACAGGCTTTGGAGTAAATTTACAGCCTTTGGAACATTCTGTTTATCGGCGGGATGAAGAAGCTGATGCGCTTTATCGCGTGGCATCTTTCCCCAACGGGTGAGCGCTTCAAAAATATGTTCTGCGGTTATCTGAGTGTCTCCAATTTGGATTCCGGTTGGAGATCTAATCATCGTTGCAAAGCGCTTGATTACATGTTTGGGATCGCACGTGGTAATGATTTGGTGAATTCCAGTCTGACAATTGAAGCCGGGCAGTCGATAGAGAAGCTCCCCGAGTTTAGATTCACGATCAAGATCTTCCGTGTAACCGAAGAGAAACCTCATTTTCCGAAAGGAAGATTCGCCGTCGGTTGCTATATTTGTCAGGTCGCCGTGGCGCATCCGGCCATGAGGACTTGCGTAATAGCATTGAACAAACGTCGTGATCCAAATAAGAATGTCATTTCCGGTTTCAGACTTGCAAGAGCCTGAAAGAACCAGGGGTGAGACAAAGTAATTCTCATCCGCGCTGATTGGAGCGAGGCCCAGAACTGTGCCGTCCTTTCCGCGGTGGGTCGTGTCCTTTTCGAGAGCATCGGCAAGGTTATCGAGATCTTGAATTGTATTCACTGTTCGTTTGACATCATCTGCGCGGCCGCTATGCTCTCGACAGAGACCTATGACGTGATTATGCTTTAGGTCATATCGGGGAACTTCTTCCAAAGCAAGGCCGTCAATCATAACCGTTTGACCGCGGCTCAAAGTTTCCGGGCCTTGACGGCCTGTTATGGAACCCAAGAAGGTTTCTATATTCTTATTGATCTCGATTGCATTTGGTATTCCAACAGACACGCGCAATTCGGGGATGTTTTTCCGACGGTATAACATTGTTCCAGAAGGATATCCATCCTCGCGCTGAAGAGTATACAGAAGGCGCGAGCCTGCGGCCGATTTGATTAGGAAGGCGACATCTAATTCCCGATCGGTCCACTTGGATCGTGGCGCGTATGCCCCTGAGATTGCCATCTCCAACTTCTCGTGAATGGCAGCGGGACTGGCGCCATTACGAAGCGCCACGGACAGAATTCTAGAAACGCTGGCTATTTTGTGCTTAGACATAAGCATGACCAATTGCTGGCCTTCGGTAACTCTTTTCCGTAAGCTCTTGATTCTCCGCGCTGAATTCAAAGACTATATCGAATGAGCAATCTGATACAAAAATGGTAGTCATTAGGTACGCACTTTAAGTTTCAGATCATTAAACTTCTTATGTGTACTTAGATACATCTGACGCAATTGACGCTGGTTCAGATACCTTATTGGAGTGAATCGCTTGAGATCTTTGGAAGCATTAGACATAAATCGTTTAAACTCTGCGGAGTTTGCGAGTTTCTGGCAAGGCACACAAGCACGCCGGTTTTGCTCCAATTCCGTGTGAAGAAGGAAGTTGCATCTCCTGGCCCGAATTCGGATCCAATCAGGATCTTCAACGCTGATCAATGTCCAGGGAAGTGAATCGTCGGTGTGTCGGTGATAAGTGTACAAGTCCCAGACTGAACCCGGTAGCCACTGAATTAATTGGCCGGTGCAACTGTTTGCCCAGTCTCCATGCTCCGGCGCGCTTTCATGAGCCAAGGACTCGGACCCGGACTCGGAATCAAACCCGTCCCATAAATTGCCCATGTTGCCTTCGGATGAACTATCAGATTTATTAGCAGATAAAGAAGGGCTGCTCAATTGGGACACCGGGGAATGTGGCGCTGAAGACGGCGGCAGACTGCTTTGGGTTGTCGGCACCGATGGATTGTCTGTACGAAGGAATTGAGGAAGCACAGGGTTGGACGGACGTGGGGTAGTGAATTGGAACAATTCTGGTAGATCGGACAGGCCGAAAATCTTAGATTGAGGCGTGACCGGCGTGGTCGGAATAGGTGTCGTGTTGCTTCGCAGAGGTGTCAACGGAATTGGGATTGATTCTGCCTCGAATGGAAAGGAATCGGGATCGCTTGGCGCGCCTTTAGGAATCTTGAGCTGTAATGCAACATTTGGCATTGCTTCATTTGCTTGATGAATCTCGATGTTCTGAGCTTGTCGTCTGCGACGCTGGCTTGCCGTCTTCTCGCATATTCCAGATCCACGATGTGCCAAAAAAGACCGCGTTGATCTGCGCAACCCAAGACGGATTTTATCGTGACATAGATCACATTCGACAAGCTCAACAAGCTCCGATGTGGCATGTACAGGGTACAGTAATGCCCCGCCCTGTATGTCGAATATATGGATCGCTTCGCCAGGGGTCACAGATGTTTCGTAAACCTTACGAGCTCTGACCATGAGTCAATGTCAAGTTCCAGTACTGTAAGATCTGATAGAGTGAGATTTAGAGATGTCGGATTCCGATCCTTCCTGCAGAACAATTTTGTTTATCTTAAGGAGAAAGTTTCTTTTGTTCTGAGCTGGAAAAAAGCAGTAACGTCTATTTCCTGATCAAAGCATGTATTGATGATGAGGACGAACACTATTCTAAGATAACAGATCTAAGCGACTGGGTACCTTCCTAAAGCGTAGGGTACCTTCCTGATGAGGAATTCCCTGACTGGGACCCCGTGAAGTTGGATAGGTGTAGCCACTTGACAACCTAATGTCTCGGACTTCTCCGCTGAACACCCCCTGAGTATACCCACGATGTATGCTACGGGCACAAATACTACCGTACGGTTGTGATTATCCTACTTTACTTCGATATGTCCTGACCGACAGGCGGCGGGAGCAACATGAAACAGACCTGGTGGTAAAACCCACAATTATTTCATCTGAGACCTAATAGTTGTTCTTGGGAAGTTTTGTGAAGAACGGGTACCATTGACTTTTCCTGCGGCAAAACCCAAGGACTATTCTAGACAAATTTCGACCAGACTCCTCGCAACATCGTTCCATCCCTGCTTAGGCCTGACTGTCAATTGCTGATGCGGCGTATCCTAGAAAAGCTTCCGAGCGTGTTTTTTTTTGAGTTGGCTATCAGATATATTTCAAAAGTGGCCTATTTCATTAATAGTCGGTCAGATGCCAAATCCTAATATAAATCTACGATAATGGTACATTGCATCATGGTATATAAGTTAAGTAGGTTATGTAGGTCCTCTGATAGGCGCAGCCACCATTGTTTGTGTGCCAAACGAGGAACCAAAAGCTGAACGGAACTACACGCTTCCATAAGGTACTATTCGTGCTTCCACTGATCCAGAGCGACTGCGTATGCGCTCAAGTAGGGATGAAGTATCATTGAAGGAGTCGGTTCTGCTTCTTCGCTCCACGATTCTATGGATGCACGGGTCAACTCTGGATATTTGGGCTACGTGAAGCCTTGTACATACCCTCCCATGATACTTGACGTCGTTTGTCTGCGAGCACGGCGTTTACTTCGGTTATCCTCGTATTGATCTGTTTCATCAACGATCTCTTCTGAAATGATTTCCTGGAGCGTCGCATTGAGCAAAAGAATAAAATGGAACGAATGAAGAATAAAACGCACTTCGATTATGTCTGTTGATGTACATTCATTAGCTACTTTATAACTCTATCAAGGAATGGACATTACCTTCAAGCGTGATAACTCCGAGCGCGCCCCCGGCTTTGCCTGGTGTTCGGCTAATCAACAGAAGATGCGCTCTCCCGGTTTGACTTCCATATATAACGCGTTAGAGTTGCTTGTGTTGAGCACGATACTCGTCGAACTCACAAGTAATCTAAAGCCTGGAAGCAATTGATGTTTGGCGATGCTTCTGGGATTATTGAGAGCTGGAATGACGACACTCTGAGGGCCTTCTTGGGATCGTAAGTCAAGAGCTAGGTCATACATAGATATCAGTGACGGTCGCTTGGCAGGAACGTGGTGTCCTACCCTTTTTACAAGTAGAAGACCAATAAAGGAATCTTTGTTGCCGCTTTCGTGCACTGGAAAACGTGAATAACCGCTTTGCAGTCTACGTGGTTATATGAATATAAGTTGGATGAAATGCTTAAGTGGAGGAAAGTCATACATGCTGTGAACAGCGGCATAGTCCAAGATATCATCGGCACTGAGAACCACTACATCCTGAAAATGCGTCAGACTCCATGGCATGCCATGAGAATGTGTATCCGGAAATAGACGCACTTTCATCGGGGTCATGATAGTCTCGACCTTTCTTGTGTTTAGCTCCAGCACCCCATTCAGAATTGTAATTTCGTCGTCTCTCAACGGTTCGTCTCCGGTTCGATGGAACTGAAGGAAGGACTTCAGCTCTGCCTTTTTGTAAGTATGATGGTCGTGGGTACCCAAGACCCAGTCGAGTAGCTTGGCAATGGGCCATGCAATTGGAGCTAGTGAACGATCAATACACGATTCGTGCGGAGAAGTATGTCGGTACCTAGGAGATACATCATTCCGAGGACCAGTGGTACACATTTGGCGCCTATAGAAAGCCCATAGTGTACACTGACAGCTTGTGGTATTATTCTTCATGTCAGAGAACGTGTCAGCGTGGGTTAAAATTGTCATGTGATGGATAACTTCTCACTCTCTGTATTTTGGAGTTCACCAAGCATGGTCAGCAGTTCCGGAGTTCCCTGTTTGCCGGAACCAACGCACCCAAAAATAACTGTCATAGAATGTTAGTACTTGTGATGAAAGAGTGACGCGGAAGGTCGTGCATACCAATTGCAGTGGTCGAGATGGCGATGGCAAGAAACCCGCCTCCCAACTGAATTGAGCTAGCTAAGTAGATGATACGGGAACTTGGGCAAGTACTGGAACACTCACCGCAGTATCTAAATAAATAGGCAAGCTCTCATTGACTATCTAGGGGAGTGGAGATTAGTATACAACTTCAATTTTGCTTTGCCTGAATACGTACGACGTTCCCTAGCAGTAGGACCTAGTTCCGCGACTAAGTGTGAGATTGACTGTGACATCATGTCCAGAGCAATGAGGGGACGTACCACAAGTACCCAATGACGCCCTTTCCCCATGAGTCTCATGACTGATACTGCGCGTCAGCTTGCTGTTCGAATTCCACGAATTCATATTGTTTCAACCTTTCTGCGCATTTCTCTTCTCCTTCAAGTCTTCCGACGACGTGGCTAACACACGCAGGTGTAATTCATCGAGTCCCATTAATCCTAGAGTAAGCCTGGAGCAAATTAGCCCGGATTCACCTCCAGAAGCTCATGAGCTTACCCAGCAAAAACACCGCCAGCAAGCACGAGACAAACGCTGACGATGAGATGGTAGTAAAACTCCGGTGAACCTGGCTCTACACCAGGGTGGCCTGTCTTGTGCTTTTTCTTCTCCATTGTAAAGTATGGAGACGCGGTCACGGCGCGCATCAGAAAGATAAAACTTGAGGTTCTTATTTTGAGGACCATGATGTGGAGGAGCAAAGGATAATTGCAGGGTCGAGCGCTCGAATTTGCCGGTCAACTGCCCTCGGACCGAAAATACCAAGCGAATACATGTGGGAAATTTGATTCCCTGAATGTCTAAGAATAGCTCCGGACTCATGAAGTTCATTAGCGTAGTCCAATGAGCTGAATACTTAACGAGTAATCATTGAGGTTTCATCAGGTGGTATATTATTATGTCAAAGAAAAAAGGACTAAAGGATGATCACAGGAAGGCGTAGCATCATACACTAAAAACTAGAAAATTCATCTAGTCCCACAAAATGGTACAGATCTTTGCAGTATAAAGATGTTAACCATGAACAGATTCATAGTGTCATGAAACCTCCATATTTCTCATTGGTCGGATTCCATTTGGATCAGCACCTCTATCAGTGAGGACTCGAACTGACGCCTGCCAGATGTCGCCCTCGATATGTTGGAGCAAGGAAAGCCTCATCCTGTCAAACCCATACCATCCTGAACCTACGCGCCATCTTGGTTTCTTCGAGGCGTAAGGACCAGTTGGATTGAGTGTGCAGACCTGCAGGAAACAAAGGTTTAATGATGAGTCCAGGGATACAAAAAGAGATCAGATACTAACCGTAGCAAAATTTTGGTACTGGCAAGCAATATGGTAGGCGAATTCTCGCCTGGTAATCATATCGCCTTCGAGTCCGAATATCGGAAGATCGATCTTCCAATCTAAATCAGGATATCCAGGCCACTGATTAGAGAAAGCAGTAAGTTGAGTCGAAGTTCGAGGTGAAGGAAATCAGATAGAGAGCACACCATGATCACAAACGCAATATGTGTTTTACCAGCTTCTGCCAGTTGCCGGAAGATGGGTGTATCAGGATCCTTCAGCCCTATACCATACAGACAATCTCGCATGGGGTTACCCAGAGTGGTTTTGTTTTGCTCATAGGGGACGGGATAGAAAGAGATAGGACCACCCCAATCAGATCGTGTTTTGGCTAATGGTTTTATGCACTTGTAGAGTCCCGGACAGGCAAATTCCTCGAAACAGTCAGGAGGAACGTCAGATGTAGTGAGTGGCAGGTCGTGGGGATGGATGTATGGAAGCGGAGGGTCGGCGACGGGTGTAGCTTCTCTGCGTATACCAGAATTGGGTGGGCTCCATGGTTGCGTCAGGAGGTTAATTCGAGGCGATTCTGGTCCCTAATCAGACTTCAGAGATTAGTTCCAATTATCATTACGAATTATGAATGCGTACCTTCTGGGAATGTCTAGAAGGATCAAGTGATTCAGATCTTCCCCAGCCAAGTTTGCTCTGAGAAGGCGATGGCGAGTAAGGCATGCTGCTCGAAGGATGAAGTTGGATTGATAGCTTACCTCAACATGGCTCAAAGTCGCGACTTTATACAAATTCGACGAAGGACGCTTTGACTTGGGGAAAGTGATAGTGGCTGCACACGCCGTTACCAAAGCGTCAAAACGAATGTGGCCTGGTCCCAAGTCTGGTTTGGCTAAAGCGCAAGCCGGCCACTCTGATAGATTTGGCCAAATCCGTAGAATGGCCTCGACAATACAGGCCGAGCTGCTTGAGTAGAGCGTGTTCTAGTGGCCCTCCTTTGCACATTGTACTAAGTGACAATTGAAAAGCTAGATCAGGATGCCCGATTCAAGCCGCTTGAGATTTTTGAGCTCGGGTATTTTGCGAGAAAGAGCCTGCCAGAATGCGGCCTTGGTGTATACTCAGTCAAGCGTCAGATTCCCCAAGCGGTATCAGTATAAAAGTCGTTGAACGATGCGCATAATAAGGACGAAATGACTATGCTCAAGTTTTGGCAGTTGTCTAAAAACATGCCTGTCGCCAAACACTTGGCCTAGCATGGCATTATGAAATAGGAAATGTATTTGGGAAAGCACGATTGCTCGGCGACCAACTCTTCCTTAACCTTTCCTTGCTTGATATAGTAAATTTAGAAGTCTTCAAGCCTCAGCCTGCATAAATTTATACATCGGACACTGGCTCAATCTGAGCCTCCTTCGAAGAGAATTCTGGGCTGTGATAAAGTGGGAGGAGACGTTGGCGAACTTGGCTTTTGTCTCCCATACTACACTTTCAATGGTCGGTCTGCAGACCAGTTTGAGTGCCGTATGTGAGAGACCCGGAGACGATGATACGCATATATGGATGTACTTGTCTGTATCGGCCTTGGTATCGGCATACCCGTTGTTCTGATGTTACAATCTTTCCTTATTTGACTGTTATAATGAGAATCAAAACCAATGTTTCAAACACTGAATCTGATAAACCAATCGATGATGCTTCTAGCAGACTCCTCCTTCGCCCAACCTTTCAGATAATTAGTAAACCGCTAGGCAGAATGCGAAAGGACAACGATCAACATACGGGCGTTCTCTATCTCTGGATCTCCGCGTAACGCAAAGCCGTGGGTGACTCCAGAAAAGACCTGCACATGGTAAGTAGCTTTGTTTTCGGCCAAGAGGTCTTCAGCACGACGGCGAGATTCCGAGGGGAACGTGGCATCGGTCTCTGTAAACATGACGGTATCAGGTGCCTGCGGTTAGCGCCGTGATCAAAACGGACCTGCACAGGAAAGCAGCAGAGGTTCTATTCAAGAAATGTTAGCAGTGACGCGTGAATCACTGCGACCAATTCAGACTTACTGGTTATTTTAGTGAAGTGATCTTCGTTCAAGAATGCAGGGTGTGCAAAGGCAGCTAAATAGAGCAAGGTTCAGACTTCGAGCAGTACGAAACGGAGTCGAGAATCCTACAGGCGACGACGTCATTTGTGGTAGCAATTTCGAGAGCAAACGGCCCTCCGAAGCAATATCCTATTCAAAATCAGCACTGATTTCGTCTCCTAAGACTTAATCTACATACCAACTGCGCTGTATTTGGTATCATTTCCTAAGTAAACATATGGGTCCAAGTCAAAACGGAACAACGGAAATACGTAAACGTCTGAACGTTACCATATTGCTCCCTGACAGCCTTGACCCATTTCGGGACGATTTCTGCAGCGAGTGCTCTGTACTTTGTAAACCAAGCTGGTCGATCAAAATTCTCTTCAGTGTGGAGGTGGATCGGATCTCCGAAGAAATAATCAATCCCCAACACAGTGAAACCTATAAGTGTTGACATTGTCGGTCTACAGCTGCTCGCGACAGCTCTCAATCCTTACCACGAGATGCATAGTAATCCTGCAACAGCCTGGAATTGATGAAAAAAGGTCCATAAACGTCGGGGAAGAACAAGACGACTTTCTTCGACCCTTGGTAGTTGGCTGGTGGCTCGGAAATGTAAGTCTTGACCTCAGCAATAGTGATTTCTCTGCCAACAGGCTCCCCCGTGTGCTTGACCCCTGTAACACAGCAATCTCCCGGAGGGCCAGCAAGAACAGGCGATGTGGTGGCCATTGTGCTCAGTCGATGATAATGCAAGATAGAGCGAGATGGTATCGATGAAGGGAGATGATACCGGCTAATCTGATACCGCCTAGGAATATATAGGATTCTATCGTGAGAACCCAATCTTCCTAATCCTGGAGAAGGAGCATGCCGAACTATTGCGCGACGTTGAGTGTCAGCCGCACAGTACGACAAATGATAGCAGAGGACATCTTGATTCCTATGCCCCAAGCAAGATTTGGAATTTGAAGGGCTCACCTATGTGCCTGGGGATAAGCTTCAGCATGCTGTCGGGATACTATATTCTGTCAAGGTTGGGGAGCAGGCCAGATTTCAAGCTATAGATTCGTTATTTCAACGTTCAGCCTCCCTGCTCCAAATCGCTCCGTGGTAACAATCTGCTCGACCCGTGTGACAATGAAATGAAGCATTACGAAGAGAATCCTACCTATGATCAAAAAAAGCATGTCTCTTACCCGCGACACCCGCAGAAATTCTATAACCAGTGGTTAACGTTTTGTGTCAACGGTCACCTGCTAGTTGCTGAATGGGGGCAACGCAGGAAATGCCCGGCCCGCTTTTCAGATTGCAACTTATCAGCGCACCGCCACCACTGACACTGCAAAATGCATCCACTGGCATCCACTAGCGACGGTCTCGTTGACCTGCAACGCGTATCTTGCGCTCGCAAGGTAGGAACGTCACATATGCACACGATTCAAAGGTGGCCAAAGCTTGGCCAAAGCCATTGGTCTACACCTGAATCTTGACTTGATGCTTGGAGGTAAGTATATTCGATTTTCGATACATTACGGACGCATCATTTTAGTTGCAGTCTGTACTGGACCAAGGGGTCGGAGGCCTAGCCCTGCCTCGGTCTCCAGTTTCCGGACACCGAATACCGGTGGCGCGTCAGTCAGCCTCGTCGAATCTCGAACTTGAGGCAAGGACATGATGATAACAATCGCCCCTTTTATTGCAACTATTTCCACGCAATTGTGCCAACCATAAATTATTCTGCTTTCCCATTGCTCTTGCCCCCATGGGCCATGTCTAGAACTTCCATACAGGAGCTGCCACCAAGTCTGGTTCGCTCTGACTTCTGGTTCAACGACGGGAATCTTATTATAATTGCGGGTTTAGCCGCATTCAAAGTTCATCGCGGTCAATTGGAGCGGCACTCGGAAGTCTTCAGCGATCTCTTTTCTATACCTCAGCCCAAGGATCCAGAGTTAATTGACGGCTGTTCTTGCGTAGAATTGCAAGACTGCCCTTCGGATGTTTTCTATTTCCTCGGTGCTCTCTATGACGGCTTGTAATATCATCATTTTCCACAGACCCTTCAAGCCAACTTAAAGACCTTGATTTCTGCAGGTACTTCAAGAGCCCTCGCTCCTCTGATTTTCCTGCTATCGCCGCTGTCCTACGCTTATCAACAAAATATCTCGTCGAACATCTGCGACAACGCTGCCTCGCCCGTCTCGAAGCCGACTGGCCATCAACTCTCGCTGGATGGGATTTGAGGGAACGACATTCAACCGATGAAACCGGTCGATATGTACCCCGTGATTGTTGTCCGCACCCTATTCTTGTCATCGAACTAGCTCTTGATATGAACCTGCCCTCAATACTTCCGGCTGCCCTCTATGATTTATCCAGATACGGGCCAAGTAAAATCCTATCAGGAGCCGTGTCTCCGACTACTGCCTACGAACAAAAGATATCACAACTTCATGGCATCCCTTTTCCATTGGAAAAACCTGTTAGACTTTCTCGTGATATGTTGTGCCGTACTCTCCGAGGACGCGAATCTACCCAACGATACATGGCCGGCTTTATCTCTAAAGACCTTCATGGCCGTATACCTTCAGCCGACTGCCTGAACCGCCACGAAAAGGAGGGTCCCAGCCGACCATGCCACGAGTCCTTCTACTTCATCATGCTGAATATCTTGCGCTCTGTTGGAGGCATTGCTTGTGGCCGCGATGCGGATCCGCTGTACACCCTGGTCCAAGCGACGGAAATGCTGTTCAGAACTGATTTTTCCGACGGGCAGCGCCAGTGCGGTTTAAAATTATGTCAGCCTTGCAAAGCCGATTTTGCCGCATCGGCGTCAAAGGCGAGGGAGACAGTTTGGAGCCAAATCCCTCAGTGGTTCGCTTTGGTGGAAAGCGAGAAGCACAACTCGCTTCTGGATCTGGACTGAACTTTTTTATGCTTATCTTATTACTTGTTGCTGCCTTTATCTGCCGCCGTTGATCGTTGTTGCTCGTGTGTTGGGATATCCTAATCTTCATATCAATTTGAATGACTGAATTGTTAACAGACCTTGGTCGGATAGGTTGGCTTGCTCATGGCACGACTAACCTCAATCTGGAGGTAAAATCTCTGGCTTATCTTTTGCTGCTGGCACGACTCAGAGGGCACCAGGGACAAAGTACGATGTTTTCCAGGTAACTCAAACTTGTCGTCCCAGTCATCTGTAGATATCCTACTTTTCCCCTGTTGATTCATTTGTTTTTGGAGAAAATCAGTTTCTTCTGATTCAAAAAAAAGCTTCTACGTCTCACTGTTCTGGTTAATGGCCAGATGGATAGCCTCTTAGTCAGGTGCAACGGTATCCCCAGACGAGGACAGATTTACCCTGCGGTATGCCAGATTGTATCACAAATTTGGTACGGTATGCTAAGAATCTAAGCATCATGTCAACAACAGCGGGAAGGGACAACAACGGAAGCGTAACTTCGTATATACCCAGTCCAAGAGCGAATATATCCTCTAGCGGTGATTCTGTTCCAAGCTTCTGGAATTAGTCTGCCAACAGCAGCTACCGGCTTTTGTTGCTGTCTATCTAAACCTCCTCGGTCGGAACTTGCGGAGGCAAAGTGAGATATAATATCAGCGATGGAGGACGAGCCTATACGGTAATGATCCGTACCTGTATAATTGCTCGCCGTGCGTATGACAGCAGGCAAGCATAAGGCAATGTTTCATCTGTCAGGTGATACTGTAATTTTTTAGAGGATAGAGGGCATTGCTCTCTTATTAATAATCAGCGTTTAGGTCGTTTATAGGTGCCACCGAGGTTCATCATGAGAGCACGCAATGCAGCTTTCCGCTGTTTTGAATCGAAATGGACTGATGTATGTCGGGGTAACTGGTTGAATTCAATATGTCTGCAAATAAGAAGTACAGATTACATTACTTTACCTATCACCTTTGTGAATGAAATCAAAACATGCTTTCCCAGGTTCTGCACCTAGTATATCCTGCACTTGATTCAACTCCAGTTTACACAACTCCCGCACGTTCTTGACCTTGCTCATCACATACTTGACATTTTTTATCGTGATACCTGGGAGGCAGCGCAACAGTTCTTCGGCGGCTGTGTTGACACCAGCTCCTGCGTTTGGGTCATCATCGGCACCCACGGATACTGCTTTCGTAGCTTCTGGCTCAAGATTATTTGTCTTCAGGTCATTGAAGATCTCGGAGGTGGCGTAAGGTGACGAAGACCATATTATCCGAACACGTGGAAATGTGAGGGTCAGAAGAACAAGTTTTGACTGTATGGTCGGTGACGAGTAGCTTGGCAAATCAGAGGGACCGTTTGGTTTCTTCGCAGGGTATTTGTTTGATGCTTTAGCAAAAGATTTAATGTCCCCGATAACCTATGTTGAAATCAAGAGAAATTCAGTATGACAGTGTTGTAAACCTTACCTCAAGCGAGAAAGCTTTATCTTCCTCGAATTCGATAAGGAGGACGGGGTGCTTGTAATGCACAGACATCAGTTCACACTGTGTATAACTTTGAGAAGTAGGTAAATATGGAAAGAGGCGGGATTGATGTCGTCTGCTTACAGGCGACCACTGTTGAAGCTTGATTTCAAATCAGGTAGACTCTTCCTTTCCACACAGATATCCGGTGTCAATATATAGTCGCCAACGGTCAATGTCGCAGGTATCACGATCAAACCAGATGCGTGTAACAGCGAAGGCAGAGTAGATCTAAATTCTCGCATGTCCACAATGACCTGAAAGTAAGGGAGCTAGGTAATCTGCGCAAAATTCACGTATGTATGATTGGACCTACTCGAGAGGGTTCCTTGTTAAGTTCTCGCCTTCCACCAGCTAAACGCGAGCTGATGTTCTTGATAAGGGCATCGCCTGTGGTCGATCCAGGCCTACGATCTTCGACCAGGGTAATGAGCATCGCCTATCACCCAGTTTTCAGCATTGTGGGTTATCGAAATATGCGATTTCCCGTACCCCGCGTTCTTTAATCAGCCTCTGAAAGGACTCTTTCTCCCGTCTTATTCCGGCAAGGTACTTGTGTTCCTCGCATGAATTGCTATATACCATGTGGTATACGCGCACTGCCAGGCCAGGAGCAGAACTCTTGTATACCTTTACACCAATGTCACTTTTTGAGCTTGTTATCTCAACAAACATTGTTTACCTCAACTCGCCGGACAAAATCCATATCCGGCTCGAACATGACGATGAATTTGGGCTTGATTTCAGTCAAAATCCGGTCATCCGTATCGTCTGAGTAGGCTCTGATGAGAACAGTTTGTTCCGAGGGTAACAAGCCGTAATTGCTATCGAAGTCAGTTTCCAGGTTTTCGGAACCGAAGTCCAGGAGATTCATATCGTCCTGCAGGAGGGTTTCGTCAAGTCCTGAGATGCCTTCTCCTTGTGATTCCCAACTGTAATTATTCATCCTCATGTCAAATGTAAGCATGCATGATTGATTAAATGGCTTACAACCGAGCGAAATCATCAGCCTCGTCCCGTACCTCACTAAGATTCGCCTCCTGGGGCTCGGGTTTCGGGAATGTGAAACCATGCGTTCGACTGCCGGAAGCAGCAGATGGAGGTGCTCCTCCCCTCAAGCGCCGCCGACTCTGAGTTCTCTCCGCCTTTTCTTTATCCTTCTTCTTCAGCGCATCGCTGATACTATCTGCGTCCCCATACGTTTTGTCGAAGCCATCTTTGGCACGTTTGTTCGTATCAGGCATCGCAAAGCGGGGCAACTTCCCTCCTTCCCTCCTTTCGCTCAGTTTCCCTTTCCACCAAAGGTATAGACGAAGCTTCCGCATCATCATCTTTCGCCCTCGGGATCCAGGAGACGCCTGATGGTCCATGGTCGAGAGGAACTCCGTAAGGAGGCTGCAGGTGCGTGTTGATGATGTCATGACCAGAACGGTGTTCGTTGAGCCGGCGTTTACTATTTATTCGTAAAATAGCGAAACAACAAGCCAAGCAAGTAACATACTTGGTTTTTTCTGAGCATCTTGTCTTATCATTTCGCCTTCTGCCTCCAACAAGATCTCTGACAAAAGATTCCATTTTGGGAGCTCCTCAAGCACTGGTTCAAGACCATCCGGCAGCCAATTAGGCCTCGATATCGTCTTTTTCCCTTTGCCCTTTTCCGAAGCGGTAGACACCCGTCCTTCAGCCTCATCCAGAGCAGCCCAGGCATCTTCATCATCAACAAGGTCGATGAACGGAGGTATATTCTTCGACGTGGAACTGATTGTGTAACACCTTCGTTTTGCAGCCTGAAAGACGACATTGGCGGCGTCTGTTAACATCCACGGTGACTGATGCTGCTTAGCACCACCAGCGGTTGTAACAGTGTTGGAGGCGATAAGCGTTTCCAGGTAGGCGTGGAATTGAAGGGCGTCGTATGTAAGGAGATAGCTGCAGAGGGAGGTCAGTCTTGTATGAGAATGGTTATTGACACGCACTATAGTAAACGACGTAATGTTCCGAGGTCGTTCACCAGCTGCTTCGTTTTCGGTCCGACTTTATGCCAGACAGAATCCAGTTGGCGACGGACCACAACGTCGAAAGAGCGAAAGTAGGCATTCTCAACATTGAAATCGTCTAGGTCAAGCTGCCAACATATTGAGCGACTAATCGGCGATATAGAGGGCACCTACAGTGGTGTTTGAGCGTTTGAGTTCAGATAAAGTCGTACTCATGCATTGTATGATAGCATGGTGAATCTCAGCCATAGGCTCCGTCAGGTGCTGAGAGAGCTCAACCACATCCGCTCGTCGACGCTCCAAAGATTTCTTGATATCTTCGTGAAACCTAACGACCTTCAGAATAAGTTCAATGCCCTGGAGCGGGATAGATACCGAGGATAGATATGAACTGTTCGAAGCTGGAGTTCCTTCATAATGTTCTTGAGAGGAGAAAGGCCACTCGTGATATGCTCCGGCTGGTCAGTGAATGCCTTGACAAAACCCGTTTTGTTTTTCTCTCGATACAGTCGCACAATGAAGGCTTCTAGAACCAGAGCGGTCACCCTTAACGGAGAGCTCAGCTTATGCCTGAAAGCGTTCCAACTGGCTGACTGACTTTTCTGCATGCAGTATGAGCATCCCGGTTATCAGTTCGGTCGGGATATCAGCCTGGAGCATGTCAACCACTAGAATTCGCGAAGTGACGGAAATTATCCCGCCCTTCTTGTATAAGTTCTGCCTTGAAGATTCTGCTTAGGGTCTGCACATCGAATTTCGCTGGCGCTCGCACCTGTCTTTGCTTCCAGTCTCGTAGCTGACGACGCGCAGTCCTGGCTTCCGACAGCCCATGATTCCCAGTTCTTCACCGATAGCCGATTCTTCCTCTGGGGTTGCATTCACCAAAAGGACAAGATTCTTCGGCGAGTCATAGATTCTCATGAGTGTGCAAATTATCCTGCGAAGACCCAACCCTCGCGCCAGAATAATCAAGTCACTTGTAGCTGGATCATGGATCTTTTCAAGTATTGCCTTGTGAAACGGTAACAGGACAGACATCGCGACTTGTTATGCTTGAGATTGCGTATCCTCCAATATCCAAGATCTCTAGTGTGTCAGAAGGAAAGTTCTATCGATTCATGAATATAGCTGTTGTGGTCTGGTTCAAGAGCCAAGACGGGTTTGTTTGGACTCCGCCTTGATCACCAACCACAACTATCCACTCAGTCACTTGCCCATATTATGGGGAAACTTAACATCGCCCACCATAAATCGTACCATCCGTACCGCCGGGATAATATTGAGAAAGTCCGGAAGGATGAGGAGGAAGCACGGGAGAAAGAAGCGAAGGAAGATGGGAGAATGATGTTGGCAGTACGTTCATTGTTGCTATGAAGGACGGATAACTCTAAGCGCCAGTGTGTTAGGATTCTGAAGCTCGTATTGATCTTCTGCGCGAACGTTCAGGCGTAACGGACAAACCAGAAAAGAAGAAAAAGCGACGAGACGACGACGACCTCAAGGACCTAGCCGCAGGGAGTTCCACTCGAGGCGTGGTCTTACCAACGACTAATGGTCATATCAACTTATTTGAGGACCTGGAACAAGTATGCTCATCCTTTGGATCGTGCACCGGATGGGCTCACAATTGTTGAAAGAGCTCCATGATTGCTGCCATCAAGGCCACAAAGAAAGTTACTCTCGCCGAAACTGAGAAAGGTGTACCGCTTGGTCCATCAGCCAAGGATCTCAAGCCTTGGTACTCAGAACGGTCTCTAGATCCTGCAGCAGAGGTTGAAGACGAGAAGAGGTACTCACGAACTCCGTTGTTCAGCAGCATTGTTTATTGTTTAGTAACACATCTTATCCAGGAAACGCGACGAATCTCGGAAGTCTGTTCACGATCCCTTGACTTCGATAACGAAACAGCTGGCATCTCGACCGTCATTCTCTCTTTCCTCCTCATCTTCAAAGTCTTCCTACCGTCGTCCTCCATCATTCGCCAAGACGACTCCTGGCAAGCCTCCCGAAGTTCAAGCCCGTTTATCTCGAGAATCGTCAGAACGGGAACGAGCGCTGGAGCTCATCCGACGGAAGAAGCGCGAAATGGAGGGCAACGCAACGCCGAGCACAGTATGCGGTGATGCAAGCAGTGGTTATGGCGATGTTTTCAATAGGAGAGAGGTTGAAGAAGCTCATCGGTTTAAGGACAAGCGCTGGGATGGCGGAAACCGTCGATGGGATGACGATGGCCGTGGTCGTGATCGCCCTCAAAGACAGTGGTGATTGGGCCTGTTCCTGAATTCCAGACCTGCTATTTTGTATGTTAATTTCATCCTGCCACTTGAACCTGTGGATAATCGCAATTGTAACTTTGGACGCTTCCTGACAAATGTCCCGATCCACAGATTCGTACTTATCTTCGTTGTACTATCTGACATCACAAAAGCACCACAAGACTTAAGCCACCGCCATATCACCTTCGCTGGCTACCCATACCTATAACGACTTTCAACAGTCATCGTCGTCCGCACTCCTCAACTGCCTCGACCAGCTGAAAGCATGGGTCCCCAAAATACCCTTCGGACAGGTATGCATGGCCATTGATGCCACCATGATTACAGATACCAACGCTTCTCTTTGGGTGATGAGGGTATTGCAACAAAGATAATGGAACAATGGTCATTGCGCAATACTCATCAAGGCGAGACTTACACAAAGTGACTACTTCCGGTGTTTTGAGTTTCATAAATATATTTCAATATGGCGGCACAAGAGTCACGGAGAATGGGTGAAAGATCATTCTCGAATACGGTATAAGACGGTCAAGTTTCTTTCCTTGGCCGGGGGGCCGTATCGAATGGATGATGCTGAGTAAAAAATGCCTACACTATTGCCATCCCTTCATGGTTTCAATTACTGGACAGGAGTGACGCATGGATGGACGGCGTTTACATTTGTGCGAAAAAACTAGCATACGCCCTCCTCCAGAGGCCCAACGACGCACCTTCAAATGACCCTCTTGATCTTCAGGGCATTGTGGACGTCATGCATGCGCTCATTCAAGTAAGTCTTCCCGTTTTCTGCCAAGAACTTATCCGCCTAACAGTGTACCAGCAATTAAACCACGATCCTCACAGAGTACATAGGTACCAAGACTACTGCTCAATTCTGATCTCTCTCTGCAAAAGAACGAAGCTTTTCCCTTCAAAGTTGCATCTTGATCGCAACTTAATCGAGCTAAGCGAGCGCCCAGCGCTGAATAATGGCGCTACAGCGATGGTCCATCATGGCTACATGGATGGAAAGCCGGTGGCAGCAAAAGACTTCCGAATCTACGTGAAAACACAAGCGAAGGTGAAGGTGGTGAGGCTTGACTTCAAATATCTTTGCCAAATTGTGTCTAAAGAGAATGTATTTTTAGGCATTCCTGAAAGAAGCGCTATTCCTGTTCTTAACGCCTCAACGTGTCTGTGATCCGCAATATTAGAGTCATATACATGTGCGTTTCCTTTATTTTATTACAGTTCTGACGAATGACTGACCCTCAATGTTGTTGTAGGTTCTATGACCACTTCGACACGAAATGGAAATGAAGAAGTGAATCTCTGCTCAAGCTGGCTCTCGGCGCATTCCCCGCACATCTTACCTCCCCGTGAAATATCGTCAGGGTTTTATGGTTTTTTTTGTGTCCTTTCTCTTCTTTTCTTTTCCTTTCAATGCTTTCTCTTCCATTGCCTTCAGGAGGAGACCGTCTTTTCTTCTGCCTGTCGATGTTTTGGGCGTTTGGGGTGTATTGGATATCTCATATTTCAGGCGATATTTCTTTTGTGTTTTCTCTCTGCCTTCGTTGGTTGGTTGTCGTTTTGCAGGATAAGGCATGCGGGATAACGAGCAGGACCTGGAGCAGCAGGACGCAGGGTGACATGGCTCTTCTGAAGGAATATTCGGAGGGAGTTGCTGCCGTTAGGATTTGGTTTGATTGCGAGGTGTTTGTGCTGGATTTACTCGCTTTTTTCCTTTCTTCTCTTCTCTCCTTCCTCCTCTTGTCTCCCTTCCTCTCTTCTCTTCGACTTCCTTCTTATTTTGGAGGTTGGCTCTGTTGGTCCTGCTCGTTGGCTTTCCATTGGGTTTCTATTTAAAAAGATGGAACCGGTTGACCCTCTTGAGCTGTTGGTCGTGTTTATGGGTGTGGGTGATCTTTGGTATTGGTTCTCTCGTTATGGTTCTGAATTATTCGTTTTTGGGTCTTGGTGCCCCATTTTTTCCTCCTTTATACTGTCGTCTTTGTTTTTTCGAACATTTTCTCCTCCTTTTTCGGCTCATGAGAAAGATGCTGGCGAGCTGGGTGTCCTGTCGCCGTCAATTCATTGACTGGTTTTCGCGAGTTTGCTGCTGGTGGTGTTTTGGGTTGGCTTCTTTCTCTTGCGACGATCCATCATAACAACCTCGGCCGTTTTTCTGTCGAGAAAAGCTGGCGGCCAGTTAAAGTTCAGTTTGCTGTTGACATCTTTTTGGTGTTTTAGGAGTGAGTTTTTATGCAGACGAAGTTTTGTCTGATTGACCTGTCCATCGTCTGTGCTCGTTGTCAGCGCTGATGACGATGGGCAGCAGGAGGAGAATGCGTGAGATATTGTCTTGGGGTTTTACGTTCGCCCTGGTTTGGATGCGCCATGAAGACAGTGATGTAACAACGCGTTAACAGGCTTGTGTTCTTGTCTCCTGGTTTTCAACTGCAGGAGACCTTCCTTGTCCTGAAACGGGGGTGGGGGGTGTGGAAGGTTGCACCGGATTTTGATTCTACGGGTGGCCGTGCCATGTCAGTCATTCATTCTTCTTGACAAGATTTTGCGCAGCGCGCATTTAATGGGTGGTGCTGTCGGCAACTTTCTCCCTCTTATTTTAAAGTTCCATGATAGTTTAGATGCATTCCACGAGTTCTATGTTAGCAAGTATATA